>JADMNL010000029.1:181526666-182818333 GCA_016271365.2 Neoceratodus forsteri
ATTTGCAGAAACCTCTACAACAATGGCTGCATCTCTTCCATCTATATCACCCACTTTTTTTTCTCCATACCTCAATGGACCTGCATCCAAAACACCTAGTGAGACATCATCTAATACCTTCACACGTGAGTCATTCATTACTTTTGCTACTTCATCTTCTACTTTGCTGAGCCATTGTCTCAATATCCACAGCAGCATCAACTACTAATTTGACCGCTCCATCCAGTACATTTTCAGCACTATCATCAACCACTTTAACTCAGTCACCTATACCATTAACTGCTGATACGTCAGCTAACCCATATATTACATCATCTACAACATTTACAGATTTGACTTCAACAAAATCACATTACAGTCTTCTAAAACCTCCAAGTTTCTGCATTTACATCATTTACAGAGACCTCTACCTCTATGTCTACATCTCACTGGCTACAACACCACAGTCTCTAGCAGCATAACCTCTTTGGAAACATCATCAGAAATGACTACTATAACATCCTTGAACAGTTCCAGAGCTTTGTCATCTTCTACCTCCCCACTTTGTCTTCTACATTTAGGATGCCACTATCTACACTATCCACAGCAGAATCATCTACCTTTTTACAGTTCCATTCAGTACATTTTCTACATCTCTGTCAACTACATTACCTGAATCCCCACTACAACTGATGACACATCAGCAGACTTCACTACGTCAGCTACAACATCATCAATTTTGGCTTCAGCATCATCCACATTCCAGTCTACTAGTTCCTCTACTCTTCCTGATTCTGCATCATTCCCAGAAACCTCTACCACCATGGCTGCATCTGTTCCTTCTACATCACCCACCATTTCTTTCTCCTTACCCTCAAAGGGAACTTCATCTGAAACTCCTAGTGAGACATCTTCTAATAACTTCACACCTGAGACATCTGTTTCTTTCACTACTTCGTCTTCGACATTTGCTGAGCCATTGTCTACAATATCCACAGCAGCATCAACTAGTAGTTTGACAATTCCTTCCAGTACATTTTTAGCACTTTCATTATCCACTTTAACTCAGTCACCCATAACATTAACTGCGGATACGATCAGCTAACCCATATGTTACATCATCTACATCATTTACAGATTTGACTTCAACAAAATCCACATTACTGTCTTCTAAGACTTCCACTTTTCTGCATCTACATCATTTATAGCTACCTCTACCACTATGTCTCATAGCTCTACTGGCTACAACACCTACAGTTGTTTCTAGCAGCATAACCTCTTCGAAACTTCATCAGAAATGACTATTATAACATCCTCAAATAGATCCACAGCATTGTCATCTACTTCCTCCCCCATGGTCTTCTACATTTAACATGCCACTGTCTCAACATCCACCGCAGCATCAACTACCAGTTTTCAGTTCCATTCAGTACATTTTCTGCATCTCTGTCTACCACATTACTTAAATCACTACACAAAAACTGCTGACATTTCAGCAGACTCATTTACTTCATCAGCTACAACATCAACAGTTTTGCTTCAGCATCTTCCACATTACAGTCTTCGCTGGCCTCCACTCTTCCTGCATCTACATCATTCACAGAAACGTCCACCACAGGGTCTACATTTCTGACAGCTACAGTGCCTACAGTTTCAAACACTATAACCTCCACGAGAATTTCATTGGAAACATCTATGATAACATCCTCGACTACGTCCATGCCTGTGTCATCTATCACCTCCCCCATTTCATCTTCTACCTTTGCATTGCCATCCTCTACAGGATCTAGAGCAGCATCAACTATCAGTTTTACAGATGCATTCAGTACATCTTCACCTCCATCAACTGCTTTTTCAGAATCAGCCACAACATTAACTGAGAGGACATCAGCACCATCATTTACTTCAACATCTCCAAAATCAGCTGGTTTGACTTCTACAGTATCTACATTGCAGACCCTATGACTCCACTCTTCCAACATCTACATCATTTAGAGAAACCTCCACCACAATTGCTGCATCTCTGCCAGCTGCAACACCCACAGTTTCTTCCTCCATAACCTCCATTGCAAAGCCATCAGAAACATCCAGTATAACATCCTCAACCACCTTCACACCTATGTCATTTATTACTTTCTCCACTTTGATTCTACATTTGCTGCACAATTGTTCACAACATCGACACCAGCAGCATCAAGTACCACTTTTGCATTTCCGTTCAGCACATTTTCAGCACCTCCATCAACCAGTTTAACTCAGTCACCCATAACATTAACTGCTGATACATCTGCAAACCCATATATTACATCATCTTTAAGATTTACAGGATTGGCTTCAACAAAATCCACATTACAGTCTTCTAAGACCGCCACTCTTCCTACATCTACATCATTTTCAGACACCTCTACCACACTGTCTGCATCTCTACTGGCTACAACACCCACAGTTTCTATTAGGATAACCTCTAAGGAAACTTCATCAGAAATGTCTATTATAACATCCTTGAAAACATCCACTGCTTTGCCATTCACTACTTCCCCTACTTTGTCTTCTACATTTAGCTTGCCACAGCCTACAGTATCTACAACGGCATCATCTACCTATTTTACAGTTCCATTCAGTTCATTTTCTACTTCTCTGTTAACTGCATTACCTGAATCCCCCACTACAACTGATGACACATCAGCACACTCATTTACTACATCAGCTACAACATCATCAATTTCGCTTTAGC
Organism: Neoceratodus forsteri; assembly: GCA_016271365.2. Classification (NCBI taxonomy): domain Eukaryota; kingdom Metazoa; phylum Chordata; order Ceratodontiformes; family Ceratodontidae; genus Neoceratodus; species Neoceratodus forsteri. Next base: position 181,529,380 of record JADMNL010000029.1, read on the forward strand.
GTCATCCACCTTCCAGTCTTCTAGTTCCTACTCTTCTTGATTCTACATCATTTGCAGAAACCTCCACCACAACGGCTGCATCTCTTTCATCTACATCACCCACCATTTCTTTTCCATAACGTCAATGGGACCTTCATCCGAAACACCTAGTGAGACATCAACTAATACCTTCACTCCTGAGACTTGTATTAATTTCGCTACTTCATCTTCTACTCTTGCTGAGCCATTGTCTTCAATAACCTCAGCAGCATCAATTACTAGTTTGACAGTTCCGTCCAGTACATTTTCAGCACTTTCATCAACCTCTTTAACTCAGCCACCCGTAACTTTAACTGCTGATACATCAGCTAACCCATATATTACATCATCAACAACATTTACAGATGTGACTTCAGCAAAATCCATATTGCAGTCTTCTAAAACCTCCATGTTTCCTGCATCTACATTATTTAGAGAGACTTCAACCACTATGTCTACATCTCTACTGCCTACGACACCCACAGTCTCCAGCAGCATAAACCCTTTGGAAACATCATCAGAAATGACTATTATAACATCCTCGAACAGATACACAGCTTTGTCATCTACTACCTTCCCCACTTTGTCTTCAACATTTAGGTTACCACTGTCTACAGTATCCACAGCAGAATTGTCTACCTTTGCCTTGCCATCCTCTACAGAATCTGTAGCAGCCTCAACTATCACTTTTACAGATACTTTCAGTACATCTTTATCTCCATCAACTGCTTTTCAGAATCAGCCACAATATTAACTGATAAGACATCAGCACCATCATTTACTTCAACATCTGCAAAATCAGCTGTTTTGACTTCAACAGAATCCGCATTGCAGACCTCTATGACCTCCACTCTTCCAACATCTACATCATTTAGAGAAACATCCACCACAGTTATTGCATCTCTGCCTGCTGCAATACCCACAGCTTCTTCCTCCATAACCTCCATGGCAACGTCATCAGAAACATCCAGTTCAACATCCTCAATCACCTTCACACCTATATCATTTATTACTTTCTCCACTTTGACTTCTACATTTCCTGTGCCATTGTCTACAATATCCACACCAGCAGCATCAGGTACCCCTTTTACATTTCCATTCAGCACATTTTCAGCACCTTCATCAACCAGTTTAACTCAGTCACCCATAACATTAACTGCTGATACATCTGTCAACCCATATATTACATCATCTTTAAGATTTACAGATTTGACTTCAACGAAATCCACTATACAGTCTTCTAAGACCTCCACTCTTTCTACATCTACATCATTTTCTGAGACCTCTACCACAATGTCCACATCTCTACTGGCTACAACACCCACAGTTTCCACTCTCATAACCTCTATGAAAACGTCATCAGAAATGTCTATTATAACATCCTCAAATATATCTACAGCTTTGTCATCCACAACTTCCCCTACTTTGTCTTCTACATTTAACATGCCACTGTCTACAGTATCCACAGCAGCATCACCTACCAAACTTACCATTCCATTCAGTACATTTTCTACATCTCTGTCAATCACATTACCTGAATCCCCCACTACAACTGCTGACACATCAGGAGACCCATTTACTACATCAGCTACAACTTCATCAATTTTGGCTTCAGCATCATCCATATTCAAGTCTTCTAGTTCCTCTACTCTTCTTGATTCTACATCATTTGCAGAAACCTCTACAACAATGGCTGCATCTCTTCCATCTATATCACCCACTCTTTCTTTCTCCATGACCTCAATGGGACCTGCATCCAAAACACCTAGTGAGACATCATCTACTACCTTCACACGTGAGTCATTCATTACTTTTGCTACTTCATCTTCTACTTTTTCTGAGCCATTGTCTTCAATATCAACAGGAGCATCAACTACTAATTTGACCGTTCCATCCAGTACATTTCCAGCACTATCATCAACCACTTTAACTCAGTCACCTATAATATTAACTGCTGATACATCAGCTAACCCATATATTACATCATCTACAACATTTACAGATTTGACTTCAACAAAATCTACATTACAGTCTTCTAAAACCTCCAAGTTTCCTGCATTTACATCATTTACAGAGACCTCAACCTCTATGTCTACATCTCTACTGGCTACAACACCCACAGTTTCTAGCAGCATAACCTCTTTGGAAACATCATCAGAAATGACTACTATATCATTCTTGAACAGTTCCACCGCTTTATCATCTTCTACCTCCCTCACTTTGTCTTCTATATTTAGCATGCCACTATCAACAGTATCCACAGCAGAATCATCTACCTATTTTACAGTTCCATTCAGTACATTTTCTACATCTCTGTCAACTAGATTACCTGAATCCCCCACTACAACTGATGACACATCAGCAGACTCATTCACTACGTTAGTTACAACATCATCAATTTTGGCTTCACCATCATCCATATTCCAGTCTACTAGTTCCTCTACTCTTCCTGATCCTGCATCATTCCCACAAACCTCTACCACCATGGCTGCATCTGTTCCTTCTACATCACCCACCATTTCTTTCTCCTTACCCTCAAAGGGAACGTCATCTGAAACTCCTAGTGAGACAGCTTCTAATAACTACACACCTGAGACATCTGTTTCTTTCACTACTTCATCTTCTACATTTGCTGAGCCATTGTCTACAATATCCACAGCAGCATCAACTACTAGTTTGACAATTCCTTCTAGTACATTTTTAGCACTTTCATTATCCACTTTAACTCAGTCACCCATAACATTAACTGCGGATACGTCAGCTAACCCATATGTTACATCATCTACATCATCTACAGATTTGACTTCAACAAAATCCACTTTACTGTCTTCTAAGACTTCCAGTTTTCCTGCATCTACATCATTTATAGCTACCTCTACCACTATGTCTACATCTCTACTGGCTACAACACCTACAGTTGTTTCTAGCAGCATAACCTCTTCGGAAACTTCATCAGAAATGACTATTATAACATCCTCAAATAGATCCACAGCTTTGTCATCTACTTCCTCCCCCACATGGTTTTCTACATTTAACATACCACTGTCACAACATCCACTGCAGCATCAACTACCAGTTTTCAGTTCCATTCAGTACATTTTCTGCATCTCTGTCTACCACATTACTTAAATCACCATAACAAAAACTGCTGACATTTCAGCAGACTCATTTACTTCATCAGCTACAACATCAACAGTTTTGCTTCAGAATCTTCCACATTACAGTCTTCGCTGGCCTCCACTCTTCCTGCATCTACATCATTCACAGAAATGTCCACCACAGGGTCTACATTTCTGCCATCTACAGTGCCTACAGTTTCAAAGACTATAACCTCTATGAGAATTTCATTGGAAACATCTATGATAACATCCTTGACTACATCCATGCCTGTGTCATCTATCACCTCCCCCATTTCATCTTCTACCTTGCATTGCCATCCTCTACAGGATCTAGAGCAGCATCAACTATCAGTTTTACAGATGCATTCAGTACATCTTCGTACCTCTATCAACTGCTTTTTCAGAATCAGCCACAACATTAACTGATGAGACATCAGCACCATCATTTACTTCAACATCTCCAAAATCAGCTGGTTTGACTTCTACAGTATCTACATTGCAGACCTCTATGACTCCACTCTTCCAACATCTACATCATTTAGAGAAACTCCACCACAATTGCTGCATCTCTGCCAGCTGCAATACCACAGTTTCTTCCCTCCATAACCTCCATTGCAAAGCCTTCAGAAACATCCAGTATAACATCTCAACCACCTTCACACCTATGTCATTTATTACTTTCTCCACTTTGATTTCTACATTTGCTGCACAATTGTTCACAATATCGACACCAGCAGCATCAAGTACCACTTTGCATTTCCGTTCAGCACATTTTCAGCACCTCCATCAACCAGTTTAACTCAGTCACCCATAACATTAACTGCTGATACGTCTGCAAACCCATATATTACATCATCTTTAAGATTTACAGGTTTGGCTTCAACAAAATCCACATTACAGTCTTCTAAGACCGCCACTCTTCCTACACATCTACATCATTTTCAGACAGCTCTACCACACTGTCTGCATCTCTACTGGCTACAACACCCACAGTTTCTACTAGCATAACCTCTATGGAAACTTCATCAGAAATGTCTATTATAACATCCTTGAAAACATCCACAGCTTTGCCATTCACTACTTCCCTACTTTGTCTTCTACATTTAGCTTGCCACTGCCTACAGTATCTACAACGGCATCATCTACCAATTTTACATTTCCATTCAGTTCATTTTCTACCTCTCTGTCAACTGCATTACCTGAATCCCCCACTACAACTGATGACACATCAGCAGACTCATTCACTACGTCAGCTACAACTTCATCAAATTTGGCTTCAGCATCATCCACATTCCAGTCTACCAGTTCCTCTACTCTTCCTGATTCTGCATCATTCCCAGAAACCTCTACCACCATGGCTGCATCTGTTCCTTCTACGTCACCCACCATTTCTTTCTCCATACCCTCAAAGGGAACTTCATCTGAAACTCCTAGTGAGACATCTTCCAATAGCTTCACACATGAGACATCTGTTTCTTTCACTACTTCATCTTCTACATTTGCTGAGGCATTGTCTACAATATCCACAACAGCATCAGCTAGTAGTTTGACAATTCCTAGCAGTACATTTTCAGCACTTTCATCATCCACTTTAACTCAGTCACCCATAACATTAACTGCTGATACTTCAGCTAACCCATGTGTTACATCATCTACAACATTTACAGATTTGATTTCAACAAAATCCACATTACTGTCTTCTAAGACTTCCACTTTTCCTGCATCTACATCATTTATAGTGACCTCTACCACTATGTCTACATCTCTACTGGCTACAACACCTACAGTTTCTAGCAACATAACCTCTTTGGAAACTTCATCAGAAATGACTATTATAACAACCTCGAATAGATCCGCAGCTTTGTCATCTACTACCTCCCCCACATGGTCTTCTACATCTAACATGCCACTGTCTACAATATCCACTGCAGGATCAACTACCAGTTTTTCTGTTCCATTCAGTACATTTTCTGCATCTCTGTCAACTACATTACTTAAATCACCCACAACAAAAACTGCTGACATTTCAGCAGACTCATTTACTCCGTCATCTACAACATCAACAGTTTTGGCTTCAACGTCTTCCACATTACAATCTTCAATGGCCTCCACTCTTCCTGCATCTACATCATTCACAGAAACTTCCACCACAGGGTCTACATTTCTGCCAGCTACAACACCTACAGTTTCAAACACTGTTACCTCCACGAGAATTTCATTGGAACCATCTATGATAACATCCTCGAGTACATCCATGCCTGTGTCATCTATCACCTCCCCCATTTCATCTTCCACCATTGCCTTGCCATCCTCTAAAGAATCTATTGCAGCATCAACTATCACTTTTACAGATACATTCAGCACATCTTCATTACCTCTATCAACTGCTTTTTCAGAATCAGCCACAACATTAACTGTTGAGACATCAGCACCATCATTTACTTCAACATCTCCAAAATCAGCTGGTTTGACTTCTACAGTATCTACATTGCAGACCTCTATGACCTCCACTCTTCCAACATCTACATCATTTAGAGAAACCTCCACCACAATTGCTGCATCTCTGCCAGCTGCAATACCCACAGTTTCTTCCTCCATAACCTCCATTGCAAAGCCATCAGAAACATCCAGTATAACATCCTCAACCACCTTCACACCTATGTCATTTAACTCTTTCTCCACTTTGACTTCTACATTTGCTGCACAATTGTCTACAATATCGACACCAGCAGCATCAAGTACCACTTTTACATTTCCATTTAGCACATTTTCAGCACCTCCATCAACCAGGTTAACTCAGTCGCCTATAACATTAACTGCTGATACATCTGCAAACCCATATATTACATCATCTTTAAGACTTACAGATTTGACTTCAACAAAATCCACATTACAGTCTTCTAAGACCTCCACTCTTCCTACACCTACATCATTTTCAGACACCTCTACCACAATGTCTACATCTCTACTGGCGACAACACCCACAGTTTCTACTAGCATAACCTCTACGGAAACTTCATCAGAAATGTCTATTATAACATCTTCAAATATATCCACAGATTTGTTATCCACTACTTCCCCTACTTTGTCTTCTACATTTAACATGCCACTGTCTACAGTATCCACAGCAGCATCATCTACCAATTTTGCAGTTCCATTCAGTACATTTTCTACATCTCTGTCAACTACATTACCTGAATCCCCCGCTACAACTGATGACACATTAGCCGTTTCATTTACTACATCAGCTACAACATCATCAATTTTGGCTTCAGCATCATCCACATTCCAGTCTTCTAGTTCCTCTACTCTTCTTGATTCTACATCATTCACAGAAACCTCTACCACAATGGCTGCATCTCTTCCATCTGCATCACCCACCATTCCTTTCTCCATAACCTCAATGGGACCTTCATCCGAAATACCTAGTGAGACTTCCTCTAATACCTTCACACTTGAGTCATCTGTTACTTTCACTACTTCATCTTCTAGATTTGCTGAGCCATTGTATACAGTATCCACAGCAGTATCAACTACTAGTTTGTCAGTTCCATCCAGTACATTTTCAGCACTTTCATCATCCACTTTAACTCAGTCACCCATAACACTAACTGCGGATACATCAGCTAACCCATATATTACATCATCTACAACATTTACAGATTTGAGTTCAACGAAATCCACATTTCTGTCTTCTAAGACCTCCTCTTTTCCTGCATCTACATCATTTATAGTGACTATGTCTACATCTCTAGTGGCTACAACACCTACAGTTTCTAGCAGCATGACCTCTTTGGAAACTTCATCGGAAATTACTATTATAACATCCTCGAATAGATCCACAGCTTTGTCATCTTTTACCTCCCCCACTTTGTCTTCTACATTTAACATGCCACTGTCTACAATATCCACAGCTGCATCAACTACCAGTTTTTCTGTTCCATTCAGTACATTTTCTGCATCTCTGTCAACTACATTACTTAAATCACCCACAACAAAAACTGCTGACATTTCAGCAGGCTCATTTACTACATCAGCTACAACATCAACAGTTTTGGCTTCAGCGTCTTCCACATTACAATCTACAATGGCCTCCACTCTTCCTGCATCTACATCATTCACAGAAACTTCCACCACAGGGTCTACATTTCTTCCAGCTACAGTGCATACAGTTTCAAATACTGTAACCTCCACGAGAATTTCATTGGAAACATCTATGATAACATTCTGGAATACACCCATGCCTGTGTCATCTATCACCTCTACCATTTCATCTTCTACCTTTGCCTTGCCATCCTCTACAGAATCTATAGCAGCATCAAGTATCACTTTTATGGATACATTCAGTACATCTTCATTACCTTCATCGACTGCTTTTTCAGAATCAGCCACAATATTAACTGAAGAGACATTAGCACCATCATTTACTTCAACATTTGTAAAATCAGCTGATTTGACTTCAACAGAATCCACATTGCTTACCTCTATGACCTCCACTCTTCCAACATCTATATCATTCAGAGAAACCTCCACCACAATTGCTGCCTCTTTGCCAGCTGCATCACGCACTGTTTGTACCTCAGTAACCTTCATGTTAACATCATCAGAAACATCCAGTATAACATCCTCAACCTCCTTCACACCTATGTCACCCGTAACATTAACTGCTGCTACATCAGCAGACCCATATATTACATCCTCTACAACTTTAACAGATTTGACTTCAACAAAATCCACATTACAATCTTCTAACACCTCCACTCTTCCTGGATCTACGTCATTTACAGAGTCCTCTACCACAATCTCTACATTTATGACTTCTTCCAATGCAAAATTTACATATACATCTTCTACAACTTCCACAGGTGTATCTCCTACCGCAGCCTCAGTGTCATCTTCTGCACTATTCACAACAACTTCATCACCTACAACATTTCTTGTTCGCCTGTCAACAGCCTCTTTTTTTGTATCACTATCGACATCAATATCATCCACATCTCTGTCTTCTATGACTACCCCAATTCCTTCAACTCTAGCTTCCACAGAAATCTCTGCCTCAATAGCTACATCTCTGTCACCTACAACACCCACAGTTCTGGCCTCCATAACCTCCATCAGAACTTCATCAGAAACATCTATTACAACATCCTCCATTACCTCCTCAAATGTGTCTTCTACAGGCTTTACATCTTTTTCTTCAGCATTTACAACTCCTCATTCGACAGTACCCCCTGCAGCATCTACTTCTACTGTCTTAGCTCCACTCAGTACAGTCAAAAGACCAACATCAACTACTACAACACAAGCAACAACAATATTAACTGCTGACCGATCAACATCTTTTATGACATCATCAGGAACACCAACAGTTTTGACCTCAACACTTTCCCCAGCTCTGTCTTCTATAACCTCTACAGTTCCATCAAAAACACATTCCACAGTAACATTCACCACAAATGCGACATCTATGCCAGCTAGAACAGCTACAGTTTCAGCCTCTGTAACCTCCATGGGTACTTCATTGAAAACTTCTAGTATAACAATCTTCAGTACTTTTACACCTGTGTCATCTTTCACTTCCACCACTTTGTCTTCTACATTTACAACTCCACTGTCTACAACATCCACAGCAGCATCAACTACCACATTGTCCATTCCAACCAGTACATTTACAGCATCTCCATCAACTACTACATCTCAGTCTCATACAACATCCTCTACAATATACACACACTTTATTTCTGCACCTTCAAAAACTTCCTCCTCTACAAGCTCCTCAGTTATACCATCTACAGCAGCTTTCTCCCCCAGCAACTACACTGCTGTCTTCTGCAAAACCTACTGCTTCAACATCTGGGACCTATGTTAGTCCATTCACAACCACCTCAAGAACATCATCTTCTACTTCTGGAAGCTCCTCAGCTCAGCCCAGAATGACCATAACATCTCTGCATACTTCATCAGCTTCAAAGTTCTCTATTGTCACATCCATGATCTCCCACATAATCTCCTCTACAACCTACAGAATGACAACTTCTTCAGCTGTTTCATCAACAAGAACCAAAGGGACCTCAACAACGTTATCTACAGCAGGTATGCTATAATCAGGCTGCTTTAAGTGTAGGTGATGTACAGTAATATATTATAAAGCAGGAGCAAAAACTTTGTAGTTGGATTGGTTACCAAGATTTTAATGCTGAACAAGACCTGTGGTCAAAATGTCAACTCTAGCTGTATTTTTTATTTATTTCTCTTCTTCTCCCCTTTCGCCAATTGGCCTCCATCCTCCAGTCTCCCCAGCCTTGTTCATCCATATCCTCCAGGACTTCATCTGGCTATTCCCCAAGGGCTTACCACCCTGACAGGGTCGAGGGTCCCCCAAACCCCATTGGAGACAGGATCCAGTTTGCCTGGACTCTCTCCTGGACAACTGGGTGCAGAGTCTGCAGGAGACCAGTGTCATCCTACCAGTTGACATTGTTTTCCTTTTTCTGTGTCCCTCGGGGGGTTGCGGACATGCAGTACCATTATGACACATGCTGCATGGTCCCACATGGAATGCAGCAATGGCCAGTGCACCTCACATACCTCTTGATGATGCAATGTGCCCACCCCTTGTCTCCACCAGGTATCAGGTGAGTGGTGGGATCCATGTCCCCAACCCCCTGCAGGAGGATGGTAGTCCTTCAGATACTCAATCTTCCTTCCCCTGGACAGCTCTTTGACTCTTGAGCTCGCTACAAACTCAGGTCATCAGTGTCACAGGCAGTAGTGCTACCACTGCACTGGCAGGCCAGTGACTCTAGCTGTCAAAGCACCCATGGACCCTCATCTGTAACCTTATAACCATTAAATATAGATGAACCTTTAATAACAATTTTACAAGTCTCCCCAAGTAAATGTAGATGAACCATCAATAAAAAAATTGTACAAGTCCCCTATTTAAGCAAGAGAATTAAATGCACTATGGGGTTAACTGAGCATGCATTCATCACCCCCAAGTACCATGAAATACTTAGCTTCACCTTCACCTTCACAGCAAACAAAAGATCTGAGCTTATAAAAGCTGTAACAGGCACTGCAGGCTATTGAATCTCCCACTGTTGCAGCACTGCTCTGATGTCAGCTGCAGGGGATTCTGGGATTTGTAGTTACAGAGGATGTTAGCCTGGAAGTCAGTAGAATCAGTCTGATACAATCTACTATACTGCAGTAAACAGGAAGTAACAAAATAATGCTTTTGCACTCAAACTGCAATTTGGAACCAGCCCCAAACTTTGGTGTGGGGCTCTTACTGCTGACTGTTCCCCGTAAAGAAAATGCTTGTGCTTATCTGTGATGTGTTGCACTAACTTCATTTTTTTTATTTAAAAAATGAAGGCACGACAACAAAAACACCACTGGATTGCCAAAATGGTGGGACGTACAATGCTAGCAGTGATCAGTGCAACTGCCTGGATAACCTCAATGGTGTACTATGTGAGACAGCTACTGACACCATCATCATAAGTAAGTTTTTAAATCTGCAAATATCTTTATCTTCATGGTCGCAACATACTGTGTGGGAACTGTAAATGTCAATGTTCCTGCAAGAATAAAGAAAAAGCGGCAGTATAGCCTCATGGTTAGAACACAGAGATATGTAAAGTGTGGCAGTGATGATGTAAGCAACAGAACAAAACAGGGTGTAGGGATATTTGGTAAACACATTCCCAGGTGGGTTGTGAGGTGTAAAGTACCTTAGCGTGCATATAACATGGTTAAACTAAGACATTTAAAAAAATCCAACTTTTGTTTAATTAGACTGGCATTTTCCTTTGTTAAAATTAACTCATAGAAAGTATTCCTTCTATGCATGTCAATCATTTTTCTTTCTACACATGCGATAGATGGACTGTGTGTTATCATGGAATGCAAGTAATTAAACTTCTGCACAATTCTATTGGCAGAATGTTGACCTTTCCTCTACACACACACACACACACACACACACACACCAGAAGACCTTAGTATAAAATCAGAGATTTAATTGTATGTGTGGTAGGGTAAGCAGCAAAGATTTTCCAGGTAGGTAGGTAGGGACAAGAGAGGGATTTATCTTGTTCAGGATAGAAGATCAAGAAAATGAAAACTGTAAGTATCCTGGCACATCAGTTCTACTCCCCCTGTGCCTCTACCTCCCTGATAGACCCATTTTTGTTTCTAGAGATGAAAAGAGATTCCCTCGCACAAGAATGATGGCTGTGTTTGAAGTTTGAAGAGTGAGCATGCACAGCGAGGGGTAGGAGGGAATGTGAGGGGGTGGTGCTGTGGTGGGTTGCTGTGCTGACCCCGTGGTGTAGTGCGTGGCTTGGTGGTGTTGGTTGGCAGGGTACTGGGTCTGGAAGCTGGTGAGTTTTTGTTGTGCTCGGCTCAAACCTTTTTTTTTATGTTTTCACCCCGACATGCACCCCTGGAGTTGAGAATCCTTAAGTAGGGGTGAAGCATAAAGCATTAAAAAATTGACTTCTGCCCACAGCAAAAGCGGCACTGGGAATCCAGTGCCAAAATAAACTTTCAGCACTTTGACTTCACTATAATGGCGATCACCTTCAGGCTTTCGCCATTATCACATAAACCGATTTGCGTAATGAATCACAATAAGGCTTTTCCATCTTCAGTTCAAACCTAAGAACTTTTTTTTTTAAATCTGTCTTACAGAGAAAATAAACCGAACTGTGGATTTCGGGATAAGGATAATCAACCGGAATTTCACCCCAGAATTGAACAATAAAAGCAGCCCAATTTACATAGAGTTTGAGAAGGAGTTCAAGTTACAGGTAACACCAGCGGGCAGTGCCCATCACACAGGAACTACCAGAATTACAGCCAGTGTTTAAATTGGAAATCTTTGGTGGGGGAACTGTCACATCTGAATTTCAATGTGGTAAAACTGCCATTTCTAGGTGGTGGAACTCTCCTATACAGTCAATGGAGAAAGATGACAGAGGTGGTGGAACTCTAATGCAGTTTTTTCAAAAGGTGATAGAACTGAGTTCCTGTGGGTTCTTGTCCAGTTTAAACCCTGATTATAGGCAATGAAACTTTGCTATAAATGTTAACTGAACCCCAAACAGGAGCGTGCAAATAGTGAATGGTAATACCTGAATATTATGAAAAACTGTCTTCCTTATTACAGTGTTACTCAGGTCGCACTCTTATAATAACCTGTTCCCCTCTCCCAGGTGGCCAGAGAAGTCCTATAGTCCACCCCCGGTTATCTCCTAACTCCCCCAAGACCCTTTAGTTTCTTGAAAACCCCCAGCTAGTGAGGGTGGATGTGGTAACAGTCAGTTAATTGAATTTCCAAGGGCTATATTTAGCATATCTGGAGTCCTGCATGCCCCCCCCACTCCGCACCATTCAAAATGGCAGCTTGGTTTCAATGCCAAGAGGTGCAAAGTGATGCATTTGGGAGGCAGGAACCCAGGACACAATTACTGGCTGGAGGGTGTCCCATTACCAAAGTCCAAGAAGGAGAAGGATGTGGGACTGCTGGTAACTGGGGAGATGAACCACTCTGCTCAATGCAGGAAGGCAGCAGCAAAGGCAAACAGGATGCTAGGGTGCACAGCAAGGGGGATTACTTCTAGGAGTGGGGAGGTCATCTTGCCCCTGTACAGGTCCCTGGTGAGACTGCACCTAGAGTACTGCATGCAGTTCTGGCACCCCTACTTGAAAAGGGACATCAAACTGCTGGAGGGGGTACAGCACAGGGCAGCAAAAATGATCCTGGGGTTGGGGGGCAGACCATATGAGGAGAGACTGAGAGAGCTCAATATGTATCCTGGAGGAGAGAAGGGAGAGAGGGGATATGATTGAGACCTTCAAGTTCCTGAAGGGTTTGAACAAAGTAGACACCAGGTGTATGTTCAATCTGAAAGGCGGAAGGGTAACCAGGGGACACTCTATGAAGCTGGAAGGGGGCAGGCTCAAGAGGGAACTGAGGAGGCATTATTTCACAGAAAGGGTGTTGGAAGGGTGGAACGCTCTGCCAGAGGAAGTTGTATTGTTGCAGAGTGTTGGGGGCTTCAAGACGGGGTGGGACAGATTCAAGGGGATGGTACAAATCGGGAAGGGTGGGAGATGGGGGAGGGCATATGAGGAAGGGGGGCAGCTGCAGTCTAATGGACTGAAGTGCTGCACACTCGAGCAGACAAGATAGACCAAATGGCCTGTATCTGCTGGCAGTTTCATATGTTTGTATGTTCGTAAGTGTCTGAGCTTTTAAATTCTCAGATCAGATCTTTGCCAGCGCTGCTGTTCTCCTGGGTCTAAGTACAGTCCTCTGGGACCGTTCATAACACCTGGAGGACACCAGGAGAATCAAATAAAAAGTCAGAGCTTATCAAAACTCTAACATGCACTGCAGGCTATTAAATCTCGCACTGCTGCAGCCCTGCTCTGATTTTCAGTTGCAGGGGATTCTGGGATTTCTGGTTGCAGGAAATGTTAGGTTAGAAGTTAACAGAATCAGCCTGATACGATCTACTAGATTGCAGCAAACAGTAAGTAAAAAAAAAAAAATGTGTGCGCTCAAAGTACAAATCCGGAGCAGCCCCACACTTGGGTGTGGGGGGTTTATAGTGCTGACTATTTCCCTTTAAGCCTTTTAGTTGGTCCCAGCCATGTTTGAAACCATTAATGGCTCTTGCATTTACCACCACCTCTGCTGGTAGGCTGTTTCACGGCTCAACCAGTCTTTCTGTTAGAAGAACAATTAGATGTTGAAGACACTAGCTGGTCCGGTGGTGTTGAGGGTTGATATGCTGGACACCACAACTTGTGTCACGCTGGCGACCCGGGTTCAGGAATGGACCTGGGCCATCAGGGGTCGGCGGGGAGGGAGAAGATTGAGTGTCCGGAGGACTGCTCTCCTCTCCCGGGGTGGGTTGTTGGGGACATCCGGCACAGCAGCGGCCACTGGTGGAAACTGGTGGTGGTGCAAGATGTTGGGATGCAGAAGTGGGCATGACATCAGCAGGCTCCAGCAGTGCAGACATTGTATGCTGCATTCTGAGGGGAGAAAATGGAAAATAGTGTGCCCTGTTCCTGATAGGCAAAGGTGGGACCTGGGGACTCCACACCCACACCCACCGTTGGGTCTCTAGCCTCCCATGGTGCCTAGACATCTGGCCGCTATATCAGATTGCAGACAGAGTGCCAGAAGGAGCTGGTGATCCCACCCCAGGGGACTCAGAGCCAAGGGAGGGGTCAAGCGGTCTGGGTGGCAGGGGCTTTCCCCACCAGAGGAGGCAGCAGACTTCAGACTGGGTAGGACAAAGCAGGAGTTTGTGCGACTACACTGGAGAGAGTCTAGGAATGGTACAAAAAAAAAAGAAATTAGTGAGACACTTCCTTCTGTCGCAGGGTCGCCAGTTTGATTCCCAGGAAGTACTCTTGGTAACTAAGGAAAATGTAATGGAGAAAGACACTCGGGCCCAGATATTCAATCTGCGCCAGTCTGAGGCGCAAGCCCCTGCGCTGCTCAAAATAGTTGCGCAGGGGTGTGGACGGGGTGATATTCAAAGGAGTTGCGCTGTTGAGCAACTCCTTTGAATATCACCCTGAGCCACAGCACTTGCGCATGGTGCAGTGGAACTTGCGCTACCGCAAGTTGCCAGAGTTGAGCATTAAACTTGCGGTGGCGCAAGTACCATTGCGCCATGCTCAAATTTCCGATATTCAAAAGGTGACATGCAAATGGGGCCATAATTTATGCAAGGCACAGGGGGGGCCATTTGCATCTATTTATGGCCCCATTTGCATGCCATTTGCATGTAGGTGCGCCGATCCCCGAGGACTTGCTCCTGGCCACCCTGCCAGGCAGCAGCCGTCGAGACCGCACACAATGCAACCGATCGCGAGCATCCAGTTACATGACACCCCCACACATCTCCACAGCCCGATCCGGGCAGAACATATACATGTCCCCCACCATATCTCCCACAGCCCGATCGCGGGCCAGAACACATGTCCCCCACACACATCTCCCACAGCCCGATCGCGGGCAGAACCTGTATGAACCCCCAGTGCCCGGTCAGGTAGAACCTGTGAACCCCCCAGTGCCCGATCGCGGGCAGAATGTAACCTCCCCCCAACCCGAATAACTCCCTGGTGGTCCAGTGGACCCGTAAAGCCGTCACGGGCAGAATGTCACAACACAACCCCCAAACATCTCTGGTGTCTAGTGTCCCCCCACCCACGAAGCCCCTCACCCGCTCCCCGCAGCGGCGGGCGACAGCATCCACCCGCCTGCCGCCCGCCCGCCCGCCGACTGACTGTCCGGTGGGGCTGCACGCCCGGTGGCTGTGGCTCTGCGCAATGGGCGTGCGGCCCTGCAGACAGTCAGTCGGCGGCAGGCCGCGGGCGGGTGAATAACAAAGGATGTTGGAAGAGTGGAGTCATAGAGGTCTGCAATGTAGATACTGTAGAAGTCAAACCAGCTGATTTTGGAGATGTTGAAGTAAATGATGGTGCTGATGTCTCATCAGTTAATGTTGTGGCTGATTCTGAAAAAGCAGTTGATGGAGGTAACGAAGATGTACTGAATGCATCTGTAAAACTGATAGTTGATGCTGCTCTAGATCCTGTAGAGGATGGCAATGCAAAGGTAGAAGATGAAATGGGGAGGTGATAGATGACACAGGCATGGATGTAGTCAGGATGTTATCATAGATGTTTCCAATGAAATTCTCGTGAGGTTATAGTTTTGAAACTGTAGGCACTGTAGATGGCAGAAATGTAGACCCTGTGGTGGACGTTTCTGTGAATGATGTAGATGCAGGAAGAGTGGAGGCCAGCGAAGACTGTAATGTGGAAGATGCTGAAGCAAAACTGTTGATGTTGTAGCTGATGAGTAAATGAGTCTGCTGAAATGTCAGCAGTTTTTGTTGTGGTGATTTAAGTAATGTGGTAGACAGAGATGCAGAAAATGTACTGAATGGAACTGAAAACTGGTAGTTGATGCTGTGGATGTTGTAGACAGTGGCATGTTAAATGTAGAAGACCATGTGGGAGTAAGTAGATGACAAAGCTGTGGATCTATTTGAGGATGTTATAATAGTCATTTCTGATGAAGTTTCCGAAGAGGTTATGCTGCTAGAAACAACTGTAGGTGTTGTAGCCAGTAGAGATGTAGACATAGTGGTAGAGGTAGCTATAAATGATGTAGATGCAGGAAAAGTGGAAGTCTTAGAAGACAGTAATGTGGATTTTGTTGAAGTCAAATCTGTAAATGATGTAGATGATGTAACATATGGGTTAGCTGACGTATCCGCAGTTAATGTTATGGGTGACTGAGTTAAAGTGATAATGAAAGTGCTAAAATGTACTGGAAGGAATTGTCAAACTACTAGTTGATGCTGCTGTGGATATTGTAGACAATGGCTCAGCAAATGTCGAAGACGAAGTAGTGAAAGAAACAGATGTCTCAGGTGTGAAGTTATTAGAAGATGTCTCACTAGGAGTTTCAGATGAAGTTCCCTTTGAGGGTAAGGAGAAAGAAATGGTGGGTGATGTAGAAGGAACAGATGCAGCCATGGTGGTAGAGGTTTCTGGGAATGATGCAGAATCAGGAAGTAGAGGAACTAGTAGACTGGAATTGGATGATGCTGAAGCCAAAATTGATGATGTTGTAGCTGACGTAGTGAATGAGTCTGCTGATGTGTCATCAGTTGTAGTGGGATTCAGGTAATGTAGTTGACAGAGATGTAGAAAATGTACTGAATGGAACTGTAAAATAGGTAGATGATTCTGCTGTGGATAGTGTGATAGTGGCATCCTAAATGTAGAAGACAAAGTGGGGAGGTGAAGATGACAAAGCTCTGGAACTGTTCAAGGATGTTATAGTAGTCATTTCTGATGATGTTTCAAAGAGGTTATGCTGCTAGAGACTGTGGGTGTTGTAGCCAGTGAGATGTAGACACAGAGGTGAGGTCTCTGTAAATGATGTAAATGCAGGAAACTTGGAGGTTTTAGAAGACTGTAATGTAGATTTTGTTGAAGTCAAATCTGTAAATGTTGTAGATGATGTAATATATGGGTTAGCTGATGTATCAGCAGTTAATGTATAGGTGACTGAGTTAAAGTGGTTGATGATAGTGCTGAAAATGTACTGGATGGAACGGTCAAATTAGTAGTTGATGCTGCTGTGGATATTGAAGACAATGGCTCAGCAAAAGTAGAAGATGAAGTAGCAAAAGTAATGAATGACTCACGTGTGAAGGTATTAGATGATGTCTCACTAGGTGTTTTGGATGCAGGTCCCATTGAGGTTATGGAGAAAGAAAGAGTGGGTGATATAGATGGAAGAGATGCAGCCATTGTTGTAGAGGTTTCTGCAAATGATGTAGAATCAAGAAGAGTAGAGGAACTAGAAGACTTGAAATTGGATGACGCTGAAGCCAAAATTGATGAAGTTGTAGCTGATGTAGTAATGAGTCTCCTGATGTGTCATCAGTTGTAGTGGGGATTCAGGTAATGTGGTTGACAGAGATGTAGAAATGTACTGAATGGAACGGTAATTGGTAGATGATGCTGCTGTGGATACTGTAGACAGTGGCATGTTAAATGTAGAAGACAAAGTAGGGAAGTAGTGGATGACAAAGCTGTGGATATATTTGAGGATGTTATAATAGACATTTCTGATGAAGTTTCCATAGAGTTATGATAGTGGAAACTGTGGGTGTTGTAGCCAGTAGAGATGTAGACATTGTGGTAGAGGTCTCAGAAATGATGTAGATGTAGGAAGAGTGGAGGTCTTAGAAGACTGTATAGTGGATTTCGTTGAAGTCAAATCTGTAAATCTTAAAGATGATGTAATATATGGGTTGGCAGATGTATCAGCAGTTAATGTTGTAGGTGACTGAGTTAAACTGGTTGATGAAGGTGCTGAAAATGTGCTGAATGGAAATGTAAAGGGTACCTGATGTGCTGGTGTGGATATTGTAGACAATGGCACAGGAAATGTAGAAGTCAAAGTGGAGAAAGTAATAAATGATAGTAGGTGTGAAGGTGGTTGAGGATGTTGAACTGGATGTTTCTGATGACGCTGCCATGGAGTTATGGAGGAAGAAGCTGTGGGTGTTGCAGCAGGGAGAGATGCAATAACTGTGGTGGAGGTTTCTCTAAATGATGTAGATGTTGGAAGAGTGGAGGTCATAGAGGTCTGCAATGCGGATTCTGTTGAAGTCAAAACAGCTGATTTTGCAGATGTTGAAGTAAATGATGGTGCTGATGTCTCATCAGTTAATATTGTGGCTGATTCTGAAAAAGCAGTTGATGGAAGTAATGAAGATGTACTGAAAGTATCTGTAAAAGTGATAGTTGAGGCTGCTACAGATTCTGTAGAGGATGGCAAGGCAAAGGTAGACAATTCTGCTGTGGATACTGTAGACAGTGGTAACCTAAATGTTGAAGACAAAGTGGGGAAGGTAGTAGATGACAAAGCTGTGTATCTGTTCGAGGATGTTATAATAGTCATTTCTGATGATGTTTCCAAAGGGGTTATGCTGCTGGAGACTGTGGGTGTCGTAGGCAGTAGAGATGTAGACATAGTGGTAGAAGTCTCTGTAAATGATGTAGATGCAGGAAACGTGGAGGTTTTAGAAGACTGTAATATGGATTTTGCTGAAGTCAAATCTGTAAATGTTGTTGATGATGTAATATATGGGTTAGCAGATGTATCAGCAGTTAATGTTATGGGTGGCTGAGTTAAAGAGGTTGATGAAAGTGCTGAAAATGTACTGGACGGAACTGTCAAACTAGTAATTGATGCTGCTGAGGTTATTGAAGACAATGGCTCAGCAAGGTAGAAGATGAAGTTGTGAAAGTAATAGAAGACTCGGCAGTGAAGGTATTAGATGATGTCTCACTAGGTGTTTCGATGAAGGTCCCATTGACGTTATGGAAAAGAAATGGTGGGTGATGTAGATGAAAGAGATGCAGCGTTGTGGTGGAGGTTTCTGCGAATGATGTAGAATCAAGAAGAGTAGAGGAACTAGAAGACTGGAGGTGGATGATGCTAAAGCCAAAATTGATGATGTTGTAGCTGATGTAGTAAAGAGTCTGCTGATGTGTCATCAGTTGTAGTGGGGATTCAGTAATGCAGTTAACAGAGAAGTAGAAAATGAACTGAATGGAACTGTAAAATTGGTAGATGATGCCGTTGTAGATACTGTAGGCAGTGGCAAGCTAAATGTAGAAGACAAAGTAGGGAAGTAGTGAATGGCAAAGCTGTGGATGTTTTCAAGGATGTTATAATAGACATTTCTGATGAAGTTTCCATAGAGGTTATGCTAGTAGAAACGTGTGGGTGTTGTAGCCAGTAGAGATGCAGACAGTGTGGTAGAGGTGTCTGAAAATGATGTAGATGTAGGAAGAGTGGCGGTCTTAGAAGACTGTAATGTGGATTCTGTTGAAGTCAATCCTGTAAATCTTAAAGATGATGTAATATATGGGTTTGCAGATGTATCAGCAGTTAATGTTATGGGTGACTGAGTTAAACTGGTTGATGGAGGTGCTGAAAATGTGTGAACGGAAATGTAAAGTGGTACTTGATGCTGCTGGTGTCGATATTGTAGACAATTGTGCAGCAAATGTAGAAGTCAAAGTGGAGAAAGTTAATAAATGACATAGGTGTGAAGGTGGTTGAGGATGTTATACTGGATGTTTCTGATGGCTTTGCAATGGAGGTTATGGAGGAAGAAACTGTGGGTGTTGCAGCTGGCAGAGATGCAGCAATTGTGGTGGAGGTTCTCTAAATGATGTAGATGTTGGAAGAGTGGAGGTCATAGAGGTCTGCAATGTAGATGCTGTAGAAGTCAAACCAGCTGATTTTGGAGATGTTGAAGTAAATGATGGTGCTGTTGTATCATCAGTTAATGTTGTGGCTGATTCTGAAAAAGCAGTTGATGGAGGTAACAAAGATGTATTGAATGCATCTGTAAAACTGATAGTTGATGCTGCTCTAGATCCTGTAGAGGATGGCAATGCAAAGGTAGAAGATGAAATGGGGGAGGTGATAGATGACACAGGCATGGACGTAGTCGAGGATGTTATCATAGATGTTTCCAATGAAATTCTCGTGGAGGTTATAGTGTTTGAAACTGTAGGCACTGTAGCTGGCAGAAATGTAGACCCTGTGGTGGATGTTTCTGTGAATGATGTAGATGCAGGAAGAGTGGAGGCCAGCGAAGACTGTAATGTGGAAGATGCTGAAGCAAAACTGTTGATGTTGTAGCTGATGAGTAAATGAGTCTGCTAAATGTCAGCAGTTTTTGTTGTGGTGATTTAAGTAATGTGGTAGACAGAGATGCAGAAAATGTACTGAATGGAACTGAAAACTGGTAGTTGATGCTGCGGATGTTGTAGACAGTGGCATGTTAAATGTAGAAGACCATGTGGGGAGGAAGTAGATGACAAAGCTGTGGATCTATTTGAGGATGTTATAATAGTCATTTCTGATGAAGTTTCAAGAGGTTATGCTGCTAGAAACAACTGTAGGTGTTGTAGCCAGTAGAGCTGTAGACATAGTGGTAGAGGTAGCTATAAATGATGTAGATGGCAGGAAAGTGGAAGTCTTAGAAGACAGTAATGTGGATTTTGTTGAAGTCAAATCTGTAAATGATGTAGATGATGTAACATATGGGTTAGCTGACGTTTCCGCAGTTAACGTTATGGGTGACTGAGTTAAAGTGGATAATGAAAGTGCTAAAAATGTACTGGAAGGAACTGTCAAACTAGTAGTTGATGCTGCTGTGGATATTGTAGACAATGGCTCAGCAAATGTAGAAGATGAAGTAGTGAAAGAAACAGATGTCTCAGGTGTGAAGTTATTAGAAGATGTCTCACTAGGAGTTTCAGATGAAGTTCCCTTTGAGGGTAAGGAGAAAGAAATGGTGGGTGATGTAGGAGGAACAGATGCAGCCATGGTGGTAGAGGTTTCTGGGAATGATGCAGAATCAGGAAGAGTAGAGGAACTAGTAGACTGGAATATGGATGATGCTGAAGCCAAAATTGATGATGTTGTAGCTGACGTAGTGAATGAGTCTGCTGATGTGTCATCAGTTGTAGTGGGGGATTCAGGTAATGTGGTTGACAGAGATGTAGAAAATGTACTGAATGGAACTGTAAAATTGGTAGATGATGCAGCTGTGGATACTGTAGACAGTGGCATGCTAAATGTAGAAGGCAAAGTAGGGGAAGTAGTGGATGACAAAGCTGTGGATGTATTTGAGGATGTTATAATAGACATTTCTGATGAAGTTTCCATAGAGGTTATGATAGTGGAAACTGTGGGTGTGTAGCCAGTAGAGATGTAGACATTGTGGTAGAGGTCTCAGAAAATGATGTAGATGTAGGAAGAGTGAGGTCTTAGAAGACTGTATAGTGGATTCTGTTGAAGTCCAAATCTGTAAATCTTAAAGATGATGTAATATATGGGTTGGCAGATGTATCAGCAGTTAATGTTGTAGGTGACTGAGTTAAACTGGTTGATGAAGGTGCTGAAAATGTGCTGAATGGAAATGTAAAAGGGTACCTGATGCTGCTGGTGTGGATATTGTAGACAATGGCACAGGAAATGTAGAGTCAAAGTGGAGAAGTAATAAATGATATAGGTGTGAAGGTGGTTGAGGATGTTGAACTGGATGTTTCTGATGGCGTTGCCATGGGAGTTATGGAGGAAGAAGCTGTGGGTGATGCAGCAGGCAGAGATGCAATAACTGTGGTGGAGGTTTCTCTAAATGATGTAGATGTTGGAAGAGTGGAGGTCATAGAGGTCTGCAATGCAGATTCTGTTGAAGTCAAAACAGCTGATTTTGCAGATGTTGAAGTAAATGATGGTGCTGATGTCTCATCAGTTAATATTGTGGCTGTTTCTGAAAAATCAGTTGATGGAGGTAATGAAGATGTACTGAAAGTATCTGTAAAAGTGATAGTTGAGGCTGCTACAGATTCTGTAGAGGATGGCAAGGCAAAGGTAGACAATTCTGCTGTGGATACTGTAGACAGTGGCAACTTAAATGTTGAAGACAAAGTGGGGGGAAGGTAGTAGATGACAAAGCTGTGTATCTGTTCGAGGATGTTATAATAGTCATTTCTGATGATGTTTCAAAGGGTTATGCTGCTGGAGACTGTGGGTGTCGAAAGCAGTAGAGATGTAGACATAGTGGTAGAAGTCTCTGTAAATGATGTAGATGCAGGAAACGTGGAGGTTTTAGAAGACTGTAATATGGATTTTGCTGAAGTCAATCTGTAAATGTTGTTGATGATGTAATATATGGGTTAGCAGATGTATCAGCAGTTAATGTTATGGGTGGCTGAGTTAAAGAGGTTGATGAAAGTGCTGAAATGTACTGGACGGAACTGTCAAACTAGTAATTGATGCTGCTGAGGTTATTGAAGACAATGGCTCAGCAAGAGTAGAAGATGAAGTAGCTGAAAGTAATAGAAGACTCAGGTGTGAAGGTATTAGATGATGTCTCACTAGGTGTTTGGATGAAGGTCCCATTGACGTTATGGAAAAGAAATGGTGGGTGATGTAGATGAAAGAGATGCAGCTTGTGGTGGAGGTTTCTGCGAATGATGTAGAATCAAGAAGAGTAGAGGAACTAGAAGACTGGAAGGTGGATGACGCTAAAGCCAAAATTGAAGATGTTGTAGCTGATGTAGTAAATGAGTCTGCTGATGTGTCATCAGTTCTAGTGGGGGATTCAGGTAATGCAGTTAACAGAGAGGTAGAAAATGAACTGAATGGAAATGTAAAATTGGTAGATGATGCCGTTGTAGATACTGTAGGCAGTGGCAAGCTAAATGTAGAAGACAAAGTAGGGGAAGTAGTGAATGGCAAAGCTGTGGATGTTTTCAAGGATGTTATAATAGACATTTCTGATGAAGTTTCCATAGAGGTTATGCTAGTAGAAACTGTGGGTGTTGTAGCCAGTAGAGATGCAGACAGTGTGGTAGAGGTGTCTGAAAATGATGTAGATGTAGGAAGAGTGGCGGTCTTAGAAGACTGTAATGTGGATTTTGTTGAAGCCAAACCTGTAAATCTTAAAGATGATGTAATATATGGGTTTGCAGATGTATCAGCAGTTAATGTTATGGGTGACTGAGTTAAACTGGTTGATGGAGGTGCTGAAAATGTGCTGAACGGAAATGTAAAAGTGGTACTTGATGCTGCTGGTGTCGATATTGTAGACAATTGTGCAGCAAATGTAGAAGTCAAAGTGGAGAAAGTAATAAATGACATAGGTGTGAAGGTGGTTGAGGATGTTATACTGGATGTTTCTGATGGCTTTGCAATGGAGGTTATGGAGGAAGAAACTGTGGGTGTTGCAGCTGGCAGAGATGCAGCAATTGTGGTGAGTTTCTCTAAATGATGTAGATGTTGGAAGAGTGGAGGTCATAGAGGTCTGCAATGTAGATACTGTAGAAGTCAAACCAGCTGATTTTGGAGATGTTGAAGTAAATGATGGTGCTGATGTCTCATCAGTTAATGTTGTGGCTGATTCTGAAAAAGCAGTTGATGGAGGTAACGAAGATGTACTGAATGCATCTGTAAAACTGATAGTTGATGCTGCTCTAGATCCTGTAGAGGATGGCAATGCAAAGGTAGAAGATGAAATGGGGAGGTGATAGATGACACAGGCATGGATGTAGTCAAGGATGTTATCATAGATGTTTCCAATGAAATTCTCGTGGAGGTTATAGTGTTTGAAACTGTAGGCACTGTAGCTGGCAGAAATGTAGACCCTGTGGTGGATGTTTCTGTGAATGATGTAGATGCAGGAAGAGTGGAGGCCAGCGAAGACTGTAATGTGGAAGATGCTGAAGCAAAAACTGTTGATGTTGTAGCTGATGAAGTAAATGAGTCTGCTGAAATGTCAGCAGTTTTTGTTGTGGGTGATTTGAGTAATGTGGTAGACAGAGATGCAGAAAATGTACTGAATGGAACTGAAAAACTGGTAGTTGATGCTGTGGTGGATGTTGTAGACAGTGGCATGTTAAATGTAGAAGACCATGTGGGGGAGGAAGTAGATGACAAAGCTGCGGATCTATTTGAGGATGTTATAATAGTCATTTCTGATGAAGTTTCTGAAGAGGTCATGCTGCTAGAAACAACTGTAGGTGTTGTAGCCAGTAGAGCTGTAGACATAGTGGTAGAGGTCGCTATAAATGATGTAGATGCAGGAAAAGTGGAAGTCTTAGAAGACAGTAATGTGGATTTTGTTGAAGTCAAATCTGTAAATGATGTAGATGATGTAACATATGGGTTAGCTGACGTATCCGCAGTTAATGTTATGGGTGACTGAGTTAAAGTGGATAATGAAAGTGCTAAAAATGTACTGGAAGGAATTGTCAAACTACTAGTTGATGCTGCTGTGGATATTGTAGACAATGGCTCAGCAAATGTCGAAGACGAAGTAGTGAAAGAAACAGATGTCTCAGGTGTGAAGTTATTAGAAGATGTCTCACTAGGAGTTTCAGATGAAGTTCCCTTTGAGGGTAAGGAGAAAGAAATGGTGGGTGATGTAGAAGGAACAGATGCAGCCATGGTGGTAGAGGTTTCTGGGAATGATGCAGAATCAGGAAGAGTAGAGGAACTAGTAGACTGGAATGTGGATGATGCAAGCCAAAATTGATGATGTTGTAGCTGACGTAGTGAATGAGTCTGCTGATGTGTCATCAGTTGTGTGGGGGATTCAGGTAATGTAGTTGACAGAGATGTAGAAAATGTACTGAATGGAACTGTAAAATAGGTAGATGATTCTGCTGTGGATAGTGTAGATAGTGGCATCCTAAATGAAGACAAAGTGGGGAGGTAGAAGATGACAAAGCTCTGGAACTGTTCAAGGATGTTATAGTAGTCATTTCTGATGATGTTTCCAAAGAGGTTATGCTGCTAGAGACTGTGGGTGTTGTAGCCAGTAGAGATGTAGACATAGAGGTAGAGGTCTCTGTAAATGATGTAAATGCAGGAAACTTGGAGGTTTTGAAGACTGTAATGTGGATTTTTTGAAGTCAAATCTGTGTTAGATGATGTAATATATGGGTTAGCTGATGTATCAGCAGTTAATGTTATAGGTGACTGAGTTAAAGTGGTTGATGATAGTGCTGAAAATGTACTGGATGGAACGGTCAAATTAGTAGTTGATGCTGCTGTGGATATTGAAGACAATGGCTCAGCAAAGTAGAAGATGAAGTAGCAAAAGTAATGAATGACTCACGTGTGAAGGTATTAGATGATGTCTCACTAGGTGTTTTGGATGCAGGTCCCATTGAGGTTATGGAGAAAGAAAGATGGGTGATATAGATGGAAGAGATGCAGCCATTGTTGTAGAGGTTTCTGCAAATGATGTAGAATCAAGAAGAGTAGAGGAACTAGAAGACTTGAATATGGATGACGCTGAAGCCAAAATTGATGAAGTTGTAGCTGATGTAGTGAATGAGTCTGCTGATGTGTCATCAGTTGTAGTGGGGATTCAGGTAATGTGGTTGACAGAGATGTGAAAATGTACTGAATGGAGCGGTAGAATTGGTAGGTGATGCTGTGGATACTGTAGACAGTGGCATGTTAAATGTAGAAGACAAAGTAGGGAAGTAGTGGATGACAAAGCTGTGGATATATTTGAGGATGTTATAATACATTTCTGATGAAGTTTCCATAGAGGTTATGATAGTGGAAACTGTGGGTGTTGTAGCCAGTAGAGATGTAGACATTGTGGTAGAGGTCTCAGAAAATGATGTAGATGTAGGAAGAGTGGAGGTCTTAGAAGACTGTAAAGTGGATTTCGTTGAAGTCAAATCTATAAATCTTAAAGATGATGTAATATATGGATTGGTAGATGTATCAGCAGTTAATGTTGTAGGTGACTGAGTTAAACTGGTTGATGAAGGTGCTGAAAATGTGCTGAATGGAAATGTAAAGGGTACCTGATGCTGCTGTGTGGATATTGTAGACAATGGCACAGGAAATGTAGAAGCAAAGTGGAGAAAGTAATGAATGATATAGGTGTGAAGGTGGTTGAGGATGTTGAACTGGATGTTTTGATGATGTTGCCATGGAGGTTATGGAGGAAGAAGCTGTGGGTGTTGCAGCAGGCAGAGATGCAATAACTGTGGTGGAGGTTTCTCTAAATGATGTAGATGTTGGAAGAGTGGAGGTCATAGAGGTCTGCAATGCGGATTCTGTTGAAGTCAAAACAGCTGATTTTGCAGATGTTGAAGTAAATGATGGTGCTGATGTCTCATCAGTTAATATTGTGGCTGATTCTGAAAAGCAGTTGATGGAGTAACGAAGATGTACTGAAAGTATCTGTAAAAGTGATAGTTGAGGCTGCTACAGATTCTGTAGAGGATGGCAAGGCAAAGGTAGACAATTCTGCTGTGGATACTGTAGACAGTGGCAAACTAAATGTTGAAGACAAAGTGGGAAGGTAGTAGATGACAAAGCTGTATCTGTTCGAGGATGTTATAATAGTCATTTCTGATGATGTTTCCAAAGGGGTTATGCTGCTGGAGACTGTGGGTGTCGTAGGCAGTAGAGATGTAGACATAGTGGTAGAAGTCTCTGTAAATGATGTAGATGCAGGAAACGTGGAGGTTTTAGAAGACTGTAATATGGATTTTGCTGAAGACAAATCTGTAAATGTTGTTGATGAAACATATGGGTTAGCAGATGTATCAGCAGTTAATGTTATGGGTGGCTGAGTTAAAGAGGTTGATGAAAGTGCTGAAAATGTACTGGACGGAACTGTCAAACTAGTAATTGATGCTGCTGAGGTTATTGAAGACAATGGCTCAGCAAGAGTAGAAGATGAAGTAGCGAAAGTAATAGAAGACTCAGGTGTGAAGGTATTAGATGATGTCTCACTAGGTGTTTCGGATGAAGGTCCCATTGACGTTATGGAAAAGAAATGGTGGGTGATGTAGATGAAAGAGATGCAGCCGTTGTGGTGGAGGTTTCGCAATGATGTAGAATCAAGAAGAGTAGAGGAACTAGAAGACTGGAAGGTGGATGATGCTAAAGCCAAAATTGATGATGTTGTAGCTGATGTAGTAAATGAGTGTGCTGATGTGTCATCAGTTGTAGTGGGGGATTCAGGTAATGCAGTTAACAGAGAGGTAGAAAATGAACTGAATTGAAATGTAAAATTGGTAGATGATGCCGTTGTAGATACTGTAGGCAGTGGCAAGCTAAATGTAGAAGACAAAGTAGGGGAAGTAGTGAATGGCAAAGCTGTGGATGCTTTCAAGGATGTTATAATAGACATTTCTGATGAAGTTTCCATAGAGGTTATGCTAGTAGAAACTGTGGGTGTTGTAGCAGAGAGATGCAGACAGTGTGGTAGAGGTGTCTGAAAATGATGTAGATGTAGGAAGAGTGGCGGTCTTAGAAGACTGTAATGTGGATTCTGTTGAAGCCAAACCTGTAAATCTTAAAGATGATGTAATATATGGGTTTGCAGATGTATCAGCAGTTAATGTTATCGGTGACTGAGTTAAACTGGTTGATGGAGGTGCTGAAAATGTGCTGAACGGAAATGTAAAAGCGGTACTTGATGCTGCTGGTGTCGATATTGTAGACAATTGTGCAGCAAATGTAGAAGTCAAAGTGGAGAAAGTAATAAATGACATAGGTGTGAAGGTGGTTGAGGATGTTATACTGGATGTTTCTGATGGCTTTGCAATGGAGGTTATGGAGGAAGAAACTGTGGGTGTTGCAGCTGGCAGAGATGCAGCAATTGTGGTGGAGGTTTCTCTAAATGATGTAGATGTTGGAAGAGTGGAGGTCATAGAGGTCTGCAATGTAGATACTGTAGAAGTCAAACCAGCTGATTTTGGAGATGTTGAAGTAAATGATGGTGCTGATGTCTCATCAGTTAATGTTGTGGCTGATTCTGAAAAAGCAGTTGATGGAGGTAACGAAGATGTACTGAATGCATCTGTAAAACTGATAGTTGATGCTGCTCTAGATCCTGTAGAGGATGGCAATGCAAGGTAGAAGATGAAATGGGGAGGTGATAGATGACACAGGCAAGGACGTAGTCAAGGATGTAATCATAGATGTTTCCAATGAAATTCTCGTGGAGGTTTTAGTGTTTGAAACTGTAGGCACTGTAGCTGGCAGAAATGTAGACCCTGTGGTGGACGTTTCTGTGAATGATGTAGATGCAGGAAGAGTGGAGGCCAGCGAAGACTGTAATGTGGAAGATGCTGAAGCAAAAACTGTTGATGTTGTAGCTGATGAAGTAAATGAGTCTGCTGAAATGTCAGCAGTTTTTGTTGTGGGTGATTTAAGTAATGTGGTAGACAGAGATGCAGAAAATGTACTGAATGGAACTGAAAAACTGGTAGTTGATGCTGCGGTGGATGTTGTAGACAGTGGCATGTTAAATGTAGAAGACCATGTGGGGGAGGAAGTAGATGACAAAGCTGCGGATCTATTTGAGGATGTTATAATAGTCATTTCTGATGAAGTTTCCGAAGAGGTTATGCTGCTAGAAACAACTGTTGGTGTTGTAGCCAGTAGAGCTGTAGACATAGTGGTAGAGGTAGCTATAAATGATGTAGATGCAGGAAAAGTGGAAGTCTTAGAGGACAGTAAAGTGGATTTTATTGAAGTCAAATCTGTAAATGATGTAGATGATGTAACATATGGGTTAGCTGATGTATCCGCAGTTAATGTTATGGGTGACTGAGTTAAAGTGGATAATGAAAGAAAAATGTACTAGGAAGGAATTGTCAAACTAGTAGTTGATGCTGCTGTGGATATTGTAGACAATGGCTCAGCAAATGTAGAAGATGAAGTAGTGAAAGAAACAGATGTCTCAGGTGTGAAGTTATTAGAAGATGTCTCACTAGGAGTTTCAGATGAAGTTCCCTTTGAGGGTAAGGAGAAAGAAATGGTGGGTGATGTAGGAGGAACAGATGCAGCCATGGTGGTACAGGTTTCTGGGAATGATGCAGAATCAGGAAGAGAAGAGGAACTAGTAGACTGGAATGTGGATGATACTGAAGCCAAAATTGATGATGTTGTAGCTGACGTAGTGAATAAGTCTGCTGATGTGTCATCAGTTGTAGTGGGGGATTCAGGTAATGTAGTTGACAGAGATGTAGAAAATGTACTGAATGGAACTGTAAAATAGGTAGACGATTCTGCTGTGGATACTGTAGATAGTGGCATCCTAAATGTAGAAGACAAAGTGGGGGAGGTAGAAGATGACAAAGCTTTGGAACTGTTCAAGAATGTTATAGTAGTCATTTCTGATGATGTTTCCAAAGAGGTTATGCTGCTAGAGACTGTGGATGTTGTAACCAGTAGAGATGTAGACATAGAGGTAGAGGTCTCTGTAAATGATGTAAATGCAGGAAACTTGGAGGTTTTAGAAGACTGTAATGTAGATTTTGTTGAAGTCAAATCTGTAAATGTTGTAGATGATGTAATATATGGGTTAGCTGATGTATCAGCAGTTAATGTTATAGGTGACTGAGTTAAAGTGGTTGATGATAGTGCTGGAAATGTACTGGATGGAACGGTCAAATTAGTAGTTGATGCTGCTGTGGATATTGAAGACAATGGCTCAGCAAAAGTAGAAGATGAAGTAGCAAAAGTAATGAATGACTCACGTGTGAAGGTATTAGATGATGTCTCTCTAGGTGTTTTGGATGCAGGTCCCATTGAGGTTATGGAGAAAGAAAGAGTGGGTGATATAGATGGAAGAGATGCAGCCATTGTTGTAGAGGTTTCTGCAAATGATGTAGAATCAAGAAGAGTAGAGGAACTAGAAGACTTGAATATGGATGACGCTGAAGCCAAAATTGATGAAGTTGTAGCTGATGTAGTAAATGAGTCTCCTGATGTGTCATCAGTTGTAGTGGGGGATTCAGGTAATGTGGTTGACAGAGATGTAGAAAATGTACTGAATGGAACGGTAAATTTGGTAGATGATGCTGCTGTGGATACTGTAGACAGTGGCATGTTAAATGTAGAAGACAAAGTAAGGGAAGTAGTGGATGACAAAGCTGTGGATATATTTGAGGATGTTATAATAGACATTTCTGATGATGTTTCCATAGAGGTTATGATAGTGGAAACTGTGGGTGTTGTAGCCAGTAGAGATGTAGACATTGTGGTAGAGGTCTCAGAAAATGATGTAGATGTAGGAAGAGTGGAGGTCTTAGAAGACTGTATAGTGGATTTCGTTGAAGTCAAATCTGTAAATCTTAAAGATGATGTAATATATGGGTTGGCAGATGTATCAGCAGTTAATGTTGTAGGTGACTGAGTTAAACTGGTTGATGAAGGTGCTGAAAATGTGCTGAATGGAAATGTAAAAGGGGTACCTGATGCTGCTGGTGTGGATATTGTAGACAATGTCACAGGAAATGTAGACGTCAAAGTGGAGAAAGTAATAAATGATATAGGTGTGAAGGTGGTTGAGGATGTTGAACTGGATGTTTCTGATGACGTTGCCATGGTGGTTATGGAGGAAGAAGCTGTGGGTGTTGCAGCAGGCAGAGATGCAATAACTGTGGTGGAGGTTTCTCTAAATGATGTAGATGTTGGAAGAGTGGAGGTCACAGAGGTCTGCAATGCGGATTCTGTTGAAGTCAAAACAGCTGATTTTGCAGATGTTGAAGTAAATGATGGTGCTGATGTCTCATCAGTTAATATTGTGGCTGATTCTGAAAAAGCAGTTGATGGAAGTAACGAAGATGTACTGAAAGTATCTGTAAAAGTGATAGTTGAGGCTGCTACAGATTCTGTAGAGGATGGCAAGGCAAAGGTAGACAATTCTGCTGTGGATACTGCAGACGGTGGCAACTTAAATGTTGAAGACAAAGTGGGGAAGGTAGTAGATGACAAAGCTGTGTATCTGTTCGAGGATGTTATAATAGTCATTTCAGATGATGTTTCCAAAGGGGTTATGCTGCTGGAGACTGTGGGTGTCATAGGCAGTAGAGATGTAGACATAGTGGTAGAAGTCTCTGTAAATGATGTAGATGCAGGAAACGTGGAGGTTTTAGAAGACTGTAATATGGATTTTGCTGAAGTCAAATCTGTAAATGTTGTTGACGATGTAATATATGGGTTAGCAGATGTATCAGCAGTTAATGTTATGGGTGGCTGAGTTAAAGAGGTTGATGAAAGTGCTGAAAATGTACTGGACGGAACTGTCAAACTAGTAATTAATGCTGCTGAGGTTATTGAAGACAATGGCTCAGCAAGTGTAGAAGATGAAGTTGTGAAAGTAATAGAAGACTCAGGTGTGAAGGTATTAGATGATGTCTCACTAGGTGTTTCGGATGAAGGTCCCATTGACGTTATGGAAAAAGAAATGGTGGGTGATGTAGATGAAAGAGATGCAGCCGTTGTGGTGGAGGTTTCTATAATGATGTGAATCAAGAAGAGTGAGGAACTAGAAGACTGGAAGGTGGATGACGCTAAAGCCGAAATTGATGATGTTGTAGCTGATATAGTAAATGAGTCTGCTGATGTGTATCATCAGTTGTGATGAGGATTCAGGTAATGCAGTTAACAAGAAGTAGAAAATGAACTGAATGGAACTGTAAAATAGGTAGATGATGCCGTTGTAGATTCTGTAGGCAGTGGCAAGCTAAATGTAGAAGACAAAGTAGGGGAAGTAGTGAATGGCAAAGCTGTGGATGTTTTTAAGGATGTTATAATAGACATTTCTGATGAAGTTTCCATAGAGGTTATGCTAGTAGAAAGTGTGGGTGTTGTAGCCAGTAGAGATGCAGACAGTGTGGTAGAGTTGTCTGAAAATGATGTAGATGTAGGAAGAGTGGTGGTCTTAGAAGACTGTAATGTGGATTCTGTTGAAGACAATCCTGTAAATCTTAAAGATGATGTAATATATGGGTTTGCAGATGTATCAGCAGTTAATGTTATGGGTGACTGAGTTAAACTGGTTGGTGGAGGTGTTGAAAATGTGCTGAACGGAAATGCAAAAGTGGTACTTGATGCTGCTGGTGTCGATGTTGTAGACAATTGTGCAGCAAATGTAGAAGTCAAAGTGGAAAAAGTAATAAATGACATAGGTGTGAAGGTGGTTGAGGATGTTATACTGGATGTTTCTGATGGCTTTGCAATGGAGGTTACGGAGGAAGAAACTGTGGGTGTTGCAGTTGGCGAGATGCAGCAATTGTGGTGGAGGTTCTCTAAATGATGTAGATGTTGGAAGAGTGGAGGTCATAGAGGTCTGCAATGTAGATACTGTAGAAGTCAAACCAGCTGATTTTGGAGATGTTGAAGTAAATGATGGTGCTGATGTCTCATCAGTTAATGTTGTGACTGATTCTGAAAAAGCAGTTGATGGAGGTAACGAAGATGTACTGAATGCATCTGTAAAACTGATAGTTGATGCTGCTCTAGATCCTGTAGGATGGCAATGCAAAGGTAGAAGATGAAATGGGGAGGTGATAGATGACACAGGCATGGACTGGTCGAGGATGTTATCATAGATGTTTCAATGAAATTCGTGGAGGTTATAGTGTTTGAAACTGTAGGCACTGTAGCTGGCAGAAATGTAGACCCTGTGGTGGATGTTTCTGTGAATGATGTAGATGCAGGAAGAGTGAGGCCAGCAAGACTGTAATGTGGAGATGCTGAAGCAAAACTGTTGATGTTGTAGCTGATGAAGTAATGAGTCTGCTGAAATGTCAGCAGTTTTGTTCTGGTGATTTAAGTAATGTGGTAGACAGAGATGCAGAAAATGTACTGAATGGAACTGAAAAGTGGTAAGTTGATGCTGCGTGGATGTTGTAGACAGTGGCATGTTAAATGTAGAAGACCATGTGGGGAGGAAGTAGATGACAAAGCTGTGTATCTATTTGAGGATGTTGTAATAGTAATTTCTGATGAAGTTTCCGAAGAGGTTATGCTGCTAGAAACAACTGTAGGTGTTGTAGCCAGTAGAGATGTAGACATAGTGGTAGAGGTAGCTATAAATGATGTAGATGCAGGAAAGTGGAAGTCTTAGAAGACAGTAATGTGGATTTTGTTGAAGCAAAATCTGTAAATGATGTAGATGATGTAACATATGGGTTAGCTGATGTATCCACAGTTAATGTTATGGGTGACTGAGTTAAAGTGGATAATGAAAGTGCTAAAAATGTACTGGAAGGCATTGTCAAAGTAGTAGTTGATGCTGCTGTGGATATTGTAGACAATGACTCAGCAAATGTAGAAGATGAAGTAGCGAAAGAAACAGATGTCTCAGTTGTGAAGTTATTAGAGGATGTCTCACTAGGAGTTTCGGATGAAGTTCCCATTGAGGGTAAGGAGAAATAAATGGTGGGTGATGTAGAAGAAACAGATGCAGCCATGGTGGTTGAGGTTACTGGGAATGATGCAGAATGAGGAAGAGTAAAGGAACTAGTAGTCTGGAATGTGGATGATGCTGAAGCCAAATTTGATGATGTTGTAGCTGAAGTAGTGAATGAATCTGCTGATGTGTCATCAGTTGTAGTGGGGGATTCAGATAATGTAGTTGACAGAGATGTAGAAACTGTACTGAATGGAACTGTAAAATAGGTAGACGATTCTGCTGTGGATACTGTAGACAGTGGCATCCTAAATGTAGAAGACAAAGTGGGGGAGGTAGAAGATGACAAAGCTGTGGATCTGTTCGAGGATGTTATAATAGTCATTTCTGATGATTTTTCCAAAGAGGTTATGCTGCTAGAGACTGTGGGCGTCGTAGCCAGTTGAGATGTAGAAATAGTGTTAGAGGTCTCTGTAAATGATGTAGATGCAGGAAATGTGGAGGTTTTAGAAGACTGTAATGTGGATTTTGTTGAAGTAAAATCTGTAAATGTTGTAGATGATGTAATATATGGGTTAGCTGATGTATCAGCAGTTAATGTTATGGGTGAATGAGTTAAAGTGGTTGGTGAAAGTGCTGAAATGTACTGGATGGAACTGTCAAACTAGTAGCTGATGGTGCTGTGGATATTGTGACAATGGCTCAGCAAAGTGAAGTTGAAGTAGCAAAAGTAATAAATGACTCATGTGAAGGTATTAGATGATGTCTCACTAGGTGTTTTGATGAAGTTCCCATTGAGGTTATGGAGAAAGAAACGATGGGTGATGTAGCTGGAAGAGATGCAGCATGGTAGAGGTTTCTGTGAATGATGTAGAATCAGGAAGAGCAGAGGAACTAGAAGACTGGAATGTGGATGACACTGAAGCCAAAATTGATGATGTTGAGATGATGTAGTAATGAGTCTGCTGATGTGTCATCAGTTGTAGTGGGGGAGTCAGGTAATGCAGCAATTGTGGTGGAGGTTTCTCTAAATGATGTAGATGTCAGAAGAACAGAGGTCCTGGAGTCCTGCGACATGGATTCTGTTGAAGTCCAAACAGCTGATTCTGCAGATGCTGAAGTAAATGAGGGTGTTGATGTCTCATCAGTTAATGTTGTGGCTGATTCTGAGTAAGCAGTTGATGACAGTAATGAAGGTGTACTGAACATATCTGTAAAAGTGATAGTTAATGCTGCTATAGAGGATTATTGTTTTCACTTATTTTGTTTCTCTGCAACCTGGGAGCACTAAGATGTTACGTGACTGCATGATCACACAGTATGCAAGTGGGAGCTGATGGGATTCAAACCCAGGTCTGCAGCTCAGTGGTCTTAACCGCTATGTTATTCTGCCTTTTACATAGAAACATAGAAGTTGACGGCAGATAAGGACCGCAAGGCCCATCCAGTCTGCCCATTTCTTTTTCTACCTTATAAATGTGCCATCGGCCTTTGCTCTGTCAATGGCCTATCTATTCTTTTTCATCTGTATTGCTCCCTTATGCCTATCCCATGCCTGTTTGAAACCCTGCACTGTATTCATAGCCACCATTTTCCTGAGGTGGGTCGTTCCATGTATCCTTCACCCTTTCTGTGAAAAAGAACTTCTTCACATTACCACTTAATCGGCCTCCCTCTAATCTCATGCTGTGTCCTCTTGTCCTGCTATTTTTCTTATATTGAAGCATGTTAGACTCTTTCACCTTGTTTGATGCCCTTAAGGTGTTTGAATGTTTGATCATATCATCTCTCCCTCCTTTGCTCTAGGGTATACATATTTAGCTCCGTTAATCTGTCCTCATATGTTTTCTGATGCAGTCCCTGCACCATTTGGTTGCCCTTCTCTGGATTGCCTAAATTTGGTTAATGTCCTGTGAAGGTGTGGCCTCCAGTACTGCACGAGTACTCAGATGGGGCCTAACCAATGTCTTGTAAAGAGGATTATTACTTCTCTTCCGACTTGTGATACCCCTACTAATACACCCTAACATCCCTAGCCTTACCTACTGCTTTAGTGGTCTGCTTGATGATTTCTGGTCATCAGTGATGATGATGCCCAAGTGTGTTTCTTCCCTTGTGACTGCCAGCAACTCCTCACAGCCTATAGGTGGCTTCAGGTTTCTCTTCCCTATGTGCATGATTTTGCACTTCTTTGCATTAAACCCCAGTTGCCACTCTTCTGACCATTTTGCTAATTTATTCAGATCTCTTCTCATTCTGGCCACCCCATCTGGATCATCTACTCTGTTGCAGATCTTGGTATCATCTGCAAACAGACAAACCTTACCCTCTAGTCCATCCGTAATATCACTGATAAAGATATTAAAGAGGACTGGCCCCAGGACTGATCCCTATTGTACCCACTTTTGACTTGCATCTTTTCTGACTGCATACTGTTTACCACCACTCTCTGTTTTCTGCCCATCAACCAGTTTGCCACCCAGCTGACCAACGTCTGACCCACCCGAGCCTACCCATCTTATTAATCAATCTTCTATGTGGAACAGTATCGAAAGCTTTGTTGAAGTCAAGGTAGGCAACATCAACTGTTCCCTCTTGGTCCACCACTCTGGTTACCCAGTTAAAGAAATCTACAGTATGAGATTAGTTTGACAGGACCTTCCTTTTGTAAACCCATGCTGTCTTGGATCCTGTGCTCCTATGGATTCCAGGTGTTGCACTATCCTTTCCTTAAGGAGTGTCTCCATAATCTTGCCCACTACTGAGGTAAGACTGATTGGTCTGTAGTTTCCTGCCTCCTCCCTGCTACCACTCTTGTGGAGCGTGATCACATGAGCTCTTCTCCAGTCTTCTGGGACCTCTCCTGTGCTCAGAGACTCACTAAACAGTTATGATAATGGCTCTACTAGTTCTACCCTTAGCTTCTTTAGTACCCTGGGATGTATGCCATCAGGTCCCATTGCCTTGTCCACCTTGAGCTTATCGAGCTCCTGTAGGACCCTTTCTTTCATGAAGGGACTAATGCACACCACCCTCCCTCCTGTGTCCATGGTGCTGAGCTGTGGGCCCTGTCCTACCTTCTCTTCAGTAAATATGGAGCAGAAGTATCTGTTAAGGACAGATGCTTTTACATGGTCCTCTTCCTCACATGCCCCCTTATCTCCTTTGAGTTTAGCAGTACCCTCTCTGGACTTTCTCCTTTCACTAATGTATCTATAGAAAGTCTTGTCACCTTCTTTTACTGGGTGTGCTAGTATTTCCTCAGTTTGGGACTTAGCCTGCCTTACTGCCTTCCCTGCATCCCTTAGGGAAGTTTGGTATGCCTCTCTTTCATCATCCCACTGCGTTCCCTTATATTTCCTGAAGGCCAGCCTTTTGGGTCTGACCTTTTCTGCTACTGTATTTGAGAACCAAAGTGGTTTCCTTCTTCTTTTGCACTTCCTTTTCTGTCTAACACAATGGGATGTTGCTTCAAGTATTGTATCCTTAATGCTTGCCCACTTTACCTGTACCCCTCACCTGTATTTCTTTTGCCAGGGCTAGCGAACTCTGTTGGTGCTGATGTGCCAGTCTCATTCATTGCTTGCTACTCTAACTTCTATGCCATACTGCCAGCCATGAATTTTCTGACAATGAAACATAGAAGAACCTTTGAAAAGTTCTGATAAGGTTCTGATTTTTTTAAACAGATTAGGCCTTTGAGGTCAACAAACTTCACAGCAGATAGCTTCAGCCAGGAAGAAGGCTGGTTTTGAAGAAAAGGGCCGATTGCCAGATTTGTGTTGTCATATTCACTGTGGGTTTATATAGTATGTGTGTGGGGCACTAACTAAGGGATAGGACCTGACAGAGGTCAGGGTGTTGTGGAACCTACACACCCAGGGTGTAGGTGAGGCCCATTTAATGAACATGTTTTTATGTAATATAGTCCTTCTGCAGAAACAGTGCCGCTCTTTTTTAAGAGGGCTCTGCTGACTGATAAACGTAAGCCTTGTGACTGTCATCAGTCAATTAGGTTTCAGGATTTTTTCAATCCATTTTCAAAATATAGAATAACGCATCAATAACCATACACAATAATTCTATAACAACTGGTTAACCCCATTATTAATTCATTTTCGATCACTGTAAAAACTCGTATCAACTCGTGGATTGATATGACTTTCACAGTCTTGCGCTGGGAAGCCAACTGCAGACCAGACCAATGAAACAGACAGAGTCAGCACGAGACAGTTCTCCATCTCCAACGATATACCTTCACTTTCTGGATGAGCCCCATTTTAGAAGAAATGAACAGCAATGGCTAATCCTGCCACCAGTTATTATAAAAATAAATATGTAAGGGTTGATATGCAGTTTTAGCACACTTTGTGTGTGATAACAGTGAAACCTCTCTAGCTTTGCTCTCAAGATTCTCTATCATCCCATACTTTGGGTACATAAAAAAATTGCTTATCAACCCCTTACATATGCATTATTCTATATAGTGTATGGTACAATGCTGTTATCCATGGAATTGCATGCCTGGAATGTTTGTTGTCCTGCAGTACTAACGTCATTATGTTGTGTTGTAGTTGTGATGTCACTACTGCAGCACAATAACTTAGAGTACTGCCATACAGCTGCTTCCCTCTATTCAGTTGACCTGAAAGCTGTTTGTGTTTCTTTGAGATGAACTTACAGAAACAGCTGCAGCACACTGAATCAGGAACTGGAGCCTGCCACCAACCCTCAATTGCCTCTTCACCCACAACCTGCAGTTCACTGAAAGGAAGCGGAGCGTCTGAAATAGGCATGGATACCCATTCCCTATCAAAGATAATGTGGGCAGCCATACTCAACAAACCTGTGTTTTCATCTCTAGTTTTAATGGCAACCAATGAACCTCTCAAGTTTTGCTCTTGAGTTCCTGGTTGCTATAGAGACCTCTCAATGCAGAAACAGGCTTGTGTGTATGGCTGACCACACATTATCCTCTATGTATTTCCATTGAGGGGTTCTGATGACATCATTGACATAAAGAGTGCAGCTCAAGAAGTCCATGATGTCCTTACAA
This sequence comes from Neoceratodus forsteri, assembly GCA_016271365.2. NCBI lineage: Eukaryota > Metazoa > Chordata > Ceratodontiformes > Ceratodontidae > Neoceratodus > Neoceratodus forsteri. The sequence goes on from JADMNL010000029.1 coordinate 181,567,908, forward strand.
TCCTCGAGATGGAAACATGGTTGACTCTGCATGACTGACCATATATTATTTATATGGCACAAGGTTCTGCACACAGAAAAGCTATCCAGTGCCACAAATACCTGTAACAATAAGCTGCAGCAATACAGGATTTTCCTGTGACTTAGACCTACTAGGATAGGTCATTGACAGGCACGGTTAAACTGTTTAAAAAAAATAGTACTTGTAGTTGCTGGCACTGGAATTAGGTACCACCTGTTACTCACCACCGCAGTCCATTACTGTTCCTGTCCACTGACATGTATCAATTGAGTTATGTTGCCACCCGAACTCACACTGTCCCCAAGGGCTCTCATTTCACTGTTCTGCCACTGTTATGCTGTGCCACACATGTTTTCCTAACCACTGTGGTATAATCAAGTTTTTGTTATGATATACCACATCAGTTATCTCACCACGTGGGTACAGCAGCATTAGCAATTGTATGGAAATCCATACGCAGTGAACACTGACCATATGCTATTATACGCTAATATGTCCCCTGAAGCCACTTGTTGCTGTATAAGAGTGGTTTCATGCACATTCGGCTGGAGTGAGAACAGTAAAGCAAAGTGAAGTTGAGCTATTCTGGCTCAAGCTGAAGGCAAGTGAAGCCACTCTAATACAGGAATGAGTGGCAATGGTGGACATATTAATATATTATTGATTGAGAGTGATCAATAATATATAAAAAAAAATGTTCCCGGAACGTGTCTGTTTCCAGGGCATCTGCGCCTGAGACACTCTTCACAGAATGAGAGTGTCTCACACGCAGGGGCAAAGGATTGCTCTTATTCATTGTGAGCACTCCCTCAATCCAGGGTTTTAAATAACTCTAAAAATTGATTAGCTGCTTTTGCTCATAAAAGTTCTAAAACATTGTGAAAATGCATATCACTTGCCCTCACTGTGTTTGACAAACATGACAGTTTGAGAAAACCTATATAAATGCTTTCTGTACAGTTAGTATTGTCCCAAGGAAAACTGCTAATCAATTATTTAAAACCCTGCAATCTATAATTGCAATAAGGCCAATGTATCTGTCCTTTATATAATGACCAGTTGACAGTCAAGTGCCCAGCACAGGGCAAGGGCAATAAAGCCCTACTGGTCCTTTTGTTATACTGATGGACCAACACAGAAGTCCTTGTTGCTGTTAAGCACTTGCCCTTGTGGTTTTTAAATGAAAATAATGCTGAACATTTTTTATTTTAGTTTAAGAACAGTTGTAGAGTTGCGAACATGGTAAGGCTCCCGTGGACCATTAGTAAACCAGCATCAGTGCCTCAGTCTGCCTTGCCACTGGGGTTGGCTAATGCTGCTGTTTTCTAACCTATCCAATCCCCTGCAAAGTTTAGGCTGCCTGATGATCCCATGGGTGGCATGTTATGCTTCCATGCTGGCGACCACAGTTTGGGAACAGACTGGGGACCAGTGGTCTGGGGGGGCCGGGAGGTGCCGTCACATGATAATGCTCCCAGTCAAGAAGGAAAGATGCCAGGTTCCACAGCACTGGTGACCCCTGCGGTGGGCCAGCGAGCTTCCTCCACCACTGGGGTATGCTACGTGTGGGTGCGGCATGCCAGGGCACTTCATGGTGCTATGCAGGTAATGGGTGGGGTCAAGGAGAAAAGAACAGAAAACTGTGTACACACCAGCCACCATATGAGACAGCATGGGTATTTCCTGCTACCCATGTGGATACCCACTGGTGTAACAGTGGAGGAAGTGGCGGATATGGACTGGGTGGCCAGAGGAATGCCTGACATAGAGTAAGTGGCAACCAGAAGTCACACACCTAAATAAAGCAAATGCACAGAGCCATAAGTGTGTGATATTCTAGGAAACACAAGTACATATATGCAAGTAATAACATATGACAGAGCTAAAAAGAGACTTGCATGAACAAGAGGACACAATTTAAAGATAGAAGGAGGGCGGTTCAAGGGCAATGTGAGGAAGTATTATTTCACGGAGAGGGTAGTGGATGGATGGAACAGCCTTCCTGAGGAAGTTGTGGGGTCTAAAACTGTGGGAGAATTCAAGAATGCATGGGACAGACATAAGGTAATTCTTGTGGGGGGCAGGAAGATATAGGCTGTTGGTTAACTAGGATCTGTGGCCTATCCTGTAGGTAGGGAAATGGGCAGACTAGATGGGCCTAGCGGTCCTTATCTGCCGTCAAAGTCTATGTTTCTATGTTTCTATACCCCATGGCGCGTTGTGAGGCAAGAAGTGCAGTCAAGGGCAAACTACATCCAAACCTCTACAACATTCTCTTTCAAAGGAACCTCCCATCAAAACAGGACAAAAGGACAGCGGATAAAGGAGGTACTACTACTCTCTATAGGTCACAGGTGAGGATGTACATGGAATACTGTGCTCAGTTCTGGAGTCCATACCTAAGGAAGGATGGGGACTGTCTGGAGATGGTGCAATGCAGGGTGACGAGGTGATTCAGGGTCAACAGGACAGATCTTAAGAAGATCGCCTGAATTCACTGAACGTGTACTCACTGGAGACGAGGCAAGCGAGGGGATATGATAGAGACCTTCAAGTTCCTGAAGGAATAAACAGGTTGAAGTGCAGGGAACTATTTAGCAAGAGCACAGAGTTAAGAACCTGAGGTCATGAGTGGAAACTGGTGGGGGAAGGTTTATGAGGGATGTCAGGAAGTTCTATTTACAGAAAGGATGGTGAAGCCATGGAACAGTCTGTCAGCAGAGGTGGTTGGTGCCTAGACTGTAAATGGTTTCAAGTATGGCTAGGACACTGTAAAGGGTTTGGTGGTTGCTTAGGTCAGTAGCAATAGGGAGGGGCGAAAGGTGGATAGCAAGGGATAGAACTGCATAGGACAATAGGTCTCAGGGGAGATAGAAACTCTGGGCAGACTAGATGGACCTTTACTCTTTTTCTTCCCTCATTGTCTGTGTTTTTATATTTCTATCACATAAGACTAGATAGAAGAAGACACCAGTACAGTGAAAAATGCAAACCCTGGAGACCCTCATAGGTATACAAGCCACCATCAAAATGGGCCAAACTGAGGAGAAGATATTACAAAATTGACACACTGTATACATTCTGCTTTCCTGGCTATGTGAAGCAACATTGGTATCTAAGAAAAATGCAGAAAGGTAACAATCAAAAGATTCTAGAGAACTCTGTGGCAAGAGTGCACTGTCCCTTTGAACAATAAAATAAACATCTCCACCATGGTAACATGAATACTTTTAACAATACACTCACATTCTAAACAAAGAAACCAAACAGCACCATAGCAATGTGAACAAACGTAAGTACAGTACATACAGCATAAATATTCAGAATTAGGCTATAATTCAATCAAAGGTTGTGGTGACATCATAAACCATAATAAGGAAGCATGAGTGATTTACAGATTTCACCAGAAGCCTATGACTGAATTCCAAGCCTTGAAGTTTGCAGCTGGGCTGTTTTCTTATATTGTGTAATATATGGTCAAAATACTGTTTACGGTTTAAACTGTATTATAAACTTTTTGTCAGCATCATGCTCAGAGGAAAAAAGCACACGAACAAGGGGACATGCAAAGAAGCTGGAGGGGGATAAATTCAAGATTGATGGCAGGAAGCACTTCTTCACTGAAACAGTGGTGGACTGGACACCTGGTACAGTCTTTTAGTGGAGGTGGTGGGAGCAGAGACAGCGGTGGGCTTCCTACACACAAGGGACAGGCTCAAGGGAATCCTTGTGGGAAGCAAAAGGGGGAGGGAGCTGGAGACCATGTAGGGTCTGTTGTGACTGTACAGGCAGGAAGAAATGGGCAGACTGGGTAGACCAAATGATCCTTATCTTTCGTCAAATTCTATGTTTCCATATATTAAAATATTGGGCTAACTGAGAAGGGCTGACAGCATGCACTATCATCTTAAAATGAATAGATAAAACAGAAACTTAAGATAGGCTGAGACCCATCAGACTCACCCACATTCGCTTATCCACATTTCAGAGACATACATAGATACATAGACAGTGTCGGCAGATAAGGGCCTATGGCCCACCTAGTCTGCCCATTTGAGCTTGTAAGTTCAGTTTGTTTTCCTAGAAGTCTATTTCCCTCACTCCTGACCTCTAGAATTCCTTTATGTCTATCCCATGCATTCTTAAATCCTGTGATTGTTTCAGCCCCCACCACTTCCTCTGGCAGGGTGTTCCACTTGTCCACCACCGTTTGTGAAGAAATTCTTTCTCATGTTTCCTCTGAATCGCCCTCCTCCAACTTCATCCCATGCCTCTAGTCCTGAAACATCTTTTTTCGCTTAAAATAGTGTTTTCCTGCACCCTGTTCCTCCCTGTAAGATACTTGTATGTCTCTATCATATCCCTCTCCTCCTCTCCTCCAGGGAGTACATGTTCAGTTCCTTCAACCTGTCTTCATAGGACTTGTGATGCAACCCATGCACCATCTTTGTTGCCCTCCTCTGAACCTTCTCTACCCTGTCTATGTCCTTATGTAGGTATGGTCTCCAGAACTGTACACTGTACTCCAGGTGGGCCCTCACTAGTGTCTTGTATAGCGGAATTATGACCTCCTTTTCCTGCTGGTGATGCCTCTGCCTATACATCCCAGCATCCTATTTGCTTTACCTGATGCCTTGTCACACTGTTTCCTACCTTGAGGTCATCAGAGATGACAACCCCAAGATCCCTTTCCTGCTTGGTGCATGCTATATCCTCACCCCTCAACTGATATATTGTGCCAGGGTTTTTGTGCCCCATATGCATTATCTTGCACCTCTTGCATTGAATTTCAACTGCCAAACCCTTGACCATTCTTCAAATTTCTGCAGGTCCTTCTCATTCTGTCTACACCTCTGGTGTGTCTACTCTGTTACAGAGCTTTGTGTCATCAGTGAACAGTGAAATTCTGCCTTCTATATCCTGTGCAATGTCACTGATGAAGATGTTGAATAGGACCGGTCCCAGCACTGATCCCTGTGGTACCCCACTGGTCACTCTTCCTCTGTGGAGTGACAGCCATTTACCACCACCCTCTGTGTCCTGCCACCCAGTCAGTTACCTACCCACCACACTACTGTCCTGCCCACACCCATATTCCCAGTTTGTGTAATAGTCTTCTATGTGGCACAGTGTCAAAGGCCTTGCTGAAGTCCAGATAGGCCATGTCCACTGCCCTCCCCTGATCCACCTCCCTAGTCACCCAGTCAAAAAATTCAATGAGGTTGGTCTGACATGACCTCCCCCTGGTGAAACCATGCTGCCTTGGGTCCTGTAGTCCATTGACAACCAGATGTTCCACCAATCTCTCCTTCAGTAGTGCTTCCATGATCTTTCCCACTACCGAGGTGAGGCTGACTGGTCTGTAGTTCCCTGCTTCCTCTTTGTTCCCACTTTTGTATAAGGGGACTACATCTGCTGTCCTCCAGTCTTTGGGTACCTCCCCTGTTTCCAGTGATTGGCTGAACAGGATAGCCAGAGGTTCAGCCACCACCTCTTAGTTCTTTAAGGACCCTGGGTGCACCCTATCTGGCCCCATTGCTTTATCAGCTCTTATTACTTCCAGTTCCTTCAGGACCCTTTCTCGTGTAAAGGGACTTGTGTCCATTTCTGCACCATTCTCACCCTTGTACTCCTTCAGACCCATTACCCCTCTTCCTTAGTAAAGACTGAGCAGAAATACCTGTTCAATATGTCAGCTTTACTGTTGTCATCCTCCACGCGGCTCCCATCCTCCCCTTCAGTCTCACTATCCTCCCTTTGTCCTTCTTTTTCACTTATGTACCTGTAAAGGTTTTGTCCCCTTTAACCACTGATTTTGCAATGTGTTCTTCTGTCTGAGCTTTGGCTTCTCACTGACTTCCCTGCCTCCCTTGTTTCTCCTGGTACTTCTCCCTATCCCCTTCTGCCTGTGTCTTTTTGTATTGCCTGAATGCAATCTTTTGGCTTTCACTTCTTTGCTACCCTTTGGAAAACCATAATGGTCTCCTTTCTTTCTCTTTGCTAACCTGCTTAATGCATAATTCTGTTGTTCTTATAATCCCCATTTTAAATACTGCCCACTGTTCCTCAATCCCTGATTCCTGTCCCATTCCCTTAATGCCTCTTTCAAGTATCTCCCCATTTTCCCAAAGTCTGCCCCCTAAAATCCAGGATACGTGTTTTTGTGTGGTTTGGTTCTGCTCTTTCTGTGATTTCAAACCACAATGACTGGTGGTCACTGTTACCCAGGTGCTCCCCACTGTTACCCCCATCACACTGTCCCTGTTTGTGAGCACAAGGTCCAGTATTGCCTTCTGCCGAGTTGGTTCCATGACCAGTTGCTTGAGGAAGGCACCCTGAAGGGAGTCCAGGATAAATCTGCTCTAGTTGATGCTGCTGCTGGATGCTCCAGTCCACGCCTGGTATATTGAAGTCTCCAACCAGTACTACCTCACCTTGTCTGCCATCCTTTGGATGGCTAGCATCAGCTCCCTATCTGTTTCTTCCTCTGGGCTGGTGGTCTATAGACCACACCTGTGCGGATGGCTGGCCCCATTTTCCTTTCCAGCTTAACCCACAGTATCTCTCCCCATTTTGTTCCTCCTGGATCTGTGTGGCCCTTATGTCATTTTTTCACATACAGTGCCACCTCCTCCCTTCCTGCCTGCTCTGTCTCTTCTGAATATGTTGTAGCCAGGTATGGCCATCTCCCAGTCATGGTTATCATTACACCAGGTTTCAGTGATGGCCACAATGTCCAGGTCTGACTGTACCATGACAGCCTCCAGATCTTCCATCTTGTTGCTAAGGCTCCTGGCATTTGCACACATGGCTTTCCATGATTTGACCTCCCTAGACTGCTTCACTGTTCTACTCCAGCCCTTCCTTGGTTGTCATTTATCCCTGGTTCTCCTTGCTGTCTGTCCTTCTGCTGAATTTTGCCTTTCTGCTTATCCACCTTTTGGACACTAATCTCCATCTTGTGCACACTGCTTTGCAGAGATAGCCACTCCTCTGGTTCACTGGTTCCATTACTAGCTGTGGGGGTGAGCAAGTAGGTATCATCCTTGCTGGCCTGCACCCTTCACTTTGCTAGTTTAATGCTTGTCAATGTAGCATTTAAACTTATCATTGAGTGCTTGGATTCTCCAGGATGGATGCAGGCCGCCAGGCTTGAACAAACCTCCATCCCTCCAGATGGGTCCCCAGTCACCAATGAATCCAAACCCTTCCTCACAGCACCAGTTCTTCAACCATGAGTTAAAGTTCCTGGTGCATGCACTCCTATGCTCTCCCTTCTTCTCACAGGTAGTACTTGAGAAAGTGACAGAAGTAGCTACTTGCTTGAGACCCTCCCCAGTTTCCTAAACTCTTCCTGAACTTCCTTTGGCTCCCCATTTGCCAAGTCATTAGTACCTAGGTGGATAATGACATCCAGCTCACCCTCCTGTCTTGCCTTCCCAGTGATCCCCAGTATCTTCCTTCCATCCCTCCATGCCGTGGCACCTGGTAGGCACCTCACCTCCTGTCCTCCCCTCCTGTGTTCCTAGCTGGATCCTCTTATGATGGAGTCCCCACCAGGATTGCTTCCTCCTCCCTCTGGGGTCCACTGCTTTCCCACTGAGGTCACCTCCTTGCCTAACCTCCACATCCTTTCCTTCCACTTCCCTGGGTACCTTATTTGGTTGTCCTCATTTGCCAGTGTGGCATATGAGTTCTTGAGAGGAATAGGATCTGGGATGTGCCTCTGCCTGACTGCTCTAACCCTCCTGAGCCCACTGTCATCCAAGTGCTCCTCGTTCTCGGCATCCTTTGAGGCAGCTGCATTGACTGGTGGTTCCTGGACAGGGTGATGGTACTCTGACCCAGTTTACTTCCGCTCTGAGTCTGGCTACCCCATCCCGCAGTCCCGAGAGATGCATGCAGATAGGCAGCACCTCAGTGTCCAGAAGGTCTGCCTGAATATGGCTGCCCCACAATCACTGCATTGCACCACTCCCACATTATACTGCAGTTCCACTACTTATCTGCTACTGAAGCTCTTCTTAGTTCTCTTTTATTTATTTACAGTACTAAAAATCCTGTAACTGATCCTCAGATATATATTTTTTAGGAAAAGAAACCAATAAATAAATAAATGAGTCAAAACTTGTCGTGCTGAGGGTGGTCTTTCCCCTTATGCCCCTCCTACTTCACACCTCTTACTATACCCCTGTGTTTAGCTCCTGTCAATCAGATTTATCAGGACATATAATTAAGAGTTGGGGAAGGGGTGGAGGGGCTAAAATTTGCAGCAATTAAAGACAGCACAGAATTACACCACCACTATTTTTTAAATTTTCAACAGCCCAAAACAATTATAAGTAAAGACAACACAGAAAGAAAGTATAGTGTCACTACAAGCCTACAATCTAAGTTTAAAAGAAAAATACCAGTTACCAGTTACTCTGAAGCACTGAATTGAGTATGTTTCCTTCCTTCACCTTCTGGCTTCTTCTCAATAGTTTATCCAGCAGAGTAATTAGAACCTTTTCAGTCTGAGACTCATTTAAGGGTGAGGGTCCTGGATTTCAGAGAAGCTGAACATCTTCCTATCAGCCATGTTCCCAATGCCCCCAATCTTTACTGATTTAGTTATGTGCTACGCTGCTTGAGCTGTTACAATAGATGTTGCTATTATAGCTGGTTTGGAGGCTTGTATAACCTAATCCCCTTTAGATAATATGTCTCGACTGTACTGTATATATTATTGCAGTTGTTGTTGTGTGGCTTTTACATTGCAACTGGGTCTTGTGACCTTGACCCATGACTTGTACTTGTTCTATGTGTTTTTATGCTGCCTTTGCACCTTCTCCTTTTGTTCCCTCCCCAGCGGCCACACCTGGAAACGAGGTTCAGCTCATGGTGCTTTTCCGCTATCAACTTTTAAATAAATAAATAAATAAGCTGACTTTACAGAGATGGGAAATAAATATGAGAGGACCTGGTTGAGGGGGAGATATCATGGGTGGGGTGGAGGCAAAAGGGCAGATTAAAAGAGGGCACAGTAAAAGCAACAAACCTGTACATCAGGCAAATAAGCAAAAGCAGAAGGAGGAGGAGGAGACCATTATGGTTCTTGAGGAAGTGGCAGAAAAGGTAAGGGCAAAATGGTGGCAGTCAGAATATATAAAGACCCAGAGGCGGAGGACGGGAAGTGTATCTGGGAAATGGAGGAGGCAGGCAAAGCAGTAAGGAGCTAAAGACGCAAGTTGAGGAGAGAACAGCCCAGACAGTTTTGAAGTGCGACAAGACATTTCTCAGGTATATTAGTGAGAAAAGGAAGACAAAGGGAAGGATTGTGTGGTTAAAAAAGGAGGCGGGGGGGCTGCACACAGGAGGACCAAGAAAAGGCATACATCTTAAACAAATACTTCTGCTCAGTGTTCATAGTAGAAGGGAAAGGGGAAGGACCTCTAATAGGCACCAGGAGCTTGGAGGGGAGGGGAAGGAAGTGGACACCAGTCCTTTTTCTGAGGGGAGGGTCAGGAAAGCACTCACTAATCTGAGGGTGGACAAAGCCATGGGGACAGACGGGTGCATCCAAAAGTGCTGAAGGAACTCGGGGAGGTGCTAACTGCACCCCGGTAGACTTTTTGACAGTTCACTGGTGACTAGTGTTGTCCCAGAGGACTGGAGAAGAGAGGACATAGTCCCACTTCACAAAAATGGTAGCAAGAAGGAGGGAGGAACTATTGGCCTGTCAGTCTGACATCTGTAGTAGGGACATTGTTGGAAGCACTGTTAAGGGAAAGAATCATGGAACATCTGGAATTCAACGGACTGCAGGACCCGAGGCAGCATGGCTTTACAGAGGGGAGGTCATGCCAAGCTAAGATGTCCTCTTTTCCAGCTGCCAAATATTCTTCAGGTACCTTCTCTATCCTGTTGTATTATGATTTTCATACTTTTCTTACTCTTTCCTACCCAGGACCTCCTTGTAAATGAGCTGTGATAGCAGTGGAGACTTTAAAGCTAATTTCTCGGGGTCTGGCACAAGGGCTCATCGGGGGAGGGGCTAAGTGTCATCTTTTTGGCATCTCAAAATCTGGTACCCCTATGTCAAGCAAATCTTATAGATTTTTTGACTGGGTAACCAAGGTGTTGGATGGGGGGGTGTGGTGGATGTGGCCTACTTGGACTTCAGCAAGAGCTTTGACACCATCCCACATAGGAGGCTGGTAAACAAGCTGGGTAGCAGGGAGTGGGCAATAAGGTGGCAATGGTAAGAAACTAGTTAGGGATGGGAAGCAGAAAGTGGTGGTAAATGGAGTTTGCTCTGAGGAGGGGAGAGTGACCAGTGGGGTACCACAGGGTTAGCACTGGGGCCAATCCTCTTTAATGTCTTCATTAGTGATATAGCAGAAGAACGGGAAAGGAAGGTCTGCCTCATGTGAAGACACCAAGATCTGCAACAGAGTAGACACTATGTGGGGGGCAGAGGATGGAAAGAGATTTAAAACAACTGGAGGAGTGGTCCAAGGATTTTGCAGTTTAGATTTCATGCAAAAAGTGCAAAATAATCTACTTGGGTCACAGAAACCCAGGCGCTTACAGTACAAAATAGGAAGAGAGAGATACATGCAATGACTAAGCAGGAAAGGGACCTGGGGTAATCATGTTGGATAAGCTGAAGATGGCCAGATGATGTGACAAAGCAGTTGCAAGAGTTAGTGGGATGCGGGGATATATAGGTAGGGGTATTACCAGCAGAAAAAGGAAAGTGATGTGCCTCTATATAGGTCACTGGTAAGACCCCAGCTGGAGTACTGCATCCAGTTTTGGAGACCATATATCAGGAAAGACACAGACAGGGCAGAGGCTGCCCAGAAGAGGTCTACCAAAATGGTACAGGGTCTACATCAAAAACCCCACAAGGAGAGACTAAAGGAACTAAACATGTACACCCTGGGGGGGTTGGATATGATCCAGAACTTTAAATACCTCACGTGGGTGAATAAGGCACAGGTGGAGGTGTTTTTCAGATGAGATGGTGCTCTCAGAAAAAGGAGCTATGATATGAGAAGCAGGAGGTAGGTTCAGGAGAGATGTGGAGGAAGTACTCCTTCACAGACAGGGTGGTAGATGCCTGGAACAGTCTTCCAGTGGAGACAGTGGGGGCCAAAAACAGTGGTGGAAGTCAAAAAAGCCTGGGCAGGCACAAGGGAATCATAGGGTCCTTGATTTCAAAAACAGATAGGGAAATGGGCAGACTGGATGGGTCAAACGGTCCTTATCTGCCATCAACTTCTATGTTTCTATGTTTCTAAAAGGGATAGGAAAGGGGTGGATGAGAAAGTGCCATAGGCCTGAAAGGGTCAGCAACGAAAGCAGCACAATGAAAAAGGGCAGACTGGATGGGCCAAGCAGCCCTTATCTGCCGTCAGTTTCTATGTTTCTAGTCCACAGGAAAAAAGGGAAGACATCTCCACTTCAAGTACTACAGGGCTTTTAAAAATCCAGGGCCCAATTCTAAGATGGGTTACACATGTCACAAGGTGACTTGTGCAAAACCCTGTGGTGCAAATTGCACCTTGTGACATGCGTTACACCCAACGCAATTCCAAGAGGCAGCCTTCGACATGGCGCAGGCCACCTGCACCAAATGGGGGTTACGCCACCCACTATACCTGCCACCCCCTGTGACATGGTGCAAGAGGGATCCTGGCATCAATTATGCCGGTATTCCAAGAGGGCGGCTGGTGGAATCGCAAATTGCGATTTTTTTGGGACCTGGCAGACCATGGTGTAAGTACAGTTAGACTAGCTACTAGCAGGTCTAACCATACCTATGACCACCAGAACTGTGCCACCAAGCCTGCCTCCCCTCCGGCTGACCCCCCCATGGTCTCCCATGGCTGCCCACCACACCCCCTGTGGCAGGGCAGCCCACTGTGGGCTGCTGGCACCCCATCACCCCCATCACCATGCAGTGCCCCCACAGGGCAGTTCCTGTCCCCCTGCATGTCAGGTGCCCCCCCAGCCCTGTGGGGTAGTGCCATGGTGTTGGGGTGCGGTGCTCTGGGGGGGCCATGCCTTGCACCGCTTGCACCCTGTGGAATGCGGCTTGTGGCACCTTTGTCGGGTGCGCCCTTTCCATGGTGCAGCCCTGCGGCTGCTGCAAGTCACAGGATGTAAATGCTGGGAACCCTGCCTGTTCTGGAATAGGGTGCAGAGTCCACGGCACAGCGGTGAATGTCATGACTTGCATACACCTGCGAGTTGCGACATTCATCTTAGAATCGGGTCCCCTGTTTTCAAAACTCCTAGTCCTATAACAGTAATGACATTCAGTCAGCCAGAGTATACTCAGAATAACCAACTTCTGTGATTGATTAAACAATGATGACCTTTGGCCTCAGGGGTTTAGCCACCCAATATCAGACAGTTATACCTTTGTGTACCTGATAACTGACTCTCATCAAGTAAGCAGAAGTATTTTTTAGACAGCAAAATTTTTCTTCATAGAGTTTTTTTAGCAAAATGTATTTCTGGCATGCTTAGATTCATGCACAGTGTATTTCTAGTTTCCTCAGATATTTGTAAAACAGCTTTTACAGCTAATTTGGCAAATAATGACTTGCATCATTAAGGATGGCCGCCACTAGCAATTTTTAAAACATCTCTTTGATTGAGGTTACCTGTTAAATATATTACTAGATTCATACTGTGGCTTTATTAGGATGGTGTACCACATGTTTCTGAAGGTAATGTTTATAGGGTTCCGTGTCAATCCTTTTTGCATCATGTTATTTATAGCTGAAATACACATTTTCTGATTGCTTACCTTCTCTAGAATTCATTAGTGTTGCTGTTTTTTTAATCTGCTCCTTTCATGGTAGAACTGAAATGCATGCTAATGGCATTATCATACCCAGACTTGTTTTGTTTCAAATCCTTGACCTACTCTTACTGTATACTCCTTGAACTTTGGGAACAACCCCAAACGGTGCAGCCACTCATGATGTCATATTCTCCTCCCCTCCCACTGTTTAATTATTTTTTTGGGGGGAGGGGATTCCCCAGTCCAGGAAACATACAGTGAAAGCAAACACGTTTTGACAAATAAGAACCCGAGGTCATGAGCTGAAACTGGAGGGGGGAAGGTGTAAGAGGGGGCGTGAAGAAGTTCTATTTTGGAAATAGTGGTGGAGCTGTGGAACAGTCTGCCACCGGAGGTGGTGGGTGCCAAGACCATAAAAGGTTTCAGGCATGGGTGGGACAGAGTGAAGGGTCTGGGGTTGCTCAGGTCAGCAGCATGGGGGGGAGCAGGGCCCTGGACTGGAAGGGATAAAATCCTGTATGAACTATAGGTCCTGGGGAAGATAGGGAAATCTGGGCAGACTAGACAGACCATTGGTCTTTTTCTGTTATCATTGTCTACGTTTCTAAACAGTGCAGCACTGTACGAAGAGATTCATTTATTGATAGCGGGCATGACACTGGAATGGGAACTTTTAGAGACTATAAAATCCTGTATCTTAGTTCAGGAATGAAAGAAAAACAAAAAGACAAATGTACAGATTGGTGTTTTTGCCAAGAAAACACTATGCTGAAAAAATATGGTAATTAACGCATGCCACTGCTTTAAATGTACAACATTTGTGGAGTGAATGGGAGAACCACAAAAGGTTCTGAGGTTCTGAAAGGTTCTGACAAGCCATACAGGGTTTTCATAGTTATCCGAGCCTTATCAGAACTTTCAGAACCTTTTAGTTAAAGTCCAAAAACTATTTTCACCGTCATTTTCCACCCTTAAAGAGCACCAGATCCCATGCAATCCACAAGCCCCACCAACAGCTTGGCTGCCTACAAAGGACGTCCACTAGTTCTTGTTGCACAATTTCACTCTGTGTACTCTTCCTCAGGGACAGGATCGTAACTCCTCATATTGGGGAGCTGGTCCACAGATCCCTTCCCCTTCTTGGTCCAATTTTGGATTCAGTCCTTCCCCTGCTGCTGCACTGTGCTCTGATGTTCTGCTATGTAATCACTTGTAGAGTGCAGAGCCATGCTCTATTGATAGCAATGGGAGCATGGTTTCCAGGGCTTTTTTAATGGTAGCGGTCCACTGGTTATAAATGAATACCAGTGCCCACTAACAAGAGTCTTATTAACTGAGCAGTGGCATTGATTTAAGCCCAGTGGACCACTACAATATTTTAAAAAGCCCTAGAAGCCATATTCCCATTGCTATCGATAGTGCACCCCCCTCCCCACTCTACAAACTATTATATCATAGAACTTCAGAGCGTGGAATAGGGTAGAGCTGTAGCCAAGAGTGGAGCAGGAAGAGGAAGGGATCTGGTGACCAGCTACCCCTAGAAAAAGTATGCAAAACAAAACTGTCAAATAAGGGCGGGTGAAGTCATTTGCAGATAAGGTTAGCAGACTGTGTGTGTGTGTGGGGGGTTAGGGATAATTTAAAAAAGGTTACTTGTTGCTATTATCAGTGAAAAGATAGGATGCTAAACACGCCTTGGAGTGGTTCTGCAGTAAATATAATAAGTGCGACATAACTAGTTAGTAGCCCTTGTGTAACACCACTGTGAGTAAATATAATTGGTACAATATAACTGGTTAGCAGCCCTTGTGTAACACCACTGTGACTAAATATAATCAGTGTCATATAACTAGTTAGTACCCCTTGTGTAACACCACTGTGAGTAAATATAATTGGCACATATAACTAGTTAGTGCCCCCTGTAACACCACCAAGTAGTATGACCACTTAATACAGATCTAAGATAAAAGGGCTGGAGGAGTATATTAAGTTTCAAGATCAATGTTTTATAACTAGTAAGAACATTATCAGAGCCTGAGAAAAGTTCAGATACTGTTCCTTTATTGAAAATGGCACAGGTTCTGAACGTATCCAATATTTCAAAATACCTATACTTCAAAAGCAACATGGAAAGATGGACATAAGAACTGATGCTCATAAAACGACTTGACTGACAAAGCAATAAACTCAGTATTGACACAGTTTTATAGCACAGGATGGGAACTTCTAGCCTGTTACAGTATGCTAGAAGTGCTGTGAAACATAGAAACATAGAATTTGACAGCAGATAAGGACCGCTTGGCCCACCCAGTCTGCCCATTTCCCTACCTAATGGATAAGCTGCAGATCCTAGTTAACCAACAGCCTACTTCCTCTTACCCCCAACTCCTAGAATTGCCTTATGTCTGTCCCAGGCATTCTTGAATTCACCCACTGTTTTTGACTCCACAACCTCCACAGGAAGGCTGTTCCATGCATCCACAACCCTCTCCATGAAAAAATACTTCCTCACATTGCCCCTGAGCTGCCCCCCTTCAATCTTCAAATTGTGTCCCCTTGTTCTTGCACATCTCTTTTTCTGAAAGGTGCTACCCTCTTGGACTTTGTTGATTCTCTTGAGGTACTTGAAACTTTCTATCATGTCCCCTGTCCCTCCTTTCCTCAAGGGTATACATATTAAGCTCCTTAGTATCTTATTAATGTCTTCTGGTGCAGACCCTGCACCATTTTAGTTGCCCTCCTCTGGACTGTCTCCATCCTGTCTATGTCCTTGTGGAGACTGGGTCTCCAGAACTGTATGCAGTACTCCAGATGGGGTCTCACCAGCTGTCTGTACAGAGGGATGAAAACTTCCTGTTTTCTACTGGTGATGCTTCTCCCTATACATCCCAGTAACCCCCAGCCCTCCTTACTGCCCTCTCACATTGCTTGCCCACCTTTAGGTCATCTGATATGACTACACCCAGGTCCCTTTCCATTTTTGTTGTTGTTAGTATCTCGCCCCCCATAGTGTACTCTTTCCCTGGGTTTTTGTTTCCCAGGTGCATTACTTTACACTTCTTAGCATTGAATCTAAGCTGCTATACATTTGACCATTCCTCCAACCTTGCCAAGTCCCTTCTCATCCTTTCCAACCCACCTTGTGCATCAACCCTGTTGCAGATCTTTGTGTCATCTGCAAAGAGACATACTTTTCCTTCCAGTCCCTGTGCAATGTCACTTATAAAGACATTGAAGAGGACCGGTCCTAGAACTAAACCCTGCGGTATCCCACTAGTAACCCCCCTTTCTTCAGAGTGGACTCCTTTTACTATTACCTTCTGTGTCCTGTTCTCCAGCCAATTGTTTACCCAGGCTACCACCTTGGGACCCATTCCCAGGCTGGCTAACCTGTATATTAATCTTTTGTGTGGGACTGTGTCAAATGCCTTGCTAAAGTCTAGGTCGGCCATGTCCACAGCCCCTCCCTGATCTACTACTTTGGTCACCCAGTCAAAGAAATCGACTAGATTCATCTGACATGACCTTCCTGCTGTGAATCCATGCTGCCTTGGGTCCTGTGCCCCTCTGGCCTCTAGGTACTCAATAATTCTTTCCTTTAGAAGTGATTCCATCATTTTCCCTATCACTGAGGTTAAACTAACAGGTCTGTAGTTTCCTGCCTCTGCCCTGCTACCACTTTTGTGAAGTGGAATCACATCTGCACTCCTCCAGTCCTCAGGTACCACCCCATCCTCCCATTATTTGTTATGGAGGGTAGTCAGTGGTGTCACTAGTTCTACCCTTAGTTCTTTTAGAATTCTGGGATGAATCCCATCAGGACCCATTGCTTTGTTCACCTTCAGTTTTAAGAGTTATTTCAGTCCTCAGAACTTTTCTTCTGTGAATGGGATGGATCAACCCCCCATCCAGAGTGTTTGTGTTTTTGGTTTAGGTACCTCCCTTCTTCACTTGTGAATACTGAGCAAAATATTTGGTTAGTATCTCTTCCTTTCACTGTCACCCTCTGCCCACCCTCCCTTTATTAAGCCTCACTATCCCTCCCTTGGTCTTCCTTCACTCCCTGAGGTACCTATAAAAGGTTTTATCCCCCTTCTTAACTGAGTTGGCTATCTTTTCCTCAGTTTTGGGCCTTTGCTGTTCTGACTGCCTTCCCTGCTTCCTTCTGCTTTAACTGATACAGTTCTCTGTCCTGCTCCTTCTGTGATTCCTTGTACTTCCTGAATGGTATATTTTTCTCCCTAACCTTCCCTGCCACCTCATTTGAGAACCATAGTGTTTTTTTACATTATTTTATTTTGTTTATTTGCTTCACACAAAGGCTCATTGCCTTAGTGACAGCAATTTTGATTATTCCCCATTGCTCTTCCACCCCTCCTTCCTGCCCATTTGCTAGTGCATTCCTTAGGCACTCACCCATTTTGGCAAAGTCAGCTCTCCTAAAGTCCAGGACCTTTGCCTTTGTATGGTATTACAGTAGTAGTACATTAATAGGTATGGTTTTGCTGTGTGTGTGTGTGTGTATATATATGTATACTTACAGATAAAGAGATAGACAGACAGATAGATTAATGGATAGATACATAGATAGATAGATAGATAGATAGATAGATAGATAGATAGATACTGTCTGTAGATAGATAGATTGATTTCTCAATCCACAAACTTTATACAGTTATACAGTACACTAAAATTTCCCTGGTGCTGGCAATATGTTTAACTATTTCAAGAAATGTATACTGTTGTATAAACTATGGTTTAAGGTTGACAATAAATACAATGTAGAAGGTGTCATATGGAATGAAATAACATAGCTTCTACCTCGTATTTTAAAAGATTAACATAAGGCTAATAAAATGCTTACAGTCAATTAGAAAGCTCTGTTTCTCAGACCCTCTTTATAATTCTATATAATAGGTTCATGCTTCATCGGAAAATGTCTTCTCACGATATGGATTTTTCTTGCTGTTTCTGTGACATTTTACTACTACTACTGTTATACCAGTATTTGATATCCAGAATATGCAGAGTCATTAATAGGCATGGCTTAGCTGTGTGCCTATGCGTGTGCGTGTGCGTGTGTGTGTGTGTGCGTGTGTGTGTGTATACATACAGATAAAGAGATAGATAGATAGATACTGTCTGTGAATAGATAGATAGATACTGTCTGTAGATAGATAGATAGATAGATACTGTCTATAGATAGACAGATACTGTCTGTAGATAGACACAGTAGATAGATAAATAGATGGATAGATGGATATTGTCTGTAGATAGATTGATAGATAGATGGATAGATAGATAGATAGATAGATAGATAGATAGATAATGTCCTGAAGGAGAGGCTGGTGGCCCTCCTAGAGGCCAAAGGACTACAGGACAGCAGACAGCATGGCTTCATACGTGACAGATCCTGCCAAACCAACCTGGTCAAGTTCTATGACTGGGTAACTAGGCAACTGGACAGGGGCCATGCAGTGGATGTCCTGTATCTGGACTTCAGTAAGCATTCGACTCAGTGCCACATGGAAGGCTGAAGGAAGTCAGTAGGCACGGGGCGGTGCAAAGCTGGTGAGATGGGTAGAAAACTGGCTGCAGGAAGGCAACAGAGGGTGGTGGTGGTGGGGAGCTCTCACACCAGGGCAGTGACAAGCGGTGTTCCACAGGGTTCGTGTTGGGACCAGTGTTGTTTGGAATATTCATTGCAGACATATCATGGGACATCAAGAGCAAGATCAGTCTGTTTGCTGATGATACCAAGGTAGGCGCAGTGGTGGATGACCTAGGGGATGTCAGGGGTTGCAGGATGATCTGGCAAAGCTTGAAACCTGGTCAGACACCTGGCAACTGGGCTTTAATGCCAAAAAGTGCAAGGTGCTGCATTTTGGGATGAAGAACCCAAGGAGGAGTTACCAGCTAGGGGGGTGCAGCTAGCCCAGACACAGGAGGAGAAGGATCTGGGTGTGCTCATTACAGGGTCAATGAACAACTCGACACAATGTAGGAAGGCAGCTGCAAAGGCCAACAAAATGCTGGGTTGTATTGCAAGGGGTATATCCTCGAGGAGGGAGGAGGTGATTCTGTCACTGTATAGGTCATTAGTTAGACCACACCTGGAGTACTGCGTGCAGTACTGGCGTCCGTATCTGAAGAGGGACATTGAGTTACTGGAGGGGGTGTATGCGAGAGGCTAAAAGATGATCAAGGGGCTGGGACTTATCATACGAGAGGAGGTTGAAGGAGTTGAACATGTGCTCACTGAAGGAGAGGAGAGACAGAGGTGACATGATTGAAACCTTTAAATACATGAAAGGAATAAACAAGATGGGTACAGAGGGCTGTTCAAAGTAAGGGAGGGAGGGCACAGGGGCCATGATATGAGACTGGGCGAGGAAGGCTCAGGAGGGAGATGAGGAGACACTTTTACAGAGGTGGTGGCTGGGTGGAATGCGTTACCTGCTGAAGTGGTATGCAGTAGAACAGTGGACTGCTTCAAATGAGGATGGGACAGGACAAGGGGGAGGGTTAATGAAGGGGAAGGGTGGAAGGGAGGGGCAGCTGCAGAATAAGGGGTGCTAGCTGCACATTCGAGCAGACTTGATAGATCTCTAGGCCTTTATCTGCTGGCAAATTTTGTATGTTTGTATGTTCGTAGATATATAGATAGATACTGTCTGTAGATAGATAGACAGACACAGACATGATAGATAGATAGATAGATAGATAGATAGATAGATAGATAGATACCGTCTGAAGAAAGATAGATAGATACTGTCTGTAGATAGATATATACTGTCTGTAGATAGATAGATAGGTAGATAGATACTGTCTGTAGATAGATACTGTCTGTAGATAGATTGATAGACAGACACAGTAGATAGATAGATAGATAATGTCTGTAGGTAGATAGATAGATAGATAGATAGATAGATAGATAGATAGATAGATAGATAGATAGATAGATAGATAGATAATGTTCATAGATAGATAGACAGACAGACAGACAGATAGATAGATAGATAGGGATTATATATGGAAAGTTGAAACTCTTGAGTCCGATGCTCAGAATCCCAATGGCAGGTGCCTGAAACACGGTTGCCTGACATCAGGATTTTGCCTGCAGCAAATATTTTTTGTATATTTTGGAGGGGCTTTGCCATCAAACCCCCAATGTGGGGGCTCCTCTCCCACACACTTATACTTATAGATGCTAACTCCGCTGTGGGCAAAATCCTGATGTCGAGCAATCATGTTTCAGGCACCCGGCATTGGGATTCTGAGTGTCGGGAGCATGAGTTTCGGGATATTGAATGGATATCGTAGAGAGATACTTCTCTTCACTAACCTCCCTCAGAAGAGGAAAGTTCCACCCTTTCCCATCAGAAATGGTCAAGACATAACCTTGAAGAGGTGGAGACCTACAAATACCTTGGAAGAACTCCAGATGACACCTTATCATTTGCACCCCATGTTGACAATCTGGTGAACAGAAAACTGGGTGCCCTGTACCAGAACAGGACCAATCTCAGTGGGAATGCTAGATTCCTTACTGTGGCCAGCTCCATTCTGTCATTTTTATAGATTATGGACTCCGTGTCTATACAGCTGCCTGTGACATGGTGCTAAACAGAGTAACGCTGATCTGTAATAAGGCGTGCCGCTTTGTACTTGGTGCAGATAACCACACTCATAATTATACCCTTTATGCACTCACTAACTTACTACCTTTACCCAGTAGAATAAAGCTCTGGACCTGTTTGCTAACCAAAATGGTTCTTTTGAGTCTAACACACCATTGCTTTAACAAATTGTTACCTCACCATCTCCAACCAATACAACACCAGGTACATGGCCAGGAATGCTCTGAAGCCTCCTTTCAGGAGTACTCAGCTGGGCAAGTGGTTATTTGCTCTCAAGGCCACTAACTGGTTTAAATGAACTGCCTGATACACTGCTGAATCTCCCCAAGTTTAATCAGTTTAAAGGCACTTTTACACAGGTGTGTGTTGCAAAATGTTCATTACCTGTGTGGTGTTGTTGCAGTCTGTGTCATTCTGTGCTCGATTTACACCCGGCTCCTGATTCAGAAAACTCCTCCTCTGTTCTGTCTTTTTTTGTTCCGGCATTCCCCATGGAAGTGTGCTCCTTATTGATTTACTCAGGAGTTAACGGAACCTCCTGATTACACTGGGGTGTACCAACATACATCGGGGCAAATCAGGGCAAGCAGAGAATGCATTTCAGCCAAATGATCACTGTGGTAGCAGAAAAGATCCACTTACACATGAACGGAGGTAATGTTACACTGGTTTGTAACGGTCATTCCATTAGAGACACTGTGTAAAAGCACCTTAAGAGATTTTTGTGATCTGCCTTTTGCAGTCCAAATCAAATGTAACTGTTAAACTGTTTTGTTTTTCTCTGTTCATTACCTGTGATTTTTTTACAATGATCTGAATGTTTGTTTTTTTTCAAAAGTGTATATAATTGTTCCTGTCTAAAGTGCTTTGAGCCTGACCCAACTTTAACTGCATTTCCTCTGGAACTTACTGTACTTGTAAATTTTTTTGTGGCTATGTATTTGATGTGGAACCTTTGCAAATGAACACTTGTGCTCAAAGGTAACCTCCAAAGTTTTCAGTAAATAAATAAATAGAGATAGATAGATAGACAGACAGACAGACATATAGATAGATACATCTTGAGCTCAAACCAGACTTGTAAAGGTTTTACACTTCCAGAAAGGAAAGAGTTAAAAACAGAAATATGTTTTTAAATGTTCTGTTTAAGGAAACCAATACATTCTGAAGTTAAAGGAAAGCTCCAGAACGTTAAACCCTTAACCCATGTTAGGATCAGACAGAACACGGAATCGACCTATACAACTCAGACACTTTGCCCATGGCAAGAACTCCTGCACTCTCAGAAATCAGACAGTCTGCCCATCACTTTGAAATGCTAGGTTTTGATCCACATCACCTCCTCCCCACCCGGCATGACTGGATCCCATGTTTAGGCATTGGCAGGGTTTAGGGCTTATTTGTAGCTACCAGTACTATGAAGTGGGGCTCTCTAAGAACTTGCAAACACCTAGGCAACAATTTGCCCTTCTACTGTCACACCACTTCTGATATCTTCAGGTAGGACACTTCCTGGGACCTTGACGTGATCTGCATTGGACAATGGAGGAGGCTCACCCACTCCTTAGTCCAGGAAAGGGGGGGTCCCAAATCATATAGTATCACTTAGTTATAAAGAGGTTCACAGTAGGGGTGGCCACCTTAGAGAAATCCCAGAAGAACTGGGAGGCAGAGATGGGTAACAGTCTATTAGAATCTGAATGGACTGTCATCTATTTTAGATAGCACAAGATCACTTCTTATATGTGTAGGGAGTACAGCTGGAAATGTGTCACTAGATATTTCAGAACCCCACATATTACAGGGAAATTGACCCTACAAGGGTATGACATGTTGGTGAGAGTGAAGAACCATGTGCCACTCACATGCACATCTTCTGGAGTTGTCCCATGCTGCTCCAGTACTGGCAGGAGATAGGGAAGGCACTCCAGGAAACCTTTCCCAATATAGAGACTCTTATTCCCCAAACTGCAATATTATTGCATTTCCCAGATCTGTACTGGTAATAAGACCACTAAGACCCTATTAGCCATCCACTGACAGCAGCACAGAAAGCTAGCTGTAGGAAATGGCAACAGCACACACACCCCGACGATGAGGGACTAGGAGCACACAGTGCAACACATGTATCGGATGGAAAGGTTAACAGTAGGGATGAATCTTAAAATGAAAAAAAAAATCACCATCTTTTAGAACAAGTGGCTACTCTGGGTGCTAGAGCACAGATCAGACATTATTCCTTGTGGACTATGAGATTGATTGGGTTGTGTAGACTAACAGGGTTGTCCATGACATGGTACACAGTAGAGTGGCTGAAATGCTTATGTGAAAATGTTTGCTTTAACATTGACAGACAAGATGTTTTTTCATCCCTAAGTGCCCAGTGTCTGTTCATTAGAGGTGCTATACTAATGATCTAATGCTTCACAAAATGTAATAAAGTTTGAATTTAAAATGGAAAAGCTGCACGACTGTCATAATAATGACTTTTATTCTACAGATTTGTTTTTGACTCAGTTTCTTGACTCCTGTTTAACCATTTAATACAGATTAAATCTAAAACTTGACATTCTCCCCTTTTGCTGTTTTAGACCAAAGATAATTAATTTTCTTATTATTCAAGTTTTAAGTGCATTCTATGTCACCCCCTAATGTTGAGGACTCATTTTTTGTTGCCTTAGAACTTTATGCTTGTACTAGTTATAAGTGTAATTAGCAAATTTGTTTCTTCAAAAACTTTATAAAGTAAAAAAAGTGAACCAATAAAATAGAATAAATAAAATAAACCAGAAAGAAAATAGAAATACTTCTGATTTTAGAACTATCAGTCATAACGCTGTCTTGTAAACACACTTAATTGAATGAGTTTAAAGCATTTTTATTAACTGTAGCTGAAACTACTATTTGGTAAAAATATTTTCATTGCATTGCTTTAAAAATGCACAGCTTTTAGTGATAGTTGTTCATACAGTAATTAACATGTCTGTCTAAGAGATACTTGCAAATTACATAAAATACCTGTTAAATGTCTATAAAACTTACATTATTAGTTATAAATGTAGTGTCATTTGAGGTCTGAATAATTTCAACAAAATGTTTTTCTCAAAGAAAGTATCAGAACTTTTCACAGCTTATGAGAACCTTTCAGAATTTTTAGCAGTTCTCTCATCTAAAGTTAAGAGTGTCTACTTACCCATGAGAAGTAAAAAAACAATCAGAAATGGCCGTAAACGATATCTTGGTTGTGACATTTTTCTTGCTACCTCACCATACTTCCATGCCATACCATATACTGTACTTCAAGGAACTATATATACCACATACTGCAGGAGAGGAGTGAACGTAACTGCTTAATCAAGGAATGGATGAAGTCAGGTGGACATCTCTGTCATTCCGCAAGGAAAATAAATTGTTAACCAGCTCATGCCCATTCAGTGACAGTGCTGTTCTGTATCAAACAGAAAAGCTTGGCAAAGGTAGCATGCTGGTGATACATGACAAATAGTTATTTAATAACCTAAAAAAATTCAACATTGCCTTTGGCAAGACCCCACTTCAGGGAGTGAAGATGTTTGAACAGACATGCAATAGTCACTGCCTGGGAGCAAAAATAGAAAGATAAGTGCGGAACCAGTAAGGTGACCTTACTGGGAATTGTGCCCAGTCACCCCCTGAATATTTACCAGTTACATACTAGGGTAACAGGTTAACCTGTGCTTCCTTGTGCTATAGACTCACCTGTCGGCTGATACTGGAGATGGCAGCACACCAGAACTGTAGCTGGTGGCTACGGAGGGTAGGAGTTTGAGTTTGATTCCCCCAGTCAAGTGGTGGAGTCCTGGTCTGATTCCCAGTCAGGAGGGGGAGCATGGTATTGATTATCAATCTATGACTGGAGCCTGGGCTTGATTCCCAGTCAAAGGAGGGAGTCTACATTCAATTTCCAGTCAGGACAGGGAGCCAGGGTTCGATTCTTAGAAAGGACAGGGAGCTTGGATTTGATTTCCAGTCAGGATAGGGAGCCAGGGTTCAATTCTTAGTAAGGACAGGGAGCCTGGGTTCAATATCCAGTCAGAGGAGGGAGCATGGGTTTAATTCCCAGTCAGAGAGTAGGGGTTCAATTCCCAGTCAGGGTAGCAAGCCTGGTTTTTGTTGCCAGTCAGGAGCCTAAGTTTGATTCCTAATCAGAGCAGGGAGCCTGGGCTTGATTCTTGAGTCAGAAGATGGTGCCTGGGTTCAAGTCCTAGTAGGTAGCCTGGGTTTGATCCCCAGTTGGGTGAGGGGAGTCTGAGTTTGATTCCTAATCAGGAATGGAACTTGGGTTCTATTTCAAGTCAGGTAGGGACCTGGGTTTTCAGGCAAGGATGGAGCATGTATTTGATTCCTAGTCAGACAAGAGAGCCTAGACTCAATGCCCAGTAAAGAGACAGAGCCTGGGTTTGATTCACAGTGAGGGAAGGGAGTCTGTTTTAATTTCCCACTCAGGGCAGGGGGCCAGGGTTTGATTCCCATTCAGGGGACTGATTTGGGTTCAATTCCCAGCCAGGGCAGGGAACCTGTGATCGATGCCCAGTCAGGGCAAAGAGCCTGGGTTTGATTCCCAGTCAAGGAAGGGAGCCTAAGTTCTATTCCCAGTCAGGGCAGGAAGTCTTGGTTTGATTCCCAGTTTTATTTGGGGAGCCTGGGTTCCACTTCTAGTCAATGTGGAGCCTGGTTTCAATTCCCACTCAGGGAGAGCCTGGTTTGATTTCCACTAGAGAATGAAGCCTGTATCCATTCTCAGTCAGAGGGAGCATGGGTTTGATTCCCAGACAGGACATGAAGTCTGGGTTCAACTTCCAATCCAGGAAAGGAGCCTGGGTTTTATTCCCAGTTGGGGGCTGAGTTTGATTCCCAGTTGGGGGGATCTGGGTTCAACACACAGTCAGGCCAAGGGAACCTGGGTTTGACTCCCAATCAAAGCAGGGAGTCTGGGTTTGGTTCCCAGTCAGGAAGTGGAGCTTGAGTTTGATTCCCCATCACAGCAGGGAACCTGTGTTTGATTCCTAGTTAGCACAGGGAGCCTGGGTTCAGTTTCTAGTCAGCATAGGAACGTGGTTTCGAGTTCCAGTCAGAGGAGCCTGGATTCAATTTCCAGTCAGGGAATGAAGCCAGGATTCATTCTCAGTGAGGGCAGGAGTCTAGGTTCAACTCCCAGTCTGGGTAGAGAGCCTGTTTTTTTCAAGTCGGGGGCCTCAGTTTTACTTCCAGTCAGGGTGGAGTCTGGGTTCAACACCCAGTCAGGGAAAGGGAATCCGGGTTTGATTCCCAGTCAGGGCAAGGAGCCTGAGTTTGATTTCCCAGTCAGGCAGCCAGGTTTCTATTCCTAGTCAGAGCTGGGAGCCAGGGTTCTATTCCCAGTCAGAGCTGGGAGCCAGGGTTCTATTCCCAGTCAGAGCTGGGAGCCTGGGTTCGATTTGCTGACTAGACATGGAGCCTGACTTCAATACCCAGTCTTTGAAGGGAACCTGGGTTCCCAGTCAGGGGCAGGAGCCTGGATTCCATTTCCAGTCAGGAAAGTGAGCCTCAGTTCAGTTACTTGTCCAGGCAGGGAACATAGGTTTTAATCCCAGTCAGATGAGTGAACCTGGGTTTGATTTCCAGTCAGTGGAAGGAACTAGGGTTTGAGTCCCAGTGTGGAGAGGAAGCCTGGGTTTGACTCCAGACCAAGGGATGGAGCATTGCTTTTATTTCCAGTCAGGGCAGGGAGCCTGGGTTTGATTCACAGTCAGGATGGAGCATGGGTTCAATTCTAAGTCAGGAGGAAGCATGGTTCGATTTGCAGTCTGGCTAGGACCATATATTCGATTCTCAGTCAGAACAGAGGCCTTGGTTTGATTTTTAGTCAGGAAGGGGTATGAGTTTGATTCCCAGTCAGGGGAGGGGCCTTGGCTCAATTTTCAATCATGGAACACAACCTGGGTTTGATTCCCAGTCAGGAGGAGCTTAAGCTCGATTCACAGTAAGGGCAGGAAGCATGGGTTCAATTTCAGTCAAAGAAGGAGCCTGGTTTTATTCCCAGTCAGGAAGAAGCCAAGGTTCAATTTCCAGTCAGAGGAGGGGGCCTGGGTTTGACTCACAGTCAGGGGTGGAAGCAAGAATGTGACAACCAGTCTGGTAAGCCTAGGTTCGAGTCATAGTCAGATGACATTATTTCTCTCAGTAAAGTGCCATTAAATGATTAATAGCAGCCTCTGAGGATGTAAGAACTCTCAGTCCCTTCTTTCCTCTTCTTTTAAATGGGGAGGGACAAATTTAACAACTCACCTCTATAGAGCCTGTGTGAGCTCCCTAACACATTACTGGTTTCTTTCTCACTACAACTTGTGTATCCACTTCCTACCAGTGGCTCACACTGCATGAAATGACTTCCTTCCAAAGGCCATGTTTAAAAATTCTCTAGCAACAAGATAATGAAGTAGCCTCATCACAGTTGCCAAGTCATGGTGTTCTGATGAATGAGGTATAGTTCAGTATTTAGCCAGAAGGGAAGAAAAGAAAATTTTTTCCTGAGAAAAAAAGAACGTTGGCCCATATTTCTAGTAAGGCACTTTCTGCTTTCATTTTGCTTTCTTATTTTATAGCAACAAATCAAGTTCTACAAACCTGTATACCTATATTTTTCATTCCATTTTAGGTTGCCCTCCTTTCTCATTTTTGCTTGAGCCTTAGCGTTTTTGGTTAGAGTTGACATTAGTGGTGAGCACCATTAAACACAGGTCCCACTAAGGTTTTCAACTGGATTTGTGTTCATGTATGTCACCTATAATGTACCTGTTCTGTCCGCAGAACTTTAAAAAGTGTCAGTAATGTATACTGAATTTAAAAAACAATATTCTCATCTGTATTTGAACACCCGCTGCTTAACGCCACATTTTTTTCTTATTTATACATTCATTCATTCACGCATTCATTCACTCATTCATTCATTCTTCATTCAATTACTTATTCCTTCATCCATCCCTTCCTTCCTTCCTTCACCCGTTGCTTAACACCACATTTTTTCTTATTTATACATTCATTCATTCACTCATTCTTTCATTCATTCTTCATTCAGCTACGTATTCCTTCATCCATTCCTTCCTTCCTTCCTTCCTTCATCTATCTACTACAAATTCATTCATTCACTCATTCATTCATTCTTCATTCAGTTACTTATTCCTTCATCCATTCCTTCCTTCCTTCCTTCCTTCCTTCCTTCCTTCCTTCCTTCCTTCCTTCCTTCCTTCCTTCTTTCCTTCATCTATCTACTACACATTCATTCGTTCACTCATTCATTCATTCTTCATTCAGTTACTTATTCCTTCATCCACTCCTTCCTTCCTTCCTTCCTTCCTTCCTTCATCTATCTACTACACATTCATTCAGTCACTCACTCATTCATACATCCATTTATTTATGCATTCATTCATTTATTCATTTTGTAAACCTGGCAGGCACACTGGGCAAACAACCATTTTCCAGTACATCCTGGAGCTGCCATGCAAAAGCAGTCTCAGTGATGATAACAAGACATTTTTGCAGATGCAGTAGTACATAATACAAAAGTCTGCAACTTGCAATATGCAGGAACAAGACACTTTAGCACAACAGTGACATGAGATGTGAACATTTTAAAAACATTTACATCCCAACAGGGCAAGCAAGTGGTTGTTCAACAGATTTTTAAAAAACATTTGATTCTTAATCATGCGTACAGAATGAGAAAGATCATTCCAGCATTTAACAGGATATATGGAAAATACACCTTGACCCATAGCTGTTGAGACATGCTGTAGACCTATTTATGCTACTTTAATTCTAGGTGCCAGTATGGCACAGTTGTAACACATTCCCTTTTGAGCCAGAAGGTTGTGGGTTCTGCCCCCCACTGGGGGTTGAGCTCATACAATAAACACTGGTATGTAACACAGATGACCTAAAGGTGGGCAAGCAATGTGAGAAGGCAGTAAGGAGGGCTGGGAGGATACTGGGATGCATAGGGAGAGGCATCAACAGTAGAAAACAGGAAGTTGTTATCCCTCTGTACAGACAGTTGGTAAGACCACATCTGGAGTACTGCGTGCAATTCTGGGGACCCCCATCTCCGCAAAGACATAGACAGAGTGGAGGATGTTCAGCGGAGGGCAACCAAAATGGTGCAGGGTCTGCACCAGAAGACATACGAGGAGAGACTAAAGCAGCTTAATATGTATACTCTTGAGGAAAGGAGGGAGAGGGGGACATGATAGAAACTTTCAAGTATCTCAAGGGAATTAGCAAAGTACAGGAGAGTAGCATCTTTCAGAAGAAGAGATGTGCAAGAACAAGGGTGCACCATTTGAAGATGGGGGATGGCACAGAGGTAATGTTAGAAAGTATTTTTTCATAAAGAGAGTTGTGGATGCATGAAACAGCCATCCTGAGGAGGTTGTGGAGTCAGGAACAGTGGAAGAATTCAAGAATGCATGGGACAGACATAAGGCAATTCTAGTGGGGGATGGAAGAAGTAAGTTGTTGATTGACTAGAATCTGCAGCTCATCCATCAGGTAGGGAAATGGACAGACTAGGTGAGCCAAGCAGTCCTTATCTGCCATCAAATTCTATGTTTCTATGGTAACCGAGCACAGTACTGGGGCGAGGGGAGGGTGCTGTACTCTCAGAGTGTGCCATCCTTCAGATCAGACATTAAAACGAGGTCCCTTCTGCCCATTTCTGCTGCTGTCCAGGTGGAAGTAGAAAGGAAATGGAAATTGTTTGACCAGGAAAGACACACTAAACCAGAGCTTGTTTCCAGGTGCAGCCTGGGAGCACAAGGAAGTTAAGTGACTTGCTCAGGGTCACACAGCATGCAAGTGGGGGCTGGCAAGATTTGAACCCAGGTTTCCATGTCATCTGCTCAGTGCCCTTAACCACTACACTATATTGCTTCCTAAAACAGTAAAAGAACCCAAAGCACTTTTCACAAGAATAGGGGAGCAGATCATACAAACAAACTCTAAATTATACTTACAAAAGGAAAACAAAACCCCTAAAATGAGCACAAAGAAAAACGTCAAGTTAATTAAGCAAACCACTGCTGCTGCATCATAATGTAATTAAAGAAACCTGCTCAGATTCCAGAACCAAAACAAAACTAGAAATGTCAGAGAGTCAGAAACATAACCAAATGATATAGTCTTGTAATTCAAGCACAGATGGAAATTTACAAGAAAGAAATGAATGATCAAAGTCGAGTTGAGTATTATGCGCACTGAATGCTGTCCCAATAATCACTAAACAAATTTCTAGGCAAAGTCGGAAACTCCCCAGAGATTCCACCATGTTGGCAGTTGTAACATTAGTTGACCGTAACTGCTGTAGCCAAACTGACATCACGCATGTCAAAAATTGAATTTTAAGACATGCAAAACTTCTGCCAGTGTGCTGTCATTGTACTGCTTCAGTCTTACTGGATAATCCCCCAAAGGTAGGTTCCCATATGTGAGTCTTTCTGGCCATGGCCATTCCCAGCTCTCCACCACATATGCCCAAAATATAGACTAGAAGGCCATTTCAAAAAGAAATATTCCTCTGTCTCTCCCAGATTTGAACCTGGGGATCAAAGGTGCATATGCTCTGCCAAACTCTTACGATCACATCTCCGTTAACCCCAGTCGACCATAGTAGCTCAACCATAGACCATCCCAAACATTCTAAGGGATCCTCTCGTTTGTCAGTTGAGACAGGACCAAAGATATCCGGAGGGCTACAGACAGGGAACTCTGGAATAGTTAAGCAGATCCTACTCATGATATCCTGGTACAATAGTTGTTAGAAAAAGTTCAATTAATAACTTGTAAATTTTCCAAATTGTAATATTCATCAAACTAAGTGCTGCATAGTACGAACCTGTAAAGAAAATATCAGTTTCTGGGGGGGGTCATGTCCCCATTTTGACAATTAGGGCCCTAGGGAGCTCTGCAGCCTTACCTCTCTGATGAGATGGCCACAGGCATCACTCTGTGTCAGACGTTACTGCGCTCTAAATATACAGGACAAAAAACATACTAAATGGGAATGGAAAACATTTTCCAGTAATGCACAGAGCCCCTAATCAGGCATTTTCATGGCAGCAGGTGAAATAATGATCCTTTTATGCTGTTTTCCTTTAAATACCTACAGCACATTCTGCAGCAAACAATGAAAAGATAAGTTATTCAAATAATGATAAACTTGACAGCTCTGAAAGGGTTTGCTCCACTCTTTGACCTTAGATAACAGATAAGAGTAATATGGTTCCTTGCTGAATTTGCACTTTCCTTGCATTGTTTTGACTAATCTTTACATACTGCGACAGCTGTTATATCTTTTTTATGCCAATACAGTAGTTATCGTTTTTAAGTTTTCTTGTTTATCCTCCAGGGAGCCTGGCAGGTGGCTCTGGCCCCTCACCTCGGTCTACAGCCTCACCTTCCCCCACCCAACTATCCCAGTGATCCCCCATGGGTCCCCCCCGTCCCCCCTGTGACAGGGCCAGGGTGAGGAGTGCTGGCTTCACCTCACCCAGAGACCGGATTCTGGGTGTCAGGACAGATGCTGGCAGGGCCATCACGGAGCCTACCAGCTCCATTTTCCTGGTTTTCTCCCTCCCCACCGACATTGGCTCGAACCTCCTGACCTGTAGCTCCCTCCAGCCATCACTAGAGGGTGATCAACGAGTGGGACAGCTATCCCTCCCCTCCCCGAGAGAGGAGAGCAGTCCTCCGGATGCGCGATCCTCTCTCTCCCCTGCCAGGGATCGGCGGCCCGAGCTCGTTACCAAACCCAGGTTGCTAGCGTGGCCTGAGGTGTAGTGTCCAGCACCAAAACCTCCAGCGCCACCGGGCCAGCCCAATATAGTATTTATTAAAGCTGGTTCGGCAACTGTACATAAAATAACAGTTCCAGAATGTGCCATCACAAACAGGCAAAGTGAGGGGTGCAGGTCAAGAGCAGCCAGCAGTGTAACAACAACAAACAAATCCACGGACCTGCACTCCAATACAGCAGTTGGCAAAAGGACCATGAAATGCATTCCATGGTCCTTTGTGAGTTGCTTGTATTGGAGTGCAGGTCTATTGGATTCATTTGCTGTACATAAAATAAGAATACATGAATGTCAAAGAATAAGCAGACAGGTTTAACGCATGGGCATCTTGTAGTAAGCACAAAGAGCCAGACTACTAACAATTTTATTTTTTTGCATTATTGTTTTTATTGAATTTTAAAAGAACAAACAGCAAATAAGAAATACATAACATTAAAGAGATGAAAGTGTAAACTATGATCAAAACCTGTGAAAAACTATATACGATAACAAAACTTACAATAAAATATTTAGAATAAGAGTGTGAAACCTAATGCAATGTTGAATAACTAAAGTAACAAGCATAAACAATACAGGACAGTAAGAACAATTAAAGGATAGGAACAAAGGTCAAATAAATCAGCAATGAAGGCTGTTCTATGATACCATCAGCTAATTTTGGCTCTGGATTCCACATCTTACGAAGCAGTTAACTAGTAATAAAATTTGAGAATAGAGTTCTGAGGGAGGCCTCCCCAAGGTAGAATGGAGGAGGGCCCCAAGTAGAGTGGAGGAGGCTCCCCAAGGTACAGTGGAGGGAGGGCCCCACCCAAGGTAAATGGAGGGAAAGCCCCCCAAGGTAGAGTGGGCGAGAGGGCCCCAAGGTAGAGTGGCAGGAGGGACCCCCAAGGTAGACTGGAGGAGGGTCCTTCCCAAAGGTAGAGTGTCGGGGTCCCAGGTAAGAGGGAGAAAATGGTATACTACGCACCGCTTATATAGCAATCAGTTGATCATTAAGGGGTTCCCTGCTATGGGGGTTGGGGAGGAAGGCAGACACCCCACCTGTATGCTACAGCTTTGAGTGTTTGCTATAGGCTTCCAGTGCAAACTGATACAGTGGTGGTGCTGAATGAAAGTGAAAGGGCCCAACCGACCTCCAGATCCAGGGGGTGTAGAAAGGTTTCTTCTTGGACAAAGTCCCTGTCCTTCTTTTAATACAGAACACAATACCATGATATTGTAAATCATCTCTGCTTGCACCTTACATGTATGATTTGTGTTTTTTTGCAAAACTATTGTAAAATGCATTCCTATTAAAAACAATGAAAAAATGTGAATGGAAAAGAATGGGGTGACCTGAATTTCACTTTTTGAGGGGGGTTATTGCACTGGGGCTTCTACTGATGGCAACAAGTTGTAACAAGCATTTGTCAATGCCAATGTTTGCTTGTTGGTATTAGCATTGGAAATGCAGGAGTTAGACAGATGCAGAGTAGGAATGGCAGTGAAGTATTGAACTTCACGCCAACCCCACCTCCACCCTGCAGAGATGGACAGGCATTGGGGCATGCCTTTGGGTTGTCGCCCATAACGTTCATGCCATTTCACCTCACCCTGTCCTGCAGACACTGACAAGTGTTGAGGTGTGCCTTGGGGTGTACGGCTTTACAGTCACCCCATTCCATAAGGAGATATGCTGAAATGGGTACAATATAGAATGGGGTGAACTGTGGGCTGAAGAGTCCAAGGCACAGCTTGATGCCTGTCACTGGGTGCAGGGTGGGGTTGGAATGGAATAAGCATTACAGTCGGCAATCCAAAGGCACACCCCTGATGCCTGTCAGTCTATACAGGGTGGGACGTTATGGTTAGAAACTATCACGCCCCGGGCAAGTGTTGGTATTTGCAGTACAAATTTTCAACATGGCCATTTTGTGGCCCCCACTTCATGAAAGCATTTGGGACCTCTTCTCATGAACAGTGGCACTGTGATTTTGTCAATGTGTCCCAAAATTTTAGTTTCCACAGCGACTGTGCCATGGTGTGCCAGATGTACGAAAACACAGATCAGACAGGATGTGAAGAATGACAGCTGCACCATTCATAGGGAGGGTGAAGAGATGGCAATGTTGAAAATCTTAGTAAAGTATTAAAAATGCTCAAACTTCCAAGCATATGGAACTCCATAACGCATGCACATAACACAGTCATTTAGTGGAATTATTTCACCAAATTTTCAACATAGGCATTTTGTGACCTCTGCTCATGAACACTGTCGCTATGATTTTCTTAATCTGTCCCGAACATTGATTTCCCACAACCGTGGTATTCTGCACCAGATGTGTGAACGCATATTTTGGGCAGGATGTGAAAATGACAGCTGTACTGTTCATAAGGAGGTCCTGAAAATGCCAATGTTGAAAACCTGGGAGATGAACAATTTAAGGGAAGCTACGAGGGTACGTGACTACACAATGCACACTGTAACACAGTCATTTTGTGGACTTTGTCACCAAATTTTCAACATAGGCATTTTAGGACCTCTGCTCCTGAACAGCGTCACTGTGATTTTACATACGAACATACATACAAACATATGAACATCACGAATCTGCCAGAACACCAATCGGTCTATGTAAGTCTGCCCGAGTGTACAGCTAGCACCCTAGATTGCAGCTGCCCCAGCCTCCTCCCCCTCAGTTCCTCCCCTGCTTGTCCCAGCCCCTGACCCCTGACTCTTCCTCTTGCTTTATCCCGCTCCTTCTTAAAGCTATTGACTGTCCTACATGTTACCACCCCCTCTGACAGCGCATTTCAACTAGACACCACCCTCTCAGAGAAGTAGTGCCTCCTCATTTCCCTCTTGAAGCGTCCCCCTTTCAACCTTAGTCCATGTGCCGTCGTCTCTCTTCCACTCCTGAGTTTAAATACCCCCTCGGTGTTAAGTTTATTTACCCCCTCAGGTATTTAAATGCTTCAATCATATCCCCCTTATCCCTCCTCTAGTGTGTACATGTTCAGCTCCTTCAGCCTAACTTCATATTCCTTTCCTTCCATCCTCTTTAACATTTTTGTTGCCCTCTTTTGCACCCTCTCCAGTAACTTTATATCTCTCCTCAGGTATGGCCTCCAGTATTGCACACAGTACTCCAGGTGTGGTCTGACCAATGATCTGTAGAGAGATAGGATCACATCCCTGTGTCTGGATGAGAACCACCTTGCAATGCACCCCAGCATCCTGTTTGCCTTCACTGCTGCTCTCGTGCAGTGGGCTGAGTTGTTCATGCTCCCAGTTACCAACACCCCTAGGTCCTTCTCCTCCTCTCTGATCCCCAACCAGTAGTCCCTCTTCTGGTTCTTAGCCCTGAAGTGCATCACCTTACACTTCTTTGCATTGAATCCTAGCTGTCACTCCAGTGATAATGTCTCTAGTTTGGTTAGGTCCCCTTGCAGTTTTTCCCATCCGTCCTCTTCGTCCACCACTCCCCCCAATTTGGTATAATGTGCGAACAGACTTACCCTGCTCCCCACTCGGTGTGCTATATCAGAGATAAAAGAGCCCAAATAGCACCGGGCCCAGCACTGACCTCTGTGGCACCCCGCTTGTCACTGCTCTGGGTGCCGAGAGCTCCCCCACTACCACCACCTTCTGCACCCTCCCCTGTAACAAGTTCTCTATCCATTTAGTCAGCTTTTTTCCCACCTCCACTGCTGTCAGCTTCCCCCCCAGTCTCCCATGAGGCACTGTATCAAAGGCCTTACTGAAGTCCAAGTACAGGACATGTACCGCATGGCCCCTGTCCAACTCCTTTGTCACCCAGTCACAATACTCTATTAGACTGGTTTGACAAAACCTCCCTAAGATGAACCCATGTTGCCGCCCATCTTGGAAGCCATTACTGTCTAGGAATGCCACCAGCCTCTCCTTCAGTATCGCCTCCATAAGCTTAACCACTATGGACGTGAGACTTACCAGCCAATTATTTCTTGGCTCCTCCCTAGGCCCACTCTTGTGTATGGGCACCACATGGGCCACCCTCTAGTCAAGGGGCACACACCTAATTTCCAGAGAGGTGTTGAACAGATCTGCCAGCAGCTCAGCCAACAGCTCTGCCATCTCCCTCAGCACCCTGGGGTGGATGGCATCAGGACTTGGTGCCTTGTCCACCCTTACTGCCCTCAGCCCCTCTAGAACCCTACTTCCTGTGATCACTTTGTCCATCATCTCTTCCCCCCCTTTCCCCACTGCTCCAGCCCATTCTGGTAGTGGATCATCCCTCTCCTTAGTGAAAACAGAGCAGAAGTACTCATTTAGAATTTGCACTTGCTCCTCCCCCTTTTCCACCCAATCCCCTCCCCGCTTTATCCTCACAATATGTTCCTTGTACTTCCTCTTTTCCCTGACATACCTAAACTAGTCCTTTTCCCCTCCCTTTATGGCCTGTATGGAACTTAATTGCCTGGAGGCCTTAGCCTTTTTCACCCTCCTGGCAACCTCCCTTGACCAACACCGAAAACCTCCTTATCCTCTCCTTCCCTGTTCTCTTGTACTTCTGGTATGCAGCCGTTTTGCCCTCACCCCTTGCAGCACTTCCTTGTTTAGCAAGCATGGTTTCTTGGCTCTGCTCTTCTTACTCCTGGCCCTGGTGCAGGCTACTGTGGCCTCTGTTAGCCCAGTCTTTGTGACTCCCCACTTTTGTTCTGCATCCATCCCTGGCCTTATATCCTGGAGTCTCCCTTGCAGTATTGCTCCCATCCCCCCAAAGTCCACCCTAAAAAAGTCCACCACCTTAGTGCCCGTACCTCTTGTTTCCCTGCCCAGCACAACAACGAGCCACACTATTTGGTGGTCATTACCTGCTAGTGGGTCCTCCACCCTTACCTCCCTCACTGCCTCCCCATTTGCCAGTACTAAGTCCAGAGTGCTACCAAGCCTTGTAGACCCACTTACCAGTTGAGTGAGAAGGCCATCCTGGAATGCATCAAGGAGCACCTGCTCCCTGGTACTGCTAGTGGTTGGGGTGCTCCAGTCAACCCCTGCTAGGTTAAAATCCCCCACTATCACCGCACTCCCCCTTCTACACACCCTCATCTGCTCTGCCAACTCCCCATCCAGTTCCCCGGATTGAGCTGGTGGTCTGTGCACCACTCCCAGCCTCAGCTTTCTGCCCATGGAGTCCAGGAGCTGCACCCAAAGTGCCTCTTTCCTCTCCTCTTCTCCCTCATCCCTTATGCATTTAATCCCTTCCCTCACATAGAGTGCAACCCCTTCCAACCCCCCCCGGTACCTGCTGGATATTCTGTATTCAAGGATTGCCAAGCCCCAATCATGGTACTCTGTGGCCCAAGTCTCTGTCACTGCAGTGATGTCCACCTTCCCCTCTGAAAGGAGCGCCTGAAGCTCTGCAATTTTGTTCCCCAGGCTTCTTGCTTTGAGAGAGACCACCTTCCACCTGTACCCCTCCTTCTCCTCACTCTTCTCCTCCTTGGCCTGTGTCCCTCCTCCTGGTAGTACACACCCTTTCTTCTCCTTATTCTTACCAGGTGGTGGTGCCTTCTGTATTCCACTCAGACCACTCTGCCCGCCCCCTCCCAAGGTTACTATGCCTCTGCCTTTACCTACAGTATATTTTGGGGGGGGCAAACTCATTAGGCTCCCCTGTCTGGACCTTTCTACTAATGTCAGTCTTTGGGCCACCCCCGTACTAGTTTAAATCCACCTTAGTAGAGATATACCCCTCTAATCCTGCCTTTAAAACTCCCCTTCCCTTCCTACTCAAGTGTACACTGTCCCCCACGTACAAGTCACTATTTCCCCAGACCCTACCCCAGTTAGTCACGAACCCATAATTTTTGGTGTGGCACCAATCCCTCAGCCCCTTGTTGAACTCCTCGATCCTACCCTTCCTCCCCATGCTTGCACATGGTACCGGAAGCATCTCCAAGAATGCCACCAACTCCCTCACCCCCTCACACTGCCTGCCCAACTACTCGAACCTCCCCCTCACTATTTCCACAGTCTCCCCTGACAAGTCGTTTGTACCCACATGCAACAGTAAATGAGGTTTCTTCCTCCCCTTCACTGCACACTTGAGCAGTGCCTGTCCTGCCCCTCCTGCAGTCAACCTGGGGATAGCTTCAACCCAAATACAGCTGTGCCTCCCCCCCCCTTCCGCTTCTCACCCCTTTCAGTATAGAATCCCCTAGGACAAGTACCCCCTGTCCCTTACCCCTTTCACTTCTAATGCCCTTCACCACCCCAGTATTCGATCTTTCCTGCCCTTACCCCCACCAGCTGCACTCTCTGTGACTTCTGTATCTGTGTATCTGTACCCACTACTTCCGCCTCACCCTTTCTCTGCCTTATTCCTTCCATCCCCCTTGAACACCTTCCCAGCCTGACTACTTCCTACTGGGCTTCCCATGTCCCTCCCTCCTCCCTGCTGATTTCCAACCCCTCTCCTATCCCCGCTGTTGTCGATTTGGAGCCCCATTCCTTCTACCCCAATAGTGATGCCCCTCCCATCCTTCCCCCTTCCCGTAGCCTTCTCTCCTCCAGTGACCACCCCTCCTTCCTTACTAGCCCCCCTTCTACCCTTTCATCCTCGCTATCTCTTCCCCTAGCTGCTGCCATCCCTCTCATGGCCCGCTTGTCCTTCCCCCTTCAGTATGTTCCTGCTCCCCCTCTATCTCTCATAACAGAGGCTTGAATCTATTCCTAGTCGATACCCCCTCCTACATTTCTTCTTCCCCCTATCGGTCCCCCTCTCCTACTTGCTCCCCTCCATGTCACCCCTGGTCCCTCCCTACCCACAGCCATCTGTTCTCTCCCCGGTAGTCCTTGTGGTCTCTTCTTCCCCTAACAGGATGCCCCCCCCTCACCTCAGGCACCCCCTCTCTTCTCCTCTCTTTTCTGCTAGTGCCTCTGATACAGGGGTCAGTTTCAGTCCCTAGTTGTTCTTCCTCCGTCCCCCTTTGCCATCCCCTATCCCCCCAGCCAGGATGCCTACCATACTCATCTGCCCTGCCACTTAGACTCCTCCCTAACCTCCACAATTCCTCCCTCAAACTAGTCAGTCGTCTACAGACCATACACCTCCCCCATCCTCCAAGTCCAGTCCAGGATCATGGTGGAACCACACCCTGTACACCCCAACAACCTTCCAAAGATGCCCCGCCCTATTGATATGGGGCACCTTCCCCAATTTGGCCCCCATCTTATGTTACGGGCTCTTACTCCCAGGTTCTGTGCCCTACTATAACTATTAGGCCGCTATTTACTCAAATTCCTGTCCCCCCACACTAGTCCCCTACTGGCCCCTGGCCCTTGCTGACTGGGGTAATTCAGTCTCAAATCTCATTCAGTAGATACTGTATTACTGTAGCAATCCTAAAGCCTACTTGTCTGTTTTTCACCCTCAGCTACCATACTTTTGTTCTCAGCTCTCACATAGTTTCACTTAGCCCAGTTAGAAATCCTATTGCACTCCAAGTATTACTCAGCTCAGTTAGAGAAACAAACAGAACAAATAAATATGTATTATTACAGCAATCCTAACAGTATAGCTCAGTACTTAGCTCAGTTAGAGAAATAAACAGAACAACTAAATCTGTATTATTACAGCACTCCTCAAAGTATCCAGTCATTGCTTTGTCTCCACTCCAGAGACTCTGCTGTGATATAGGACCACACAGGACCGCAGGTGGGAGGGTGGGTAACTCTAAAGTCCCGACAGAGCTCCGTTGAGCTCCCTGTCTCCCCCTCTCTCACTCACTCGTTCTGTTTCTCCCAGCGCTGCAGGCTGCCCTTTTGTACTGGGCTCCTGCCTGCATTGGCGCCATTTTCTGCACACAAAGAAATCTGCTGTAGTCCCGACAGAGCTCCATTGAGCTCGTTCACTCCCCCTCTCTCACGCACTCGTTATGTTTCTCCCAGTGCTGCAGGCTGCCCTTTTGTACTGGGATCCTGCCTGCATTTGCACCTTTGTCTGCCCACAAAGAAATCCACAGCAGTCCCAACAGAGCTCCATTGAGCTCACTCACTCCCCTTCTCACTCACTCGTTCTGTTTCTCCCAGTGCTGCATGCTGCCCTTTTTTACTGGGCTCCTGCCAGCGTTGGTACCTTTTTCTGCCCACAAAGAAGTTCACAGCTGTCCTGATGGAGCTCTGTTGAGCTCGCTCACTCCCCATCCCTCACTCGCTCGCTCTGTTTCTCCCAGCACTGCAGGCTGCCCTTTTGTACTGGGCCCCTGACTGTGTTGATGGCTTTTTCTGCCCACAAAGAAATCCACAGCAGTCCTGACAGAGCTCCGCTGAGCTCGCTTTCACTCCCCATCCCTCACCTGCTCGCTCTGTTTCTCCCGCGCTGCAGGCTGCCCTTGTACTGGGTTCCTGCCTGCATTGACACCTTTTTCTGCCCACAAAGAAATCCACAGCAGTCCTGACAGAGCTCAGTTGAGCTCATTCACTCCCCTCACTCGCCGATCTTAAGCTGTCCCAAACACTGATTTCCCACAGTGACCGTGCTATTCTGCGCCAGAAGTGCAAAAACACATTTTGGCCAGGATGTGAAAAATGACAGCTGTACTATTCATAAGGGGGTGTGAAAAAATGCCAGTGTTGAAAATCTGGTGTGAAAATATTACAAATTTGCAAAGGTACAAGGGTGTGTGGAAACTGCGCAATGCATGCTTGTAACACAGTCATTTTATGGACTTTCTTCACCAAATTTTCAACATAGGAATTTTAGGACCTCTGTTTATGAACAGTATCACTGTCATTTTCTCAATCTATCCTGAAAACTGATTTCCCACAGTGACCGCGCTATTCTGCGCCGGAAGGCAAAAACACATTTTGGTCAAGATGTGTAAAATGACAGCTGTACTTTTCATTAGGAGGTGTAGAAAAATGCTAACGTTGAAAATCTGGAGTGAAAATATTACAAATTCGTGAAGTTACGAGCATGCGTGGAATTTTCACAACGCATGCTCATAAAGCAGTCATTTGTTTTTTATTTGTTTCACCAAATTTGCAACATAGGCTTATTGAGAGCCCACATCATGAACAGTGACACTGTCGTTTCATTAATCTGTCCCGAAAGGTGATTCCACACAGTGACCACGGAATCACCTTTCAGGACCGAATAACGTCATGACAGTGGCTGAATTCATGAGAAGTCCCAATAACCCCATGTTGAAGATTTGGTGCCAAAATTCCCCAAAATGCCTGAGATATACACCAAAGTTGTAAAAACCCTATTCATGCCATTATACAGCTTACTGGCATTTCTTCAGTTCGCGGTCGGCTTTGAAAAGTGCAGACATGTTCCTGGTCCACCAAAGATCATCACACTGACCTCCGGAGATAAATATGGGGTGAGGAGGGGTGTGGGGAGGTGAGGTGCACAGAGGGTGGGTGCGGGTTGGGGAAGGGGCCACCAGACTCAACGAAGGACTGTTTTCTGTTTTACAGGTTTAAAGAAAAAAAAAACTAAAAACATCGTGAGACTTTTTTTTCAGTTTTTTAATAGGGACACTTGGCTTGCTGGGGTGGGCTCCCAGCATGCCACCTGAGTGTTATGTGGGGGCTGTAGCCGACGAAGATTGGGCACCCTTGTCGGCACATAACAGATTTGGGGACATTATGCTGATGGGAGTGGGCTCCCCATCTGCAAATTTACTG
Source organism: Neoceratodus forsteri (assembly GCA_016271365.2). Classification (NCBI taxonomy): domain Eukaryota; kingdom Metazoa; phylum Chordata; order Ceratodontiformes; family Ceratodontidae; genus Neoceratodus; species Neoceratodus forsteri. The sequence continues at coordinate 181,608,900 of JADMNL010000029.1, forward strand.
GAAGGTGTGGATGAAGCCGACAGGGATTGGGCCCCGTCGGCAAAAAAAGACTGTTGGAGGGGCGCTTGATGCCAAGGAGGACTGGGCATCCCCTCGGCACACAACAAATGGGGGAGAGGTTACAGTATGCCAACAGGGAGTGGGCTCCCCCATCAGCAAATGTACTGGATTGGGGGCATGCGGATGGCAAGGTACCACCCTGCAGTAACGGGTCACTTCCTCGTTGCAGCGAAATGGCTGACACTGCAATGACGAGGCGGCCCCTGATTGCAGTGACCAAAATGTTTCAACTTGGTGGCACTTCTGCAGAACCAGTGTCATCAGGACACTGGGCCTCCACTGGTCCACCAGTGCCAAGCCCCCAAATGCAGTGCCCCCTTTGGCTGCCACAGTGCCGCACCTCCACAACCCGCTTGTCTCCTAAGCTGTCACATAATGTTTCTTGCCCATGCGCGCAAGCAAACATAAAAACGGAAGGGGGGGGCAAGGGATCTCAGTTCCAGGAGTGAAACTGAAAACTGGGCTCAATTCTATGAGCAAAATGGGAAGAAAGCTCTACTACTGTGTAAAATGTACCCCCCCAAGGACATTCAACTAACAAAATAAAGTGAAAAAATGCAACATGTAACGATAAACCATGTTCCATGGACCCTTGCCAGGTACGTTTGGTTCTACATCAAAGGTGGTGGGCTTCCTCAGTGAATTATTTCCATTTCCAATACTGACGGCAGCTGTGATTTATTTCCTTTTTATCAGTGGCTGACACATCTTTTTTTTTTAGGCGTTCCACCCAGATTTTATTTAGCTGGCAAAAGTGGGCAAAATGATGACTGACAACAGGCTAAATAAAGCCTTTCTGGAAAAAAAATGTCCCCCCAGGCTAGGCAGTCTTTCAAAGGGTACCACGGATTTAAGGCAGTTTCTTCAGGACAAGTAAGGCACCCAAACTCAAGCATTTCAGGTTATGCAGAGGGTACACTGATTCAGGCAGTTCAAGTTATGCAGAGGGCACACATAAGTTCAGGCAGTTCATTTAGGCAGAGGGCACGCAGATTCAAGTACTTTAGGGCAGGCAGAGGGAACACGTGAATTCAAGATGTTTGTTTATGCGGAGGGCATACATGAATACAGGCAGTTTGTGGCAGAGGGTAATGACACTTTGGCTTTTGTATTAGGGACAGTCTCTAGGCAAAGTTTACTATCACTTTAAAGGCAGGTCACTAAGCAGGTTATACGCATTTGAAAGCACTTTAACCAATTGCCCCTCGTATTGGCTCCTGTAGCACTTAATTTGCTCCAAATCCACTGTAGTGACTCCTATGGGGTTTTAGTAATGTGCCTTGTAGGTACTTTATGCCACTGAGACCCATGATACAGGCTCCAATGAGGCGCTAATTATTCTGCCATGTGGATGACTATGGTACTTGTTCTGTTGCCCCGATCCGCTCTCTGCAGAGCCTTTATTCCTGCCCCATGGGTGAGTCTATCACTGGGGCCTTGCTTAGCCCTCCCTCAGCTCCTTTAGAGCTGGTTCTATGCTGCCTCTGTGTGCGGTCCTGAGGTGGGGACACCTGCCCACCCGCACGGTCTCAGGCACGTCACACAGAGCTGTTCAACATAGGTTTGCTATTTAAAATAAATCATTTTCTTGTCCAGGCAGTTGGTACTGCCTGGATGTACCAACGCCACACTCAGTGCCCCGACCAGAGGTGAAGGAGGTATAATCATTAGTGGTGCTCGGACAGTGCCAACGTGAACCCGCCAGTTATCCAACAGATGGTGGCACTATTCAAGTGGGATTCGGCTCAGGATCCGGCCGAATACGGAGATCGGATCCCAGATTGGATCCTGCATTATCCAGCGTTGGATCCAGGGATCCGGTGTCGGATCCCAGTGCCGGATCTGGGGATCCAGTGTCCGATCCCTGGATCCAGCGCCGAATAACGTGGGATCCAACCCAGGATCTGATGGACAGACCCACGGGCAGATGGTGATGGTATCTGGCTGGATTCACTATCCTGCCATGAGGGCAGGTATCTGGTGGATCCAGATTGGTCCAGATACCATACAAGCATTACCAATGGTCATGAAGGGTCAAGAGTTGTGTGCAGTGAGTATCTGAGCACACTATCTGATTTGGCAATAAAGCCTTTGTTCTTGACTCCATTGATTGAGTGTGTCATTCCTACTTTGAGTGAAGCAACCTTTGGCTTGTTTAGTCATGGAGGGTGATGGCCATACTCTGGATGCTGCAGTGGTGGCGCTGTAGGTGAGCCTGCTGAGCTTACTCTGTCCAGCCACGACGCTGCTCACCAGTGCCACGGCCTCACTGCCACTCCTGCCACTGACTTCCTTCACCACTGTGGCCCAGTTACATGCCACCAACGAGCGACTGACTTTAACTTTTAAATACTGAAAATAAAAAACCGGGCTGAACTGACCCAACACCGTTGCCGTCTGCCTGTTTCTTCGACCACTGACTGCTACAACCACACACACTGCCTCTGACCTGACTGAAGCAGAGGCACTGCAGAAGAGCTGATGGAACCAACTTCAACATCTCAAGTAAGCCACAGGTTCGGGTCACTCTCTCTGTGTCCTTCTCCTTTCCCGGCTCAGCAAAAGAACTCCAATAGTTACACTGGGGCTTCTTTGTAGGCTAGAGGGTTCTAATGTTTGAACCCTGAACTCAAGCCACAGTGACTCTTCGATTTTGAAAATGCCCATGCACTGGGCAAGGACAGCAGTCCCAACATGTGGCTACTCCTACTTTGTGCTGCTTGTCTTTTGGTGTGTGTTTGGTGGGGGGGGTCTGTAAGAGCAGGTAGCAAGGCAAAGAAAGAGGAAAAACAATTTTTAAACATAGCCCTGGCTTTGTCTAGCAGGGAGGATACTGTGGGATGCTTGGGTTTTCTGGTTGCTGGGGATATACTAGGACTACTCAGGGCAGGGTTGGATGCTGTGTGGAACACTAGTGGGGAGGGCTGCTAGGGGCATGGTGCCCAAAATGGACACTTTATCTCCCACGTCCCCACACTCTGTACCCGGGGGTCCCCGGCATACTGTTCTTCCCCAAGCCTTCTACTGGATCTCATGGATCCATGACCCACACAAGTGACTGGTTCACTGGAAGGCCCCAACTTTGGGGCACTACAGTATTATCTCTAATTATACAATGGCAAGAAAGAATCCTGGCTCCTGATTGATCAGTTGGCCATCACAGCAGGGATGTTATCCTGGCATAACATCCCTGCTGATCAACTAGATGATGCCCTCATAGATATTCTCTTTTTTCACTTGATGATTGTTTGCATCTTTTTCTAAAAATTTATTGTACTAAAAAAAAATCTTTAAAATTATTTTTTTTTCTGTATAAAACAATGAGCCATTGTATAATAGGAATAATGCCCTCCAGGGTGGGTGTTATGCTGGGATAATATCCCTTCTCAGGTGTTGGATGCCCTCGACCGGTGGCCTTGGGCCCAACCACCCGAGGTGGGATGTTATCCCAGCATAACACCCACCCTGTCAGGCATTATTCCTTCATGAAAACCCTACATTTTGTGATTTGCTGACCTACTCTAAAATCCAGTGATGTTACTGGTTGTTTTATCTGCTTCCTTTCTTTGTAGAACAGAAGTGCATACTAATGGTGCAATTATATCCAAACTTGTTTTCGTTTGAAATCCTCGATCTACTCCTATTGCGTGCTTTAAGGAATCCGAATCAAACTAACAGCTACATCAGTAAATTCTACATAACGTGATCAACCATAAACTGGGTTTTTTAAGCCAGAGACACTCTGATGCCAAAGGGGTCTGCCAGCATCTCTTTAATGTAATCTTTTTCTTCTTCGTCAACCAAAGTGGTCGAGCCATGGCAAAAAGAGTGTCCAATAAAACTTTATTTGATCAATTTATACAGCTCAGTTGTTTCCGCTGGGTTCTATTCTTCACTACAAGAACCTCAACCTGTGGGAAAAAAAAAAAAGACCAGTAGTTTTATTCTCTCGTACTTGGGCCTGCCTCCAAAATCTTATGAGTCATGCCAGCTCAAACCGGCAGGTCATCATTCGATGAACCCCACCCCACTCTACCAGGTCTGATGCACATTGTTTATCTTCTTTCTGTTATCTCCTCTCAGCTTGGTTTATTGGTTGGATGCCATAAAAAGAATGGCTTGATTTCAGTTTACACAGCACGAAGATATATGGCTCTCAATGTCCCATCCAAAGGGAGTCTACGCTACACGTTCCTCAGCACTGCTTTCCATGGTTTCGAAAAAAGAATTAAGGCATTGTTCTTACTGTTACTGTGGTTGCCAAGAGAGTTTCAAGTTTATTAAGTGGCTCTATAAAGCAGACACAACAAGATTATTCAATCTGAGGAAAAGGATGGTTACCTGGAGCCATGCAATTAACTCAAGGTGGGGCTCCAATAGGCATGGGGTGCAGTCTTCAGGGCTGGCTGTTTGTGTTGCAGATAATAACAGCGCATAGAAGATAGCGTTTGGCCAGCAGTGCACCATATTCATACAGGCAGTGCACCGTGGCCAGTGAGCACTGTTTTTATGAATATGGGTCTGTGGTAGTGCCTCGCAAACTGACTGTGCAGCAGTAACACAGCACCCCCTGCTGGCTACTGAACCCCCAGAGGAAAGGAAGAGGACTTGCTCCAAACAGGATAGCATCTTTGATCCTGTAAACCATATTTAATGGCCTGTATACTAATTACCAGATGTGGCATACAAGGCAGCCTTTTAGTACTCCCCAAACCCTTCCAGTATACCACTGGGACCTATATGCAGGTGGTCCACCTAATTAGCATGGACACAGTGGTGCATTCTGTGTGATCGTGCTGTCCACTGAGCACCGTGCACTGGGGCACTCTGAATATGGCCCCTGCCTCATCTGATTATGCACAGCTTAGTCAGTGCAGCGCTATGTATGTCAAAGCCATGATATCCTGCTAAAATGGGGGCCATTAGGAAGTATCGCTTCACAGAAAGGGAGGTGAGTGGGTGTAACAAACTGCCAGACAAGGTTGTGGAAGCAAAGACAACAGTGAGGTTCGAGAAAAACTGGGATACATTCAAAGAAGTTGTCAGACATGATAATGTTGGAGGGGAAAGAGAGACTGAGAGGGAATAACAAATACTATAGAGATTCTGAGTCGAGGAATCTTGGGACAAAATGAATGCAATGTTCAGGTTTTTTTTCTGTCCATCTGGTTATTTTTTAATTGGTTCTATCTTTCTCTGTCCAGCAAAACATTTTAAGATATAACATTTGGATTTTATAAGACTAAATAAACTTTACATTAAGAATAAATAAATCTTCATCATTGGTAAATCGATTCTCACATCAAACAGCTGGGTTTGGCCCATCAAAGAGATCAAATTGGTTGGCAAGTAAGTCCCTCATGTTGTTCGTTGAACTTCTTATTTGTTCTTCCAAACTGTCCCAGTTACTGAGAATTCGGAAGCAGCCTAGTGGTAGTTCTACCAGTTAGGTCAGCCAAAATAAACAAGCTCCAAGGCTTGCCAGGCACGTTCCAGACCCGTGCGGTTATTGGTCAATTGCTGAACAGGTCTGGAAAGCTCTTGACCAATCAGATCACATCACTGGACTTTTCTTGCCCATTTTATAATTAAGTATTTAATTAAGTATTGAATTACAGCAGCAAACTTCTGATTTTAGACTCGGATTTCAGAATCCAATTGAAATGTTTGTATTTGTAGTTTATTAAAGTGTTCCTGCATACTGCAAAATTATTTTAAATGGAACTTTTACCCTTTAAGGTGACAAATTAGTGTAACTTTGCCTCATCTGTCTCTGTCTCTCTCTCTCTCTCTCTCTCTTTCATTATGTATGTACAAACAGTATACCACAATTGTGCAACTCTGAAAATATAAAAGGTGAGGCAAGGAATGTGAGGTTGAAGGGGTCGGAGCCCGGGAAATCTCAGGGTGGGAATGAAAAGCACCTCATTTTCAGAGGGTGGGTCCTGGTCCTACCCACTTTGACAGCTGTGAGGAAATGAAGTGTGGGAAGGTCACATGTCTTGCTGAAGGTCACAGAGGGAGCCAGCGGTTGTGGTGGGATTTGAAACTGGGCCCTTCGGTTTTACAGTACAGCAATCTGATTACCAACCATCATTGCACTCCTCAAGATATTATGTACTTTTTTTTTATTATTCTTTTTATAAATTCATTGAAATTCATCGAAAACAGAAATCTGATATCTATCAACATTTCCATAACAGTATACGAGGAAGGAAGGAAGGAATGGGAGAGAGGGAGGAAAGAAGGAAGGAAGGAAGGAAGGAAGACTGACTCCTTGAAGTGGTCTCTTTCTTCAAGTACCTCAATGTGTAGTTAGAGAGCAGGCTTGACGTCTCTGCCCACACTGGTGCCATCCACTCCAAGCTCTGCCCCAAACTTGGTGCCTTGTACCACAACAGTTTGCTTGTCTCCCCACGTCTGCTGGGAGCTTGTTACCATAGTAATGCTCCTCATCTTCGACTGTGCAGATGTGGTCTGCAGCACCCCTTCCCCTCCCTTGCCAGACTAGACACTCTTTGCAATGCCTTCTGTCACTTTGCTACCAACTCCCCTCACCAAACTCACCACTGCTCCCTCTGCTTCTCACTATCCATCCCCCCACAATCATGTCACCAGTCCCACTTTGCATCCTTCATCTGCAAGTACTGTTTCAAGTCTCTGCCCTCTCATCTATCCTCACTTCTCTTTCCCATTTCCTCTATCTTCTACGTTCTCCATTCCAGAGATCCTCACACCTTCCCTCTCCCCCATTCTCGCTTCTCTGCTGGCCAATCAGCCTTCTCCTATCACCTCCCTCCTCTGGGACCTGCTCCCTCTTCTTGCCATCTCTCCCCTCCCCCTCCCTTAGGTGCCAGCTAAAAACTCCTCCACCACCAGCGGCTCCCTCCTCTCCCTTGGAGCCCCACTACCCCTACTGCTGGACCTCCTTCTGGGTTCTACCTCAGCCTGTATCAAGCTCCTACCAATCTACAATTGCACGTCCACTACTCCACCTGCTCTGGTCTCTTTGTTTGGTACACCATAAGCAGCTCAATGTATCTGCTCATAGTTCATTTATATATACTTAATTGCACTTTTACTGTGTTAAATTGTTCACTGTTCGCACTTTACTTTGTACCGTTCATTGATACGGTGTTTGCTTTTAATTATCCCTGTTCCCTCTCCCCCAGATCATACCTGTAAATGAGCCATGACTCAGTGTGCCTCTCCCAGTAACAATTTTCAAAAAGGAAGGAGGGAAGGAAGGAAGACTCCACATGAACAATTGACCCTTAACTCTTTGAGGAAGGTTTTCTCCGCCCTCCTCTAATCGAGTCTTTAATCTGGGATAAGGCCAACAATTGCTTAAATAATGTTTTCAAGAAGTTAAGGGTTTCATGGGGAAGGGTGGGAGCTTAGACTTGATATTTTTTATTTTCTTTTAAAAGTTTTTTTTTTTTTGCTCCGCTACCTACCGGTCCCCTTCAGCCCTGCCTCTACAGCCCAGCCCCATGATCCGCCCCTGGAACTCACCTGCTCCAGTGTTCTCCCATGGATGACCCCCTCTATAGGAAGGGCTGCCCAAAGGCCAACCCCAGTAACCTCTGAGTGGAGTTAGAGTGTCAGTTGGGGAGATGCAGTCCAGGCAGCAGTGCAGGACTGGCGACACCGGAGGATTAAGGACCCCGCTTGCGTGAAAAAAATATTTCAATATAATACGGTACTTATGGGGCTGGCAACTTCATGCACACGCCTCCACAGACCGAAATGGCATACAAAGACACGCCCAACATTGTCAGCTTAGCAAAAAGCTATTTATTGCACACAGTCTAGTCAGACAATTTGAAAAAGTATGAAATGCAGTACTGCACAAGCTCAAAAAGGCCTAAAAACAAGACACTCAGCGATTCTGCATTGTGTTAGTCTCTGTAAAATGTTTATCCCAAGGTGCTGGCAGAAGCTGCAGCCAGTAATTAATTGAGTCTCTGTAAACTTTTCTTTTTCTGTGAGCCGACAGACCTCAAAACATCTTATTGCAAACAATGTCATAGGTTTGCTAAGTTGTCAGAGAAGGATGAAAATGGGTCTATTTCAGTCTCTGAAATAACGCCTCCAGGTGCAAATTCAGCGAAGTATTTGTGCCGTTAAACATTATTGTGGATAGTTTTTTTTGTATTTGGGGCTCCACCCCATCATCCGTTATTTTGTTTTATATTATAATCGTTTTTAGTTATTCCATTGTATACGCTCATGGTGGGCGTGTACTGCCGACCTCCGATGCTGTGGTGGGTGGAGCAGTGCTATGTGGACTGCATCTGAAAATGCTGTAATTATCCGTTGAAGTGCAAGAGGATCGTTAATCCTCCGAGTATCACATCGAGACCTAGTATGGAGCAGCAGGTGGCATCATGTTGCTGCGGGAATTTCGCTTTCTTCCTGGGAGGCATGGCATGCAGTGACATTGCAACATATCTGCCTACATCTGCCCCGCCTCCCAAACTACCAGGGTCTTTGCTGCCAGACCTCTTGTCTCCAAAAGGGACCAGTCAAGTACTAGCACTGCACCTCCCCCAGAGAGCAGTCCTCCTCCCAGATAGCCCTCAACAGCCTGGACTTGCATCTGAATCCGTGTTGTTGGCGTGCATGAAGTAGTAACCATACTGCTGCACTGGTGGGGTCATTTTTAACATTTTAATAATTGTCTAGGTATAAGTTATTGTTAAGCAATTTATTTAGTTGAATTTTTGGTCTGCTACATTGTCCAGAGGGATTTCCCTCAATAGTAGTTTAATCAGGCACAGTATTTCAGTATATAGATTCTGTGTCCCTTATTTGAATTAATGATTAATAATTACTTCTTCTTTGTTATGAAATAAACTTCCCTGGAGCTCCTCCCTGTTAATTGAAGTTATGCTATGGTGATTGTTATCTCACGAGTTTAATGGACTTAATTATTTTTATACTCCTCTCTGGAGATTGTTTTCCTGTAAATATCCTCTGCTTTTGTTCAGAACTATATTTGTTTAGTTTTGATTAACCTGGAAAGAAGGGCTAGACAACATTGCCTATTTTCAGCCTCCCCCTGGGGAGTGGAGGTATAACATACAAATGAACAGAAACTGAACCAGGTTAAGCTGTTAGTAGTATTTTAAGGCGCTTTTACATTCATTACTTACCTGGAACATTGTCGTCTGAATCAGTTTCCTCACTCTGTTTGTAATGCCGCCCTTTCCTTTTTACATGCAGCGACTGTGCAGCATTCTTTGTGGGCTTCCGGTGTTTTGGGGGCATTTCTGGAGGGGTCTGTGAATGGGTGTGGCACCAGTGCAGCCAAGCAGCATTTTTACATGCTTGCAAAAAAACACCTGCACCGACGCACTCTGCTGTGCATTCACAACAAACCAGGGAACGCGTTGTGCCGACATTACAGCGCAATAGAGCAGTTTGCAATGCTCCAGCAGCTCTTTACGCTGCCAGATTGACACCAGTGTAACTGATCTGCATTGCTGGCATAGGTGCAGATCTGGCCACTTAAAAGCCCCTTTAGTGAATGGGGGAATTTGGCCAGCACACTGGCGAAATCCCCACTGTCATGGGATCGTAAAGTCCCCTAAACAACCCCCAGAAAAGGCAGATGGGACTCGAGTTTAACGACTCATCCACAGGATGGTACACTTCGATTTGAATGCCAGCACTGATGGTGTAAGCCCAGTCCCGGTATGGGATTAGAACCCATGACTTTATGGCCCAGAGGTGGATATACTACCAACTGAGCCATGCCGACACCTATTTGATATATTAGCATGGAGAGCATGAAAGGAAAATTTATAAATAAAAATTTAAGAAAAAAAAAGACGCCTCCGATTAACCTGAAATGGGCTCTGTGGAGGAGAAAATGATGGGGAGACCAGTAGATGACAATAATAACAACAAGAATGGAGAATGGTAAATTATACAGAACTATGAATAAGTAGAGAAAGGGAGAAATAATCCCTATTGCAGCCAGTTCAGAAGCTTTAGAGTTTTGAGTGGTGGCTGTGTCCGGTCAGGACCCCCAGGATAGCCCACTTCAGCCTGGCTCTGGAACTCAGATTAATTCGTGACTTATCTGATTGATTCATTTATTTTATTCTTTTGGTAACTGGGTAAGGCCCACTAGGCGCAGGTGCCTGTTTTCAGTGGCAATCCGGGAGCACTGGGGAGGTTAAGTGACTTGCTCAGAGTTACACAGTATGCAAGTGGAGGTTGTGGGGAATCAAACCCAGGTCTGCTGGATGAACAAAGCTCATTCACAGCTCATAACTCTCCACTGGCTTGGTCCTGATCTGCCAGTGACACAGTTCAGGCCCAGTACAGATAATGTAAGTGAGTTTGGAGCTTTATTCCTATCAGAAATGAGAAATTGGAGGAACAAATATTAAATAAAGAACAAGCTTATAATGGGAGAGTAGGGGTAATCATATTCTGTCAGACAATCTGGTCAAGAGGTGACACTAACCCAGCTGGATCCAGTCTGGAAAATATACTGTTTTTCCAAACCAGAGTAAATGAGAACCTTTTGGATATGAATCAGTGTCAGAATCAGAACAAATCACAGCCGACCCTCCCATCCTAAGTTTCGAGAGAGAACCACCCTGATATCAAGAAAGTCAAACACTGTTGGATCCCAGTAGCCAAGGGCAGTGAGTCACCCAGAGGCAAGTGGTAAAGGAGCTTTGGTAGCCAAGGTAGCCACTTACCAAACACAGAAATGTAAACAGATCAGCTTAGTCATATGTCGTCAGCCTGCCTTTCCAACATAAGGAGGTGAATAACCGACAGAGCAGCTGGAACCGCTCTATCATAATCTCTTTCCTTGAGTGAATCCCACCTGGAACTATGGAATAGCACATCAGGTTACAAACTCACCACTTTTTGTGACTGCCCCAAACTTCTACCCACCACCTACAGAAAAGGGTACTGCCAAGTTAGAGCTACACGCTAATCTAGCTTATTAGGACAGGCAACATCAGCTCTCACATTTTCTTAACCAGAAACAGTCCTGGCTCATCTATGGGGGGGGCACAATTTATTTACATGGGAGAACCAAACTGAAATGAGACAAAATGCAATATCTCCATTTCCATTGTACTATACCCATTTTTGCAGTTTATTTCCCAAGTACAGCAAAGCTGAGATACAATATCTCATTTTCAGTAGGGTCCTGCTTTTTTTTTACCCATTTAGACAGTTGATTTACCATGAGTAGCTCAGCTGAGATGCAATATATACCTTCCTTCAATAGCTCAGTTGGGGCCCCTTCTTTCGACAACTCAGTTGGTGCCCCTTTTCAATGGCTAAATCTGGGTTCCTTCCTTCAATGGCACAGTTGGGCCTCCTTCCTCCAATGGCTCAGCTGGGAGCCCCTTCTTTGAGACAGCTCACAGTTGGGGCCTTCCTTGATGGCCTCGGTTGGGGCCCTTCCTTTATGGACAAGTTGGGCCCCTTCTTTCAATTACTCATTTGGGGCCCCTTCCTTGATGACTCAGTTGGGGACCATCCTTCAATGGCTCAGACAGGGCTCTTCCTTCGATAGGCTCAGTTGGAGCCCCTTCCTTCGATAGCTCTGTTGGTGCCCCTTCCTTCTCGATGGCACAGTTGAGCCTCCCTTTGACAGTTCAGTTGGGGCCCCTTTCTTCATAGGCTCAGTTGGGGCCCACATGTTGATCAATGGGGGTGAGCCAGGGGCCATGAAGACCATGCACTTCTATAGATCAAGAAATGATCATTAAGGTTACAAAATAATTAATAATATATTTTTTGAAATTGGCAGCTCAAATTTAGCAGTAGCGCTACCACTTGCGACGACGGTATGATCTGAGTTTAGAAACAAGCTTAAGTCATTAGCAACCTGCCAGAGGAAGGAGGATTGAACATCCGTGAGGACACAGTCCACCTTCAGAGAGAGAGGAACCTGATTCTCACTGCAGCTCAACCATCTGAATGACCACAGATTGCAAGACAGTAAGGGACACTGGGGGGGGATATTCATCAGTGTATGCCAACCGCACAACAAAACATCATCAGTGAAGACCATTACAGTGACAGAAATTGACAGGTCACTGTAATAGTCCCCACTGACACTGGCAGTGCATCTCCCGGTGTTTTGCTCCCTCCTGAGACAACTCTGACTCACAGTTGGATAATTAAATATCGGGGGATATGGGAGATTCGGGGTGCACAGCCCCCGAAGAATACACACCAGCATCCCCGACAGCACAATAGGAACATAAACAAAAACAAAAAAAAACTGTTGTTGTTTAAAACAGCCTGATTTAGTAAGGCAGCCTAGCTGTTTTCTTACAGAACAAGAAGCAGGCTTTGACAGTTTTTACTGCCTCATGAGAACTGCTACTTAAAACAACCACATAGCCACTATTCCTCCCACATATGCATACACAGGTTGTCAGATCTGATGTGGGAGTATGTTATCAGATTTTCCATTAGAAAATAGTAGCAAGATCACGTACACAACCCTGTGTTGTCATGTGTGGGCCCTTGCCTGTTGATCAGTTACATGGCCACATGTTTTCCTGGCTATTTTCAGTAAGTAAACTCTTTGCATGCAGCGCCCTCTGGTGGCTCCCCTCATCACAAATCTGTCAGCATGTTATTGGTAAGTCAAATTTTGTATGCTCGACCTGCTTCAGTACCTCCCAGTGGCTCACAGCTACAGAACTGATTGTGTACTTTAAAAGTGATGGAGTGCCATACTCCTCAGTGGAATCAACAAAGTCCAAGAGGGTAGCATCTTTCAAGAAAAGAGACCTGCAAGAACAAGGGGACACAATTTAAAGATGGGGATTCAGGGGCAATGTGAGGAAGTATTTTTTCACAGAGAGGGTAGTGGATGCATGGAACAGCCTTCCTGAGGAGGTTGTGGGGTCTAAAACTGTGGGAGAATTCAAGAATGCACAGGACAGACATAAGGCAGTTCTTGTAGGGGTAGGAAGAAATAGGCTGTTGGTTAACTAGGATCTGCCCCCTATCCTGCAGGTAGGGAAATGGGCAGACTAGATGGGCCAAGTGGTCCTTATCTGCCATCAAAGTCTATGTTTCTATACTCATGCATGACCCACTTCAGGAATTGCCTAATACTGACCTGTATCAAATTTAATTTCCATCTTCTATTTCTCCATGGTAGCAGCTGTCCTTTGGGTCAGATTTTGCACTAATCGCCCAGACCCATTGGCCTCTACACCCTCCACCTGTTGTCTGAGCTACTGCGGGTCACTGCGGTACAGCAAGCCAGAGAGTGCAAACAACTGTCATGTGACTGGCAATCGCAGCTTCCCAGTCCATGCCCCCACCACGGTGCCCTCAATGCCCAGAGGACAGGTCACATGCACTAGCCTTCCTTTTTTTTTTGTAATCATAATTTTATCAAGGTTTTCAAGATAGCATAAGTATTTAGCAATACCATACCATTATAGTAACATTAACATACCAGTTCTTTAATAAATGACAGAACAACTCTGTATACTGTTTGCAAATTATGTCTGACTTGTTAACAATGAACGATAATGTAACTGTAACAAGATTAGAGCATCTAAGAAACTGTGAACGCAATTAATACAAGAGGTGTATTTATTTATTAAATTTTGGTGACCGGGTAGGCCCACTGAGCCCCCAAGGTCCCTTTTTCAGGGGCGACCCGGGATAACAATACAAGTTAGAAGAATGAACAAGGACATAAGGAACATTTGAGGCATTGTGAGTTACATCATGAGGTGGTTACAGTAAAGAAAAATAGTGGATACAGGCATGGCTTACAGTAAAAGTGAAGTAATACAAAATACGAGAATAAGATGATAAGCGTTAAACAACTTACATGCCACATGCTAGTATTACTTAGAAGTGGTTCCCATATAGCCAGAAATTTGTCTAGTCGGTGCTACTCTTTCATAGCTGACTCTGATATATATATATATATATATATATATATATATATATATATATAAAATGGGAAGGAAATGTTATCCCTGCTGGTTGGTTGAAACACATCACGCATACCATGCGTATATCACAATGCGACTGCACACCTGCTACCCCTCCAAAACAATTTTGACATTTTATAAAATAGATAAACCACTCTGAGGTGTGGTTGTGCTCACGATATCATGCATAGCCGGGTGGTTTGATCTTTTCGGCCTCATTATAAAGTAACAAGCACTGAGGCGTGTATATCAGGCACAACTACACCTCAGAGTGGTTTATCTATTACATATATATATATATTTATTTTTTTACATTTCTTTATTTAAACATTTGGTAACCGGGAAAGGCACACTGAGCCGAGGCTCGATTCCAGGTGCGACCCGGGCAGAAAGGAGCAGTGGAAATACAAACAAATGCAGAGAATTAGTTAACAGAACAATAGCAGCTAATTACAAATCAATATAATACAGCAGTGAGAGCAACCAAACATGACATGTGAGGAATATCTAGAGGTGAACTATGCAACAGTAAGTGCTCTACACAATGAATCTTTGGTAAGTGCTAGGGAAGGCTGTAGGAAGGTAAAGTCAATAGAGGTAGTGGGTTTAGCTCAGTTGTGATAAGGGCATAAGGGTGGAGGAAGGAGCTGTAACTGTTGCTTGCAGCTAGAGTGATAGGGTGAGAGGGTGATATAGAGATCTTGAAGCCATTCCTTTGCTGTTGGTGGCTCAGTGTTTCTCCAATGCCTCAATATAACACTTTTCGATGTGATGAATGATGCGTGCGCACAACACTTCCTCACCACTATCATCACATGTTGCTGTGGAACGAGTTACCAGTCCCTCTACAGTTGGGACGCAGTGCCATCAGTAATGCCTCTCCCTAGAGGTGACTTGAGTGCCAGCCTGCAGGGTCTGCCCTGAACCCAGAGACCCGCTTGGTCATTGGGTGACTTTGAAATGTAATAGATATTATTTAAAATAATTTACCAGTTTCCTGCAGAAAATTCTGTTGGAATTGGTAAGGCTGAAATCATACCCACCAAAAAAATACATTTTCGTGCATTATGTTCATTATTTCTAAAAACATGTGCATGAAAGTAGACTATTTGCCCTTTAGATGTCATCTGTTCCTGCAGCTTTTCCTGCCCTGAGGTCACAATCTGCTGCCTTGTTACATTAGTTATTTCTCGTTAACAGGCCGTGATGTCAGCTGACCTGTTGGCACACTGGCATTGCTGCCTCTCGCGACACCAGCGGCCGAGGTTTGGAAGCAAGTCCAAGTCATCAGGAGTAAGCCGGGAGGGGCCAGGGGAGGAGGATCAAGTGTCCTAGAGAGGCCAGTGCACCCTCTGCTGCAGTACTACCAGCTGGGTGACCACAGGGGGCAGTGTAAGTGAAGTCATGAGGGAAGGGTGGATGCCAACTGACTGGGACATCAGCACATTTTCAGGCAGACATCCATTCCAGTCCCTGCCTATGAGGTACCTGGGGGTACCGAAAACAGGAAAATCTCCCAGCCTGCAGAATGATACCTTTTCTCCTTGCAGATCCCACACTGTTCATTGGGCTCCCAACCTATGACCCAGCTAACTCCTCCCAAGCTTTCGGAAACTGGGAGGGGGCACTGCCACAGGAAGGCAAACTGTGGGACACTGTAGAGTTGGAAGGTAAGTCCCAGGGACCGCAGGCGATGGGGATGGGGGAAAGAGGCTGACTGGGCAGGTTGGGAGTTAAACAGGAATAGAGCAGAGTAAATTAAAACAAAAAAAGCAGGCTGTGATGTCATAAAACACAGCAGATTATGACTTCACGGCAGGAATACGGAACATGAACAAATGAAGTCTGAAGAGGAAGTCTCATATTTTAATGACAATGTCTTCAGTAATATGACATCTTAATTTGGGGGCATTTTGTGTAACTGAGTTCTACTGAAGCCAGCTGTGAATTTCTGCTGGAAACCAGAAAGACTCCTGAAATCACATATTAGCAGCAATACAATATAAAAAAACTATTCTTTCCATTAAAAATGTCTTTTGCGTCTTTAATTGTCTTTTTATTTCACCAGTGATCCGCATACAATCAGAGGCAGCCATAGCAGGTGCTGCAGTTTCCCAAGGAACAACCAAAGTCACCACGGGGAGGAGGACATCTGGAGACGTTCCTGTGGCATCTGGCTGGGTGGACATACCTGTGTAGTCATTCAGCAGCACTGATGGTGAATTATCTTCCACCTCCCCTGGCAACAGCCAGTGCCATCCTAAGTAATGTGGCCAAGCACCGCATCACTGCTGGCACTGATTCTGACCAGAGGAGGTGCTAGAGGAGTGGTATGCACATCAATTCCCCCTCCCCAACGGGTCAGAACGTGATGTCTCTGCATCGAGTCCATGCCTCACTGGCTCAGGGCACATAAGTCAGGCTCAGATCTCACACTGGATTTCCCACGCGGTGCGATGCACTGCCAACTGGCGCCATCAGGCCAGACAGTGTTTTGTGCCTTAGTTAACACATGACCAAAGTTTTATTGGTAGGTGGCTGGTCATTTCGACTCTTGGCTGCCACCAAGTGGAAGCTTGGTGGTAGTACTGACACACGAGATGCTGATATAAGTCAGGGGACAGGGAGCCGTGGGTCCAGGTTGCATGCTTGGTTCTTCACACATTTTATTTTATTTTTTACCAGGAGAGACACATTAAGCTGAAAGTTTGTTTCCAGGTGCAACCTAGGAACACAAGGAAGCTAAGTGACTTGCTCAGGGTCATACAGTATGCAAGTGGGGGCTGTGGGAGTCAAACCCAGGTCTCCAGGTTTGCAGCTCAGAGTCTTAAACCACTGTGCTATACTACCTCCTAAATACATGTGCAGCCAATGCCGCCAAGGCTATGGGAGGAAGGAAAGAAGAGGAAGCTATGGCTAGGCAGGCATCAATGATGCTCCGCACAATGAGCCCCCACCCGCCCCACCACCAGGATACCTGCTGGCCACACTGGATTATGACTTTGGTGGGGAAGGACGTCCCTCCCACTCCTGACCCCACCACAGGGGCAATCCATTTGAGCACTAGACAGGCTGGGAGGTGGTGGATGGTGGTGGTCAGTGGGGGAAGGGTGGATTGGAGCCCAAGCCTGCCTCAGCCAGGGCGCAAAAACAGATGATGGAAAAAAGAAGAGGAATGGAACTACATAGATAAGGAGCATCCAGGCTAAATACTGCTGTTTACATGCCATGCAATACTGCCAGGCAGAAATTGGAAAAGGAGAAAAATACCTTCTGAAATAAAAATTACCAACTATGTTTAAAAAAAGAACATTTTCTGCTTGAGTCAGATATTAGCTATGTAAACAGACGTAAATAAGACAACATATTTTAGTTTTTAATTTATTTGCTTTGATATTCATTAGATAACTCTCTTAGCCATATTTCATGTATTTAGGTTCTCTATCTCTTTTTAAGGAAAGTAAGACTTTTTGGGGAAGGGGGCTCGGATCTTGGCACCTTCCATTTTTTTGTGCCAGGCTACAGTAACCCAAACCATGACAGTACTAGTCAGTTCAGGATGACTGACAATGTATTCCGTATCTTGTCTCTTTTTTTTCACTCAGAAATTCGAATAACACAAGCTTTGTAAGCGTTGGACCTCACTAAGTTTCATTACTAGTTTTTTGTAATTTTTTTATTGCATTTTGAAGATGCTGATGGATCCATGAGCTTGAGATACAACTAAAAACTTATTTTCAAGGAAAGTAATAGCTCGGGGCTTGACAATACCGTTCATGGAGGTGACAAAATCCCCTAAAGTGTTCCCCTCAGGTGAAACCGACAACCTTACTCAGCTCATAGAAGGCAACGTAGATGTTGTCATCTCCATCAACGCAGACACCGCCCGGTTGGGGAGTCGATGGCTCCATGTTCTGGCACAAGCCTACCATTCTTCCACTTTTCTCAAACATGATGATGTCCCTCTTGTACCAGTCAGAGGCGATGAGCTGCCCTTTGCTGTTTGCGGTGATGAAAATGAAGTTGCTTTGCTTACAGCTACCTGGACAAATTGTACTCAGAATGGTCCCATGTAGGTCACAGAACACGACCTGGGACCCATCGCAAACAGCGATCCACTTATCAGCCATGCCGGTGATGCCGCAAGAGGACTGGACGCCTGGAATGGTGATCTGCCATATTAGCTCTCCTTGGTTATCCACCATGCACAGCTGAGGTCCTGCAGTGTATATGATTTTGTTATCAATGGCATAGACGCCACAGGGCTCCTTTTTGTTAAACACATTGATTTTGCCTTTGAACTCCCCATTCAATGAAAACTTCTTCAAGACCTTGTTATCACCATCCGCCAGGAGTATTTGTCCCGTACCAATCGGGCATACCCCAGTAATCCTAGGCTTTTTCTTGTCACCTGAGATTTTAACACTGAAACGACAAAGAAGAGAGGGACTAGACACTGTAGAGCTACTTACATCAGAGATGTCTAGAGATTGACTTTTGTGCAACATGAAACTGCTAGGGGATGTTTCAGCATTCTTAAACACTGATGAATTATTTTGAAAGGCTTGAAGGCTAGACTCGCTGCCTAGAGTCAATTGAAATAAGTTACATTCAGTCCTTGTGTCTCTCTTAATGTGGAGCTGGGGAAAAGTATCTTGAATGGGATCATCACAAGAGAAGGACTGCAGTTTCTGTAACCTCTCAGTGATTATTTTCTCCAGAGAAAGGATCTCAACTTCCTGCCCAGCATTCAGGACCTTTTCAGAAAAAGTCTTCATGCTCCTAGCTGTTACTTCCTGAAAGTCGATGTCGGCCATGGCAAGCTCATATGCCTTCTCTCTCTGTTCCACAAAGTTGGTGAGTTGCTCAAAGATGTTCTCTTTGTTGGAATGTAGCTTTTTAACCAGGGCAGAGACTGTTTCTTCAACCATTTCCTTGATGGAGGCCTCCTGGGTTTTGAGACGATGCATATTCTCCTCCAGATCCTTTCTGCTTTTTGTTATCTTTGCTATGTTTTCCTCCACCCCAAGAATTAGCTCTTCTACTGCAGGTCGACGAGCTTCTACAGCGGCCAAGAGGGACAGACATTTATGGCCTACATGGCTCTGGACCTGGCACTCCCGGCAAACCAAACAAGAGCATTGCTCACAGAAATATTGCAGGCTTTCATTGCAGTGGTCCTGACATGTTACCGTCTGGCGCTGGCGGGCATCCTCATCATGTTTGCCAGATAGGTAGTCCTCAATGTCAACAACCAAATGGGTATGTGTCTGTCGAGAGTAGGTGTGACCGCTTGCACAGGTGTGGCAGAGGTTGTCGGAACAGTCCAAGCACCTGGATGTGGCCTTCTGGCTTGAATCTTTGCCCATTACTGGGCACAAGGTGCATGTGAGGTTGATTTTGGACTTCGAATGGACTAGGTCTAAAAGGCTATTGACGAAAAAGTTAGTCTTGAGATTGCCACATTCCTCTGAGATTTCAGTCACATCTCGGCACTCTGGGCACTGCAGTCTTTTTCCAATGACCACTTTTTCCAAGCAAGCCTGGCAGTAGGTGTGAAGGCAAGGAAGGATTTTGGGTGTCTTGTAAAGCTCTAGGCAAATTCTACAGGTGAGGAATTCTGTAGTGATGACTTCGGTCAAGCACACAGCAGCAGAATCCATTTTAGTTTTCAGCAAACAGTCCTAGTGAAAGAGGGGGAGAGAAAACCAAGAGAAATAAATGGTTTTGTTATATCTAGAGGAAAGGGAAGGGAGAGGGAGAGAAGGGGAGAGGGATGTATGATGAAGAGAGGGGAGAGGGAAGGGAGAGGGTGACCAGAGTGGGGAAGGGAAAGGGAAGAGGAAAGGGGAGCAGAGGGAGGGGAAGGGAAGAGATGGGTGATGGAGGGGAAAGGAGAGGGGCAATAGAGGGAAAAGGAGAGCAGAGGGAGGGAAGGGAGAGGAAAAAAGGGGAAATGGAGAGAAAGGAGAGCAGAGGGAGGGGAAGGGAAGAGGGGGAGACGGAGAGGAAGGGAGAGGAAAAGAGGGGAGATGGAGAGAAAGAAGAGCAGAGGGAGAGGGAGCGTAGAGGAAGGAGAGAGGGGAAAGCAGAAGGAGGGGACACAGAGAGAGAGGGAGGAAAGTGGGACAAAGAGGGAAGGGGAGGAGAGCGGGAGGGAAGAAAAGGAGATGAAAGGAGAGGATGGGATGCCTTTGTATGGCACCTTTCACATACATCTTAAGCTAAATGTAACCTCTGCAAATGGGGGTTCCTAAAAGACTTCCAGGAGCTTGCTTGAATGCTCCAAGCCTGAATGGTGTTTGGCATTTAAGCCATTTATCAGTGAGTGTTTTAGAGCGTCCTGGTACTGTCTCTTTAAGAGCTGTCTGCTTGCAGACATAATTAGTTTATATGGCGAGACTGTGTGTTTCTCTGTTTGGGACACTCGAACTGCTGCCAATTCACCCATTTTTGCAGTCACTAGGAGTGCAAAGGAACCTGTCTGAAAGATGTAACTGTTTGCCAGAAATCATTTACAGTAATAATGAAATGACAGTTTGTCTAACCTGCTTTCTTTGCAGTCAGAACTGTGTCTGCTAGTTCCCATTCTAGTTTTGAACTGCTGAACTGGACCAATCAGTGTGGGGTAAGCTCAGCTCTAAAATGGTGCCTTGACCGATCAGAACTTGACTCATAATCTGAGCTAGCCACAAGAGGATTGTATGGGCAGTGACTTGGGAGATGTAGTTTAGACTTCAGTGCCTTTTTGGACCAACAGCAGCAGTCATAGTGAGTGACAGCCAATCCAGTCAAGAACTGGGAGGAACTCAAAGGAAGTGCCCGGTTTGTCAGTTGGAGTTTCAGTTGAGCTTTGGCAGTGAAGAAGGAAGGAGCCCTGTGCTTTTCAGTGTGCAGTTTTAGTCAAAAACGTGTAAGGCCCAGAGTTCCGTCTGCAGCTTGTTAGGACTGAATCGTCCTGTGAAAAGAATCAAAGGATCTCTGAAGAGTAGAAACCAGGCTCACCCTGTAGAAGACTGGAAGAATTGCTGAAAATTGCACTCGTCTGTCAGGAACTGAATCTGCTGTGTGTCTCCGGTATTGTGCAGTAATTGCGATCGGGATACAGATGCAGCCTGCCTGGTATAGTGCTTTTATATGGATGTGTGAAGAGGTTTGTGTACTCAAGTGAGCCCTGCTGACATTGAAGGACCCATCTTATTTGGAGGTCGTGAGTACTAATTCAGGGTCGCCTCCTGTTGAATTGCCACATTAAATCCAAATGAAATTACTGTACTGCTGACTGTTTAATTCTCCTTTTCTGGTGAAAGGGCCCCACCAGCTGCCACGGTTTGGACTAGCCACTAGGGCTTGGGGACCCAGGGACAGTAATTGATAGGATAGGCCTGTGCACAGAGCCATAGGTAGATTATTAGAGTGATAAGCCAATTAACCTGATTTCCTGTCCTTGTTATATCCCCTAAATAAATCAGAGCTGCTTGTTTCAGCAAAGTTATACTGCCTGAGGTATTTGTTTCATGTTAAAGTACTGTACTGTGATTGTTGCACTGTATCTCATTTCACAGGAGGTCCCAGTGCCGGAACCAGTCCTGGGGGTAAGTGTATACTGTGAAGGTAATTTGATATATTGTGTGGGCTACTAGTGGGAAGAAAGGGGGGTTGCAGTGTCCCAGAGGGCTGTGACCAAGTTAGTTTAACTATTGCAAACCCTGACCTCTGGGTGGAGGCACCCGCCATTGGATCCAGGCCCCTCAACCTGTTAGTGGCAAATCAGGCAGGGGTAGTAGCCCCTGGGATAGCGCCATCTAGGGGTTACATAAATATATCCCAGATTTTAAAATGAGTGGAGGAAATTGCTGTTTTCTGATTGGTCAGCAAATAACAAAGAGTGCTCACAATCAGGGCACAGCACACTAACATATCAATGCCTTTTTTTTCAAAGAATTCCTGATTTCCATTACAAACATGGCTGCTACATTTACTCACTAAAAAAAAGTCAGCTAGGCCCCTAAAAACAGGACTCACTCAAAATGTAAAAAAAAGCCAAAACAATTTATTCAGTGTTCTTTCTCTTTACAATCCTCACTTTACACACATACACAGGAGTTGAAAAATGAAGTAGTACTCAGTTTTATTTTGTGGAGCTTCTTTTCCGACCAAGAAAAGTCCCCTCCTATCCTTCCTGTCTGCCAGGGAAATCTTTGCTGCTTACCCTGCCACAGATAGAACTGAATTCCTGGCTTTACTGAGGGCTTCTGTTGTATGTGTTTGTGCTGGGGGAGAGGTGAACACCCAGCCAGCAGAATTATACAGAAGTTAGAATTCCTGTATTCCATGATACACAAACACTCCATCTACTGAATGTGTGAAAAAAGAGATGGTTTACAGGTGGTGGGGAGGGGGGCAAGTAACTTTTAACAAAAGAAAATATCTGTTTTTAATAACAAAGTGGTCATTTTTATGTTTTTTAAATGTTCTTATTTCACCCATTTTGTAGGTGAATGTCTATCCAGGTAATGAATTTCAGGGTGTAGAGAGCTATACAAGTCAAATTTAGCGTTTCCCCCAGAACTCATTTTTTCTGCTCCCCCTCCACTGGTGTGCTCCCTTTGGGCCTTGTGTTCCCCCAACCCCATCACCCACTATCCCTGAGACTTACCTTAGGGCCACTGAGTGCTCCACAGATTGCCCTCTGTAGCAGGGTCTTCAGGGGGTCCCCCAAGCCCCCTTCCAATGCTGCATTCAGATCTGTGGTCCCTGTGCCCAATATGCGGTGCCATTCTGTGGTGATCCTCAGGGTGGCATTCTGCCACCAATGGTTATTTTCCAGTGTTCCTGGGTTCCAGACTCATAGACGTTCCGTGGAGATGGCAGTCAGACACGTGCATGCTGAAGGACATGCTTATGTCTCCCACCAGGAAGCGCCCCCCACCCAGAACTGCCACACCAGGCCACATCACCACCCATGGGCACCTAGGTGGTGGTGTTGCACCAGTGCAGTCTGCAATCCCCCCAGAGGAGGAGAGTATCTTCTGAGACACTCAGTCCTCCTTCTCCTCACCCAACCAACCCCTGAGTGGCCCAGGTAGTTTTCACACCCAGGTTGCTGGCGCGATAGCAGGTGAAGCATATGTGCCTCTGCCCTCCGCCCCACTGGGTGGGCTTCAGAACTCAGTTTTTTATCTACTGTTTCTCCCTGCTTTGCTCCACCAGATATATACTCTGGTCTCAGAGATCTACCCCATCAGGCCCTGTTAATTCCCAGCTCCCCCTCAGGACCTCAGACCATGCTGGCATCCCCAATGGCCCCCTCCCCCCTGCTATGGTGGGAGCTCCGAGGGGGGCTTTGCTGACCTGAGGCAGCCTTAACCACCTACCTTCATCTAGTGCCCCATAGTTAACACAAGTGCAAAGGAATGTATTGGTTGTGAGCTGCTAAAAATGGAGGCCGTGCCGTGAAAACGGGCTGGCTATCTCTTGAGAAAGTATTAGTTCAAAACTCCCAAAAATATTCCCTGCACTCTAAGAACAACCAGTAACGTTAGTTATTTCAATGTTCTTGTAGCAGAACTGCTGTAATGTTATATGGCTTGACCCGTAACATGCAAAATAAATAATAAATGTCCTTTTGATACGTTTCAGCCATAAACCGATTTTATTACAAAGCTTCAATGCAATTCATTTCATAGCAGACAAGGTAACAAGTTTCGCATGGAAAAAAAAATCTCTGGTAGCTATGCTACTTTGCTTCCAATGGGATACATAGGGCAGAAGACTCATATTCCATAATGCACTTCAAAAATTCTGACCGTTACGATGTGAGAAGATCGCCATACTGAAAGTTGGAATCCTAGTGAATGTGGCCGGCTGGGATGGCAGGAGGCTGCAATTCAGGCACTGCCAAGTGAAGCACACAATGGACTCAATTTTGAAAGGGTGACACAGGCATTAAACCCTGTTTTTGGTGCAGCTGCACCAATCACCTTTGCCACTATCGCATCCAGTTTTGGCAGCTTTGGAGCCGTTTCGATACTTTACCAGATTTATGGCAACTTGTGCCATCTCTTTGGCCCATGCCCCATAACTATCACAAGCTAAACCAGAAAATGTTGGTCTAACTTTTGGCAGTTGGCGCATGGGACAGAAAATCCCAGTTGCTAGCCAAGTGATTTCCACGAGCCCCGTGCACTGTATCTTTGGGGCAGCTGTGGCTTGCAGCAATCCAAGCCATTTCAACATCCATTCCAATATCTTACTGGCTTCCTATAATTTGTGCTTGTTGCAAGTTTTTTTTGAACGCACACGTTTCCTGGACTTTACTGGACTGAGTATTTTTTTATACCATTTTCTCCCCTTCCCAGGGTCACGGCGTACATATGAGCACGCTTGCATGGAGGTGAGCACGAATGCCAGGATCTGGTGACCCCTTCCACCCCACCCCAGATTTGCGTCACTGCTCCTACCGCCTGCGCACTCCAACGGGCATCCACCTGATGTGTGCGGGACGATGGAGGAGTGGGTGTCCACTCCTGGAGGGGAAATCCCACTCCAACTCTCCCTCCAGCTGGCTCCCCAGTGACCCAAGGTCATTCCTGAACCCAGGTTGCTAGCGTGGTGCGAGGTGTGGCATCCGGTGTCTCAACCCTCAGTGCCACTGGGCCAGAACTGAGTATTTTTGTATCAGAACAAGTCCTTTACCGATTATGCTCACTATTTATGATGTTTACTGTTTTCTGTTTTTTTTAATTTAATGTTCGTGTAATGCCACTATAATATGCTTTTTAATTCTCTCTCTCTCTCTCTCTCTCTTATCGCACCTTTATATTACTATAGTAATTATTGTGTGTTAGTAGCCAGTTTGAGCAAGCTGTCTCTTTAAGAAATTTTGGAGAGACTTGGTAACCATTGGTTATGGCTAACCGTTTAAGCTGAAGGATGTTGGTTAGAAACCCTGCCCCCTGATGAAGCTCGAGAGGAGCAAAGCGCTGGAACTTTATACCAAGCAGTGGACGTAACCGGTGACGTATTTTGCTCATACAGCATTAGGCTTGTTTGCACAATTCTGCACGATTTTTTGCACTACAGCACTATAGCACCTTATGTTGATGTCACAAGGATTATTTTAGAAATGTGTTATGAAACGTGATTTTTCTGTCCAATGTATCCCACTGCAAGCAATGCAACATACTGTACTTACCAGAGACTATTATGTGTGAGGGACTTGCTACCTTGTCTGGTATCAAATGAATGACACTGAAGCTTTGAAATAAAATCTATGTCTGAAACGTATCTGAAGGACATTTATTACTTATGTGCATGTTAGGTATCGCATCGCAACAGTGACGAGAATACGGTGAAGACCATCACAGCAACATTTTTGGCAGTTTACTGTGATGGTCTGCTGGGTTCCTGACACTGATGCCTCTGGGTGTTTGCTCCTCTCTAACCAACTCCACTCGAGTTGTAATTTAAATGGGGGGTTACCTCCCCCATTATGTGGGGCGCAAAGCCCCCACAGAAAACACTAGTTTCAGCAAAGGCACAACACCAATTGGAGGCATTGTGCCATCACTGTACTGACGGTCGGCAAATTTAGTGATGCCGTGGCATGGTGGAACCTGCATGTTATGGGTCAAGTCATATAATACTGTAGCAGTTTTGCTACAAGAACAATACAATAATTAACTTTAGCAGGTTGTTGTTAGAGTGCAGGGAATATTTTTTGGAGTGCTGCCCCATAGTTAACCCCCCCCATAGTGGGGCCTTCAGGGATCCTTAAACCCCTCTGGAGTTTAGTCCAGATGTAGCTAGGGTGCTCAGCAGGCAATGTGTGGCCTGAGGAGGGTCAGCACATCATCCAGCTCAGGCCGTGGCCAGTATTTTCCTGTGTTCTGTTTTTCTGCACACCATCGGACACCTCATGAGGCAGGACAGCAAGTTCCACAAGTACGTTAGCATGTTCACAGTACTGTCAGGAGGTGCTCTGCCCACCCACTGCAGCTCCGGCTTGCACCACCACCTGTGGTCACCCAAGTTACAGTAGCACAGCAGAGCTTGCAAATCTTCCTCCCTCGAGGGGGACAGTGTCCAGTGGGAAGCTGAGTCCTCTTCCTCATCAGCCCACTGATGGCAGCAGCACAGTAGAGCTGACCACCCTCCCTCTGCAGAGGAGGACGGTGTCATCTGGGGTGCTCAGGCCTCCACCCATACCTGACTACTGCTGGGAGCACTGCAGCAAAATTGGCTGCCTTCCTTCCCTCCCCAGAAGAACAGCGTGTCCCATGAGACATGCTGTCCTCGTCCCCCTGCTAGCCCTCTGACGATCCAGGCTCGGGGCATGAACCCGGGTCACCAGTGTTGCTATTTGTAGCTCTACCACTGCACCATTGAACCGGCTGCCTAACTTGCTTTACCATGGGAAACAGGACAAGATGCAAAACTATTGCTAGCCTGTGGTTACAGAAGCTTTCCATCACATGGTAGGGCAGAACAAAACTTGTATTTATAGAGCTTTGCAAGTTCATAATCGATTTATTTGTAATTTTTGACCAGGAAAGGCATGCTGAGCTGTGACAGCTCATTTTCTGGCATGTCCTGGGGAGTGAATTACATGGACTGGTTTTACTGACAGGGAGAATGTTGGCAGACACCAGAGGAATTTTTTTTATTGTTTGGTGGCCAGGTAAGGCCCACTGGGCACAAAGACTGTCAACAGGGCAACCCAGGAGCACTGGGGAGATTAAGTGACCAGCAACACACAGTATGCAAGTGCTGGTTATGAGAATCGAACCCAAGTCTGCTGGATGCAAGGACTTTGCTAGACCCAGGCATCAGGGGCTTGAGCCCCAGATGCTTTTATATCAGCCCCAAACCTCTCGTGCCTAGAACTACTGAAATAAAGTCTTTAATAGAATGTCTACGCCACCACAGTCTTTGAGGGCTTGGGCTTGGGCTCTCGTTACCCTAACAACGCCTCTTGCTGGATGTACCAAGCTTGTTCATGGCTTTTACTCTAAACTTACAATCTACTCTTATGATAAGTGCCACAGAATCTTTGACTTCCACCTAGAGAGAGTCACCAGAGAGTAATGAAAGGAACCTTGGATTAACATTTCAGGCAAAGGACAGTCTCTAAACTGTGCAGCAGTCGCCTCCCTCCCAGTGCTGCACTACAGTAACACAGTATTAGGTATTAGCCCATGTTCCCAGTGACAAAAACATTATACAGTAGTAAACCTCAACATCATTTTCTTAAAGTAAAGTATATTCTTTCACAAACACCCCTTCACCAGTAAAACTAACACAAGATACTTGTTATATTTGTGATGGATCTTTAAACTCATGGGCATAAATATTTACACCTGAAAGACTCCCTCACTTCTCAGTGGCCATTTTCTAGCATTTTTACACGTCTACCTGTCATCAGCCTGTAGCAGTAGTTCAATGCCAAGAATGAGACGTTCCTGCCAGGCGAGCCTGTAAGAAAGAAAATACACGACATAGCAAGCAACTGAGACATACCACGGGGTAGGACTTAGGGGTTTCCCAGGACTGACTTGTCGCTTACCTTTTTGATGCTTAAATCTTGAATTTTGAGCTCTGATGCTGATCCAGCGAACTGAGGTGATAGCTCCAGGGAAGTGTGGCAGCAGTGCTTTACAAAAGGTTTCAGTTTCACCTGTTTACACATGAACTCATTTGAATATGTCTGAGTGCCTCTGAAGCTGTAGGTATAGGACTGTGATAATAGTAAGTTTAATTACTTATTATTCCCGGAACCAAAAAAATTTAAAATATGGCTAGTTTAGGTTCTGGAGCAGGCAGCTACTGGACAAGAGTTGCCTGGCCCAACCAAAAGAAGGTGTCAGCATCTCTTTATGTAATAATACATGACAAGGTGTGCAATATCACAGGATATTGTCCTACTTCAGGTGCATTGTAAGACATGAGGTCATAGGCCAAGTGACTTCAACTACCTGGTAAGGGTTGCTATCCGATTGATATTGTATACTTTGGAGTGTATTATTGGGATTACGATATGGAGCCATTTGGATTTTGCTTTTTTTTTGTAATCCATATTTTATTGAAAGTTTATGTTAACATACATCAAAATATCACATAAATCTATCAGCTTACAAATATCATGTAAAGGCATGCTATAACTATAAGGAATGAATATCAGCACTTAAAATGGGTAGGAAAAATTACATCTTCTGATCGGTCGAAGCACATCACATGACCATATGTATATCAGAGCGTAACCACACACCTGCACTTTCACCTCCTTCCAAAGCAATTTTGCCATTTTATAGGATAGATAACCCACTCCAGGATGTGGGGTCATGTTCTGATATACACACTCCTTGGGTGATTGATGCACACCAAGGTGTGCGTATATCAGAGCATGACCGCACACCCT
This sequence comes from Neoceratodus forsteri, assembly GCA_016271365.2. NCBI lineage: Eukaryota > Metazoa > Chordata > Ceratodontiformes > Ceratodontidae > Neoceratodus > Neoceratodus forsteri. Next base: position 181,637,337 of record JADMNL010000029.1, read on the forward strand.
AAAGTGGGTTATCTACTACAGATTATACTAAACACTATGTGCTTTTATCTACCATGGGGGAGAAAGTGGGAAAGAAATACTATATATCTATTTTGGCTTTACTAAGATTTTGTTGACTGATGACATAACCTACTTTCAGAACGAGATTACATACAGAGATAGCCTCTTGGCTAAATGTGGTCTTGGACAATCAGATTTGAGGATCTCAACCATCCATTTCATAATGAGAAACACTCACTGAGTTTCATAAAAGGCTGCAAATGATAGGGCTTTAACAGAATGAGTCCAGAACTGGATAAGCAACTTTTACAGAAAACACTAGCTTGCTGCTGCAGAGCAGTTCACCTTGAACATGTGACCAAGGACGTCTGTTGTTGTAGTAATTACACTAAATCCCTTTACATGCAGTGCTTGAATGCTTATTATTTCTTAAACTCTTAGCCCACCCAGAAGCATTCCAACACATCTCCTTAAAGAACTGTGCTGAACCTAAAGGTAATTTTTCCCAGAAGAAGCTGTTTTTAAAAAACAAAACTGGGACAAATTCTGTTATTGTTCCATCTGTACTTGCCTATTAGTAACCTCAATGGCTGCTTCTGATTTACACTCTGGTCTTCAGTGCCATTTTAGGACTGTATGATGTAGTTCATGTCTCTCTCAACCACATAATTATATAGTAGAACGTGGATGCATTGTTCCAACAATGGAAGAGCTAAGTAAGAGACAGAAACTACATCACACAGTTCTAAAAGGCACTTAATATCTGTGTGTAAGTCAGAAACACCCACTAGGATAACAAACTCACCTGTAGAAATGGAACAGTAAACGAACTGGACCTAGTACTTCAAAATCAGCTTCTACAGGGAAAACTGACTTACAGGTTCTGTGCAGTTCTCCCTTAAGTTGGAAGAAGGTGAGACTTGAAAAAAATGCAACATTAGTTTTGCGCGTGAGTAGAACCTTAGTTCTCTTTGCCAGTGTACGCAACATTCCATGCGACTATCTTAAGCACCTATTGAGCAAACTCATATAGGATTATACAAATCTAACCTTCTTTGGAGAAAGGATATCTATAAAAGTGAAATCTTCAAACTTCTGTTTACAGCAAGTACACTGAACTTTAAAGAGCTAGTGTACTGCCTGGAATGAATAGTAACTTTCAGAAGGTGTCAACTAACACTTTTTATATACAAAGTATTTATTTTATTTTTTTTCTGTTTTGCCTATTAGAAGATTTCCTGCCTGATAGTACTAGATGTGAAGTGTGGAACCACGCTCTACCTGGAGTCTGACATAGTTCCGTTCTTCCCTATACATCATCAGCATTGTGACCTCACACTGACTGTGACATCACTGGTAACCAAGAAGGGCCGGTCTCCTGCTGTTTGATTGGTAACTTGTGACACATGTGACCAATCGGGCACCCGGGCTTGTGAAGCCACCTGCAGATGATGCAGTGGGAGGTACAGATCACATGATATGTCTGCTTATAGGTAAAGCCCTGCTTTTCATGTCACACTGAATGCTATTAGGTAGAAGATCACCTAATGATAGCATAGAAAAAATAAAAGGTAATAAGGGACCACTTTTAAAAACTGCTGAAATGTTCTGTCTGCCTCATTAATGAGGCAGAGATGTTAGTAATCTTTAAAAGTAGTGAGTTGAGGCTGGCCCAATGGTACTGAGGGTTGAGGCACTGGATGCCACACCTTGTGCCACACCACTGACCTGTGTTCGGAGGTGAACTTGGGCCACCGGCGGTCACCGGGGGGGGCTGGGAGAGGACTGTAGCAGCCGCTGGGTTGTGCTCCTCTCCCAGATTGGGGAGGATAGTCATCCACTCTCAACTGGCACACAGTGGAGGCTGGATGTCAGATCAAGGGAGGTCTGGGGGACTTGCGTCGGGAGGGTGGAAGGAGCATGATTTCCAGGAGCATGCACGTGCCTCCATGTATGCGTGCTTGCCTGTGTTCACCATTGCTCAGGGAAGAACAGGAAGGAAATGGAAAACAGGGTGGAAAATAGGGTGACATGTCAGGATTAATGAAGCCCTGAAGCTAATACAGGGCAGCCTGAGATCCTCTGAGAGAGGACCACAGCCTACCTGCCTGGAGCCACGATGGAAGGACCATAGCCTGCCTGTCCAGAGCCACAATGGGAGAAAAACATAAATTAAAAAAAAGTAGTTGGTCCAGTGGCATGGAGGGCTGAGGCATCATGCCTTACCTTCTGCCACACCAGTGACTTGTATTCGTGGTGTGAGCGGGCCGCCGGAGGTCAGCTGGGGCGGGAGAGGATCGAGCATCTGAAGAACAACTCTCCTTTCCTGGGGAGGGGTGGGGATGGAGTACGCTGCCTGCCTGACCCCTAGCAGTGGCTGGGAACTGGCACAGTGGGTCCACACATAGGGGGCGGATGCAGGGCAGATGCCCGGCGTGCTGCGTATGGAAGCATACGTGGCTCAACCAATGGTATCATTGCACACCACTATGCCATGCTTGGGAAATGGTTAAACTGCAGTGTAGTGCAGTATACTGCCAGCCCAATCCATCACAGTGATCAGTCTGCAATCCTCTGGAGAAAGAGGAAGGCTTGGGTAAGTTTCCAAGCAGTGTGAGAACTTATTATTACCAGCCAATGAGCTATCTTGAACTGATTTACATTTTTTAATGGGAACATCCCCTCAAACTGTTTTCTCTGTACTGTGTGGTTTGTAGGCATGAACAATGATTGCCTCTCTTGCAGCCCCCTAATGTCATCCTAATTTAATTATAAATGAGGTTGCTTCAGTCTGTTTTGACCTGGTGTGAAAACCTGCTTGACTCCATTGCAAAGGTAATGATCGGACTAATGTAAGACATCCTGGAATTTTATTATATTTTGGTGCTAAAACCTGCAGTAGTTATACTGTATCAGTCAGTGCTGCTACTGTCCTCTGCAGTCCCTATGTTCTAGTCTTATGCTGGCCACAAAACTTTTCAGGGCATAGTAAGTGCCCTGCTGTTTTCTGTAGTTTAAAGTGTATCTGAGTTAGAAAAAAATGCTTTCAGAGAATACAGGGACTTCACAAGACATGTAACAGAATGAAGGAGAGTGCAACTTTTGCTGGCTTGTGCAGGTACGCCTCAGCTCCCATGATGCCTTGCGTGAGTGGAGTCATGACCTTTGCAAGGGAGACAAACAGGTTTTTACATAAGGGCAAAACAGAGTGAAGCAACCTCATTTATATTTAAATTAGGATAAAATTAAGGGGATGCAAAAGATGGAATCATTGTTCTTGCCTACAAACTACACAAATATACAATAAATAGGTTGAGGGGACTTTCCCTTTAAATAACTTTCTCACAAGAAATTGAAAAGTTTTCTTTCAATGACAGTCTTACATAATTATACAGTTTGAATATCTCTACAGTTGTGTCTGTCCATAAATGGCCCAAATTACTGTCTGACAAGGCTGACTTTGCGGCATTAAAGGAGCACTGTCAACCCTCTTTGCATCTTATTTCTAGTTGAAAACTCACAATGTATGATTGCTTACCTTCTCTGAAATTCACTGATGTTGTGGATTATTTTATCTGCTTCATTTACTTGGTATAATTTAAAGGCATGCTAATGGTGTAATTGTACCCAACATTGTTTTGTTTCAAATCCTTGATCTACTTTTTTTTTTTTTTAAATTTCTGTTTCTACTCCTCCTGCCCTCACAGAGCCGTTCCTTCTGGAGCACCCATGAAGCCCTGCCCCTGCTAACGCCCTTTCCTACTCACCTCAGGTCCCTTCATCGAGTCAAGGAATACTTTCCGGCGGGGCGGGTTAGCCCCCGAAATCTTGGGATCTTGTTCAGGACCTGGGTTGTGGAAGGGCGCTGGCACATTAGGACCCCGGGTCAGTGCTCCTTCATCCAGGCTCTGTGGGGGATCCATTTTCCTGTTTTTCTCTCCCCGCTGCGTGCCTACGCGTCCAGGCATCTGCTGGCGTCAGCAGCGTACCCCCCCACTCCTCCCACGAAGAAGCAGCCTCTGGGGCTGATAGGCTGCCGGCCTGCGCTAGCAACCAATCGAGCCCCTTGAGACCCGGCTTACTGTCTCTCTCCCCAGTCTCCACCAGGGGTCGCCCGCTGTGATATAGGAATCCCCCTCCCGGAGAAGGCAAGCTGTCCTCGGACGCTCCAGTCTGTCTCCCCCCGGCCGACCCCCGACGATCCGAGCTCGCTCCCGAACCTGGGTCGCCGGCGTGGCGTGAGGTGTGGCGTCCAGCGCCTCAACCCTCAGCACCACCGGGCCGGTTCTTGATCTACTCTTATTGCATACTTTCTGAATAGTAGGAACGCCTCAAAACAGTACAGTCATGCATGATGCAATAGTCCCCTCCCTTCCCACTGCATCACAAGTTGCTAGAGTGGGTTGGGGTGTTCCAAAGCCGGAAGATGCAATGAGATGCAGTATGCATATACGGAGGAGCTGTGTTGTAGCACCAGTTTGGTGGGCAGTAAGTGCTTCACTTTTAGTAAGAAATCAGAATCAAACTACCAGCCACATCAGCAATTTCTACAGACTGTGACCAATCATAACATGTCATTTCTTTTAAACTAGAGACACACTGAGGCCTAAGGGGGGGGTGACTTTATCCCTTTAAGCCATAATATCCCATGCCTTTTTCTTATGTATAACAACCAACCAAGGTCAGCAGTGTAGCTAGAAAACAACATTTGTAAGCCAGTACCCTTTTCTGTCTCTTTGCTGTACTCCCCTCCCAATTTTAGGCATGCCAATATTTGTTTCCAAGACCCCTTGAACGTGCCTTATAAAATGGAAAGAAAAAAAACATAGAGATCTAATTGGCTGGGAATGTCACCTGACCACTCATTAAATCTCTATAGATGCATAGTCAGGTGCCAAATCTCACTTTTCTTACCCCCCCAAAAAAACTACTTAGAGTAATTTCATAAGTGTAGTAAGCACCTTCAGGGTGTGCTTCATAGGATTTTAATGCAATTCCCAAGGACATAAGGACACTCGGTCTTCAGCCTTGTGCCTTACTACATCCCTGAGGCATACATTAAAGTCCTATGATGCATGCCCTGCCGTGGCTTATTGCTTACATTCATATATTGCTTTGTTTTTATTCATTTAGCAATATATTCAATTTGAAAAGAGTACAGCAATGATTTTATAACACCAGTAGACAGTAGGAGTAACCAGAATCAATGGCTGAGTCCCAGAATGCAACTCCTTTCTCCACTCAACTTGTAGGCCTTGGCTTTCTTGGTGTATGCATTCCTATACCATGCCAGGACTTGCATATGTTCCCTTAGGACTGTGCACCCAGTCATGACTTGTTCCTTACATATATACAGTGGGATATTCAGACTGAGCCAGGCAGGGGTGCAAGCCTGGGTGCAGTGCAATTGGGATGAGCCAGGGCATGTACCACGCGATATTCAACGATGCAGCACCAAGGCTCAGCACCATTTGAATATGGCACTGCAGGTGCACGCACTGCTCGCGGCACAGTGGCACTGCGCCAGTGCAAGTGGCAGGAGGGGAGCAGGGGGATGCGCCAGCACAAGTGCAGTTGCGCTAGGCACATCAACCACGATATTCAACACTGGGCATGCAAATGAGTTCCATTATGCATGCAAGGCGCAAATGGGGCCATTTGCATGTCATTATGGCCCCATTTGCATGCGGTGCGCTGAACCCCAGTGACTTGTGCCTGGCGCCTCACCAAGTGGCAGTAGTTGGGGACCGATGCTCTCCTGCCCCTCAGTGGGCCCCACTCCCATTCACCCGAGCATGGGCATGTGTAATGTTAAACCCTGGTGGTCCAGTGGACCGCTAACCATTGCCCGATCATGGGCAGCTGTACACTTCATCCCTGATGGTCCAGTGGACTGATCCCCATCACCCGATCGCAGGCATAAGAGTAATATCTCCCTGGTGGTCCAGTGGACTGATCCCCATTGGCCGAATGTGGGCTTGAGTTAAAACTCCCTGGTGGTCCAGTGGAACCCTCCCCAGCTCCTGATCACGGGTGGAATGACCATAGGACATCATGGTGGTCCAGTGGTACCCCCTCCCCACCCACCGAGTCCCCTGCCACCCTGCACCCCCTCCCCAGTCAGCAGCTGGCGGCAGCTCCCCTGTCTGCAAGCCGCCCGGCTGCCCACCCACCAACTGACAGCGTACAGTAGGGCTGTACGCCTATTGGTCCACTGCATGGGCCAGTGGGCATGCAGACTATATTGTACTACACAGTCCTGAACTGTGACCAAGCGTTTGTTCACAATTTGGGACTGTGTGGCTTGTCTCATGCCTTGCCTGCCTTAATTGACTTCTTTTAAATAAACTGCTTCCACCTAGCAAATTCACAGGTGAATATTATAGAGGGGAGTATTGCTGAGTGCCAAACACCTCCCAAATGTTTAAGAAATTCCAGATATAGCATGCAAGGGTAGGGCTTGCCACACTGTGTTTGGAATGTGCAAAGAACATACCTTTCAACCCTTTTATACCACATTCCCACCACAAAATGGGTAGGACAAAGAAACAAAATGGGGGACACATATTCAAATTCTCGAGACAGCTCAGAACTGCCTTGGCAGTGCAACAGATGAGTCAGGCTGCACAAAACTCTCTTCACTCCATGAAGGTTTCACCAAAAAAAAAAAAGCACCGTGCACTCCTGCTTAAAGAGCATCAGCTTTGGCCTTAAAGTGACACTCCAGCTGCTTATCTGTACTGGAGTTCAATGGCACCACTTTTAAAAAATGTAATTTATCTTGTGAAGGGGAAGAGATCACAAATAAGAGCTGGACATACGATCCCTTCCCCTTTCTGGACCCGATGAAGTTCTGCCCTGCCCCTGTACTCTCCCTTGTGACGTCAGAGTCTGTACAATGCAGAGATGTGCTTCATTGATAGCACTGGGGGCCCCTTTCACTACGTCTTTTTTATGTTTTAAAATTTCATGTTGGGCATATCAGAGCCTCCAAGCAACTAGGTAAGCTGCCAGTGGATTCTTTGACAGACATTTTAGTAATTAGCATGATTGATGGTCTTTAAAGCAGAGCCAGTGTAAAATGTTATGGTGATTTGCATATATATCCAATGATGCTTTGCATTATGAGGGTATGTGTGATTTTGTATTTGTCTGAAACCTGGCTTTGTTGCCAGTGCCATTGTTAGGTGACCTTTGCCTCAGTGCCTTTGCGCTGAGGTTCTTTGTCTTTTTAGCTTGCTTTCTTATTGTGAGTGCACCCTGACCCAAACCCCTATGACCACATAACAGCTGGTTTGTTATCCCCCGAGTTGAAATACAGATGAACCACACTGATGAGTCCTGAGAAAGACCAAACACTTGTCTGTGTTTTCAGTTCTCAGCCTTTGCAGATTGTGTGAGAGCCCGATTGACACCATGCACTCCTGCTTAAGCAGAATAAGTCTAAATGTCTGTGGTAATTTGCATAAACATCCCATGATGATTTGCATTATGGGGGTATTTGTGATTTTGTGTTTCTTTTCTAAAAAAGATGAAAAAAAGACAAATACACAAAGATGAAGCTTTCTTTGTTGTAAGGTTCAGTTCTGTTTTATTTATAAAAGTACATGTGCAACATAAGCTTGGGAGGAATTTGTACCTTCTCATATAAAAATTACATTTTAAATAATATATAATGCAGTGCAAAGTAGCCTGTTCTCAGTAGCTGAAAAGAAAATATTTTCTCCTATCATTCTGTACATTTCTTCTGCAAACAAATAAAAACGTACATATGAAATTTATATACATTCAGTGATTGGGCTAGTGAGCATAAGCTGTACACCGATTGCTGTTTAAATAAAAATATATAATATGTGTTCTCACTCTATTTACATAAAGTCATTACATTCAAATTAAAGTGCATGAATTTTGCTGCACAGTGGTAGTGTTTGCAGGTCCTGACACGTAAAGAGACCACCCACTCTATACATGTACCCCAACATCTCAACATTAAAGTGCATAGAACAGACCTTTAACATTCAGAGCAGGTACCCAGATACGGTTCATACATAGATACATAGATACATAGATACATAGATACATAGATACATAGATACAGAGATACAGAGATACAGAGATACAGAGATACAGAGATACAGAGATACAGAGATACATAGATACAGAGATACAGAGATACAGAGATACAGAGATACATAGACAGTGTCAAGGAATGGTAAGCTTACAACTGGGAGGTGGGTATCTTATGTCTACTGTTGAAGAATGTTTCACTAAAGTTAATTTAAGTTTTGGAATGGTCTGTATATGCAAAAATGCTTCCAGCATTATGTGCCGCACTCACTGATCTTTGTGGAGTGAGGGTAAACTTAGGTGTAACATACACAGCGCTGTGCCTAATACAAGCAGTAAGACAGAAAAAGGCGTATGATGCTAGGGATATCCACACATCCAGGGACCGTAGTGAGGCCTGACATTGCTGGTGGTGGGTCTTACAGACCCTGAAGGTGGGTGTATCCCCAAACATCACATACCCAGGAGTGTTTATTATGCTTAGAAAATGGATATTGGAAAAGACAGGCAAATTTATAACAAATGTTTTAAAATAGCTTTAATAATATTTTGTAAATCTTTTGCTTAGTTAAGTAGTGGCAGAAAGAGTTGGGACCAAGTCTGTTTTTTTAAGGGGAAGGACAAGCATAAATGAATTCAAAATGCCACCAGTCAATAATATTCAAGTACTTCCCAAATGAATTTTCAGTGCAGAGGTATAATATGCAGCAGCCATACCCACCAACGAATAGCTGATTTCTGACTGGCTAGACATCGGAGGTGTGTTCCACTGACATCACAGCCATTGGGCTATGGTGAGCAGAGCCACTGCTTAGATGGGTGCACTGGGGGGTAAGGGGGATGTTGCAGGGAAGAACTGGGGAGAAGTTCATAGTATAGCAGAAAGCCAAATGGCCACAGGTACCACCATAATAATTAGTCAGTTCCTTGGGTTGGATGGCAGAAGGGTTATTACGTGGTACCATGCCCCCTGGAGGAGGACAGGGACAGTGAGGCTCAGGTGAATAACTCTGCCAGTGGCTGGCAGGATTCAGCAACACAACAGAGACAAGAAGATAAAAATGTCACTTTTTACAAGTTATGGTGTGATTTATAGCTACCATTCATTCCGCTTTTAATACGGGATGTATGTGACACCGTAGCGGCTCTTCAGATGGTGTCAAGAGGTAGTAGACATGATGCAGTGCTCATTTACTGGCATACCTCTCATCTCAAAATGTTATCCTCATGGGGGGAAGCGGACCAGGGAAGGTCCAGTTAACCTCCAACACACACACACACTTTGATCCGGGGGTCAAAGATTTTTCTTATGACTGATCTAGTCCAGGACCTGTATCTGGAAAGGTTTACTGATCCAGAAAATTCCCTTCAGTGGTCCACCTGGATAATTAATTAAAGTTTAACAATACTGACAGTAAATCAGACTGACACACAGCTAGTGTGGAGAGCATCTGTTTTGTGAAATGTTATCCTTGTATATAAAATCAGCGTGTCAGGTTCAAATTGAACAGACTTCCCATTCTATTTTATTGGAGTTCAAATGCCAGCTCCCGTGACTGCCAATGCTGGATAGAACTGTGAAATTTCACTGCTCCAGCAATTCGGCATTATTTCATGATTCTCTTGATTCTGACCCATTTCTTCCATAGAAAATAGCAAAATTCTGCAGTTAACATTAATATCTATTCTGTATGCAATAAATAAAAAACTGTGGAAATAAATATGCAGTTTACTTAAAGTTTGATAAAAAATTCAGCAGTTTACCTCAATGTCTATTCTATTTTATTCTGTATGGAAGGGAAAAAACTGCTGAAAATAAACCCACAGTCTACATTAAGCCTTAGTTAAAATGTAGACATCATATAATAATCTCGCAGTCTAGCAGAATTTATCAAAAAATATTCTGCTGAACATTTTAGGTGTCAGATGTCAATTCAGCTGGCAGAGTTTATCATTATGCGCACCTGTCTCCACTGGCAAGGATTTCCTTCTCGGCAGTCCAGGGCAGACATCGGCAGTTGCCAGAGTGACCCACAAATTTCTAAGCCCTTTCATCCATTGAAGGTTTTATGCATTTAGCAGCTTTGGTTCCATCAAACACAGTTTCGTTCACAAATATTAAGATGCAGGCACGGTGGCAGCTTCATCACCCTGAAGTACCAGTATTTTCAGTGCAGGGTGCGTCTCCAGAGAGTAACAGATTCCATCTTTTTCAAAACTGGTGAAGAGGGGGCAACCCCTTCCCCACACTTATAACTCAGTATGTCATTTCAGCCAGTCAGCTGCTTAATGCCTTAGCGCTCATGGTCAAGATGCATTGTGGGAGGCAGACAGTCTGAAATCAGCTGGTTAGTACAACTCTGAACGTCTTCCTTCATACTCCTATTTTGAAATGTCTTTTTTTTTTTTGTCAGTAGACACATTCAGCAGGCAGTGGAAATCACTGTTCCGTCAGTCTTCAAGATGGTTTTATCTGAGGCCTCTGAATTTTGATCTGCCAGGAAGAAAAACAAAACCATTTCATTATAGCAAACTGGATTCAGCTCTTTGACAAGGACTATTAGAGCCATGCTGACTTCATCAAGACAGAAGCTACAAGTGCTAGAAGTGATCAAATACCTTCCTGTTCTCTGGGTGCTGAGGAACAAATCTTTGACTCATTTTAGATACTTGTGTAAGAAGCCTGAAGTTATTTTTTCATCCAGATTTTTGCCCCAGACCTTTGATCTGGAGCCCCAGTTTGGTCGGTACCCACCCCCGGGCCCATACACTGCTCACCCCCACTGTCTGGACAAGGAGGGATCTCCATGAAACGTGGATTGAGAGTGCCAAACATTTCGATGGTTCGAGGTACATAAGGTTTTGGCCAGGGACTGACCCATCCACCACCCGCATTATGCTAGTCGATGCCCCAACAAAACTTGCATGCATGCAGTGCCCCCATTTGTTGAGGAAGCGTGCTTCCTGGCCCACCACAGAGGTCACTGTAGTGACAGAACCAGGCTGGGAGCATGCAGCAACTCCTCCCAGTCCTCACTCCAGTCACCCATCTGGTTTCTGAACTCAGATCATGAAAACAACACTCTACCCACTGGGTCATTGAGGTGCTCTTCAGATGTGATTTCTACAAGAAATAAACAAACAAACACAAATACACTGTGCTTCACAAAAGTTTTCAGTTTGCAGGAATGGTTCTCAGTGACCTACATAAACACAATTATTTTTGTTTCATTTTGCAGCTTTACACCCTTTGCTGCTGCCCCATCTGCCCCTGGCAACCTCGCAGGCCCATCACCCCATCTACTGCCCTCGCCTTTCCATCCCCCAAATTACCTCCCTCCAAGGCAGGGCTAGCAAGTGGATGTCTCCCCTCCCCACCCTTTCCAGAGACACCAACAGATAGGACAATAGAAAAAGGGGCATTATTCCCCACATGTCTGAACAAACATGTATGTTTTTAGGCCCATTTAAAGGCTTCTACAAAGGGAGCCTCCCTCAGGGCTCTCAGGAGACAGTTACATAGGACTGAGGCTGCCAGCTCAAATGCTCTATCCCCAGATGCTTTTAACCTTGCTCTGGGCACTACAAGGAGGCCCTCCTCAGTGGAGCAAACAGGATGCAAGGACATGTAAGGGCGCAGAAGATCTGCCAGGTAACCCAGGCCCATGAAGGGACTTGTAAGTTAGCAAGCCAACTTTAAAGGAGATACACCACTTGACCAGCAGCCGGGGCAGGTCACACAGCACATGACACAACCTTAGAAGGTCAGTCAGCTACATAGCAGCTGCATTCTGTACTAGTTGCAGGTGCCACAGAATACCTCCATTGACACCAAGGTAGCCAGCATTACAGTAAGCAAGACGCGATGTCACGAAACCGTGAACCAGTGTGTCACTCCTTGTTTTTCAGGTAACCAAATCATCAACTTTCTGAGATTAATGCTAGCCACATGGCAACTCAACTGGTGTTTCGTTACTGTTGTAGTGGTCATGTACAGCACTGCTACAGACAAGACAAAATATTTAACAGAGGACATCATGTGATCAGTATCCAGACCGGTTCTATGTGATAACGGCGAATGCCTAAAGGCGATCACTGTTATCGCGAAGTCAGAGTGCCGAAAACATTTTTGGCACTCTGACACCCTCGGTGCACAGGACAACGGCGACGGGACATATATTTCAATGCTTTCTGTGGAGGGTTGTGCCCCCCACCCCTTACCACAAAGGATTCTCAACCCAGGGAGTGCATGTCGGGGGAGGTGAAAGCATGAAAAATAAAGGTTCTGGCCAGGCGCAATAAAATCACACCAGCGCCCAGACCTGAACCCGGTACCTCACCCACCCCAACCACAGGCCAACCCCCGATGCCACTCAGCATCCCACTGCAGCGCCATCCCTACAGCCCCTCCACCCCCTCCCAGCCCAAGCTCGCCCCCAGCTGCATACATATGGTGACATCCTGTCACCCATTTCTCCCACCCCCATCCAGTCGCCCTACCCTCCCCATCGCCATGAGGGATTTCACCCAGAAGGAGTCACTGTTATAGACTGTGCCCTTCCCCATGCGCCCACCTCATGGGATACCATCCAGACCCATAATAAGCACACACCCATGGGATTTCCATGGGTCACAATCATACACACACACATCCTCCGTACTGGTGTCTACTTTATCCAAAGAGGGGGTGAAATTTGAGTTGCTGGTCCCAGTTGATGAGCCACGGCTTTCTAGATCTACAAATCAACAGAAGAGAAAGGATACATTGTTGAAATAAATGGGTTACAAACTGTAGTAAGATAGAAACTCAGCAGTGGCTAATTATGCAGTAATACATAACAGGGTATGGTGTATCATGAGATATCGTCAGGCCTTGGGTGACATTCTGAGGCACAAGACAATGCTGAGTGCCTTCAGCCACCCAAGAAATGATGATATACCATCATATACCACAGCCTGAAGTGTATAAATGCGATTATAAAGAGGCCCCAAAGTATTTGGAATAGCTCGGCTTGGCAGTAGGTTTCAAACTGTGATGATACTGTATATTGAGATATCACGGGTCAAAGGCTGCTTCAGCCAATTCACTCTCAGGATTTCTCCAATTTGTTTTGTAATACTGGATAAGTATCTAACCACTACCACCTTAATATGAGTAAAATCAAAACCACAAAGTTCAACATTTGACAGCGTTGCATGATCTGGAGCCACCAGTCGCAGCTCCAGTCTCTGTTGGCTACCAGGACATGGGTTGGGCACAACAGCTGGCAGTCAGGGCACCAATACAAAGTGTTCATATTGTTACTATGGCAATCATTCTGCACCACATGGGGCACCAATCAGGGCACAGCAATTTGATTTATTACCAGGCACATGCCCGGGTGTGCCCTGCTGTAGAGCCGCAACTCCAACTGGGAAGCATTCAGGAAAGTGCAGGTGGGGTTATGTACAGAGAAATGGTGTGAGAAACAGCTGGCTTTAGAGAGCGTCCAGGCATTCCAAACAATTCTGAGGGGGTATCCACAAAACTCAGCCATATTACACGCTTAAAATCTTGAATTTCAAATCCATTCCAGTCTTCATTGCTACTGTATTCTGTATATATTTCTAATTTATTTACATGAAAACGTGATTTTTCCCTTACAACTCATCTAATGGGGAGGGGGGGAGCGAGGACTGACAGGGGCACAGTCCCAAAATCAGACTGACTTACACAGACTGAATGGGCCACTAGCCCTTTAGCTGCACCACTTTCTGTTTCTATCTACAGTACAGCTGAGGCTTATTCAGGAACGAAAGGCATAATGCCCTACATGTGATGTCTACAATCCGCTGCTGTGGAAAATGACCACAATGTTACGAGCTCGGCTCCAGATTCTGCCTCTGCTGTAAGTGACCAGTAAGGAACTTGTTTTCTCTCTCAGTGTCTATATTCTTCTGTTTTGGTGAACTATTTACTGCTACGCTGCTATGTGTTCCTGATTTTACAATTGTGTTATATATTTATTATTTGGGAATTGTGCTGCTCCCTGTTTCTCCTTATTTCTTCATCTTCCCCCTCCCTCTTCCCATCGCCCAGGTTCAGTCTTTAAATGAAACTTGTATAGTTCTCTGTATTGCTAACTTGGCAAAATAATTTCAATGAAATGGAAAACAAAATGTATGTAAATATGATATGGACGCAAAGCAGGCTTACGCAGAATGTGGAAATATGTCTTCAGAAATGGTGTGAAATACCAGTTCTGCTTTGGAAATCTGTTTATTTACTTATTATTTATTTATTTCAAAAGTTTCAACCAGGAAAGATATCCTGGCTGCTACCAGCTCATTTCCAGACGTGTCCTGGGGGTGAGGGAAAGTGGAGATAAATCAAAAGGTGGGAAAAGAGCAATACAGTATGTCAGAGGAGAATAATTATAAACACTGAAGGCAAATCAGTGCAAAAGATTCAAGTGCTAGATAAAACTGATTTTTGATAGGCAGGGGGAAATACAGGTCTAGCCAGGCGATTAGGGAAGCAAAGCGTGCAAGGCAACATTAATGAGAGGCAAGGGAATGGAAAGGTAGAGGGTCACGGACAGTTGCAGATGGGACTAGAAATGTTATGAAGAAGAGACTTAAGGGAGAAAACAGGAGAGTCAGAGCAGATTGACAGAGGATGAGAGAACCAGAGTTTAGGGAAGCAATGTAAGAAACGCTTTTCAGAAATTTCTTTTCAAATTCCTCGAAGTACTGAAAAGTTTTTCTGTGTGAACCACAGGATAATTTTCCACAGAGTATTAAATCTTCAGAAAACATTTGCATGTGCAATGTCAGAGTTAGCCATCAACGGAATACCATGTAATTTTCTCTGTTTCCACAGAATTCTGTTCTGTCAACATGTGAACATTCCATACTGCCGTAATGCAGAGGCATCTCTGTGTTCTTCAAGAGTATCACCTTGTACGACCTTCAGATGACAGCACTACTTTTCTACATAGCTGAAAACGCTATTTTGAATGGCCCTGGAGTACTAGGGATGTGTCATTGCTGCTAACACCGCTTCACCCCCAAACTCATTCCACTTGTGACTACAGTCAACTTTGCGCATTCAAGAGATGAACAAGAACATGATGGGCCTACCTCCCCAGTTGAGCGTGCCTGAGTTGGGTATATTAAATCCTTCAAGAGCATGCCATTCCCAATCATCTTCGAACATCTTCTCGACCAGGTCTTCTTTGCTCTGCTTGTCTCTGCAGATCACAAGCCAAGCAAGTTATACTCATTACAAATACACAGTGACACGCACATACACAGCAGTCATTTTCTAAACATCACACGTTTATCTCATAATTCCTGCTGTACTTCTTTCCCTTTAAAATGTGACAGGAAGCCATCTGAAGTATTTACACATTCAACTAACTCTTTGTTTCCTTCTTCCAGTCATGTTCCAACTTCTGATATGCTTGGGGCGCGAAATTTCAGAAGGGTGCAACCAATTTTCAGCACCCTTCTGACGTGATGCCTGTATTTGCATCCCAAAGTTAGACCTCCTATAAAGTCTAGAGCACCTAAAGTGAATTTATTTTGGATGCCCCCCTCCCACAGGTGCAATGTACCTTACAGTTCTTCCACCCTCAGAGTGGAATAACAGTTCCTCAATTATGTTTCAACCCCTCTCCCCCTTTAAACTTAACCTGTGCCCCCTTGTCCTCTTTTTCCTGACTGAGAACAGTAACAAAAACATGTTCAAGGACCTTAACTAAGTATTTATAATCAGTCTATTCTGGTCATTTTCCTTAACTGTTTTTCCTGTCCCCAATTACAGTAGTGTAAAACATTTCCATGTAATGTAATCACCTTCGCTGGATTTTATTCTGTTGACGCTGACGGTACAAGAAGATGGACAGGGTGATGCCAAGAGCTACAAGAACAGCCAGCGCAATGGCAACACCAACGTACAGCCCGACCTTGTGGATCTGAATCTCGCAATGTGTTCCGGGGTACCAGTACGTCGCTGAGTAGGTGCAGCTGTGGAGAAAGAAGGGTAGGGAACAAGCAAAGCAGACTCTCTGTTAGAAAGTTTTTTTTTTTTTATTCAGAATTTATCCCTCCTCCTCAGGGCTGGCAGGTGACTCTGGTCCTTCCCTCAAAAAGGCTCAGTCTCCGGCTCCGGCACCCCACACCAGCTTTTCCCAGGAGGTCCCCCATGAGTTGCCCCCCGCCCCTCCTCGTGGCAGGGCCAAGAGAGAGGAGTGTTGACTTCCCCCCCACTCCCAGAAGCCAACATCTAGACTCTGAGGAACTGGTGCGGGCACAGCTCCGGCATCACGGAGCCTGCCAGCTCCATTTTCCATTTTTCTTCCCCTTCTCTTGCTGCGGTTCCTCACGTGTGTGTGGAGGCATGCGCATGCAGTGACCTGTGGCATGCTTCTTAGTCTAGTTGCTCCGATCTGCACTACTTCCAGGCCTTCACTGGGGGGGGCAGCCTTACAGCAGTTGCAGCTGGGTCCCCAGTCGGGAGAGGAGAGCTGCTGTATGGGTGCTCAATCCATCTCCCAGCACACCCACCCCCACCAACCCCCAACAACTCGGGCTCATTTTCGAATCTGGGTCACAGCATAGCGCCAGCTGTGGCATCCAGCACTTCAACCCTAAGTGCCACCAGGTCTGCACCATTAGACCGTTCTGAGGAAAGTCAGAAAGAAAGTGAAGCAGAGCATTTTTAATCAGAACACAACTACTGGCCACAACAAAAGAGAAAAAGGAAAGGTTTGGTACCCTTTTCCTGCAGAAAGACCAAACACAAGAGAAATTTAGCCTCCTAATGTGTACTCACAAAAGGAAATCTTATACTAAGATTCCTCGGTTGGGCCAATTAATTCAAAGCTATAGAAAATAACTAACCTGTAAGTGTTAAGAACAAGCAGATTCACCACATAAAATCAGTGTGGTGACATCACACTGCAATTAAAGTGTCTATGATATCAACAAAAAAAGGGGTGTGAACTACGAACCTGCACGCTCTTAACATTTAGGGGCTTTTATTCTGTGTAATACAACAGAGCACATGTTTCCAAAATAGTGAATACCAATACAATTGTTCTCCTTTACAGACCGACTCGCAACGCTTTTTTTTTGTGGGAGGCAGTTTAAGTGAGAGTTGCCATTTTGAAGCTATGCACGAAACGAGTTATGGCAGCCTTGCGTGTGGCGTAACTCAGCTTGCAAACCAACCTATTACTAAGGTTGAAGCACAAGAGTTATTATGGCACCTGTGGAAAGTTATTCCTCACATTCTAAACCTTGAAGAACAACTTTTCAAAAGCAGAGGAAACAGGCTTACTGTGTATTATATTTGAATAGCTCAGTGCTTCATCAAGGTAACTCAGCAGCTGAGCGCTACCTCTGTGCCATGCCAAAATAACTCCAAGAACTGAGACCTAACCCACTGCCACGTCAAGGCTTCTCAAGCAGCTTAGTCCTAACCCAGCACCACATCAAAGCAGCTCCAGCAGCTGACACATCTTTCATCCTTTTTCTGAATAATGCCCCTTAAGCTGTCATAGGTGCACACTCAGCAGTGAAATGCATGAGGTTTCTGGCAGCTAGACGTCCACGGGCATCATCAGAAGGGACATTTTGTGGGAATGTGCGATGTCACAAAGAAAAGATGGAGCGGTACTGGGAGGGCTGTAAAAATCTCCGTATTTTTGCCTTCTTGTAGCACCAGCCTTGTATCTTCTGTGACTGGCTTGAGGTGTTAGGATCAGTTATATGTACTGTACAATGCACTGATTCCCTTTAAGAAAGCAGGGCAACAAAAAAATGTTTTTCCAAAAAGCTAGTTTCAGCTACAAATAATAAAAATATGTTCATACCTGTCAAATCTACTTTTCTAGGTACCTCCTACACTACACACTATAAGTGTTGTTTTTATCCCAAACATTACCAGCTCTATAATGTTATTTCTAAGCCAAATGTGGCAGCCATCTTTTTTTCCTGAGGGAAAAATTAAATAAAAACATTCAAAACGACTTTGATTTTGGTGGCATTAGAAAATTTTACAACCAAATAAAACTGGAAAATGCCTGGCATATATTATAGAGGAAAAAAGGTAAGGTCAAATGTGTTGCCCAATTTCGTTGCACTGCTGCTTTAACATCTACTCATAATATATACGTTTTTCCAGTAAATGACTTTGCAATATCTGAGTCTACTCTTCAAGGACCAATACAGCTGTGGAGCCTTTTTTCCTACATAACTGAAAGATGATAATTCCAAAAACGTCCCAAGGAGTGGTAACTTACTAGCAGGTTGGGCCACCACTCTGCAGCATGCATCTTCCGTTCCCAGTTTGATCATGGCAGTTGTGAAAATCCCTGTGTTCCAGGCTGCACTTGGATACACACTGTTCTGTGACCTTGTTTAGTTCATAATACTGACGAAAGTCTTCAGGTACAAACTGGTTACATATGTCTGTGAAAAGACAACACCGTAACAGCAGGATTAGAGGGGCATTGAAATCTGAAGGGTTCGGATTGACCCACACTGCTCCAGATCACTATTTATGAATTTTATCTATTGAATTGTTTAATCCAGAAGAAACACACAGAGGTACATAGGACATCTCATTTACAGATGTGCCCTGAGGGAAAGGGAATTGGGACAACAATACAGTGCAAATTAGATCTGTTAAACAGCAACAGTTAAAGGGACACAGTCAGTAAATAACAACAGTTAAAGGGACACATTCAGTAAATAACAACAGTTAAAGGGACATATTCAGTAAATAACAGTTAAAGGGACACAGTCAGTAAATAACAACAGTTAAAGGGACATATTCAGTAAATAACAACAGTTAAAGGGATACATTCAGTAAATAACAACAGATAAAGGGACACAGTCAGTAAATAACAACAGTTAAAGGGACATATTCAGTAAATAAAAACAGTCAAAGGGATACATTCAGTAAATAACAACAGATAAAGGGACATAGTCAGTAAATAACAACAGTTAAAGGGACACATTCAGTAAATAACAACACTTAAATTGACATATTCAGTAAATAACAACAGTTAAAGGGACATATTCAGTAAATGACAACAGTTAAAGGGACACATTCAGTAAATAACAACAGTTAAAGAACATATTCAGTAAATAACAACAGTTAAAGGGACACATTCAGTAAATAACAACACTTAAATTGACATATTCAGTAAATAACAACAGTTAAAGGGACATATTCAGTAAATTACAACAATTAAAGGGACACATTCAGTAAATAACAACAGTTAAAGGACATATTCAGTAAATAACAACAGTTAAAGGGACATATTCAGTAAATAACAACACTTAAATTGGCATATTCAGTAAATAACAACAGTTAAAGGACATGTTCAGTAAATAACAACAGTTAAAGGGACATATTCATACCCAGTGTCCACCATAGTTTGAAAACCCATGAAAAGTTTTTTAAATAAAGTATTTGGGTCATCTGTAACTGGAAGCACTCCAGAGATATCAACAACAGAGTCTGTTCAACATTAATACTACATGGCATCCATCTTAGAACACTGTGATGTCATCCAGGAACAAGATGTGCCTAACAACATTGAGTCAGGCACAGCTGGTTTCATGAGTGGTCAAGAAGGGTCAAGGACATTGGATAAGGCCAGGAGACACCAGGATACAAGTAGGAGTCTTTTCCTCTTGTCTGGTGGGCAGGGCTTACCAAAGATGCAGTTGCTAAGCAATCAAAGCCAAGGAAGATAGACCCCTCCCCCTTTCAGCCAGGCCTGCAAGGCACCACAGCATGGAACTGGAGCTTTGGCTGATTGTCATTGTCATGGATGTTGTGAACGCACTGCCATCAGAAGCTGCCACAAAATCAGTTGATACATATGCCAGAAGCAAGTTTATCCACTGTGCAATTTGGGTGCTGGTATTCACCGTCAAAAGAAGGGCCCAAGAGCATATTAGTAGTAATTGGTGAACTACAGTGGATCTGGTTGTGGTTCATGAGATTAGAACCCTACTTGAGGTGGTGCCAAGAAATAGCACCAAATCATTCTGCCCTGTTAGGAGTAATGTTACAGGGACTAAGACAGTCCAGGTTGATTTGAAAAAGGTTATAGCGCAACCACGGTAGTTCTGTCTATTGAATACTTGTTAGAGTCACAAGGGGATCCTGGTGGGTTCCTCTTCCATCTACAATACCCCTAGACACAGGAGTATCCCCAGGCCAAGTCTACTCCATCAGGTGCAGTCATTAAGCAAGGCAAAGAGGAAGGGGATCGCACATGTTATTTTACAAAGTGGCATTTCTCGCTACACCTGTTGTATAGAGACAGGATATTGTATGGGGCCAACCGTAGACAGTGAGGCGTCTTTCCATTGAGGGGGCTGAGATGACATCATAGGGACTTTGAATGCGGATCTCAAGAGGTCCCTGATGTTATCTCAACCCCAACATGGAAACATGCTGAAAGGAGCATTAGTTGCCCATATATTATTTTATATAGCATATCAGTTTTATAATATATGGGTTTTATAGTATATGAGTAAATAAAATGGAGCTGGCTGTAGCACTTCAGTTCTTTGAAAAAACAAGGAAAAACTTACTTTTAAAAAGTAAAATACGAATGGTAGATTTTTATTTCTGGTGCAGGGGAACCTCATGAGGAGAGACTGTTGGAATGAACTTCAAAGGGAAAAGTTGATGTAATACAGTAGTGATGTCACTGCTATACTACATACACCATAGGAGCCACCCATAAATTATACAAGCAATGAGCCACGATAGAATGTGTAGTAAAGGTCTTTAATGTACACCCTAGGGGACTGAGGCACCTATGCCACTGGAATTGCACTCAAATCCTTAAATGCGCACCCTGGAGTGGCTTATGGTGCTTATAAAAGACACGCTGCTTTTATGTATTACATGTAACATATGTTTAACATTTTTTTACATAAATCATTTGTTTAAATACATTCTAAATAGCAAAATATGTACTTGAAATAGTCCCTGATTTTGTAGGTAATGGGCTTTTGCCTTATTAATGAGATCCAGCTCCTGACAGTGCAGTGCTAGGAATCCACTGCACAGTCAGGTGGTGTCTCTCATCCAGTGACGTTTCTAGATTTTTTTCCTACCATTTTATAAATTTTGTTACTCGATTAGTAAGAGTGTACTACATGCAAATTTGGAGTAGCCCACACAATAGGTACAGTGCTGCACGGGGGCGGGGGGGGAGGTCAGCAGTATCCAAAATGATCACGTTCTAAAAGTAATTCACAGGCCAGTCCCTTTAGAACCAGTTTGGGTTTGAAACAGGATTGGAAAAGTTTGTTCATTACATCCACAAATTAATAATTTTTACACTTTATGCAAAAATTCTAATAATGTCACACCAGCTGTAGGTATAGTGATTCATATATAGTACATTTGCATATATATATATATATATATATATGTGTGTGTGTGTGTGTGTTGTCTTACCTGTTTCTTCCAGTTTAACGTTTGTTATATTTGTATAACCTGAATCAATGCACAATTCATCTGTAACATAAATAGAGAGATGTTTTGAAATCAGTGGCTAAATAATATTCTACTTTTTTTATTCTGTCTTTTAACCTAACAGCCTCTGCTTTCAGAGGAAGCATTCAGACTGTGGTGCAGGGGAGGTACACTTGGAACACAGAAACCTGGGGCCCAGGGCTGCCTCACTCATGTCACCGTGCCACTTCAGTTTGGTACTGTTACATCTACTTTGAGTTTCCATTCTGTGTAAACGTGGCATGATCTCAGATATTCCTGTTTGATTCAGAAATAGGATGTTTTATGAAAAGATGCTCCAGTGTTTTCAAGGCAGGAGGAGCCCAGCTGAGTGGCCCATCCCTCTGGAAACGTTCAGGTATCTGGGTGGGTTAGTTCTATATTGTTAAGGGTCACAGACCTGTGGGACCCCATGGGTTCTGTTGAGTCACAAGGCAATTATTCTGGTGTGTAAATTAGGGACACTCTAGATACCAGAAGAATGCTATGGCACCACACTCAAGGCAGTGTTGGGTGCTCTCAGCAGCTCTTGTTCACAGTGAACACACAAAGGTGCACAACATCCATTCAAGAGCACTGATTTTATTCAAATAATCGCAGTCAAGGGCCCAGTGGCATGGAGGGTTGAGGAGTTGGATGACACACCTCCCATCATGTCAGCAACATGGGTGCAGTGATGGACTCATGTCCCTGGGGGTTGGCCTGGGCAGGGTGAGGATCAAGCATATGTCTGACTGCTTTCTTCTCCCAGGGAGGGGGGGTCCAGTCACATCTTTCCTACACTACCACCACATGGAGACATGGTGATAGGACAGCAGGAGTGGCTTAAAAGGGGTGGCTGGCAGCAGGCACTGTAACATGTCTGCGCCTCCACGCTACATGCATCCCACATCATTGCTCCCAGACTGGGGTGAGAATACAAAGGAAAATGCTGGGCAGGCAACCATGACATCCCTGCCTGTCAATTCTAGTCTGCAATACCGCCTGGGATGCCTGCCCTTCAAGATGTGTTTTTTTTGGGGGGATAGGATAGCCCCCCCTTTCTGGCCCCACCACCACAGGGGGGAATTCATGGGGAAACTTCAGCAGGTAAGTCCCATGGGGAGGAGGCTGTTGGTCGGTGGGGGCAGGGCAGGGGTTGAGGGCATGCACCTGCACAAGAAAGGGTAAAAATCTTTATTGAAAAAAAATAGCTAGGCTACCCCCAGTGCTATGCGATGGGGTGCTTGCTTGGAATACTGGGGCATGGGTTTATGACTCTAGCATGGGACAGCAGGTGTGGAGATGGGCAGGTAGGGCTTAGAGTAAGCACTTTGATGTTCTTCTTCTGGCGGAATGGGGAAGGAGGACTACGTACACAGTCAGTTTTGGAATTGCTTGTTATGAGATTTGAGAGCTATGGTGGCCCATGAGGGACAGATCTTTTTATTACTGTTAATCAATTTCTATTGAGAATACATTAAAGCAACATCATCTAACATCCAACCAAATTACAGAACAAATCATGTCCGCAAGGAAACGTAATAACATACATTGACTATACAGTACAGAACCTCAACCACGCAGAGAGAAACAGTTCCTGCATAATACAAGTCCATCCATCTGTATTTATATAAGGTGAGCATAAAGACTAGTCAGAAACATACAGCTGGAGTTCAAACTCTCAGTATTATTTCTGGAGATAGGGAGGTATTGACCAGGGGAAAAGGGTGGAGGGGTCACTGCAATGGAGGAGGTGCACAAGCAAAGTCTATCCTCTCTAGGGTGGGCAAGTCCACCTCAGGTGGAGGGCCTGGTATGGTGTCCCAGCAGCGGGTCTGTACAGGAGGGAAAGGAGGCACGGGGACTACAACTCAATCTAGCTCACGACACAGAGCCACCTTAAGTGGAGAAGTAGGTAGAATGCA
The DNA here is from genome assembly GCA_016271365.2 of Neoceratodus forsteri. Classification (NCBI taxonomy): domain Eukaryota; kingdom Metazoa; phylum Chordata; order Ceratodontiformes; family Ceratodontidae; genus Neoceratodus; species Neoceratodus forsteri. The sequence goes on from JADMNL010000029.1 coordinate 181,660,848, forward strand.
GTGGTCCCCCACCTCCTAACCCCAGGGACATTTCAGGGAACTCCATGGCAGTAGCCCAATCAAAGGCTGGTAGGGCCCATGAAACCCCTGCGGGGGATAAGGCCTGATTTTCAATTGAGCCCCTTCCTATTATACAACAATGACAGTGATGGGAAGCTACTAGGACTCACTTCAGAGTTATGAGGGCCCCCCTTTAATTCCAACAAATTGGAGCAGCTCCACACAACCCTGGGGTGGGCGTGACTCCGAAAAGTAGAAAGCATCCCATCAGTGCACTCTGGGTGATAACCTTCATCTTTCTTCTTTTTCATTGGTTTTTAAAGTTAAATTATTGTTTTGATTGACAACATATATAATGAAATTATGGGCATAAAATCCATAAACGTGCATTCTGTTCTATCATCTGAAGAGGGTGCCAGACAACATCACTGCCACAGCTAATAGAGAGCTGTATGTACAGTACATTATGTAGCAGTGATGCCACAGGCAGCCATCTGGAGGAATGCAGATTCCCATACCCCTTAATGTTATTTTTTGTTCCAGGGGTGCAGACTTTGTTTGGGAGGGGGGTGACTGTTGGACCCCCAGGCAGCACTTTTTGTTTGGAGGGGGGGTTAGGACCCATGGTGGTACTTTTTGTCTAGGGGGGTTGCAGACCCTAACTCCCTAGGAAGCAGTGTTTTGGGAGGGGCCCTCAGGCCTCTTGGAAAATATAATTTATGGTGGCAAAGTGTTTGCAGCCTTTGCAAATGTTTAAATGTTACCTACCATCATTAGAAGTATCTGTGCAGTTTGGGTCAGTTGCATTCAATGCATCCTTTATGTTGAGAAAGGACACATTATATTCCTCGGTAAAATTCGAAAAGTAGTTTTCCACAATTACGTCATGATCTACAATAATGCTTCCACTCCTGTGAACAAAATGTATTATGAAGTAAGGGCGTAATTTGACAAATGGTAAGTTTTGTTATATTTACAATGAAAAGAAAGCTAATTAAAGAGAATGCATACAAGTCTCTAGGCGTGTCGATGGAGAAAGCATTACAGTTTAACATGCACACAGTTGGGATGGAAAACCATATTGCTTAAGTTTAGAGCACCCAGAACCTGGGGTCCTGATTCTGAGAGCGTGTTCGTCTAGCGCAGGCACAGTGTCTGAGGCAAGTCCTGACTTGCGTCAGGCACCCGGTTCCAGAAGTCGATGCCGCAGGTCTTGATGACACAACCGCTAGTGTTGCGGTTATGGAGAGCCCCTCACAATGGAATCAGCTGCGTAAAGCAGCAACAGTGCTGCAAACTGCATCACCACTTCTGGAATAGCGTAGGGATGTGTCCAGGAGCATTGATGCATTTGTGGGTCCCGTTAAGGTGGACACAGGCATCCCCCTTCTGGAATCAGCCCCGGGCATTTATTGAAAATAAATCATATGAAAACCACTGTATAGGTTCTAATAAGGTTCTGATCATTTTTAAATCACTGATTTTGGAGCATAATATATTCCTCCATTAGATCTTTATCTATTTAGAAAGGTGGTGGTGGCTAGAAAGACTCAAAAGTAGGTTTGAGGTCATGTAGTACCACTTCAGGTTGTTTAGATTCCTTTCTCGTCACTGATATAGCTTAAGGGGGAATAGTGATGGTTACAACAGTTTTTGTTCTTTAAAGTTCGGAAAGTTATGATAAGGTTCTGATAACTATCAGAACCTTTTATGACTTATCAGAACCTGTTAGATCCTCCAAACCTTTTGGTGTTCTCCCATTCCTAGCACAAAGTAGGTACAGTAGGTTAACGCCAGAAGTGGGGCCCTAAGAAGAACCACGTATTTATTAACAAGGAAAGCAGTATTTACTATTGGCTAGCATTTGTGGCAGAAGGGGAGCAGGGGGATGCACCAGTGCAAGTGCAGTTGAGCTAGGCGCATACACGTGGTATTCAGCACTGGGCATGCAAATGAGGCCATTATGCATGCAAGCTGACAAATAGAGCAATTTGCATGTCATTATGGCTCCATTTGCATGTGGTGCACCGATCTCTGGTGACTTGCGCCTAGCGCCCTGCCAGGCTGCAACTGTCGGGGACCAACGCCCCCTGCCCCTCAGCGTGCTCTGCACCCCTTCGCCCGATCGCAGGCATGTGAAAGGAGAAGCCCTGGTGGTTCAGTGGACCCAACCCCATCGCCCAATCGTGGGCATGAATTGGAATACTCCCTGGTGGTCCAGTGGACTGCTATCCCTTGCCCGATCACAGGCATGTAAAGAATTAATCCCTGGTGGTCCAGCAGACCGATCACTTTCGCCCCGCTCACAGGCATTCATCAAACCCCTGGTGGTCAGTGATACCCCTTCCCCACCCGCCCACTTAGTCTCCCACCACCCCACCCCCGGTCAGTGGTGGGCAGCAGCTACCTGCCGCAAGCTGCCCAGCTGCCCGGCTGACTGACAGCGTGCAGCGGGACTGTCACGCCTGTTAGTCCACTGCATGAGCCAATAGACTTGCAGCCCATACTGTACTACACAGGCAGGATAAGCACGGTGTTGCAATGTTTAAAAAAAATAATAAAAGGTGTCAGGAGTTAGTTTGAAATGAGGAACCAACGCTCTCAAAAAATATCAATTGCGGGAGCTCCTCAACAGGGGTCTGAATGTGCCGGCAATTCAGACAAATTATGGCCATATGACTCTGAATTACTTTGTATCTAAAACTTGAAATTCACCAACTCCTGTAACTCGTAACATAGCCAAGCTCTTGGCATTTACAAATGCCATGAATTCTGACATGGTGGGTAGATGTAGATATACATGTTAAATGACAATTGCAGCCGGGAGGTTTGTGTGCGTGTAGTGGCTAAAGAACACTGTCAAAGGTTGCACCGATCTAAATGTTAACCTGTATTTTGTATTTATTATATTGATGTCAGGAACTGATCCCTGTCTACCTACAGGGCAACCTTGTAAATAAGGCCTTAAGGTCCTAAGCATTTCATCCTGTTTAAAAAAAAAGATTTTTACTCTTACTACTACTGCTACATGTGTGCTCTTCTAATAACTAAACGACTGGCTATTTTACTCATATTGTGTATTGTTTATTGAGTTCTTGTCAAGTGGGAAAGGAGGATTGCCACTCATAGCAGGGCTAGGAGAGGGAAGGCAGTCCCTCTCCTCAGTGACGACATCCAGACGGGGAGCCATGCAGGACCTGTGGTGGGCGGGCCCATCATCCTGCCAGAGGGGTGTTTTTCACCTGATCATGCAGTTTGACCTTTGACATCACACATGGCTTCTCAGATTGCATTACACAAATGGACTATTTCTATGCACAACAGCACTATAATATTTATATAAGTATAGGGCTTATGGGCATACGAGATGGGCCCAGTGGTCCTTATCTGCCGACAATGTCTAAGTATCCATGTAATATCGGTATGCCGGTTGCATGTATTATGGTACTGTATGTACGTGTGACTTGACTGACGTAATTGTTTGGGATGTGACTGATTTCCCATATAAGAAAGGGAAACAAATTAAAATGGTGGTATAACACATAGTAAACCATGATGGAAATAACCCATAGTCCTTACCTCAGGTCACGAATCTCCACATCTTTAAATCCACGGACATTTCTGTAAACTTGTTTCATCTGGACAGAAAGAAAGAAAAAAGAACTTTTAAAAATTCCCCATGTGGCTAGTGGCTTAACCGTACTGTAGAACAAGAGAGTGCAACAGACCAATAGGACCACTACTTTCCCTTACATGTGAGGCACTCCTATTCTGTAAAAATTGTCTCACACACAGGTGCCCTGGACATGCGAGGAGGGTTTTTAAACGTTTTCAATACTATCGATGTATCTTGAATAATAATGTGTAACTATTGTCTGGTCACTGACAGAACTCTTAATGTAAGAGTGGTCTCACTTGCAATTTAGAGGTGCCAGACCCAGGACTGGTTTTAGACCTAATGGCCCCCAAGCAGACACACTTGTGATTCCTCTTTGCCCCTTCCACTTCCCCCTTTCATCCCTCCTGCCCCACCCCATATCCAAAAAGTTGTACAGATTCTCCGAACACAAGGCTGGCAACAACAGTCTTGTTTTTCATATCAACGCTTATTGCATTTCAAGCGAAACTCTACTTATATTTTCTACGATAGTGCTCCGTCTTGTGCTGATGCCCCAAGCAGCCACTAGGTTTGCTTGTGTCTAACACTGCCTGTGGTCAGAACCCATCCCTTTCATTTCACAGTTCTTGCAACCCAACAATGCTCAGGAGACCAGTCTTACAGCAGTAGACGTGCCTGCTGTAGTGAAGCAGAGGGAGAAGAAAAAGAAGAAGAAGGAGGAGGAGGAGGAGGAGGAGAAGAAGAAGAAGAGAAAGAAGAAACATAGAATTTTGCAGCAGGTAAGGACCACTTGGCCCGCCCAGTCTGCCCATTTTTCATTACCTACTTATGAAGAAGAAGAAGAAGAAGGAGGAGGAGGAGGACGAGGGAAGGAGAAAGAGAAGAAGGAAAAGAAGATGCCAATGCGGAATTATTAGCATTTATATAGTGCTTTCCATAGACTTTGTATCTCAAAGAGCTTTACAAGTAATGAGAGACTGGTAGCGAAGTGACTGTCAATATGTGGTAACAGCCATTTTGCATATCAACACCCCACACACAGCCCTGAACAATTGTATGAAACTGGGTAATGGGAAGGGAAACATTTGTCAGGACACCGAGGAAACCCCCCTACTCTTGATTACTTCCTTACTTCCAGATTTTGTAGTAGTATTTGACACTCTCTGGGTAGGAAGATTGAGAATAACTCTTTGGCCAGGAGGTTAATGATTTTTCTATATAAAAAATGGCCTTGAGAACATATACGTAACTGGAGGCCAATTAAAAGAAATACAAAATCACACATACCCCCATAATGCAAAGCATCATGGGCTGTATATGCAAATCACCACAGTATATTATGTTGGTTCAACTTTAAGCAGAAATGCATGTTACCGAAAGGGCTCTCGTACAGTCTGCAAAGGGTGCTAACAGAAGGCACATACACGTAGAGGCCAGTTAGTCTCCTCAGTAAAGACTGGAAAATCCTGACAAAAATTTTGGGAAAAAGAATGGCTGAAGTGACCAAGCAGCTGATTAGCTCAGCACAGTCCTGCTCAGTTCCAGATCACCACATTAGGCATAGTTTATTTGCATATGTAAATTAGTGGAACTTGTAATATGGAAAAAATAGAAGGCCTGATTACAGCATTAGACCAGGAGAAGGCATTTGATTGTATCTCTCACTCTTATTTGTTTTCCATCTTGAGGAAATATGGTTTTCCAGACCAATTTGTTTCTTGGCTAGAATGTTCATATGGGGCAGCTGCAGTGGTTCTACAATGCCGGTTCAACAACACTTGTGTGAAAAGAGGAGCCTGCTGAGTTGCATACAGTACCCATTTTCACCATCTAAGTTTAAATGAAGTATCTGGTTGTGGTCCCCTGGAAGTAAGCCTCTCTAGCACCTAAAGGTCTCTCATGATCTTAAACCAATCACTAAGTGTAGGCAGGGCACTTCTACCCCATAGGCGAGTAATCACCTCCTTGGCAGCCAAGATGTAGGATACCAGGAGAGACCCCTTTTGGAGATGCAGTCCCTCGGGTGGGACCATCAAGAGGATCAATTCAGGAGTTAGCACTGCCTCTTCTCCTCCTAATTCAACCAGAGCTGTAGCTATTTCCTGGATTCCTGCCAGAACCCCCTAATAATAGAGCAAGACCAAAAGACATGGCAGTGACCTGCCTTCACTTCCCCACAATTTCTCCAGCATTTCCCATGGGGATCACCTGTTATTTTGGCCACCTTAGCTGGAGTATTAAAAAAATCTATTACTCGTTTTCCAAGAAAATTCCCTCCAGTAGCGGGCAAGAGGGACCCTCAGAGAAAGCTTTGCGTATTTACTCCAGTCCTCCTTGGAGACTGGAATCTTTAATTCCCTGTTCCAGGACTCCAGAATTGAGACCGTGGATTCCTGAGAGAGTGCCTGCAGTCCCCCATACATCACCCCAATAAGGTGTGGCCATTGCTGCCACCTCAGGGCTGCAATAAAAAGATGTAATAACATAGGGGGTGGTTTTGGCAAGGCATTCCTAAGAGAACCCCTCTGAGTTAAAAGGTCTTTTAAAGAGACATATATCGGAAGATCAGCTTGCTGGATCCCATATATTTGTTGAATCTTGTGAAAAGAAAGAGGCCACTCTGGTTCCATTACTTGAAACAGGAATTTTAAGCCCATCTCACCCCACTGCTCAAATGTCTGTAGTGCTTGGGGAAAAAGAGAAGACATCTCTGACTTGATAAACTTCAAGAAATAGGAAACTGTCACAAAATCTCCCGAGGTCCACAGTCTATACCAAATATCCAGATTGGAACACATGCCTTGTAAGTAGGCAGGAGGACCAGCTGAAAGTAAGCTTGGAGAATAGACAATTGGGATGAAGTCCTGAATTTGACTGAGGGTTTGGTCTAAAATCTTCCAAGGGAGGGTATATGCCGGGTTACTCCACTGCACGATGCAAACTAGGACAGTAGTCTGAGCATATTTGAACAAGTTAGGGAGAGCCAGGCCCCCCTCACCTTGGGAAGTTGTAAAATGGTCCAACAAATCCTAAGTCTTTTACCTCCTCAGACAAATCTGGCCAGGGTACGATTCCAGAAGGTAAAGTAGGAAGGGGTAGGGAATATGGGTATAGTTTGAAATAGGTACAACAATCTGGGTAATATGTTCATACAGATGAAATCAATCTTGAGATAGAGTGGGAGATGGAGTTGGGACCATTCACGAATGTCGCCTTCTGTTCGTTGAGTAAGTGGCCCATAGTTCAAAAGGAGTATATTTTGGACATCTTGGGGAAGTGTCACTCCAAAATACTTAATTTTGGTGCTCTGCCATGTAAAAGGAAACCAGGCCTTTATATGATGGGGGAGGGGTATAATAAAAAGAAATAACCTCTGTTTTTGAGGAATTTATTCTATAGCCTGAGACCTGGGCAAAATTTTCCAGGATATCCCAGAGAGCTGGAAGAGATTTGTCAGGGTCAAGCAAGGAAAGGAGAATGTCATCTGCATTGAGAGCCAATCTCCAGTCCCTCTGTCCAGATGCAACTCCTAAAAGGGACCAAGAGTCTTGGATCTTCATCACCAGAGGCTCAATGTAAACTGTGAAAAGAAGTGGAGAGAGAGGACATCCCTGTCGGGTGCCTCTCTCGAGGGGTATCGGAGTATAAATCTCCCCATTAAGTCGAAGATAAGCTGTCAGAGAGGTATACATCCCTTTTAGTCACTTAATCACCTTCTCAGGGAAACCAAATGCTGACATGACCTCCCAGAGAAATCCCCAGGAGACTCTGTGAAAGGCTTTGTAGGCGTCTAGGCTAATGAATATGGAGGGGGAAGGTCTCCGGGACATGTACACTATGAAATGTATGGTTCGTTGAACATTGTCAGCTGTTTGCCTTGCCCTTAAAAAACCCAACTGGTCTGAATGAATCAGGCCAGGCGAGATGTCCTTCAGTCTGCGAGACCATATAGACATGTAAAGTTTATAAATCACAATTAAGGACTGAAATGGGTCGGCATAAATCTGTTGTTTGGGGGTCTTTACCAGGTTTCAACATAGCAGTTATGACTGCCTATGCCCGTGTGGCTGGGGGGTACCCTGCTGAATTTCTAGAAAAGCTTGACGAAGGGGAGGCAGTAATGTAGAAGCAAGAGCTTTGTACCACTCGGTACCAAACCCAATGGGTCCTGGAGATTTTAAGGTCTTAGCTCTGCCTATTGCTGACTGAATTTCAGCAACTGTGATGGGACTCAGCAAGAGGGCTCGTTGAGAGTCCGTCAGCTTTGGAAAAGTCAAAGGAGACAGGAACACTTGGATATCTTCAGGAGAAGAGGGGTCAGCTCAGCATATAATCTTTCGTAAAAAGTTTGGAATACATTCATTGTATCTGCACTGCAATACTTCCCCTTCCCGGTATTTAAATCCTGGATTTTGGTAACCGTCACAGAGTGTTTATAGGATCAAACTCTTTTAGCTAGATTTCTTGCCCCACGGGAGCCCCCTTCATAATAAAACCTCTTAGTGTATAAAAGCGCTGCCTGGACTTTATGGTCAAGAATCCCCTGTATTTCAGACTGTACCTATCTAAGCTCTTCAGGAGGGACCCTCTCACCCCTTGCCGCCCTTCCCTGTAGCTCTGAAAAGAGAGCTAATAGTGTTTTATATCTTGCCTCCCTTTGTTTAGCCTTAAGTGCTGAATAGGCAATAATTTCCGCCCGATTACTGCCTTTAGGGTATCCCATACTACAGTGGAGGAAATATCAGGAGTTAAATTGTTAGAAATGATTTGGGGGATACAGGTTTGCATCTGTTGGATAAACTCAGTGTCCTGCAGGTGGGAAACATTGAGCCTCCATATAGTAGACTTCTTAGGTGTCCCCAGGCTAACTTTCAGCAAGAGAGGTGCGTGGTCTGATAGTACCCGCACCATTGTTGTGATATCCTGTATTTTATCCAGAAATTCAATAGAGGCCAAAATGTAGTCTAATCTGGAAAATGTATGATGGCGTGCTGAGTAAAAAGTGTAGCCCTCCACGGTGTGAGAAAAATGTCGCCAGACATCGGTTAGTCCTAGCTGAGGGAGCTGTGCCTGGAAACGTTTTTATGTGGGGGAGTTTCTATATGTCTGGGGGTGGGAGGAGTCTCTCTGGGGGCAACAGAGTGATATTGAAGTCACCACCTACAAACATTATCCCCTTTTGTATGTCCATTCATTTGTTTAAAAACCTTCAAGGAAGAATTGGGGAAGCCCCCGGGAGGTAGATACACATTTGCACGTGTAACTTCTTGTTCAGCTAGGCGGCCCTGGACTATGATAAAACACCCATCTGGATCCCCACATTCTTGTTCTTTCACAAATAAAGTGACCCAAGGGATTAATTTGGACACTCCCCTACATTTATCAGTTCTACTCGAGGAGGAGAAGACCACATATCTGTTGCCTGCAGCAAGTTTAGTGTGCTCTAAAGGAGACAGATGAGTGTCCTGTAAGTAGATTAGGTGGGCTCCCTGTCGACACAGATACTGCTGGAGCCTTGACCTTTTAATAGGGTTATTAATCCCGTTTATGTTAAGGGAAAGCAGGTTAATCATCCTGTCAGCCATTTTAGAAGATTGTAATACCAGGCCTTATTGAAATATGCTACCTCTCCCAGATGGATGTGGTCGGTCCCCTCCTTCCCAGACACCATAGAACAGTCGGGAATATATCCCTCAACTTGATTATGTTTTTATAAAAAATGTTTTTGTACACAGGGACTAAATATGGGATTTCCTTGTTGGAAACCCCCTACTCTGAAATCCTGGCTACACCCCTGCCGCCGGGGAACATGTCAGGGTTCATTTTTACATTGTTCCAAGAAGATTGCGTTGTGGCACACATCCAGGGATATGTTACAAGTAAACACTAGAAAATTCCTACACAAGACAATTTGAACTGCCTTCTTCCCAGCTGATCCAATGTTTGACTGCACCCCAAGGACTTGGTAAAAGTGCTAAACACCTCAACTCAAGAAACCTAGAATCCCTGCCAAAGTATGCAATATTCTCTGGCTGTGTTGTTATGATTGTTTAAATGTTCGAAACGACCACAGGCATAAAAATCTTCTAGAGGATAGACACTGTATTCAGCTGGACCATAGAACATGTTTCTCCAGTGCACATATATTAAAAACTTGAGGGTAGCTCTGGCTAAGGTCTGGAAACAGGAAAAGGACCTCCTGGCCCACCTAGTTTGCCCTAAGGTCCCTACCTACTGTGCTGCCATAGACCTGATTCATCTCCAGCCTTAGCCCAAGGTCCCCTGTGCCTATACCATGCATGCTTGAAACCTGTTCCCATTTCTGTGTGCACCACCTCTGTTGGGAGGCTGTTCCAGGTGCCCATCCCCCTTTCTATGAAGAAATATTTCCTCACATCCCCTCTAAGTCTCCCCCGTCCAGCTTCACGTCACGCCCCCTTGTCCTTGAGCATCTCTTTCTGTGCAATATGCCACCTTTCTGTACCTTATTGATACCCTTGAGGTATTTGAATGTTTCTATCATGTCTCCACTTTCTGCCCTTTCCTCCAGTGAGTACATATTTAATTCCCTGAGACTTTCCTCATAGAGCTTCTGATGCATGCCACGCACCAATTTGTTGCCCTTCTCTGTACGTCCTCCACCCAATCTATGTTCTTCCTGAGATGGGGCCTCCAGAACTGGACACGGTACTCCAGGTGTGCCCTCACCATTGATCTATATAGGGGTAACACTACATCTCTTTTTCTGCTGGTGATACCCCTCCCTATGCACCCCAGCCTCCTACTAGCCTTCCCCACTGCCTAATAACACTGTTTTGCTACCTTCAAGTCATCAGATATGATGGCCTCCAGCTCCCTTTCCTGTTTTTTGGTTGTTAAAACCTCCCTCTCCCACTGATATGTTGCCCTTGGTTTTCCGTGCCCCATGTGCATAATTTTACATTTTTTTGGTTTTGAGGCCCAGTTGCCAAACCCGTGACCAGTCATCCAGCTGATGTTTTCTGAAATAACATATGGTGCCAGATATTCAATGGGAGGCACAAGAATGGTGCAGAGGTTTTACGCTTGCGTCTGACCCAGCAAGTTCTGTCAGACAGCGGACTGCGGCTAGTCAACTGAATATTTGTCTGTGTTAGCACAGCGCTAAGTGAAACTGCACTGCTTCAGCATGGACCTGGGCTGTATCCAGCCCACAGAGAATTGTACTCCCCAGAACAGATAGTGCTGGGACCCCTGTGGGCGATATTCAGTCATAACATGCAAATGAGACCATTGGATATGCACATTATGGGCTCATATGCATGGTGTAATGCAGACAATTAGTGCCTATCCTGTGTGTGCCAGATGACTTCTTGGTGACTAGTAGCACTGTCCCACACCTGAACTACAGTCCCATATATGGTTGTATATCCCTGGTGTCTAACGGCACCCTACCCAAATGCTTGTCCCATGTACAGTTACATAGCCCTGGTGTCTACAGGCACCCCCAACCCTGAGCATCCCCGTGCCCAGTAAACTGTCATATTCCTGAAATCTATTGGCACCCCCCCCACCCCATAAACACCCCTGTGCCCTGTACATCACTGGTCTGTGGTGGGACACCCAAACCTGTCTTTGAACCCTGGTCTTCGATGTGAGAAGGCAACGGGGTTGCCAAGGCACCTCTGAGCCCACTAGCCTGCAAGTTATATGACAGTAAATTCTTAAGCATTTAGGCCCAACCAAGGACTGAGTTATTGTCAGTTAATCTAACCCCAAGGAGATCATGAGGTACGAGGTAAAACTCACCACCCTTTTATAACTGGGATTAGATAAATGATTGTACACCCAGCCTCTGCTGTCTGAATGCCATTATGGAAGTACAGCATACATTTTCCATTTACTTTAAAATTAATTATTTTATAGTTAAAATTCTATTTCCTACACTGTACATGAGGGTTTCCAGCCATTATTACAACCAAGTTAGAGTGCTGTCAGCCAACAGATTGATCCAGTCTTTAGGTAATCATTGTTTGACAGTTTTGTTTGAGATACTACCAGCTCGCATACCTGGTTTATGAAGTATGTCTCAAATTCTTTGTATTGCGAACTAGTATGGTTCTGCAGCTCCTCACTGAACACTTTGTTCGTTATCCTTATCGCGACAACCACAGTTCTGTTCACTCTCTCTATAAGGCAGATTAAAGCAGAAAATGCACATTACACTGACAATTCTGAACATGTGTCTCTTTTTATTCCATTTTAGACTGCCTTTTTTCTTCCATCTCATGACCCAATATGTTACAAAGTTTTACCTCTCCAGCTAACTTACGAATCACCCACTTTGCAGTGAATTTTCCTAGGGAGGTGACACTTGTTCAGACGAAAGCAGGTGAAGTTATGACAAAGCGGCATCACTGCCAGTGAATTTACACGACTTTGCTTCAAAAAGTGCCACTTGCCTGCAAAAAATATTTTGCCAAGTCAGCACTTTGTACTTTATGAATTTGGCAAAAGTGCACGAATTTGCAAAGCGCAGTTTGTCAGTGACAGCTTCGCACAACTCTACTTATGAGATGCCCTTCTGTCCCTGTTTTGAGCCTGCTTTGGAATTCTTAAGATTTGAAATATTTGTTCAACTTTCAATTTATTTAGGATTAAGTCGTTGAGACAAATCTCATTTGCAGTGATGTCCCAGCAATCGTATGTACCAGTTTCACATCATAGAAAATTTAAATGCAGTTAAAAAAAAGTTAAAAAAAGCAAGAACAATCACAGTAAACACTACGCATATCCATATTAAATGGAACATTAAACCAACTGACAAACACGAGTGTTCAGAAAAGTCTAGGGATCTGTATATGTAACAAGGTTACTGCAATCAGGTTATCCCATCACTGCACAGAAACATAGAATCTGTCAGCAGATAAGAACCATACAGCCCACCTATTCTGCCCATTTCCATACTCACTGCTGCAGCCCCGAATCCTATTTGATCTGCGGCTCTCCTGCTCTGCACATCTCCAGGGTACCCTTATGTCTATCCCATGCACTCTTGAACCCCTGTTTTGTTTTCACTCCCACCACTTCTGCTGGAAGGCCGTTCCATGGCTCCATCACCCTTTCAGTGAAAAAGTACTTCCTAACATTACCCCAGAGCCTTCCACCCATCAGCCTCATATCATGCCCACTTGTTCTTGTGCAGAGTTTTCTCTGAAATATGTTTTCGATCTGTACCCTGTTTATTCCCCTAAGGTACTTGAAAGTCTATCATATCTATGCTCTCCTTTCTTTCCTCCAATGAACAGATATTAAGGTCCTTAAGTCTTTCTCACAGGGCATCTGGTGCAGTCCATATACCATCTTTGTTGCCCTTCTCTGGACTGCCTCTATGTTGTCAATAACATGTGTCACACATTTGGGGCAGTGACAGGAGCCATGTATTTATTTGCCTAATAGAAGGAGGTTTTATTCCCTGTTTTCAAAATATCTCAGGGAAGGAATTCCACACTAAAAGCACCCAGTAACTTAAAAAGTACCTGGCCGTTGCCATGACAGTCTGAAAGGATGCCAATTTTAAGATGCATGCATTCTCAAGGATGAATGCTTCTCCCCAAATACCAGCCTCTCAGATAAATATTCTGAACTTTGTGCTGTATACATTTTGCTCAAAGTACGTCTATTGGTGAGAGATGTCCATCCTAATTTTTAATGCAAATTACAACTGTGAGTATTATACTGACTATTTAAAATAAAACATGCCAGTCTAGTGAACAATATGTCTAACTTAGGTATTGGTGAGCTATATTTACTTGATTCTGTCACTTTCAAAGAAAATCTTAAAAACACAATGTACTGGTACAGTTCTGCCTACAAGGTATTTATTGCCTGTATTCCTTTCCTCTTTCCTTCTTCATGACAAGGCAACTTCACATGGAAACAGGATCCTTTTCCCCCAAACTCTGTCTGCTTCCACTGCTTTTAATGCTCCTCAGTCCGTCTCCTGTTCGGGCAGTGGTCTTCTCAATCACTGACTTCTGTCTGTACCACCCACACCTCTCCCCACACCCTGCAAGTAAACATCATGGTAGGGCCTGTTTCTGCAGTGGTTGGGATCACATGTTTGTAGGAAAGGGAGAATACAAGCCAAGGGTAGGACCAGCCCTAATGACATCACCAGTCAGCAAAGGCTGTCATTAGACACAGTCAGGATTTTCTCCCCCCAAAGCACCCACCTACCACTTAGCATTTACAGACCCTCGATGGAGGCTTCACTTTGCAGGGAGGCAGTGGACCTTGTCCAATGATGGGTGCTATCATGTTGCTTCCAAATAGAGAAGGTGTTCTAACAGCATGTGAATTGTCGCACTCTCCCCAGAGTCAGAAAGTGCCCCCCCCACAACACCCTGACAGCTCCATCGACCCTAGACTGGAGGTCAGGGAATGCAGCACAACCACGGGTCTCCGACACACCTCACCACCATCAGAGACCCTGAATAGTCACATTTTCATTCAGAATTATTTTGCCCTAAAGAGATGGAGACATACCAACATACTACTCACCCACTTTGATGGTGTCCACTGCAGACTCACAAAACCTGCCGTTGAAGTTACTCGGGCAGATGCATTTCCCTGTACCATCGTCAATCCCACCATTTTTGCATGAAGATGCTTTTGTTGTAGTGGCTGTGTTGTTGGAATAAACACAATTTGGTTAGTGAAAAACACTTTACCACTTTCACTCTCAGCCTGATGTAATCTCAGATGTAGTGTCACCAGTCTGAAAGGGCATTCCAGAGAGTCAAGCATCTAGGGCTGGATTTACTAAGACTAGCAGCACTCGTTTTATCCCCTTGTGTTACTTGCAAACTGACTTACATAACACAACATGTGGTCTAACATCTGGATGCAAGTGCTGTGAGATGTGCGCCAAAAGAAACTGCAGGTGTCAAAATAATGATGCATGCATGATTTTTGTGCCATGAAGTGAGAAAACCGTCCCAAATGCATCAAAACATTTGAAAATAGGATACAAACAGTTTGGAGCATTTGTCATGCAAAATGCTGGGTCCAAAAAAGAAGTTAGGCCAGTACCATAAGTTTTGAAAATCCAGCCACTTTGACAGTTTTTGCGTTTTACAAAGAAGGAAGTGTTACAGGTGGGCATAATTTAATGAAAATTATGAAATGGGTAACAAAAATAATCCAGAAACCTGATTGACTGATGAGCTCCGAACCAGTGTAACAGGACAAGAGAAAGCAGGGTTTTAAATAATTGATTAGCAGTTTTTTTCTTGGGACTATGCTAACTGTACAGAAAGTATTTATATAGATTTTCTAGAAGTGCTGTGTTTGTTAAACACAGTGAGGCAAGAGTTATGCATTTTCACAAAGATTTAGCACTTTTATGAGCAAAACGCTAATCAATTTTTAGAGTTAAATAAATCCCTGGAAAGATCTATGACTACACTGACCTGTTTACATTAAGCAGGCACAATTGTATCAATACACCTCAATTCATTTACTTGTATTGAAAAAAGAAAATGTCGAATCTGATATCTACTGGCCAAAGGCAGAATTACAGTTGCTCATATGACTTTATTTCACCTTTTCTCTAATTTTTACTTATGTACATTAAAATAAAAAAAGAATAATTTCTCCACTAATCCTTATGGACCCGTTTCATAATCTAATAAGACACTCCAGGGTGTGATTCATGCTAGTAAATGGAACTTCTCAAGCATTGGAAGCACTCAGCCTTGGCCTTGTGCTTCAACCTACCTAAGGTATGTCGTTATCACAGCACAGAGCACACCCTGTCATACCATACTGTTTAAGTAGCAGACAGGAAAACCTACATGTGCAAAGTATCCAGATTATCTGAACCTAAGTAAAGAGACTGCATATCTGTTGCTATCCAATGGAGACCCAAATGTATCTACCCATCTTTACACAGTGCTGGCTGGCCATTTTCTTTAGTGATGTTTCTTTTTTCCTAGTGCTTAGTCAGAATGTATTTTCTGCCAGCAAACTGCAGGCGAGTTGCAGATTCAGCAAGCAGAAATGTTTCTGAGAGAGCCATTTTTCACTAGGGCAGAAGAGCAGTTCTGTGGCAGAACCAGTTACCTGACAACCAGAAGAATCCAAAGCTTAGACTCAGGAGTCAGGCAGATGTCTGCAAACACCACAGATATGCACCTCTTGGGAATCATAGAATTCTATGGAAATTTCAGAATTCGCAGAGGAAATTATATGGAACAGAATTATCTAATTCCCCCGTTCGCTTTTTTTATTTTGCCATGCAAATCGCTCATCCTCTCAGCATTAGAACAGGTAGCACTGGCCTTTAAAATGCAGAGCAAATGGTCAGAATGCAGAGCACATGTTTAACTTAAAGAATAAGTTCAGGAACGGTGGGCATCATGTGTTTAGTGTTAATGGGCTGCATTCAGGATTGGCATTCTGCCTGTACCACACATTTGGGTGCTGCAAACCTACCATGGCATCAGGCTTCTAGACTTCAGTGGGAGCAGGCAGTAGTAGGCACATTGTGTACTGGGCAGGTGGGCTGCTCATGAATATGCATGAGCCCAGGCACTGCCTTGAGCCCCTCCCCCCGTGTTGTTGCTCCTGGTGCAGTGGATACAGCACGCTGGGGCAAGGGGCCACTGTTATTACTCCTCAGCTTTGGGACTGATAGCAGGCATTGTTTACAATGGCCAGTGCTTGGGATGGTCCATTCTATGCCACAGACATTGCTTCTGTCAAGTGACTGGCACAGTGGTTTGATGGGTTGTGGAGTGGGGGTCCTTGGGGTTTGGGGATGGCAGATAACTATTTCCAACTACATGATTACTCTCTAGACCGCCAGTCAGCCCTTTCTGCATGCTGAGCTCCAGCATTCAGGAGTGTAGCCAGTGGCCCCCAATGTGGCATTTGCACACCCACCCTGTACCCCAAGCCCTTCCTGTGTGCAGTACAGTCATTATACAGGGCACCAGAGCCAGTCCTATATCGACTGGAGCTTACCGACTGGCAGTGGCATGTACCCTGAATCCAGTCCAACTACTGATCGTATCACACTAGTTTCTGTTTTATTGGCTTGTATGTTGAGAAATAACTCTAACATTATGGGAAAAATCATTACATCATTGAGGAACAAGGGTAAGTCTAGGCATAAAACAGTGCTATGCAACATGCAGAGAATTCAAGAGCAATGTCACCATGACAGCAGCATATATTTACACATTTATGGAATATATAGAGAATACTGGATGGGCAGCTAAGCACAACCAGTGTGTTCTGCCACAGAGGGGTTCTGATTCCCTCTGACCTTGAGAGTGAAGCTCGAGAGGTCCATGAGAATCAGAACCTCAGGTGACAGAACACACAGTTTGTGCATAAAGTTGCTCATCCTGTATTTTTTATAGTGCATAGTAGTATTATGTGAAATGTGTGCATTGTGTTTTTCCTTTTTCTTGATGAAAATGAAATGAAACTGACTTAAGTCTCTTGAGGTTCTAGAATATTGTCACCACAGAATTAAATAGAGGAAAGTAACAATGTGCCAGCATTCGAGTGGTTCTGCTGCAGTAGTGACATCACTTCTGCAGCAGAACAAACATATTCCAGGCATGGAATTCCATGCATAACAGCATTCCACTATGCACTAAATTGTATTATTTAATGAAAGACCAGTAATACAGTATGCAATTATCTCAACTACCACATTCATTTACTTGATCTTCATATATCTGATTAACTGCATACCTGGTGGGAATCCAGTTGTAACAGTCACAGTGGAGACTGTTGGAGAAGACACAGTGGAGGCTGCCGGTGAGGATGCAGTAGAGGCTGATGGTGAGGACTTAGAGGAGGCTGTGGGTGAGAACACAGTGGAGGCTGCAGATGAGGAGACAGAGGAGGCTGTAGGTGAGGATCCATTGGAGGCTGCAGGTGAGGACATGGTGGAGGCTGGGGATGAGGACACAGTGGAGGCTGCAGATGAGGAGACAGAGAGGCGTGGAGGTGAGGATCCATTGAGGCTGCAGGTGAGGACATGGTGGAGGCTGTGGGTGAGGACACACTGGAAGCTGCAGGTGAGACAGAGGGGACTATGGTTGAGGATGCACTGGAGACTGTGGGTGAGGACACAGAGGAGGCTGCAGGAGAGGACACATTGGAGGTTGCTGGTGAGGACACAGTGGAGGCTGCTGGTGAAGACACAGTGGAGATAGTTAATGAAGACTGAGTGATGACTGTGGGAAAGATTCTGTGGAAACCGTGGGTGAAGATTCTGTGGAGACTACAGCAGCAGTTTCAGTGGGCAGTGTGGCTATGGACTCTGTGGAGACTGTGAGCAGATTCAGTGGAGCCTGAAGGAGCAGTTTCTATGGAGATTGTGGGAATAGACTTTGTGGAAACTGTGGGTACTGATTCTGTGGTGAATGTGGGTGCAGTTTCTGTGGAGATAGTGGGTGTAGATTCTGTGAAAACTGTGGGTGCAGATTCTGTGGTGACTGTGGGTGCAGATTCTGTGGAGACTGTGGGTACATATTCTGTGGAGAGTGTAGGCACAGATTCTGTGGAGACTGTGGGTCCAGATTTTGTGGTGAATGTGGGTACAATTTCTGTGGAGACTGTGGGTGCAGATTCAGTGGTGAATGTGGGAGCAGATTTTGTGGAGACTGTCTGATCAGATTCTGTGAAGACTGTGGGTACAGATTCTGTGGAGACTGTGTGAGCAGATTCTTTGGAGACTGTGGATACAGATTCTGTGGAGACTGTGTGTGCAGATTCTGTGGAGATGGTGGGAGCAGATTCTGTGGAGATGGTAGGTACAGATTCCATGGAGACTGTTGGTACAGATTCTGTTGAGATTGTGGGTACAGATTCTGTGGAGATTGTGGGTGCAGATTCTATGGAAACTGTGGATGAAGATTCTGTAGAGACAGTGGGTGCAGATTCTGTGGAGACTGTGGGTGCAGATTCTGTGAAGACTGTGGGTGCAGAGTCTGTGGAGACTGTGGGTACAGATTCTGTGGAGACTGCAGTTGCAGATTCTGTGGAGACTGTGGGAGCAGATTCAATGGTGACTGTGGGTGCAGTTTCTATGGAGACTGTGGGTGCAGACTCAGTGGAGACTGTGGGGCCAGATTCTGTGGAGGCTGTGGGTGCAGATTCTGTGAAGACTGTGGAAGCAGATTCTGTAGAGACTGTGGGTGCAGATTCTGTGGAGACTGTGGGAGCAGATTCTGTGAGAGACTGGGAGCAGATTCTGTGAAGACTGTGGTGCAGATTCTGTGGAGACAGTGAGAAAGATTCTGTGGAGGCTGTGGGTGCAGATTCTGTGGAGACTGCAGTTGCAGATTCTGTGGAGACTGTGGGAGCAGATTCCATGGTGACTGTGGGTGCAGTTTCTATGGAGACTGTGGGTGCAGACTCAGTGGAGACTGTGGGTCCAGATTCTGTGGAGACTGTGAATGCAGATTCTGTGGAGTCTGTGGGTGCAGATTCTGTGGAGAATGTGGGTACAGATTCTGTGGAGACAGCGGGAGAAAATTCTGTGGAGACTGTGGGTGCAGATTCTGTGAAGATTGTGGGTGCAGATTCTGTGGATACTGTGAGTGTAGTTTCTGTGGAGACTGTGTGTGCAGATTCAGTGGTGGCTGTAGGAGCAGTGTCTAAGGAGATTGTGGGAATAGACTCTGTGGAAATTGTGGGTGCAGATTCTGTAAAGACTGTGGGTACAGATTCAGTGGAGACTGTGGGTACAGATTGGCAGAGACTGTTGCAGAAGACTCTATGGAGCCTGTGGGGCCAGATTTGTGGAGACTGTAGGTACATATTCGACAGAGACTGTTGCAGAAGACTCTGTGGAGCCTGTGGGTCCAGATTCAGTGAGACTGTGGGTCCAGATTCAGTGGAGACTGTGGATACAGATTCAGTGAAGACTGTTGCAAAAGACTCTGTAGAGACTGTAGGTATAGAATCGGTGGAGACTGTTGGTGCAGATTCAGTGTTGTCTGTGGGAACAGATTTTGTGTAGACTGTGGGTACAGATCCTGTGGAGATTGTGAGTGCAGATTCTGTGGAGACTGTGAATGTAGGTTCAATGGAGTCTGTGGGTATGGAATCTGTGGAGGCTGTGGATGCAGATTCTGTGGAAACTGTGGGTACAGATTCTGTGGAGACTGTGGGTGCAGATTCTGTGGAGACTGTTAGTGAGGATTCTGTGGAGACTGTGATACAGATTCTGTTGAGACTGTGGGTACAGAGTCTGTGGAGACTGTGGGTGCAGATTCTATGGAAACTGTGGATGAAGATTCTGTAGTGACAGTGAGTGCAGATTCTGTGGAGGCTGTGGGTTCAGATTCTGTGGAGACTGTGGGTGCAGATTCTGTGGAGACTGTTAGTGTGGATTCTGTGGAGACTGTTGATACAGATTCTGTTGAGACTGTGGGTACAGAGTCTGTGGAGACTGTGGGTGCAGATTCTATGGAAACTGTGGATGAAGATTCTGTAGAGACAGTGAGTGCAGATTCTGTGGAGACTGTGGGTGCAGATTCTGTGGAGAATGTGGGTGCAGACTCAGTGGAGACTGTGGGTCCAGATTCTGTGGAGACTGTGTGCAGACTCTGTGGAGACTGTGGGTCCAGATTCTGTGGAGACTGTGGCAGCAGATTCTGTGGAGGCTGTGGGTGCAGATTCTGTGGAGAATGTGGGTGCAGACTCAGTGGAGACTGTGGGTCCAGATTCTGTGGAGACTGTGGCAGCAGATTCAGTGGAGGCTGTGGGTGCAGACTCAGTGGAGACTGTGGGTCCAGATTCTGTGGAGAATGTGGGTGCAGACTCAGTGGAGACTGTGGGTCCAGATTCTGTGGAGACTGTGGCAGCAGATTCTGTGGAGACTGTGGGTGCAGATTCTGTGGAGACTGTGGGAGAAGATTCTGTGGATACTGTGAATGCAGATTCTGTGGAGTTTGTGGGTGCAGATCCTGTGTAGACTGTGGGTGCAGATTCTGTGGAGACTGTGGGAGAAGATTCTGTGGAGACTGTGGCAGCAGATTCTGTGGAGGCTGTGGGTGCAGATTCTGTGGAGACTGTGGGAGCAGATTCTGTGGAGACTGTGGGTGCAGATTCTGTGGAGACTGTGGGTGCAGATTCTGTGGAGACTGTGGGAGAAGATTCTGTGGAGACTGTGGCAGCAGATTCTGTGGAGGCTGTGGGTGCAGATTCTGTGGAGACTGTGGGAGAAGATTCTGTGGAGACTGTGGCAGCAGATTCTGTGGAGGCTGTGGGTGCAGATTCTGTGGAGACTGTGGGAGCAGATTCTATGGAGACTGTGGGTGCAGATTCTGTGGAAACTGTGGGAGCAGATTCTGTGAAGACTGTGAATGCAGATTCTGTGGAGTCTGTGGGTGCAGATTCGGCAGAGGCTGTTGCAAAAGACTCTGTGGAGCCTGTGGGTCTAGATTCAGTGGAGACTGTGGGTGCTGATTCAGTGGAGACTGTGGGTACAGATTTGGCAGAGACTGTTGCAAAAGACTCTGTGGGGCCCATGGAGCCAGATTCAGTGAAGACTATGGATACAGATTCAGTGAAGACTGTTGCAGAAGACTTTGTGGAGACTGTGGGTATAGAATCTGTGGAGACTGTTGGTGCAGATTCATTGTTGTCTGTGGGAAATGATTTTGTGTAGACTGTGGGTACAGATCCTGTGGAGATTGTGGTTACAGATTCTGTGGTGACTGTGGGTGCAGAGTCTGTGGAGACTGCAGTTGCAGATTCATTGGAGTCTGTGGGTACAGAATCTGTGGAGACTGTGAGTGCAGATTCTGTGGAGACTGTTGCTGTGGATTCTGTGGAGATTGTGGGTACAGAATCTGTGGAGTATGGAAGTGCAGATTCAGAGGAGTCTGTGGAGGCTGTGGATGCAGAGTCTGTGGAAACTGTGGGTGTGGATTCTGTGGAGACTGTGGATACAGAATCTGTGGAGATTGTGGGTGCAGAATCCGTGGAGACTGTGTGTATGGATTCTGTGGAGGCTGTGGATGCAGATTCTGTAGAAACTGTGGGTGTGGATTCTGTGGAGACTGTGGGTACAGAATCTGTGGAGACTGTGAGTGCAGATTCAGTGGAAACTGTGAGTGGAGAGTCTCTGGAGACTGTTTCTACAGACTCTGTGGAGACTGTAGATGCTGTAGAGTCTGTGATAGTATATTTTGTAGACAGCATGGAAAGTGTGGAAATTGATGCTTCAGAAACTGTGGAAGATTCTGTGGTGACTGTGGCAGGAGATTCTGAGGGACTTGTGTGCCCAGACTCTGTGGAGCTAGTAGTTGTATCATCTGTGGAGGCTGTTGATTGAGGCTCTATGAAAGTTGTGAGTTCAGACTCTGTGGATGCTGTGGTTGCAGTCACTGTGGAGAAAAACACGTTTGTTAAATATTTCACATTTTTGTGTGATATTTTAAATACCAAACTCAGGATCCAAAACTGAATTTGCATTCTGTTCAGTGTATGTTTCTTGTCCTCATTTCATGACATTACTGATCTCACTTGTAACATTTCTTCCCAGTTCCTTGTGACTGGGATGGGTATTGCTCCTGGCAGAAGAGAATAATACAAAAGAGAAAGGTCAAATGACAGTTTGGACTCTAGTTACCCACCCTGATTAAGTGGCACAGAGACTTTGAAATACTGGGGGGTTATAAATGTGCATGTCATTTATGATGATTTAAAAAATTTGTTTAAAAAATTGGGACGTGGCAGTTTGAGATAATTTCCACCTTTTCTGTGGTTGTCTGTACCTGACATCACAATCTGCTGCTGGTGACGTAACAATCTGTTGCTGTGGAGATGATAATGATGTAAAAAGCAGAGGGTCATGATGCCAGAAATAGACAGGTGGCCAGAGCAGGTGAGATCCAAAGAACTAACAACTGCAAAGAGCTTGGCTGTGCAGGACCTTGAGAAAGAGCTTGTGGTTATTGAGTGCAACATCGGTGACTACGTGTGGGGTGGGGGGGTCTGTTGATGTCATACCTTTCAATAAAAATCATTTTGCTTTCATCCTGTGATCAAGCCCTGGTCTCTGTGTGTTCCAGCCCTGTGTAGTCTAGCTGTTTGTAATTGTGAGTACTTTTTTCACTGTTGTTCCGGTCATTTCATCTGCAAAGTCTAATGAACAGTGTTCTGTTTTTTTTGTTGGTTATAATTAAAAAGGTGCAACTAACTATAGAAAATAAATGAAACGGAATCTGAACTGTGCTTAAAAACTGTGTTCGGAGCCCTCAAATCTCTATGGCACATCATCACTGCATTCTGAGGTAGCATTCCCAAACTTCTGTGTCACATTTGTTTCACTTCTGCAGCCGGAATTAGTTGCCTATGAGGTGGATTCCTGTGTAAACCATTGCCTAAATACCACATGATGTCATTAACGAAAGTGATCATGGAGTGGGGGCATTTCACGACAAGTAAAGATGGGAAATGAGCCAAGAATTGTTGAAAACAGTAGTTTTTTTGTAAACAGTTGCACTGCCCTCTGGACCTGTACTGGCAATCTCACAGACCCATCTGCCCCTCCCTCTCCCACTTTTTTTTTGCAACCCTTCCCTTGTCATCACCCACAGTCTTCCTCCCTCATGATAAAGACTTGCTGGGTGAGTATAGTAAGTTCCAAAAGGAATCTTTTGAAAATTATCAAAACCTTTTCAGAAAGACAGCCCGCCGACACACTGGTAGCAGTACTGCTTGCAGCACCAGTGACCCGGGTTCAGTAACAAGCCTGGGCTGCTGGAGGCCCAGTTGGGGGGAGAAGGATTGAGCACCCGTGGGGCCACTCTCCTTCTCTGGGGAAGGAAGGCAGCAGTCCCCACTGCTCTACCGCCACCTGAGTGACCACAGGTAGTGGTGCAGTTGGGAGAGGCAGAGGTGCAGGGAAGGGCAGACGTCAGCCCATGGCCTGGAGCAGAGGTACATTTCTGCATGTCTTTGTCTCCTTGGCCCTCCTCAGGGATGGGACCAGAAAAACATGAAGAAGCCCCTTCCCTACACCTGGAGATGGACCCACATGCCCTGAGTGGAGGGTGAGGAGTAGTTCCTGAGCACCCATTCACGTTAAAGGTAAGAAGGGGGTTGGGGTGACCCTCTCTACCTAGGGGGCAAGCTGGATGCTTGAAGGGTCTAGGATCAGCCACAATGAGTAATGTCCTCTGCCCTCTGGAGCAGCCAGAACGGACACATGGGGGATCCTGAGGATAGGTGTAGGTTTGGTGTCAGAGGGGGCGTTAAAAGAAAGTAAAAAAAAAACTTTCAGAACTTGAAAAAAAGGTTCTGATAAGGTTCTTTTACAAAAATTGCAGTAGTTCTGGAAGTTCTGAGCTTATCCAAACCAGTTCCCCTAGTTTCATTCATCTTCTATATTACATAGAAACATAGAAACATAGAAGTTGACGGCAGATAAGGACCGCAAGGCCCATCCAGTCTGCCCATTTCTTTTTCTATCTTATAAATGTGCCATCGGCCTTTGCTCTGTCAGTGGCCTATCTATTCATAGTCATTTGTATTGCTCCTTATGCCTATCCCATGCCTGTTTGAAGCCTGCACTGTATTCATAGCCACCACTTCTTGTGGTAAGCCATTCCATGCATCCACCACCCTTTCTGTGAAAAATAATTTCCTCATTTCCCCTTAATCTGACCTCCCTCTAATCTCATACTGTGTCCTCTTGTCCTGCTATTTTCTTATATTTAAACATGTTAGACTCTTTCACCTTGTTTATGCCCTTAAGGTGTTTGAATGCCTCGATCATATCACCTCTCTCCCTCCTTTGCTCAAGGGTATACATATTGAGCTCCGTTAATCTGTCCTCATATGTCTTCTGATGCAGTCCCTGCACCATTTTAGTTGCCCTTCTCTGGACTGCCTCAATTTGGTTAATGTCCTTGTGAAGGTGTGGCCTCCAATACTGCATGCAGTACTCCAGATGGGGCCTAACTAGTGTCTTGTACAGAGGATTATTACCCTCCACACTTGTGATACCCCCTACTAATACACCCTAACACCCCTATTTCACTCTACTGCTTTAGAGGTCTGTTTGATGATTTTAGGTCATCAGTGATGATGATGCCCAAGTCTCTTTCTTCCTTTGTGACTGCTAGCAACTCCCCTCCCAGCCTATAGGTGGCTTCAGGGTTTCGCTTCCCTATGTGCATGACTTTGCACTTCTTTGCATTAAATCCCAGTTGCCACTCTTCTGACCATTCTGCCAGTTTATCCAGATCTCTTCTCATTCTGCCCACCCCATCTGGATCATCTACTCTGTTGCAGATCTTGGTGTCATCTGCAAACAGACAAGCTTACCCTCTAGTGCATCTGCAAGGTCACTAATGAAGATGTTGAAGAGGACTGGCCCAGGACTGATCCCTGAGGTACCCCACTTGTGACTTGCATCTCTTCTGACTGTATACCATTTACCACCACTCTCTGTTTTCTGCCCGTCAACCAGTTTGCCACCCAGTTGACCAACTTCTGACCCACCCCGAGCCTACCCAGCTTATTTATCAATCTTCTATGTGGAACAGTGTCAAAAGCTTTGCTGAAGTCAAGGTAGGCAACATCAACTGCTCCCCCTTGGTCCACCACTCTGGTTACCCAGTAAAAGAAATCTATGAGATTAGTTTGACAGGACCTTCCTTTTGTAAACCCATGCTTGTCTTGGATCCTGTGCCCCTATGGATTCCAGGTGTTGCACTATCCTTCCTTAAGGAGTGCCTCCATAATCTTGCCCACTACTGAGGTAAGACTGACGGTCTGTAGTTCCCGCCTCCTCCCTGCTACCACTCTTGTGGGCGGGATCACATGAGCCCTTCTCCAGTCTTCTGGGACCTCCTGTGCTCAGAGACTCACTAAACAATTCTGCTAATGGCTCTGCTAGTTCCACCCTTAGCTCCTTAAGTACCCTGGGATGTATGCCATCAGGTCCCATTGCCTTATCCACCCTGAGCTTAGCAAGCTCTTGTAGGACCCTTTCTTTTGTGAAGGGAGTAGTGCTCACCTCCCTCCCTCCTGTGTCCATGATGCTGAGCTGTGGGCCCTGCCTTACCTTCTCTTCAGTAAATACTGAGCAAAAGTTTCTATTTAGGATAGATGCCTTTACAGGGGCTCCTCCTCACATGTTCCATTTTCTCCATTAAGCTTAGCAATACCCCTCTGGACTTTCTCCTTTCACTAATGTATCTATAGAAAGTCTTGTCACCTTCTTTTACTGTTGTACTAGTGTTTCCTCAGTTTGGGACTTTGCCTGCCCACTGCCTTACCTGCTTCCCTTAGGGCAGTTTGGTATGCCTCCCTATCTTCATCCACGCTGTGTTCCCTTATATTTCCTGAAGGCCAGCCTTTTGGCTCTGACCTTTTCTGCTACTGTATTTGAGAACCAAAGTGGTTTCCTTCTTCTTTTGCACTTCCTTTTCTGTCTAACACAATGGGATGTTGCTTCAAGTATTGCATCCTTAATGCTTGCCCACTTTGCCTGTACCCCTCACCTGTGTTTCTTTTTGCCAGGGCTAGCTTAACTCTGTTGGCCATCTTATCAAAGTCAGCTCCTCTGAAGTCCCATATTTTTGCCTTGGAATGGGATGATTTAGATGTAGTAGCCAAATTGAACCATACCATGTGATGGTCACTGGCCCCCAGGTGACCTTCTACCTGGAGATCTGTGATCCCTTCTTTGTTAGTCAGTACTAGATCTAGATTCCAGTTCCTTCTTTAACATTGAGGAAATCTGCATGAAAAAATTACATTTTTGTTGTCCTCTGGGTTTCATCCACTGCTGCTAACACCATGAACTGTGCTTACAGGATGGGGCTGGTGAGGGTACTGCTGCTAAAACAAATACTGAGCAAAACCACACAGGAGCACTGCACAAGCACTCAAACTGAGAACATAATGCCAAAATGCTTTAATCCACAAAACGTAAGATGAGCGACGGAGCACACAGGCATTGCCTGCTGCCTCCCGTTCTGCATGTGGAGTCGGACACCTTTGCTGCTGACATTATATCAGGTGGGGGGACAATAGGCAAAGACACAGTCTGAGGGACAAAGGTTCTATTTTATGAAGATTAACCCTTGCTGTACCACTGGCATGTATACATGTCCTAAAAAGATATGTTCTAAATCTCCTGGCAGCCTAGGGGTCAAGAATGAAGTAAGGAGTGAAGAGAAATAAAAAAAAAGTGAAATGTTAGCTGAACTTTGGCTAAATATTTGATTTTCAATAGTTCTTCCAGATGGCATCTGATCTTTAAAGCAGAACTGCGCTGAACTTGAAAGTTATTTTTCCAAGTAGAAACTGTTTGTTTTTTAAATCCAAGTTCCATTTCTGTTAATGTTCCATCTATACTGTCCTATTAGTGACCTCAGTGGTTGTTTAGGCAGTAATGAGTGCAGGGCACATGTTGTACTAGGATGACCTCATGCCTCAGGTGGTTAAGCACAAGGCCACAGTTGAGTGCCTTCAACACCTGAAAATGGCGTTATCCCCACGACACATGCCCTGGGTGCATTATTGCACTATAAAATGGCTTGCTTGAAAAAGATGAAAAAAAACATACAGTACAACCTCAATTATGTGAACTCAGTGGGGATCATAAGATTAGTTCGGATAATCAAGGGATTCTTAAAATCAAGGGTCCCTGTCCCCATATTCCTATTAGCTTGGGGAACATGGTACTAGTTCAGATAATCCAGTTGTTCAGATAATGGGGCAGATAATTGAGGTTATACTGTATTTAGTTGTATTTTGAATGGTGTGATGTTGTGCTGGGATAGCATCACTGGTGAAGGTCAGCATGACCAATCAGACCCTGGAATTTTTCTTGCCATTTATAGTTCAGATTTACTCTCTGGTGCCATGTGACACTTTAATACTCTACAATGTAGTCTATGTCATTCTCTATAGTAGAACATGGATGCATTGTTCAAACAATGGTAGAGCTCAGCAACAGACATCAACTGCATCATTCAGTTTTAAAATGGTACTGACTACCAGAGTGTAAAAAAGAACCCCCCGCCCCACTAGGATAACAAAAAATCTTATGAGATGGAATAGTGAGAGAACTAGAAACAGTATTAAAAAATCAACTTTTACAGGGAAAAATGACTCATCGATTCAGTGCAGTGCTCCTTTAAAGTAACTGATTAAACCTACAACTCCTTGAGGAAACTATATAATGATTCAGCCTTTATTCATAAGCTTTCTTATCATGTTGTGAAACTGCTATAGATAACAGTGAGTTGTAAAGTGATGGGTTGGGTAAGCCATTTATGGTTCTTCGCTGGATCTGATTCTAATCTGAACCACAAAAAAGTTCTTGCTTTTAAACCCTAAATTAAATGCGAATTGCTTGTTGCAACATCAGACTGCTTACTATATCCTTCAGCCTCTCTCAGCATTAGGGTGTCCAGCACTGACCTTTAAAATCTGGAGCAAGTCCCAGCATTTTATGGGGATGTCGTTAGAGAAGTGAAAACATTTAAACAGAACATACCAGAAGAGTTCAGTTATTTGTATCTTTTAAGATAACAAATTGTTAGATAATAACAACTGGCCGGAGTTATTCTCATAACAGATGTAGTGAAGAGGGTGCATCTTCCTGATAAAGAAAATTATAAATAAAGAAGTCATGACTAGCTGTGTATCCCTCAGCCAGTAGGTAACTATGCACTGGGAGACGAAAGTTATTCTCACGTATCCAGGAACACATTTTAAAATATAATACATAATTCCATTTATTCCACTTCTATTTCTTTTGGTTCTGGCATATTTATCTCCCTTAATTCTTTGTTACTGTGGGCATTTGCATGAAAATGTGATCTTTATCCTCCCAACTTCATCTCATTCCCTGCTTTTCCCTCTCAATCCCCTGTTTGTGACATCACAATCCATTACTGTGGAAGTGATTATGATGTTACAAGCAAAGAATTATGAGGGAAAAGCAATAGGATGAGGTGAAGTTGGGGGGTGAAGATCCTGTTTTCATGCAAATATCCTCATTAATAAACAGTGAGGGGAGATAGATACAGGAAATAAATGAAACATAAGCTACCCAGTGTCTAAATAATCAGTCGAGGAAATGGGAGGGAAACCGGGAATTCAGTTCCAGGAGTTCAATTAAACGTCTAACTCGGTTCCAGGAGCAAAATGGGGCAGGACTGTACCTGTGTAAAATGTAGCCTCCAAAAGGCATGAAACTGACAACATGAAGTGAAAAAAATGCAGCATATATTGAAGACATATGTTCCCAGACCCCTACCAGGAATGTTCAATTCTACATCCAAGGTGGTGGGTTCCCGTAGTGAATGTCTCCATCTCCAATACTACAAATAATATATTTTAAACAATTTCCCTGGATAATGGAACACCACTTTAGGTGACATTGACAGAGGCTCAGGAAAGTCTGGGAAGGTTAGGTACAGTGTGACAGAGATAGAGAGATGGAAATACAAGATTAAGCATAGGGAGGTTAAATGACTTGCTCAAGGTCACACAGTGAGTCAGCTGCTGGAGAGACACAAAGCTGTGTCTCGACGTTCACACGGCTCTGCACTTTATCTAAATCCCCATGAAAATATAATTTATCAAGCTATACAAAATATATTTTAATGTAACAGCTTACAAGAAAAACCCACAGACCCCAAAGTTGAAAGCCATGAGCCCACAAGCTTAATCCATGCCACTCACAAGCGGTCATCTCAGTTCCATCATTTCCATATCTAAAAACTCAAATATCCAAGAAAAAGCAGTGTGGTCTAGTGTTTAGATAACTGGCTTGTAAACCAGGTGATCGCAGGTTCAAACCCCGCTACAGACAGAATACTCACTGTTTGCCCTTGGGCAAGTCACTTAACCTCCCAGAGCTGCAGTCCACACAGCTGTAAAATGAGTATAAGCAGGACCCGTTGAAATGAGATGCTGCACCTCAACTGAGCTATCCTGGTAAATAAATAGTGAAGCACCTCAGCTGAAGTATGCTAGGTAAATCAATAATAAAATAAAAACATTTTAAGAAAAATTAGAACATAAAATATGCCTGAAAGTGATATTCATAATTCAAAATATTCTGGAATAAAAAAATTTCACTTACCTTGTGCTGCAGCAGGCATGAATAGAATTATATAAAAGTCAGACCATATCCTAGTTTAGACATCCTTCTCGTTGTGCTGCTGTAAGACCTTGCCATGCTGAGCAGTGAGTATCAGCAGTCTAAATAATGTAAAAGCAATAAGGAGAACGTATATATACCCCTTAGGAAGTCAAACATTAATTCCCTGGATGATGCTATGCCTACAACTGGGTCCAAAGAGCAAATATTTAATGAATTTGTAATTACCCCCTTCCCTCCCAAGTTACACCATTTCGGCAGATAATAGTGTGTGACATTTTGACATCGAATGGAAATCTGATGGATAATTACTGGAGGAGCAAACAGCTGCAGCCTTTTCCTTCAAACTGCCATGGCAGAGGTCCGCGATAAAGGTGGGAGAATCACGAAAGGTTCTGAGGTTCTGAAAGGTTCGGATAAGCTATGAAACAATGGTTTTGTGTGACCGTTTCACAACTTCAGAACCTTTTTGAACTTTGATAGATCTGAAGTAAAAAAAAGTTTATTGCCCCAATGTACTAAGAAAGGATACGTTATTATACAGGTGAATTGTGTTTTCTTATTTCAAAAGTTTTATCAGTAGGGAACTACTGAGCTAGTGACAACTTATTTCCAGATGTGTCCTGAGGGCAGGGGGTGCGGGAGAGAAAACAGTAACATAAGGAGCAAAAAGGACAATAAATGAACAGTTGTGAAAGCAATTATTCAGTACAGAGAAATACAACGCAACAAGATGCCTTAGATAAAGGGAATCTGGCAATGCTTAGAAGCCATGAACAATATTGTAAATTAGGAATGGAATGTGTAGGGAATCACAAGTGCGCTTGAGAGAACTGTGGCGAGAGGGTGGTGGATGGCAGCATAAGAACTGGGGTCAGAGGCAGTTGCAGGAGTGAGATATAAAGTCGGGAAGGAGGTTAAGGGAGTAGGGGGAGGAGGCGGAGTGGATGGAGAGGGGAGGAGTGGACCAAAGATTGGGGAAATGATATCAGAAAGCAGCCTGGCCAACGCAAGGTGCCTGGCCAACACACAGTAACATCTGTTTTCCAGCATTCTACCCATATACTGTATTAAAAAAATATTTTATTCAAACTTTCCACAGCATGAGTGCAATGAAATATGCATCACAAATAGATATTAAGTTCACAAAAGACTCAAAGATTCAGATTTATCTTTAGTCTTATAAATTATATATTACATAATAACTTCGCCCCTCCTTACAAGATATCTTCAAATAATCACAGGAAACAACTTTTTTTTTCCTTTTTGCTTTCTGTTCTATACTTGGGGTTATAAAATTATTGAAGCAGAAAAGTTAGCTAAACACACAGACCATCCTGAACTGAAAATAGCTAACTCATGATTGAAATGAAATGTTTGAAACATTACATCAAATTAGAATATTGTAAGATATAAAACATAATTAGTGAAAGATCTGCATAGAATATAAAACTGATGATATTGTAATTAGTATTGATACAGAGATATTGGGATTGTGTTACCATATATATATATATATATATATATATATATATATATATATACTCAATTTAATTTTATTGATAAATAAAAAATATTTTAAGAAAGTCACCCCAATGGCCCACTGGTAGCATGTCACACTGCTGCACTGATGACCATGGTTCAGAGGCAAGCTTGGGCGCTGGGTCAAGGGGAAGACTAGGGCCAAGACAGCTGTCACTCATCAGTGCATCTTGGCCATGGAGGGTTGGTAGCAGGATCCACCACCACAGTGAGTCCTGGCTGGGCCACAGAACTTAATCCCACTGCAGAGAAGCTGTGTGTGCTGAGACTGATAAAGGCATTGCTCATGCCAAGGGAGGAGGGCAGACAACAAAACCTGGGGAAGAAACCTGGCCACCCATCTAAACTTAAGCAGTGATGTAAAAAAAAGTTTAATCTCTAGTCTCATCATCTCAGTCATAGACTATGGTTTGGTGACCTACTCTGCTGCTAACAGTACAGTCCAAGGAAAATTTGCATTGCCTTTACCCCTCACGTACAGATATGTGCAAACCTAAATTCAAACACCTATCCTTGTGACCTCTACACTGCTTCCAATTGTCTCTCTCTCTTTCCACCTCAGTTCTTCCTACAGCTCGGCTCTCCTATGCAAAAGAAAACTTCTAGGTTTCTATAAGGATCTCGGATTTAGACGTGGGTAGCCATCTGGGAACAAGTGACCACCAAATAGTATGGTTCACAATAAACACAGCCATAGGGTCAAACCATACAAAAGCAAGAGTATTGAACTTTAGGAAGGCTGACTTTGGGGAAAATGAGAGAGTGCCTTAGAAAAGCACTAGCAAATGGGCAAGAAGGAGGGTTGGAGGAACAATGGGGAATAATTAATACAACCATCACAGAGGCAACAAGCCTTTATGTGAAGAGAATCAATAAAACAAAATGAAGGAAAAAAAACACTATGGTTCTCAAAAGAGGTCATAGGGAAGGCTAAGGAAAAAGGGATAGCATTCAGGAAATATAAGGAAACACAGAAGGTGTAGGACAGAGAACTTTATCAGTTAAAGCAGAAGGAGGCAGGGAAGCAGTCAGACTAGCAAAGGCCCAAACCGAGGAAAAGAGCCAATTCTATTATGAAGGGGGATAAAACCTTTTATAGGTATATTAGGGAGCGAAGAAAGACCAAGGGAGGGATACAGAGGCTTAATAAAGGGGAGGGAATGTGGGCAGAGGGTGACATTGAAAAAGCAGGGATACTGAATGAATATTTCTGCTCAGTATTCACAATGGAAGAGAAGGGGGAGGTGCCTAAAACAAACAAGAGAAACATTTTGGATAGGGGGTTGATACCAGTCCATTCACAGAAGAAAGGGTTTTGAAAGAACTCTTGAAACTGAGGGTAGACAAAGCAATGGGGCCTGATGGGATTCACTCCACAATTCTAAAAGAATTAAGGGTAGAATTAGTGACACCACTGACTACTCTCTTTAAAAAATCATGGGAGGATGGGGTGGTACCTGAGGACTGGAGGAGGACGGATATGATTCCACTTCACAAAAGTGGGAGCAGGGCAGAAGCAGGAAACTACAGACAAGTTAGTTTGACCTCAGTGGTAGGGAAAATGATGGAACCACTTCTGAAGGAAAGAATTGTTGAGTACCTAGAGGCCAGTGGGCACAGGGACCCAAGACAGTATGGATTCACAGCAGGAAGGTCATGCCAAACAAATCTAATAGATTTCTTTAACTGGGTGACCAAAGTAGTAGACCAGGGAAGGGCTGTGGATATGGTCTACCTAGATTTTAGCAAGGCATTTGACATAGTCGCACACAAAAGATTAACATACAAGTTAGCCAGCCTTGGAGTGGGTCCCAAGGTGGTAGCCTGGATAAAAAAATTGGCTGGACAACAGGATGCAGAGGGTAATAGTAAATGGAGTCCACTGTGAAGAAAGGAGGGTTACTAGCGGGGTACCACAGGGTTCAGTACTATTACCGGTCCTCTTAATGTCTTTATAAGTGACATTGGAGAGCACCTGGAAGGAAAAGTATGTTCTCTTTGCAGATGACACAATGATCTGCAACAGGGTTGATACACAAGGTGGGATGGAAAGGATGAAAGGGACTTGCAAGGTTGGAGGAATTGTCAAATGTATGGCAGCTCAGATTCAATGCAAAGAAGTGCAAGTAATGCACCTGGGAAACAAAACCCAGGGGAAGAGTACACAATGGGGGTGAGATACTGACAACAGTAAAATGGAAAGGGACCTAGGGGTAATTATATCAGATGACCTAAAGGTGGGCAAGCAATGTGAGAAGGCAATAAGGAAGGCTGGGGGGATACTGGGATGCATAGGGAGAGGCATCAACAGTAGAAAACAAGGAGTTGTTATCCCTCTGTAGACGGTGAGACTCCATCTGGAGTACTGCGTGCAGTTCTGGAGACCCCATCTCCACAAAGACACAGACAGAGTGGAGGTTGTTCAGAGGAGGGCACCCAAAATAGAGCAGGGTCTGCACCAGAAGACATATGAAGAGACAGACTAAAGCAGCTTAATGTGTATACCCTCGAGGAAAGGAGAGAGAGGGGAGACATGATAGAAACTTTCAAGTACCACAAGGGAATTAACAAAGTCCAAGTGGGTAGCATCTTTCAGAAAAAGAGATAAGCAAGAAATGAAAATTATGTACATACCGAAATTATGATCTTTCTGTGTATCTTCACCATTCATCACTGTTTGGTATCTGCCAGAGGTCAGGACCCCGTGGGAGCTTTTTTTTTTTTTAGGTAGGTGGAGCCGACAAACTGGTGCCGTCCTTGAGGCCAACACACTGTGTGGCGCTCGTGGGTTGGCCGTTAGGCTACGTCGACTCCACCTGCCTGCCAGTTCTGAGTTGCCGGAGAGGTAAGAGGAAGGGAGTGGAGGGTGAGACAAGGAAGTCCAAGGGACAGAAAAAGGAAGATATATAAGCCACAAGGAGAATTAACGACTGAGAGGACAGAAAGGAGAGAGTTGGAAACTAGAGGGATTGGGAGGGGCCCCAATCTCTGGAAAAGGAAGAGGGAGGTAGGGTGGATAAAGAATTTAGAAAGAGAGAGGGTGGAATTAAACATCCCAGACTCTGGTCTGTCTCCAGATTATATAGGAACTGCAAGGAGCAGCCAAAGGCTTTCTGCCAGAATTCAAGGAAGCAGAATGACTGGCAAACACTCCTGAAGCAGAGTCGGCTACTCTGGAAGAAGGACAGGGTACAGGGAATTAACACCCTCTCAAGGAAAGATTATTGGTGAAAAAAGGGGGAATTTTCCCATTTTTGTTTTAGAAACAAGGAGAAATAGGTTGGATGGGAACAGGGAGGAGAAGAGAAAGGAGGGCAACTGACAACTCCCACCTCACAGATGTGGAGCCACAGCACTGGAGAAGGAGTGCCCCCTTGCTATCCACTCTCCCTGGAACATTATCCCCCTGTGTGCCCTGGCTTTACCCCACTCCTAAGACAGGAGAGGGGGGAGGATGGGCACAGAGAGGGAAGGGGACTCAGAGACTGAGGCTTCAGGGGGATGGAGGGTGGGGTCATGATGAATGGTGAAGATACACAGAAAATCAAAATTATGGTAGCTACATAATTTTCATATCTTATCTGTGTCAGTCTTCACCATTCATCACTATTGGGTGAGTACTGAGCCCCAAAGGGGTTTGTTTTACACCCTAAGGGACAAAGTACCTTAGCTCTCAGTGGGTGACACACTAAGAGGGAGAACCTTCAGGGCCTGGAGAGGCCCGAGAGTGGGGAGAGTGAGACAGGGTCTCCCTGGAAGGGGAAGGAAGTTGCCCCGACAAGCGCCATCTCGCTCTATGGGAGAAGAGATAGGTTCTCTGGTGAGCGGTGAGCAGTGACAACCGGGAAAGACGCAGCCATGCCGTACACCTAGTACAGATCGCTGTCCCTACGACCCTGGTAGCTACCTCATTGGCATCATAAGATGCCCTCACTTGGTGCCTTGCTAGCTCCAGGCCATGTGCAGAGTGTGCAATGGCTTGTCTGGTTTGCTCCGTATCAGGGAATGAGGCTAGGAGCTGACCAGCCTGGACCACAAGAACCTGTCATAGACTGCATAGTGGGCCTGATGTGCAGAAATGGAAAGCAATAACCGTGCTGAGTAGAAGTCCTGCTACCCCAGAAGTCAAAACCGAGGAGTCTTGATCTGGGGATGGTCACGTGAAGGCGCGAAGCCCATCAGGAGTGTCCAACTGCATCAATCCAGACTGTGGATGAGGCATAGAACCTGGAGACTCTGGGGTGCACAATACCTCTGGCTGAGATCCCTTGGGGCAGGAACTCGAAGAAGGGCCTCTGCCAGGATCACAATGACACCTCCTGAAAGGGAGCAGGTCAGGGTGGCACCACAAGGGTGGCCTCGCCAAAATCACCTAGAAAGGTGTGTGCAGAGTGCTCAAGATTGCTGAAAGTGGTAGAAGTGAGGTGCAAGTCCTCCAACATCCTCATGAGGAAGTGCTGATACTCAGCGAGATCAGCAGCTGGAGAGATGTGGACAGAGGTCCCTCTCCCAGAAGAGGGGATAAAGAGCTGGAGGGCACCGGCTGTTCAGTGGGTGGCTGCACGGGGGGAGATTGAAAAACCTGGCTGTCCATCGCCCTAATATAAGCAGGGAACCGAGCAGCCACCACTCTGAACTGCTCCCAGGAGAGAGGCCTGCTAGGGCCAAGGATGCCTGGGAGTGCAGGAGAATGTGGCAGAGGGATGGGGACAGAGCCGAGAAGAGATGTTGGCTGACCTCCGCCTGGGCTAAGGAGTGGACCGGGAGCACCCATGGAAGACGGTGCCCCGAAGACCTCACAGCCGACAGCTGAACAACCATTTCGATACTGCCTTGGCTGCGCCTGGAAGAATCCCCCCTGTGAGGCAACCGGGGCCGTATAGGTCCAGAAGGATGGTCCCCTACCTCAAAAGAATGGGGATCTCTCAAAGAGACCGAGGCAGAAGAGCGGAGATCCACACTACGGCTTCTCCCAGAGCCTGGGTGGACCCCTCAAAAGGCTGCCGTGCTGACCCCACACCCTCCACCCCTCTGAGTTCAAAAAGAGCCCTTCTCTCTCAAGAGGGCCAGCCTAGGTAGCTGGCATCTCTGGGCAGCACCTGAAGGAGCTATCCAGGGCACAGTACCTTCCCCTCCTGTAGGTGCTCTGATCGGCCCCAAAGTTGGGCGATCTAGGCACACCACAGGTGGGGGTACCACTACTGTGGGGTCAGTGAACCCACCAAGACCAGGCTGCAGAGCTATGGTGGCCTGCACCACTGCCTGCTGGTCAGCACCCCTGACCCCAGTCTCGGTAGCCACCGACCCCACCTCAGAAGGGGCTGACTCCAGCTTGTCGAGAGACTGTTGGGCTGCCCACCTAACAGCCAACCCCAAAGGGTCAGACTGTCCATCTGACTCAGAGCTCGACTCCGCCTCCAAGGAGGTAGAGGCTGAGGCCTATGCCAAACCATAGGAGGGCACCCACTGCCATCTTTGTCAAAGGGCCCAGAAACCAAAGCCATGCCCGAGCTGGTACCAGTGTCCCCCGCAGCACCACAAGCAGAATCCGCAGGGGCATGGCTCCATTCTGAACAGGAGCTCCAGAGCCAGGACCAGTCATGGCACCATCCTGCCCCACAGCGCGGCGAGTGGCGCCAAGGACAAAGACAGCAGGCTACGACTGCCCCGATGGCACCATTGGTAGAGGATGGCACCACAAATGGTGCCAAGGGCAGAGGCGGCACCGACAGTGCAGAGCTTCGAGACACGGCACTGTGCTCAACCTTGGCACTGAGGACGGTGCCGAGGCAGACATGGAGAAAGACTGCACCATAGCATGGCTCACGGTGCCGCTAGCAGTGTCGGGAATGGCTCAACAGAAGCCATGGCACCACGTGCCAAGTTGGAGCTGACAATGACTCTGTTAGGGCCACGGTGCTGCGAACGGGCTGAGGCCCCCAACGGGCGCCTGGACTGGCGGTGTGTGAGGATGGTGCCGACCCGGCCCACGAACTGCAGGTCTGACACCGGGAGCCTTCACCCTGAAGGGGCAATTGCTGTGGCAGCACCTCCTGCCCGCCCCTGGGAGGAGTGGGATGAGCCTCCTGTGCCATGGAAGAAGCCTCGGCAATGACTAGGCTACTAGTAGCTGAGGCTCCCTCCTCCTCGGTCCGAATAGAACCAGGAGAGGACCCGGAGGAAAGGTCAAGAGAGTGTGGCTTGGCTCGACAAGTGCGCACCCAACCCCCAAAAGTCGGCAGAGCTAGCCCCACTTTTCACGCGCGTTGCTCGATGACCCGGTGGTCCATGGAGAAACAGGTGTCACATGAATCCATGTCATGAAGTGGGCCAAGACACGAAAGACACCGGTCATGCTGGTCGGTGACGGAATACTTTCGGCCGCAAGGCACAGTCGCGCATGGGGTCAACTGCCCAGAAGATTTTCGGTCCTCCCGACCGAGACATTACCACGGGGAAAAACACCGGAAGCAGACTCGACGTCATGGAAATATAAAGGTAAGGAAAGATCTTACCTGGCGTTGAGTAAGGCAAAGCAGAACCTGCAGGAACTGATGGACCGCAATCAAGTAAAATAGAAGTGGCATCGAAGGTTTTTCAGCATCAACTAGGCCTCAAGCAGCAGCTTCCACATGAGGTGCGACCTCTATAGTGGGAGATGAAGAACTGGCAGGCAGGCGGAATCGACACAACCTATTGGCCAACCTGTGAGCGCCACACAGTGCGTTGGCCTCTAGGGCACCGCTGATGGTGCGTCGGCTCTGCCTATCTTAAAAAAAAAAACTCCCACGGGGTCCTGACCTCCGGCAGATACCCAACAGTGACGAATGGTGAAGATTGACACAGATAAGATCAAGGGGGCACAATTTGAAGACAGAAGGGGACAGCTCAGAAGTAATGTTAGAAAGTATTTTTTCATGGCGAGGGCTGTGGATGCATGGAACAGCCTTCCTGAGGAGGTTGTAGAGTCAAGAATAGTGGGAGAATTCAAGAATGCATGGGAGAGACATAAAGCAATTTTAGTGGGGGGTAGGAGGAAGTAAGCTGTTGGTTAACTAGAATCTGCAGTTTAACCATCAGGTAGGGTAATGGGAAAACTAGGTGGGCCAAGGGGCCCTTATCTGCCATCAAATTCTATGTTTCTATGTTAAATGCTCCTCCCCCCACCCCACCATGTTTGTAACCTCTTTACCCTGGTTGGCAAAAAATACAGTACTCAATTCATGGGTGATAATAAACTGCACGTGTCCTTTAAGGAAATGGTCCTTGGGCAAAGCTCATTTGTTTCTAGAGCTGTTAAAGTCTGGAATTCACTACCCCCTGTAGTGACTGGGCTCACCTCCTTCAAATCCTTCAGAACACAAGATGCAGCTTTCTTCCTCCAGAAGTGTAAATGTGACTGCTCATAGTCTGAAGCCTATAACTGCTGTTATTGTATCTTACAACTGCACTTGCATGCTATACCGTACGAGTATTCAAGTTTGTGCCTGGCTTGCGATGTTGTTTTAGTCACAGTGTTCTTATTTTGTTGTCAGTGATGTGTTACTTTCTCTGAACTGGACTCCTTTGAAAAAGGGTTCTTGAGCTCAAAGTTTTTTCAGAACAAAATACTTACTTACATATATACATACGTACATACATGCACAAATAAATAAATAAAGGCAGGGTACAGCTGGACAAAGGGTACCTCCCTGCAAGCAGGGTATATACCTATGCAGATAGGCTGCCAGAGGCAGAAAAAAACTACAGAAAAAAATATTAATTATGTACAATATATGTGTTTGTTATGACACCCAGTTTTTTTTTAATTTATTTTATTTAAACAGCAGTTTGGAAAACCTTTGAGCCATAGGCTCATTTACAAAGGTACCTTGTCACAGTAAGACAAAAGTTAAGGGTGCCTTGTAAAGTATGGCGAGAAAATACCTAAGATATGTGCAGTGTTGCCTCCACGAGGCTCTGCAGGCATGTTTCAAGGTCTCAGGCCACCACTCTGAGAATTTCTACCTTTTCTGAGGTGCCCCCTGTCCCCTTTACTGTTTTCAACCTACATTAATCCCCTGGCACAGGCTATCCATGAATGGAACAGTATACCTGGGGTACAGTTGAAGGGAAAGGAGCATCACGTTGTTCTATACGCTGATGGGATGCTGTATCTGGCAGATCCTCACAGGTCACTTCTGGTGGTTTTCCAGGTACTAGACAATTTTGGAGAGGTCTCTGGGTACAAACTAAACACTGCAAAGACTGAAACTCTGATTTTTCATTATTATCCCACACCAGAAACAAGTACAGTAGTTTTCATTCTGCTAGGGCCTAAAGAAGTTAAAATACCTTGGGGTCTACTTATCCAGAAGCCAGGATACAACCTATCGTAATAACTGCACACCCTTCTCTACCCAAATAACATCAGACCTCTTGAGGTGGAACCTGCACCTCTCTTGTTGAGTGAAGGTTGTCCGGTGGTGGTTCCCCCAGACACTGTATTTGTCCCAACATATTCACCTCTTCCTCCTCATTGACACCTTCTGATAATGTGCACTCTCTCATTGTTTATGCTTGCATTACCACATGGTATGAACTTCAATTTGTTGTAACACTATATATTTGTGCCTTGTACCCATATATGTGAATGCCCAGGTTCATCTTGTAAAGGAGTTCTTCTCAATGATGCTCACCTGGTTAAATAAAGATTGATTGATTGAAATAAAGAAATGACCAGATTCCCATGGGCTGGACAACACCCTTGGGTAGCACTTTGGACCCTGTTCCTATCCTAGGGGGAAGGGTGGATAGCCCTTCCGAACCTTCAGTGTTACTTGTGGACATCCTACCTTTGTTTTACAGCCCTTTAGCACATGGGTGCCCCTCGGGCACTATGGCAGTGGGTTGAGCTGGGGTTGTTTCCTACTGAAGAATTTGTAAAAACCATGTAACATACTGACCTGCAACCAGCCGCCCTGATTCAGCCTAATTTATGGCTCAGGCACCAGGTCAGGGCATGGCTCACCATCTGTCATTCACTGCATCTGGTACCTTTCCTCAACCTACTCTGCTCCATTGCACTCCTGGAATGTTTCTACCCTGCTCGGGTAGATCTAGCATTCCACAGGTGGGAGCACCTCTCCCTATGGATATACTATGATATCCCATCACTCACAACCCCAACACCCAGTTGCCAGACACCAGAATCCCGTAACACAAAATCCTGACAGTGGTATTTTGCTCATATGTCATGTTTCAGAGGGGTTTGCCCCCCCCCCACACACACCCCTTAATTAATATAATTAACGGGGGGGGCCAAATCTCACTGTTGGGACTTCGCGTTTTAGGATTCTAGTGTCAGGTAACTAGATGTCGGGGTTGTGAGTGACGGGATATTGTCGTGCTATCATCCCAACAACACCTCCTTCAGTTTATTATCTGTGGCAACTTTTAATACGTCTGAATAAATTCAAAGCAAATTCCACCTGAGACAGTTTGATTTTTATATGTATATTCAATTCAGACCCTATTTTTACTTCCTTCTACTAGGGGCCAGTAACCCCAGGTCACACCTGGCTATCATTAGTTCCCCTCAGCTCCTTAATCCAAATGGGATGCATAGACCATGTGATCTCCTTCCTGTATAAAGCCATAGGCAACTTGGTTGAGGCCACTACTAACCACGTGCTCCAGAGGTGACAGGAAGAGACTGTGGCACCTGTTACCCACAAACAGTGGCAAAGGCCCTGTCACATAACCTCCAAAATCACCAGCTGCAACCAATGAAGGGAATGCACCTGGAAGCAACAGATATGGTACTTCTGTACCCTCCAATACAGCCCATTACTAAACCACTTGTGACGCGTGCTTGCTGGAGAGGTGTGGTGAGATACAGGCCCACCATACTCATATAATGTGGGCATGCCCTGCACTACCCCCAACTTTCAGGCCCTTCTAGAAGAAATTGAGGAGCTCTATGGTAGACCACCTCATCTATCAGCAGGAATGTTCCTCCTCCTACAATTCCCACAGAGCCCATGGGGCCCCCCACTCAAAATATCATTGAAGAATCCTCCTCACGGCAGCCAAAAAGGTTATTACCTGGGCCTAGCTCTCTCCCCAGTGCCCTAACCTTACTAGTTGGAGATCAGCTGTCAACCTGATATACAGAATGGAGAAAATCAGACACTCACTTGAATAACAGGACAAAACTCTGCTTCTGCTCCTCCAGATGGAACAGGTGGATCCAGCACACGATGCATTAGGAGCTGGAGTTTGTACCCTAATCCTCCCTTTTCAAACATGACTAAGAACGCTGCACCCTTCTTTCCTGCAACAGAGCCCTAGTCAGTACACATTTAGGGGACACTGGTGGATAATTATTGCTCCTGCCTAGTCCGGCCTCAGCTTTCCCGCCCTACTTCCATGGGTGTGAAGATTTCAGTCCCACCTGCTCTCCCGCCCTCTGCAAATTGAGTCCCTTTTATTGGGCTTAGCACCCTGATTAGGTCTGGATATTAGGTACTCTTAATAGTTCCAATATTCTTTCCATCCCTCCCTCCTGCGCTGGGTCTTGGGGAGGGGATAGTACTGCATCTGCCTGTATGTCTAAGATCATGCTGTGTAAAGGAGACTCAAAATCACATATGAAATTGTACCCAGTTGTCTGTTTTAACCATGATTGTTGCAGACATTGAAAAGTTCAATAAAGATTATATTTATACAAAAAAAGATAAAGAGCCTCGGAGAGCCCTAAATTTCCATGGTCCATCAGAAGCTGATGGTGCTTCTAAGCTGTAGTAATCTGCATGACAAAAACTATTTTGAAATTAATTACTGGAATCAGATGTTGCATGCATACTTCCTTTTCAGCTGGCTTTGCCAGCGACTTCCCAGCTGATAACTCAGCAATTATGATAGACTTTTTGGACTGTCAGGAAATAAGATAAATCACTAAGATGAACCAGGAAACCATTCTACATCTCTGTAACATCAGTCATACAGTAACCACCTATATGGACGCTGTTAAGCTATATCCAACAATACACTATCTGTGTGAATGACATATTTTACCATCTCAACACTTCCTGCAGCTCTCCCTACCCCACAACTGTGTCATCTGCCTAACAACCCACTCTATCGCTACCTCTCATTAAAGAGGACAGGAAATTATTTTTTATTCTGTTTATTTATCATAAAAAGAACATAACAATACAGCATAGTACCAGTACAGTAATGAAGGAAATTATTTATAATCAGTGGCTGTTTAGAATGTTCCTATTTTTATAACTGAAATTCATTCACCTCAAATGGTCAACATAATATAAGCCCCTGAAAAAGGGACTTTTGGCCTCAGTGGGCCCACCTGGTTAACACAATTCAATTAATAAAATAAACACTATGTACAGCAAGTAGTT
Organism: Neoceratodus forsteri; assembly: GCA_016271365.2. Taxonomy (NCBI): domain Eukaryota; kingdom Metazoa; phylum Chordata; order Ceratodontiformes; family Ceratodontidae; genus Neoceratodus; species Neoceratodus forsteri. The sequence goes on from JADMNL010000029.1 coordinate 181,703,560, forward strand.
CAATAAAAAGTGATAAATAACTATATCCTGCTCTGTTTTGTTTTTACAAGTGGCATCCTGTTACGGTTCTCCCTACTGAAGCTGTGATCTGGAGTTTTAACTATGCCAGGGTTTGTGTACAGAACTGATAGGTCAACAGCTGGGATGCATAGGGAGGGGCATCACAAGCAGAAAAAGGGAAGTGGTTATCCCTCTGTACAGACAGTTGGTGAGACCCCATCTGGAGTACTGCGTGCAGTTCTGGAGACCTCATCTATGCAAGGACATAGACAGGATGGAAGCAGTTCAGAGGAGGCAACTAAAATGGTGCAGGGTCTACATCAGAAACCATATGAAGAGAGACAGAGAGCTTAATATGTATACCCTTGATGAAAGGAGGGACAGGGGACATGAGAAAAACTTTTAAGTACCTCAAGGGAATCAACAAAGTCCAGGAGGATAGCATCTTTCAGAAAAAGAGATGTGTAAGAACAAGGGGGCACAATTTAAAGATAGAGGGGGGACGGCTCAGGGGTAATGTGAGGAAATTTTTTTCACGGAGTGAGTGGTGGACGCATGGAACCACCTTCCTGGAGAGGTTGTGGGGTCTAAAACAGTGGGGAAATTCAAACATGCGTGGGACAGACATAAGGCAATTATAGTGGGGGGTTGCAGGAAGTAGGCTGTTGGTTAACTAGAATCTGCAGCTTATCCAATAGGTAGGGAAATGGGCAGACTGGGTGGGCCAAGTGGTCCTTATCTGCCGTCAAAGTCTATGTTTCTATGATTATGCTTAGTATTCTGTACATGAACTATGGCATAATAAAGACTCCTAAGTACTGGTTCCACGACGACAACTGTGGAGAATGTTCTCCATAAAAAGATAACACACTTTTTTCTCATCGGTGTTTATTCAGCTGCAGTTACATAGGGAGGACTGTATTTGAAGATAAGAATTTCATTTCTGGAAATAAGCACGCTACTAACTGCAGCTAATTAGGACAGATTCCCTGTCCCTTTTAAGTACTTTATAAACTTCATAAGTATTTACATGTAATTTGTCTAGCACAGTTTGTCATTTATAGTTGCTGAACCTATATATATATATACTGTATATCTAGTGTGTTACACCTTGGGATGTCATGGTATGAGGGTTTCTTGGGATACCGCTGGATCAGAAGTCACAGTATTGATATAGTGGGCAGTTTCTGATACCAACAGCACTCACAAGAAGCAGGGCACCTGCTACTCCAGCAATGTAACACAAGAGACTCTCCCTTTGGTTATTATTCCAGCCTTATTTTTAGCAGATTAAAAGCAACTGCACAAGCACGCCAGACAACCAGGGCTGGTAACATTTTGCGCTGTTCGGCTTTTGTCAAAATGATATAGCACAGCTTTCAGGCATCTCGGCTAATTGTTCACCAGTGCCATGCCCTTATTTAAACTTTTTCACTTTTAAGGGATGTTTGAGAAAGAATATTAGTGGGAACAGAATGACAGGATTGTATATAAAGGGTGATCACCGTTGACCAAGGCGAAGTGGCGTGGTTGGCCAATAAATTTTGCCTGTTTATGAATCAGTGACAAGATAACATAAAAGCTGTGCATCCAGCCCCTGGTCTGACAGTCATAGCAAAAATCCATAAAATTCTGCAATATATCTTGTATTATTTGTGGAATGCTGTTGCTTATTCAAGACTATAAACAGCTACGTTGGCTGACCGAAGTATGTCAAAGAAGGCAATTTTTTCCTTAGTGTCCTGGGTTAGGGGTTGCACAGTTCTGGCTTATACAATTCTGATCCCACGCTTTTTTTTTTATAATTAAAATTTATTACGTTTTTGCCAAAAATCAGCCATAAACAAGACAATACAACAAAGACTCCGCACTTTTTCTTAGGCTTTACCGCCACTGTAGTAGCCATTTGGAACTATTAACCCCCATAGCGTGGCAAGTATTAGCAAAAGTTTGACAGAATCAGTGGTTGAGGCAGAGATGCAAAACTATTCAAAGGTGAACCTGGACAGGTACAAGAGGGAGGCAGAACCTGCTACTGAAATGTAGGGCACTGTCACAACAAGCCCGATTCCATCTTCTGTTCTGATATTTCTAACACCCGTGAGGCACCTGGGAGCCCCTAAAATAGTGGAGGAAAATAACTGACATGGATGCCCTACCCTAGCCACATCATCATGGCCTCCATTGCTCTGTGACCTCTGAGCCACTACGAGATGATATGTAAGCTGCTTATCCTCTACAGGCAGCAGGGGGTTCTCACTGATGAAAACTATCAAAGGTCCGTGACAGTGGTAGCACTGGAGGGGGTTTCTGGAGGCCTGATAAGTGGTCCAGGGTGTGTGTGTCTGTGTATTGGACCAACCCAAGAGACTAAGGTAGCAGTGGCAGAAGAGGGCTACAAAAAAAGGTGGTCCTTCACAACATGTGTTACTCAGGGATGCAACTACTTCTCGATCACTTGAAGGCTCTCAGCTGTGCCCCTTGTCTTTTAGCGCACTGGTGGCATAGTAATATGTCTAACAGTGATGCACATTCTGTCATGCCCAAAGAAGCACCACCATGATTAACTCTTTCCTTTCCATAGAAGTATTTTTCCCTATCCACTGAGCTCCCTCTGTTACCAGCAGCTCACCAGCTACCCCCATGACTCTGCCCTCCATGGCAGGGGCTCTGGGGGGGCAGCATACCCTTCCCTACCCCCCTGAGACTTTGTCCACGATGTGGACCAGGATCCAATGTCAGCAGACACTAGGACCCAGGGGAGCCAGGAACCCAGACTATCATTCAGACAGCCATGAGTTTTCTCCCATTTTTTGCTCCCCCTCCCAGACTCGAGCGCAGCCTCTGTCCACCTTGCGCACATGCAGCACATTCCCCTGTGGCAGCAGCAAGCCCCATGGCCCAGCCACAGGGGTCACTGCAGTGCCACAGCTCACTGTCAACCCTCCCCAGCTGAGGCACGTAGCCGCATAGCAGCAGCTATCTCAGGCTGGCCTGCGTCTGATGCAACTACTCGGGTTGGTTCTCGAACCCAGGTCATCTGCACAGCACCACAGTGCTCTGCCGCTGGGACACAAGAGCCAAACCGTGAATCGTTCTTGACTTATGCTCATGCGTCTGTTGTGCTGTCACTGTCAATTCTTTTGCCATGCAAAACAATGAGGCAGCTTCTCAGCAACGTATTTCACAATGCCTGCAGAACCATAAATAGCTTACAGCAGCTGTGGCAGACATGGACAGCGCCTTAAGGATCCCTGGGAAGGGCAGCATTATCAAAGTACAAATGGTGCCACCATCCAAAGTTTGAATGCCAGAAAGTACAAAGAGTGGAGTGGAGTGGAGACTCAGAGGTAATATAATGGGATCAGTGTGACGTTTGCAACATCCATATCACTGATTATGCAACAGTTTCACTTACTTACTGTAGACGTGCGGCTGTCACCATTACAGGGCAATAAAATGCCATTTCCTTCTCTTTATCCCTCCCTAAAGTCCCGTCTCATTAGGGACGGAGAACTGGTACAGATATGTTCAGAACCTCTCAGAACCGATGCCATTTTCTTTAGAAGAACCTTATCAAGCATATTTTTTAATTTAATTTTATTTATTGATTGATTTAAATACTTACCTGGAAAGACATACTGAGATGGTTAACAGCTCATTTCCTGATGCATCCTGGGAGGAGGGTAGGGACTTTTTTTTAGGTTCTGAGAAAGTTCTGATAATTTTTATAAAAGCTAATTTTGAAGATTAATTTTTCACTAGCAGATCTTTATCTGGTAAGAAGGCTGATAGTGGTGGTGATGACAGAAACACCCAAAGGGCGCCGGTGGTGCTGTAGTACCGCTCCAAGGTTTTCTTTAAGATTCCTTTTCCTTTACTGACAGTAGCTTAATGGCAAACAAGGGTGGTTAAAGCAGTTTCTGCACTTTAAAATAAAAGGTCTGAAAGTTACTAACCATAGAAAACACTATTTTTAGAAACTAACTGCAGGAAAATACTATTTTTAAGCGAAAAAGATGTTCCAGAACTAGAGGGCATGGGATGAAGTTGGAGGAAGGATGATTCAGAGGAAACATGAGAAAGAATTTCTTCACAGAACGGGTGGTGGACAAGTGGAACACCCTGCCAGAGGAAGTGGTGGGGGCTGAAACAATCACGGGATTTAAGAATGCATGGGATAGACATAAAGGAATTCTAGAGGTCAGGGGTAAGGGGCAACAGACTTCTAGGAAAACAAACTGAACTTACAAGCTCAAATGGGCAGACTGGGTGGGCCATAGGCTCTTATCTGCCGACACTGTCTATGTATCTATGTAAGTTCTAATGAGGCTCAGATAACTGTGCCACACTCAAGACATGCGGTACAAAGTGTGTATGTGTGTTTTATTATCTACTGTTGTTGCTTCTTGGGTGTCTGCTAGGGGATATACCTCACATCAGTCTGCTGAGTCCCACAGGATCCACAACTTTATGCATTGCTTATTGTCAAAGGTTTTTTTCTGCTGCATTGTGGGTTCCCCCTTGGTGAAGGCAAGCGTGCAATGACCTCAACACATGGCTGGGTGCATTTCTCACACCAGACATGCAGATATCTGCTGCCTGGGTCAATCCTGCTGCAGCACTGGTCTCAGGCTCATTTACCACTAGCGATCGCTCGGGGCCAGTCTGTTGCAGGGCACCAGATCCCCTCCCTCCTGGAAGAAATCGAGCATTTCATCAGATGGTCAGCTTTCTTCCCTCGACCAGCCCTCCAACCGCCCTGGATTCATTCCTGAGTCTGTGTCATCAGTGTCACAAGCAATAGCGCTACTGCTGTACCAGTGGGCCAGCAACAAAAGGTGCTTTGAAAATCAGCCCAGTGTGGCTACTACCAGTCCTCTAGCCACAACCTTCATCACCCAGCTGAAGAAGTGAATCAGAATTGTTTGACATGACTTGCCTGCCACAGAACCATGCTGTCTGTTATCCTGCAGCCGACTAGCTACCAGGAGCTCCACCAGAAAAAAAATGTTATTTTGTTTTTAACTGCAGGATGTATTCTAATGTGCCCTTCCCCTGGGTCACACCCAGAAATGAGCCTTGGCTTAGTGTGAGTTTCCTAGAAAAATTTTTCTAAATAAACACAGCAATCATGTCAATATGGTTATGTAGAATACACAATCATTTACACCTAGCAACAGCATGTTGCATTATCACACTAACAATGGAAGCCCTTTTATCGCAATCTTGACCATTAAAGTATTTATCTATATACTGACTGATTAGCAGACATGCACAGTCATTCACTGACCTACGCAGCCAGTAGTGTGTTATGCTTGTGTACCTGTTTTGGTTGTGGCCATTCGCACTCTCTACTCCAGAGGAATTACCACCCTGTAGGGGCATGAAGCAAGGAACTCTCGGAGAGGGTTCTGTGCCTAGAGGTGCCACAGGACGGTTCCCATGGCTAAAGGTACCTTAGGAGTCCCCCTAAGGAGAGAGCACTGCCACTGGAGGAGGAGGGGAGGATGGTGGGGGCAAAGACAAAATGCTTCACAATGAGGCTGAGGGAACTGCTTATATAGCTCAGGAAGTGGGAGTGGCTGGCTGCTTGGCTACTGAATTAGAGGCAAGCCTTTCCAATTCACTGTCCTACGCAGCCAGTATAGTGTTATGCTTGTGTAACTGTGTAGTTTTGGTTGTGGCTGTTCGCACTCTATTCCAGAGGAATTACCACCCTGTAGGGGCACGAAGCAAGGAACTCTCGGAGAGGGTTCTGCCCCTAGAGGTGCCACAGGATGGTTCCCATGGCTAAAGGTACCTTAGGAATCCCCAAAAGAAATGTAGTACAATCATATCCCAAAGGAGGCAACAGGATGCACATGAGCAAGCAATAACAGTGACGGAGAGGCAGTAACTGGAACATAGTAGTAGAGAAGAATAGTGACGGCTTGCATTGAGATTAGGGGATCCCCTAAGGAGAGTGGGAATGGCAGGACATCCTCCACTTCCATCCAACAATGGAACCTACCCAAGGAAACTAGGGGAAACAACTATGTTAACTAAGTGTTATGACCCGAGGCAATGAAGGAGAGAAAAAAACCCTATGAAGAGGAAATCTCTGGGGATCCAAGGCCTAGGTCACCTTCCCTCTAGGCTAGGGAAAATGTATTTAGCGACGGTTCTGCAGCTGCAATTTGGAAAACCCAATTAAAGGGAGGTGGAAAATATTCCAGTTTGGAGGAAGGCTCTCACTCAAACCTTCTAGCGGGAACATCTTGGAAGGTTGCGAGAAAACTCTGCAACAATACGAGCATCTAAGGTGCAGGAGGAGAGCAACAACTGCTGAAGCACTCACCTGGCCTACCTGCCCTAAATCAAACCAGGTGAACCAGAGGCAGTCATGGGGCAAATGTGGTGAAGGTGCCATGCTAGGGAAACCACTAAAGTCAATAACCAACTGTTATAGTGGAACACTAGAGGCAAAGGAGATCGTCGTAACCACCCTTCACCGCTAGTCTTAAATTCTACACCAGGAGCTGCTGTCATGTAGCAGGTAGCTAAAGTCAAGCCCAGGGTGAGGATATTCCCAGCTATGGGCCAGGTGAGAAGGATCCCGCCCCAAGTTGGACATGCTCGATGATGCGGACTAATGCAGAGCGAGACCATCAGCTGCAGGAACCTGCACCAGATTAGAACAGCTGGCATGCCCCAGAATTGATTGAGAGCTGTAAAGCTGGTGAACTGAATGATCACGGCTTGGCAAGATCGTAAGGAGCATTGAGTGCCTAGACCTTGCAAGGTCAGATGCAGATTGAGAGCAGTAGAATCCAGGCGAAGCCAGGGGATGGCACTAGGCATAAAGCAATGGTTTGCGTAAACGGGAGCAATGGTTGTGTAAGCAAGAGGGACCTGATAGGTCAGTAAGCAGCAGTAATAGTAATAGGTGGACTGCATAACAACTGTATAGCAAGTAAACAGCACTGAGTTAGTGGCAAGCCAGCCAAACATGAATAGCCAAATCAAGATGACAAACTCTGAGGATTTTTGGCAGTGAAGACAGGATTTAGAACAAAATTAATTAACCACATAGGCCACCCCAAAAACACCTCCCATTCCACACCGTAGGACAAACAAGGAAGCGATGAAAGGCCAAGAACACATGCTGATATAAAAGCTAGTTTAATAGCCTGAGCAGGAGTTTCAGCTAACCTCGGAGTAAACAAGGTAGAATAGGAATGGGTGTAAACAATGCAGCAGCAGGAAGCAAGTGGGCCTGCACAGCAGTAGTTAAATGAGTACAGTGTTAAAACACAGGCAGTGGGTAGAATAGTAATTAAAGTAAACAGTCAGAAGCAGTGGCAGAAGTTGTAGGTAACTGAAAGCAGTAGCATGAGCTCGGAGTAGGTTTGCAGTTGTAGTGCAGTAAATTGAGAGTTGTAACTGAAAGCAAGCAGAATGAGCTCTGTAGTAGCAGTATGCTAGGAGTTTTAAAAATAAAAGCCCCCCCCTAAAAAGAGGAAACCAAAACAGAAAACGGGGAAGTCACCAAAAACAAGAAAGGAAAGATACAAACCAGAAGCAGGAAACAAACACTGAAGTCCAGCAGAGAGACACACAGAAACAGCAGGCGGGGGTTAGGCCCAGCCAGCTCAGAAAACAAACCAACATAGCCTCCAGCTGCAAAGACAAAGTGCTTCACAATGAGGCTGAGAGGAACTGCTTATATAGCTCAGGAAGTGGGCATGGCTGGCTGCTTGGCCACTGAATTATAGGCAAAAGCCTTTCAATTAAAGAGCTAGTGGAGTCAGAACAGGCAGACAGGAAAATGATGCAAATTTTAAGAAGTAGTCAGTTTTAACTTTTTATTTCTGAAGTAGTTTTTCTTTTTCCTTTTGCTCATTAGAAGATCTTCTATGAGATAATATTTTGCTGGATGTGTGTAGTAATTCTTAGCCTGGCAGCTGACATACCTGTCTCCATCTCACCCAACTACATCATCAGCATTGTGATCTCACTGCCAATGACATCACAGGTGACTGACCTGGCAGCTATTGAGTGGCTGTTCCTGACTAGCAGTGATGTCACAGTCAGTGAGGTCACAATGCTGATGATGTAGTTGGGGGGACTAGAGCTAGATATGTCAGCTGCCAGGGCAGAGTGCTGTCCCAAACATCACATCTAACATCACACCTACTAACACCAAGTGAACGATCTTCTAATTAAAGGAAAAGAAAAGTACATCACATATAAAGGTAATGGATGACTGCATTTAAAAACTAATATTACTTTTAGGCAGTTCACTAGTTCTTTAATGCCTTAGCATGGTTAGTGTGAACAGGGCTGGATGCTTTGCACAAAAACTGGTCATATGATGCCACCTGGCTTTAAGATACATTTGCTGTTGTTTTTCTCTTTGTAGGAAATGCAATTATTACCCCTCTCAATTTCCCCACATTAAGAAGGGCATCCATACCTGGGATGTTAAAGGGGAATGGTATAGTGGAGTCAATTTACAGCTGCTCGTAACTATTCCAGCTTCAGAAATGATATTATGAACATGAATTTGTCAGCAGAAAGTTTTATGGTCAGCCAGCCCAGTGGCGTGGAGGGGAAGGCATTGAGCACATTACCTTGCACCATGCCAGTAGGGAGCAAAGTAGTGGTTTGTGTCACTGCTTAAATTTAATTTTGTGAGGTACTAGCAAAAGTTTCACCATCTCCTTTATTTGTTTAACAGTCTCGCTATTGGCTAGTTTCTGCATCGTCCTGGGTTTCAGTTAAAATAAATTATGGCTTCCACACAGTTTTGTCAGCTGCAAGGTTGCAGGGTGCCCCGCATTGCCTGCAGCTCAACCCAGGGGACAGAACCATGCTTTCGACACCGTAAGCTCAGGTTGGAACATTTTCCTGGTATAGCATCATCTTTCTGCAAGACCGGACCAATCATTTAGGACACCCACTGCTGCAGCATCAGTGACCGGCCTTGTGAGTGAATAAACATCCTCCCATTCCTGTTGTAAAGAAAAAGGAGATTCTGCATTTTACATACAGCTTTTCCAAGCAACCAGTTCTCTGCAGACATGTAAGTGTGGCTTTGTGCTCTTGGAGGTTAAAGGGGCACTGTCAGCTTTACCTGCTTGTTTTTGTTAATAGCCATGCAGTGTGCCTTCTGGCACACACCAAAGTAATTTGTAATGCAGAATAACCCCATAGACATAAAAGTGCAACAAAAGTACCTGTTTTATAAATATTTAGCATAGTCGTCTTTTAGCCAGGCCGTCCATAAATCCACCGACACCGGAAGCATAACCCCCATCGAGGATGCATGCCAGGACCGAGCGCAGTCACGAGGTGGCATTTTATGCCAAGCCTACTTTAGTAACATGCTGCCCTTATAAACTACTAAATCGTGAATGGCTCCTGGTACTTTAAACTTAAAACCGAGCCCTGTGTGGCTCGCAATTCACTTTTTAAAAACTGGTGCACGTGAGGAGTCGAGATGTGCGGAGATCACGCGCATGTGCAAGAGCATGCAGCCATTGTGCATATGTGGGATTACAGCACCAGTTTTTAAAGTGAATTGCAATAATAAACACACACACATGCATACACACACACACATACACACACACACACCGCATACACACAGGTACTTTTGTTGCACTTTTATGTCTATGGCGTTATTCTGCATTACAAATTACTTCAGTGTGCCAGAAGGCACACTGCATGGCTATTAACAAAATGAGGGATAAAGCTGACAGTGCCCTTTAAGGAATAGAAAGGAATTTGGATAAACAGAGACGAAAAGTTAAAAGTGACCAGTTTCTCTACCCAGCCATTGCTGTCGGATACCCCAGCCATTAACAAATGAAGTCCTGTGGCCTATTGGCTGCTTTTGCAATACACATTTAGCTTTTTTGCCATAAGAATAAGCTGAGATTTTGGATGCAGAGTACGGAGAGTGAATATAACTTGGGGGCAAGAAGGAAAACTTTTACAAGTACGACAGACCTTAAGCAAAACACCAGTAATACTAAGGTCATAAAAAAAAGTTCAAATAAAATTTCCATTAAATACTGAAAAGAGAACTAAACAAAATGAAAATACAAAATCACACATGCCCACACAATGCAAAGCATCATGGTCTGCATATGCAAATCACCACAGAATGTTATGCTGGTCCAACTTTAAGCAGAATTAAATGGTGCCGAAAGGCCTCTCACACAGTTTGCAAAGGGTGCTAACAGAAGACATAGACACGTGTTTCATCCTACCAGGACTCATTAGTATGCCTCATCTGTTTGACACCCCAGTGGAATGGACCAGCTACCCTAAGACAGTGTGTCTTGGATATGTTGTGATGAACCCATTAAAATAAAAAACTAAGAACCTCTGTGTGCAAACACTGAGGCAAGGGTTACCCCAAAGGGCATTTGACTGGGAAGCCAAGTTTCAAGAAAATACAAAATCACACATGCCCACACAATGCAAAGCATCATGGGCTGCATATGCAAATCACCACAGAATGTTATGCTGGTCCAACTTTAAGCAGAATTGCATGGTGCCGAAAGGCCTCTCATACAGTTTGCAAAAGGTGCTAACAGAAGACATAGACACGTGTTTCATCCTACCAGGACTCATCTGTATGACACCCCAGTGGAATGGACCAGCTACCCTGAGACAGTGTGCCTTGGATATGTTGTGGTGAACCCATTAAAATAAAAAACTATTTAAAAGACAAAGAACCTCTGTGTGCAAACACTGAGGCAAGGGTTACCCCAAAGGGCATTTGGCTAGGAAGCCAAGTTTCAAGAAAATACAAAATCACACATGCCCACACAATGCAAAGCATCATGGGCTGCATATGCAAATCACCACAGAATGTTATGCTGGTCCACCTTTAAGCAGAATTGAATGGTGCCGAAAGGCCTCTCACACAGTTTGCAGAAGGTGCTAACAGAAGACATAGACACGTGTTTAGTCCTACTACTTACTACAATTTTGGCCCAACCTAAAGGCTAAAGACATGTTAATTCAGTCAGTACAGTGTCACTAGTGTAGAATATCAAACCCTAGGTTGAAAAGCTCTCCTGCATTGTAAATTCCTTTTTTTTTTCTTTGTCTTTTGTTTCTAGCTGGCCACAGGACAATTTCAAGGTTAATGATGCAGCACAACACATAAGATGCAGTGTGTAAGGTATGATTTGGGGTAGTGAACGGGATGGGCCCATAGTGTGCATTTCAATGGGGGGGTTGTTCCAGGGCTGTCAGATAAAGGGAGAGGGAGGGGTGGAAAGGTGGAAATCTGAAAACCTTAAAAGATGGAGAAGGCTCAGAGATTTTGTTTTGACTTTATGGTTAGTACTGATGTACCTGGCAATGTGGTGCAATATTTTTACTTCTTGATCAAAAGGCTTATTCAATCAAAGGGGTAACTTTAAATATAAATGGTATTTCTTACCTCATCAAGCATACTAGACTTTTAGCTAAATAAAAAAAATATATAATATACATCTAGCTTTTCTTCAAGAAATTTATTTGGCTTAGATATAAAAAGCAATTAAACAAAAAAAAAACCTTGATTGAAATATTTTTTTTGTTCCCCTACTATCAAAAAAACAGTAAAGGAATAATAATACTTAATAAATAAATATTTTAAATGGAAAGTGGAAGACATGTTGTTCCGATAGGGAGGGTAGAATTATATTGTTAAAGGGGGACCTAAGAGGTATTCCTTTAATAATAGGGTCTCTATAAGCCAGCTAGATAGCACATTGGTAGAGTTATTGATTGCCATCCAGATAAGCTGCGTTCACGCCCCGAGCCCGGGATGTCTGGGGATGCCTCCTGCCTCAGGGAGGGAGGGCACCTCCTTCCATTGCATGACCACAACCTAGTGACCCAGGGGGAGGTGGGTGTTGTGTGGGAAGGAACAAGTGGTCCCTCTGGGGTGACTTTATGTCAGCAGGTACCCACTCACCTGGTGAGTGACACAGATGCATCACACACCCAGAGTGGGGCTAGCAGGAGATTACTTGAGGTAGGGCAGATCTCACTCACCCTTCCAACTGCCCTGATAGGTGCCTCACTGGTCACCTCTCAGGGCCATGCCCTGGGGTGGGATAAGGGGAAGATCACTGGGGAAAAAATACCCCCAGCAATGCTAAACAGATGAAACCACTCACCCTGCCTTCTGTCCAGAGACAAATTGTTGGTATGTGGCACAAAATATATAGGAAAGCAGTATCTCACTCGGATAATAAAACTGATTTAACATTTTCTCAAATACAGTGGAGAAATATTATGGTATCACGTAGTGAATATAAAGTTACCAGAGACAGATCTATTCAATTTAAAATTATAAACAATGCCCATTATCGCCAGCAAGACTTTTCAAATGAAACTAAAAATGACTCAGACTGTTGGATCTATAATTTTCAAAAGCAAATGCAGTCCATTCATTTTTGGGATGCCTGAAGCACAAAACTGGAGGCAAGAATCCTTGGCAATCTTGGGGCAGGTGGGAATTAAAATAAGAAATGAAAACTTTACGAATGTGGTGTTAGAATTAAACCTATCTGGGCTGAATAAGAAATCACAATTTAAAATTATTATGAGAGCTAACTATAAAGCCAATGAAAAAATAACACTAAAGTACTGGAAACAGAAGGCCATCAATACTTTTCCCAAAAATGGATGGAAGCACCTTTTTATTATTCACCTATACAATTCAATTTTTTTCTTAAATGACTCCAAATTCTGTTTTATGTGCAATATGGAGATAGCTTTATGGGATGAGAATCTTATACAGTCAGTTTCAGTATTGCATGTATTGTAATTCCAGATTATTTAAACTGGGCCTGGCTCATGAATACAGTATTGTGATAATCATTCAATTACTATTCATGATGTCATTCACCTTATTGGATACCCCTTCTAAGAAAAGTAATTGCCATATTTCTGTGTTCTGTATTGAACTTTCCTGACATAACCTAATAAAAAATGTATTAATTAAAAAAAAAACAGCCTCCATAGATTGCTCAGTCAGCTGTGCTGATTTTGAGACTTTCACATCTTTTTTGGAGTAGCCCACCAAGTCATACTAACATACTAACATACTATTTGCCAGCAGATTAGGCCTTATGGTCTATCAAGTCTGCTCGAACCTAGATCCTTAGTTGGGTGCCGAGACCCTCCCATCCCTTGTGCTCCAGAAACCCCTATCATCCATCCCCACCCCCCCGGGACAGGCCATCATCTGATACATCCACTTTCTGTGTCTGTCCCACCCTTTCTTAAAGCTCTCCTCTGTGGATCTCTGAACCAGCTCACCAGGCAGAGCATTCCAAGGGTCCACCACCCTCTCAGTGAAAAACCTCCTCCTCTTTTCCCCCCTCACCCTTCCACCTTCCAACTTCAAACCATGCCCTCTGGTGATGCCTCCCTGCTTTAGTCTAAAGATCCCCTCCATGTTTACCCTATTTATTCCCTTGAGGTACTTGAAGACGGAGTGAGGGCAAATGTAGGGGTCATGTGCACAGTGCTGTGCCTAATGTAAGGAACAAAACAGAACAAGGAGTGTGATGCTGGGGGATACCCACACACCCAGGGACCATGGTGAGCCCAAACACCCCTGGTGGTGTACCTTACAGACCCTGAAGGTGGGTGTATCCCCAAACACCACACACACTGAGTGTCTCATTATGCTTAGAAAATGAAAACTAGAAAAGATAGGCAAATTTAAACCAAATGTTTTAAAATAGCTTTAATAATATTTAGTAAATAAATATTTTGCTTAGGTAAGTAGTGGCAGGAAGAGTTAGGAGGAACTGGGTCTGTTTTTTGGGGGAGGGCAGTGTTGGAAACATAAATTAATGTAATATGCCATCAGTCAATCAAGTTCAAGTATTTCCCAAAGGAATTTTTCAAAGTGGTGGTATAATATGCTGTAGCAAAACCCAACACTGTAACAGCTGATTTCTGTCTGGTTAGACACTGGAGGTGCATTCCTCTGATGTCATAGTCATTGAGTTATGGTGAGCACAGCCACCACTTAGATGGGCACATGGGGGGATAAGGAGGATGTTGCATGGAACAACTGGGAGGAAGTTCATATTATAGCAGAAAGCCAAAGGGCCACAGCTACCCACTATAATAATTAATTACTGCCTTGGGTTGAACAGCAAAAGGAGGACTGTGTGGTACCATGCCCACAGATGGAGGACAGGGCTAGTGAAACTCAGGTGAGTAACTGTGCCAGTGGCTGGCAGGACTCAGCAAGACAATGGAGAAACAAAGTGAAAAATTATGTTTTTTAAGTTATAGTGTAATTTATAGCTACACTCATTCCACTTTTGGTACAGGTTATATGTGACATAGTAGCAGCTCTTCAAATAGTGTGAAGTGATAATAAACGTACTGGCACACCTCTTGTTTCAAAATTTCATCCTCACAGCGGGGGGGGGCCTGGAAGACCCAGTTAACCCCCACCCACCCATACACACACACAGACACACTTTGATCCAGGGATTGAAGATTTTTCTTACTGACTAACCTAGTCCAGGACCAGTATCTGGAAAGATTTACTGATCCAGGAAATTCCTTCAGTGGTCCACCCAGATAATTAAATAAAGTTTAATAATATTCACATTCAAACAGAATGAAGCAAAACTAGTGAGATGAGCACCTATTTTGAGAAATATTATGGTAGTATATAACATCAGTGTGTCAGGTGAAAAACAGACTGAATTCCCATTCTTTTTCCTGTGTGACTGCTAATGCTGGGTAGAACTATGAAATTCCATTCCTCCTAGAATTCAGCATGATTTCGTGGCTCTTGATTCTGACCCATTTTTCCACAGAAAACAGCAAAATTCTGCAGTTTACATTGCTGTTTATTCTATTCTACATGCAATTAAAAAAACTGTGGAAATAAATGTGCAATTTGCTTTAAGTTTGTTAAAAAATTCAGCAGTTTACCTTAATGTCTATTGTATCTGTATGCAAGGCAAAAAAAACTGCAGAAAATAAACCCAGAGTTTACATTACGCTTTAGTTAAAATATAGAGGTCACATCTCACAATCCAGCAGAATTTATCATAACATATTCTACTGAACATTTTAGGTATGGGATGCCAATTCAGCCAGCAGAATTTATCATTAAGCACACCTGTTTCCACTGATAAGGATTTTCATCTTGGCAGTCTGTGGTGGAAATCAGCAGGTGCCCGAGTAACCTAGGAATTTCCATTGAAGGTTTACATATTTACCTTGATGTCTATTCCAGTTCTGTTCTATTCTATTCTGAATGCAAAGCAAAAAAAATTGCTGAAAATAAGCCCACAATATACATTGAACTTTAATTGAAAAATAGAGGTTACATAATAATCTCACAAATTGGCAGAATTTATCAAAAAAATATTCTAACAAACACTTTAGGCGTGGGATGTCAATTCAGCTAGCAGAATTTATCATTATTTTTAAGATGCAGGCATAGTGGCAGCTTTGTCACCCCAAAGTACCAGTATTTTCGATTGCAGGGTGTGTCTCAGAGTAACAGATTCTATTTTTTCAAAACTGGTGAGGGGGTTATCCCACACTTATAATGCAGTACATCATTTCAGACATTCGGCTGCTTTTATGCCTTAGTGTTCATGGTCAGATGCATTGTGGGAGGCTAGCAGCCAATATCAGCTGGTCAGTATGACTCTGAACATCTTTCTTTGTACTCCTATTTAAAATGTCTTTTTTCTTTTTGTTTGTTGGTAGGCACATTGAGGAGAAGGAGGTGGAAATCATTGTTCTGCAAGTCTTCAAGACAGATTTATCTGAGGCCTCTGAATTTTGATCTGCCAGGAACAAAACAAAACCATTTCATTATAGCAAACTGGATTCGACCATTTGATGAGGACTGTCAGAGCCATGCTGAATTCAAGACAGAAGCCATAAATGTAACAAGGAATCAAATACCTGCCTGTGGGAGTTGGCCCGGTGCCATGGAGGTCTGAGACGCTAGTGCCTTACCGCCTGTCACACCAGTGACCCATGTTCGGAAACCAGCATTGGTTGCTGGCAGTCAGCCAGGAGGGAGGGCTGGGTGAAGATGGAGTGGCCACTTGGCACCTGTCCTCTCCCAGACAGGGGAGGCTGACTCTCTAGGCCATTGACTGCCATCATGCGGAGGTGTGGTGGTGGTACAGTTGTTGGAGGGGAATCAGGCACTAGGCGAGGGATGGGAGGTGCAGAGTCACTCAGGGCAAGGTGTGCGTCGAACCTCCATGTTGACACCTGACTTTCTGGAGCTCCAGGTAAATGGGGATTAAAGAGGTGGAAAAACTGAGGGTGGGGACTTGATAAAGCCCCCGCCGCTAGCACCAATGGTCCATCCCCGGGACTGAGGTGGTGTGACTCACAACGGCCGTGAGCTGAACGGATGGGCGGATACAGCCGCCCAGCCTGTCGGGAGAGAATAAAGGAAAATATGAAAAAAATACATGCCTGTGCTTTGTGGATGTTGACTGAAAATCTTTGACTCATTTTAGATAATTGTGCGACAAACCTGAAGTTACTTTTTATCCAGCAAGGAGGCAGTATAAGCGTTGTGGTTTAGGGCACCGAGTTGCAAACCTGGAGATCTGGGTTTGAATCTCACAGCCCCCACTTGAATATCGTGTGACCCTGAGCTTGTGCTCCCAGGTTGCATCTGGAAACACCTGTTTAAACAATTTCCCCTTCCCTTCCTTTTTGCAAAAAAAGAGGAAATATCATGTGCTCATGGAAACTGGTGGTGCTCTAGTAGTTTGCCAACTCAAATAATAACATGAAAGAAAAACTAGGCACACAAATTGCTGAAAATGCACCAGTGCAAAATTTATTTTCAGCAAATGCCTGAACAGACCTAGCCCTGCGCTTCAGCCCTGAAATGGGTCTTCCTTAGGAGGATTCACTTTTCAAATATGAATTATTTAAAAGTAGCCCTCATGTTTTTAAAGAATTAGATTGCTGAAGTCAGTATAGGCAATAGTATTTACCCTGGATGTTGTTTTATACCCTCCCAAATCGACCACCACCTCCATGCACGAGTCAACGCCATTCACTGTCCTCTCAATGTCTGGGACACGAGGAGGGAGCCGGACTGTGGTGTTTCAGTCGGGATGACCGATTGTCACATTTTACAGAAAATGCAAATAAAAAAGGAACACAATGGACTCTGCACGCAATCAGAGCAAACTGTGAGTTAAATTCTGTAGTACAGGCACAGAAATACAAGGCCACTTAAAAGGCTGCAAAGGCTGACGGTGCCCCTTTTTTTGGTTGGGGGGAATGTTTCTCAGTTACCTACATAAACACATTTTTGGCTGCACATTGCAGCTTTTAAGTCCTTTGTCACTGCCCCATCTGCCCCGGCAGTCACGCAGACTGATCACCCCATCTGCAGCCTTCAACTTTCCATCCCCTAGCTTACCTCCCCACCATGAAGGGGCTAGGAGGTGGAGGTCCCCCCTTTCCAGAGACCCAGTGGGTGATATGGGGTACGGTAAGCAGGTTCTATGTGATATGCCTAAAGGCAATCACCGTTATCGCACAGTCAGAGTGCTGAAAACATTTTCGGCACTGTGACAACCCTGGTGCACAGGACAATGGCGCCAGCAGAGTTTTTAATGCTTTCTGTAGGGGTCTTTGCCCCCACACCACCCTCACGGGGCTTTGCCCCTGCCCCTCCATTAAGGATTCTCAACTCCAGGGGTGCATGTCAGGGGTGAAAGCATTAAAAATAAAGGTTTAGGCAGGCACAATAAAATTGCACCATTGCCTGGACCCAACCCGGTACTCTCACCCACCCTAACCACTAGCCAACTCACGATGCAGCTTGGCCATCCAACCACAGTGCCACCACTACAGCCCCTCCACCCTCCCAGCCGTGTCGCTTCCCCCATGTGCATGCATACACATACCAACATACTGTCACTCAGTTCACCCACCCCTCATCCGCTCACCCTACCCCCATCGCCATGAGGATTGCGTCAAGGAAGAAACACCATTATGGATGGCACCCTTCCCCATGTGCCCACCTCACGCGATACCCGGTAAGCATCATGGAGCCCCAGTGGTACCAGGTGTCATCCATGTGAAATCATGGAGGTTTCTCCCATTTTAGCCTGACCCAGGGGCTGTTCGCACACAAGGGCTTGACTGCACACAAATAACGCATATGTGCACCCCCCTTGCCTTGCCACTCCTGTTGCACCTTTTCCTGTGGACACCCAAGCAGCAGTGTTAGCACAAAAGGGTCAGATAACCCACCCAGTCTACCCAGATGGTCCCTACCTAGTCTATCTCAGCACACCCTAACTGACCTCCAGCAACCTTTGATTTATAATAGATTATATCAGACTAACTTTGCTTACTTCCAGGTTGACAGCTTCTGTAACTACAACTCCCAGAATCCCCTGCAGCTGACTTCAGAGCAGTAGGCAGCAGTGGGTGAATCAACAGCCTGCAGTGCATGTTACAGCTTATTTAAGATCTGATCTTTTGTCTGCTGGTCGCTCTGTCCTCCCTGGGCTGTGTACAATTACACAGTACTATACTTAGCCCCTGAAGAAAAGAAGAACCGCAGAACCTCTGCTCAGAGATTATAAAAGCTCTAACATGCACTGTAGGCTATTTTATCTCCCACTACTGCCTACTGCTGTGATGTCAGCGGCAATGGATTCTGGGATTAGTAATAGAAGATGTCTGCCTGGAAGTACTCAAAATTAGTCTGATATAATCTATTATGCCCTTGCCCTGGGCACTACAAGGAGGCCCTCCTCAGCAGAGCAAGGAGGGCACAATGGCACGTAAGTGCACACAGAATCCACCAGTACCCGGACCCAGCCTGTGTAGGACTTAATGTTAGCAAGCCAGTTTTAAAGAAGATACACCACTTGACAGGCGGGCTAGGCAAGTCACACAGTGTCAGGGAAACATGACATGGCCTCAGAAGATCAATCAGCAACCTAGCAACTGCATTCTGCCCTTGCTGCAGGGGCCACAGTATTCCTCCATTGACCCCAAGGCAGATGGAGTTACAATGAGCAAGCCACGATGTCACAAACGTGTGCACCAGTGTGTCACTCCTTCTTTTTTCCCAGGTAACCAAATCATGCAATTACTGAGCTTTATGCTAGCCACACGGTAATTCGACTGGAGTTTGGCTATCCCTGTAGTGGCCATGTAGAGTGTTGCTACAGACGAGAGAAAATATTTAAGAGAGGACATCACATGATCAGTATCTAGACCCATAATACAGTAAGCAAACACCCATGGGATTTCAATGGGTCACAATCGTAGATACACGTACCTTTGTACTGGTGTCCACACTATTCAAAGAGGGGTTGAAATTTGAGTTGCTGGTTGATGAGCCACGGCTTTTTGGATCTATAAATAAACAGAAGAGAAAGGATACATTTTTTAAATAAATGGGTTACAAACTGCAGTGAGACAGAAACTTAGCAGTGACTAATTATGCAGTAATACATGACAGGGTGTGGTGTATCATGAGATATCGTCAGGCCTTAGGTGCATTGTGAGGCACAAGACAATGCCAAGTGCCTTCAAACACCCAAGAAGTGATGATATACCATAATATACCACAGCCTGGAGTGCATTACCGCAAGTATAAAGAGGCCCCAAATGGCTGATCTTGGCAATCAGATTGAAACTGTGATGCTATACTGAGACAACTTCATGGGTCAAATACTGCTTCAGCCAATCAGTTTCCAGGATTTCCCCAATTTGTTTTATAATACTGGTTCACTGACCTATGCAGTCAGTATAGTGTTATGCTTGTGCAACTGTGTTAGCTTGGTTTTGGCCGTTCGCACTCTCTGTTCCAGAGGAATTACCACCCTGTAGGGGTACGATGGCAAGGAACTCTCGGAGAGGGTTCCACCCCAGAGGTGCCACAGGACAGTTCCCGTGGCTAAAGGTACCTTAGGAATCCCCCCAAAAAGATGTAGTATCATCTCCAAAAGGAGGCAACACAAGCATAATGCAAGCAGTAACAGTGACATAGAAGCACTAACTGTAACGTAGCAGTAAAGAAGCATAGACAGTTTGATAACATAATGAGATGCTCAGTTTGATAACGTAATGAAATGCCCAGGTTTGCGTAGCATGATACTAATGGTTTGCACTTAGATTAGGGGATCCCCTAAGGAGAGAGAAATGGGAGAACATCCTCCACCTCCATCCAACAACGGAGCCTATCTAAAGAACCTAGGGGACACTACTATGCTAACTAAGTGTTATGACCTAAGGCAATGGAGGAGAGGAAAAAAAATCCTATGAGGAGGAAATCTCTGAGGATCTAAGGCCTAGGTCGCTTTCCCTTCAGGCTTGGGAAAATTTATTTAGTGACAACTCTGCAGCTGCAATTTGGAAAACCCAATTAAAGGGAGGTGCAAAATATTCCAATTTGGAAGGAGGCTGTCACTCAAACCCTCTAGTGGGAATGTCGTGAAAGGTTGTGATAAAACTCTGCAATAATACGTGCATCCAAGGCACAGGAGGAGAGCAATAACTGCTGAGGCACTCACCTGGCCTACCCACCCTAAATCAAACCAGGTGAACCAGAGGCAGTCGTAGGGAGAATGCAGTGAAGGTGCCTTGCTAAGGAAATCACTAAAGTCAATGACCAACCGTTATAGTGGAACACTAGAGCCAAAGGAGATCGTCGTAACCACCCTTCACCGCTAGTCTTAAATTCAACACCAGGAGCTGCTGTCGCATAGCAGACAGCTAAAGCCAAGCCCGGGGTGAGGACATTCCCAGCTATGGGCCAGGTGAGAAGGATCCCGCCCCAAGTTGGACATGCTCGATGATGCAGACTAAATGCAGAGTGAGACCATCAGCTGCAGGAACCCTGTGCCAGATTAGAATGGCTGGCATGCCCCAGAAATTGATTGAGAGCTGAATGCTGGTGAGCTGAATGAGCACGGCATGCTGACACCTTGCAAGATCAAATGCAGATCAAGTGCAGCAGAATCCCAGGCCGAAGCCGAAGGGATGGCAGTATGCATGAAGTAATGGATTGTGTAAGCAAGGAGTAACAGCTGCGTAAGCAAGTGTAGACCTGCACATAGGTCAGTAAGCAGTAATCATGATAGGTAAACCAGCATATCAAACTTGTACAGCAATTAAACAACACTGAATTGGGAGCCAGCCAGACAGTACAAAGCCAAATCAAGGTGACAGACTCTGAGGATTTTGGTGGCAAAGACAGATTTTTAATATCACGCTGTATCAACAGCTCAGCAGGAGCTAGTTACTGACGCTAGAGTTATAAGTGCAAGAAAACAGGGAGACAATGCTTGAAAGCAGGTGTAAGCCAGGCAGTGCAGGGAAGCTGCAAGTACAATGAGAAGCACAGGTGGGTCAGACTAAACTGAGCCAGGTGAAAGAACTGAGCATGCAACATGGAGCAGCTATGGCTGAGCTGAAACACACAGGTAATGAATGCAGTTGCATTGCAGTTTGATCATGGTGAGCACAGTGTAAAACACAAGTATTGGGTACAAGTAATTAAAGTAAACAGTCAGCAGCAGTGGCTGTGGTTGTAAGTAACTGAAAGCAGTAGCATGAGCTCTGCGAAGCAGAATGCTAGGAGTTGCTGTGCAAGTAATTTGAGTTGCGAGTAAGTAAAAGAAAGCAGTATGAGTTCTGGAGTAGCAGTATGGAGGAGCTGAGAAACAAAGCCACCCCTCCAAAAAAAAAAGGAAGGAAGCACACACAGCTGAAGGCAAAATACAAACCAGAAGTAGAAAAATAAGCACAGAAGCCCAGCAGAGACAAGCAGGAGTGGGGGGGGGGGCAGGCCCCAGCCAGGGAGGCCTAAAAAGCTCAGAGGACAAACCGGCAGAGCCTTTGACTGCAAAGAAAAAGTGCTTCACAGTGAGGCTTAGAGGAACTGCTAATAAAGCTCAGGAAGTGGGAGTGGCTGGCTGCTTAATACTGAACTCAGGCATAGCCTTACATATAACCATCTTTACTACCACCTTAATATGAGTAAAATCAAAACCACAAAGTTCAACATTTGACAGCGTTGCATGATCTGGAGCCACCAGTAGCGACTCCAGTCTCTGTTGACTACCAGGACGTGGGTTGGGCACAACAGCTGGCAGCCTGGGCACCAATACAAAGTGTTCATATTGTTACTGTGGTAGTTGTTCTGCACCACTTGAGGCACCAATCAGGGCACAGCTATTTGATTTATTACCAGGCACATGCCCGGGAGTGCCCTGCTGTAGAGCCACAACTCCAACTGGGAAGCATTCAGGAAAGTACAGGTGGGGTTATGTACAGAGAAATGGTGTGAGAAACATTTGGTTATGGAGAGCGTGCAGGTAGTTCAAACAATTCTGAGGGGGTATCCACAAAACTCAGCTATACTACACACTTAAAAATCTTGAATTTCAAATCCATTCCAGTCTTCATTATGAAGTGTATTCATAATATATATAGTTTTAATTTATTTACATGAAAAAATGTGTTTTTCCATTTACAGCGATCTGATGGGGGAGGGGACTGATATGGGCACTGTCTCAAAATTAGACCAGCTCAGGCAGACTGAATGGGCCGTTAGCCTTTTACCTGCATCATATTTCTGTTTCTATCTACAATACAGCTGAGACTTATTCAGGAACTGAAGGCATGACGTCCAGAGTGTGAAGTCACAGTCTGCTGCTGT
The DNA here is from genome assembly GCA_016271365.2 of Neoceratodus forsteri. Classification (NCBI taxonomy): domain Eukaryota; kingdom Metazoa; phylum Chordata; order Ceratodontiformes; family Ceratodontidae; genus Neoceratodus; species Neoceratodus forsteri. The sequence goes on from JADMNL010000029.1 coordinate 181,726,277, forward strand.
GGAAATGACCACAATGTCATCAGCTGGGCTTCAGACTTTGCCTCTGCTGTAAGTGACCGGTAAAGAACTTGTTTTCTCTCTCAGTGTCTATATTTATTCTGTTTTGCTGTACTATTTACTACTGTACTGCTATCTTTTGCTGTACTCCTTTCTTTTTTTTTTTGTAGACTTCCTTTGTCTCCCCCAGGCCTGAACTCTGTCAGGCTGCCCCAACTCACCAACTTGCTCTACCATCCACCGTGGTCCTGCCCCTCAGGGTGTAGCTGTCCTCCGCTGGTCCTGAACCAACAACCCCCCCAGCTCTGAGCCCCGTGAGGTAGAGCCACCTCCACTTACTGGCATGCTATCTAGAATGTAGAGCATTGGACAGGTCGGCAGAGAGGCAGAGGGGGCGGAGACAGAAGCCCAGTATTGGATGTGTGGCAGTGGGTACTGTGGGAAGTCATTGCCTATAAGGCATGGATGTTTTTTTCTGCTCTTTTACGTCCCTAGGAACGTGGACGTGCAATGACGTCTGGATGGAGGAGTCGTCGACGTCCACCTCATTCCTCCCCTTCTATGACTCCATTGCAGTCTGTACCTCTGGTCACCACCAGAGGTCACTACTGCTCCAGAGAGTCCAGGATCCCTCCCCAGGAAGAGGAGAGCTGTCCATCGGACGCTCGATCCTCTCCCTCCCCTGCCGACCCCCGGCACCAAGCTCATTCCCGAACTTGGGTCACTGGCATGGCGCGAGGTGTGGCATCCAGTGCCTCAACCCTCAGTGCCACCTGACCAGCCCCTGCTATGCATTCTTGTTTGTACAATTTTGCTATATAGTTATTATTTAGGAATTACTGCATGTTGCTCCCTACTTTCTCCATATTCTCTTCCTTCCCCCAGGTTACATCTGTAAACTAAACTCATGCAGTTTTCTGTATTATTAACTTGGCAAAATAATTTCAATAAAAAAACAAAATGAATGTAAATACAATATGGACGCAGAGAAGCCCTGTGCAGAATGCACAATTATGCTTTTGGAACTGGTGAGGAATAGCAATTCTGCTTCAAAAATGTATTACTTTTTATTTATTCATTTCAAAAGTTTCACCAGGAAAGACATCCTGAACTACTAACATCTCTTTTCCAGATACATCATGGGCGTGAGGGGAAGGCAGGATGTTGAAAAACTGAATAGTATTAAGGGGAACCGTCATCACAAAGGACCCCACACTCAAGTGTGGGGCTGGTCCCAATGCACACTTTGTGTACAAAAATAATTTTGGTTTATTTTCTGTTCACTGCAGGATCAGACTAATTTTGCTTACTTGTAGGCAGACATCTTCTGGTGTTACAAATCCCAGAATCCCCTGCTGCTGACATCAGAGCAGCAGACAGCAGTGAGAAGATTCAACAGCCTGTAGTGCATGTTGGAGTGTACATAAGCTCTGATATTTTGTTTACTAGTCACAGAGGACTGTACCTAGGTCGTGGAGAAAAGCAGAACTGGAAAACATCTGACAGGGGATTATAAACGCTTGAACATGTACTGCAGGCTATTGAATCTGCCACTGCTACCTACTGCTCTGATGTCAGCTGTAGGATTCTGGGATTTGTAGGAACAGAAGATGTCAGCCTACAAATAAGCAAAATTAGTCAGATGCAATCTGTTGTGCTATAGTAAACAGTGAGAAAACCAAAGTGTTTTGGGACATGAAGTGCACATTGTCCTCTGTGATGACAGTTTCCTTTAACAACGTTTATATACAGCAATACAGTATATCAGAAGAGCAGAATCATAAACATTGAAGGCAAATCAGTGCAACAGATACAGGTAGTCGATGGAACTGAGTTTTGCTTGGAAGGGGAAACTACTCATACAGGTATAGCCAGGGGATGAGGGGAGCAAAATGACCAGGGCAATATTAATGAGGGGCAAGGAAACCAAGAGGTAGAGGGTAACTCGTGCACCATAGCAGGTGGGAGTGGAAATGTCATGAAGAAGTGACTTAAGGGGGAAAGCAGAGGAGCCAGAGTGATTCATAGGGGATGAGAGAACCTGAGTTTAGGAAAGTGAGAAATGCTTTTCAGAAATTTATTTTTCAATTCCCTGAAATACTGAAAAGTATTTCTCTGTAAACTACAGGATAATTTTCCACAAATTGTGTAAACCATTGGATATTTTTCTGCAGAGCCGATGAAAAAGAACCTGCAGTTCATGTAAACCGCCAAGTATTAAATCTGCAAAAACAATTTGCAAGCACAATGTAAAAGTTCTGCTACCAATGGAACGCCGCGTAATTTTCTCAAATTCCATGGCATTCTGTTCTGTCAGAATGTGACCATTCTACACCGCCCAAACGCAGTGGCATCTCTGTGCTCTTCAAAAGTATCACCTGGCGCAACCTTCAGGTGATAGACTACTTTTCTACATAGCTGAATAATGCTAGTGTAAATGGCCCTGGAGTACTAGGGCCCATGTCAGTGCTTCTAAGACCGCTTCCCCAAACTCATCCCACTTGTGACTACAGCCAACTCATTCTTCAAGAGAAGAATAGGAACATGTTGACTTACTCTCCAGACTTGGGCATGCTAGATCCTTGATGAGGCTGCCATTCCCAATCTTCTTCAAACATCTTCTGACCAGGGCTTCTTTGCTCTGCTTGTCTCTGCAGATCACAAGCCATGCAAGTTATACTCTTTACAAATACACAGTAACACACATATGCACCAGCCATTTTCTGAACATCACACATTTATCCCATAATGCCTACTATTATTTCTTTCTTTTTTTTCTTTTTTCAACTCTCTTCATGCTCCTACTTGAGTGGCCCCTTAGGTCTCTTTCAGGTGTGGTCACTTGGACTGGCTGGTTCCCACTCTGCCTGACATCCTCTCCAGACCAGGTCTCCATTCCAGGATCTCCTCCACAACTACTGACCCCCCAACGCCTGGCTCTGAGACCTCGAGATGGGACCACCTACTCCCTCTGGCACTCTATCTAGAATCTGGTAGGAGTGGTCCAGAGTGTGGAGAGAGTGGAAACCATCTGGGAGTGACCCGGCATCGAGCATGGGGCTGTCCCCTGGACCCATCGGCCGCCACCCAGGTGCCAGGGCTTTTCCATTTTCTGGTGTTCCCAGTGACATGAATTGCAATGATGTCCAGAGGACGATGGGTGCAACTCCTGCACCCATGCACAGGACATCTGCCAACACCCCCATACCCTGTGTACATGCTGCCACAAGTTGCGTTGCTCTCAGTCTCCACCAGGAACCGCAAGAACTGCAGCATGCACCATTCACCCTCCCCAGGAGAGGAGAGTAGTCCTGTGGATGCTTGATCCTACTGCTCCCCTGCTGACCCCCAACGACCAGAGCCCATTCCAGAACCCAGGTCACTGCTGTGGCATCCAGTGCCTCAACCCTCAGCACCACCGAGCCAGCACTTCTGTTATCTTAAATGTGATAAGAAGCCATCTGAAATATTTATACATTCAACTAACTCCCTGATTCCTCCGGTCAGTTATGTTCTAACGTCTGATACACTACGACCAGAATTTTCAGAAGGGTGCAACCAACTTGAGGCACCCTTCCAATCTGATGCCTGTATTTGCATCCCACGGTTAGACTACCTATGAAGCCTCAAGACCCCAACCGAATTTACTTTGGATGCCCCCCGGGTGCAACATGCCCCACAGTCCTCCCACCCTCAGAGTGGAATGACAGTTCCTTAAACATGTTTCAACCCTTCCCCCACTGAAGTTTAACCTGTGTCCTCTTGTCCTATTTTTCCTGGCTGAGAACAGTAGCAAAAATATGTTCGAACACCTTAACTAAGTATTTATAATTAGTCTATTCTGGGAATGGTAGTCTTTTCTCCTTAATTGTTTATTCCTGTCCCTAAGCACAATGGTGTAAAACATTTCGTGTGATGTAATCACCTTTGCTGAGTTTTCTTCTGTTGTCGCCGACGGTACAAGAAGATGAACAGGGCGATGGCAAGAGCTACAAGAATAGCCAGTGCAATGGAGACACCAACGTACAGCCCAACCTTGTGGATCTGAATCTCGCAATGTGTTCCGGTGTACAAGTATGTCTCTGAGTAGGTGCAGCTGTGGAGAAAGACAGGTAGGGAACAACTAAAGCAGACTCACCATTAGACAGTTATCAGGGAAATCAGCAAGAAAGTGACGCAGAGCACTTTTAATCCACAGCACAAATACTGGTCATAAAGAAAGAAAAGGTTCGGTACCCCTTTCCTACAGAAAGACCAAACACAAGAGATATATAGCATCTTGACTGTACCCTCAAACGCATATCTTACATTAGGTTTTGTTTGGCTGGTCTCATGAATTCAGATTTATAGAGAATAACTAACCTCTAAGTGTTAAGAACAAGCAGGTTCCCAGCATCTAGTTAGTGCAGTGACATCACTGGCAAGAGACCGAAGCTCAACTACTTATGATGTCACTACACGAACAAGGTGAGAACTGCGAACCTGCGAGTTCTGAGCATTTAGGTTGTTTTTTTTCTATTTAATGCAATAGAAAGCATGCTTCCCAAACAGTACATACTAATACAGTTTTTCTCCCTTACAGACTAACTTGTAAAACTCTTTTTTTATGTGAGGTTGTTTAAATGAGAGCAGTTGTTTTGAAACAGTGCATGAGACTAGTCAGTTCAGCTGGGTGTGTGTGTGTGGGGGGGGGGTAACTCAGCTTGCATTCCAATCATTACCAAGGCTGGCACAGGTAGAAAGTTGTTCCTCATGTTCTAATCCATGAAGAACAACTTTTCACAACCAAGGGAAACATGCTTACTGTATATTATAATCAAATAGCTCTCTGCAGTGTTTTAAGGGTTTCCCTTTAAACCAACAGTGCAATGAAAACATTTTTTTTCCAAAAAAGCTAATTTCAGCTACAAATATTAAAAATATATTCATACCTGTCAAATCTGCTTTTCTAGGTACCTCCTAGGCTGCGCACTACATTTTTTTACCCTAATCCTTGCCAAGTCTACAATGCTATTTCTAAGCCAGATGTGGCGCGCATCTTTTTTTTTTTTTGAGAAAAAATGTAATAATAGCATTTATAAAAAAAAACTCAGATTTTGGTAACACTCGAAAATGTTACTGCCAAATAAAACTGGAAGATGCCTGTAATATTTTAGAGGGTAAAAAGATAGGGTCAAATGTTTTGTCCAGTTTCGTTGCACTGCTGTTTGAACATCTACGCGTAATATGTATGATTTCCCAATAGCTGACTTTGCAATGTCTGCAACTACACTCCCAAGGACCAGTACAGCTATGGAGCCTTTATTCCTACATAAGTGAAAGATGATAATTCCTCAAAATGTCCCAGGAAGTGGTAACTTACTAGCAGGTAGGGCCTTCTTTCAGCAGTACACATCTTCCATTTTGGTCATGGCAGTCGAAAGAATCCGTGTGTTCTGGGCTGCACACTGACACACACTCTCCTGTGTCATTGTGTAGTTCGTAATACTGACCAAAGTCTTCAGGTACAATCAGGTTACATATGTCTGTGAAAGGACAACACCACAGCAAGATTAGAGGGACACTGATGTTTGAAAGGTTTGGAGTGGGTCCTCACTGCTCTTGATCACTACTTATGAATTTTATTTATTGAGTTGTTTATTCCAGGAGAAACACACAGAGATACATAGGCAATCTCATTTACAGATGTGTCTTAAGGAAAAGGGAACTGGGAGAGCAATACAGTACAAATTAGATACAATAAATAGCAACAGTTAAACAGACACAGTCAGTAAATAACAGCAGTTAAAGGGACATAATTATAATAAAGGGACATATTCATACCCAGTGGCCACCATCATTTGAAAACCCAAGAAGAGTTCTTTCAAACAACGTATTGGAATCACCTGTTGCTGGAAGCATGTCAGAGATATAGACAACTTAGTCTATTCAACATTCATACTACATTGCAGCCGTTTGTAGAACACTGTGATGTCATCAAGGAACAAGCTGGGTCTAACTAAATTAAGACAAGCACAGCTTGTTTCTAGAGTGATCAAAAAGTGGTCAGGGAGGTTGGGTGAGGCCAGAAGATGCCAGGATGCAAGTAGGAGAGCTTTTCTCTCTTCTGGTGGGCAGGGCTCCCCAAAGATGCAGTTGATGAGCAATCAAAGCCAAGGAAGCTGGACCCTCCCCTTTCAGTCAGGCATACAAGGGCCCACAGCGTGGAAATAGAGCTTTTGCCGATTGTCATGGATGCCATATGGGCATTGCCATCAAAAGCTGCTGCAATTCGTTGATACTGATGCCTGAAACCTGACACAACTCCAAGTTTACCCACTACCATAATCTGGGCACTGCGATTCGCTGTCAAAAGAAGGGCCCAGAAGTATATTAGTAGCAACTGGTTAACTACAGTGGATCTGGCTGGGGTTTGTGAGACTAGAACCCTAGCTGAGGTGGTGCCAATGAATAGCATCAAATCATTTTGGCCAGTCAGGAATTCTGTTATAGGGACCAAGAAAGTCTACATTGATTTGAAAAAGGTTATGCTGCAACTGCGTGTAGTTCTGTCCAATGAATACTCGCAAAGTAACTAATCGATGCATTGATAACTGCTCTGATTTGGGTCTCTTTGGCTAGAAATTAATCCAATTAATTTCATGTTGTGCCCCATGCCACTGGGGCCTACTAAGGGAAGGGCCAAGAACAACTGCGTGTCAATGTGGTTATTTTAACACCTATGGGTCCATCCTGTCTCTGCAGTTCCTCAGGAAAGGAGTCATGTTACTCATTGTTTACAAGGGGATCCTAGCATGCGCATCTTCCATTTACATCACCTCTAGACACAGAAGTGCACTGAGCCATGTCCACCCATCAGGTGCAGTCATTGAGCAAGGCAAAGAGTGAAGGGGGGGTTGCACAAGCTATCCTTCAAAGTGACATTTCTCTCTACACCTGATGTATACTAATAGAATAGTGTATGGGCAACCATATGCCGATCAAATATCGACAACTCTTCCACAAACAACAGTACAGCAACACAGTGACAGGTCGCTGTACTGTAACCATGGGGCCACAGCACTGCTTTCTTGGGGTCTTGCACTCCTCCCTGAATCAACTCTGACTCAGAACTGGTTATCTTAAGTATGGAGAGGTTGGGGGCAAAGCCCCCCCATAGAAAACATAGTGTTCTCTGATAGATTTATGACAACTGCAGTTGTGGTCGACATAAATCCGTCTCTGTAATGTCAGTCAATAAAATATTTGTCAAACTGGCATTTTAGAGCCTTGGGCAACCATACACAGTGAGGCTGTGTTTCCATCGAGGGGTTGAGATGACATCATAGAAATCTCAAGAGCAAAGCTCCTGAAGTCCCTGATGTCATCTAAACCCTAACATGGAAACACATGCCAAATGGAGTTTTGGCTGCCCATGTATTATTTTTTACAGTATATCAGTTTTATAGTATATGAGTAAATAAAATGGAGCTGGCTGTAGCACTTCAGTTGTTTGTAAAAACAAGGAATAACTTACTTTTAAAATGTAAAATATGAATGGCAGATTTGTGTTTCGGGTGGGGAGAAGCCTCATGAGGAGAGACTTTTAGGACGAACTTCAAAGAGAAAAACTGACATAGTACAGTAGTGATGTCACTACTGTACTACAACTTTTCGTGACCTTTGAACTATACTATAACATGAAAATCACATGTATAGAAATCCACACACAATAGGGGCTAATCATGTATTATATAAGCAATAAGCCATGATGGGATGTGCAGTTAAGACTTTTAATGTATGCCCCAGAGAGTGAGGCATGAGGCTGAAGGCCGAGGTGTCCTTATACTCCTGGGAACTGCATTCATATCCTTTAATGCACACCCTGGAGTGGCTTATTGTGCTTATAAAATGACACATTGCTCTTTGTAAATATGTAAAGTAGAAAACAGAAATACAGAATTGATGGTAGATAGGACTACATGGCCAATCCAGTCTGCCCATTTCTCCCTACCTGTACTATTACATCAGATCCTACCTGATCTACAACTTTCCACTATGATTCTTTTGTGCTTATCCCATACATTCTTGAACCTCACCACTGTTTTCCACCCTCACCACCTCGCTGGGAGGCTGTTCCAGGAATTCTCACTACTTTTGTGAAGAAGTACTTCTCACATTTCTCCTGAATCTACCCCCCCAGCTTCATAGTATGCCCCCTTGTTCCTGAGCACCTTTTCTTCTGAAAAATACTTCTCTCCTGTACCTTATGTACCCCTGTGAAGTATTTAAACATCTATCATATCCCTCCCTGTCCCTCCCTCAGTGCTAAAATATTTTTACTATGTTTTTTACATTAATCATTTGTTTAAATACATTTTAATCAGCAACATACATTTGAAATACTTCCTGATTTTGTAGGCAATGGGGCTTTTTTTGCCTTTGTACAGATCTCACCTGACAGTGCAATGCTAGGAAATTACTGCACTGTCAGGTGACGCCTCTCTCCAATGAAGTTTCTAGATTTGTTCTTTCCATTTTATAAATATTGTTAATCAAGTAATAAAAGTGTACTACATGTAGATTTGGGGTAGCCATACATTGGGCACAGTGCTGCATAGGTGGGGGTGGGGCAGTGTTCCCTAAAATAACCAGATTTGAAAAGTGATTGAAAGGTCAGTCCCTTTTAGCACCAGTTTGGGTTTGCAATAGGACTGGTAAAGGTTTGTTCATTCCATCCTGAAATTAATAAGTTTTACACTTTATGCAAAAAGTCTAATAATGTCACACCAGCTACTAGAGTGATGCATATATAGTATCTATAAATTAGTAATGTTCTTACCTTTTCCATCCAGTTCAATTCTCGTTACACTTGTAGAAGTTGAATTAAAGCAGAATGGACCTGTAACATAAATGAGAGAGATGGTATTTTGAACTCAGCAGCTAAATAATATTCTACTTTTTTTTATTCTGTCTTCAGCCTGACAGCCCTCCCCTTTCAGAGGAAGCATTCAGACTGTGGTGCAGGGGGAAGGCACACTTGGAACACAGAAACCTGGGGCCCAGGGCTGCCTCACTCATGTCACCGTGCCACTTCAGTTTGGTACTGTTACCTCTACTTTGTGTTTCCATTCTGTGTAAACATGGCGTGATCTCAGACATTCCCATTTGATTCAGAAACAGGGAGTTTTATGAAAAGATGCTCAGTGTTTTCAGGGCAGAGGGGAGCCAAGTTGAGTGCCCCCCCCCAACACCCTAGAGGAGAAAAGAGATGAGGAGAAGATGACAGTGACTTTCAAGTACATCAAGGGTATAAACAAGGTACAGGAGGGTAGCATCTTTCAGAACAGAAGGTATACAAGAACAAGGGGGTATGATATGGGGAGGCAGGTTTAGGGACAACGTGAGGCAGTAAATTAATAAGAGGAAAAAGCATACCATACATTTAAATGAAATCCAACTGATAGTATTTCCAAAGTGTATAGAAGAGAACAAAACTTATTGAAAAATTATTAGAATGGCTAAATAACAGACAGAATTTAAAATTGCCCATTTAAAGAACAACCGTCTTTATTTGCATAAGTCAACAAACAGCATACATCTAGAACTATTGAACCCATGGTACAAAATGGGGATTTTCTTACCGATAACATACATATGGCTAACTTTTTCAACACCTATTTTTGCTCTGTTTTCACTAGAAATCATAACATTAATAAACCGATTAATGGGTCATATCCCACAGATTATTATATCTCAGATAAGGAGGTTTTTATCAGTACTGGATGAAGTCAAGACAAACATTAGTCTGGGACCTGATTGCATAAATCCAAAATTCCTGAAAAAGTTGCCTAAATATCTGGCAGGTCCACTAGCCTTCATCTTTAACAAATCTCTGGCCTTGGGAGAGGTACCAATGGACTGGTGTACAGCTATCATAACCCCAATACAGTATTTAAAAAGGGAAGCAGAGACTATAAGCCAATCAGCATTACATCTCTATTTTGCAAGGTTATGGAGAAACTCATTAAAACATGCTTTGAAGGTGAAATAGACACTTATGGGTTAACAGACGTGGACCAGCTGGTTTTAGAGGGATTCTCTTGAACAACTAACCTGGCATCTTCTTATAATCAGGTCAGCCTTGAGCTTGACAATGGAAACCCACTGGATGTTATTATTTTGGATCTCAGCAAAGCATCTGATACAGCTCCCCTCGACATTCTAATAAGTAAATTATCAAACATGGGCTTTTCTCTTTGCTGGGTCAAATGAGTTGCAAGTTGGCTGTCGAATCGCGTTCAGCTCATAAAAGTTAATGGGCAATTGTCTGAGGGGGGAATAGTGAGTAGTGGGGTCCCTCAGAGTTCTGTGCTGGGACCCTTGCTGTTTTGCATCTTCATCAGTGATATGAATACTAATCTGCAGGATTTCATTTCCAGATTCACAGATGATACAAAGTTAGGTGGAGTGGCAGATACTGACTGCAAATACATCTCCTTAAAAATTATTTAAAAAATGTAGAAAACTGGGCCACAACAAACAGCAAGTTTTATTTATTTATTAAATTTTGATGCCCACTGAGCCCCGGAGGTCCCTTTTTCAGGGGCGACCCAGAGAGACATTACATGGAGTGATACAGGCAGTAAACAGGTATAAATGTACATACAGGTTCAAAAGTTACAGTTTTTGTCATTGATTCAGAACAGTAGTGGCATTCTATCCATAATGGTTTGGCACGACTCATGAACATTGGTGAGTTACCGAGATAAGGAAAGTGCTGGTATTGGTAGGTGTTGTATAACATGTTTTAGAAATCACAACACCCACTACACATATTTATTAAATGGCCAGCAATAAGACATTACTTACCATAGTAATCCTGTTTCTTCCAAGGGAATCTTACTGTATTCTGACATGTGCAGTATTGTACCACCATAGTACTGCCCCAGAGCTGAAAAGGTTAATAGAACCTATGCAAATGAGAGAATGCTAGGCTCAAGCTCAATTTTCAAACCACTGTCCCTGTAAACAGTCCATCAACCGTCAGATTTTTCACTCCGCTTGACTAGCCAGATGCCAAATATTTAAACTCAGCTGAGGATAAGGGCTCAAAAGGGGGTTGCATAAGCTGTGCTATACAGATCCCAAGAAGGGGTAGGCTCCCTGAAGGGGGGATTAACATGTACCAAACCCTTGAAGAATTTCTTAAAAACTGGATGAGAAGTTAGGGAAAATCCCTTACCAGCAGAAAGGAAAGCAGACACCGCTGCCAAGTGTACCTTGAGAGTAGTAGGCCTGAGGCCTAAACTGTTAAGATGCACCAAATAGTCCAAAACAGTGGCAATATCAGCCAACTCTGGCTTGCATGCTTTTGGGAACACCAAAACCCAAATCTCTTCCATTTGGAGTTGTAAATCTTTCTAGTAGCAGGTTTCCTGCTAACCTTTAAAATATCCAAAACTGATTGGGACAGGTGCAAGTTTACATATTCTAGCTCTTCAAGAGCCAGGCTTTGAGTCTGAGAGTCTGAAGGTTGGGATACAGAATCCTCCCCTGAGAGGAAATGAGGAGACTGTACTGTCTGGGAAGACACCAATGCATTGTTAATGACAGAGACAGCAATAGAGGATACCAAGGCTGTCTGGCCCAATATGGAGCCACCAGAATCACTTTGCAAGGTTGAGACCTGATCTAGATCAGGACACTGAATATCAGAGGAAAGGGAGGAAATGCATACAGAAATCTGCTTGTCCAATTCAGTAAAAGAGCATCCTGAGGGACAGGACCCAGAAGAGGTGATCTGCAACAGTAAAGAGGAAGCTGATGGTTGTCCAGGGCTGCAAAGAGATCTATCTCTGGAGTGCCCCATCTCTTGAAGAACTTGAGGGTTCAGGGTCCATTCATGATGGCCCTGGGAAAGTCTGATAGGTATGTGGAAGTAGGCATCTTTGAGATCCAGAGAAGCTAGCCAGTCTCTTGGTCTCAGAGAAGGAAGATTTACTCCCATAGTCACCATTTTGAATTTTGATTTTGTCAAATGTTTGTTCAGGTACCTTAAATCTAAGATGGGTTACCACTCCCGTCTTTTTTGGGGTAAGGAAGTATCTGGAATACAGTCCTTTTTCCCTGTGACAAAGAGGTTCCTTCTCTACTGCTTGCAGAAGCAGAAGAGAGGAGACTTCTGCCTCTAAGGCCTTTGTCTCCAAGGGAGGGAGACTGAAGGACCTTGCTCTTTTTGGGAACCTTTTGGAACTGAGAGCAAGTCCCTGGCTCACTACTTCCAGGACCCATTTGTCTGAAGTAATCGACTCCCAGACCTGGGAGTGGTGAGCCAACCTGCCCTCTACTGGGATTGGGGAGGCAACCCAGACTGACACCTCAGGGTGTCTGCTTGGCAGGGGGCTTAGACTGAGTGGATGATGAAGTCCTAGTCACCCCTTGTCTACCTCTTCCCCTAAAGAACCCCCTCTGCTGGAAAGAAGAGGAGGAGGCCTGAGCTTGGTAAAAAGGCCTGCCCCTGCCCCTAAACTGCTGCCTTTGAGGAGTGGTCTGCTTTTCTTTGGCTGCAGCACTCCTATAGGTGGTCCTGTATTCATGCATCTTTTTCATGTAATTCTCTGTTTGATCCCCCAAAAAAGAATTGCCAGTTACAGGAAAATCCATAGCCTTAGCCTGGGTATCCTGTGAGAGGTTGGTACACCTAGGCCAAGCAAATCTCCTCATGGAGATAGATGTAGCCATGACCCTGGAATGAACTTCATTTGAGTCTACAGCAGCGTGGAATTGCACCTTAGATGCCTTGACACCATTTGCAGCCACCTGCTCCAGCTCCTTGGCTAGCTGGGGAGGGGCATTCCTAGCCAGTTCCAGAACCGCATCCCACAAAGATTTCTGGCACCTGGCTGTATATGCCATGTAGTTTGATTGTCTGAGTCCCAAAGAGGATGCCAAGTACTGTTTTTTTGCCATAGCATCCACTTTCCTGGAATCCTTGTCTGGGGATGAGATGCCAGGGGAATATTAGCCTGGTCACAGGCTGCAGCTTGTACTACCCCAACATGGCTGTTATGATTGGTAAGGAATTCTGTCCCAGGACCTGACAAAGCATACCTCCTGTCCATTCTTTTTTCCACAGGAGGAATTGATGTAGGAATTTGTAAGACTTTTTGTGTCTGCTTCCCCAAGGATGTGTGTAAGGGGATAGACACCCTTTTTGACTCTGGGACATCCATCATTTCCAAATAGTCAGGTTCTTCCTGATCCTGTTCAGCCTCTTCCATAGGAAGCTGAAGAGTCTCAGCCACTGTCTTGTAAAACAAGAAATGGGAAGGGGACTCAGAAAGCCTGGGAGGAGAAACCTGAGAGGGCCTGTCTGAGGAGACGCCAGGCTCTACTAGCTCATCAAGGCCTTCACCCTCTTCTTCATATTTTCATCCTCCTCCCAATCCGCCTCATAGTATGCCTCAGGATCTATGTCTGAAGCAGCTATTTCCAACCGAAACGATCGGTTCTGAACCGAAAGCAGTTCAGTCGGAACCGGGCAAAGCGACTGCACTATGGCAATCGCTTTCGTTATCTCCTCAGTGGTCAGACCATGGTAGGTCGGATCCGAATCAGGCTGGCAATCCGAGTCAGCGGACCTCTCGGCCTCCCTCTCCCTCTCCCTCTCCCTCAGCCTACTCAAACGTTTTTCCAGAGTGGCTTTGGGAAAGTTCTTGCAGATCTGGCAGTCTTCTTTGAGGTGGTCAAACCCCAGACAATACACACAGACGAGGTAAGGGTCGGCCTTAACAAAGGCCTCCTTACACCCGGTACAGTGCTAAAACCCGGTGGGCCCAGTTTTCCTTTTGGGTTTCTCAGACATGCCTTAAATATCAAAGTCACCCTATACAGCAGTTAAGCCAGGCGACTACCAACTTATCGGTTCCAACTGTGTCACGGAGTCAGTTAAAAAAATCCTAAAAATATCGGATTTATTTAGGAACCGATAAGCACCGGAAAACCACACACAAATATAGCAATACACAAATCAAAACAAGTTTCGGTTCTGAACCGGACCGACTGGCAAAGAACCGAAGTTAAAACAATTTCTAACAAAAAAACACTAAAATAACCACTACCTACTACTACCACTTACTGGTACGAGACAGAGGTAAGAATACGATTTTTATAGAAGTAACGTTGAAATAACCGACCGATTCGAACTTAACTGAACCGACGCGCAGGAGGGATCTCTGGAGTGACTTCACAGTTAGGCTGAGTAAGAAATCTGACGGTTACACTTCAGAGTACCACAGACAGAGGTTTGAAAACCGAACTCGAGCTCAACATACTATGCCTTTGCATAGAGTTAACCCTTTACCCTCTGGAGCAGTTCAAGTGCTGGGACTAACTGCATATAGTCAGAATACAGCAAGACTTCATGTTGTTTGAAAATCAGTTTACTGAAAAAGAAAGGGATCTGGGTGTGATAGTAAATACCACATTGTCAGCTTCTGACCATGATGTAACAACAACTAAGAAAGCAATAGGCCTAATTCAAACTATTAAGCGTGTATTTGTTTCCAGAAACAAACAGTGTCTTCTTCCGCTACACAGAAACTACATTAAACCTTATCAGGATTATGCGTCCCCATTCTGGAGTCCTAAATTTAACCTAGTAGAAAGGGTGCAAAGGCGGGTCACTAAAATGAGGTTCCACCAAGCTGTATCGACAACAAGTTGTTGACATGTGGCATGGCAAAACCTTGTATACCAACAGGTGAAATTTCGCCTGTCAATATCTGCCGATGTTTGTTAAGTGGGGCTGTACCCCCCACACCCCCATGTGGGGAGATCTGCCACCTGCACCTTATTACTAATATAATCGACTCCGAGTTGGAGTTGATTGTGAAGGGGGTGAAACACTGTCAAAAATGGCACCAGTGTGCAGTGGAACCCTTACAGCAACAACTTTTAAACTGTTTGAAAGTGTCACTGTAAGGGGTCTTGCTGTGCCCGTGTCGATGTGCCAACGTGATACCCTAAAAGGATACCAGGATTTTAAAATAAATCATATGAGGAAAGGTTGAGGGAGACTGAACTATTTACACTGCAAGATAGAAGACTGAGGAGATTTGCTCCTTATATTCAAAATACATAACTCGTCAAAACTACTTTCTAAATGCGGACTGAAATTTTGCCAGAGTCCCACTACTTTGAGATCCTACAACAAACAGCTTGTAGTTCTGTGGGCCAATACTGTAAAGAGAGATCACTTTTTTACAGTACAATTGGCAAAGGCCTCAGGAAGCAGTAAGGCGCAGTGGTAGGAGGCAGTGTAACACAGTGGTTTAAGGCTCTGAGCTGCAATCCTGGAGACCTGGGTTTGAATCTCACAGCCCCCACTTGCATACTGTGTGACCCCGAGCAAGCCACTTAACTTCATTGTGCTCCCAGGTCACACCTGTAAACAAGCTTTCAGCTTAGTGTGTCTCTCCTGGTAAAAAAAAAAAAAAAAAAGGAATGGAATGAACTTCCACAAGATCAAGTTGAAAAAACAAATGATACAGGTTTTAAAAAATGGTCTAGATAAAAAAAAATTATACACTGTAGTAATGTTGTTTCTTCTATTGGAGTCTTGCTGTATTCTAACAAATGCAGTATGATCTACCGGTTCAGCTGCCCTGGAGAACAAAGAGTTAAGCTCTATGCAAATGCATAGAATGTTGAGCTCAAGCTCGGTTTTCAAATCACTGTCCTCAGTACATTCTAGTAACTGATCAGATTCAGATATGAAGCTTACTAATAAGAGAGACCTAAAGAAATTTATAACCAGACCTAAGCACCCCCAGGGGTAAATACAACAACCAACTAAGGAATGAAGAAGACTCAAGTCACTGATGCTCAGGAAAACACACTACCCACTGGTGGGTGAATTAAACATAACTGAAATGCAGAGGCCCACCCCTTATCCTAGGTTCTAGAGGGGATGCAGGGTTGGAGGTCAGAATACAGCAAGACTCCATTAGAAGAAACAACATTACTATGCTGAGTAATTTTTCTTCAAACAACATGAAGCCTTGCTGTATTCTGACAAATGCAGACTATAAAGCAGTGCCCCTTGGAGGTGGGCACAGAACCTACTTGGGAAATAGGCTCTGCATCACTGCTGTGCCAAACCTGGCATCATAATTGGCCTGGGTGTCCAGGCACTAGTGCTTGGTGAATGTGTGGACAGTCTTCCAGATGGCTGCTTTACAGATGTCCAACAGGGGGATATCTCTGGCCGCTGCCACTGAGGCAGCAGTCCTCCTAGTGGAACAGGCCCTCAGACCCGCAGGTGGATCCTTCCCCAGTTTGCCACAGCAGAACTGGATGCAAGCCACAATCCATCTGGCTGTGGTCCTTTTTGTGGCTGGCCTGCCCTTACTCACCTCACCATAGGTAAGGAACAACTGGGAAATGGAAATGACGTACTTACCGTAATTCTTGATCTTCTTGGATGCAGTCTCCACCACTCACTCATTCACACTAATGGGATAGTGCCAGAGGCACTAGGATCATGCGGGAGCCAAACATTTTCAGAAGGGTCAGTGCTGAGACAGGACCATGCATGGATGGCACCGTGAGACCAGCTCGTGTCTGTGCAGGCTATCTCGGCGTCTACCCTCCAACCACCTCAGTACCTTTTTGACCGAGGAGGTGCAGCGTAACTAGTAAAAATAACTTATCCTAACCTTTCGGGCCTGAAAAGTCCAGATGACCCTTGCAAGAAGGGTCAATTGAGCAATGTCTTCACAGTGGGAACACAAGGCCATGAAGACCAAAGAAACCAAAGAAACAAAATGAGTGATCCCAGGGGATGGTGGGTTGTTGTATGAATGAGTGGTGGAGACTGCGTCCAAGAAGATCAAGACTTACGGTAAGTATGTAATTTCCATATCTTTCCAGACTGCAGTCTCCACCACTCTTTCACACTAATGGGAGAGTACCAAGCTAAAACCAACCCACCCAGAGTAGGGCAGTAGGAGATAGGGGTCACTCAGAAAGAACGTCCAAGGTCTGTCCTATTGAGAAAAGAGCTGTCTGGAAAGAAGATCCAGAATAGTGCTTACAAGGTATGCACTTGAGCTCCAACTCATCACTTTGCAGAAGACTGCAATGGACACAAAATGAAACTCCGCCCGGGGGCTGCAACCACTCTTGAAGAGCAGTAAGAACCCAGCCTCTCAATTTGGTCTAAGACAGAAATTAACAGTGTCAAAGACATGCTACTAAACTAGCCTAAAACATCTCAGTGCAAGAAGTGATCCAACTGAGGCAAGCTGAGGCTACATAAAAAAAAGTTACAGTGTAGCTATTCGTTCTGTGAAGAAAGTTATAAAACTGTTAAAACAATCAAAGAATGAAGGGAGCTCTCCCTTCCTTCTGGACGTAAGGCAAAAAGTTTTACTAACTGAAAGAGCCAGAGGTAAAGTCTACTGGTTCAAGGTAGACCAAGAAAGTGCAGATGGACACCCTCACTACCAAGTATGGCTGGCCTGTGAACAACAGGTCCAAGAGGCACTTGAACCCCTTACTTGGTGAGCAATCAGAGGTCCAGGTGGAGTTAACCCATCAATTGAGAAAGGTTTCCACTTAGTCACTTAAGCCTTCCTGATGAAAGGCCAAAGCACGACTTAGAAGCCTCTTGTGGTGGTCTGGGAAACCAGAGCCTACCCACTTCTTATTCCAAGAGGAATCACTCTGCCCTGTTTGCCCACAACTCTAGTAGCAGTCTCTTTGAACTAAGGGAAGAGAGGGAAAGTGTACAGGAGGACGTGTCCACTGCAGAGAAGCATTCAGACAGGAAAAAACAAGGCCTGGATTTCTGAGGCAAGATAGGGGCAGATCTGTGTCGAGAGGGGACACAGAAAGGACCAAGTTCAGGCTGACCCATTTGTTGAAAGTGGCCGCATAATGCCTGAAGTGACTCAGCTTGGTGAGGCACCACTTGCTCCAGCCTTCCTGAAAGGGAATAGGAAAAAAGCTTTAAATTGTTGCTGATGAAAAACAAACAACACAGTTTCATCACCTGCTTGAAGTGGGAGACTTGGTGTCACAGGGTCTCTTTTGCATTGAAGGTAACTAGAGGAGCTCCTAAGAGAAAGAGCTGAGGGGAAGGTGAAACTAACACTTTCTCCTAAATGGAAAAACTCTTCCTGGGAAAGGGAGAGGAGAGCTGAGCAATTGTTTCTGAAGAGTCTAGTCTGGGGTGACTGGCACAGAATCAATGTGCAGGAAGCGAAGGTATGAATACCGAGAACCCATCTCCTGAACAAGGACCAGTAGAAGACCAGAGGCTTGGTGGGGCCAAAACTTGTAGGAATTGTAGTTTTGGGCTTTTGGTGCCTAAAATAACCTGGAGTGGGAGCCCTTGTTGTGATTGACAGACAGATCAGCCAACCAAACCTTTTGGATCTTGGGGAAAGTCCCACACTGCTTGCAGTTTCAGTTAGATCTGAGTTGAGAAGTGAAGAAGTAACAGCTCAAGATAGTTCGAGCAGCATTTCATAGCAGATTCACACGGGAGAACTGGGGAAAGTCCTGAGTTTGGCCTTCATGCCTGCCTGCTGTCCCTGAGAAGGAACTTGTGTTTTTTCAGACTGAATCTGAATTTGGAGAGTGAATTAAGCCACCGAATTGTGACCAGGCTTTAACCTGAAGAAGACTGAAGATTTGCTGAATGCGATCGGCCTGTCAGGACTTCCAGCTACCTCTGAACTCCCAGATTGTGCAGAGACTCTGTAATTGCGACCGGAGAGCCATTTACCCGGTACAGTGGAATTTCTTTACATGTGAATGTGCTGTGTGCTTATAGTGGGTCGTGATTTGGTTCCCCACTGTGTGTCTGAACTGTTTTTCACTTGCTGGAGGCTGCATCCAGCTCCATGGACTGAATCTGTATCCATTTCTGTTTGCCTGGGCCCTGCTACACTGGCCTAGCCAGAATACTTGCTACGCAGAGAAAGTCATCAATGAGAGACCGGCCTGGGGATCAGCCCCCTGCTCAACGCCTTGAACAGGAATGACACCTCGGTGATTTGTGTGGGCCCTGCTTCTCTGGGTACTCCAGCTCAACAGCCTGCAGTCTCGATTTTGTCCTGCCTATGTCCAGTATTGGGTATCATGAGTAAACATCAGGGTAGCTCTCTGCAACAACAGCTCAATCTAAAAGTGTTGTCATCTGATTGTCTTGTTGCCTTTTCTTTCACGAACTGAGCCCTCTGACTCCGGATTACAAACAGTGTGTGTTGTGCATGTTGCTTTCTTCCATCACAGGGCCCCAACCAGCTGCAACGTTCCTGGCTAGCCCACCGTTTTCCTACCTGGGTACCCAGAGTGTGTGACTGTGTAGGAACTCTGAACTGCATGCATAACTGTCTGATTAATATAGCTTTTAAGCAAATCAACCTGATTATGCCCCTCCCTTGTTCAAGTCCCCTGAATAAATCAGATTTAACTTTTTTTCAATTTAACCTGACTGTGGTTCCAGTTTGTGCCAAATGTACTGTACTGTTGCTATTTGCTGTGCTTAACTTTGTTTTACAGGGGGTCCCCAGGGTCAAGCTAGAGGAACCAGTCCTGGTGGTAAGTGCAAACAGTGTGCATAATTGCCTGGTGAATAGGGGTCATTGTGAAAGTAATTATTGTATATAGTTCAGGCCACTAGAAGGGAAAGGGGGGGTTACAGTGTCCCGCAGGGCTGTGCCCAGGTTAGCTTGACCACTAACAACCCTGAACTCCGGGTTGAGGCACCCGTTTCATTACCCAGGCCCCTTAACCTGCTACTAGCCAAGCAGGCAGGGGTAGTAGCCCTTGGGATAGCGCCACCTAGGGGTTACACTTGCTTAACTCCAGACCTCTATGGGATAGAGAGCCAAGGGAATATATTTGGCTTGGGTAGCTTTTAAGAGTGATACAGTAGAAGAGCCACCAAATTTCCTGTTAAATCTTAAGAGGGCACTGACCTGTTGCTTAAGTTTAAGAACCTGGGCTTTTATATTGGGCTCCCATTTCCCTGTGTTTGCATATGAAAGACCCAGATATACATAAGAACTTACTTTATCTAGCCTATCTTTACCCACAGTCCATTTAGTTGATAAATTTCTGTCACCAAAGATCAGAACCTGGCTTTTATATCTGTTTATAACAAGTCTGTGAGATTCTGCATGCTCTTGCATGGAATTTAACTTCTTTTGTAACCCTGTTTTAGATAAATCAATGGCAAATCATCAGTGTAGGCCAATGCCAGGCAGACTTTCTGGCCAATCTTTGGAGAATCTGGGGGGAGTGCCACAATATCTTTAAGAAAATGATCAATATGTATATATACAGAATTAAAGGGGAGCAATAATGCACCCCTGTCTGACCCCCTTAATTTTGCCCATGTCTCCATATATAATTCTTTAATAATACTTATAAGTTCTGGTTGGAATCCTAGCTCAGACATCATTTGTCAAAGTTTAACACATGATACGTTATCAAAAGCTGCACTAAAATCTATAAAAGCAGCATAACGTTTTTGTCCCCTAAGCTTCACATATTTTTCAATTAAATGGGCTAAGATAAAACAATTATCGGTGGTACTGTAACTAGAGTGAAACCCTGCCTGTAATTCACTAAGTCCTCCCAGCCCAGTAAGATGTTGTTGCAGCCTCCCGAGCAAAACCTTAGCAAATATTTTGCCATTAATGTCCAGCAAGGAAATAGGACGATACATGGCAGGGTTAGCTCTGTCACCTTTTTTAAAAATAGATATGAGTATAGCACCTTTCCAGGACTTAGGAATCCTGCTATTAAGAATACAGTAATTGTAATAATGAACAAGTAACCTCGCCCACAGTGAAGGGGCTATCAGGGAAACCTCAGCAGATACCATATGGTGGCCCGGAGCTTTTTTCTTTTTCAAATTAGCAATAGACAAATAAATTTCCTGGTAAGTAAAAAGTTGAAAACAATTTCTATTTACATGCATTCCCCGGGGACAATGTAGTTGGGCTCTACTGATGAGGCCTGTAGCTCACTGATCCTTCTGGCAGAAGTGGCAGACACTAGAAATACAGTCTTCCAGGTCAGGAACTTGAGTTCTGCTGAGGACATAGGCTCAAGGGGCGGCATAAGCTGACCTATGCATATACTGAGGTCCCACGCTGAGGTAGGCTCCCTGAAACGAGGATGAAGGTGGAGAAAACCCTTAAAAAATTTCTTGAAAATGGGATGTGAAGCTAGGGAAGGTCCATTCCCTGCTGATGGGTAGGCAGAGTCAGCTGCCAAGTGCACCTTCAGGGTGGATGGCTGTAGGCCTAGTGACTGGAGGTGTACCAGATAATCCAAGAAAACTGGAAGCTCAGTCTTCTGTAGGTCTAGGTCCTTTTGGGAACACCATATGGAAAACCTCTTCCATTTTGAGGAGTAGGTTTTCCTAGTGGAAGGTTTCCTGGACACTCTCAAGATATCTAAAACACCCTCAGAGAGATGCAGGCCTGCATACTCTTAGTCTTCAAGAGCCAAGCCCTGAGTCACAGGGACTCGAGGTTAGGGTAGATGATCCTCCTTCGAGAGAATGTCAGTATACTGTATCTCTTGGGGAGGCAAATCGGGCTGGCCACTGACAGAGACAGCGGCATTGAATACCATGGTTGCCTGTCCCAGCCTGGGGCTATCAGAATCTTGGTGGCAGCCTGAGACCTCAGCTTGATTAAGACCCTGGATATCAGAGCAAAAGGGGAAAAGGCATACAGGAACCTGTCTGATCAATCCAGCAGCAGTGCATCCAGTGGCACTGAGTGCCAAGCAGGAGGCCTGCAGCAGTACTGGAGCAACAGGTGATTGTCCAGTGCTGCAAAGAGATCTATCTCTGGTACTCCCCACCTCCTGAATACTGACAGAAGAACTTGCTTGTTCACGGCCCATTCGTGATGGCCCTAGCTGATCCTGCTGAGAGCATCTGCCAGGACACTGTCCTTCTCTGGTAAGTAGACTGCCAACAGGGAGATGTGCAGGGAGTAGGCCAGACTCCAAATTCTCATGGCCTCTGTGTAGAGCACTGAGGACCTTGTCCCTCCTTGCTTGTTGATGTGATACATGGTAGTGGTGTTGTCTGTTTTGACTTGCACCACTCTGCCCTGTAACAGTTTGACAAATGCCTGAATTGCCAGGAACACTGCCCTGAGCTCCAGGAGAATGATATGTAATGGAGACTCCTGGTGAAGCCAAGTTCCATGGGCTGTGTGCTCCCCTAGGTGAGCATCACAGCCTAGTAGTGAAGCATATGTTGTCAGCACCAGAGAGAGGACATGCTGGAGGAAGGGGACCCCTGCTCTGAGGATGCCCATGTCCTGCCACCACTGGAGAGCTTGCAGTAAGGTGGCAGACACTGGAATCAATTTGGACATGGAATCCTTCTTCTAGGACCAGAAGGCTCTCAGATGAAATTCAATGTCCCTCATCTGGAACCTGGCCCCTGGGACCACTGCTATAGTGGCAGCCATGTGTCCCAGGATCTGCAAGAAGTGCCGTGCTGGGTGAGGAACTCAAAGGTGGTGGAAGGACTCTACAAGTTGGATGAGGGCCTGTGCCCTCCCTGGAGGCAGGAAGGCCTTTGCCTGGATCGTGTCCAGTTCTGTCCCTATGAAATCCAGAACCTGAACTGGTGTCAGGACTGCTTTTTTGAGATTCACCAGGAACCCTAGAGATTGAAGGGTATCCTGGGTGAGCTCTAAGACTTTCTTTACTAGCTGGGGGGACTGACCCACCAACAGCCAGTCATCCAGGTAGGGGTATACTGAGACCCCTTGCCTCCTTAGGTATGCCACTGCCACTGCTAGGCACTTTGTAAAAACCCTTGGTGCAGAGGTAAGCCCGAAAGGCATGACCCTAAAGAAAAAAATATTCACCATAGCAATCTTGTTTCTTCCAAGGGAATCTTACTGTATTTTAACTTGTACAGTATGGTCTCACCATAGGACTTCCCCAGAGCCGAAATGGTAAATAGAACCTATGCAAATGATGGAATGCTAGGCTTAAGCTCAGTTTTCAAACCACTGTCCCTGGTAAACAGTTCTAAACCATCAGATTCTTACGGAACATGCACTAAGCAATATTCAACTAATATAACACTAATAGTAACCTCCCTAATAAAGAATTAAATAGACAAATACTAAAGAAAGATCTCCCTTTATAGAAAAACATCTACCAAAGTGGCATCACTAAGACTCAGGTCATAGATGCCCCAAAACAAGAACATTATAATTTTTTTTTATTTAGTATTTTAACCAGTTATAGCACACTAAGCTGAAAGCTTTTTTTACAGGAGCGACCTGGGAGCACAAGGAGGTTAAGTGACTTGCTCAGAGTCACACAGTATGCAAGTGGAAGCTGTGGGATTCAAACCCAGGTCTGGTCTGCTGGATGTCACCAGATTTGCAGCTCAGAGCCTTAGACCACTGCGCTACGCTATATATTAATATATATATACCTATACCCCAGGTTTGCAACATCTCTACCACAGCTGGAGTGCAGTGACCATAGGTTTCTAGAAGGGGAGGAAGGGAGCTCAGAATACAGTAAGATTCCCTTGGAAGAAACAAGATTACTATGGTGAGTAATTTTTTCTTCAAACCCCAGGAAATCTTACTGTATTCTGACTTGTGCAGATTATCCAAGCAGTGCCTTTGGAGGCGGGCCTATAACCTATTTAGGAAACAAGCTCTACAGGACTGCTGTGCCAGACCGGGCATATCCTCTGGCCTGTACATCCAAGCAATAATGCTTGGTGAATATGTAGACTGTCTTCCAAGTGGCAGCTTTACAAATATTCACTAGGGGTATGTCTCTAGCAGCTGCTAGAGAAGTTGCTCTACCCCTGGTTTAATGAGCCCTGAGGCCTGTGGGTGGCTGTTTACCCACCTTACTGTAGCAAAACTGAATGCAGGCTACAATCCATCGTGCAATGGATAATTTTTTGGCAGGTTTTCCTTTCCCCACATCTCCATGAGTGAGGAAAAACTGAGTTTGATCCTGCCTGTGACTTTTTGTGTGGTCATGGTAGTAGCTGATTGCCCTTTTCACAACCAGGCTATGCAGCCTGTGCTCACCTGAGGTGGGAATGGTCTGTGAAAAAGACTGGCAAAGTAATTGACTGGTTGAGGTGGAACTCTGATACTACCTTGGGCAAACATATTCTGTTAGTCCCCAGGACTACTTTGTCTCTATGGACAGCAATGTAACCAGGTTCTGTGGACAGTGCCTGGAGTTTACTGATCCTTCTAGCAGAAGTAATGGCCACCAGGAATACCGTTTTCCAAGTCACATATTTGAGGTCTGCAGAAGACATGGCTTCAAAAGGGGGGCTGCATAAGCTGGGCAATACAAATGTTCAGATCCCACACTGGAGTAGGCTCCCTGTGTGGTGGGTGCAAATGCAGTAATCCCTTAAATAAATTCTTATATACTGGCTCTGAAGCCAAAGAAGATGCCTTATCTGCAGATAAGTAAGCTGAAACAGCTGCCAGATACACTCTCAAAGTGGAAATCCTTAAACCAGTAGAATGCAAATGGGCAATATAGTCCAGAACTATAGAGGGACTGGCTTGGGCATGGTCTACACCCCTGCCCTGACACCACATTGAAAATCTCTTCCATTTAGAAATGTAGGTTTTCTTAGTAGAAGGCTTCCTTAGATACTCTCAGGATATCCATAACCTCTTCTGAGAGGTGCAGTTCTGCATACTCTAAGTCCTCAAGAACCATGCTTTGAGTCTGAGGGACAGCAGCTTTGGATACATGATCTTGCCCTGTGAGGATGACAACAGGTTGTACCTCCTGGGAAGACTGATTTGCTTGGCTACTGACAATGATAGGATCATGGATTACCAAGGCTGTCTGGCCCAATCTGGAGAAATGAGAATCACTGATGCCGGTTGAACTCTGAGTTTGTTCAACACTTTCAATAATAGAGGAAAAGGAGGGAAAGCATACAGGAACCTCTCTGTCCAGTCCAGCAGAAGTGCATTCAGAGGGATTGTGCCCTTGATGGAAGACCTGCAACAATACTGTGGGAGCTGATGATTGCTTGGGGCTGCAAACAGATGCACCTCTGGGGTGCCCCATCTCCTGAAGATGGTCCCAAGACCTGTTTGTTCAGTGACCACTCATGGTGGTTCTGATTTATTCTGCTGAGGACATAGGCCAAGACATTGTCTTCTCCTGGGAGGTGGACAGCTGAAAGGGAAACATTCAGGGAGTATGCCAAGGCCCAAATTCTCATTGCCTCTGTGCAGAGATGAGTTGACCTTGTGCCCCCTTGTTTGCTTATGCAGTAATGGTGGTTGTGTTGCTTGTTCTGACCTGAACCACCTTTCCCCTTACCTGATTGACAAATGACTGAACAGCCAGAAGAACTGCTCTGAGGTCAAATAGGTTGATATGCAGGAGAGATTCCTGCTTTTTCCATGTGCCATGTGCAGTGAGATCCCCCAGATGTTCTCCCTGTTTTAGGAGGAATGCATCTGTCGTGAGTACCAGAGAGGGAACCTGCTGCAGGAAAGGCACTCCTTGCCTGAGATTGCCCCTTTCCTGCCACCACTGTAGGGCTTGGAGAAAAGTGACTGTGACTAATACTAACTTTGAGAGAGAAACCCTTTTCTGGAGCCAGTGATCGCTTAAATTAAATTGAATGTTTCTAATCTGGAACCTCGCCCCTGACACAGTTGCTGTGGAAGCTGCCATATGGCCTAGCAATTGCAGGAAGTGCCTTGTTGGCCTGGAGACATGAAGTTTGAAGGAACTGACTACTTAGATAAGGTTGTCCACCTTGTCCTGAGGTAGGAAAGCCATCCCTTTTTTGTATCTAGTCCTGCCCCTTTGAATCTGAGCAGCTGAACTGGTTCCAGAACAGACTTTCTGTGGTCCACCAAGAACCCCAGGGAGTATAGAGTGTCTTGTGTTATAGACAGAGCCTCCCTTACTTGCTGGTGTGACTGGCCTACTATGAGCCAGTCATCCAGGTAGGGGAACACTGAAGTGACACCCCTTGTCACCTTAGGTGTGCCACTACCACAGCCAGACATTTTGTGAACACCCTTGGAGCAGATATCAGTCTGAAAGGCATTGCACTGAATTGGTACTGGCCCGATGGCAACCTGAACCTGAGGTACTTTCTGTGTGACCCTCTGATTGGGATATGAAAGTAGGTGTCCTTCAGATCCAGCCAGTCTCCCCTGTCTTAGGGTGGGTAGTATGTTAGCCAGAGTAACCATCTTGAATTTTGGTTTTGACAGATGTTTGTTTAAGTATCTGAGATCCAGAATGGGTCGCCACTCCCCTGTTTTCTCTATTGTGAGGAAGTACCTTGAATACAGGCCCTTTCCTTTCTGGTTGGAAGGGACTGGTTCTACTGCCCTTTGCAGCAGAAGAGTTGAAAACCCTCTTCCAGCAGGGTTGTTTCTGATGGGGAAGAGGGTTTGAAAGCTCTTGATGTCAGCGTTGGCATTACCTTAAAGCTGAGAACAAGCCCCTGGCCCACTACCTCCAGGACCCACTTGTCTGTGGTGATATTTTCCAACTCCTGGAAGTGGTGGGCCAGCCTGCCCCCTACTGGAATTGGGGAGGTGACACAAACAGTCCCCTCAGGTTGTCTGTTTGACCTGTGCTGCTGGCTGGATACTAGGGCTAGTGTGGTCACTGTCCCTTCTACCCCTGCCTCTAAAGTATCCCCTAGGCTGATACTAGAGATACTAGAGAAAAGCCTGAGGCCATAACAAATTTTGCCATGCTGGGGTGGGCTCCCAGCGTGGCACCTGGAAGCTTTGGGGAGGGCGTGGAGCTGACAGGGGATTGGGCACCCCCGTCAGCCATTACAGTGTATGTGTGCGTGGAGGGAGGCGGGAAGATTTTATACACAGTATGCATGCGCATGTGTGTGTGTGTGTGTGTGTGTGTGTGTGTGTGTGTGTGGAGGGAGGCTCTGCTCACTGAAGCAGAGCTCTCCCTTTCAACTGTACGACCACTGCATTTTCAACTGCTGTCATAGACAGCTGCAGCAGTGATTGGGGAACTGGGACTGCGCCTGCAACATACTGAATGAATTGGAAGACGGGTGCCACACCTCCGAAAACTCGGATGATGGCACTATATTTCTTGCACATGTGTGCAAGCAACATAAAAATAGTCTAATGATTTGAGGCCCAAGCATGGGCATAACAAGAAGACTCAGGTCAAAGATGCCTAAGAGAAAAGGGCACCCCAAGGGTGTAGCACCTAGAAGAGTACAGCTGGAGTGCAGTGCCAACCCTCAGGTTCTTGTTCAGGAAGGCAGGGAGGGAGGTCAGAATACAGCAAGACTCCATTAGAAGAAACATTACTGTGGTAATTTTTCTTCAAACAACATGAAGTCTTGCTGTATTCTGACTATATGCAGACTACCAAGCAGTACCTCCATGGAGGTGGGCACAGAACCTACTTAGGGAATAGGCTCTGCAGGACTGCTGTGCCAAACCTGGCATCACTCCTGGCCTGGGTATCCAGGCAGTAGTATTTTGTAAATGTGTGAATAGTTTTCCAGGTAGCTGCATTGAAAATTTTGAGTAGGGGGTATCTCTAGCTGCTGCTATGGAGGCAGCTGTCCCCCTGGTGGAGTGGGCCCTCAGGCTCGCTGGTGGCTCTTTCCGCAGTTTACCATAGCAGAACTGGATGCAAGACACAATCCACCTGGCAATGGTCCTTTTGTTGGCTGGTTTGCCCTTACCTCCTTCTCCATATGTGAGGAACAACTGAGTGTAGTCATTCCTATGTGTACTCGTCCAATCCAGGTAATAACTAATAGCCCTCCTGACATCAAGTCTATGTAATCTATGCTCCACTGGGCTACAATGATCAGTGAAAAAGACAGAGAGTGTAATGGATTGATTCAGGTGAAATTCAGAGACCACCTTTGGGAGAAAGTTCCTGTTTGTCCTAAGGACAACCTTATCCCTATGGAGTGCTATGTAATTAGGCTCCATTGACAAGGCCTGCAACTCACGAATCCTCCTTGCAGAGGTTATGGCCACAAGAAATACTGTTTTCCATGTCAGATACTTAAGCTCAGCTGAGGACATGGGCTCAAATGGGGGTTGCATTAGCTGTGTGTAACCCCCTTGCAAATGGGGGTTCCCAAAAGTCTTCTAAGAGCTGGCTAAGTGCTCCCAGCCTGAATGATGTTCAGCGTCTAAGCCGCTTAACTGTCAGTGCTTTTAGAGCCTCTGGTACTGTCTCTTTAAGAGCTTCCTGCTCGCAGACTAGTTTAGTTTGAATGGAGGGACTGTGTGTTTTATGCTCGACTCCCACCCGAGCTGTTGTCTAATCGCTCTGTTTCTGCAGTTGCTAAGAGCGCAGAGGGAGCCTAACTGAAAGATGTAACTGTTTGCCAGAAATCAGTTAGAGTGTTAATGAAAATGCAGTTTGTCTAACCTGCCTTTCTTGCAGCTGGGACTCTGTGCTCTGCCCCTCCATTTTGGACCTGAACTGCTGAGCTGGGCCAATCGGGTTAGGGGAGTCCTAAAATGGAGACTGCTTGGAGCCAACCAGAACTTGGACTGTCACCTGAAGCCTGCTACAAAAGGGGAATATATGGCAGGTGCCTCTGGGAATTGTAGTTTGGACCTTGGTGCCTTTTTGCACCAACAGAGGGAGCCCTGCTGTGATTGACAGCTGAATCCTGTAGAACTGGTATGAAGCCAAGGAAATGCCTGAACTATTGCTGAGAGGTCAGATCACGAGTTGACTGTGTAAGGAGAAAACTCTGTTTGCTACGGCGTATAGTTACGCATGGGAAGATGCGTGGGAGGCCCTGAAGTCAGCCTGCAGCCATTAGAGTGAGTGAGTCGGGCTGAACCCGATTTCAGAAGAGAAAGAAGAACTGTGCAGAACCAGGCTTGCCTGTAGAAGACCAAAGATTTGCTGAAGTGCGAGCGGCCTGTCGGGGACTGCTGATGCTGTGTGTGCTCCCGGGTAATTTGCAGTGTTTGCGATCGGGATCGAGAAGCAGCTGCCTGGTATAGTAATTTCCTTTACATATGAATGTGTCTATTGTTTGTGGAGGATTGCGATTCCATTTCCCAATTACTGTGAGTTGTGAGCTGAAGCTGGAAGCTGAACTCAATTTAATCAGACTGAATCCGCCTGCTATCCAAAGCAGTGGGCCCTGTCATGAGGGTCTCATCTCCATGCCCTGTTTTCTGGCAATCCAGAACAACCATTTCTATCAGGTTCTCTGCTTGGGGTATCGTAAGTACAAATCAGGGAAACTCCCTGCACCTTTCATTTAATCATAGTGCGTCAAATGATTTCTGTGTGTTTTCTTTCTGTGGACTGAGCCATCCGGCTCTGGATTACAATTGTGTGTTGTGCATATATTTTCCTCCTACAGGGCCCAATCCAGCTGCACCAGCTGGCCAACCCTGGGCAATGGACCTGGCTAGCCCCCCCCACCCATCCTGGGTACCCAGAGTGCAACATTTTGGATCCTATATGCATGCACAGTACTGTGATTCAAATATTTCCAAACCAAATCAGCCTGATTGCCCCCTCCTTGTTACTGCCCCTCTAATAAATCAGATTTGTTGTTATTGAACTATATTCTGTCTGTGGTGTCAGTACATGTAAAATAACCATTGCATTTTGGCTGTGTGTATTATCTAACCTTGTTTTACAGGGGTCCTCATGGATGTGCTGCAAAATCAGTCCTGAGGGTAAGTGGATTACTATATGTGTAAGTGTGCATATGTGGGGTATTGGGAAGGTAACTCCATGTATTGAGTGGGCCACTAAGCGAGGAACAAAGAGGGCTCACAGTGTCCCAGAAGGCTGTACCTAAGCTAGTTTAATCCACTACCAACCCTGACCTCTGGGTAGAGGCACTACCATTGGACCTAGGCCCTTAACCTGTCACTAGCCATACAGGCAGGGGTAGTAGCTCTTGGGATAGTGCCAACTAGGGGTTACATGTGCTATGCAGATATTCAAGTCCCAAGAAGGGGTTGGTTCCCTGTGTGGGGGGTGTAAGTGAAGAAACCCCTTAAAGAACCTCTTGAAGATGGCATGAGATGCCAGGGAAGGGCCCTTCCCTTCTAAGAGGTAAGCAGAAACAGCCGCCAGATGCACCTTCAGGGTAAAAGGTTGAAGGCCTAGAGAATTAAGATGGGTTAAGTAATCCAGTAGGACTGCCTGGCCAGCTGTCCCCGATTCTACTCCCCTCTGAGTACACCAAACTGTAAACCTCTTCAATTTGGGTCTGTAAGTCTTTCTGATGGCAGGCTTCCTAGACACCTTCAAAATCTCTATAACCCCTTCAGAGAGATGCAGATCAGCATATTCTAGGTCCTCAAGAGCCAAGCCCTGAGCCAGAGGGATCTGAGGTCAGGGTATAAGATTTTCCCCTGCGAGGCAATCAACAGGTTGTTCCTTCTTGGGAGGCAAACTGGAGTGACTACTGACAAGGACATCAACAAGGGGTACCAAGGTTGTCTGGCCTAGTCTGGGGCAATCAGGATCATCTCTGATGGCTGAGTCCTGAGCTTGATCAGGACCCTGTGAATCAGGGGGATTGAAGGAAAGGCATATAGGAACTTGCCTGTCCAGTTCAGAACCAGTGTAGAGGCACCGAACCCTGAACTGGGGTCTGCAACAGTACTAGGGTAGCTGGTGGTTGTCTGGAGCTGCAAATAGGTGGATCTCTGGAGTGCCCCACTTTCTGAAGACTGTGCAGCACTTCTCTGTTCAGAGACCACTAGTGGTGAGTCTGGTTCATTCTGCTGAGTGCATCTGCTAGTACATTGTCCTTGCCTGGTAGGTGCACAGCCGAGATAGTGGTCTTGAGAAAGTAAGCTAAGCTCCAGATTCTCATAGCCTCCATACAGAAGGCAGAGGACTTTGTCCCTCCCTGCTTGTTGATGTAGTACATGGTGGTGGTGTTGTATGTCCTGATCTGCAGCATCTTTCCCTGTACCAAGGTCCTGAAAGACTGGAGTGCCAGGTGCACTGCCTTGAGTTCCAATAAACTTATGTGGAGAAGAGACTCCTGCTGGGACCACAACCCCTGTGTAGTGTGGTCCCCTAGATGGGCTTCCCACCTCAGTAGGAAAGCATCTGTTGTTAGCACTACTGTGGGCAACTGCTGAAGGAAAGGAACTCCCACCTTGAGATTGTCCCTCTCCTTCCACCACTGTAGTGCCTGTAACAAGGTGGGTGTCACTGGCACCAGCTTGGACAATTGATCCCTCCTCTGGGACCAATAGGACCTGAGGTGAAACTAGATATCTCTCATCTGAAATCTTGCCCATGGGATCACTGCCATGGATGCTGCCATGTGGCCCAGAAGCTGAAGAAAATGTCTCGAAGGGCGAGACACCCGTGGGTGGAAATACTCTACCAGCTTTACTAGGTTGTCTGCCCTTCCCTCTGGCAGGAATGCTTTCATCTGGACCGTGTCCAGCTGTGCCCCAATGAATTCCAGGACCTGCACTGGTTCCAACACAGATTTTTCCCAGTTTACTAGAAGCCCTAGAGAACACAGGGTCTCCTGTACTAGTGCTAAGGCTTCCCTTACCTGTGCAGAGGACTGCCCCATGACAAGCCAGTTGTCCAAGTAGGGAAAAACTGCCACACTGTGCCTCCTTAAGTGTGCCACAACCACTGATAGGCACTTTGTGAAGACCCTAGGGGCTGAGCACAGGCCAAAGGACATTGCTCTGAATTCGTAGTGACCCGGGGACAATTCAAACCTTAGGTATTTTCTGTGAGAATACCTGACTGGGATGTGGAAACAGATGTCCTTGAGATCCAAGGATGCCAGCCAATCTCCTTGCCTGAGGGTAGGCAGAATCATGGCAAGAGTCACCATCTTGAATCTGGGTTTGTCCAGATGCTTGTTGAGAAATCTTAAATCTAGTATGGGCTACCACTCCCCATTTTTCTTTACGATCAGGAAATATCTTGAGTACAAGCCTCTCCCCTGGTAAGGGAGGGGCACAGGTTCCACTGCCCTGATTTGCAAGAGGGTAGAGACCTCTGCTTCCAGAAGAGCTGACTGAGCTGTTGGCAGGTCTGAATGACCTTGCTCTTGATTTTGGAAACTGCTTGAAACTCAGAGCAAGACTCTGGTTCACTACTTCCAGGACCCACTTTTTTTTTTTCAAACTATTTTTATGCTCCACTTACCGGAGAACTCTCTCGGGCATCCTGTAATCCAGGTCTCTACCACCTTCCTGAAACCTCCCACCTCTCTCCCCATGCAGACCTGACTCAACCTCTGGATCTAAGCGTGCGGAGCAAGGGCTTGCCCTACTCTGCCCAGGGTGCTGTATCTATAGTATAGATCCCGCACGGGGCCTCTGAGAGAGAAGGCCTGAGTTGGAGTGTGGTCCTGACCCAGGTGCCGTCGCCTATCTCCGGGGTGGGGGTTTTCCTGCTTGTAGCCCCTCCCCAGACAAGGGACATGCAGTGCCGCCCTGCCTGCTGCATGAGTGCTCCCGCTCACACCCAGAAGGCAGCCGCCCTACTTCTCCCCCTTACTTTTTGGTTCCAACAGCAGTAGTACACCGGGTCTCCACCGGGTGTCGCTACCTGCACGGGACACGTCCCCCCTCCCTCCCAGGAGAGGAAAGCACTCCTCCGGATGCTCAATCCTCTCCTCCCCCTGCCAACCCCTGGCAACCCAGGCTTGGCTTCCCAAACCGGGTCGCTGGCGTGGGCACGAGGTATGGCTTCAGCACCTCAACCCTCAGAGCCACCAGGCCGAGTCTTTCAGGACCCACTTGTCTGTAGTAATAGCTTGCCAAGCCTGGAAATAGTGAGCCAGCCTGCCCCCTACTGGTAATGGGAAGGCAGCCCTGACTGACCCATAAGGGAGTCTGCTGAGCAGGAATTTGGGGTTGGGAGGTGGAAGCTGCCCTGCTTACTCCCCTCCTACCTCTACCCCTAAAGTACCCTCTGGGCTGTTGATAGGCTCAAAATGCCTGGGCCTGGTAAAAAGACCTCTGGAAAGGCCTGCCCCTGCCAGGCCTGGCCTGTTGTTTCTGAGGGGTTGCAGCTTTCTCCTTGGCAGCTGCACTCCTGTTAAGTCACCCTGTACCGTCCATCTTTTTTCATGTACTCTTTTGTTTGCTCACCAAACAGAGTGTGCTGGGTGAGAGGAAAATCCATGGCCTTTGACTGTGTATCTTGGGATAATGAGGTACACCTAAGCCAGGTGAACCTCCTGATGGACACTGAGGCAGCCATGACTCTGGAAGAAAATTAAAATGGCGTACCTACCGTAACAGCCAGTCTTTCTGTGTATCTTCACCATTGCATCACTACTGGGTACCTGGCCAGAGCCAGGACCCTCTTGAGAACTTTTTTGCATTGGGGGTGGATCCAACTCAATGACAGTGCGCCTGGAGGCTGAGCGATAATAAGTGTGGTGCTCGGGAGGCTGGCTGCCAACTGTCATTGGTACCGGCCTCATCAGTTCTGAATCACGTACAGTGAGGAATAAGGGAGGAAGAGGGACAAGAGAGTCCAAGGGATAGATAAAACGAAAAGATATACAAAACAAAGGAGGAATAAGCGACTGAGAGGACAGAATAAAGGAGGAAAAGGAAACTAAGGGATTGGGAGGGGCCCCAATCTCTGGGAAAGAGGAAAAGGTAGGGAGAAGGAGAGAGAAAAATATTGGGAGGGCAGAGGACAGTGTCAACCAACCCTGCAGGCTGGACCCCCAAAAATGTTAAGAGACTAAACAAAGTTCAGACCATCTGTCAAGAGGAGTAGATGTTAAGGGAAGAAACCTGGCAAGGCAAGCAAGGTCAATTCACAGGAAGTGAGAAACTCCTGGCAGAGGACGACTATCCAAAAGGGATTAGTCATAAGGCTGATGGGAGCAGCTTGAGGGGGCCAGAATCTGAGACAAGTCCTCTCCCTAGCCAAAGGAAAAAGGGGGGGAGAAGAGCCTCCTCAAAAGTAAAAGAATTGGATTAGTCCAGAAAGAAGAAGAAGAAGAAGAAAGGGGGCTCCAAGTTCACTACCCCTACCCCTAAGAAGGGGCAGGAAGGCCAAGGTTATAAGGCAGAAGCCCCTCCTCACCCCCTCACCCATCTAAGGAAGTCCACCCTTGTGTCTCCAGGGTACCTCCCTCCTGGCCAGAGGGGAGGAGAGAGAGACACACAGAGGGAGGGGAACCCAGAGACTGAGGCCCCAGGGGATGGAGGGAGGGATTTAGTGATGAATGATGAAGATACACAGAAAGATCAAAATGACAGTAGATACATAATTTTCATATCTTATCTGTGTCAATCTTCACTCATTCATCACAACTGAGTGAGTGCTCAGCCCTTCTCGGAGGGGGATTATATGACCCTTTGCCCTGGTGGAGGAGAGACACTGAAGGGAGACCTTTACAGGGCCTGGAGAGGCCTGAGAATTGGCCCGTGAGAAGGGGACCCTCTGGAGGGAAAAGAAAGGTACCGAAGTTACGCCTAACCCCACGTAGGAAAAGATGGGGTTCTTCGGTAGGTGGAGGAAATTGTCTACGCTAGGCCATGGCTGAAACCAGAAAGACGGCCATGCTACCCAAGGGCTCAATGGACTGCTGTTCCTACAATCCTGGAAGCTACCTCATTGGCGTCATAAGACACCCTCGCTTAGTGTCTTTCTGGCTCCAGGCCCTGAGCAGAGGGGCCGTCCTGTCTGGTTACCTCTGAATCAGGTTGGCAGAGGCTAGGAGCTGACTCTAGCCTGCACCACAAGAACTCCTGTCATAGGATGCATAGTGGGCCTGATGTGACAATAGAACATCACACACACACTGAGTAGAATGTCCTCCTCCCCTAGAAGTCAAAATCCGCAGTCTGAATCTGGGGGCCAGTCACAGGAAGAGATGTGAAACTGAGAGGGAGTATCCAGCTGCATCAAGCCCATAAGTGGGTGAGGCATGTGTCCTGGAGACTCCGTGGAAACACAATATCACTGGTGCAGACACCTTGGGGCTGGGACTGTGGAAAAGAGATAGTGCCAGAGCCGCAGTGAACTTCCCAAAGAACAGGCCAGGCAGGAACCACCAGGTTAGCGCAGGCTGAACTCACCCTGGGCAGCAAGCGCCATGTGCCTGTGGATTGTTTTCTGAGACAGGGTAATCTGGAGAGAATTCCACCATCCTCGAAGGAAGTGCTTTGATATGGAGAGAGATCAGATGCAGGAGAAATGTGGACAGAGTTCTCTCCTCAAGGAGGGGATGAGAGGGCAGATCAGAGATTCAGGGTTCAGCTGCTCTGGGGAGTGGTGGAACACCCTTTCTCATCCATGGCCCTAACATATGTTGAAAATGAGCAGCTGATCCTCTGAACTGTTCTAAGCTCAGAGGTCCCAGGGACCAGAAATATTCTGGGAGAGAGGGGATGGAGCCCAAGGAATAGGGCCAAAATCCTTCACAGAAGAGAATGTCCTCTGCCTGAGAGGAGCCCAGTGGATCGCCCAGCTGGGAGGCCCGGAAAGCCCAGCAGCCAACAGCTGGTCAACCATAATGGAACTGCTAAGACTGTGCCCTGGGAAGAATCCTCCCTATGGGTGACTGGGACTGTGTGAGTCCAAAAGGATGGTCCCTGGCCTCCAAAGAAGAGGACCCTCTCAAGGAGAGAGAAAGGGAAGGGCAAGGATCCAGTCTACAACTCCTCCCAGAACCTGGGTGGGTTATAGGGAGAGACCACTATGCAGAACTCAGGCCCCTCGACCCATCTGACTCTGAAAGAGCCCTCTGCCTCAAAACCACCAGCCGAGGCAACTGGTAACACCAAGTGGACTCTGAGGAGGCCACCCAGGGTGCAGCACCCTACCCTTCCATGGGTGCTCTGGGCTGCCCCAAACTCGGACTGTCCAGGCACACCAAAGAAGGGGGTGTCCCAGCTGAAGGGACAGACAAAACCACCCCAGGCTGCACAGCAGCGGTCACCTGGGCCACTGATGGCTGGTCAGAGACACTTACCCCAGAGTCAGCAAGAATTGCCTGCCCCACAGAGGGAGGCTGAGTGGGGGTCGAAGTGGAGGATAGTGAGGGGTCAGAATACTCAGAGAAGTCCAGGAGCCAGTCTGGATCCGACCCAGAATCCCCCTCCGATGAGTTGGAGACCAAGGGTCCGATGCCAGACCACCTCCGACCCCTGCCCATTCTGGGCTGCATGAAGGTCCCACCTCAGCCCCAGCACCAAAGAATGGTGCTCCACTCCTCTGGTGCTGCGAATGGCACCAGAGCACAGAGCTGAGCACACCAACCCGCGGTGCGAGAAGCCAGAAGGGGTGCCGGTCATGGTGCCTTCCTCCCCCCAGTGCTCGCGAATGGCACTGGTGCAGAAGACAGTGCCAACAATAGTGCTTGACCTCCTCCCGGTGCCACAAATGGTGCTGGAGTCAGAGGCGGCACCAATGATGGCGCTGGCCTCCTCCCCAGCACCAAATCGTGCCAGAGCCAAAGATGAAGCCGACAATGAAACCTGGCCTCCTCTCCAGTGCTCCAAGACTGGCACTGGGCCCAGAGATGGCACCAACCACAGTGCCACCTCCTCCCGGCGCTGCAAATGGCGCTGGAGCTGGAGCGGCACCGTCCCCAGTCTCAGTGCCGCGAATGGTGCCAAGACCAGAAACAGCCCCAGAAATGACCAGTGCGCCTCCCATGGCACTGTTCCCATCGCCAACACTCTGAACGGCACTGGCAGTGAAAATGGCACTGAGAGATGGCCAGCGCCAACCACTGCACCGTCTGGGCCCCCGATGCTGCAAGCGGCACCACAGCCCGAAACAGCACCAGTAGATGGCATTGAGGATGGTGCTGGCCCGGACCCGCAAGTCCCAGGGCGTGACATCGGCCAGGAGCCCCTCACCTCCGAGTGATTGCTAAGGCAGTGCCTCCCGCTAACCCGAGAGGGACGGACTGGGCCTCCTGCACTGCACAAGGAGCCTCCACCGCAGCAAGGCTAAGAGGCGGTGGCCCCTCCTCGCAGTCCGTACATAGAACCAGGAGGGACCGGAGGAAGGGTCCGAGACATCTTGCCTTGGCCTGTCAACTGCACCCATCCCCCAAAAGTTGGCAGCGCGTGCCCTACTTTAAACACACGCAACTCAACAACACGGCAGTACATGGAGAAGCAGGCATCACAGTTATCCATGTCATGGTTTAGGCCAAGGCAGGCGAGACACAGTTCATGTTGGTCTGTGACGGAATGATGGTGGCCACAGGAGCACCGATGCATAGGAGGCCACCCCGCCTTCAACTACTTTTCACCCCCAGAACCAGACATGACCTATTAGAAATTAAACAAAAACAGTACTAGATGTCGCTGTAAATAAAGAAATAAAAGGAACAGTCTTCCTGGGATCCAGTAGTGTCGAGCAGAGGCATGGTGAAACAGAACCGAACAAATAAATTTGAACCACGAACTAGGCCGCAAGTTATGGTGCAGTCATCAAAGAGCTCCACACGAGGTTCCGATCTCTACGGTGGGAGAAAAAGAACTGATGGGGGTGGTGCAAGCGACAGTTGACAATAGCCTCTGGCGCCACGTAATCGTCAGCCTTGAGACAGCGCTGTCACTGCATTGGCTCGCCTATGCAAACAAAAGCTCCCCACGGGATCCTGGCTTTAGCCAGGTACCCAGTAGTGATGAATGGTGAAGACTGACACAGATAAGATCATCATTAGAGTCAACAGTTGCCTGGAACTGAACCTTAGAGGCTTCAATACCCTCTTTGACACTCTGTTCTAAATACTGAGCCAGTTTGGGGGGAGGGGGCTGTTTTGGCTAACTCCAGCACTGACTCCCACCTAGACTTCTGACACCTGGCTACATGGGCCATTTATGAAGCCTGTCTTATCCCCAGAGAAGCAGAAAGGTACTGCTTCTTGGCCATGGTATTCATTTTCTGGGAATCCTTTTCAGGAGGATGGGAAGCCAAAGGAATACCAGCTTTGTCATATGCAGCTGCTTGAACCACACCAGTGTGGGAACAATGGCTGTAAAGGAACTCTGTCCCACTGCCAGACAACATATACTTCCTATCAACCCTTTTGTCCACTGTGGGGATAGAGGTAGGTGTCTGCAGAATTTTTGTTGTCTGCTTTCTAAGAGACTTGTGTAAGGGAATGGACAGTCTCTTAACCTCAGGAACTCCCATCATCTCGACAAAGTCTGGCTGTTCCTCAGCTGACTCAACTGTAGGAAGCTGCAGGGTCTCAGCCACTTTCTTATAAAAGGAGTAGTGAAAAGAGGCACCACCAGAGTGCCTAGTAGTGGAACTAGAATCAGGTATATTAGGGGACAACTCAGGTTCAATGGGTTCCCCCAAGTATTCCTCTTCTTCCTCCTCCAACTTCTCCTCCTCACCTTCCCACTCCAGTTCATATTCATATGAACCAGTAGGAAGCAAACTGGAAGGTGACTGATCTGAAGTCCAGGTTCTCTGACTTGGTCTTGGATCACTCAACCCGGGCTCAAGTGATTGGATTATTTGGATCGCTTGAGTGATTTCTTCCGCTGTCGGAACCAAGACAGTGGGTTCCAAATCGGCAGACTTTTTCTTTTTCTTAGACAGTACCGAGTCCTCGAGAGCCACTTTCCTCTTGGTTGAAGAACTATCGCCCTGGTCATAGGGCACTTCTTCAGGTTCCGTAGCCCCTTCAGGAACTGAATCGGACCGGTCATATGGGTTAGCAGATTTTTCGGCCATTCTTTCCTTAAGTCTGATAAGATGTTTATTCAACATGGACTTAGGAAAGTTTTTACATATATCACAGTCCAGGATTTTAAATAATTGATTAGCAGTTTTTTTCTTGGGACAATACTAACTGTACAGAAAGCATTTATATAGGTTTTCTAGAAGTGTTATGTTTGTTAGACACAGTGAGGCAAGTGCTATGCATTTTCACAATGTTTTAGAACATTTGTGAGCAAAACGCTAATCAATTTTTAGAGTTAAATAAAACTCTGCAGTCTGTTTTCAGGTGGTCAAATCCCAGACAATAGACACAAATGAGGTGTGAGTCAGCCTTAGCAAACACCTCCCCACAATCCATACAGTGCTAAAACCCAGTGGGACCAGTCTTTTTCTTGGGCTTCTCAGACATGATAAGCACTGGAAAAAAGTTACCCTCAAAAGGCAGTTAGGCTGGAGTAACCAACTTTGTTATTTATGGAAAAATGGCCAGCTCAAGGACCGGTTGAAAAAAAATAAGAGAAAAAAAAACAGTCTTCTCTTTTCCTGTTTTTTAAACTTTAAAGGAAGAAAAAATAATAACAATACCTTCGGTTCCCCAGCAGTTACACGGACCAGATTAGAAGCCGAAGAAACTTACCGATCTGAAGCAAATTTAAAAAGGTCTAACCTGTATCAAGGGACAGAGGCTTGAAGAACTGAAAAAACAAATAGCGGTTTGAAAAAAAACATTGAAACTACTAGTACCGAGCTGTGAAAAGCACGGAGAGATCTCCGGAGTGACTTCACTGGCAGGTGGAGTAAAGAATCTGACGGTTACACAGAATGAACCAGGGACAGTGGTTTGAAAATCCAGCTCGAACTCAATGTTCTATGCTAGGGCATAGAGTTAATTCTTTCATCTTCAGAGCAGTTCGAATGCAGGGGCTAACTGCATATAGTCAGAATACAGCAAGACTTGATGTTGTTTGAATTTGTGGGAGAGCTTCAGCAGGTAAGTCCCATGGGGGGAGGCTGTCGGTCACTGGTGGCAGGGCAGGGGTTGAGGGTACTCACCTGTAGCAGAAACGGTAAAAATCTTTATTGAAAAAAATCACAGCCAGGCTACACCCCCGGTGCCATATGGCGGTTGGCCGGGCATTTGCTTGGAATACTGGGACATGGGTTCATGACTCTAGTATGGGACATCAGGTGTGGAGATGGACAGGTAGGGCTTAGAGTCAACACTCTGATGCTCTTCTTCTGGGGGGATGGGAAGGGAGGACTACATACAGCAGTCAGTTTCAGAATTGCTCGTTATGAGATTTGGGAGCTATGGTGGCCCATGAGGGCCCTATCTTTTTATTACTGTTAATCAAGTTTTAGTGAGAATACATAAAGCAACATAACATGAAATATCACTACAAAACAGAACAAAGTAGGCCAGCACAATGAAATATGATAATATACATTGAGTATATGGTACAAAACCTCATCCATGCAGGGTGAGAAACAGTTCCTGTATAATACAAGTCCACTTCTTTTTCTTTATGTAAAATGAGCATTATGTCTAGTCAGAAATATACAGACTGGTTCACACTCTCAGCATATATTCTGGTGATGGGGGGTAGTGACCAGGGGGAAGAAAAGGTTAGGAGGGTAACAGTAATTGAGGAGGTGCACAAGCAAATTCTATCTCTCTTTGGGGCGGGCAGGTCCACCTCAGGTGGAGGGCCAGCATGGTGTCCCATCAGCAGGTCTATACAGGAGGGAGAGGAGGCATGGGAACCACTCTATCTAGCTCACCACACAGAGCGACCTTAAGTGGCAAAGAAGGCAAAACGCTGTGGTCCCCCATCTTCTAACCCCAAGGACATTTCAGGGAACTCCATGCCAGCAGCCCAATCAAGTGCTGGAAGGGGGACCATGAAACACCTGAGAGAAATAAGTGCCTCATCTTTAAATTGAGCCCCCTTCCCTATTATACATCAATGTCAGATACGGTGAGTTATGAGGAGTCACTTCAGAATTATGGGGGCTGAGCCCTGGCAAGCCCCCTCTAACTCCAACACACTGGAGAAGTTTGGCACACCCCTGTGGTTGGGCATGACACAGAAAAGCAGAAAGTGTCCAACCAGCACACTTTAGGTGATAACTTTTATCATTATTCTTTTTCATTGGTTTCTAAAGTCAAATTATTGTTTTGATTCACTCAGCGTATATAATGAAAATATGGGTATGCAATCCATAAAACTGCATTCTGATCTCTCATCAGAAGAGGGCGCCAGGCAACATCAATGCATCAGCAAATAAGAGAGCTGTATGCAGGCGGTAGTGATGCCATATGCAGCCATCCGGAAGAATGCAGACCCTCACACCCTTTATGTTATTTTTTGTTCTAGGGATGCAGACTTTGTTTGGGGGTGGTGAGGCAGTATAGCGCAGTGGTTTAAGGCTCTGAGCTGCAAATCTGGAGACCTGGGTTTGAATACCACAGTCCCCACTTGCATATACTGTGTGACCCTGAGCAAGTCACTTAACTTCCCCGTGCTCCCAGGTTGCACCTGTAAAAAAAGCTTTCAGCTTAGTGTGTCTCTCCTGGTTAAACAATTGAAAAAAAAAAATAGACCCCTAGACAGCACTTTTTGTTGGGGGCATCAGGCCCCATGGTGGTACTTTTATTTGAGGGGAGTTACAGACCCTCACTCTCTAGGAAGCAGTGTTTTGGTGAAGGGACCCTCAGGCCTCCTGGAAAACATAATTCATGATGGCAGAGATATGAAGCCTTTGAAAATGTTTAAATGTTACCTACCTTCATTAGAAGTATCTGTACAGTTTGGGTCAGTTGAATTCAGTGCATTTGTTATGCTGAGAACCGCCATATCATATTCCTCGGTATAATTCGAAATGTCGTTTTCTACAATGACTTCATGATCTACAATGGTGCTTCCTTTGCTGTGAACAAAATGTATATGAAGGAAGGGAATAATTCAACAGTGAACTTTATTATATAGAAAACCTTAAGATACCTACTTAAAGAGCATGATGGGTAGTGCATTAAAGTTTGACACGCACAGTAGGTACAGTAAATAAGGTTAACTCCAGAATTGGGGCCCTAAGAATCACCTATTTATTAACAAGGAAAGCCGGATCTACTATTGTTGCACAACTTATCTGTGTTATAATACAGTAAGCGGGTTTACCATATGCTCATAAACAACTACTAGATAAGTTGGGTGTAGCATACAATTGGTCCGCTTTGTTCTTGGCTATTCTTTTGACAATCACAATTGACACACGTTCAGCAAGCTGTCTTGGCACCCACCGTCCCTCAGAACGATATGTGCAATGCTTTAATCATTTACAAAATAATAAAGGGCTCTGTGTCTGGAGTTACATTTGAAATGAGGAACCAACACTCTCAGAAATTATCAATTGCGGGAGCTCCGCAATAGGGGTTCGAATGTGCCTGCAATTCAGACACATTCTGGCCATATGACCCTGAATTACCCCATATCTAAAACTTGGAATTCACTAACTACTGTAACTCGTAACACAGCCAAGCTCTCAGCACTTACAAATGCCCTTAATTCTGACATGGTGGGTAGATGTACGTGTTAAATGACATTTAGAGCCAGCAAGGTTTGTGTGTGTACTGTCTAAATAACACTTTCAAATATGGTTCACTCACTGATCAAAATACTAACCATGAACTATTTTTTTAGTTATTATACCGATGTAAGAAATTGATATCCATGTAAGTAAGGAAGTCCAGCGAGCAAAGACACAGAAGGAGCTGCAGATAGTTGAAGGAATTAAGAAGGGGAAGAAGGCTTTCTTTCACTATGTAAGTGAGAAAAGGCACAAGAAGGAAGGGATTGTGAGGCTTAAGAAAGGGGTGGAGTGGGTGGAGGATAATGGGGGGGAGGGAGTAGAGATACTAAATGAATACTTCTGTTCTGTCTTCACCAGAGAGAAGGACCAGAGCCTTCAGGAGGGAAAAGAGGAGTGTGGGGGGGGGGCACAGATGTAGTGATAGAGGAGGATACAGTGAGGGAGGGTCTGCTGGCACTGAAGGTGGACAAATCACCAGGCCTGGACAGAGTACACCCAAGGGTACTAAAGGAACTGGCCGAGGAGCTGGCAGGGCCACTGGTAGACCTATTTAATAGTTCACTAGAGTCAGGCATGGTACCTCAGGACTGGAGAACAGCACACGTAGTACCCTCTCACAGAAGCGGTCCCAAGGATGATCCAGGGAATTACAGACCAGTCAGTCTGACCTCCATTGTGGGCAAGCTCATGGAGATCATACTAAAGGAAAGGTTGGTGGGATATCTAGAGGAGCGTGGTCTCCAGGATGAGAGGCAGTATGGGTTCATGGGGAGGAGACCATGTCAAACAAATCTGACTGAATTCTTTGACTGTGTCACTAAGACAGTAGACAAGAGCCAAGCAGTAGACATCCTCTATCTTGATTTCAGTAAGGCCTTTGACTCTGTGCCCCACAAAAGGCTGATCAAGAAGTTGGTGGATCTTGGAGTTGGGGAAAAGATGGCCAGATGGGTGGAAAACTAGTTGAGGAACAGAACCCAGAGGGTGGTTGTGGGGGGAGAGTTATCTGGCACCAGAGAGGTAACCAGTGGGGTCCCACAGGGCTCGGTGCTGGGGCTGGTGTCGTTCAATGTCTTCATCCGTGACATTGGGGATGGCATTAAGGGCAAAATGTGCCTATTCATGGATGACACCAAGCTCTGTGGGAGAGTGGACACAGATGAAGGGATACAGGACCTACAGGAAGATCTGGAAAAGCTGGGGAGGTTGTCCAGGATCTGGCAGCTTGGCTTCAATGCCAAGAAATGCAAAGTTATGCATACTGGAGCAAAGAATCCCAGAACAGAGTACTACCTGGCTGGAGTCTGAGTATCTGCATCAGAGGAGGAGAAGGACCTGGAAGTTATAATCACTAGTGACCTGAAGCACTCCACACAGTGCAAGAAAGCAGCAGCAAAGGGAAACAAGATGCTGGGA
Source organism: Neoceratodus forsteri (assembly GCA_016271365.2). Lineage (NCBI taxonomy): Eukaryota > Metazoa > Chordata > Ceratodontiformes > Ceratodontidae > Neoceratodus > Neoceratodus forsteri. The sequence goes on from JADMNL010000029.1 coordinate 181,770,005, forward strand.
TGCATGTCTAGGGGGATGAGTAGTAGGAGAGAGGAGGTTATACTGCCCTTGTACAGGTCACTGGTAAGGCTGTATCTACAGTATGGAGTTTGGTACTGATTCCCACACCTCAAAAAGGACATTAACCTGCTGGAGAAGGTCCAGAGGTGGGCTACAAAGATAACATTTATTTTAATATATAGCTTACATGGCTTCTGGCAAGCTTCGAGGGGACATTAGATTTGCAGCGCTTCGCCCGGATTCCGAGATATCAGAAGGAGACGTGACTGACTCGGAGGCTTCTGAACTCTCTTCCCAAACCAACCAACCTAAAACTCATGAAAAAATAGGCCCAAGACGCAGCAATTGTCTAAGATGGACAGCAAACTTGATAACATTTTATTGTAGCTTCAAGAATTCAAGTCGGATTTAAACAAACCCAGGAATTATTTCAAAGAGACCTTACGGATCTACACTCTAAACTATCCACTCTAGATCAAAGCGTACAAGAGCAAACCTCAACGACCTTACAACTTCAGAAAACATTTAATCAGCTAGCCCATCTTTGCCAACTAACGGTTGAGCTCCAGGAGGATGCAGAGAATAGTAATTGACGTAACAACCTCCAACTCTATGGGGTCACCGAAAACAGCAAGGGCACAAACCTACAAATGTTCATGGAAACATTTCTATGAGAAGCTCTTGAGCTGCATACAGAGTTTAACTTTGAGATAGAAAGGATCCACAGGGCTTTGGACCCAAAGCCTACGCAGCCATCAACTCGACCTAGATCTATAATTATTAGATTTCTTCGTTTCCAGACAAAAGAACTTATATTGAAACAAGCTTGGGCTAAATCTCGACTTTATTGTGGGGAAACACGCATATTTATGGATAACGATTATGCCCCAGCCACGATGCAAAGGAGGAGGGTATACATTCCCCTTTTTCCAATCTTGAGGCAACAAAAACTTAAATTTCGAACCCCTTACCATAGCAAGCTGGTGGTACAGTTCTCTTCTGGACAGCAGACCTATGACAATGCTGAGGACACTTATGCAGACCTAAAGAAGCATGGCATTTCAGTACCATCTTTGACCCGACTACCCCAGAGAATTTCGGTTGATTGTGGCTCTACTAAAGCAGCCTCTGACTGAGCACAACTGCACTAGCAAGCCATAATAGATTTGATCAAATGGATGTTGGCACAGTTCTCTAGGTAGCCCAGCTGAGGCCCTTCTTGAATCAAGATCCTGGGTTTGCAGTGAGTACTCAGGCTTGTGGGGGACTGGAGGAGGAGGATCCAGCCAGCATTCTTTTTGAGAAGGTCCGAGAGGGATGTGTGGGGGGTGGGCTGGTGGGTGGGATGGGGCCTCTGGCGCAGACAGTAGCATCTATTGAGTTGTGGGGGAAGGCGGGGGAACTGCCATAGTAGGCTACTCCTCCTGCAGAGGCCAGAGAATGCAGACAGAGAAAATGCATCTGCCAATTCCCTCCAGGTGAAGCTGGAAAAGGGTCCTCTGAGGAGTGTGGTAGGCCGTCAGGCCGTCTGGGGCAGGAGGATATGGGCCCTATATTGGAATGGTCTTGCCTTGTGTGAAGTCTAATCCACTGTACTTAGGCCCCATTAAATAGGGGGCTTCCAAATGCCCATGCTTGGGGTGAGGCTGGTCAGTCCTGGTCGAGCATTATGCGCCGGTCTAGGCTGGGATGCCCTTCCTGAGCTTGGGATTGCACCCTCTCAGACTAAATTATGGCATGCTTCACTGCATTGCCCCATTAAATAGGGTGTAGTTCAGGGGTATTCTCGGCCCTGGATGGTCTAGCGGTATTGATGTACACCTGAGAACAAGAGACCCTTAGATGAGTTAAGATACGAGCGGTCTGGGAATTGCTTAGGGCACTTTTAGTAGGCATGCTGATTTGCACAGTCTGTACTGTCTGTTCTTGGCACGGCAGGGAAAGAGGGACAATATATTGGGCCTGATGGCTGGTTCCCTCTGCTGCCCTCCCCCTTTGGTGAGGACCCTTTATAGGGTAGCTCAGATTTTATCAGGCTCATCCCTGAGGCAGGGATGTAACCACAGTTGCTGCTTGACCTGGATGGATGTGGGCCCCATCTCTCCTTTGGCCGTTCTCTCCATGGGCGTCCTTTCTCCTGCCCTTCTCGATGTCATGGTCAGGCTGGGAGTCTCCAGAACCTTCATTCTCCTACCTGGTCTCAGATGCTTACCAGAACTTTTTCCTCTATACAATATCTGTGACTTTTGGACAGAAACCTATTCTGGGACTTTCATTGCCTATAACCTGTGGACTAGCCCTTTATACTTATATTTATATTAACCATGTTATAAGCTATCCTATACTAGGGAAATGTCTATATGTATTGCTGTATGGAGCTCTACACTCCCTCCAAATATTTAGGGGTCCTGGGAGGAACTTGGATTACCCCTGAGGGAACTGGCATTCCCCTCATATTGGACACCCCAATGGGGCACTGTTAATATTCCCAGTATGATCTATAATAAATTATCTCCCCCCCCATATATAACAGGGGGTGGGCCATCGACTCACATGTGATATGTAAGTCAGGCTCCAATGGAACAGCACCTTTTTGCTCCACCCTACACCTCCCTCCCATTACCCCCTTTGTTGTTGTTTTTTTCAGCCTACCTTGATGTTGTTTTTCCTAGTCTCAGTCCTTCCCCCTCCTGATTTTAGGGGCAAGAGTTTCCCCAGGACCCCATATCACTTAGTTGATTGGGTGCCCATCTTCAGACAGTCAGTAGACCAGTTCCCAGTGCGCGTTCCATCTGAATGCGTATTGATGGAAGTCACAGATAACCCTCTTTATGGGGGCCTGTACATAGTTCTCACCCCTGTATATCTCCTCATTGAGAGGTCTCTTTCTGTAATTATTGATATAATTAAGCCCGGTTGGCTTACTAGTTGCCATATAGTGGCTACTGAAATGTTTCCTTTATTTACCACATTGGACACAGAGCACCAAGTTGTTATAAATCTTTCAGTTGGCAAACATCTTTGGTCGCAGGAAATTAATACCGGAGATGTTCATGGCCTCTCTAGGGAGGGTGGACTCGGGTGCTGTGAAAAGTCCTTTGATAGCTATAGATATACAGGGACCCTTTAAGATTATATCCCACAATGTAAATGGGTTGGCTGGCCTCATAAAGAGATACAGGACACCTAAGCACTCAAAATTGAATCCTGATGCCCTCCTACTACAGGAAACTCATCTCTCTGCAGTGGAGCATCAGAAACTTCTTACATTTGGCTTTTCTGAATTAGTGGAGTCCTTTTATCAAAGGAGTAGGAGGAGAGGGCGAGTGAAATTGATCCGGGGACATTCTCAGTTACAAATACTAGACCAATATTCTGATAAAGAGGGCAGGCTGGCGTTAGCCATGGTTAAATTAAATCAACAGATCTAGACATTATGTAGCATTTACATCCCACCAGGCTCTGATGCTTCCACTATCCAGTTTTTAATAGATGCTATTCTAATGAGACAACAAGGTGTTCTGATATTGGGAGGGAACCTCAATTGCCACCTTAACCCTTCACTTGATTCGTCTACTATGCTCCCTTCCCCCCGTCTTTGGGTCAGAAACATCTTCAGCACCTACTCCATGATGTGGGCCTGGTAGATGCATGGAGGCAGCTCCACCCCTCACAAAGAAAATTTACTTATTACCCCAGTGCTTTTAAACATTACTCCAGACTTGATTATGTTTGTATAGGTAAGGAGTTTGCAGATCAGGTTCAGGCAGTGGATATTTTTAATATCTGTCTATCAGACCATGCCCCTATTTTTCTAGAACTTAGTATCTGAAAGGAAAAGAAAAATGTACAATGGAGATTTAATCCATCCCTACTGAGGGACAGGGAATTTAAGGATCTCCTGGAAGCACAAATCCCAGAAATTATTCGAGATAATGCTTCTTCCCAGGTATCTCCTCAGATTTTATGGGATACGATTAAAGCTGTACTCAGAGGATATATCATAGCCTATGCTACTCAAAAGAAAAAAAACAGGCAGAGTCTAGCCTGCATGCCTTGCAGGAGAATTTACTTTTCTCCAGGAGGCCATATGCAAGGAGACTCAGACCTCCTTCCTTTAATTTCTCAGACACAGGCTGAGATTCAAAGGCTGTTGACAGCCAAAACTGAACAAGCTTTGGCCTGGCTAAGGCAGAGGTATTATAAGGGTGGGGCCAGGGCCTCCAGGCTCTTAGCCTATCATCTTAGAAACCAAATACAACAATGCACTATCACCAAAGTCAAGGATCCCATATCTGGACAGACACGGTATTCCACCCAGCATATTCTGGATGCATTTAAGAAATACTATCAGTCCCTCTACTCTTCCTCGACGGAGCCTGACCCACAAAAAATATTGGACCTTCTTTCTCAGATCTGCCTTCCTACTCTTTCTGCCTCTCAACAGGCACAGATAATAGCCCCAATTTCTGAATCGGAGCTCCAAATGATAGCTAAAACACTCAAGAACAGAAAAGCCCCTGGCCCTGACGGCTTTGGAGCTGAGTTCTATAAAAGTGCTTGGGAACTGGTACAGACTCCCCTTTTGCAAGCTTCACAAACCAGCCATCTCACTTCCTCTTTCCCAATATCATGGAGACAAGCTACAATCTCCATAATCCTAAAACCCCAGAAACCCCCACATCTGTATGAATATTAATGTCCCATATCAGTACTCAGCCAAGATTATAAGATTTATATGAGTATTTTGGCCCACAGACTTGACCATATACTTCCTTCTTTGATACACCCTGATCAGTCAGGGTTTATTAAAGGCAGACAGACAACAGACAATATAAATGTACTATATCTTATAGACCACGCCCAGTCTACAAAATTCCCTATTAATACTCAGTCTTTACACCCAAAAAGCATCTGATATGGTCTCTGGGGGTTCCTACAGGCTACCTTGCAAAAATTTAATTTTCCTCGGGTTGTTTACGGCAGCTATAAGGGTATTTATACTGACTCAGAGGCAGTATGAAACTAAATGGATCACATTCTGACCATTTCCCTATTTAGGGGCACCCATCAAGGCTGTCCCCTCTCTCCGTACTTGTTTGCTCTCTTTGTGGAGCCCATAGCTCAACTACTCCGACAAACCCCTAATTTATATGGTAATAGAGTCTCAGAATCTTCTCATCATAAACTAGCTTATTACACTGATTACCTCCTTCTTTATATCACTCGCACGGAAGAATCATTACAAACTCTAACTACACTTCTGAAGGAAATAGAAATAACCACGGGTGGAACCATTAATAAAAAAGAATCAGAGGCTCTAATGGTACAGTCCCCTCTGTCCCGGGACCTCCTCCTGAAATATCCTTATAAATGGGACAAACCTTACACAGTATAACCTATCTGGGTATTAAAATCCCTCAGAACTTTTCTGATCTTTATTCATTGAATTATACTTCAACTGTTTTAAAGATAAAATTTGACCTGATTAGATGGACCCCTCTTCCTCTCTCCCTGATGGCTAGGGTTCAATCTATTCAGATGAATTGCCTCCTGAAGATGCTATATCTAATGCAAAATATCCCGCTTCCCCTTATGGCAAAGGATGTTCAGGACTGGGATAGGTCGGTCAGCAGGTTCTTATGGGTTAATCAATGACCCAGATTAGCACTCAGTAAGCTCCAGTGTTCTAAGGAAAGGGGACACTGTCCTTCCTGCATTCTAAATTATTGGCTAGCAATCTTACTCACATCCTGCTTCCTACCACAGAATCAGGTTCCAGTGTGGCTTACAGTAGGAGATCCATGGCAGATGGCCCTATAAACTATTCTCGAGTGTTTCAGCCTTGCAATATAACCCAATTGTGACGTGGGTATAGATTTATGAGACGGTTGCTCCATAGCTGGATAAAGTACCTCTCCTGACCGACTAACAAATTCTTGTCAACATGGATGGGTATTCCTGCGGAGGACTCATCATGGACTCCAGCACGATTTGATGCCTCTTTTCAGAATTGGACTCGTAAAGGTCTAAAACATTCATACCAATTCTATAACAATCATATCTTTAAGTCATTTAATCAAATCAAACAGAATTTACTTTAAACAAGAGTGACTTCTTTAGATGTCTACAGATCTGCCATCTTCTGGATTCTAAAATTGGCTTAGATGTTTCTACCAGACTGTCCTCCATGCCCTTATTATTTCAGATTCTGAGGGCGGTGATCGAGGCCATCTGGTCTCTCTGAGTTTTATAAGGCCCTGCAGGCCCCCTCTCGACCATGGACCTGGTAAAATTTCATTGGGAGGCTGAGTTCAGTGGCCTGACCCAGGAGGATTGGATTTGGATTTGGCGGAGACAACACAAAACCCTCATATGGAAAGAGTTTCCTGTGAAGGTGGTTGCCAGATTTTCCCGCACCCCAGATCACTGCCAGGTTCTCAGGTGGGGGTGGGGGGTCTTCCTGTTGGAGACACTGAGGATGTGATGTGGCTACACATGCACCACATTCTATGGTTTTGTCCAGTGCTGACTCGCTACTGGTCCTCGATAGAGAGCAGGGTGTTAGATCTCTTCCGCACCCTGGGTAATTTTTCCCAGCTGTGGGGATACGCTCCATTACCACATGTCATTTTAAAGACCCACACCAAGTTTACTTGCTCAACATCTTACTGGACATGGCCCAAAATGTATTACATGACTATGGCTCCGTTCGAAGCCTCCTACCATCTCAGCCTGGGAAGACACAGTATACGATGTTTACAAACTGGAACATGTGACAGCCAGGCTACAGAATACAGTTTCAGAATTAATGAACCACTGGAATATCTGGTTCCTTCATATTTCCCAATTTAGATCAGACCAACCACCTTAGAAGCTACCCTTATCCTGGAATAGCTCTCATTATTGGACCTATCGAGTTGCTAGCCAGCCTTATGTACTCTTCCCTCCCCAGGGGGTCCCCCTCAACTGGAGGACATAATAACACTTAATAAATACTAGGGCTAGTAAAGGCAGCCTCCCAGGCTCTCTCATGGTTTCTCCTATTCCCCAAGAGTCACACACAGACTTAACCCAAATGACATATGCACAGTACATAAATGTTTGTCGTACATATCTACTAATTAGTGATCTAAACAGTAAGATTTTATTTATTCAGCGGATTGCTTGATTTTTTTTCTTTACATATCTGTGTAAATGTTGCAATGCATGAAGACTACAATGTATTGTCTGTATAGATAGTCTCCTGTAACACTGCTCTACGGTACCATCTACCAAAAAAGCTTAAATAAAAAAACAGTTAAAAAAAAAATGTTAAAACATTTTTTCACTAACAAAAAAAACAGACATGGATGGGTAGAGGACATCCCCCTCACCAAAATCCATGCTTTGTTTTCTTTTACAAAAGGCTTCCTGGGGCAAGTTAGAAGGTTTTGTTTTCTACCCTCGCTAAACGAGAAAACATAATGGCGGCTGATGAACAGGAATTTTCTCACAAAAAGGGATTTCCCAAGATTTCCCAATCCCTGTTCACAAGTCGTTCACAACCAGGAATCCTTGATCGAAACTGTGTATCTATCCCAAAGACTGAACTGAGCATGCCCAGAACTCAAAATTTCAAAATGTAATAACTTTGGTACAGATTAATATTTTCTCACCAAACAGATGCTGCATTGTTCTTATGGATAACCTCTCTACCCTGAACATTTTAGGCCAAAATTACAAATGGTGTGCTACAGCATCCCAGGGACAGATGGGGAGAGGGGAGTCACTGCAACTTGCTGCTTACCAGCCACCTAGTGGAAGCCATGTGGCAACACATGCAGGAACATGTACTTGGAGAGGGCCTGCCGTCAGATCCTGACAGCGGGCATCATTGTACATTGGCAGTCCTTGGCAAACAAAAATAAAAAAGACAAGACCCCCCCCACCTGGATAATGCCTGCACCCTCATAGGCCCTGCATCACGACTACAGTGATCACCCACTTTAAGTTGGCCCTAAGTAAGTGGTGAGGTAAGTCCCTTGGAAGGTGGGAGATAGGGCTATTCTGGTTTGACACGCTTTTGTTGACCAGCAGCACAGTGCGGATTCATATCTACCAAGTTGCAGTGAACATAAACCTAAATGTCTCCAGTCCTCTTTTTTTTATCAGGCGGCTCAACTTGCACCCCCTATACTAAAAAGATTCTCAAGTCTAGTCAGAGTTGTTTTGGGAAGGGTGCAAGACCAGAAGACATTGTGCCCCTGTCTTGGTTTTCCAACACAGTGACCTGATGGCAAACTGTGAGATTTGTTACAGCAGCGGCGTGGGTATGATGTTGATAATAGCTGTCGGGGTGGGGGGCATACCATGCTGAAGTGGAAGGGGGCAGATTCAGCTACTTGGAGCACAAACACCAATATAAAAAAAAAAATTGTGGCCAATCAGATTGTGTTATGCAAAAGTGTTATTTTATATGCACATTAGACCTATAATGGCGGTATGCCTGCTGCATGTATTATGGTACTGTATATACATGATTGATTGAAGTAATCATTTGAGATGTGACTGATTTCCCATATAAAAATGGGAAATAAATTCAAATAGTAGTATATCACATAGTAAACCATGATGGGAATAACCCACAGTCCTTACCTCAGTTTGCGAATCACCACATCTATGATTCTATGGACGTTTCTGTAGAACTGTTTCATCTGGACAGAGGAAAAAAAAAGAACTCTTAAAAATCACCCATGAGACTAGTGGCTTAGCTCTATTTTAGAGAGAGGGAGTGTATCTGGTATTTATCGAGGTACTCGACTAGTTGGTCTGACACTATATGCTCCAATGCTTTGGGGAGGGAAAGATAGATATGGGGCGATAGCTAGAATGCATAGTCCTGTCTCCACTTTTGTGGTCACTACAGCAGCTTTCCAACACTGTGAGAATTGGCAAAGCATAATCATAAGGTCAGGATGTGGGTTATTGGGGTGAGAATTTCTCTGAGATAAGGGCAACAAGCTTGAGGGCGAGTGTGTCTCCACTAAACCTAGATTTACCAAGAGCACGTTGCAAGTACTTCTTTGCTTCCTTTCTGGTTATGATTTTAAAATAGAAGGAGGGGACTAGTTGGTTTTCATTTGTGTCATTCTTATTGTCGTCTGTCATCTTAAAATAATCAGGGGGGAGAGTACACAACTGAGATTGGTAAAAGCAGTATTGAAAGTGTCAGGTGGCCACTTTGGGCTTGTGTGTACTGAAGGGGATGTCCTGCGGAGCATCAAAACTCAGCAGCTCATTTAAGAGCAGCAGAAAGGATTTGCACAAATCAGTCCTGCCACTGCCAGTCGGTACCACATGTGACCCCCCACCCCAGCTTGGAGGTCTGGCTAGGGGGACTGAAATAGACATGTTAGATTGCATTACACAATTAGGACAGTAAGACCCCAATGGGGAGGGTCTCATCCTCCTCCTGCAGGTCTTACAGCATTTAAATCTACAGGTCTCTGATAAGTCATGGTGCCACTGTCTATGTACAAGTAAAAATGTGCCCTTAAAATAAATGTAATGTGCCTCACTTTACTCCAGCAAGAACTAGCACCTCCAACTCCACCCTCTTCCAGCTGATTTATTTAACCAGAAGAACGGGACCACTTACTGAGGTGGGGAGGTTGCCTGAAGCTGCAAAAATCTCTGCTGTGACAATGTAAACCCAGACTCCTGCAAAGTCTCCTAGTAGGAAAAAATACTCAGAGTTTTGGAGGAGGAGCACCTGTGAATCCAACTGGGCTGCAGAAAAAAGTGTTTCCAACCAAAAAGACACAATGCTGCCTAAAATATACCAAAAACACCAGAAAACATGCTGAAGAGAGCATGAGGTGCATGCATGGACAAATGTTAGGCAGGGCAACGACGTTGCCATGCCAAGCGTAAATGTGCCTGACTGCCCAGACTGTGAAAACTCATGCCTGAACACAAGCTGAAGAAAGCAGGGGCACAAAACTCACTGGCAAGATGCCAGCAATGGTGAGGAATCACGTGACTCATCAGAGCTAACTGAAAATGTTGTGCTCAGTGCGATATTAACCACAAGTCCCTAACTCAGAGGGAGACTCTAGAAACTGCCAAAAATAGTAAAGAACAAAGTAGTAGAGCACGGTGAGTGCTCTGAAATTCTACACAGTGCAAGCCCCAACTATGTACTGTCGCCCCTTTCACAAACAGTCCCACACTGCTGAGGCAGACAGATGATCACACAAAACTCAGAAATATCTCTAAACAGCAGTAAGAGAACAGTGAACAAAGGGAGGGATGGTTTGTCATCCAGATAGCACAGAGGGAGGAAGAAGCAAGAGAACAGGCTAGGACAGACCCGAGGTATGCAGTACCTGTGACACTCCTGCCCAAAACAAAAAAATAAAGAAATCACTTACCTGAAAAAGGGGCACCAGGCTGAGAAAAAATAAGGGAGACCTGTACAAACAGCCTGTATAAAAGCATTGGCACGTGGCCCCCAATTCATGCACAGTAAGCAGTGAAGATGGGGTAAAAGGATAGCAGGTTAGTCAGTATGAAAGCTGCAGCTTAACAGGCACAATTTTCTAAATTTGAGAGTGCTCCCTGAAAACAGGTTGCCCTAAGCTACTGAACAGTTGTACAATTCTGGCCCAGAAAACAACAAACAAACTGCAGACTTGGGAAATTCTAAGAGAGCTCTCCTATGCTGACTACCTCTGCCAGTGGCATAGCAAAAACTGAAAACTCTCAGTTCTCGGAATGTTCATATCTTCAGGGTTCTATGCTGAGTGACAGCTTTGGGCTGAGTCACTTCCCCAGTAAGGGTGTTCGTTACTCATATGCATTGACTCCCCATTGACAACAAGGAGTGATACAGAAAGAGGACCGGTGCTGTCCGACTGAATATCGGTCTGTGTCGGTGCAGCACTAAGTGAAACTGCACTGCTCCAACGTGGACCTGGGCTGTATCTAGCCCACAGAGAACAGCGCTCCCCAGAACAAAGAGCTCTGGGACCCTTGTGGGCTATATTCAACCATAACATTCCAATCAGCCCAGTGGGCATGCAAGGTGCTAAGAGGCAAGTTATATGCCCATTATGGACTCATTTGCTTGGTATGCTATGGCCCACTAGTGCCCATCCTGTGTGTACTGGTCAACTTCCCTGGTGGCTAGTGGACCCTCCATCCCCGAGCACCCCCCGTGCCCTGTACACTGTCATATCATTGGTGTCTCGTAGCACCCCCCCCACCCCTGAACTCCCCATGCCCTATACAGTATCATATCCCAAGTGTCTAGTGGCACCCACCGCCCCCTGAACACCCAGCCCATGTAAAGTTATATAAATGGCCCTGGTGTCTAGTGACACCCTCCACCCATCGAGCACTCATGTACAATGATACAGAACGCCCTTGTATCCAGCAGTACTTCCCGCACCCTTGCATGTTCATCAAGATATGTATTGGTAAGTACTGGTGGTCTAGAGTCCCCCCTACTCCCCCACTCACAGAACACCACCCATCATACCCTCCTTAACAGGGTATCCAGGGATGTGCTGGGAAGCACGATATGGCAACCAGCACAGTTCTCCTCTCACCTCCTCAGCAGGCCATGCACTCACTGTCAGCTCACATGGTGGCTGGCCAGGGAGGTGAGAAACGTGCTGTGCCAGTCACCGTTTTAGGCTTCCCAGCACAACTCCAGACACCTTGGTAAGGTGGAGGTATGATGGGTGGTGTTTTATGAGCAGGTGGGGCAGGGACACTGGACCGCCAATGCCTACCATTTCAGATGTTGACAGGCATTCTTAGGGGTGGGTGGAGGTACCACTGGACACAGTATATTCTGTGTCGTGTTCACGTGTGCTTGGGGTGGGGGTGCTACTAGATACCAGGGATAAGTTCCCTTACACAGACCAGGTGTTCAAGGAATGGTGGATGCCACTAGACACCATGGATATGTCATCGTACATGGGATGGGTGCTGGAGGTTGGGGTTGCCACTAGACACCGGGGATTTGACAATGTACAAGGCATGGGCGTTTGAGGGTGGAGGTGTCACTAGCCACCAGGGACTGCATCTTTGCAGGTGTGATGGCTAATCAGGAGCAGGAGGTTGCAGTACAGCCACCCTGCCATCGAAGGGGTGGAGGTCTGGTCTTAGTGCCCAGTTAAGTCGTGATTTTCAGTAGTGGCAAATAGCGCCAACTTGGGGGCTATTTACCGCCATTGCAAACCTTTGAACATGCCATTCCACCCACATGCAGGAGGGGACCCCTCAGTTGCATGAGTGCAGTGTTATTTTAGCACTTGATTTAGGGCACGTTAGCTGAGTCTCTGAATATGGCCCCCCTGAGCGCAAACCACAAACCTGGGTAGAGCCGGGTAAACCACGTTAGTGCTGGCACTAACATTTGAATATCCAGCCCATGATGTCTTACTTTATGGAGAATGTCCCGATAAAGGGGTGAAAGGGATTTTGAGGGTAGTGCTGACCTCTGAAAAATGGTACAAATGGCAATTTGGATGCCATTTTTTTTTCTTAACTGCAGGTAGTTCGATGTAGAATAAGGATCTTGCTACTTTATTCTCAGTCTAAGATGAAGACACTTTGGAAACATTCACAGCAGTTCCCTCCTTGAATCTGAGCAAAATGGTATGACTCAGTACTGAGTGGAATTTCATGGTTTTTTTTTTTGTCATAGTTCTTTTTCTATTTTTTATTATATGATTTCCTTTCAATTGTATCAGGTTTATAAGCTCAGTTTGTACATGTGACTTGCCTGTAATTTTTTTGTACTGACATTTTGCTTTAATAAAAATCCTCTATTGTTGCAGAAAGTGCCTTAGGTTCTTTTCCTTCTACCTGGACACCCACCAGTACAGTATCAGGATGGGTAGAAGGGACCTCGGTTTAACGTCTCATCCAAAGGATGACACCCCCTCCCCCGACAATATAGCATCCCTCTAGTAATGCACTTCGGTGCCAGCATTTATGGTATGAGTCCAATCAGATCACAGGACTAGAACCCATGACCTTTTGGCCAGAGGTGGTTGTGCTAACAACTGAGCTATGCTGACATATAATACAGCACTAATTATCATGGTATTTTTTAATCTGCTTTTTATGTTTACTCTCCTCATAGTGGCACTACAGAGAGCTGGGGATAAGTGACAGCTGAACCTTTTTGAGTTTTCACTGAACCCCAGAAGGTTTCTGTGAGATTTTTTTTTGTTTCTGGACCTCTTACTGAATCCAGTAACTTACATATTTAGGACATGTGTTTCTAGAGAATTAGTGCCACTTGGATTGGAGGATATTTGTCTATTGCTATCTCACTCATGTCTTGACCACTTATATGAGCTATTAACAGATCATTACCCTCTTGTGAAGATAAAAGTGTGGTCTTAATTGTCATATATATATATATATATATATATATATATATATATATATACATATATATATATACACACATATATGCATGCCATGGTGTCCTAGCCAGATTTCTCCCATTCACCACAAATACCACAAAAAGCTTAATCTGGTTCAATTTCTGTTGGTTACCATCTGTATCTCCCCCCTTCCCTGGGACAAGGCTGAAAATAGGCAGAATTCTCTAGCCCTCCTTTCCCAGTCAACAAAAACTAAATAAATATTGCTTAAATCAAACCTCGGAAAGATCATAAGGTATGAGGTAAAGCTAACTGCCCTTATACCACTAGGATAGACAAATGATTGTACCCCCAGCCTCTGCTGTCTTAATGCCATTATGAAAGTAATGTAAACATTTTACATTTATTTTAAAATTGTATTATAATTTAAATTCTACTTCCGATACTCTGATTCTATAAGTAAATAAACTTCCCATACTGTATATGAGGGTTTCCAGCTATTTATACAGCCTAGTTAGAGTGCTGTCAGCCAATAGATTGATCCAGTTTTTATTTATTTTATTTATTTAGTTTTTGTTTACCGGGTAGGTGCACTAGCCATGGAAATGACTATTTTCAGGCACGACCCAGGAGGGTACAGTTCAATCAATGCATACAGAAACAGATGTGACTGATAACAACATACTTTAGCAATAGTCAATATTTCAACTGACAAAGAGGTAGAACTAATGGGAATACATTTGGGTAGGGGAGAGAATGGTACTCCAGTGAAACCAAGGTACACAAGTACATAGTTATTTGCAGTAAAGTTTTAGAGTTCGGATACAAAACAAGGTACAGGTAACAGTAAACAACAGTTTGGTCTAAGTGGCATAACTGGTTGAGAAATAAGTGCCTTGAATGTCAGGACTGGGCTGACTGGATAGGTTTTAGGTTTCGGCTAGTAGCAGTGGGAGGTAGGTCAGCAGGACCGTAAGACCATGGAGAGAGAATGGCATGTTTAGGGGAGTTTGAAGCAGGTACAGGAGACCTAACTAAAGAGGAAGGAGCGACATTTGCTTTTAATTATAAAATGGGTAGGCTAAAGCCAACAATGTGATTGGCTAGTTACCCATGCATGAAATATGTTCCATGCATGGGTAAAAAAAAGGGCTGGCAGTAAAAAGGCCAATATCCATAAGCCATGGAACGTTGGCATTTTTACTGTCTGCCATCTTTACATTTGCCAAGCAGGACAAAAAGCTACCATACTTAGATTATTGTAAACAAAAGGAAACGCGAGCGTGAAAAAGAAAAAACTCAATAAGCCGCTTAAATGTTACTTATGCAAATGCTGCCCTTTTTAATTTTTTTTTTTTTTTTTTTTACACATACTTCAGAACGCAGTGTCTTTAGCTTAAGCGCCAACCGATTGGGGAAACTCTGGTGCCTCTCTCACTCATGCTTCACAGGCTAAAATGAATGCCTGATAACAGTTTAAAAAATCTACTGACTTTTACATTTGTCCCATGGTCTCACCAACCGATGGGGTAATCCTCTGTTGCAACTCGCATCGCCCCTCTTCATAGGCTATTTGAGCAAGGCTGTGATGTGCTATGGGCAGCTCGATGTGCACGGAGATACAGTTCCTGGTCTGTAGTTCAGATTTAGACAACAAATACAAGGAAGCAGTATTGTGCGGTCCTCTTGGCTTCAGTAATGTTTTTTCTGTTGCACCGCACTCCTTTGAGCTCTGTTCACGGAAGCTGACCAGGTTTGGGAGTTCTGACATTGCTTATGCGTAAACATTATTATGTAGTACTGTACTTTCCAAGTCAGACTCTGGTGAGAACAAGTTGTACTATTAGTGTGCACTACACTTACACAAAGTCTATTCTTCTACTGTTGCTTTGTGGAATGTTCGATGGCAGTGGTGTAGATAGAAAATAAATAGCGTATTCAGTCGGCTTCAGCAGGCGTAGTTTACAAAACATGCTTCAGCACTCGCTTGCAAACTGTGTACACTAAGCAACTATAGCAAACTGGAGTCACATAAATGCAATCTAAATATGTTTCAGCACTCCTTTGCAGCACAGACTGCACAGTACACATAACCTGGAGTCAGAAATGCAAATGAGCTCATGAATAATATAACTCAGTGTCTGCGGAAGGACTATTTTAGCTTACATTAGCATCTTAAAGTCTTTTTTTCCACATGCAAGCAAGATTTTTCTACCTGTAAAAATAAAAATAAATATAGGTGCCCATTTTGTAAGCACAATAAGACACTCCAGGTGTGTGCATGGAACATATTTTACCGCACCCAGGGGCTAAAGGCACTCGGCCAAGGCCTCGTGCCTTATTACGCCCCTGGCCATGCGGTAAAATATGTTCCATGCACACCCTGTCATGTCTTATTGCTTACATTGGGCATGACTGGGAGCTAGGCAGATGTCCAGAGGTAGGAGTTCCAGAGTTTAGTTGGCAAAAGGAAGGAAAGCTAGGGTCCCTTTCTTGGATTTCATCTAGTTATAAGCAGCAAGTGACCATAAGCTGATCAAGGCCATGCAAGGAGGGCAGCAGGAGATAACAGGGAGGCAAGCAAAAGTCGGGATACTATTTCTGAGTATATTGTCTGTCAGGGGTGCTAAGGGCCAGAGTACGGACTGAGATGAGGGGAAGCCAGTTTATGTTTGCATAGAGCTGGCAATGGTGTTTAGACCAGGGGGAAGCAGAGGCATACCTGCAGATACTGTTGTAGGTGGTGTCCCATTTCCTGAGAATAGATTGAGATGCGTATAGATATGTGACTACCCCATAGGATAGCGATGGGAGCAGGATCCCACTAGCGATGGCTAATCTAGCCGACGGTGTGAGGACATAGCTGGCTTTGAAGGCTTCTCCAATTTTAGTATTAACTGATTTACAAGTGTACAGTATGTGTTTGTCAAAGTTAAAGTTTTCGTCAAGGAGGACTCCAAGATAATTGAAGGAGCATACCGATTCAAGATCTAGCCTACCTTGACCACCTGACACTTTAAATAAGTCTCGGTTGTGTTTTAATTTGACTGTCGTTCCAAACAGCATTGTTTGCGTTTTATTAGTATTTAGAATTAACTTATGGTGGAGAAGCCAAGATTGAGTGGACATGAAAGCAGAAGAAAGAGACTGGTTGATGTGGTGTATATTGTTACCACTACAGTACAGGACCAGATCATCAGCATAAAGGATCACATTGCAAGCTGGGATAGCTGATGAGATACTATTAATGAAAATGATGAAGAGAAGGGGGCCTAATATTGATCCTTGTGGAACACCTAGGTTAACTGCCATAGGACTGGACACCCCAGAGTTGAATCTGACAATTTGGGTTCTATTTGATAGGTAGCTCTTAAACCAGATTACCGAGTTAAGTGAGAAACCAAGGGCTTGGAGGCTATCAAGCAGGAGAGGATGATTGACGAGGTCAGATGCCTTGGTGAGATCGATAAATACTGCTCCCGTTAATTGACCATTGTCCTTTGCAGTAAGAATGTAATTTGTAAGGTGAAGTAAGGCTGTGGAGGTACTGTGACCTTTACGAAAGCCATACTGAATTGATGAGAGAAGGTTGTATTTGGTCAGGAATTCAGTAACTTGGATAGATACAAGTTTTCCCAGGAGTTTGCACAAGACTGACAGGATAGCAATCGGGTGGTAGTTTGCCATATCTGTGATCTCCTTTCTTTGGAACCGGGGTGACTTTAGCCACTTTCCAAATCTCAGGGACAAATCCAGCACATAAGGAGAGGGTGAAAATCCTAGACAATGGCAGGGCAGTGAATGGCGCGGCAAGTTTTAAGAGTTTGGGCTCTATTTCATCCAAGCATACACTAGTATTATCAGAAATGGTGTTAAGTAAGTGAAGGACTTGCGATTTTGTTACCTCCTTAAAGTAAAAGGCAGGGGCAAGCACGGAGGTGAGGGGCAGAGTGGGTTGGGATAAAAGCTGCGCAGGGAGGAACCTGGATGTGAGCCGGGAGAGGTCAGAGAATTGCTTGTTAAATGCTTCAGCAATAGTTCGGGGGTCGTTGCAATGGATTCCTTCAATGATCATATGTTGTCTAAATGTGGTTTCTTAGCACCTAGAAATGTTTTCACATGCACCCAGAATTTCCTAGGATCATCAGATGCGTCCAATAAAAGACTCTTACAGTAGGAGCTTTTTGCTAGTCTGATCTGCTTTTTACACTCGATACGCTGGGCCCTATAGATCTGGTAGTCTGTGCTAAGGCCAGATTTCCTAAAATGCTTCCAGCTATTATCTTTGGTGTGAAGTGCAGCTAACAGATTCATATGTAACCACCTAGAAGGTTTCACTCTAACACGTCGGGTGACGAGGGGCGTGTGTCTGTTTTGAACTGCTAGAAAATGTTCTAGAAAATATTTAAGAGCTGCTTGGACATCTAGGGTCTGTAAAACATAGGTCCAGTCAATAGCCATGATTTCATGTAGGAACTTCGCTTCATATAGGTTGGCAAAATTCCTAAAGGTGATCAAGCGTGGTAGTGAAGGCTGGAGACTAGAGTGTTGCCACTCACAAAAGATGGGGGAGTGGTCAGATATAGATTTAGTTTGCAATTGTTTTACAGTTTTGTTTGAGATACTACCAGCTCACATACCTGACTCTTGAAGTCTGTCTCAAATTCTTTGTATTTCTTCAGCACCTCGTCGTAATCCCGGTTCGTTATTTTTATCATAACCACCACAGTTCTGTTCACTTTCTCTGCAAGGCAGATTAAAGCAGCAGTGCACGTTATGGTAAAAAGTCTATATGTGTCTCTTTTTGTTCCATTTTTGACTGCCCTTTTTCTCCCATCTCACGAGCAGTTATGCTGTGAAGTTTTACTTTGCTGGTGAAGTTGCAAAATTCACCCTTGCGAATTGCCCACTTTGCAATGAGTTTTCCTGGGGAAGTGGCACTTGATCAGCCAAAGTCAGGTGAAGTTATGGTGACGTTGCATCTTCACTGGTGAATTTGCATGACTTTGCATGAAAATGTGCCCCTCTGCCCACTGAAAACTATACGAAGTCAGCAGTTCGCACTTTACAAATTTGTCAAACTGCACCAATTTGTGAATCGTACTTTGCCAATTTCATACAGCTCTACTTATGAGATACTCTTCTGTCCCTGTTTTCAGCCTGCTTTGGAATACTCCTTAAGATTTGAAATACTTGGTGAGCTCCAGTATCTTGATTCTGTCACTTTCTGAAAAAACTTAAAAAACACAATAGACTGACATGGTTCTGCTTACATGTTATTTAGCGCCTGCAATCCTTTTCCCTTTTCCTTCTTCATGACAAGGCAATTTCACATGGAAACAGGATCCTTGTTCACTGAATTCCCTCAGGTTGTGCTCCTTAATGCTCCATGGTGCATCTCCTGTTGGGGCACAGTTGTCCACAACCACTGGCTTCTGTCAGTACTACACACACCTCTACCTCATGCCCCACATGAAACACTATCGTGGTGGGGGCCATTTCAGCAGTGGCTGGGATCACACGTTTGTAGGATGGGGGGAGTAAAAGACAGGGGCAGTAACAGACCTAATGACATCACCAGTCAGAAGCAGCTGTCATTGGAAGCAGCCAGGATTTTCTCCCTCCAAAACACCCACATACCACTCAGCATTTGCACACCCTCAGTGCAGGGCTTGACTTTGGGGGGGCAGTGGACCTCATCCAGTGATGGACAATATCATGCTGCTTCCAACCCCAAAACAGAAGGTGTTCTAACAGCACGTGGACTGTCGCACTCTCCCAGCAGTCAGACAGTGCTCCCTCTGTAGTACCTCAACACCTCCATCATCCTGAGGCTGGATGTCAAGGAATGCAGAGAAACTATGGGTATCCTACATACATCACCACCATTAGGGACCCTGGATAGTCACATTTTCCTTCAGAATTATTTTATGTGGAAATCTTTAAAGAGAAGGAAGCATACAAACATAAGACTCACCCACTCTGATGTTGTCCACAATAGACTCACAGAATCTGCCATTGAAGTTACTCAGGCAGATGCACTTCCTCCCACCAACGTCAGTCCCACCATTTTGGCATGCAGATGCTTTTGTCGTAGTGGCTGTGTTATTGGAATAAATAACATTTGTTTGGTTAGTGCAAAACACTGTACCACTTTCACTCTCAGCTTGCTGTAATCTCGGATGTAGTGTCGCCTCTCTGAAAGGGCGACCCAGGGAGTTGACCATCTAGGGCTGGATTTGCAAAGACTAGTGGCATGTTTTTTACTTGTGCTACTTGCAAACTGATCCACGTCACTGAAAACACTAACTTCTTGTTGCAAGTACTGTGAGATGCACACCAAAAAAAACAGCAGTTGTCAAAATATTGTTGCATGCATCATGTTTGTGCAGTGAAGTGAGAAAACTGTCAGCTATGCAGCAACTGTTTGAAAATAGGATGCAAACAGTTTGGTGGATTTGTCATGTGGCAGGCTGCATCCAAAAAAGGAGTTACGCCAGCACCGTGAGTTTTGAAAATCCAGCCACTTTGATGCTATTATGCTTGGTTTTTGTAATAGCTTGTCACCTGTGAAAATGGGCAGTCTGCTCACCAGGCCTACAAGGGTGAAAAATAAAAAATGAAAATGAAATGATGCTTTGTTTTACAGACAGGGGAGCATTAAGGGGTGGGGGGGCACATCTTAATGAAAATTATGAAATGGGTAAAAAAATCCTGAAACCTGATGCACTGGTTATGACCTCATCAGTCAAACAGCACAAGAAAAATATTTGTGGCCATACTCACCTGTCTACATTAAGCAGGCATAACGGTGTCAGTACACCTCAGTTCATTTACTTGTATTCAAAAAAGAAGATGTAGCACCTGCCATCTACTGGCCCAACAGCAGAATTACAATTGTTCAATAGAGCTATTTTTTTCTACTTTTTAAACATTTTTCTACATTTTACTTATGTAAATTTAAATAAAAAATAATAATTTCTCCACTAATCCTCATGGACCCATTTCATAATTCAATAAGACACTCCAGTGTGTGCTTTGTGCTGGGATAACAGCACTTCTCAGGCAGTGGAAGCACTCGGCGTTTGGCCCTCTGCTTCACCCCACCCAAGACCCAAGGCATGCTGTTTTCACAACACAAATCACACCCTATCATACCATATTGCCTAAGTAACAGATAAAAAAAACCTGCATGGGTAAAGTATATGGATCATCAAAACCCAAGTAAAGAGGCTGTACGTCTGATGGCATTCCAAATATGTCTACCCATCTTTATGTAATGCAGGCTTGCCTCTTTCTTTAGTGATGTTTTCTTTTTCCTACTGCTTAAGAAAAATGTATTTTCCACCAGCAAACTGCTGACAAACTGTGGGTTCGGCAAGCAGAAATGTTTCTGAGAGAACCATTTTTACTAGGGCGGAAGAGCAGCTCTGTGGCAGAACCAGGCATCCAAGGCAGGCAGATGTCTGTGAACATCACAGATACTGTATCTGCCTCTCATGAGAATCACAGAAGTCCATGGAAATTTCAGAATCTGCAGAGGTAATTATATGGAACAGAATTATCTGATTCCCCCTCTGCACTAATTTATTTCACCGTGCAACTCTCTCATTCTCCCAGCATTGAACAGGTAGCACTGGCCTTTAAAATGCAGAGCAGATAGCCAGAATGCAAAACACATGTTTAATTTAAAAAATAAGTTCAGGAACGGTGGGCATCATGTGTTTTGCGTTATTGTGCTGCAGTCAGGATTGGCATGCTGCCTGTACCACATATTTGGGTGCTGCAAACCTACTATGGCATGCAGGCTTCCAGATCTCACCGGTAGCAGGCAGTAGTAGGCATGCTATGCATTAGGAGGGTGGGCTGCTCATGAATGTGCATGACCCTATGCCCTGCCTTGAGACCCCCCCAAGTGTTGTTGCTTCTGGTGCAGTTGATACAGCACACCAGGGCAAGGGGCTGCTCAGCTTCAGGATGGATGGTAGTCCCTATTGGTGCCAATCGCTGTTTACAACAGCCAATCCTTATGGTGGGCCATCTCATACTACAGACATTGCTGCTGTCTAGTGACAGGTAGTAGCAGACAAATGTGATCGGGACATTTTCCAACTACATGATTACTCTCCAGACTGCCAGACAATCCCTCCATGCCGAGGTCTAACATACAAGGAATGTAGCCTGTATGCAAATGTAGCTAGTGGTCAACCAAAAGTGGCATGTGCACACTGCTACTTTGTATCCCAAGCCACTTCCTGTGTGCAGTACAGTCACGGTGCAGGGCAACGGAGCCAGTCCAGTACTGACTAGAGCTTTCCGACTGGCAGTGGTGGTAAGTACCCTGAATCCAGTCCAATGACTCTCTATCAAGTTAGTTTTTGTTTTATTAGTTTGTATATTGAGAAATACTGTAACTCTAACAATTAGGGGAGACATCATTAAATCTTTGAGAAACGAGGATACATATAGGTGTAAAAAAGTGCTATGCAAAATGCAAAGAAGTTGAGAGCTACATCACCATGATAGCAGCATATATTTGCAAATTTATACATGCAGAATATATTGTATTATTCAAATAGCAGCTTCCTACTAGTAGTGTTTACCCACCCCCCCATGGTCAATAACTAACCTTTACAGTGGTGCTCTGATGAAATTTGGCAAGTTAATTCCATTGCAGTGAAGAGTTATTTCCTCCATTACAATTAGATTCCGAATACTCCCGAGAAAAACCGACTTCCTGGTCTGAAGAAACCTCCCCATGCTGGGCCACGCGGCCCGTGTTGTGATGTCACAAAGCGAAGGCTGCATAGTAGCGCCCATTGACTTATATGGGGTGATATTTTCATAGATTTTTATACCTCTTATTGTTGCGATTTTAAGAATTCAAAGCAACCAATCGACTAACAGACTCCCTATTAGTCAATCGGTAGCTTTGAATTATTAAAATCGCAACAATAAGAAGTATAAAACTCTATGAAAATATCACCCCTATATAAGTTAATGGTGCGCGCTCATGCAGCTTTCATTTTGTGACATCACAAAACAGGGCTGCGTGGCCCAGCATGGGGGAGTGTTTTTCAGACCGGGAAGTCTGTGTTTTTTTCGGGAGTATTCCAAAATCTAATTTTACGGAGGAAATAACTTTTCACTGCAATGGAATTAACATGCCAAATTTCATCAGAGCACCACTGTAAAGGTCAGTTATTGAACACGCTGGGGGGGACCCTTAGTAGGAAGCTGCTCTTTAATGAAACACCACTAATACGGCATGCAAGTTTCTCAACTACCACATTCATTCAATTGACTGTTATATATTTAATTAACTGCATACCTGGTGTGAATCCAGTTGTATCTGTCACAGTAGAGGCTGTTGGAAAAGACAAAGTGGAGGCTTTGGGTGAGGATGCAGTTGAGGCTGCAGGTAACACAGAGGAGGTTGCAGAGAGATTAGGTGGAGATACAGTTTCTGTGGAGACTGTGGGGGAAGTTTCTGTGGAGATTGTTGTAGCATATTCTGGGGTTTCTGTGGTTGTAGATTCTGGGGAGATTGTTGTAGCAGATTTTGGGGAGTCTGTAGCTGAAGATTTGGGGGAGACTGTTGTAGCAGATTCTGAGGAGTCTGTAGCTGAAGATTTGGTGGAGACTGTTGTAGCAGATTCTGGGGAGTCTGTAGCTGAAGATTTGGGGGAGACTGTTGTAGCAGATTTTGGGGAGTCTGCAGTTGAAGATTCTGGGGAGATTGTTGTAGCAGATTCTGGGGAGTCTGTAGCTGAAGATTTGGGGGAGACTGTTGTAGCAGATTCTGGGGAGTCTGTAGCTGAAGATTTGGGGGAGACTGTTGTAGCAGATTCTGGGGAGTCTGTAGCTGAAGATTTGGTGGAGACTGTTGTAGCAGATTCTGGGGAGTCTGTAGCTGAAGATTTGGGGGAGACTGTTGTAGCAGATTTTGGGGAGTCTGCAGTTGAAGATTCCAGGGAGACTGTTGTAGTAGATTCTGGGGAGTCTGTGGTTGAAGATTCAGGGGTGACTACTGTAGCAGATTCTGGGGAGCCTACAGGTGAAGATTTAGGGATGATTGTTGTAGCAGATTCTGGGGAGTCTGCGGTGGAAGATTCTGGGGAGACTGTTGTAGCAGATTCTGGGGAGTCTGCAGTTGAAGCTTCGGGGGAGACTGTTGTAGCAGATTCTGGGGAGTCTGTGGTTGAAGATTCTGGGGAGACTGTTGTAGCAGATTTTGGGGAGTCTGTGGTTGAAGACTCTGGGGAGATTGTTGTGAGATTCTGGGGAGTCTGCAGTTGAAGATTCAGGGAGACTGTTTGTAGCAGATTCTGGGGAGTCTGTGGTTGAAGATTCTGGAGAGACTGCGGTTGAAGTTTCAGGGGAGACTGTTGTAGCAGATTCTGGGGAGTCTGTGGTTGAAGATTCGGGGGTGACTGTTGTAGCAGATTCTGTGGAGCCTATGGGTGAAGATTTGGGGAAGATTGTTGTAGCAGATTCTGGGGAGGCTGTGGTTGAAGAGTCTGGGGAGACTGTAGTAGGAGATTCTGGGGAGTCTGTTGAGTTAGACTCTAGGGAAGCTGTGGATTGAGACACCATGGTATCAGTCACTGTGAAGAAAAACATGTCTTATTTACATTTTTTTGTGATATTTGAAATACCAAACTCAGGATCCTTAACTGAATTTTTATTCTGTTCAGTGTATGGTTTCTTGTCCTCATTCCATGACATTACTGATCTCAATTGTGCCATTTCCTTCCTAGTTTCCTTGTGACCAGGATGGGTATTTGCTCCTGGCCAGAGGTTAAATTAGGCAGCAGCTCACAGGAAGTCAGTTCTACCACCTCCTAAAAAATGATGCTGTTTTAATACCTTGAGTGTAATCTGTAACAGGTAAGGTGCTATATATTTCTCAGTGTGTACTGTGTTGCTGTTTTTACTGTTTATGTATGTACATAAAGTATGAAAATACCTAATAAAAAATGTAACATTAAAAAAAACTGAATCATAGTTCTACCACCTCTGACATCTTTCTCCATTGACTGCTACAGGAGAGTTCCACCACTTAGAAATGACAGTTCCACAACCTAGACATTTCCAATTTAATCACAGCAGTTTGCCATTTGGGACGCCCATTACCTACGCTGATGAAGTGGCACAGAGGCTTTGAAATGTTGGGGGGTAATAAATGTGCATATAATTTATGATGATTTAATTATTCTTCTTTTAAAAAATCTGGGTAATGGCAGTCTGTAATAGTTCCACCTTTTTCTGTGCTTGTCTGCACCTTACATTTTTTTATTTTATTTTTGTCTTTGGTAACCGGGTAAGGCCCATTAAGTACAAGTGTCTGTTTTCAGGGGCGACCTGAGAGCACTGCGTGGGTAAGTGACTTGCTCAGAGTCACACAGTATGCAAGTGGCGGTTGGAATCAAACCCAAGTCTGCTGGATGACCACGATCATTCACAGCTTGTTACTCTAACCTCTAGGCTATAGTGCCAGCCCAAAACATCACAGTCTTCTGCTGGTGAGGTAACACTCTGTTGCTGTGGAAACAATTATGATGTCACAAGCAGAGAGTCGTGATGCCAGGAACAGATAGGCAGCCTGAGGTGGGGAAATCTAATGAACTCACAACTGCAAACAGTTCATCTGCACAAGATCTTTGGAAAGCACACGTGGTTGCTGCATGAAATATTAGTGACCGTGTGTGGGGGAGTCCATGCCTGCTGTACTGTTCAATAAAAATTATTTTGTCCTCATCCTGTGATCAAGCCCTGGTCTCTGTGAGTTTGAGCCCTGTGCAGCCAAACTGCAATTGCGAGCACTTTTTTCACTGTTGCTCCAGTCACTTTTCCTGGGCAGCCTCTGTGCCTGTGAAGTCTAATGAACAGTGTCCTATCTCCTTGTTGGTTATAATGAAACAGGTGCAAGTAAACATAGAAAATAAATAATATATGTGTTTCAATATTATGTTTGGGGGGGGTCCTTGAATCTTTGCGGCACATCATCCCTACATTCTGCAGCACTTTTTTTTCACTTCTGCAGTAGGAGTTAGTTGCCTATGTGGTGGATGTCTGTGTAAGCTGTTCACTACATGCCACATGATGATGGTAGAAAACAGATAGTGGAGGTAAACGGTATACAGTCAGAAGAAATGCAAGTCACAAGTGGGGTACCTCAGGGATCAGTCCTGGGGCGCCAGTCCTCTTCAATATCTTCATCAGTGACATTGCAGATGTACCGGAGGGCAAGGTTTGTCTGTTTGCAGACAACACCAAGATCTGCAACAGAGTAGATGATCCAGATGGGGTGGGCAGAATGAGAAGAGATCTGGATAAACTTTCAAAATGTTTGGAAGAGTGGCAACTGGGGGTTAACGCAAAGAAGTGCAAGATCATGCACATAGGGAAGAGAAACCCTGAAGCCACCTATAGGCTGGGAGGAGAGTTGCTGGCAATCACAAGGGAAGAAAGAGACTGGGGCATCATCATCACAGATGACCTGAAATCATCCAAGCAGACCACTAAAGCAGTAGGTAAGGCTAGGGGGATGTTAGGGTATATTAGTAGGGGTATCACAAGTTGTAAGAAGGAGGTAATAATCCCTCTTTACAAGACACTGGTTAGGCCCCATCTGGAGTACTGCGTGCAGTACTGGAGGCCACACCTTCACAAGGACATGAACCAAATTGAGGCAGTCCAGAGAAGGGCAACCAAAATGGTGCAGGGACTGCATCAGAAAACATATGAGGACAGATTAACGGAGCTCAAAATGTATACCCTGGAGCAAAGGAGGGAGAGAGGTGATATGATCGAAACATTCAAACACCTTAAGGGCATTAACAAGGTGAAAGAGTCTAACATGTTTCAGTAAGGACATAGACAGGGTAGAGAAGGTTCAGAGGAGGGCAACAAAGATGGTGCATGGATTGCATCACAAGTCCTATGAGGACAGGTTGAAGGAACTGAATATGTACTCCCTGGAGGAGAGGAGGGAGAAAGGAGATATGATAGAGACATATAAGTATCTTACAGGGAGGAACAGGGTGCAGGAATACACTATTTTTAAGCGAAAAAGTTGTTCCAGGACTAGAGGGCATGGGATGAAGTTGGAGGGAGGATGATTCAGAGGAAACGTGAGAACGAATTTCTTCACAGAACAGGTGGTGGACAAGTGGAACAACCTGCCAGAGGAAGTGGTGGGGCTGAAACAATCACAGGATTTAATATAAGAAACATAGCAGAACAAGAGGACACAGCATGAGATGAGAGGGATACCGATTAAGGGGTAATGTGAGGAAGTTCTTTTTCACAGAAAGGGTGGTGGGTGCATGGGACGGCCTACCTCAGGAAGTGGTGGCTATGAATACAGTGCAGGGCTTCAAACAGGCATGGGATAGGCATAAGGGAGCAATACAGATGAGTATGAATAGATAGGCCATTGACAGAGCAAAGGCCAATGGCACATTCATAAGGTAGAAAAAGAAATGGGCAGACTGGATGGGCCTTGCAATCCTCATCTGCCGTTAATGTCTATGTTTCTATGTCATTAATGACATCAGAAAGTGAGCATGGAGGGAGGCTTCAGGACAAGTAAAGATGGGAAATGAGCTAGGAATTGTGGAAAACTTTTTTTTAAGAAATGATTGCCCTCTGGACTGCCCCCTGCATCTGTCTTCAGGTCGTGGTACTGGCAATCTCACAGCGCCATCTGCCTCTCCCCCTCCCACTTTCTTTAACCCTTCTCATCATCATCCATAGTCTTCCTCCTTTCGGATAAAGACTTGCTGGGTGAATATATTAAGTTCCAAAACCAATCTTTTGAAAATGATCAACATTTTTTCAGAACTTGAAAAACATTTCTGATAATGTTCTTTTACAGAAAATGGCAGTGGTTCTGGGAACTTCTGAGCTTATTCAAACCTGTTCCCTAGTTTCATTCATCTTCTATATTCCAATTCCATTCTCTATTGCTGAGGAAATCTGCTTAAAAAGATGTTTGTGTCTTCAGGATTTAATCCGCTGCTGCTAACACCACGAAATGTGCTCCAGCATGGAGCTGGTGCTGCTGCTGAAACAAATACTGAGCAAAACCACACAAGCACAGTGCACAAGGACTCAGACTGAGGGCATAATGCCAAATGCTTTAATCCACACAACACAATGTGAAAGATGGAGCACAGAGTCATTGCCTGCTGCCTGCCATTCTGCACATGAAGCCATACACCTCTGCTGCTGGCATAATATCTGTCACCGTGCTAAACATAGAAACATAGAATTTGACGGCAGATAAGGACCGCTTGGCCCACCTAGTCTGCCCATTTTCCTACCTAACAGATAAGCTGCAGATCTTAGTTAACCAACAGCCTACTTCCTCCTACCCCCCACTAGGACTGCCTTATGCCTGTCTCATGCATTCTTGAAGTCCCCCACTGTTCTTGACTCCACGACCTCCTCAGGGAGGCTGTTCCATGCATCCACAACCCTCTCAGTGAAAAAATACTTCCTCACATTACCTCTGAGCCGTCCCCCCTCTATCTTCAAATTGTGCCCCCTTGCTCTTGCGCATCTCTTTTTCTGGAAGATGCATGATGTCTCAGAGAACTGCTATATGACCACAGGTGGGGGAATAAACTAGGTGAAGATGTAGTCTGAGGGGCAAACATCCTACTTTCATGAGCATGTTTTTAAGAATGAAGAACAGAGGGAAGAGAAATTAATAAAAATGTAAAATATTAGCTGAAATGTATCTAGATATTTTACGTCCCACAGTTCTTCCAGACGTTAGCTGCTCCTTAAAGAAGAACTGCTCTGAATCAGAAAGTCATTTGTCCCACTAGAAGCTGTTTTTTAAATGCTGGTTCAAATTTTTTCATTCTTCCATCTATACTGACCTATTAATATCCTAGTAGGCACGGGGTCAAAATGGCACATGAAAAACAGTGCAGCGATAAATGTTGCAAGCAACACAGAGCGGGCTGAAACATTATCAGAAAAAAACACCAACTAACACAAACAGCATGCCCCACAGACAATAATAGGACTTTTTTTTTCTGCGGGGGGCTGATGCCTAGTTTCTTCAAGGATGGGGAACTTTCCCACAACCATGGATTTATAGAACTAAATCTGAGAGGCTGTGGACTTTGGGGATGAGGAGAAACTCGAGAGGGGGGACATTTTTATTTAAGAAAAAAATTAAAAAAATTAAATGTAGTAACACCAGGAGACCTGGAGGAACTCAAACCACAGTCCCAGGTCTCCAATCATGCTGTGTGCTGGTGCTTTACCCACACCACCATGGCAATGGCTTATCCAGGCACCACACACATGGCTACTTGACCCATCCACAGGGTAAGCGCAGAGTGACAGGGGTAGCGGTAATTCCCTACTGCTGTTATACCCCTGTCGCTCTAAATCCTCTAGTGCTTTACACAGCGTGATTGTTCCTGAGCTCTTGTTGTTGCACTGTTTTGACCCAGTACCTCATAGTAGGTGATTCTGATTTGCACACAGGTAGTACGGGTCATTTTAGAAAGGTAAAATACAGTCTATATCCCTCCCAACCACAGAGTTCTACAATGAACATGGATGCATTGTTCCAACAATGGTAGAGCTGAGCAAGGAATATAAACTACATCACACAGTTCTAAAATGGTACTGACCGCCAGAGTGTAAACCAGAAGTGCACTCTAAGGTAACACAAAAGCCTATAGAGATGGAACAGTAAGATAACTGGAAACAGTATTAAAAAATCAACTTCTACAGAGATAACTGACTTACAGATTTAGGCAGTCCTCCTTTAAAATAACTGTTCAAGCCTCCAGTTCCTTAAATAGCCACTGATGCCTCGAGAAGAATGTTGAAAAACACAATCTTTGGACATAAAGCAGCTTGTATTTCTCATTAGCTCTGTATTTCTTAGCACCATTATTTACTACTGAGGTCATGTGCATAAAAACAGCATATCTGCTCCTTCAGAGTACATCATAGATACATATGCATAGAATGTGTCAGCAGATGGGGACTGCTGTTCCATCTAGTCCGCCAATGTTTTGGAATACTCCCCCCTTAAGATCTTCCTGTCTTTGTTGTCACAATTCCTTTGTATCTATCCCACGCACTTTTGAATTATCTGTCTTGGCCTCCATCACCTCCCTAGGTAACCCATTCCATGCTGCCACCATCTCTCGGTGAAGAAGAACTTGCACTTGTTGATTTTGATAGTCCCCCAACCTCAGGCTATGACCTTGCATCCTTGTGGATGCATTTAGTTGGAACAGCTCATCTGTCTGGACTCAGTTTAACTTTTGAGGTACTTAAAGGTCTCTATCATATCACCCTATCCCTCCACTGCTCCAGGAGTACATGTTGAGCTCCCCAGTCTGTCTTTATAACTCTTTTCCTGGAGTCCACGTATCGTATTCCCATAGCCACAGACAGTGACGATATACCAGAACATTATAAGTTCAAGTAGGGAATACTCAAAAGAGGTACATAAATTCTTTTTTTTTATATATACTTACTTTATTGAGGATGTAAGTATCATGAAACCACATGAAAAATATCTTGCATTCAGATACGGCCAAGTGCATCAAATAGTGCACTTCAACAATGGCGGCAGTAATAATGGTAGGCCTCTCTTGGGCCTGTTTCATTTTTACAAAAAAAAGGAAAAAGAAAACAACTTCCTAAGGTCAAGACTGGGTAACCTTAACAAAACAATAAAAATATTATTCCCGACTTCAGTTCCAAATTTGTTATCTAAGGGAGAAGCCTTTTAACCTAAGATATGACTACACAGGTTTTTGTATTATTCTGGTCATCAAGCCGCCATAAAATGCTATATCCGGTGCCACTGATCTGTGGTATTAATCTTGTTGTATATCCCACCTGGACCATCTAGCTATAAATGCTTCCCTTCTGTTTTGGATTTGAAATGTTAAATCTTCCATTTTCTGGATATTTAATATAAGTTTTCTCCAGTCACTCAAAGTAGGTGGAAGTGGCTTTAGCCACTTATGGTTTATGGCTTTGTTATAGGCCATGGTACAAATGAAAACATTACTTACCATAGTAATCTTGTTTCTTCTAAGGGAATCTTACTGTATTCTGACATTTGCAGTATGATCTCACCATAGGACTGCCCCGGAGCTGAAATGGTTAATAGAACCTATGCTAATGATGGAATGTTAGGCTCAAGCTTGGTTTTCAAATCACTATCCCTGGTTGCACCTCTGCAACCATCAGATTCTTACTAAGCATGCAGAAGCTTAAAACTCTAAGCTTACTTAACTTATGCTAAAATACCCTCAAATAACAAAGGTATCATTAAGACTCAAGTCAGCAGATGCCCAACAAAATACTAGGTACCCACAGGTTTCCGACATAACAAACAGCAGTGTGCAGGGTCCTGAAAGTCCTAGCAGGGGAGGAAGAGTGGGAGCTCAGAATACAGTAAGATTCCCTTAGAAGAAACAAGATTACTATGCTAAGTAATGTTTTCTTCAAACCCCAGAAAATCTTACTATATTCTGACAATTGCAGACTACCCAAGCAGTGCCTTTGGAGGTGGGCAGAGGACCTATTTAGGAAACAAGCTCTGCAAAACTGCTGTGCCAAATCTGCCATCACTCCTGGCTTGTGTGTCCAGACAATAGTGTTTAGTGAATGTATGGACTGTTTTCCAGGTAGCTGCTTTACAGATTTCCAGCAGAGGGATATCTCTTGAAGCTGATATAGATGCAGCTGTTCCCCTGGTAGAGTGGACCCTGAGCCCTTGAGGGGGCTGTTTACCCACCCACCTTGCTATAACAGAACTGAATGCATGCCACAATCCATCTTGCTATGGACCTTTTTGTGGCAGGTTTGTCTTTCCCAACTTCCCCATAAGTCAGAAAAAGTTGGGCATCATCCCCTCTATAACTTTTTGTATGCTCCAAGTAGTAACTGATAGCCCTCTTAACATCCAAGCTATGCAGCCTACATCCCCCTGAAGTAGAATGGTCAGTAAAGAAGACTGGAAGTGTGATGGACTGATTAATGTGGAAGGAATTTATCATTAGTCCTAAGAACCACCTTATCCCTATGGAATGCCACATAATCAGGCTCCATGGACAAAGCTTGGAGTTCACTGATCCTTCTGGCAGAAGTAATGGCAACCAAAAACACAGTCTTCCAAGTCACACACTTAAGATCAGCTGTTGCCATAGGTTCGAAAGGTGGTTGCATAAGCTATGCTATGCAAATATTGAGATCCAAACTGGAGTGGGAGATCTGTGGGGTGGGTGCAGATGCATTAATCCCTTGAAGAATCTCCTAAATACTGGATTAGAGGACAGGGATGATGACTTACCTGCTGATAGGCAAGCTGAGACTGCGGCCAAGTGCACCTTCAGTGTGGAAGGCAATAAGCCTAGAGAATGCAGGTGAGTAAGGTAGTCCAGAACCACAGGCAGTCCAGTCCGATCGTGGGTCAGCTTTCTATTTTTGCACCATATAGAAAATCTTTTCCATTTAGAAGAATAAATCTTTCTGGCAGAAAGTTTTCTAGAAACCCTGAAGATCCGCATAACACTCTCTCAACTAGAAGTAATAATATTTTTCTGTATACCTCAAAGGGAGAGTTAGGGGGCTCATATACCGAGACCAAGGTGATTTTATGTCCATTGAGGGAGCCCTTTAAGAGGGCATATCTCCCTTCACTATCCTGAACCCTCTCTGCAACCTCAAGGAGGGTATGTCTTGGAGCTAATATGGTGACCCCTCAGCGTCTACCCTGTTTATAAAAAGAAAAGCAGACCTCTAAATAACCAAAGTTCAGTAATTTCTCATGTTCTTTTACAGACAAATGTGCCTCTTGTAAGAGAATAATATCTGGTTTCATTTGTTTTATATATTGTACATTTTTTTTTATGTTTAATTGGGCTTGTTAGACCGTTGACATTATATGTCAATATTTTGATTCCCATATCTGTCAAAAGATTTTTCAGTTTGCACCTTGGCCAAAGGCAGGGCCCCCTTCCTCTCCGCTGATTCCTAACTAATCTCTGAAGTCTGGGGAAAAAAATTTTACCTAGTAAATAAAAGAACAGGCATAACATTAACAAACATCACTAATTTGGTATAAAACCAGCCATCTAAATAAAATCTAGCTATAAGATGTATTTTACGTTTTTCACCTCCAAGGTGGGGGCACTGAAATTTCAGTACCCTTTTTCTGCTAAGGTTAAAGACACCTGCAGAGCTGTAGCAGCGTGGGTATCCTCCACTGTGAGAATCACTACGGGGCAATTTATTTGATGGAAAAGAGCCTGGTAACATTGCCCTATAAGATATAGTAAAATCCACCACTGACCCATTTGCATTGCAACTGTGTTGTTCTCAGCTATCCCTCCACCTCCCCCCCCCACAGATGGGTTTCCTTCACTAAGGATCTGCTACTCCAGCAAATCGAGGCACCT
This sequence comes from Neoceratodus forsteri, assembly GCA_016271365.2. Taxonomy (NCBI): domain Eukaryota; kingdom Metazoa; phylum Chordata; order Ceratodontiformes; family Ceratodontidae; genus Neoceratodus; species Neoceratodus forsteri. The sequence continues at coordinate 181,802,856 of JADMNL010000029.1, forward strand.
CCATTTATAAATCCATAGGGATTGCTATGGCATCCCAAAGTAACGATGCATCCCCTCCCTCCACTTTTTCATTTATTCTCTTCTTTTTTTTTCTCCAATCTTTTAATAGTGTCACCAAGTCCCAAGGCCCATTATATAGTCCACATCTAAGTAAGCCCTTTCCTCCCCCTGTTACTCCACTTCAATTAGTAGTCAAATGTCCTTCTGCAATACAAATTATCAGATTGGATTGAACTTTAAATCGAAATGTCCAAGCAAAACAGCTAAGTCTTCACATTATCATAGGAAATGTGTCAAAAGCCAGGGTGAAACAGTCTCTAAATATTCTTGAATTTTAGGGGATCGATCAGCAGGTGCATCCAGTATGTGTTCAGTGCCCTGCCATGTCGCGTCTGCTTTGCCCCCCCTCCACTCAAAGTTCCAGCGCATATCTTCAGCACCAGCTGTGCCAGAAAGTCACTGAGTCTCTTTGGAGGAAGCTAATAACATTTTTAAACAGTACCTTCAAACAGAGTGCTAGCTGGTCAGGTGTTAGTACCCTCTCGATCTTTTGTTCTCCGTCGCTGGAAGATGGTCTGTGTTGTTCCAAGGCAGGTCCTGAGGGAGCTAAATGAGGACATACCCTGTCGCAAGTTGTCTTGTCCCCCTGGGAGCAGTTTACATAGCTGTATAAGGTTCCTGTCTGCTTCGGACATTCTTTGTTCTGATCTGGTCTCCAGCGGGATCCCTCGATCTCTAAGAGCTGTTTCGGCTTCTTCTGGAGTCAGCTACATCTGAGGGCCCTCATCATCCCAAAAATTTCTCATTTTAGCAGGGTAGGGGAACTGGAATTGGATTTTTGTGCTGCGCAAAGCTTTCATAATTGGTCTGTATAGCAATCGCACGTTTTGGATTTCGGGAAGGATAATCCTGGTCTATGAACACTCTGGCACCATTATATGTAATTTCTTTTTGCTGCCAAGCCCACCAAAGAATCTTTCCTTTGGTGTGATAGCTCAAAAACTTCATCAGTATTTGGCTAGGCCTAGAAGTGGGATCTGTGGGCTGAGGTCCTAAAATGATGATGTGCCCGCTCAATTCGAACCTCAGTGTGAGTGGTAAAGCGAGGACATCAGTGGAGCATATCTTGCAGAAATATGGCCATATTGTCTGTCTCTGCTCCTTCTGGCAATCCCGATAGCCTTAGGTTATCCCTCCGTGATCTTGCCTCTAAAACCTATGCACTTTGCCTGTATTAGGGTGGTACAGTCAAAAAGAGAGGCCAAAGAATCTCTGTGTGTGGCTGAGTCTGTTTCCAACAGTGAGACTCTGTTATCTACTTCCTTCAGCGATTAATCCAAGTCTGAGAGCTTAAGATGTAATTTTTGAAATTCTGTTGTGTTTTCTTTGCGTAGTGCTTGTATTTCTGCCGATATTGTATTTAAATCCATGGTGCTATGGTGATTTGCATCATTGCCGAGGCCCAAGGCCTGTTGCTAAGCTCGTGGCTGAGAAGGGCTGGAGCTTCTGTCTTGTGATAGTAGTCGATATCGGGAGCCATCTAATGTCATTTGCGTCTGATCCGATTGTTGTTTTGCAGGTTTATTGCTGCCCCGCTGCCCCTTCCTTTCAGTGGCATTTTTGAGGGTTGGAGGGGTCGATTGTATAGCAAAAGGGGCTTTTTATTGCCCATCTGTTGAGGAGCTTTCCATTTAGGCTGCTGCTTGGGCCGTGGCAGAACCGGAACTTTAGGGTACAAAAACTCTAAGGAATAAAGATACTGTTTTTGTGAAAATGTCCTCAGTAATAGATAATGGAGAGGAGAAATCTATATAAGATAAATGAAATATAAGCTGAAACACGGAAACATAGAATTTGATGGCAGATAAGGACTGCTTGGCCCACCTAGTCTGCCCATTTCCCCTACCTAATGGATAAGCTGCAGATCCTAGTTAACCAACAGCCTACTTCCTCCTACCCCCACCACCAGAATTGTGTTATGTCTGTTCCATGCATTCTTGAATTCCTTCCCTGTTTCTAACTCTACAATCTCCTCAGGAAGACTGTTCCATGCATCCACAACCCTCTCCATGAAAAAATACTTCCTCACATTACCTCTGAGCCATCCTCCCTCTATCTTCAAATTGTGACCCTTGTTCTTACACATCTCTTTTTCTGAAACATGCTACCCTCTTGGACTTTGTTGATTCCCTTGAGGTACTGAAAGTTTCTATCATGTCCCCCCCCCTTTCCTCAAGGGTATACATATTAAGCTCCTTTAGTCTGTCTTCGTATGTCTTCTGGTGCAGACCCTGCACCATTTTGGTTGCCCTCCTCTCGACAGCTTCCACCCTGTCCATGTCTTTGCTGAGATGGGGTCTCCAGAACTGCACGCAGTACTCCAGATGGGGTCTCACCAACTGTCTGTACAGTGGGATAACAACTTTCTGTTTTCTACTGGTGATGCCTCTCCCTATGCATCCCAGTATACCTCCAGCCCTCCTTACTGCCTTCTCACATTGCTGGCCCAACTTTAGGTCATCTGATATAACTACCCCCAGGTCCCTTTCTATTTTTGTTGTTGTCAGTATTTCACCCCCACATTGTGTACTCTTCCCCTGGGTTTTTGTTTCCCAGGTGCATTACTTTGCACTTCTTTACATTGAATCTAAGCTGCCATATATCAGACCATTCCTCCAACCTTGCCAAGTCCCTTCTCATCCTTTCCACCCCATCTTGTGTATCAACCCTGTTGCAGAACTTTGTGTCATCTGCAAAGAGACATACCTTTCCTTCTGGTTCCTCTGCAATGTAACTTACAAAGACATTATAAAGGACTGGACCAAGTACTGAACCCTGTCGTAGCCCACTAGTACCCCCCCTTTCTTCACTGTGGACTCCGTTTACTATTACCCTCTGCATCCTGTTGTCCAGCCAATATTTTACCCAGGCTACCACCCTGGGACCCACTCCCAGGCTTGCTAATTTGTTTAGTAACCTTTTGTACGGGACTGTGTCAAATGCCTTGCTAAAGGCTAGGTAGGCCATGTCCACAGCCCCTCCCTGGTCTACTACTTTGGTCACCCAGTCAAAGAAATTTATTAGATTCATCTGACACAACCTTCCCACTGTTAATCCATGCTGCCTTGGGTCCTGTGCCACACTGACCTCTTGGTACTCACCAGTTCTTTACTTCAGAAGTGATTCCATCATTTTCGCTACCACAGAGGTCAAACTGACAGGTCTGTAATTTCCTGCCTCTGTCTTGCTCCCACTTTTGTGAAGGGGAATCACATCTGCCCTCCTCCAGTCCTCAGGTACCACACCATCCTCCCATGATTTGTTATAAAGCGTAGTCAGTGGTGTCACTAGTTCTCCCCTCAGTTCTTTCAGAATTCTGGGGTGAATCCCATCAGGCCCCATTGCTTTGTCCACCTTCAGTTTTAGGAGTTCTTTCAGAACCCTTTTTCTGTATAAGGACTGATATCGACCCCCCATCCAGAGTGCTTCTATTGACTGGATTAGGTACCTCCCTCTCCTCTTCCTTTGTGAATACTGAGCAGAAGTATTCGCTTAGAATGTCCCTGCTTTTCCACTGTCCTCTCTGCCCACCCACCCTCCTCTTTTTCAGCCTCAGTATCCCTCCCTAATGTACCTATAAAACAGGTTACTCAACTGTAACAGTAGTTTTAAGAGTGGTATATGTTGTTCATCCACACTTCTGGCATGTCCCTTTCCCCTTTAAGGATCACCGGAAGGTCTTCAAGCTGGCTCCACCCACCCACCCGGGTGGTATAACCCTCGGCCCTGCCCCATGATGCCAGATCTTAGCCCGCTGGAAGCCAAGTTTGTGCATCACAGCCGGGGAGGTCGGGTGTGTCCGTGTGGATGAACAACATATACCACTCCTAGAACTACTGTCACAAGTGAGTAACCTGTTTTTCTAGGCACGTGAGTATGTTGTTCATCCACACTTCATGGCAGATTCCTAGCAGTTCTCCAGGAGGAGGGAGGCAAAGCGCACACCCTCTACTTTGGGAACAGAGACTGGAGAACTGAGGCCCCAAAACCAGCATCCCGGTGTGACTCAAGGTCGATGTGGTAATGGGTGATGAAGGTGTTTGCTATCTTCCAGGTAGCAGCCCAGCAGATTTCCTGGATAGGGATGTCCCTAGAAGCAACCACTGATGCAGCGGTATGGTGGGTAAAATGAGCTTTATCCCTGTGGAGGCTCCTTGCCCGCCAACCCATAGCAGAAATCAATGCAAGATGTAATCCATCTTGTGATCGCCTGCTTTGCTGCAGATCTGCCAGAAGCGGTTTCTGCATAGGTGATGAATAGCTGGCAAACCTGTCCCTGAATTTCACCATCTTCTCCTTGTAACAGGAAAGAGTTTGTCTTAGGTCCAGAGTATGGAGCCTGTACTGGCATCCGAGGTGTAGTTCGGGTAGAACACAGGCAGAGTCAATACCTGGTTAAGGTGAAACTCTGAAACCACCTTTGGGAGGAATTTCGGGTCGAAGAACAACCTTGTCCCTGTGGAAGACCGGATAAGGGGAGTTCATGGAGAGCACCTGGAGCTCCCCTGTCCTTCTGGCTGATGTGATAGCCACCAGGAAGGCCATCTTTCATGACTAGTGTGACATCTCACACTTGTGCATCAGTTTGAATGGCTTGCCCATGAGCTTTGCCAAGACCAGCAGTAAATCCCATGGAAGTGGAGGTTCGCGCACCGGTGAGGATATGTGATCCAGGCCTTTGGAAAAACACTTGATCACTGTCTCCTGCACTATCATCAGAGATGGCTGCCAGGTGCACCCTAAGGGTCGATGACCGAAGACCCACTTTGGAAAGAGACCAAACGTAGTCTAGAATGTTAGCCACAGGACAGGACAGAGGGTCCAGGCACTTGCCCTGACACCAAATGGAAAATCTTTTCCATTTGAAGGCATAACACTTCCTGGTCGACTCCTTCCTGGATGCTTCCACTACTGTGAGTACATCCTTGGAGAGACCGAAAGCCTGGAACTCTAGCCGTTCAGGTACCAGACTGTCAGGTGCAGGGATTGAAGGTCCAGATGGAATACCTTCCCCTGATTTACTGAGATCAGGCCTGGGCGTGCTGGAAAATGCTTCAGGAGCCTGTTGCTGAGGCTGAGGAGATCTGGATACCATAACTGGCATGGCCAGTCTGGGGCTACCAGAATCACCTGTGCCTTGTCTTTCCTCACCTTGAGAAGCACCCTGTGGATCAAGAGAAATGGAGGGAAGGCATAGAAGAGGCCTTGGGTCCACAACCTCAAAAAGGCATCCCCCCTGCAGTGATCCCTGCTGAGGGGGGGCAGGCATGAAACAGCCTCAGCTTCTGGCTCGCAGTGATCAGCAGGTTGAAATGACCTAGGTACTCAGTCCACTGGGCGGCCTGCTCCCATTGAAGGGGATGCATATGCCACCTGGCCCAATGGACCATGGTGGTACAGGCTGCCATGTAACCCAGAAGGCGCAGAAAGTCCCAAACAGGGTGCAATTACCCAACCAGAAATTATTGGGCAAAGGAGGAGAGAACCTCCACCCTGTATGCTGGGAGCTGAGTTCTGGCTCGGCGAGAATTGAGCTCTGCCCCAATGGAACACAACACCTGAGAAGGCACGAGCTCTGACTTGGCTTCATTGATCAGAAGGCCAAGTTGAGAGCAGGTCTGGAAGGCCAGGTCCCTGGACCTCTCCCTCTCCTGCTTGGTGGAACCAGTTAAGAGCTAGTCATCGAGGCAAGGGTATATTCTGACCCCTTGACGCCTGAGGTGGGCTACCACCACTGCAATGCATTTGGTGAAGACCTGTGGGGCTGATGACAGGCCGAATGACATGGCTCAGAACTCATAAAGGGTTCCCTCTGCCCTGAAGTGGAGGAACCATTGGTGAGATGGATGGATTGGGACGTGGTAGAACACATCCTGAAGATCCAGTGAGCAGAACCACATGTTCTGATCCAAGGATGGTGTGATCTCGGACAGAGTTACAATCTGGAAGGTGCAGGACCTGAGATACTGATTCAGGTCATGCAGATCTAGAGTGGGGCACCAGCCCCATCCCGCTTTGGGACCAGGAAGTACCTGAAAATGAGCCCTGGGTCTACTGGAGGATCTGCCACTTGGACCACTGCCTCCTTGACAAGGAGCTGGGCAATGTTGTCTCTCAGAGCCGACTGAGTGTGGGCTGATACTCTCTCCTCTCATGGGGCGTGGGCCCGGCTTGGAGGGTACTGCTCAAATTCTGGGGGCAGACCCTGGCTGACCACTTCCAAGACCCACCTGTCTGTGGTAACAGTGGACGAAACAGAAAGGAAGTGGTGGAGCCGACCCCCCATGGGAGGACCCAGTGCTGGCAAGACAGGAATAGGGGTGGTGACCCCTATCCAGTCACTGAGCAGGCTTGGAGGAAGAGGGTCCAGCACCTGAACCTCGACCCCCTTTGCAGGCCTGGGTAGGTCCAGGCTTGGGCCGGGGGCACCAAGCCTGAGCCTGCTGCTGCTGCATTTGCTGACCTCCTTGAAAGGAGGACTGCTGGGTCGCAGGGAAAGTGTGCCTAAAAGGCTTCTTTGTCTGCTGCTTATTAGAACCAGAAGCACTTTGGGCAGAAGTAGCAGAGTCCAAGGTGGCATTAGACTGTTCGATTCACTGAAGGTGACCATCCACACCTGGACCAAAGAGATTGGCGCCCAGGAAAGGAACATCAGTCAATTTGTGCTGGGTGTCCACCATGAAGGTGGAGAGCCTCAGCCAAGCCCTGCAGCGTGAGGCAACTCTGACAGCCAACGAATGGGCACACAAGTCCCCAGTGTCCAGGGCCATCTGGAGCTTTTGCTTAGCTATTGCATGGCTTTGGTCTTGGACCTGCTTGACTATAGTCTGCAGGCCCACAGGGAGATGTGGGAGAACTTCGTCCAAGGACCCTAAGAGAGCATGGAAGAAGTATGCCATGATGATGTCTGAGCTTGCCTGTTGGAGGCCTAAAGATGAAGCAGCATAGATCTTCCTAACAGAGTGGTCCAATTTTTTGGACTCCTTTTCTGAGGGTCTATCAGTATGAGCAGAACTGCCCATACATCTGGACACAGAGGCGGTTACAAGGCTCTCAGCCTAAGGATACTCTGTGAACCCCGAAAGGGACCCCACGGGCACTGTGTACTTACAGGTCATCCGGGTAGATGGAGCTTGGCAAGATGCAGGGTGCTGCCAAAGTTCTAGGGCCAGCCTGACAATGGCTTTGGCCAGAGGAAAGGCTTCCGTCAGGGTGTCCCCTCTCTTGAGGGTATCCGTGACAGGGTACTCCGCCTTTTTCTGGATTGGTTCCAGGGGCATCTCTGTGGACTCAGAGATTAGGCGGAGAATGCCCTAAAAAGATGAAGGGCCTTCCTGCATCGATAAATCACTGGCTGACTTATCATCCTGTGGGTGAGAGTGAAGGTGGTGTCATTCGAATCTGAGGATTCTGGATACAACGGTCAGCTGCCTAGGTCGCCCTCAACTCGCATGGGGTGATCATGCGTGACAGTGACTGAGAGTCTTTGAGGAAGCCCGGTATCTGGCCGAGCTTCCTTAGAAGGAGCCCCTTCCACAGGCTGCTTAGGTGGTGGCTACACCAAAATCGGTGGAGAGACCGGTTTTGGCTGAGCTGGAACAGGTTTAGCTGGCTCCACAGGCGGGAGAACCGATTTTAACAGTTCCAAAGGAGTCGGCTTCAGCCTAGGAGGCAAAAGCCAAGTAATGGCCAGGGTAGAGGCCGGTATCAGCTTATGCCCAGACAGAATCAGCTGTTGCCACATGAGGTCCTCGTAGCGTTGATGGAGTTTCCGCTGAAGCCCTCCTCATCCGAGGAGGAAGATGGACTGATGGCGCGTTTCTTTTAGAACGCCATGCACTTTCCTCAGCCTGTCGGTCGAAGGGATCTGAGACCGCGATCAAGATTGGGCAGGCCGACTCAGTCACTTGGGAGACACTGGAGAGGCCGGGGACTTCCTGGAGTCAGAGACCACCTCCCCGGCGGGATTCCCAGCAGGCTGGGTCCCCTCACCAGGGAAGGAAAGGACCAGAGTCCTAGTCAGAGAGTCATCGACCAGAGTCAGAGACAATGGGTTGATAGGGTCGAGAACAATCTCAACCTCATCGACCAAAACTTTGGTTGACTGGCCAGATGGCAAAGCCGAGAAGCCAGTGGCTGAAGTGGCAATCTCGACCGTGGTTGAAATGGCTGGCTCCTGGGACTGAGATCGCTTAAGATCCCAAGAACATCTTCTCTCTCCACCCACCGGGACTCTTTGGACTTCACCAGCAGGTTCCATTTTTTGGGCCTGCCCAATTTGAGGCATGCAAGACGGTCATCGAGGACATTCAGATGAAAGGCGAGGCATATCTTGCAGTCTTGGTGTCATAGGCGACACCAAGACAGCAAACTTGCTAGTGGAATGCGGCCAGAGCGTGACATCTTCTGGCCGCACGGCACCAGCAAATCCAGGGAAGGCTTTTCCTCCATAATTGGAGACTGAGCAGTCACAACACCAATGCCAATGAGACGAAGTTTCAGAATAACCGAAGAGTTGGAAGCCAGGGCCTACAAAATGCGAGAACAAGAGAAGGCAACCTGAATCTTCCAGCGGAAGGAAGATCTGGCATCATGGGGCGGAGCCGAGGGTTATACTACCCGGGTGAGTGGGAGGAGCCAGCTTGAAGATGTTCTGGAGATCCTTAAAGGGGAAAGGGACATGCCAAGAAGTGTGGATGAACAACATATCCACATCCCCAGAAAATGTTTTGTCCCCCTTTTTAACTGAGTTGGCTATCTTTTCCTCGGTTTGGACCTTTGCTATTCTGACTGCCTTCCCCGCTTTCTTCTGCTTTAACTGGTACAGTTCTCTGTCCTGCTTCTTCTGTGTTTCCTTATACTTCCTGATTGCTATCTTTTTCTCCCTAACCTTCCCTGCCATCTCTTTTGAGAACCATAGTGTTTTTCTCTTTCATTTTGATTTGTTTATTTGCTTCACCCAAAGGCTTCTTGCCTCTGTGATGGCAGTTCTGATGTTTCCCCATTGTTGCTCCACACCTCCTTCTTGCCTGTTTGCTAATGCTTTTCTGGGGCACTCTCCCATTTTGACAAAATCAGCCCTCCTGAAGTCCAGTACCTTCGCTTTTGTATGGTTTGACTCTGCAGCTGAGTTTTTTGTGAACCACACTGTTTGGTGGTCACTTGTTCCTAGATGGCTACCCACTTCTAGATCTGAGATCCTCCCTCCATCCCCATTTAAGAGTACTAGGTCTAAGATTGCTCCTTCCTGAGTGGGTTCCAAAACTAGCTGTCTGAGGCATGCCCCCTGTAGGGCATCAAGAATGGCCCTGCCCTTGGATGTGGCTGCAGCAAAGGTGCTCCAGTTAACATCTGGCATATGCAGGTCCCCCATCAGCAATATCTCCCCTTTCTCTGCCATCCTAAGGATGCCTTCTATCATTTCCTTGTCCATTCCCTTCCCCTGAGATGGGAGTCTGTATATAACCCCTGTGCAGATTGTGGTGCCATTTCCAGTCTCCAGGGTGACCCACACTGCCTCCTCTTCTCCCTGTCTACCCTTTAGTTCCATTGCTTTGATCCCTTCCCTTACATAGCTACTCTTTCTCCTCCTCTACCCTCCCCTGTCCCTCCTGTAGATTGTGTACCCTAGTATGTTGACATTCCAGTCATGGTTCTCTGTGTACCATGTTTCTGTGACTGCCCCGATATCCAGGCATCCCTCTTCCATCAAGACCATCTAGACTAGGGGCACTGGTACTCATTACCCTCCATTATTTGATGGCCTTACCCCTTTTTGCCCCATCCCTGTCCTTACTGCTTTTGTCTTTTCTCCATTTACCCCTGCCCTTCTCCTTATCGACTTCTCTATCTTGGTGCTTACCTCACTAACTACCCTGATTTTCTTTTTTAAGGGTGCTAGGATTTCTCTTCTCCTTTTCAGTGCCTCCCTCCTTGGATAGTTTAAAAGATTGCCAATGAAGTATTTAAACCTATCACCTAGTAATCCTGGTTCCCCTTCCCAATGAAGCCAAAACCCTGAGCTCTGCACCAGTTTTTCAACCACTGATTGAATCCCATGGTGCAGAGCACCCTAGCCTCACCCATACCATGGACAGGCAGCACCTCAAGGTTACCATGCGTACTACTTGTCTAAGGCCCCTCCCCAACTCCACAAACTCCTCCTGCATTGCTCTGATCCCTTTCCCAGCCAGGTCCCTGGGTGGACAATGACATCCAGCTCCCTCCCCCATGCAGCTGCTCCCGCGATCCTGAGGATTCGCTCCCTGTCCGTCCAAGCCATGGTGCCAGGCAGGCATCTTACCTTCCTCTCTCCTCCCTCCCCCAGTTCTACCCTCCTAACAATGGAGTTCCCCACCAGGAGTTGTTTTCTTCCCCTGTGGAGTCCCATGCCGCCCTTCTGTGGTTGTCCTTTGTGGAGGTTCCCAGATTCCTCCTTGATCTCCACTGCGGGTGCCTCCATAGAGGAATCACACTTTGCCAGAACAGCATATGAATTGTGGAGAGGTACAAGTGGAGGGCTGTGCCTCTGTTCCACCACCCTCACCCTCCCTGAGCCCACTGTGGTCAAACCGTTCCTCTTTCTTGGCAACCTCTGAGGCAGCGGTGGTGGCCCTTGTGGTCCCTGGGTGGGAAAGGAGGGTCCCCCGAATCCTGGCTAACTCAGCCTGGAGATGAGAAACCTCCTCCCTCAGCACAGAGAGGTGCCTGCAGATAGGACAACACTGCATCCTCCAGAACATCTCCCGGAAGACTGCTGCTCCACAACCACTGCACTGCACCACTCCCATCATGTCTTATTTGTGGCCCTTTAACATTTGTTTCATATGCTTACTTTTTCCTCTCTTTCTTTATTTTTCTTTTTTTATCTATATAATTTTTTTTTTCTCCCTACTTTCCTACTGCCTCCGTGCCTTTAAAGCACCTGATCTTCCTCTTCGGGGACAGTAAGCTCTTCTATTCCTCAGCTGAATTGTGTTTAAATATTATGTTTTCCAAAGTTTTTCCAAAGACGTCAGCAGCTCTTTAAGGAAACTATATAGTAATTCAGCTGTCATTTGAAAGCCTTATTATAGTGCTATGAAACTGCCACGGGTAACAATACTCTATAAATGGATGGGCCAGGTAAGCTGTTTATGATTCTTTTTTGAACCTGATTCTAACGTGGAGTACAACAAATTTTCCTAAAGGGGTCTTGCTTTTGAACCTTGTAATATGTATCATTTTCTGTAACAATCACATGCTAATTAAATGCTAATTGCTTGCTGCAATTTCACACTGCTTAACATATCTTTCAACCTCTCTCAGCATTTGGGTGTCCAGTACTGATCTTAAAAATGTTCAGCAGGCCCCCAGCACTTTATGGGGGATGGCGTTATGGAAGTAAAAACATTTACACACACCACAATAACAGCTCAGTTATTTAGATCTATGATAATAAACTGTTAGATAACAAAAACTGTCCAAATTCTTCTCATAACAGATGGTATAGAAGCGGGTTCAGCTTCCTTTTTTTTTAGTTATATTTTTTAGCGCCCCTCCACAGAACCGATGGGTAGCTCTGGCACTCCCTTGGAGGGACTTGCTCTCTGACCCAAATGTGTCGGGTCATCACGAACCCCATTGGCTCCCAACCTTTTTCTGCTTTTCTCCCCAGGGCACCTGAACCTGCAATGGATGAGGCAGCTGCCCCTGCCTCCGTGGAAGCAGCCATGTACCCTGGATGGTGCTGCCCCTCTTCTAGGCGATGCACCTGTGCTGACACCCAGCCACCACTGGGTGTCAGTCTGCAGCGTGCCACACTGTTCCCCCCCTTCCTGAGGAAGGACAGCTGTTTATGGATGCTCAATCCTTCCTTCCCGTGCTGACCCCTGAGTGACCCAAGTCCATTCCCAAACCTGGATCGCTGGTGTGACACGAGATGTGGCATCCAGCGCCTCAACCCTCAGCACCACCGGGACAGCTGGGTGCATCTTCCTGATGAAAAAAAGTATAAATAAACAAGCCGCAAACAGCTGCATATCCCTCAGTGAGTAGGTAACTATGCACTGGGAGGTTAAAGTTATTCTAAAGTATTCAAGAAAATATTTTAAAATGGTTCCGGGTGGTGATTGCGCCCACCCGAGTGCGCTCACCATCCGGGTGCCAGGGAATTCACAGTGAATTCATGTTCTATTATGGTGGCTGCACCCCCCCACTCCCCCAACTAAAGATATAAACACTGCCAGGGCAGACCTCGGGGAAGAGGCAGCGAACCCTGGAAATTGACGCCCTAATAGCAGGCACACTCTGGTCCACCACCATAGTGCTGTCAGTGTTTTAAATACAGTATTTACATACAGTAATTCAGTTTATTCTGCTTCTATGTCTTTTATTTCTGGTATATTATCTGCCTTAATTCTTTGCTACCATGGGCATTTGCGTGAAAATGTGATCTTTATCCTCCCAACCTCATCTCATACTCTGTTTTTCCCCTCTCAGTCCCCTGTTTGTGACATCACAATCCATTGCTGAGGAAATGATTATGATGCCATCAGCAGAGTATTATGAGGGAAAAGCAGGAGAATGAAAAGAAATGTGTGTGGGGGTAAGCATCCTGTTTTCATGCAAATATCCTCATTAATAAATAGGGAAGGGAGATAGATACAGGAAATAAATGAAACATAAGCTGTACAATGTCTAAATAAACAATGGCAGAATTGGGAGGAAACCCGGGGTGAACTCAGTACCAAGAGTTAAACGTCTGACTGAACTCCAGGAGCAAAATGGGGAAGGATTTCTTCTATGTAAAACATAGCCTCCAAAAGGCATAAAACTCACAACATAAAGTGAAAGAAAATGCAGAATTTAATTAAGACAAATATTTCCAGACCCGTACCAAGAATGTTCTATTCTACATCAAACGCGATGGGTTCCCACAATGCATGTTTCCATCTCCAACACTGTAAATAATATATTTTGAAAAAAATTCCCCGGATAATGGAACATCGCTTTAAGTGGCACTGAGGAAGGCTAAGGAAAGTCTGGGAAAGGTAGGCACAGAGAGACAGACAGAAATGCAAGGTTAGGCATAGGGAGGTTAAGTGACTTGCTCAAGGTCATACAGTGAGTGAGGTGCTGAAGAGACAAAGACCTGTGTGTCTCTAGGTTCACACAGCTCTGCACACTATCAAAATCCCAATGAAAATATTGTTTAGCAAGCTATACAAAATATGTTTTAATGTAACAGCTTAAATGAAAGATCTTAAATTTGAGAGCCATAAGCCCGTAAACTTGGAATTAGGTCAAAAGCGTATTTCAATAACAACTTGGTTAAAATTCGCACAGGGAATACAGCGGGAGAAATAACAGCGCTGAGCAAAAACAGCAGTGGTAAAGACAGCTCTGCAGCAAGTGGTGGGTGAATGTTGGGAGGTGGACAGGTTCAACAATGGCTGCAGGAGGCATGCAGCACTAAAAAGGGAGGCATATCCAGGTAGGAGACACAAATTCAGGTGGGTGCCCAAAAGAAATACAGAAAAAGCACAAGAGATATAACTGGGACGGGGGAATGAGGTGTGTTGGACAATTTTAGGTGGGGGGCATTGCACCCCCCCCATACTACAAATAAGCATCCTACACGACCGTACAAATTTCTACACAAAGAGAATATTAGTAGAGGGGAATGGTTGGTGAAAAAAAGTAATAATGTAGGAGTTCTACGCCGAGCTCGAACCACTGTCAGGTATACCACAGGCACTCACAGCTTTTTCCTCTAAACACTATGCTACAAAGCCAGTACGCTGACACTGCACATACTCGTTGACTTATCCTGCTCAGCACACGTGAAAACAGTTACGGGTGGAGTGCTATAATGTCTGCGGGATTATTCATCCATAGCTGTTTTCACTTACACCCTTTTCTCTGTGCAGTTTTTTGTCACACTCTTACTGAAATGCACTTTTGACTGGCTACCTATAAGCTTAATTCATGCCACTGATCAGCTGTCATCTCAATTCCATCGTTTCCACATTTGAAAACTCAAACATCCAAGCAAAAGCAGTGTGGTCTAACGTTTAAAGAACTGGCTTGAAAACAGGGAGATCGCAAGTTCAAACCCCGCTAGAGCCAGAATACTCACTGTGTGCCCTTGGGCAGGTTCCCAGAACTGCATTCCCCCCAGCTGTAAAAATGGGTAGAGGCAGGACCCTACCAGATACAAGATGTTGCATCTCAGCAGGGCTCTGCTGGGCAAATAAACAATGAAGCATCTCAGCTGAGCTATGCTAGGTAAATCAATTGTAAAATAAAAAAAACTATAAAATTAAAATGTAAAATATGTCTGAAAGACAAGTTTATAAAACAAAATATCCTGCAATAAAGAAAATTCACTTACTTTGTACTGCAACAAGTGGGAATAAAATTATAAAAAGAGTCAGACCATATTGTAGTTTTAGTCCTCCTTCTCATTGTGCTGCTGTAAGACCTTGCTATACTGAGAAGGGAGTGACGGCAGTCTAAATAAAATGAAGCAATAAATGAGAACGTATATATACCCCCTTAGGCCATCAAAAATTGAATTACCCTGGATGATGTTATGCCTATAACCACGAGGTCCAAAGGGCAAATATTTTTTAAACTTGTAATTACCCCTCCCCTCCAATTTACACCACATTTTGACATTGAAGGGAAATCTGACAGACAATTGTTGAATGACCAAATAACTTTCCCTTCAAACTAGCATGGCAGAGGCCCTTGATAAAGGTGCGGCAATCGCAAAAGGTTCTGAGGATCTGAAAGGTTAGGATAAGCAAGCTATGAAACACTTTGGTTTTGTGCAACCGTCTCAGAACTTTCAGAATCTTTTTTGAATTTGGTAGATTAAAGATAAAGAAAAAATGTATTGCCCCAATGTACTAAGAAAGGGTATGTTATTATTCAGGTGCATTGTGTTTATTTCAAAAGTTTTACCAGTAGGGAACTACTGAGTTAGTAACAACTTATTTTCAGATGTGTCCTGAGGGGAAGGGGGTGCGGGAGAAAAGACAGTAACATAAGGAGCAACAAGGACAATAAATGAACAGTTCTACAAGCAATTATTCGGTACAGAGAAATACAGCACAAGATGCCTTAGATAAAGGGAATCTGGCAATGCTTAGAACCATGAACAATATTGTAAATTAGGAATGGAATGTGTAGGGAATCACAAGTGCACTTGAGAGAACTGTGGCGAGAGGGTGGTGGATGGCAGCATAAGAGCTGGGGTCAGAGACAGTTGCAAGAGTTAGATGTAAAGTCAGGAAGGGGGTTAAGGGAGTAGGGGGAGGAGGCAGAGTGGATGGAGAGGGGAAGAGAGATACAGAGATCAGGGAAACGATAGGAGAAAGCAGCCTGACCAACTCAAGGTGACTTGTTCATTTTCCAGCATTCTATCTACATACTGTACCAAAAACCTGTTTTATTCAAACTTCTCACAGCACGAGCACAATGAAATATACATCACAAATACTCTGCCAAAAGGGTGTGGTTAGTCCTCAAGGCCCTAAAGAAAGACAAATCTCCTGGGCCAGATGGCATTCATCCGAGAGTACTATGGGAAGTGGCGGACATACTGGCTGCACCCCTGGTGGAGCTCTTCAACAGGTCACTTGAGACAGGGAGGGTACCTAGGGATTGTGCATAGGGACATGTGGTGCCAATTCATAAAGGGAGTCGAGGGAAGTGCCAGGTAACTATAGACCCATCAGTTTGACCTCGGTGGTGGGAAAATTAATGGAGAGTATACTAAAGGAACGATTGGGGGTGTACTTGGAGGAGGTGGGAGGTCTGGATAGTCGGCAACATGGGTTTGTGCCAGGTAGATCATGTCAAACCAATCTTGTGGAGTTCTACGAATGGGTAACATCAGAACAGGACAGGAGAAAGCCTGTGGATGTATTATTCTTGGACAGTGGTCTGGTGGAGAAACTGATGGGGTTGGGAGTAGGCCCTTTGATGGTCAGATGGATTGAAAACTGGCTAGCTGGACGCACCCAGAGAGTAGTGGTTGGTGGGGAGCTCTCGAACCCTAGAGAGGTTGGTAGTGGGGTACTGCAGGGCTCGGTCCTGGGTCAGATCCTGTTTAATGCATACATATCGGACATCAGGGAGGGTATAGGGTGTGAAATGAGTCTCTTCACTGATGACTCCAAGATGGGAGCAGTAGTTGAGGGAGAAGAGGGGAGGTTGGCCCTGCAAGAGGACCTGGACACCCTGGAAAGCTGGGCTCACACATGGAAATTAAATTTCAATATCACCAAGTGCAAGGTGTTACATCTTGGGTGGGAAACCCTAAACACAGGTACACACCCTGGGAGGAGGCGCTGGAGGCCTCAATAGGGGAAAAAGACCTAGGGGTCATGGTGGATGCATGTATGAATAACTCTGAGCAGTGCAGGACAGCTAGCAAGGCAAACAGGATGTTGGGATGCATTGTAAGGGATCACCTCTAGGAGCAAGGAAGTGATTCTGCCACTGTACAATGGACTGGTTAGACCACACCTTGAGTACTATGTACAGTACTGGAGACCACACTTGAGAGGGACATACAGCTCTGGAGAGGGTACAGAGGAGGGCAACTAAGATGATACGAGGACTAGGGGATTTGACGATGAGGACAGACTTGAGGAGCTCTGCCTGTTTTCATTGGAGGAGAGGAGACAGAGGGGACATGATTGAGGTCTTCAAGTACCTCAGGGAATAAATAGGATAAACATGGAGGGATCTTTAGACTAAAGCAGGGAGGTATCACAGAGGCATGGTTTGAAGTTGGAAGGTGGAAGGGTGAGGGGAAAGAGGAGGTTTTTCACTGAGAGGGTGGTGGACCCTTGGAATGCACTGCCTGGTGAGCTGGTTCAGAGATCCACAGTGGAGGGCTTCAAGAGAGGGTGGGACAGACACAGAAAGTGGATGTATCAGATGATGGCCTGTCCCAGGGGGTGGGAATGGATGATAGGGGTTTCTGGAACACAAGGGGGGGAGGGCCTCGGAACCCAACTAGAGATCTGAGGTTCGAGCAGACTCGATAGACCATAAGGCCTAATCTGCTGGCAAATAGTATGTTAGTATGTAAATAGATACTAAGTTCACAAAAGATTCAAAGACTCAAATTTATCTTTGGTCTTATAAACAACAAACTTCTTCCCTTCCTTTCAAAATATCTTCAAATAATCACTGGAAGACAACTCTTTTTTTCCTTTTTGCTTTCTGTTCTATACTTGGTGTTCTTTTTTTTTTCCTTTTTATTCTTATTTTTTTTCCTTCTTCTTACATGAAGCTCTTCTGAGGTATGACTATAGTCCCAAATCTTCAGGGGAATGACTCCATATCAAGATAAGGTAAGGGATTATAAAATTATTGAAGCAGAAAAGTTAGCTAAGCACACAGATCATCCTGAACTAGAAATAGTTAACTTGTATATGAAACGGAGTATTTGAAACATTACATCAAATTAGAATATTTTAAAATATAAAGACATAGTAAAAGATATGCACAGAATATAGAACTAACGATAGCGTAATTAGTATTGATATATAGATATTGGAAGTGTGTTAGATTATATTGTTTTTAATTTTATGTATTAAATATGAAAAAACTCAGTTTGAAGAGCGAGTGCTTAGTAAAAATGCATATCTTAAAGATTAAAGACTCGGGCCTTAGGATGCCTCTGTAATAATTGTGTTTGCTTTCATTTGTTATTTTAATCACATTTTCATCATTTGTATTTGTATTTTTACCAACTACTAGTAAAAAAAGGAATTCAATGAAATTATTGTATTATGATGTCTGAAAAGTGTTACTGGCAAGGCTAGCAATGTATTGCAATGGGAAACTGCAAACCTGTTTTCAGAGTTTTGCAGAGAAATAACGCTTCCTAGCATCTAAATTTTAAATATGTAATAAAAAATGTGATTTTTGAAAACCGGTGATATTTTGTTATAATTTAGCAGGTGACTTTTTCTCCATAAGCAGATTTTACTTGGAATGAAGAAAAAAAGAAGTCAATTACTGTTCAAAAAATAGTAAAATCATATAGCTGGACCACAATAGTGCAAACTTATAAACAGCAAAGTTTGTTGCTGAAAAATATATATATATATATTTGTTTTAAGATACAAAAATATATTTAATTTCTCCTTGAAATACACTGGGCTCCTAAATAGCTGGCAGTTTCTGACATCACAATGCCAGAATTCTACTGAATTATTTTTACTAGTGCTGCAAAAAGCAAAGGCTAAAACAATCTTGGGCCACTGCACAAACAAAATATTATAAAATGCAGAAAGTAATTATTAACACATCAAAATACAATACATAAAATAATCAGTTGTCCATTTATGAGAAGAAAATACCTGCTTTTTAATTTTGATTAAAAAATATTAACAAAACCACCCCAATAGCCCTGTGGCAGCATGTCACACTGCCATGCCAGTGAGCTGGGTTCAGAGGCAAACCTGGGGGGTCAGGTCAAGGGGCAAACTAGGGCTAAGACTGCCGCTGCTTATCAGTGCATCTCATCTCGGGACAGCTGGCAGCAGGATCCACTGCCACAATGACCCCTGCAACTGGGCCATAGAACTTGCTCCTGAATCAGGGGAAGCTGTGTATGTGTTAGACTGATAAAGGCATTGCACATCCCAAAGAAGGAGGGAGGGCAACAAAACCTGGTGGGAAGAAACCCAGTTAGCTGTCTAAACTAAAGCAGTGAGGTCAAAAAATTGTTTAATCTGTAGCCCCAGCATCTTGGTCATAGACTATAGTGCGGTGATATACTCTGTCACTAACAGTACAGTCCTAGAAAAAAATCTGTGTTGCCTTGACCTGCACAAGCAGACATGTGCTGAACCTAAATTCCAGCACCCATTGTAGCGACCACTGCACTGCTTCCAGTTGCCTCTGTTTCTACCTTAAATCTTCCTACAAATCAGCTCTCATATACAAAAGGAAAACGTGTAATTGGGGGTTTATCCGTGGGGTGATGGGGTTCTTCTGTTTGGGAGTGTTTCCTTTTAAGAATGCCACATTTTACCATTGCAGCCCTTCTTGCGTTGTCCTGGTCCCACAGCCGTACCACCTGCCTAGCAATCCACTCTTTCTCTACCCCTCATTAAGGAGGACAGGAAATTATTCATAATCAGTAGCTGTTCAGAATGTTCCTATTCTTATAAATGAAATTCATTCCTCTTAAATGATCTATCTAATATAAGCCTCTGAAAAAGGGACTTTTTGTTTCAGTGGGCCCAGCCAGTTAACAAGATTCAATAAATAAGTATAATAAAAAATATGTATGGTAACTATCGGAATAAAAAGTGGCGGAAAAACTGTAGCCTGCCTTGCTTCATTTTTACAAGCAGTATCCTGTTATAGTTCTCTCTATGGAACCTGTGATCTGGAGTTTAACTATGCCATGGTTTGTGTACAGAACTCCAAGCTTGGCTCTGATAGGTCAACAGCTCATGCTTAGCATTCTGTACATGACCTATGGCATAATAAAAACTCGTAATTACTGGTTCCATGAATGCACCTGCGCAGAATGTTCTCCATAAAAAGAAAACACATTTTTCAGATCAATGTTTATTCAGGTGCAGTTACATATGGATTACTGTATTTGAAGATAAGAATTTCATTTCTGGAAACAAGAACATTGCTAGCTGCAGCTAATTAGGACAAATTTCCTGCCCCCTTTAAGCATTTTTTATGCATAAACTATAGATATTTATATATAATTTATATACAATTGTTTGCCATTTATATTTTCTCAACCTGTTTACAGTGATTTTTAGGCCTTTCAACTAATTTTTCTCCTATGCCATGCCATATCTAAGCTTTTCCTTCTAAGGGATGCTTGAGAAAAAATATTAGCAGAAACAAAATATAACAGTTACGTACATTATGTAACAGTAGATCTTCGATAGAATCTCTTTCCTTAGGCCACACCTCTGGAAGTGCTGTATACCCACATCAGCTCTAGGACCACATGGAAACTTTTCTAGCTGGGAGCCACCCACGACAATATCACAAGTCAGTATCTACATAAAACTGGGTGGCCCCATCTCTTCTCAGTTCCCCACCAGAGAATGTGCTCAGAGAATTCTCTTCTTGCGGAACCAGGAAATTATACCAGCACCTCTGCAATCAGGCAGATGCAGGCACTGGAGAAAGCAGACATGGAAATTCCTAAGGCAGAGTTGGAAGCCAAATTCTCCTACAGCTGATAAAAATGTGAGAGGTTGAGAGGGTCAGCATGGCCTAAGGGAAGATATTCTTTCGAAGATCTACTGTTATGTTAAGTACATAACTGTTCTGTCTTCTTTGAAGATATCTCTTTCCTTAGGCCACACCTTTGGAATAAGTCCCAAGCAGTCCCAAAAGCTAACTGGGAGGTTGGTGCAGTCTGTTCATGTCGGTAGGTCCTGTAGAATGGCAAGGCTGAAGCCTGCACACCTATAGAAACATAGAAGTTGACGGCAGATAAGGACTGCAAGGCCCATCCAGTCTGCCCATTTCTTTTTCTACCTTATAAATGTGCCATCGGCCTTTGCTCTGTCAGTGGCCTATCTATTCATAGTCATTTGTATTGCTCCCTTATGCCTATCCATGCCTGTTTGAAGCCCTGCACTGTATTCATAGCCACCACTTCTTGTGGTAAGCCATTCCATGCATCCACCACCCTTTCTGTGAAAAGAATTTCCTCCATTCCCCCATAATCGGCCTCCCTCTAATCTCATGCTGTGTCCTCTTGTCCTGCTATTTTTCTTATATTTAAACATGTTAGACTCTTTCACCTTGTTTATGCCCTTAAGGTGTTTGAAATGCCTCGATCATATCACCTCTCTCCCTCCTTTGCTCAAGGGTATACATATTGAGCTCCGTTAATCTGTCCTCATATGTCTTCTGATGCAGTCCCTGCACCATTTTAGTTGCCCTTCTCTGGACTGCCTCAATTTAGTTAATGTCCTTGTGAAGGTGTGGCCTCCAATACTGCACGCAGTACTCCAGATGGGGCCTAACCAGTGTCTTGTCAGAGGATTATTACCTCCCTCTTATGACTTGTGATACCCCTACTAATACACCCTAACACCCCTAGCCTTACCTACTGCTTTAGAGGTCTGCTTGGATGATTTTAGGTCATCAGTGATGATGATGCCCAAGTCTCTTTCTTCCTTTGTGACTGCTAGCAACTCCCCTCCCAGCCTATAGGTGGCTTCAGGGTTTCTCTTCCCTATGTGCATGATTTTGCACTTCTTTGCATTAAATCCCAGTTGCCACTCTTCTGACCATTCTGCTAGTTTATCCAGATCTCTTCTCATTCTGCCCACCCCATCTGGATCATCTACTCTGTTGCAGATCTTGGTGTCATCTGCAAACAGACAAGCCTTACCCTCTAGTCCATCTGCAAGGTCACTAATGAAGATGTTGAAGAGGACTGGCCCCAGGACTGATCCCTGAGGTACCCCACTTGTGACTTGCATCTCTTCTGACTGTATACCATTTACCACCACTCTCTGTTTTCTGCCCGTCAACCAGTTTGCCACCCAGTTGACCAACTTCTGACCCACCCGAGCCTACCCAGCTTATTTATCAATCTTCTATGTGGAACAGTGTCAAAAGCTTTGCTGAAGTCAAGGTAGGCGACATCAACTGCTCCCCCTTGGTCCACCACTCTGGTTACCCAGTCAAAGAAATCTATGAGATTAGTTTGACAGGACCTTCCTTTGTAAACCCATGCTGTCTTGGATCCTGTGCCCTATGGATTCCAGGTGTTGCACTATCCTTTCCTTAAGAGTGCCTCCATAATCTTGCCCACTACTGAGGTAAGACTGACGGTCTGTAGTTCCCGCCTCCTCCCTGCTACCACTCTTGTGGAGCGGGATCACATAAACCCTTCTCCAGTCTTCTGGGACCTCTCCTGTGCTCAGAGACTCACTAAACAATTCTGCTAATGGCTCTGCTAGTTCCTCCTTTAGCTCCTTAAGTACCCTGGGATGTATGCCATCAGGTCCCATTGCCTTATCCACCCTGAGCTTAGCAAGCTCTTGTAGGACCCTTTCTTTTGTGAAGGGAGTAGTGCTCACCTCCCTCCCCTGTGTCCATGATGCTGAGCTGTGGGCCCTGCCCTACCTTCTCTTCAGTAAATACTGAGCAAAGTATCTATTTAGGATAGATGCCTTTACAGGGTCCTCCTCCTCCACATGCTCCCTTTTCTCCATTAAACTTAGCAATACCCCTCTGGACTTTCTCCTTTCACTAATGTATCTATAGAAAGTCTTGTCACCTTCTTTTACTGTTCAGTTAGTGTTTCCTCAGTTTGGGACTTTGCCTGCCTTACTGCCTGCTTCCCTTAGGGCAGTTTGGTATGCCTCCTATCTTCATCCCGCTGTGTTCCCTTATATTTCCTGAAGGCCAGCCTTTTGGCTCTGACCTTTTCTGCTACTGTATTTGAGAACCAAAGTGGTTTCCTTCTTCTTTTGCACTTCCTTTTCTGTCTAACACAATGGGATGTTGCTTCAAGTATTGCATCCTAATGCTTGCCCACTTTGCCTGTACCCCTCACCTGTGTTTCTTTTGCCAGGGCTAGCTTAACTCTGTTGGCCATCTTATCAAAGTCAGCTCCTCTGAAGTCCCATATTTTTGCCTTGGAATGGGATGATTTAGATGTAGTAGCCAAATTGAACCATACCATGTGATGGTCACTGGCCCCAGGTGACCTTCTACCTGGAGATCTGTGATCCCTTCTTTGTTAGTCAGTACTAGATCTAGGATAGCCCTGTCTCTTGTGGGTTGCTGTACCAGTTGTTTGAGGCCCTCCCCTGCAGGAATCCACTATGAGTCTAGTTCTGGCAGATGTTCCTGCTGGTATTGACCAATCTGTATCCGGCATGTTGAAGTCTCCCATTATCAGAACCTCCTTTAGCTGTCATGTTTGTATATCTTCTAACAGTAATGTGTCTATGTCCTCCCTCTGGTCTGGGGCCTGTAGACAACCCCAGTTCTTATAGCTGTCCCATTTCCTGTTTCCAGGGTGACCCACAGTTCTTCTGGCTCCTTATGTGTATTCTGAATTTCTGTAGCTTTGATATTTTCATTAACATACAGGGCCACTCCTCTCCCCCTTTTTTGCACTCGGTCTCTTCTGAACAATACATAGCCAGGTACTGAAGTCTCCCAAGTGTGGTTACTGGTAAACCACGTCTCACTAATTGCTACTATGTCCAGTTTAGCCTCTGACATTATTGCCTGCAGGTCTGGGATCTTATTTCCCAGGCTGTGAGCATTGTGTACATGATTTTCCATTGGCCAGATTTTGGTGTGTTAGTTGTTGGGTGAAGTTTGGCATTACCCTGTGCATGCGTATGGGAGACAAACCTTTTTCTTACCTGGTGATGCAAATGAGCGGCAAACATGCTGAATTCCTGTTTGACCACTAGCTGAGGGGAGGGGTGTTCTTCCCATTCGACGTATGGGGTGCTGCACCCCTCTCCCCATTTGCTAGTTTAAATATTCTGCAAAGACGTCAAACTTCTGCCCCAATGCACTGACTCCCTCTTTAGTCAGATGCAGTCCATCAAATTTAAAGAACTTTCGCTCCCAGAACTGTTGCCAGTTCCTACAAATCTGTGTCCTTTTCCTGGCACCAGCCCTTGAGCCACGTGTTTAGCTCCCTATCTCCCTTCTCTGACCTTCCGTCCATCTGCTCCCTCTCCCAGACTGGCAGGATCTCAGAGAAGGAGATGCAGATGAAATAGATGATAGTTTGTCACCCAGCCTAGTCAGGTGTTCCTTGGTCTCCACAACTGACTGGCTGGCGAGATCATTAGTCCCTATGTGTACTAGGACATCAATGTTTTCTCCTGCTTTGTGAACAATTTTAGCAATGCGGTCAGTGTCTCTCCATGCTGATGTACCTGGAGACATCTGACCATCACCCTAGCTGGAGATGGGTATCAACTCCCGAATCATGGAGTCTCCTATGATCAGAAGTTTTTGGATTTCCTTTGTGCTTGTTTAGTTTTGGTTCCTGATTTGGGTGAGTATTGTTGTGCTAGCTCCTGTGCCGCAGTGTCCTGCTCTGCAGTGTCTTCTGCCTCTTTATTTGATTTCAGAGATAGAGGCAGATACCTGTTTGTAGTGTTTATATGGTTTTGGAGGTAATGTGTTGGAGAGCAGAGAGTGATGGGGCACCTGATTTGCTCCTCCTAACCACCTGCCAACCTCCTGGACCAACTACCCTCTCTTGATCGAGGTTTTTCTGTTGGATGCTGGGGAAATGGCGGGTGGTTCTTATAATGTATTTCCTCTTCAATATGAAATTTGAGGAGTGCAATCTCTGCCCATGCTGCCCGGAGCTGAGCCCTAAGATCTCCAAAGGCCCAGCATGTAGGACAGTGTCCTAAATCCTGTAAGACTGTCCTTCTGAAAATTGTTCCACAGTACCTGCAGTTAATGAAATCCATTCCAAATAAGTTGCTGGGTTTGTAACCTAGTCAGAGTAATTAGAAGGAGAAAAAAAAGAAAAAAATGCAAGTAATGGTTTAATTGTGCTTTGTTTAACTTGTTATAACAAGTTAAATTACTAGTGCCCCTGTAAATTAGATCACCTTGTGGAGGCCCCACTGATCCGCCCCTTCCTGCTCTGCCACAGGAAATGTCACAACTGTGGTACCCTATAAAAGGAGTGTAGCGTGGGGTGGTTGGGGATGGGGGTGGGTGGCTGGGCCCTTCCCCTGCCTAAAAAGAAGAACCACGGATGAAAGAACAAGGAGGTAAGAGCAGAAACAATCAGTCAACAACAAATGCAGTAACCCTGAAAGCTTATCCTAATGTTAGATAAAACTGTAAAACCTGTAAAGCACCACCTGTAATAATTTCAGAGAAGATATCGCTGTAAGAAACACTTTGCTCCAGAGAAAAATAAAGCAGTAACAGAAGATATACCTTGCAAAGACAATTTGAATCAGAAGATTACAGGAGTAATCTGTTAGCTTACACCTGTAGGCACACCTTGTAATAATGCAGAAGAAGGTATACCAGCAACAACAATTTGAATCAGAGAAAAAATAAAGCAATGAAATGTTAGCAACAAACAGTAGCAATCCCTGTGAGTAAAAAATAAAAACACCACCACACAGTAAATCTGCTTAGCCAAACTAAGTCTTAATCCTTTTCCCTTGCTCTGGTAAGTTTCTCTACTCTGCCTTTCAAGCAGTCTTAGAAGGAAAGAGCTCAGGTGAAGCTAGGTGCCTTGGCCAGCAAACCAAGTCTTCTACTATGAGAAACAATGTCCAGATTGTAATGTTTAGTAAAGGTGTGAAAAGTACTCCAGGTGGCTGCAGCACAGAAGTTAACTGCAGAGACATTTCTGAAGCAAGCAGCAGACGTGGCTGTGCCCCTTGTGGTATGCCCATGAACCACACCAGGAAGTTCCTTACCATGTTTCCTATAAGTAGTATAGAGTTCATATATCTCATCAAATGTTTTTAAATTTTAGCCAATCAGCATGTGCCACAGCATTTGACAGGTGGGTGTGGCATAAAATGGACCAATCAGAATCATCCCCATATGGCACAGGAAGTCCCACCCCTCTGCACAGGACATCCTGTCTTAAACGCAGGGCATCCCTCATCAAACAGAGGAAGAGACATACGAAATGCAGAAAATGACATGTTCTCGAACCCAGAAATGACACATCATTCTCGTTCTACGTCTCTACGTCCATCCCCAGTCCATTGAACCTCCACGACACCCTCCAAGCTCAAACCCAAGTCCGTCCTCCGTCCCCTGAAACCGCAACCACCCCATCCTAGCTCGAACCTGAATCTATCCTCCATCCCTCGACCTCCTGCCACAGTATCTTGGCACAAACTCTCCCATCCTCTCACCTTGTCCCACCACCACCCTTGCACCCATCACCTACCTCAAACCTGAGTATCTCCCCTCCTCTCTCCATGCCCTACCACCACCTATATTGCACCCCATCACCTACCTGGAACCCGAGTCTCTGCCCTCCTTTCAAATTACCCCACCATCACCTACCTGGCACTCCCTCAACCTCGCCCTGTCGATCTGTGGTATGACTGCAGGGTGCCTTTTTACTCGGGGGATTGTTTGTCTGAAATGTGCTTTGAAGCTTGGAGGACTGTAAGGACATTTATCTCTTCAGTGTAAGGAAGTTCTTTTAACACAATGCATTTTAAGTATTTATGAAAAAACAGTGATTTCTCTTTTAATGTAAAAAAGAAAATGAATTCTAACTTTAAAAGTAGAGACAGCACGTGTGTGTGTGTGTGTGTTGAAGCTGATGTTTAAATGGTTTGTAGCCTAAGTAGACTGCTTCAAATGCTAAAGTCTGATTTAAAAACATACATACATACATACTCTCTGCATTCTGTTTTTCAAGAGGGTTTTATCCTCTCTGCATTTCCTGTAAGAACATTTTATCTTTGCTATACAAAAAAATTTCTGTTAAAAGAATGCATTTTAAGTATTTATGAAAAAAACAGTGATTTCTTTTTTAATGTGAAAAAGAAAATGAGTTCTAACTTCAAAAGCAGAGACTGTGTGTGAGTGTGTGTGTGTGTGTCCAGTGTTGAAGCTGATGTTTCAAGGGTTTGTAGTCTAAGTAGACTGCTTCAAATCCTAAAGTCTGTTTAAAAACTGTCATACTCTCTACATACATTTTCTTTTAAATGAATACATTAGAAATCTGGTATTTTTATGTCAGAAGCTAAACATATTTTTCTATTTCTTTTGAAAAAGATAATTTACAAAGATCACTGCTTATCAAAAGCATTTATTTCTATTAAATATATATTAATGTACTGGTGAAAGTATTTACGAGCATTCTAACTTCCAGAAAGCAACAAAGAGTGCTCTGCATTACCTAAGTAAAACTGAAAAAACATTTGTGTGGATGCTTGAAGCTCGAGCTCTGTCTGTATACTTGAATTTACTGCACCACAACTTACTCCTTTGGCTTTCTAAGAAATTAATTCATCGGGGGGGTACAGTTGAGATACTGATGAACCACATTGACGAGTCCTCAGAAAGACCAGACACGTCTGTGTTTTCAGTTCTCAGTCCACTGGCACCATGCACTCCTGCTTTAAACAGGTCTAAACCTTCATGGTAATTTGCATGCATGTCCCATGATGCTTTGCATTATGTGGCATATGTGTGATTATTTTCTTAAATACACAAAGATGAAGCTTTCCTTGTTGTGAAGTTTAGACATGTTTTATTATACCTTATCATATAAATATACCATTTTAAATAATATATAACAGAGTGCAAAGTAGCGTGTTCTCAGTAGCTAGGGAAAAAAAGCATTTTTCCTATCATTCTGTGCATTTCTTTTGCAGAGGAATAAAAATATACATTCAAAATGTGCATACATTAACTGCTGGTTAAATAAAAATCTATACTGTAATGTTTTCTCTATTTACATAAAGTCATTACATTCAGTTTAAAGTGCATAATTTTGCCGCACTGTGGTAATGTGTGCAGGCTCCGTCACATGAAGGGACCACCCACTCTATACATGTGCCACCACATCTCAGCAATAAAATCCATAGCAAAGACTTTTCAAATGCAGAGCAGATGGCCAGAATTGTTCTTAGTTTAAGGAATGCTAAGATTACAACTCGGTGGTGGGTATCTTATGTCTAGTGTTGAAAAATGTTTTACTATAGTTAATTTAAGTTTTTGGAACAGTTTGCATGTGCAAAAATGCTTCCAGGATTATGTGGGGCACCCGCCAATCTTTGTGGAGTGAGGACAAACTTAGATATCACATGCGCAGCACTGTACCTAATGTAAGCAATAAAACAGAACAAGGCATGTGATATTGGGGGATGCCCGCATGCCCAGGGACTGTAGTGAGGCCCAGCACCACTGGTGGTGGGTGTTACAGTCCATGAAGGTGGGTGTGTCCCCAAACACCACATACCCCAGAGTGTCTTATTATGCTTAAAAATTGAAAGCTAGAAAAGATAGGCAGACTTAAACCAAATTTTTTAAAATAGCTTTAATAACATTTTGTAAAATAAATCTTTTGCTTAGGGAAGTAATGGCAGAAGAAAAAAATTACGCACCATAGTAATGTTGTTTCTTCTAATGGAGTCTTGCTATTTTCTGACATTATGCAGTTAGCCCCAGCACTTGAACTGCCCCAGAGAGGAAAGAGTTAACTCTATGCAGAAGCATAGAACATTGAGCTCGAGCTCGATTTCAAACCTCTGTCTTTGGTACTTACCAGTGTAACCGTCAGATTCTTACAGCAAACTAACTAAGTACTAACTATGGAAATTGAGTAGTATATGGCCAAAAAGAAACAATTTGGGTCTCAAAAACACTCAAGTAGAGAACCCAAGAAAAAAAGGTAGTGACAATATAATATATATATTAAACATAACAACAGTGACAAAAACAAATACCCCACCCTTAAGAGGAAGGGTACAAGATACACCCCTGAGGTGCAACACTGGACCTGCCAGCCACTTACCAAAAACTAGGTTCTAAGAGAGGAGGCAGGGAGGGAGGTCAGAATACAGCAAGACTCCATTAGAAGAAACAACATTACTATGGTGAGTAATTTTTAATTCAAACAACATGAAGTCTTGCTGTATTCAGACATAATGCAAACTACCAAGCAGTTCCCTATGGAGAAGGGAATGCAGAACCTACTTTGGGAACAAGCTCTGCAATACTGCTGTACCAAACCTAACATCACTCCTAGCCTGGATGTCCAGAGAGTAATGCTTGGTGAATGTATGTACTGTTTTCCAGGTAGCTGCTTTACAGATCTCTAACAAGGGTATATTTCTGGCTGCAGCTAGAGTAGCAGCTGTACCCCTAGTCGAGTGAGCCCTCAGGCTTGAAGGGGGTGTTCTACCCAATTTTTCATAGCAGAATTGTATACAGGAAACAATCCACCTGGCAATAGCTCTTTTAGTAGCGGACTTACCTTTCCCCACTTCACCATAAGTGAGAAACAGTTGAAAACAGTCATTTATGTGTGCCTTAGTATGCACTATGTATAGCTAAGAGCACTTTTAACATCTAGACTGTGTAATCTTCTTTCTCCTGAAGAAGAATGGTCAGTGAAAAACACAGGGAGAGACACAGACTGGTTCAGATGAAAATCTGATACCACTCTGGGTAAGAACCTCCTATTGGTTCTTAGGACCACCTTATCCCTATGGAAGGAGATGAAGTAAGGTTCGACTGACAGGGCCTGTAATTCACTAATCCATCTGGCAGAAGTAATAGCTACCAGGAACACAGTTTTCCTGGTCAAGTACTTCAGCTCGGCCGAAGCCAGAGGTTCAAAGGGTGGCTGCATAAGCCGGGCAATGCAGACATTAAGATCCCAAGCCGGAATAGGCTCTCGAAAGGGAGGGTTAATGTGAACTAGACCTTCGAAAAACTTCCTGAAAACAGGATGAGATGCCAGGGGAAAAGCCCTTCCCTGCTGAAAGGAATGCAGAGACAGCTACTAGGCGAACCTTCAGAGTTACAGGCCTACGGCCTAGACCATTAAGATGAACCAGATAATCTAAGGCTGTAGCAAATTCTGCAGAATCAGGCACAATGCTCTTCTGAGAGCACCAAATGCTGAATCTTTTCCGTTTGGAATTATAAGTTTTTCTAGTGGAAGGTTTCCTGGAAACCTTCAAAATATACAGGACTCCCTGAGAAAGATGCAGGCCTGCATATTCTAACTCTTCAAGAGCCAAGCCTTGAGGTTGAGAGACTGGAGATTGGGGTACCAGATCCTCCCCTGGGAAGAGGTTAGGAGATTGTATCTCTTGGGAAGAGACAGGGGATGTGACACTGCCGGAGACAACAGCAGAGGATACCAAGGCTGTCTGGCCCAATCTGGAGCCACCAGTATCACTGTGCAGGGTTGAGATCTGATTTTGATCAGGACTCTGAACAACAGAGGGAAGGGAGGGAAGGCATAGAGAAACCTGCTCTTCCAATCCAGAATGAGAGCATCCAGAGGAACAGTCCCAGGACTGGAAGTCTGCAACAAAACAGAGGAAGCTGGTGATTGTCCGGGGCTGCAAAGAGATCTATCTCTGGAATGCCCCATCTGGAGAAGATGACCTGTAGTGTGGGAGGGTCCAGGGACCATTCATGATGCCCCTGGGAGAGTCTGCTCAGAGCTTCTGCTAGTACATTGTCCTTTCCTGGAAGGTGAACTGCTATCAGGGAAGTCTGAAGAGAATAGGCTAGGGACCACGGTTTCATGGCTTCTGTGCACAAGGCCATGGATCGAGTGCCCCCCTGCTTGCTGATGCACCACATTGTGGTGGTGGTGTCTGTCCTGACTTGAACCACCTTGCCCCTGACTGACTCTGAGAAGACTTGAATGACTAGAAAAACTACCCGGAGTTCCAGGAGATTGACATGAAGGAGAAACTCTTGTGGAGACCAGACCCCCTTGAGCTGTAAGGGCTCCCAAATGGTCTCCCCAACCTAAGAGAGAAGCATCTGTAGTTAGGACTACTGAGGGAACTTGAGAGAGAAATGGAACTTCTTGTCCTGGTCCAGCCACCACTGGAGAGCTTGGACCAGAGTCTGAATCACTGGAATCAATTTGGTGAGAGAGTCTGTTTTCTGAGACCAAAAGGACCTTAGGTAGAACTGAATGTTCCTCATTTGAAATTTGGCTCCCTGCACCACTGCAGTGGAAGCTGCCATGTGGCCCAGGAGCTGAAGAAACTGCCTTGCTGGACGAGAGACCAGAGGCTTAAAAGAGGAAGCAAGATCTGTTAGGGCCTTTACCCTTGTCAGAGGAAGAAAGGCCTTTGCTTGGATAGTATCCAATTCTATCCCTATGAAAGAAAGAAGTTGTACTGGTGCGAGAACAGACTTTGGGAGATTGAGGAGAAACCCCAGAGAACTGAGCAAGTCTTGAATGGTTTGCAGAGCTGACTTGACCTGGTCTGATGACTGACCCACAATTAGCCAGTCATCCAGATATGGGAAGATGGAAATACCCTGCCTTCTGAGGTAGGCAACTACTACTGCAAGGCACTTTGTGAACACCCTTGGAGCTTATGTTAGGCCGAATGTTATGGCTCTGAACTGATAGTGGCATGAAGGCAACTCAAACCTCAGGTACTTTCTGTGGGAGCACCTGATAGGAATATGGAAGTAGGCATCCTCGAGGTCCAGGAAAGCGAGCCAATTCCCTGACCTTAGAGAGGGAAGAATTATTCCCAGTCACCATCTTGAATTTTGGTTTTGAGATGTGTTTGTTCAAATACCTTAGGTTTAGGATGAGTCACAACTCCCCTGTCTTCTTTGGGGTAAAGAAGTACCTGGAGTACAGACCTTTGCCCCTGTATTGAGTAGGAACCTTCTCTACAGCTCTGAGATCCAGAAGAGAGGAAACCTCTGCCTCTAGGGCTACGGCAAGGGTGTCTGGGATGGATGCAGGTGGAAAAGACCTGGCCCTCAGTTTAGAAAACCTTTTGAAGCTACGGGCCAATCCCTGGCTTACCACTTCCAGGACCCACTTGTCTGAGGTAACAGACTTCCAGGCCTGGAAGTAGAAAGCCAGGCTACCTCCTACTGGAATGGGGGAGTCGACCTGGGCTGACACATTAGGGTGTCTGCTTGGCAGGAGGCTTGGACTGGGAAGAGGATGCAGCCCTGCTCATCCCTCTCCTGCCTCTCCCTCGAAAGTACCCCCTCTGTGTGAAGGAAGAGGAAGCCTGGGCTTGGTAAAAAGGCCTGTGGAAAGGCCTGCCCCTGCCCCTAGAATGCCGCTTCTGAGGAGTGGCTTGTCTCTCTTTGGCCTGTGCACTCCTGTAGGTGGTCCTGTACTCATCCATTTTATTCCGGTAAGCCTCTGTCTGCTCCCCAAACAGAGAATTACCCACTACAGGGAAATCCATAGCCTTGGCCTGGGTATCCTGCAAAAGGCTAGTACATCTGAGCCAAGCATGTCTTCTGAAAGACACAGATGTAGCCATGACTCTTTATGCCACATCATTGGAGTCCACAGCAGCATGGAATTGCACTTTGGATGCCTCAGTTCCATCAGCAGCCACCTCCTCCAGCTCTTTGGCTAGCTGGGGGGAGGCCTGTTTAGCCAGTGCCAGGACCATATTCCACCTGGATTTCTGGTACCTGGCTGTGTAGACCATGTAATTTGCCTGCCTGAGTACCAGTGAGGATGCCAAGTATTGTTTCTTAGCCATGGCATCAACTTTCCTGGAGTCCTTGTCTGGGGGTGTGTGAAGCCAAAGGAATGTTAGCCCTGTCACAGGCTGCAGCCTGCACTACCCCAACATGGCTGCAATGAATGTATAAGGACTCCATACCCGAGCCTGATAACATATACATCCTGTCCATTCTCTTATCCACAGGAGGTAAGGAGTTAGGTGTTTGTAAAGGTTTTTGTGTCTGTTTCCCCAAGGACTTGTGAAGAAAGACAGACAATCTTTTGGAGTCTGGGATGTCCATCATTTCTACAAAATCAGGCTCTTCCTCCTCCTCAGCAACTTCAACCATAGGGAGCTGGAGGGTTTCAGCCACCTTCTTGTAAAACAAGAAGTGTGAAGGGACTCAGAAAGCATGGGAGGGGAGACATTGGAGGGCCTGTCTGAGGAGATGTCCGGTTCAATGGGCACATCCAGACCTTCAAAGTCATTACCTTCATCCTCATCATCGGGATATTCTTCTTCTCCTTCCCACTCCTCATAGAAAGCATCCAGATCGTAATCCGATGGAGTCAGATCCGACCGAACCGACCGCCAAACTGGTGGTACCGGTTCAGACGGAACTGAGCGAAGCAATTGAACTATACTAATCGCTTTGGCTAGCTTGTCAGCAGTTGGAGAATGTGGTGCTGGATCCGAACCGGCTAACTTATGCTTCTTTTTTGATGGAACCGACCCCTCGGAGTCAGATCTCCTTTTCCCCGAGGAGGTATTGCATAGGTCAGTAGGCACCTTCTCAGGTTCGGCCGCAACTGAACTGGGCTGGCCATCCAGATCTACAGAATTCTCTGTCTCCCTTTCCTTCAGCCTACTCAACCTTTTTTCAAGAGTGACTTTAGGGAAGTTTTTGTAAATCTGGCAGTCTGTTTTGAGGTGGTCAAACCCCAGATAATGAACACAGATGAGGTGGGGGTCGGCCTGGGCAAAGGCCTCCCCAAACTCAGTACAGTAACCCAGTGGAACCAGTTTTTTCTTGGGTTTCTCAGACATGGCCAACCTAACCAGTTACCCTTAAAGCTTTCAAGCCGGGTAATAAAGAACCAATCGGTTATGAACCATGTCACTGGTTCCGTAAAAGAACTGAAAAAAGTCTGGTTCTTTTGAAACCAATCAGCACCGGAACACCACACTAATCCCAGAAAATAATAAAATAATCAGACAAGTCGGTTCCTAACCAGACTGACTGATGAAGAACCGAGACAAAACACAATTTATAAAATAACACACAAGTCACCACCTATCTACCACACTACCTGTGCCGTAGACAGAGGATGGAAATCCGAAAATAATAAACAAGTCGGTTTAAAAGTGACGCTTTTTTGAACTTTACCCAACCGAAGCAGAGGAAATCTCCAGAGCGACTTCACTGTTAGGCGGAGTAAAGAATCTGACAGTTACACTGGCAAGTACCAGAGACAGGTTTGAAATCTGAGCTCGAGCTCAACGTTCTATGCTTCTGCATAGAGTTAACTCTTTCCTCTCCAGGGCAGTTCAAGTGCTGGGGCTAACTGCATAATGTCAGTATACAGCAAGACTTCATGTTGTTTGAAAGAGCTGGGAGGAACTGGATCTGTTTTTTGGAGAAAGGGTGGCGTTGGAAACATTAATTAATTTAATATGCCATCATCCAGTCAGGTTCAAGTATTTCCCAACGGAATTTTCAAAGCAGAGGTATAATATGCTGCAGCCATACCCAACACCATAATAGCTGATTTCTGTCTGGTTGGACATTAGAGGCACACTGCCCTGATGACACAGTCATTGCATTGCGGTGAGCGCAGCCATTGATTAGATGGGCACGTAGAGGAGGGGGAGGGGTAAGGGGGATGTTGCAGGGAACAACTGGGGAGAAGTTCATAGACTAGCAGAAAGCCAAAGGGTCACAGGCACCCACCATAATAATTAGTTACTGTCTTGGGTTGAATGGCAGAAGGTTTACTGCATGGTACCGTGCCCCCAGGTGGAGGACAGGGATAGCGAGGCTGAGGTGAGTAACTGTGCCACTGGCTGACAGGACTCAGCAAGACAAAGGAGGAAAATAAGTGAAAAATACCAGTTTTTAAGTTATGGTGGGATTTATAACTACAGCCATTTCACTTTTGATATAGGTTATATGTGACACAGTAGCAGCTCTTCAAGTACCGTGACATGGGAATAAACATACTGGCATACTTCTTGATTCAAAATGTCATCCTCACAGTGGGAGGGGGGAGTGGTCCGGGGAAGATCCAGTTTATCCCCACACACACACTTTGATCCACAGGTTGAAGAGTGTTCTTACTGACTAACCTAGTCCAGGACCAGTATCTGAGAAGATTTACTGATCCAGGAAATTCCTTCAGTGGTCCACCCAGATAATTAAATAAAGTTTTGCAATATTCACATTCAAACAGAATGAAACAAAACTAGTGAGATGAGCACCTATTTTGAGAAATATTATGGTTATATATAACCCAGCATGTCAGGTGAAAAACAGACAGAATTCCCGTTCTTTTTCCTGTGTGACTGCAAATGCTGGGCAGAACTATGAAATTCCACTCCTCCTAGAATGCAGCATGATTTCGTGGCTCTTGATTCTGACCCATTTTTCCACAGAAAATAGCAAAATTCTGCAGTTTACATTGCTGTTTATTCTATTCTATATGCGATTAAAAAACTATGGAAATAAATGTGCAATTTGCTTTAAGTTTGTTAAACAATTCAGCAGTTTACCTTAATGTCTATTGTATCTGTATGCAAGGCAAAAAAACTGCAGAGAATAAACCCAGAGTTTACATTATGCTTTAGTTAAAATATAGAGGTCACATCTCACAATCCAGCAGAATTTATCATAACATATTTTACTGAACATTTTAGGTATGGGATGCCAATTCAGCC
Source organism: Neoceratodus forsteri (assembly GCA_016271365.2). Lineage (NCBI taxonomy): Eukaryota > Metazoa > Chordata > Ceratodontiformes > Ceratodontidae > Neoceratodus > Neoceratodus forsteri. The sequence goes on from JADMNL010000029.1 coordinate 181,838,042, forward strand.
AGCAGAATTTATCATTATGCGCACCTGTTTCCACTGATAAGGATTTTCATCTTGGCAGTCCGTGGCGAAAATCAGTATGTCACCCTAACAGCGACGTTTCTACGGTAACATGCGTTGATATCGACAACAGCGCAATTCCCCCATAGAAGTGCTGCTGGAAGGGGGCAACCACTTCCCCCAACCTGCACCCTCTCCTGAACTAACTCTAACCTGGAGTTAGAACTCTTTAGTTCGGTGGAGTGCGGGAGGGTTCAAAAAATAGATCCAAACTGTGCGGCTCCATGCCAACTGCAACTTGCGGTCGACATGCAGCCCATCGCTGTAATGCTGGTCACAATCTTTTTTTTCATGCCAGCATGGTAGCGCTACAAAAATCAGCAGGTGCCCAAGTAACCTAGGAATTTCCAAGCCCTTTGACCCATGAAGGTTTTACATATTTAACTCGATGTCTATTCTGTTCTGTCCTATTCTATTCTGAATGCAAAGCTAAATAAAAAACTGCTGAAAATAAATCCACAATTTTCATTAAGCTTTAATTAAAAAAATAGAGGTTACATAACAATCTCACAAATTAGCAGAATATATATAAAAACAATTCTACCGAACATTTTAGGTGTGGGATGTCAATTCAGCCAGCAGAATGTATCATTATTTTTAAGATGCGGGCATAGTGGCAGCTTTGTCACCCTGAAGTACCAGTATTTTCGGTGCAGGGTGTGTCTCCAAAGATTAGCAGATTCTATTTTCTTCAAAACTGGTGTGAGGGGGAGGGTTATCCCCACACTTATAATGCAGTACATCATTTCCGACATTCGGCTGCTTTATTTTATTTTTATTTATTGGAATATTCAGAAAGACCTTTGAGTCAGCAACTCATTTACAAAGGTTCCAGGTCATACATAAAAGGATACATGGACAGAACTTGGAATACAGATTACAGTACAATTACAAATAACAGTCAGTGAGGTTACATAGTTGTGCAGTTGTTGAATAACGGCAAGTATGCCTTAGTGTTCATGGTCAGATGCATTGTGGGAGGTGGGCAGCCCATATCAGCTGGTCAGTATGACTCTGAACATCTTTCTTTGCACTCCTATTTGAAATGTCTTTTTCTTTTTGTTTGTCGGTAGGCACACTGAGGAGGAGGAGGTGGAAATCACTGTTCTGCTAGTCTTCAAGACAGATTTACCTGAGGCCTATGAATTTTGATCTGCCAGGAACAAAAACAAAACCATTTCATTACAGCAAACTGGATTCGACCCTTTCATGAGGACTGTCAGAGCCATGCTGAATTGGAGACAGAAGCCGTAAATAAAACGAGGAATCAAATACTTGCCTGTGGGAGTTGCCCAGTGGCATGGAGGGCTGAGACGCTAGTGCCTTACCGCCTGTCACGCCAGTGACCCATGTTCGGGAACCAGCATGGGTTGCTGGCGGTTGGCTGGGGTGGGGAGGAGGGAGGGCTGGGTGAAGATGGAGTGAGTCGCTTGGCACCTCTCCTCTCCCAGACAGGGGAGGCTGACTCTCCTCACCATTGACTGCCATCATGCGGAGGCGTAGTGGTGGTGTGGCTGTCAGAGGGGAATCAGGTGCTAGGCCAGGGTAGGAGGTGCAGAGTCACTCAGGGCAAGGTGTGCGTGCGAACCTCCACGTTGACGCCCAACCTTTTCTGGAGCTCCGGGGTAAATGGGAATTAAAAGAGGTGGAAAAACTGAGGGTGGGGACTTGATGAAGCTCCCCCCCAGCTAGCACCAATGGTCCACCCGGGACTGGAGGTGGTGTGACGTAGAACTGCCACGGAGCTGTAATGGGATGGGCTGATACAGCCGCCCAGCCTGCCAGGGGAGAATAAAGGAAAATATAAAAATAAAAATACCTGCCTGTGCTTTGTGGGTGTTGACGTAAAAATCTTTGACTCATTTTAGATAATTGTGCGAGAAGCCTGGAGTTACTTTTTATCCAGCAAGGAGGCAGTATAGCATTGTGGTTTAGGGCACTGAGCTGCAAACCTGGAGACCTGGGTTTCAATCCCACAGCCCCCACCTGAATATTGTGTGACCCTGAATTTGTGCTTCCAGGCTGCATCTGGAGACACCTGTTTAAACAATTTCCCCTTCCCTTCCTTTTCGCCCCAGATCTTTGACCTGCAGCCCCAGTCTGGACTGTACCCACCCCCAGACCCATACACTGCTAACCAACAGTGTCTGAACCTGGGGGGGGGGGGAATCGACAAGATGCAGATCGAAAGTGCCAAATATTTAGACAGACTGAGGCACATAGGGGTTTGCTCTGGGATTGCCCCACCCACCACCCGCGTTATGTAAGGTGATGCCCCAACAAACCCTGCATGCACACTGTGCCCCCCTTTTTCTAAAGAAGCATGCTTCCTGGCCCCCCACAGAGGTGACGGCAGTGACAGAATGGGGCGGGGAGCATGCAGCAACTCCTCAATTCCCCCTTCCCCAACTGCACATCCAGTTCATGAACCCAAGTCATGAGCACAACACCCAAACTACTGGGTCATCGCAGTACTCTCTAGATGGGATTTTACAAGAAAGAAGCACAAACTTACTCTGCTTAACAAAATGTTTCAGCCTGGGGGAACGTTTCTCAGTCACCTATATAAACACATTTTTCATTGCACTTTGCAGCTTTTAAGCCCTTTTTTCACTGTCCCATCTGCTCCTGGCAACCACGCAGGCTGATCACCCCATCTGCATCCTTCAACTTTCCATCCCCCAGCTTACTTCCCCACCATGGTAGGGCCAGGAGGTGAAGATTCCTCTGTTTCCAGAGACCCAGTGGGTGATATGGTAGGCATCATGGGGCCCCAGTGGTAGCAGGTGTCTTCCATGTGAAATCACTGAGGTTTCTCCCATGTTAGCCTGGCCCAGGGGCTGCTCACACACAAGGGCTTGACTGCACACATGCAGCACATATGTACACCGCTTCGCCTCGCCACTCCTGGTTGCACCTCTTCCTGTGGACACCCAAGCAGCAGTGTTAGCACAAAAGGGTCAGATGACCCACCCAGTCTACCCAGATGGTCTCTGCCTAGTCTATCTCGGTAGACCCTTACTGACCTCCAGCAAACCTCGATTTATAATAGATTGTATCAGACTAACTTTGCTTACTTCCAGGTTGACAGCTTCTGTAACTAAAACTCCCAGAATCCCCTACAGTTGAGTTCAGAGCAGTAGGCAGCAGTGGGTGAATCAACAGCCTGCAGTGCATGTTAGAGCTTATTTAACATCTGATCTTTTGTCTGCTGGTCGCTCTGTCCTCCCTGGGCTATGTACAACCACACAGGACTATACTTAGCCCCTGGAGAAAAGCAGACCCACAGAACCTCTGATCGGAGATTATAAAAGCTCCAACATGCACTGTAGGCTATTTTATCTCCCACTACTGCCTACTGCTGTGATGTCAGCAGCAATGGATTCTGGGATCTGTAGTAACAGAAGATGTCTGCCCGGAAGTACTCAAAATTAGTCTGATATAATCTATTATGCCCTTGCCCTGGGCACTACAAGGAGGCCCTCCTCAGCAGAGCAAGGTGGGCATGAGGGCACGTAAGTGTGCACAGGATCCACCAGTACCCTGGACCCAGCCTGTGTAGGGACTTATAAGTTAGCAAGCCAGTTTTAAAGAAGATACACCACTTGACAGGCAGACAGGGCAAGTCACACAGTGTCAGGGAAACATGACATGGCCTCAGAAGATCAGTCAGCAACCTAGCAGCTGCATTCTGCCCTAGCTGTAGGGGCCACAGTATTCCTCCATTGACCCCAAGGCAGATGGAGTTACAATGAGCAAGCCGCGATGTCATGAACGTGTGCACCAGTGTGTCACTCCTTCTTTTTTCCCAGGTAACCAAATCATGCAATTACTGAGTGTCATGCTAGCCACATGGCAATTCAACTGGAGTTTGGCTATCCCTGTAGTGGCCATGTAGAGCACTGCTACAGACAAGACAAAATATTTAAGAGAGGACATCACATGATCAGTATCTAGACCCATAATACAGTAAGCAAACACCCATGGAATTTCAATGGGTCACAATCGTAGATACACGTACCTTAGCATTGGTGTTCACGTTATCCAAAGAGGGGTTGAAATTCAAGTTGTTGGTCCCAGTTAATGAGCCATGGCTGTTTGGGTCTAAAAATCAACAGAAGAGGAAGGACAAATTGTTTAAATAAATGGGTTACAAACTGTAGTGAGACAGAAACTCAGCAGTGACTAATTATGCAGTAATACATGACAGGGTGTGGTGTATCATGAGATATTATCAGGCCTTAGGTGCATTGTGAGGCACAAGACAATGCTGAGTGCCTTCAACCACCCAAGAAGTGATGATATACCATAATATACCACACCCTGAAGTATATTAATACAATTATACAGAGGACTGCACCTAGGTCATGGAGAAAAGCAGAACAGGAAAACATCTGACAGGAGATTATAAACGCTCAAACATGCACTTCGGGCTATCAAATCTGCCACTGCTACCTACTGCTCTGATGTCAGCAGCAGGGGATTCTGGGATTTATAGGAACAGAAGATGTCAGCCTACAAGTAAGCAAAATTAGTCAGATACAATCTTCTGTGCTACAGTAAACAATAAGAAAACCAAAATGTTTTTTCACATGAAGTGCACATTGTCCTCTGTGATGACAGTTCCTTTTTAACTACGTGTTATATATAGCAATACAGTATATCAGAGGAGCAGAATCATAAATGTTGAAGGCAAATCAGTTCAACAGATACAAGTATTAGATAAAACTGAGTTTAGAAAGGAAGGGAGAAACTACTCATTCAGGAATGGCCAGGGGATGAGGGGAGCAAAATGACAAGGACAATATGAATTAGGGGCAAGGAAACCAAGAGGTAGAGAGTGACTCATGCACAATGGCAGGTGGGAGTAGAAATGTCACGAAGAAGGAACTTAAGGGACAAAGCAGAAGAGCCATAGTGGATTCAAAGGGGATGAGAGAACCAGAGTTTAGGAAAGTGAGAAATGCTTTTCAGAAATTTCTTTTTAAATTTCCTGGAATACTGAAAAGTATTTCTCTGTAAACTATAGGATAATTTTCCATGAATTGTGTAAACCATGGGATATTTTTCTGCAGATTTGATGAAAAAGAATCTGCAGTTTATGAAAACCACCAAGTTTTAAACCTGCAAAAACCATTTAGATGCACAATGTAAAAGTTCTGCTACCAACTGGAATGCTACGTAGTTTTCTTGAATTCCATGGAATTCTGTTCTGTCAGAATGTGACCATTCTACATTGCCCAAACGCAGTGACATCTCTGTGCTCTTCAAAAGTATCACCTGGCGCAACCTTCAGGTGACAGGACTACTTTTCTACATAGCTGAATACGCTAGTGTAAATGGCCCTGGAGTACTAGGGCCCGTGTCAGTGCTTCTAAGACCGCTTCCCCCCAAACTCATCCCACTTGTGACTACAGCCAACTCGTTCTTCAAGAGAAGAACAGGAACATGTTGGACATACCTCCAGACTTGGGCATGCTAGATCCTTGATGAGGCTGCCATTCCCAATCTTCTTCAAACATCTTCTCGACCAGGGCTTCTTTGCTCTGCTTGTCTCTGCAGATCACAAGCCATGCAAGTTATACTCTTTACAAATACACAGTAACACACACATACGCACCAGCCATTTTCTGAACATCATATGTTTATCCTATAATTCCTACCTTTATTTTGATTTATTATTTGGAGCATTTGGATGGGATTGGGTCAGACATGGATGCTGATAGTAGGTGGGAAATCATCAGGAGAGGGGTGCAGGATGCTACCAGCACCTGTGCAAGAGTAAGACGAAAATGCGGTAGGGCCCAAAAACCCTGTTGGTGGACCAGAGAGGTCCAGGAGGTGGTGCGGGGAAAGAAGGCAGCCTATAGGCAATTCAAGTGCTCAAGGAGTGAAAGGGATCGAGGGGAGTACAAGCTGATGGCTAGAAGGGCCACTAGGGTGGTGAGGGCGGCTAAGGCAAGGAAGGAGCAGAACCTGGCCAGGGAAATTAGGAGAGGGAACAAGGGGTTCTTTAGATACATTGGGGAAAAACGAAGGGTGAAGGGGCAGATTAGCAGGATTAAATCGGGGAAGAGATGGGCACAAGACCCGGGGGAGCAGGCTGAGGTACTAAATGAGTACTTCACCTCAGTTTTCACCAAGGAAAATGGGGGTGCTGCATCATACATGGGAGGAGACAGAGATACTGAGGAGGGGGGGACCCTTACCGATCGGCGGGTCTGGGGAGAGGGGGAGGCATCACTGGCAGCAGGAGGGAGGGCCAAACAGGGAGAAGAGGTACCAGAAGTGGAAATCACAGCAGAGAGAGTGAAGGAAGCCCTCAGCCCCCTTAAGATGGAGAAAGCACCAGGGCCGGATAAATTACATCCCAGAGTGCTGAAGGAACTTGCGGATGTCCTGGTGAAACCCCTGGCTGAGCTTTTCACCATCTCTCTGAGGACAGGGTGGGTGCCCCAGGACTGGAAGGTGGCGCATATGGTGCCTATCCACAAGGGGGATCAAGGGAGGTGTCAGAGACTACAGGCCTGTCAGCCTGACACCGGTGGTGGGCAAGGTGATGGAGGCATTTTCAAGGAGAGGCTGGGGGACCTGGATAAGTTAGGGTGCCTGGACAATAGACAGCATGGATTCATCCCGGGGAAATCGTGTCAGACAAACCTGGTGGAGTTCTATGACTGGATGACGAGTGCCTTGGACCTGGGTAGACCAGTGGACGTCCTCTTTCTAGAGTTCAGCAAGGCATTTGACTCTGTTCCTCACGTGGGCCTGTTGGATAAGCTGGGAGAAATGGGGGTGGGGAACCAGATGATCAGATGGATAGGCAATTGGCTCCAGGACCGGACCCAAAGGGTCGTGGTTAGTAAGGATAGCTCTCATCCCAAGGAGGGTCATTAGTGGGGTCCCACAGGGATCAGTCTCTGGACCCTTCTGTTCAACGCCTATGTCTCTGACATAAGGACAGGAATCAGAAGTGAGATGAGTCTCTTTGCGGATGACTCAAACTGGAGCAGTGGTGGATGGGTAGGAGGGAGGTGGGTCCTACAGGGGGACCTGGAGGCTCTGGAATGATGGTCTAGAAAGTGGAAACTGAGGTTCAATGCAGGGAAATGCAAGGTACTCCACCTGGGGCCAGAAACCCGGCCAAGTGTACACCCTGGAGGAATGCTACAAGTCTCGATGGCTGAGATGGACCTGGGGTGGTGGTGGATGTCAAGATGAACAACTCTGAGACTTGTAGGAGGGCAGCAGCCAAGGCCAACAGGATGCTGGGATGCATCACTAGGGGATCACCTCCAGAAGGAGGGAGTGATACTCCCTCTGTATAACTGCTTGGTGAGGCCCACCTGAGTACTGCATGCAGTTTTGGAGGCCACACTTAAAGAGGGACATTAACCTCCTGGAGAGGGTCCAGAGGAGAGCAACCAAAACGATTTGGGGCTTGGGGACAGGACCTATGAGGAGGCTCGAAGAGCTATATAACACATTGGAAGAGAGAGGGACCGGGGAACAGAGGGAGAGTCTTCAGGCACGAGAGGGTAAATAGGGGAGGAACAGTCAGGGTGCTCGAAGGAAGGAGGAGGGCCACTAGAGGGCATGGGTGGAAGCTGGGCGGGAAGATTCAGGAAGAAGGAGGTGCCTTCACTGAGAGGGTGGTGGAGCCATGGAATCGCTGCCTAGGGGCTGAGTGGAGCAGAGACAGTGGAGGGTTCAAGAGAAGTGGGACAGGTACAGGAAGGGTTCTGGAAGCAAAATCCAATGCAGCAAGAATATCCAGAACTGGGAAGGAGAAGCCAGAGAAGGTGAGGGGGCAGCAAGGTCAACACCTAGGGTGAGGGCTGCCAAATGAGCAACACCATGAAGACCTGTTTGCAGAATGACACCAGATCTGCAACAGAGTAGATGATCCAGATGGGGTGGGCAGAATGAGAAGAGATCTGGATAAACTAGCAGAATGGTCAGAAGAGTGGCAACTGGGATTTAATGCAAAGAAGTGCAAAATCATGCACATAGGGAAGAGAAACCCTAGAAGCCACTTATAGGCTGGGAGGGTTACTACCTGATCACAAAGGAAGAAAGAGACTTGGGCATCATCATCACTGATGACCTAAAATCATCAAAGCAGACCTCTAAAGCAGTAGATAAGGCTAGAGGGGTGTTAAGGCATATTAGTAGAAAGTATCAAGTCGTAGAGGAGGTAATAATCCCTCTGTACAAGACATTAGTTAGGCCCCATCTGGAGTTTCCGTGCAGTATTGGAGGCCACACCTTCACAAGGACATTAACCAAATTGAGGCAGTCCAGAGAAGGGCAACCAAAATGGTGCAGGGACTGCATCAGAAGACATATGAGGACAGATTAACGGAGCTCAATATGTATACCCTTGAGCAAAGGAGGGAGAGAGGTGATATGATCGAGACATTTAAAAACCTTAAGGTGAAAGGGTCTAACATGTTTAAATATAAGAAAAATAGCAGGACAAGAGGACACAGCATGAGATTAGAGGGAGGCGATTAAGGGGAATGTGAGAAATTCTTTTTCACAGAAAGGGTGGTAGATGCATGGAATGGCTTACCACAAGAAGTGGTGGCTATGAATACAGTGCAGGGCTTCAAACAGGCATGGGATAGGCATAAGGGAGCAATACAAATGACTATGAATAGATAGGTCACTGACAGACAAAGCGATGGCACATTTATAAGGTAGAAAAAGAAATGGGCAGACTGGATGGGCCTTGCGGTCCTTATCTGCCGTCAACTTCTATGTTTCTATGTAGACCGTTAGGCCTATTCTGCTGGCATTTTAGTATGTTAGTATGTATTTCTTTCCTTCTTTTTTTTCCAACTCTCTTTATGCTCCTACTTCACTGGCCCCTTATGTTACTCTCAGGTGTGGTCCACTGGACTGGGCAGTTTCCACTCTGCCTGGAGTCCTCTCCATCCCGGGATCTCTCCTCCACAAATACTGACTCCCCCAAACCCCCCAACTCTGAGCCCCCTAAGGTTGGACTCCCTACTTCTCTGCCACTCTATCTAGAATCTGGTAAGAGTGATCGGAGTGTGGAGGAGAGCTGGAGACCATCTGGGAGTGACCCGGCATTGAGCGTGGGGACCATTCCCTGGACCCATCATCACCTACCCAAGTGTCAGGGCTTTTCCATTTTCTGGTGTTCTCAGTGGCGCCAATGAGCAATGATGTGCAGCATGTGACAGGAACACTCCCACACCCATGCACAGGACATCTGCCAACACCCCCATACCCTGTGTACATGCTGCCAAAGTGCGTTGCTCTCAGTCTCCACCAGGAACCGTAAGAATTGCAGCATGCAGCAAGCACCATCCACCCTCCCCAGGAGAGGAGAGTAGTCCTATGGATGCTTGATCCTACTGCTCCCCTGCTGACCCCCGATGACCGAGTCCATTCCCGAACTTGGGTCACCGGCATGCCAAGAAGTGTGGCGTCCAGTGCCTCCACCCTCGGCCCCACTGGGCCAGCACTTCTTTCATTTTAAATGTGATAAGAAGCCATCTGAAATATTTATACATTCAACACAATCCCTGATTCCTCCATTCAGTTATGTTCTACCTTCTGATATGCTAGAGACAGAATTTTCGGAAGGGTGCAACCAACTTGCGGCACCCTTCCAATATGATTCCTGTATTTGCATTCCACAGTTAGACTACCTATAAAGCCTACAGCACCCAACTGAATTTACTTTGGACTTTGGATGCCCCCCCAGGTGCAATGTGCCCCACAGTCCTCCCACCCTCAGAGTGGAATGCAGTTCCTTAATCATGCTTCAACCCTCCCCCCATTTAAGTTTAACCTGTGTCCTCTTGTCCTTTTTTCCCTGGCTGAGAACAGTAGCAAAAATATGTTTGAAGACCTTAATTAAGTATTTATAACCAGTCTATTCTGGGAATGGTATTCTTTTTTCCTTAATTGTTTATTTATGTCCGATAAGTACAACGGTGTAAAACATTTCTATGTGATGTAATTACCTTTGCTGAGTTTTCTTCTGTTGTCGCCGACGGTACAAGATGATGAACAGGGCGATGGCAAGAGCTACAAGAACAGCCAGTGCAATGGCGACACCAACGTACAGCCCGACCTTGTGGATCTGAATCTCGCAATGTGTTCCGGTGTACCAGTATGTCTCTGAGTAGGTGCAGCTGTGGAGAAAGACGGGTATGAAACAAGCAAAGCAGACTCACCATTAGACAGTTATCAGGGAAATCAGAAAGAAAGTGAAGCAGAGCACTTTTAATCCAGAGCACAAATACTGGTCTTAAAGAAAGAAAAGGTTTGGCACCCTTTTCCTACAGAAAGATCAAACACAAGAGAAATGCAGCATCTTGATGTGTATCCACAAAAGCAAATCTTACATTAGGGGGTCCTTGGTTGGTCCCTTTAATTCAGACTTAATAACTAACCTCTAAGTTTTAAGAACATGCAGGTTCCTGACACTGAGTTAGTGCAGTGACATCACTCGCATGAAAGGAAAGCTCAAGTATCTATGATGTCACCACATGAACAAGGTGTGGACTAAGAACCTACGATTTCTTAACACTTTGTTTTTTTTTTCTGTTTAATGCAGTAGAAAGCATGTTTCTCAAACAGTAAATACTAACACTGTTTTCTCCCTTACAGACTGACTTGTAACACTTTTTTTTATGTAAGGTTCTTTAAGTAAGAGCAGTTGTTTTGAAACAGTGCATGAGACTAGTCAGTGCAGATGTGTGTGTGTGGGGGGGTAGCTCAGCTTGTGCTCCAGTCCAGATCCAGAGCCCCTGATCGGTCTGCACCTGCGTGGCTACGGACCCTACCACTCCACAGCTCGCCTCCAGGCTGCTACCTGGAACCACGCACATGGATCCAGAGCCCCAGATTGGGCTGCACCTGCCCCGAAGGCGCAGCCGTGGCAACGGACCCTGCCGCTCTGCAGCTTGCCTCCTGGCCGCTACCTGGAACCATGCAGACAGATCCAGAGCCCCTGATTGGGCTGCACCTGCCCCGAAGATGCGGCCGCAGCTACGGACCCTGCCACAGCTCGCTTCCTGGCCGCTACCTGGAACCACACAGATGGATCCAGAGCCCCTGATCGGGCTGCACCTGCCCTGAAGGCGCGGCGTGGCTACAGACCCTGATGCTCTGCAGCTCACCTCCTGGCCGCTACCTGGAACTACACAGATGGATCCAGAGCCCCTGATTGGGCTGCACCTGCCCTGAAGACGCGGCCATGGCTAGGTACCCTGCTGCTCCGCAGCTCACCTCCTGGCCGCTACCTGGAATCACGCAGATGGATTCAGAGCCCCTAATCAGGCTACACCTGCCCTGAAGGCGTGGCCGCAGCTATGGACCCTGCTGCTCCATGGCTCATCTCCTACCCACTATCTGGAACCATGCAGATGGATCCAGAGCCCCTGATCGGGCTGCACCTGCCCCGAAGGTGCGCCCATGGCTACGGACCCTGCTGCTCCACAGCTCACCTCCTGGCCGCTACCTCGAACCATGCAAACAGATCCACAGTCCCTGATCAGGCTGCACCTACCCCGAACATGCGGCTACGGACCCTGTCGCTCCACAGCTCGCCTCTTGGCCATTACCTGGAACCACGCAGATGGGTAAGAAGTCCTCCTTTCACCAGGAAAGCCATGTGTGCCACCATTGGCCCAGCATGCTCAGGGCCCTACCCTGACTGGACCCTGCCTACTCTGCTGAGCTCTGATTGGCTGCAGCACCCGCTGACTTTCTGACAAAGTTCAGGGCTGTTGCACCCATTGACTTAAACGGAGTTCTGCCAAATTTTTTTTTCTCGGCACCCACTTTCCTATCTCTCTGTCTCCTGCAGATTCTGGAGACCTGTGTGTAATTTGCCTAAAGTTAACTGCCTAACAGAAGCTGAATACAAATGTTATTGTCTACTATTTGCTGCCGAATCCAATTACTGTACTTGGTTGCTTGAACTCCTACCTAACTGCCCTCTTGTGATTCTCCCTATTCTCTGCATGTGGGGCCTGAACTGCCCCCCCAGTTCTCCCTTTCACTTGCTCGCTTGCCCAATTTCCTCTTGTTTCTTTCTCACCTCCCCCCCCAACCCCATAGGCACCAGGTCAAGTTCCTACATACGCTTGCCTGGTAGCTTCCGCCCCAGCCCCACGTCCCCTGTTTCAGTGCTCGGCACTGTGTCACTGCCTTTGTTTGCTCCTCTCATCCACCCTTTTTAAACTCTGTCTTTCCTTCATCCACTCCCTGATCCACGGTCCTGATCGGGCTGCACCTGCCCAGGCGCAGCCGCAGCTACAGACCCTGCTGCTCCGCAGTTCGCCTCTTGGCCATTACCTGGAACCACACAGACAGGTAAGAAGTCCTCTTTTCACCAGGAAAGCCGTGTGTGCCACCATTGGCCCAGCATGCTCAGGGCCCTACCCTGACTGGACCCTACCTACTCTGATGAGCACTGATTGGCTGCAGCGCCCGTTGACTTTCCGACTGAGCTCAGGGCCGTTGCGCCCATTGACTTAAAATGGAGCTCTGCCGAATGTTTTCATCTGCCCTCTCCCCCCCGTCCTTTATTAAATAGACTTTTCGCCACGCCCCTGGTACTTGCCACTCCTCCCTCCTACTCCCATTGGCCCTGTCTCTCTCCTCCTCTCTCCCACCACACCCCCCTTCTGCTCATCTTTTCTACTGCAGTTTCTTCTGCCTTCTCAGCTCCTTTTTTTCCTTCACAATAAATATGCATACCTCCCCCACTATCCCCTACTTACCACTCCTCCTCTTTGCCCTCACCCCACTGCTTCACCTCCCCACATCCTGCCTCCCCACCCCTCTCCAAAGCTACAAGCTCAATCACTCATACAGCCACTCTGGCACCCTTCACAATTAAACTATTCTTGCCCTTAAGGGTCACCCCATCACGATTTACCTACGTCTTCATACAAGAGCGCAGTGGGCCCCGCTGTCACCCCAGCTCACAATGCTCCTTCTATACCCACGCAAAATTACCCCAACCTACTCCTCCTCAAAAAAGAACTGCAAGATCTCCCACAGGGAACTACGACTGGCCACCTTGAAACTCTTACTCCTCCTCCTCCTGCTGCTATCAGGAAACATTCACCCCAACCCAGGCCCGAAGTCAGCTATGATCTCCACCCAAACCAAATGCATTGGCACCCTCTACATTATCTGCCTGAACATCTGCAGTTTACTACCTAAATTGGACTAACTGCAAGCCTTCACAAATGCCCACCAGCCTTATGTTCTGGCGGTGGTAGAAACCTGGTTCACCCCTCAGGTTCCCAATCAAGCAGTCTCCCTCCCTGGCTATAATATCTTTAGGCTTGATAGTAAATCCAAAAGAGGAGGAGGATATGCCCTATATCTAAAAGACAATCTGATGGGGCACACTGTCCACATTGACCTACCAACACCCAATGCCCAACTACTGCACATCAAAATCATACTTGGCGCACAGAATAAAGCCCTCTCAGCCATCACTGTGTATATCCCTCCTAAAGAACAGGGACCAGGCCTCTATGCCGTACTGGATTACATCAAAACACTCCCACCCAATTTCAAAATCGTCATACTTGGTGATTTCAACATTAACTGGCTGGGAGCAGAGGCAGGGGATGCCAGGGACTTGGTCACATCAGCTAACCTCGCCTAGATACTGGACTCCCCAACCAGAAGGAACTATAAAACCGGCACCAGCACCCTACTGGACTGGATCCTGACTACTCATCCCTCCTGTATCTCTAGTTCTGCTGTACTGCCCGTCTCTCTCAGTGATCACTCCCACGTCAGCTGCACCTGGTCAAATAAATTCTGCAAACCGCCACCTAAAGTCGTCCTCAGCAGAGTCCTTCCCCGTGGGCAGCTAATCCACCTAAAAACACACCTACTAAGTCAAGATTGATCCCCCATCAACTGGGCCACAGACACAAACACAGCCCTGGACCAAGTCATATGCATCTTCAATGAAACCTGTAATATCTTTGCCCCGCTAAAAAAGCACAAAGTTAAAGCTCTCTACAACCCATGGCTCTTGGGCTCCCTCTTAAAGTTAAAACACAGGGACCACCTCTGGGAACTGGCCAGATCGACTGGTAACCAGGCAGACACCCAAAATTGCAAAAGAACTAGGGACGATTGCACCAAATCCATATGCCAACAGAAATCTGAATACTACAAGAAAGCACTCACTGACTCTTGGGGAAATGGGAGAGCTTTCTGGTATAACATAAAAAGTGTCATTGAGAAGTAGTCCAAATCACCACTGACTGCTAACAAAATGAACGGGAGTGCTACACTGGACCAAAAAGTCATAGCCAACACTTTCTATGATGCCTTCACTGACCTCAGCAACGTCTCCCCCAGACTTTTTCAACGACAGTGACTCCTCTTCCCACCCATCAGACTCCACCCAAAAACCACCCCCCTTTCTACTTCACAGCAGTAAACAAAAATACTATCTGGAAATGCATCTCCAAAGCCATCAGCAACAGCACAGCAAGCGCTGACACACTGGACCTCAAGCTTCTGTCCCTCACACTCGAGGAAGTACTGGGGCCTCTCACCAGGATCTTTAATCTCTCCCTCTCGCTCAGCCAGTTCCCAGATAAATGGAAGTCAGCAACAGTCACTCCAATCCACAAAAGTGGTGACCGGACCACTCTCAGGAACTATCACCCTATCTCTATCCGCAGTTCAAAGCTCCATCATCTCCCAGATTGATTATGGCCTCATCATCTATGGTGCTGCCACTGTCTTGACACTCAGCAGGATAACCACCACCCTAAACAAGGCCTGTTGACTCATCATTGGTGCTAAACGTCTCACACACACACCTGTGACCTCTACTCACAGGCAAACTGAATCCAGCTTGAAAATAGAATTCAGTACCAAACTTGTGTTGTTGCAAAGAGAAATCCAGTTAGGGATTGCCCCCCAGGTCTGTTCCCTACATCAGAAGCAAAGACCAGCTCCAGAATCACCAGGGGATCTAAACCACAATTGTATCGCATCCCCCGCTGCCGCACAACCCAAGGCCAATGATCATTCACCTACAGGGTCCCCACCTGGTTTAATGGTCTTGCCAATGATACTATCACCACCTCTGGTCTAGGTGCCTTCAAATCCAGGCTTTGTAACACCCTTGTCACTTCCAGAACCTGCAATTGCCATGGATAATATTCTACACCACTACTCTACTGCCCACCTTTACTGGGCTCCCGTGACCACCGCACTTGCCCTTGCAGACCTCCACCCCTCCCGCACTTCTGCACCTGACAAGGCCGGCAGGCTGCCTCACACCCTTCCCTGCACCCCTAACCACTTCCACCCCTACCACTCTCTCCTCTCTCCTCCCTGCTCCTCCTCTGACCTCCTGCTAATGCCCCCCCTTTATCCACTCCCCCTTTCCTTTCCCTTCTCCACCAATTGTTTCCTCCTGCAACTTGTATTATTGTAACCTATGATGTGAAACCTTGTTATGACATGGAACCTTTGTAAAAGAGCCCTGGGCTCAAAGGTATATTTGTAACCCTGGAATAAATAAATTAAATAAAATAAATAAAAATCATTACCAAGGCTGGCACTTGTAGAAAGTTGTTCCTCACGTTCTAAACCATGAAGAATAACTTTTCACAACCAAAGGAAACAGGCTTACTGTATATTATAATCAGACAACCCAGCACCACGTCAAGGCAACTCCAGCAGCTGAGACCTAACCCAGCACCACATCAAGGCAACTCCAGCAGCCGAGACCTAACACAGCACTACATCAAGGCAACTTCAGCAGCTGAGACCTAACCCAGCACCACATCAAGGCAACTCCAGCAGCTGAGACCTAATCCAGCACCACGTCAAGGCAACTCCAGAAACCGAGACCTAACCCAGCACCATGTCAAGGCAACTCCAGCAACTGAGACCTAACCAAGCACCATGTCAAGGCAACTTCAGCAGCTGAGACCTAACCCAGCACCACATCAAGGCAACTCCACCAGCTGAGACCTAACCCAGTGCTGCGTCAAGGCAACGAATGATCTAATAAATAAATAAAATAAACTACAACAGCCGAGACCTAACCCAACACCATGTCAAGGCACATCCAGCAGCTGAAACCTAACCCAGTGCCACGTCAAGGCAATTCCAGCAACTGAGACCTTACCTAGCACCACGTCAAGGCAACTCCAGCAGCTGAGACCTAACCCATTACCATGTCAAGGCAACTCCAGCACTGAGACCTAACCCAGTACCACGTCACGTGAACTCCAGCAGCTGAGACTTAACCCAGCGCTAAGTCAAGGCAACTCCAGCAGCTGAAACCTAACCCAGCACCACGTCAAGTTAACTCTAGCAGTTCGACCTAACCCAGCACCATGTCAAGACAACTCCAGCAGCTAAGACCTAACCCAGCACCATGTCAAAGCAACTCCAGCAACTGAAACCCAACCCAGCACCACGTCAAGTTAACTCCAGCAGCTTGACCTAACCCAGCATCTTTCAGCCTTTTCCTGAACGATGCCCATTATGGCAGCAGTATTTGTCAGTCACCATCTCATTTTTCTTAGCAATATTGTTGGTCTGGCAAAAATATTAAGATACCCATTTTTCTTTTTGTCTTCTTTCATTCCTGAACAAAGATACAAGATTTAAAACGTTTTTAAAAGTTCCCATTCCCGTGCCATACCAGCCATGAAATAATTAAATATCTTGGTACAGTGCCGTGCTGTTTACAGTCTGAAATGTATGCTAACACATTCTAATACAGTCACATTATGAGTCTAGCACTTACATTCAACAGGTAACTTCAATGGAAGAAATTTAAAAAAACTGAGCGTGGCAGTCATCTTTAGAGATGTTAAGTGATTATTTACAAAATTATCTGTAAAACCTGTTTTAAAGACATCTGAGAAAACTAAAAATATACTGAGCATGTATCCAGAGATGTCAGAAATATATTTTTGCTAAAAAAAAACTATAAGAAGAAATTTTTCGTCGACTAACAATGTTGCCATAACCAGCATCCAGGTTATTTATTTTTCAAACAATTTATTTACTGAGGACAGTCCAGCTGAGATGTAACCAATTGTTTCCAGTGGGGAATTTTAATTGGGTTATTTTTAGGGTATACTTTTCTGTGATCTTGATAAATTTTTATCAGGACTCCATTAAAGCAGCAGTGCAAACACATTGGAGGAAACATTTGACCCTTCCCTTTTTCGCAGTAAAAGATTCTAGGTAGCTTCCAGTTTTATTTTGCAGCAAAATGTTCTAGTTTCACCAACATTTTGAGTATTTTATAACTGTTTTAGATTAGTTTTTCTCTCAAGAAAAAAAGTTGGCTGCCACCTTTGACTTACAAACAGAATTGTAGCCGCACGAGGGTTTAGCTTGAGAAATAATAAAAAACATGGTGTGCAGAACAGGAGGCACCTAGGTGACAGAGTGCCCCCCAGCTCCAGAGCATTGCATGACAAACAGGACCTCCTGCATGTAAGAAGGGGGCACTATCCATGCTTCTGCCTGTACAACATTTCTAGCACCGATATCTCCAAGTGAAGGAGAACACAGCAGCTGGGGAGGCTAAAAGGTAAATCCTCTCTGTCCATGCTCCATAATGACCACTACAGCCAGATACTAGTATGTCCACCTACGAGATGGAGGAGCAAAACTACTTTTCCCCCTAAAAAGAAGCAGGTGTACATGAAGCTTCTGTGCCTTACATAGAAACATAGAATTTGACGGCAGATAAGAACCGCTTGGCCCACCCAGTCTGCCCATTTCCCTACCTGATGGATAAGCTGCAGATCCTAGTTAACCAGCAGCCTACTTCTTCCTACCCCCAACCCCTAGAATTGCCTTATGACTGTCCCATGCATGCTTAGATTCCACCACTGTTTGTGACTCCACAACCTCCTCTGGAAGGCCGTTCCATACATCCACCACCCTCTCTGTGAAAAATACACCTCAAATTACCTCTGAGCCGCCCTTCTATCTTCAAATTGTGCCCCTTGTTTCTTGCACACCTCTTTTTTTGAAAGATGCTACCCTCTTGGACTTTGTTGATTCCCTTGAGGTGCTTGAAGTTTCTATCATGTCCCTCTCCCTCCTTTCCTCGAGGCTATACATATTAAGCTCCTTAAGTCTCTCTTCATATGTCTTCCAGTGCAGACCCTGCACCATTTTAGTGCCCTCCTCTAGACAGCTTCCATCCTGTCTATGTGTTTTGGGAGATTGGGTCTCAGAACTGCACGCCAGTACTCAGATGGGGTCTCACCTAGCTGTCTGTACAGAGGGATAACTTCCTGTTTTCTACTGGTGATGCCTCTCCCTATGCAGCCAGTATCTCCCAGCCCTCCTTTCTGTCCTCTCCACATTGCTTGCCCACCTTTAGGTCATCTGATATGATTACCCCAGGTCCCTTTCCATTTTTGTTGTTGTTAGTATCTCACCCCCATTGTGTACTCTTCCCTGGGTTTTGTTTCCCAGGTGCATTACCTTGCACTTCTTAGCATTGAATCTAAGCTGCCATACATTTGACCATTCCTCTAACCTTGCCAAGTCCCTTCTCATCTTTCCACCCCACCCTGTGCATCAACTCTGTTGCAGATCTTTGTGTCATCTGCAAAGAGACATACTTTCCTTCCAGTCCCTCTGCAATGTGTCACTTATAAAGAGACATTGAAGAGGACTGAGTCTCTCTGAACCCTGCGGTGCCCACTACTAACCCCCTTTTTTCAGAGTGGACTCCATTTACTATTACTCTCTGTGTCTATTCTCAGCCAATTCTTTATCCAGTCTGTCATCTTGGGACCCACTCCCAGGCTGGCTAACTTGTATATTAATCTTTTGTGTGGGACTGTGTCAAATGCCTTGCTAAAGTCTAGGTAGGCCATGTCCACAGCCCCTCCTGATCAACTACTTTGGTCACCCAGTCAAAGAAATCTATCAGATTTGTCTGGCTGACCTTCCCGCTGTGAATCCATGCTGCCTTGGGTCCTGTGCCCTCTGGCCTC
Source organism: Neoceratodus forsteri (assembly GCA_016271365.2). Lineage (NCBI taxonomy): Eukaryota > Metazoa > Chordata > Ceratodontiformes > Ceratodontidae > Neoceratodus > Neoceratodus forsteri. The sequence goes on from JADMNL010000029.1 coordinate 181,857,124, forward strand.
TAGATATTTAACAATTCTTTCCTTCAGAAGTGATTCCATCATTTTCCCTACCACTGAGGTTAAACTAACAGGTCTGTAGTTTCCTGCTTCTGCCTTGCTCCACTTTTGTGAAGGGAATCACATCTGCCCTCCTCCAGTCCTCGGGTACCACCCCATCCTCCCATGATTTGTTAAGAGGGTAGTCAGTGGTGTCACTAGTTCTACCCATAGTTCTTTTAAATTCTGGGATGAATCCCATCAAGCCCCATTGCTTTGTCCACCTTCAGTTTTAAGAGTTCTTTCAGAACCCTTTCTTCTGTAAATGGGCTGGTATCAGCTTCTGTATCCAGAGTGTTTCTACTGTTTGTTTAGGTACCTCCCCTCTTCCTTTGTAAATACTGAGCAAAATATTTGTTTAGTATCTCTGCCTTTCTGAGTCACCCTCTGCCCACCTCCCTCCCTTTATTAAGCCTCACTATCCCTCCTTGGTCTTCCTTCACTCCTGATGTACCTATAAAAGGTTTTATCCCCCTTCTTAACTGAGTTGGCTATCTTTTCCTCAGTTTGGGCCTTTGCTGATCTGACTGCCTTACCAGCTTCATTTTGCTTTAACTGATATAGTTCTCTGTCCTGTTCCTTCTGTGATTCCTTGTACTTCCTGAATGCTTTCTTTTTCTCTTGAACCTTCACTGCCACTTCCTTTGAGAACCATAGTGGTTTCTTACCTCGTTTCATTTTGTTTATTTGCTTTACACAAAGGCTTGATACCTCTGTGATGGCAGTTTTTATTATTCCCCATTGTTCTTCCACCCCTCCTTCCTGCCCATTTGCTAGTGCATTCCTTAGGTACTCACCCATTTTGACAAAGTCAGCCCTCCTAAAATCCAGTACCTTTGTCTTTGTGTGAGCGGCTCTGTTACTGTGTTTATTGTAGACCATACTGTTAGATGGTTGCTAGTTCCCAGATGGCTACCACTTCTACATCTGATCCTCTCTTCATCTCCATTTGAGAGAACCAGGTCTAAAATTGCTCCCTCTCGGGTGGGGTGCAATGCTAGTTGTCTAAGGCATGCCCCTGTAGGGCATCTGAATAACCCTCTTAGAAGTGGCTGCTGCAACTGCACTCCAGTTAACATCTGGCATATTCAGATCACCCATCAGCAATATCTCCCCTTTTCTGCCATTCTAAGTATACTTTCTACCATTTCCTTGTCCATTTCCTTCCCCTGAGAAGGGGGTCTGTATACAACCCTGTGCGTATTCTTGGTGCATTGCTGGTCTCAAATTTACCACAGTGCTTCTTCTCTCCTGTTTACACTTTTGTTCTGTTGCTTTGATTCCTTCCCTTATGTAAGAGCTTCTCCTCCTCCTCTTTTTACCCTCCCTGTTCCTCCTGTAGATAGTGTATCCTGGTATGTTTGCATCCCAGTCATGGTTTTTGTGTACCATGTTTCTGTGACTGCCCGATATCTAGATGTTCCTCCTCCATCAAGGCCACTAATTCAGGAAGCTTGTTGCTCAGACTACGGGCATTGGTACTCATTGCTCTCCATCTTTTGATGGCTTTACCTTCTGTTGCAGCATCCCCACTGACCTTTCTACCTTGGTCTTTTCTCATTTAGTACCCTGTTTTGTAGGGGAGGCTGGGATTTTCCTGCTGCTTATCATTGCCTCCCCCTTGACTAGTTAAAAAGCTTGCCCAATGAAGCATTTAAACCAATTGCTCAAAGACTTGTCCCCTTCCTGGACAGATGCAGACCATCCTGCCAGTATAGGCTGGTGTCCCTTCAGGTGGAACCCCAGTCCCCAATGAAGCCAAACCCCTGTGCTCCACACCATTTTTTCAACCATTCATTAAACTGCACGGTGCAAAGTACCCTCGCCTCACCAACAGTGCAATGAAAACAGTTTTTTTTTTCACAAAAACTCATTTCAGCTCCACATAATAAAAATATATGTGTACCTGTCAAATCCACTTTTCTAGGTTCCTCCTTGGCTGTGCACTATAATTATTTTTTCATTTTTTCGATCCTAACCCTTACCATGTCTACAATGCTATATCTGAGCCAACTGTGGTGGCCATCTTTTTGCTTGAGGAAAAAAACTTGGATTTTGGTAGAATTAGAAAAGTTTACTACCAAATAAAACTGGAAGATCCCTGGAATACTTCAGGAGGGAAAAAAGGTAGGGCCAAATGTTTTGCCCAATTTCGTTGCACTGCTGCCTTAACATCTATGTATAATACATATGTTTTTCCAATAATTGACTTTGCAATATCTGCATCTATTCTTCCAAGGACCAGTACAGCTATGGAGCCTTTATTCCTACATAAGTGAAAGATTATAATTCCAAAAATGTCCCAGGAAGTGGTAACTTACTAGCAGGTAGGGCCTTCTTTCGGCAGCAAACATCTTCCATTTTGGTCATGGCAGTTGAAAGAATCCTTGTGTTCTGGGCTGCACACTGACACACATTCTCCTGTGACATTGTACAGTTCATAATACTGACTAAAGTCTTCAGGTAAAACTTGGCTACATGCAACTGTGAAAAGACAACACCGCAACAGCAAGGTTAGAGGAACATTGAAATTTGAAGGGTAAAGGGTGGGTCCTCACTGCTGCAGATCACTATTTATGAATTTTATTTATTGAATTGTTTAATCCAGGAGAAACGTACAGGAAAAAAAGTGTCTTAAAGGGACACTGTCAACCTGTTCTGCATCATATTATTTCTTGTTAAAATCCAACATTTTATGATTGTCTACCTTCTCTAAAATGCATTGATGTTGCTGTTTGTTTTATCTGTCCCCTTGTTTAGTAGAACTGAAATGCATGCTAATGTATATTTATAAACAGCTTTGTTTTGTTTACAATCCTGGATCTGTTCTTACTGCATACTTCCTGAACATTAGAAACACCCCCAGACAGCACAGTCACTTATCATGAAATAGCTTCCTAAACTCTCACTGTATCACAAGTGGTAAGACTGTGTTGGGGGTGTTCACAAGGCCAGGAAAGATGCAGCTGGAGTTGATCAAGGAATGTAAACAAACCTGTTTTGTGTTGTAACACCAATATGTTGGGCAGTTTGTTTTTCACTTTTTAAAAGAAAAAATAATCAGACTCAAACTACCAGTTACATCAGCAACCTTTACATAATGTTAACATTTACAAAATGCATTTTTTAAACTAGGGACACTTTGAAGCCTAAGGAGGTTGACCGTGTCCCTTTAAGGAAAGAGAATTGGGACAGCAATAGAGTACAAATTAGATATAGTAAACAGCAACAGTTAAAGGGACATATTCATACGCAGTGGCCAACATAGTTTGAAAACCGGTGCCCCCCTTTAGCTCGACACCTTGACAGTGAAAGGCAAAAAAAGACCATTACAGCGACAGTTGCTGTAATGGTCCATTTTCATCTTTCACTTTCCCCAAGTATTCTGCCCCCTCCCTGGACCAACTTCAACCTGGAGTTGATAATCCTAAAGTTTAGGGTGTGTGGGGGGCACAGCCCCCCACAGAAAACACTTGATCATCAGGCGGCACAATACCTGCATCGGTATTGTGCCATTGCTGTGTGGGAGATCAGCATTTTCACTGTCGATCTCCCTTGGTGCTATCTTTAATGACCCATGAAAAGTTAGGTCAAAGTACTGTGCTCATCTGTTGGAAGCACTCCGGAGATATAGACGAGTCTGTTCAGCATTCATACTACACTGCAGCCATTTTAGAACTTTGTGATGTCATTGAGGAACAAGCTGTGCCTGACTAAATTGAGACCAGCACAGCTTGTTTCTTGAGTGGTCAGGAAGGGGTCAAGGAGGTTGGGTAAGGCCAGGAGATGCCACAATACAAGTAGGAGAGCTTTCCTCTCTTCTGGTGTGCAGGGCTCCCCAAAGATGCAATTGCTGAGCAATTAAAGCCAAGAGAGCCAGACCCCCCCCTTTCTGCCAAGCATACAAGGGACAACACCGTGGAAGTGGATATTTGGCTGATTTTCATGGATTCCATGTGAGCATTGCTATGAAAAGCTGCTGCAAAATTAGTTGATACAGGTGTCAGAAACCTGCCAGAACTCCAAGCTTACCCACTGCGTGATTTGGGTGCTGTGATTCAGTGTCAAAAGAAGGACCCAGAAGCATATTAGCAGCAACTGGTTAACTACAGGGGATCTGGTTGGTGTTCATGAGCCTGTATGTGAAGCAAATAAACAAATTAAAATGAAAGAAAAAAAACACTATGGTTCTCAAAAGAGGTGGCGGGGAAGGTTAGGGAGAAAAAGATAGCATTCAAGAAGTATAAGGAAACACAAAAGGAGCAGGACAGAGAACTGTACCAGTTAAAGTAGAAGGAAGCAGGGAAGGCAGTCAGAATAGCAAAGGCCTAAACTGAGGAAAAGATAGACAATTCAATTAAGAAGGGGATAAGAAAAAAATACCATAGTAATCTTGTTTCTTCTAAGGAAATCTTACTGTATTCTGACTTATACAGTATGGTCTCACCATAGGACTGCCGCAGAGCCAAAATGTTTAATAGAACCTATGCAAATGATGGAATGCTAGGCTCAAGCTCGGCTTTCAAATCACTGTCCCTGGTAAACAGTTCTAAACTGTCAGATTCTTACGAAGCATGCACTAAGCAGTTTCCAACTAAAATAATGATAAAAATACAGTAATAATAATAGTAACCCTCCTCAACAAATAATAGCATATAAATAAGGGATTTATCCTCTCTTTGAAAAAACTTTTAAAGTGGTATCATAAAACTCAAATCACGGATGCCCAAAAAATCAGAACATAATATACCCCTAGGTTTGCAATATCTCTACCACAGCTGTAGTGCAGTGACCATAGGTTTCAAGTAGGGAGGGAAGGGAGGGAGCTCAGAATACAGTAAGATTCCCTTAGAAGAAACATGGTTACTATGGTGAGTAATTTTTTTCTTCAACTCCCAGGAAATCTTACTATATTCTGACTTATGCAGATTACCAAGCAGTGCCTTTGGAGGTGGGCCTATAACCTATTTAGGAAACAGGCTCCGCAGGACTGCTGTGCCAAACCTGGCATCACCTCTGGGTTGGTCATCCAAACAATAATGTTTGGTGAATGTGTGGGCTGTTTTCCAAGTCGCAGCTTTGCAAATGGCCACTAGAGGGATATCTCTAGCAGCTGCTAGAGAAGCTGCAGTGTCCCTAGTTGAATGGGCCCTCAGGTCTGCAGGTGGTTGCTTGCCCACCTTGCTATAGCAAAACTGAATACAGGCTACAATCCATCGTGCAATGGATCAATTTGTGGCAGATTTTCCTTTTCCCACCTCTCCGTAAGTGAGGAACAACTGGGTTTGATCCCGTCTGTGACCTTTTGTGTGGTCAAGATAGTAGCTGACTGCCCTTTACACATCCAGGCTGTGCAGCCTACGCTCACCTGAGGTGGACTGGTCTGTGAAGAAGACTGGAAAAGTAATAGACTGGTAGAGATGGAACTCTGATATCACTGTGGGCAAAATTTTCTGTTAGTTCTCAGAACTATTTTGTCTCTATGGACAGCAATGTACCCAGGCTCTGTGGACAGTGCCTGGAGCTCGCTGATCCTTCTAACAGAGGCAATGAATACCAGGAACACTGTTTTCCAAGTCACACGTTTGAGGTCAGCAGTAGACATAGGTTCAAAAGGGGGCTGCATAAGCTGGGCAATACAAATGTTCAGATCGCACATGGGAGTAGGCTTCCTGTGTGGTGGGTGCAAATGCAGTAATCCATTAAAAAAACTTCTTGAATACTGGCTTTGAAGCCAAAGAAGATGCCTTACCTGCTGGTAAATAAGCCGAAGCCACTGCCAGGTGCACTCTCAAGATGGAAATACTTTATGCAAATGGCCCATATAGTCCAGAACTATAGAGAGATTGGCTTGGGCATGGTCTACCCCCTTGAACTGATACCAAATTGAAAATCTCTTCCATTTAGAAGCATAGGTTTTCTTGGTAGAAGGCTTACTAGAGACTCTCAATATATCCATGACTCCTTCTGAGAGATGCAAATCTGCACACTCTAGGTCCTCAAGAGCCATGCTTTGAGTCTGAGGGATAGTAGATTGGGATACATGATCCTGCCCTGTGAGGATGACAACAGGTTGTACCTCCTGGGGAGACTGATTGGCTTGGCTACTGACAATGATAAGATCATGGAGTACCTAGGCTGTCTGACCTGGTCTGGGGCAATGAGTATCACTGAAGCTGGTTGAAGTTTGAGTTAGTTCAATACTTTTAGTAACAGAGGAAAAGGAGGGAAGGCATACAGGAACCTCCCCGTCCAGTCTAACAGAAGTGCATCCAGAGGGATTGTGCCCTTGATGGGGGGTCTGCAACAATACTGTGGGAGTTGGTGGTTGTCTAGGGTTGCAAACAGATCCACCTCTAGGGTGCCCCATCTCCTAAAAATGGTCTCCAAGCCCTGTTTGTTCAGTGACCACTCATGGTGGTTCTGATTTATTCTGCTGAGGGCATCCGCAAAGACATTGTCCTTGCCTGGAAGGTGGACAGCTGAGAGGGAAACATTCAGGGAGTATGCAAAAACCCTGATTCTCATCACCTCTGTGCAGAGGGGAGTTGACCTTGTGTCCCCTTGCTTGTTTATGTAGTACATGGTGGTTGTGTTGTCTGTTCTGACCTGGACCACCTTTCCTTTTATCTGATTGACAAATGACTGAACAGCCAGAAGAACTGTTCTGAGCTCCAAAAGGCTGATATGCAGGAGGGATTCCTGCTTTTCCTATGTGCCATGTGCAGTGTGATCCCCCAGATGTGCTCCCCACCCTAGGAGGGGTACATCTGTCATGAGCACCAGAGAGGGAACCTGCTGCAGGAAGGGCACTCCTTGTCTGAGATTGCCCCTTTCCTTTTCCTGCCACCACTGTAGGGCTTGGAGAAAATTGACTGTGACTGGAACTAGCTTTGAGAGAGAGAGAATCCCTTCTCTGGAGCCAATGATCTCTTAAATGAAACTGAATGTCTCTCCTCTGGAACCTGGCCCCTGTCACAGTTGCTATGGAAGCTGTCATATGGCCTAGCAATTGCAGGAAGTGCCTTGCTAGCCTGGAAACGTGAAGTTTGAAGGAACTGGCCACCTGGATAAGGTTGCCCACCTTGTTCTGAGGCAGGTAAGCCATCCTTTTTTTGTATCCAGTTCTGCCCCTATGAATCTGAGCAGCTGAACTGGTTCCAAAACAGACATTTTGTGGTTCACCAAAAACCCCAGAGAGCAGAGTGTATCTTGTGTTATTGACAGGGCCTCCCTTACTTTCTGGTGTGACTGGCCTACTATGAGCAAGTCGTCTAGATAGGGGAACACTGACACCCTTTGTCACCTTAGGTGTGCCACTACCACTGCTAGACATTTTGTGAACACCCCTGGAGCAGATGTCAGTCCAAAAGGCATTGCCCTAAATTGGTAATGACCTGATGGCAACCTGAACCTGAGGTACTTTCTGTGTGACCTTCTGATTGAGATATGAAAGTAGGCATCCTTCAGATCCAGGGATGCTAACCAGTCTCCCTGTCTTAGGGTGGGTAGTATGGTAGCCAGAGTAACCATCTTGAATTTTGGTTTTGACAGATGCTTGTTTGAGTATCTGAGATCCAGAATGGGTCACCACTCCCCTGTTTTCTTTATTGTGAGGAAGTACCTTGAATACAGGCCCTTTCCTATCTGGCTGGAAGGGACTGGTTCCACTGCCTTTTGTAGCAGAAGGCTTGAAATGTCCTTTTCCAGCAGGGCTGTTTCTGATGAGGAAAAGGGTTTGAAAGCTCTTGACCTCAGCTTTGGAATTGCATTGAAGCTGAGGACAAGTGCTTGGCCCACTACCTCCAGGACCCACTTGTCTGTGGTGATATTTTCCCACTCCTGGAAGTAGTGGGCCAGCCTGCCCCTTACTGGAATTGGGGAGGCAACGCAAACAGTCACTTCAGGGTGTCTGGACTGTGCTGCTGGCTGAACACGGGGACTAGTGCGGCCACTACCCCTTCTGCCCCAGCCTCTGAAGTATCCCCTAGGCTGATACTGGGGAAAAACCTGAGGCTGGAATAAAGGCCTATGAGTAGGCCTGCCTCTTCTATCCCTTGCATGATGCTTTTTGGTGGTAGCAGTTCTTTCTTTGGCTGCTGCACTTTTATATGCAGCCTTGTATTGATCCATTTTCTTCATATATACCTCTGTTTGGTCCCCAGAGACACAGGGTCACATGGAAAATCCATGGCCTTAGTCTGGGTATCTTGTGTCAGGTTAGTGGTTCTAAGCCAGGCAAACCTTCTGAGGGACACAGCAGAGGCCATCTGCCTGGATGCAGTGTCATTCGAGTCCACTGCCATCCTGAACTGTGTCTGAGCAACTTCAATACCCCTTTTTACAGCCTCCTTCAGGTCAGCAGCCATGGGGGGGCTGCCTTAGCAAGTAACAATACTGTGGTCCACATGTTCTTCTGATATCTGGCTGTATAGGCCATGTAAGGTGCCTGCCTAACAGCCACAGAAGATCCCAAGTAAACTTTTTTGGCTATGGAATCTACCCTCCCAGAATCCTTGTCTGGAGGGTGAGAGGCCAGAGGGATGCCAGCTTTGTCACAAGCTGCAGCCTGTGCCACACCTTCATGGCTGGGTGCCCAAAGAGGAATTCAGCCCCAGTCTTAGTCACCCAGTAATTCTTATCCACCTTCCTGTCTGTGGGTGGGATAGAAGTGGGGGTTTGCAGAACTTTCATCATCTGCTTTAGATGAGACTTATGAAGAGGAAGGAGTAGCCTCTTTTCTGGTGGCACATCCATCATCTCCTTATAGTCCTCTTCCTCCTCATCCTCCACGGATTCCTGGATAGGAGGTCGAGGGACTGAGCCACTTGCATCATAAAAGCAAAATATGAGGTAAAATCCTCTGTTCCCATGACAGGGGAATCTGGTCTGTGAGGATCAGGGGAAATGTCTGGATCAATAGGATCCCCAAAATCCACATCATCTTCATCATCAGGCTTATTCCCAAAGTTATTGTCCCCATAAGGATCCCCACCTTGGTCTGTTAAATCGAGGATAACATTTGAACTGGGAGTTTGTGGAAATGGTTGTTTGCCAGCCGGAACCAGGGACTGTAATGACTGAATAATCCTGATCACATTAGCGGTCTTTTTGGCAGAAGGAACCGCGGTTTGTTTCGGTTCTGGTTCCAGGTGCTTTTCCTTTTTCTTGATCGCAATGGCTGGTTCAGCAGCCTTATCTGTGGTTCATTTTTTTGAAGTAGAGCTATTGCCCCTTTCAGAGGGCAGCTCTTCTGGTTCAACCTATTGCTCTGTGGCTGGGTTAGCAGCCTTTTCCGCCATTCTTTCCGACAGTCTTTTAAACCGTCTATCCAAGGTGGACTGTGGCAAATTAGCACAAATCTCACATTCTGTCTGTAAGTGGTCAGACCTCAGACAGAATAAACAAATTAATTGTGGATCTGCTTTAGCAAAAAGTTCTCCACACTCGGTACAGTGCTGGAAACCTGTGGGTCCTGTTCTCTTTTTTGTTTTCTGTGACATAACCCAAATCACCACACCAAAAGTAAAATCTTTTTTTTTTTGGTTGCAGAAACCGACATAAAAACCAAGAGTTACCCTGAAATAATGAAAATAGAATAGAATATCAGGAGTTACCCTGGTTGAATTTAAATATGGATAAAACCAGGAGTTACCCCGGTTAAAACACAGCTAATAATAAACTGACTACACCGAGCTGGAAAAGAAAATTTAACTTTAATCAGTTGAAGAACCAGGAGGAAAGCAACTACTTATAATAATAATAATAACATTTATTTAATTAAGCACCTTTCAAAATTTCAAAGCACTGTACATCAAGAGCAAACATGAAACATATTCAATACATTCAATAAAACAAATATAAACATATATATATACTTTCCCCTACTTGACTAAAATCTAAACAATTACTACCTGAAAACCAAGAACAGTGAAAAGAATACCAATAAAATAAATTTTACTAGAGAATAAACCAAGAAAATAAAGTTTCTTCAAACGATAAAGGGCAGCTCTCCGGAGATGTCTTACTGAGGCAAGTGGAAATAAAGAATCTGTTGTTTTAAAACTGTTTACCAGGGATAGTGATTTGAAAACCGAACTCAAGCCTGGCATTCCATCATTTGTATAAGTTCTATTAACCATTTCGGCTCTGGGGCAGTCCTATGGTGAGACCAAAACAGCAAAAGTCAGAATACAGGAAGATTTCCTGGGGTTTGAAAACCTTTTATAAGTACATTAGGGAGCAAAGAAAGACAACAGGAGGGATAGCAAGGCTGAATAAAGGGGACGGTGGGTGGACAGAGAGGGACAATGAAAAGGCAGGGACACTGAATGAGTATTTCTGCTCAGTATTCAAAAAATAATAGGAGGAGGAAGGTACCTAATCCAATCAACAGAAGCACTCTGGATAGGGGGTCGATCCCAGTCCTTTCACAGAAGAAAGAGTTCTGAAAGAACTCCTAAAACTGAAGGTGGGCAAAGCAATGGGGCCTAAAGGGATCCACCCCAGAATTCTAAAAGAACTAAGGGGAGAACTAGTGACACCACTGGCTATTCTTTTTAACAAATCATGGGAGGATGGTGTGGTACCTGAGGACTGGAGAAGGAGGACAGATGTGATTCCCCTTCACAAAAGTGGGAGGAAGACAGAGGCAGGAAACTACAGACCTGTCAGTTTGACCTCAGTGGTAGGGAAAATGATGGAATCACTTCTGAAGGAAAGAACTGTTGAGTACCTAGAGGACAGTGGGGCACAGGACCCAAGGCAGGATCGATTCACAGCAGGAAGGTCATATCAGACAAATCTAATTAATTTCTTTGACTGGGTGACCAAAGCAGTACACCAGGGATGGGCTGTGGACATGGCCTACCTAGACCCTTTGTCTGTTGTTCATCACTGTGTAATGGCTACTACTGTCTATATAACTTTATGGCTGTTGAACTATGTGGGTGCCACCTTGTGGCCGGGGTTGTATCTGAAAACAGTCCATTGGATCAGCACACTTACCCGGTTAACAAAGACATAAACAAATAAACAAAATAAATAAAAAAAAAAGACTTTAGCAAGGCATCTGACACAGTTCCACACAAAAGATTAGTAAACAAATTAGCCTGCCTGGGAGTGGGTCCCAGGGTGGTAGCCTGGGTAAAACATTGGCTGGACAACAGGACACAGCTGGTAATAGTAAATGAAGTCTACGCTGAAGAAAGAGGGGTTACTAGTAGGGTACCGCAGGGTTCAGTACTGGGGTCGGTCCTTTTTAATGTCTTTATTAGTGACATTGCAGAGGGACTGGAAGGAAAAGTATACCTCTTTGCAGATGACACAAAGATCTGCAACAAGGTTGATACACAAGGAGTGGAAAGGATGAGAAGGGACTTGGCAAGGTTGGAGGAATGGTCAGAAGTATGGCAGGTTGGATTCAATGCAAAGAAGTGCAAAGTAATGCACCTGGGAAATAGAAACCCAGAGGAAGACTACACAATGGGGGGGTAGTAACAATAACAAAAATGGAAAGGGACCTGGAGGTAATCATATCAGATGACCTAAAGGTTAGCAAACAATGTGAGAAGGCAGTAGGGATGGCTGGGATGATACTGAGATGTATAAGGAGAGGCATCACCAGTAGAAAACAGGAAGTTATTATCCCTCTGTACAGACAACTGGTGAGACCCATCTGGAGTACTGCATCCAATTCTGGAGACCCCATCTCTGCAAGGATACAGACAGGATGGAGGCAGTCCAGAGGAGGGCAACTAAAATGGTGCAAGGTCTGCAACAAAAGCCATATGAGGAGAAACTAAAGGAGCTTAATATGTATACTATTGAGGAAAAGAGGGTGAGGGGGGACATGATAGAAACTTTTAAGTACCTCAAGGGAATCAATAAAGTCCAAGAGGGTAGCATCTATCAGAAAAAGAGATGTGCAAGAACAAGGGGACATAATTTGAAGATAGAGATGTGGACAGCTCAGGGCAAAGTGAAGAAGCATTTTTTCACAGATAGGGTGGTGGATGCATGGAATGGCCTTCCTGAGGAGGTCGTGGGGTCAAAAACAATGGGGGAATTCAAGAACGCGTGGGACAGATATATGGCAATTCTTGTGGGGGTAGGAAAAAATAGGCTGTTGGTTAACTAGCATCTGCAACTTATCCAATAGGTGGGGAAATGGGCAGACTAGGTGGGCCAAGTGGTCCTTATCTACTGTCAAAGTCTATGCTTCTATGTAAAACCCTAGTTGAGGTGGTGCCAAAGAATAGCACCAAATCAGTTTGCTCAGTTAGGAATACTGTTACAGGGACCAAGAAAGTCCACGTTGATTTGAAAAAGGTTATAACGCAGCTGTGGTAGTTCTGTCCAATGAATACTCACAAAGTAACTAATCAATGCACTGATAACTGCTCTGATTTGTGTTTCTGTGGCCAAACATTAATTCAATTAATTTCGTGTTGTGCTCCATGCCTCCGGCGCCTACTAAAGGAAGGGTCAAGGAGAACTGTGTGTTGCTGCGGTCATTTTAACACCTACAGGTCAATCCTGTCTCAACAGTTCCTCAGGAAAGGAGTGATGGTGAGTCATGTTTGGTAGGTAAATTTGATTGCTCGACTAAATGTCATTACAAATCATTACAAGAAATAAGTACACAAGCCATTAATTACACAGACACTCAGTAAAGTCTGCACATTAATGACCCGTAAATTGCAAAGTATTGTTAAGAAAGTTTTCTCCACAAAGAAGACAAAACTTTGCACTGTGAAATAAAAGTATTACATCATTTAGATCATGACAACTCATCATCATGTAAGAGCATGTAAGAATTTATAGAGAGAGAATTCAGAATGTTTCTGTCATTTGAATTAAACAAAAATATTATAAGTTCCTCAGAAGGGAGGCCAAGGGTACCCAGTATAGAAGCCAGCCAGTTTTTCCTTGCAATTTCGTACCATGGACAATGTGCTTAAGATCGTTCTGATGTCTTGTAAATATGGATTTTAGGATCCCTAATGGCAATTTCATTGTATAAATAAAAAATTTACCTACCTATGATGTCCATGTAAGCAACTGCATTTACAGCTTAAGATTCCAGGTCTTTTCTAGTCATATAAAATGTAATTTGCTAGAAAAATCTCTAGCCTGTATCTTGTTAGAACTCTCCTCTCCTCTCCTCTGGGTTTGTCATGATAATTAGGTAAGGTTCCAAGTTGTGTCTTGTTTTAATAATTGGTGAGTGGTGTCACTGATTGTCTACAATGGGATCCTGGCATTCACATGTTTCATTTACAACACCCCTATACACAGGATTGCACTGAGCCATGCCTACCCCATCAGGTGCAGTCATTAAACAAAGCAAAGAGCGAAGGGGGTGTTCACAAGCTATCTTGCAAAGTGGCTTTTCCCTCTACCCCTGTTGTATACAAGTAAAATAATAAAGGAAAGGTTGGTGGAATATCTAGAGGAGCATGGTCTCCAGGATGAGAGGTAGCATGGGTTCATAGAGGGAGATCATGTCAAACAAATCTGATTGACTTCTTTAACTGTGTCACTAAGACAGTAGACATGGACCAAGTGGTAGACATCCTCTATCTTGATTTCAGCAAGGCCTTTGACTCTGTGCCCCACATAAGGTTGATCAGGAAGTTGGTGGATCTTGGAGTTGGGGGAAAGATGGTCAAGTGGGTGGAAAACTGGCTGAGGGACAGACCCCAGAGGGTGGTGGTGGGGGTAGAGTTACCTGGCACCAGAGAGGTAACCAGTGGGGTCCCACAGGGCTCTTTGCTGGGGCCGGTGTTGTTCAATGTCTTCATCAATGACATTGGGGATGGCATTAAAGACAAAATGTGCCTATTCGCAAATGATACAAAGCTCTGTGGGAGTGTGGACACAGCAGGAGGGATACAGGACCTACAGGAAGATCTGGCAAAGCTGGGGAGGTGGTCCAGGATCTGACAGCTTGGCTTCAATGCCAAGAAATGCAAAGTTATGCTTATTGGAGCAAAGAATTCCAGTACAGAGTATTACCTGGGTGGAGTGTGAGTATCTGCATCAGAGGAGGAGAAGGACCTGGGACTGATGATCACTAGTGACCTGAAGCACTCCATGCAATGCAAGAAAGCAGCAGCAAAGGCAAACAAGATGCTGGGATGCATAGCTAGGGGGATCAGTAGTAGGAGAGAGGAGGTTATTCTGCCCTTTTAAAGGTCACTGGTAAGGCCACATCTAGAGCATGGAGTTCAATACTGGTGCCCACACCTCAGAAAGGACATTAACCTGCTGGAGAAGGTACAGAGGAGGACTTCAAAGATGATAGCCAGTCAGCAGGGCAAGACATACAAGGAAGGGTTGAGGGCACTGAACATGTACTCCCTAGAAGACAGGAGAGAGAGAGAGAGAGAGAGAGGGGGGACATGATTGGGACATTCAAGTATCTGAAAGGGATAAATAAGGTTGATAAGGAGAGTCTCTTTAAGTTGAGTGGCAAACATATCGCAAGGGGGCACAGTCTTAAGCTGGAGGGTGGGAGATTTAGGAGGGAGGTCAGAAAGCACTTCTTCACAAAGAGGGTAGTGAACACTTGGAATGCACTGCTGGAAGAGGTCATCTTATTGAAGACAGTGGGAAGCTTTAAGAGAGGCTGAGATAGGCATGGGGAAGGTAAGGATCATGGGGAGGAGGATGGGAGGAGTGGGGAGGGAGGGCAGGGACAGTAGCTCAAGCTATGGACCCTGCAATACGAGCAGGCTTGATAGACTGAATGGCCTTCTTCTGCTGGTTTCTTCGTATGTTCATATGTAAATAGAATAGTGTAGGGGCATCCATAGACAGTGAGGCTGAGTTTCTACCAAGAGGCGGAGATGACATCATAGGGACCTCGAGAGTAAAGCTCCTGAGGTCCCTGATGTCATTGCAACCCCAACACGGAAACACATGCCAAACTGAGCTTTGGTTGCCCATGTATTATTTTAGATAGCACATAGGTTTTATAGTGTACAAGTAAATACAATGGAGCTGGCAGTAGCACTTCAGTTGTTTGTAAAAGCAAGGAAAAAAGTTACATTTAAAATGTAAAATATGAATGGCAGATTTGTGTTTCAGGTGTAGGGAAGCCTCAGGAGGAGAGACTACTGGGACAAACTTCAATGGGAAAAGTGATATAGTACAGTAGTGATGTCACTACTATACTACAAAACCGTTTCATGACATTCAAACTGTACTATAGCAAGAAAATCACACATATAGAAATCCATACACAAAAAGGGGATAAGCATGTATTGTATAAGCAATACGCCATGATGGATTGTGCAATAAAGGCTTTTAAAGTATGTCACAGAGAGTGAAGCATGAGGCTGAAGGCCGAGTGTCCTTATACTCCTGAGAACTGCATTCAAATCCTTTAGTGCACACCCTGGAGTAGCTTATTGTGCTTATAAAATGACACATTGCTCTTTTGTATGATATGTAAAGTAGAAACACAAAAACACAGAATTTGGTGGTAGATAAGGACCACTTGGCCAATCCAGTCTGATCATTTCTCCCTCTCTGTACTATCATATCAGACCCTGCCTGATCTATAGCTTGCTGGCCCAAACTGCCCCCTCATCATATCACCTTAGGTCTTAGGGGTCTGCCACATTCAAGGTACCTGTGACTAGGACCAGGATAGGTGAGAGGGACTTCACAGCATGTGCCCCTAAACTTTGGAATACCTTCCTAACCCAGGTCCGTGCTGCCCCCTCACAGGGCAGCCTGCACTCTTCCCTATGGAGCATCTTAAAAGTGCATCGGCCTGCGGATGTCAAAAAAACCCATGACATATGTTTAGCACTTGTACCCATACAAAACTGCCGACCCTTAAAATGTAGTATTTCTGTACTGCCCCAAACTTGATGCAAAATGTGTAATCTTACCTTGTAGTCTCATGATGTGTAACCTGTTCCTAATTATGTGATGTGTAATCTTACCTTGCAGTCTCACTATGTGTGACCTGCTCTTAATTAAGTGCCATGTTGTCCCAAGGTTGTAAATATGTAATTTCCTGTACTCTCCCCGGTTGTACCTGAAAACAGGCAAATTGCTTGTCTAGTGTACTTACCTAGTTAGCAAAAGCTAAATAAATAAATAAAATAATATAGCTGTCAGCTATGGTTTCCTCATGCTTATTCCATACATTCTTGAACTCCACCATGGTTTTTGCCCTCACTACCTCCACTGCAAGGCCATTCCACCATTCTTTTTGTGAAGAAGTACTTCTTCACATTTCTCCTCAATCTACCCCCCCCAGCTTCATAGCATACCCCTTGTTCCTGAGCACCTTTTCATCTGAAAAATACTTCTCACCTGTACCTTATTTACCCCTGTGAAGTATTTAAAGGTCTCTATCATCTGTCTCTCTCCCCCCATGCTAAAATATTTTTACATAAATCATTTTTTTAAATACATTTTAATCAGCAAAATACAAATATGAAATAGTCCCTGATTTTCTACCCAACTGGGCTTTTCTTTGCCTTGGTAATAAGATCTGGCATGTGACAGTGCAGTGCTAGGAAATTACTGCACTGTCAGGTGACATCTCTCAGCCAATTAAGTTTCTAGATTTGTTCTTGCCATTGTATAAATATTGTTAATCAAGTAATAAAAGTGTACGACATGCAGATTTGGGGTAGCCCACACATCAGGCACAGTGCTGCATAGGTGGGGGTTGGGCAGTGTTCCCTAAAATGACCAGGTTTAAAAAGTGATTCAAAGGTCAGTCCCATTTAGCACCAGTTTGGGTTTGCAATAGGACTGGAAAAGGTTTGTTCCTTTCATCCTGAAATTAATAAGTTTTACACTTTATGCAAAAAGTCTAATAATTTCACACCAGCTACAGCTAGAATGATGCATATATAGTATCTATAAATTAGTAATTTCCTTACCTTTTTCACCCAGTTCAGTTCTCGTTAGACTTGTAAAATTTGAATCAAAACACAATATACCTGTAACATAAATGAGAGAGATGACATTTTGAAATCAGCGACAAAATAATATTCTGCTTTTTCATGTTGATTGTGCACAGCGCAAGAAACATATTGGGACAGCTTTCTCAGAAGCAGGCTGTGGAGGCGCAGCACTGTTGTGGCCAATGCCCCCACAGCCTGCAAAGGCTTGTCTCACTTCCCCCAATGCCGTTGCACACTGCTGGTGACAGTAGTTTGGAACGTTGCCACCAACTTGTGACAGTTTTGCCGCTGCAATGAGGGGCTGCCTCATCATTGCAGTGTCAGCCATCCACTGCAATGAGGGCACTGCGACCCATCATTGCAGGGTGGAACTTCCAAACCCTGATATTGTTTGTGAACATGGCGGCAGCTTGCGCCCGTGTTCCTAACAATATAACCCCACCACCACATGTTTATTTGTCATAGAAGGGCCCCAATCCCATTGGCTTAGTGCCCAAATCTTGATTTTTGCTGATGAGCCCACTCCTGTCAGCATTCTGTAACCTCCCGCTTCATTGTTCCGCCAATGGGGTGCCCGTCCCCATTGGCATAATCTAACCTCCCCTTTGTTGTGTGCTGACAGGGGTGCCCAATCCCCCATCAGCTACTGCTGCTCCCCCCAAAGAAGGAGTCATTTGGCACATTGGGAGCCCGCCCCAGTGTGCCACAATGCCCCTGTGAAAGAAAAAACTGTTCCATGATGTTTTTTTTAACCTGAAAAAAAGGAAACTGTACCTCAAAGGTTTCCCTGTCCCCCCGCAACCTGCACCCAACCACTGCGCACCCTGCCTCCCCACACCCCCATCACCCCATACTTACCTCCAGAGCTCGGCACGACGATCTTCGGTGGACCGGGAATATGTCTGCACTCTTCAAAGCAGACCGCGAACTGAGAAAATGCTGGTAAGCTGTATAATGGAATAAATAGGGTTTTGTCAACTTTAATGCATATCTCAGGCATTTTGGGGAATTTTGGCACCAAATTTTCAACAGGGGTTTTGGGGCCCCTCCTCATGAATTCTTGAACTGTCATGGCATTAATCAGCCCCGAAAGGTGATTTTGTGGTCACTGCATGGAATCACCTTTTGGGGCCGATTAATGAAATGACAGTGCCAGTGTTAATGAGGTGGGCTCTCAAAATGCCTATGCTGCAAATTTGGTGGGAAAAATCCAAAAAATGACTGTTTTATGAGCATGCACTGTGCAGTTGATACACACGCTCATAACTTCATGAATTTGCAATATTTTCATGCCAGATTTTCAACATTGCCATTTTTTCACACCTCCTTGTGAACAGTATAGCTGTCATTGTTCACATGCTGGCACAAATGTGTATTCGCACTTCCAGCGCAGAATAGCGTGGTGCTGTGGGAAATCAGTGTTTGGGACAGATTAAGAAAATGACAGTGACACTGTTCATGAGTAAAGGTCCTAAAATGGCTATGTTGAAAATTTGGTAACAATAGTCCATATAAATGACTGTGTTACGAGCATGCATTTCGCAGTTTGCACGCACACTCGTAACTTCACGAATTTATAATGTTTTCACTCCAGATTTTCAACATTGCCTTTTTCCCACACCTACTTATGAACAGTGCAGCTGTCATTTTTCCCACCCTGGCCGAAATGTGTTTGCACACTTCCGGTGCAGAATATAGAGCGGTCGCTGTGGGAAATCACTGTGTGGGACAGATTAAGAAAATGACAGTGATACTGTTTATGAGCAGAGGTCCTAAAATGCCTATGTTGAAAATTTGGTGATGATATCCCATCAAATGACTGTGTTACAAGTATGTGTTGAACACTTTCCACACACCCTTGTAACTTCGAAGATTTGTAATATTGTCATGCAAAATTTAAACAATGGCATTTTTTCACACCTCCTTATGAGCAGAACAACTGTCATTTTTTCATATCCTGACTGAAATGTGGTTTCACAGTTGTGGTACAGAATAACACGGTCACTCTGGGAAATCAGTGTTCAGGACAGATTAAGAAAATGACAGTGGCACTGTTCATGAGCAGAGGTCCTAAAATCCCTAAAAATTTGGTGATGAAACTCCATAACATGACTGTGTTACAAGCGTGCGTTGAACTGTTTCCACGCACCCTTGTAACTTCGCAAATTTGTAATATTTTCATGCCACATTTTCAACAGTGGCATTTTTTTACACCTTCTTATGAATGGTACAGCTGTCATTTTTCACATCCTGGCTAAAATATGTTTTTGCAGTTGCTGGAGAATAGCACAGTCACTGTGGGAAATCAGTGTTTGGGACAGATCAAGATCGAACGAGTGACAGGAGAGTGCCCAAGCTCAACTGAGCTCTGTCGGGACTGCTGCAGAATTGTTTGTGAGCAGAAAAAGGCCCCAACACAAGAGCCCAGTACAAAAGGGCAGCCTGCAGCACTGGGGGAAACAGAACGAGAGAGCGAGTGAGGGAGGGGAGTGAGCGAACTCAGTAGAGTGCTGTCAGGACTGCTGCAGATTTCTTTGTGGACAGAAAAAGGCATCAATACAGGCAGGGGCCCAGTACAAAAGTCCAGCCTGCAGCAGTGGGAGAAACAGTGCAAGTGAGTGAGATGGGGACTGAGTGAGCTCAACGGAGCTCTAGCAGGACTGCTGCGGATTTCTTTGTGGGCAGAAAAAGGCACCAATGCAAGCAGGTGACCCATACAAAAGGGCCGCTTGCAACACCAGGACAAACAGAATGAGCGCGTGCCAGAGGGAGACTGAGCAACTTCAATGGAGCTCTGTTGGGACAGCTGCGGATTTCTTTGTGGGCAGGAAAAAGGTGCCAACAGAGGCAGGAGCCCAGTATAAAAGGGCAGCATGCAGCGCCAGGAGAAACAGAATGACTGAGTGACACAGGGGAAGTGAATGACCTCAATGGAACTCTGTCTTGATAATTGTGGACTTCTTTGTGGGCAGAAAAAAGTGCCAATGCAGGCAGAAGCCCAGTACAAAAGGGCAGCCTGCAGCACCGGGAGAAACACAATGAGTAAGTGAGAGAGGGGGAGTAAGCGAACTCAGTGGAGCTCTATCATGACTGCTGCAGATTTCTTTGTTGGCAGAAAAAGGCGGCAACGCAGGCAGGAGCCCAGTACAAAAGGCCAGCCTGCAGCACTGGCAGAAACGGAACGAGTGAGTGAGAGAGAGAAGGAGTCAGCAGGCTCAACAGACCTGTGTCAGGACTGCTGCAGATTTCCTTGTGGGCAGAAAAAGCCACCAACAGAGGCAAAAGCCCAGTGCAAAAGGGCAGCCTGCAGTGCCAGGAGAAACAGAATGAGCGACTGAGAGAGGGGGAGTGAGCCACCTCAACGGAGCTCTGTCAGGACAGCTGCAGATTTCTTAGTGGGTAGAACAAGGTGCCAATGCAGAGCCCAGTACAAAAGAGCAGCCTGCAGCACTAGGAGAAACAGACTGAGCAAGTGACAGAGGGGCAGTGAGCGAGCTCAACACACCAACATTCGGCATCGGCAAATGTTTATTTCTATTTGTCTTCAGCCTCACAGCCCTCCCCTTTCAGATGAAGCATTCAGACTGTGGTGCTGGGGGGAGGGCACACTTGGGACACAGAAACCTGGGGCCCAGGGCTAACTCACTGTAGTTGCCATGCCACTTCAGTCTGGTACTGTTACATCTACTTTGTGTTTCCATGTAAATGTGGCGTGATCTCATATATTCCTGTCTGATTCAGAAACAGGGTGTTTTATGAAAAGATGCTGAGTGTTTTCAGGGCAGAGAAGAGCCCAGCTGAGTGCCCCCACAGACACCCCAGAGGAGAAAAGAGATAGGAGAAGATGACAGTGACTTTCAAGTATATCAAGGGTATAAACAAGGTACAGGAGGGCAGCATCTTTCAGAAAAGAAGGTATACAAAATCATGGGGGTGTGATATGGGGGGGGGAGGCAGGCTTAGGGACAACGTGAGGAAGTACATTAAAAAAAGGAAAAAGCATACCATAAATTTAAGTGAAATCCATCTGATAGTATTTCCAAATCAGATAGAAGAGAACAAAACTTATTAAAAAATTATTAGAATGGCTAAATAACAGACAGAATTTAAAACAACCCATTTAAATTACAACTGTCTTTATTTGCATACATCAACAAAAAGCATACATCTAGAAATATTGGACCCATGGTACAAAATGGGGATGTTCTTACTGATAACATACATATGGCTAACTTTTTCAACACCTATTTTTGCTCTGTTTTCAGTAGAAATCATAACATTAATAAACCGATTAATGGGTCACTTCCCACAGATCATTATATCTCAGATAAGGAGATTTTTATCAGTACTGGATGAAGTCAAGGCAAATATTAGTCCAGGACCTGACTGCATAAATACAAAATTCCTGAAAAAGTTGCCTAAATATCTGGCAGGTCCACTAGCCTTCATCTTTAACAAATCTCTGGCCTTGGGAGAGGTACCGATGGACTGGCATACAGCTATCATAACCCCAATATTTAAAAAGGGAAGCAGAGACAACATTGAGAGCTATAGGTCAATCAGCATTATATCCCTATGTTGCAAGGTTATGGAGAAACTCATTAAAACATGCTTTGAAGGTGAAATAGACACTTAGGGATTAACAGACATGGACCAGCTGGTTTTAGAGAGGGATTCTCTTGTACAACTAACCTGGTGTCTTTTTTATAATCAGGTCAGCCTTGAGCTTGACAATGGAAACCCAGCGGATGTTATTCTCTTGGATCTTAGCAAAGTATTCGATAGAGTTCCCCATGACATTCTAATAAGTAAATTATAAAACATGGGCTTTTCTCTTTGCTGGGTCAAATGGGATGCAAGTTGGCTGTCGAACTGCATTCAGCGTGTAAAAGTTAATGGGCAATTGTCTGAGGAGGGAATGGTGAGCAGTGGGGTCCCTCGGGGTTCTGTGCCAGGACCCTTGCTGTTTTGTATCTTCATCAGTGATATGAATACTAATGTACAGAATTTAATTTCCAGATTTGCAGGTGATGCACTTAGATGGAGTGGTAGATACTGACTGCAAGTACTGTACGCCTCCTTTAAAAATTTTTAAAAAGTATAGAAAACTGGACCACAACAAACAGCATGTTGTTTGGTATTGGTAAGGGTTGTGTAATGCATTTCAGAAAACAGAACGCCCACTACAAATATTTATTAAATGGCCAACAAAATAAGGTTACCAAAAAGGAAAAGGATCTGGGAATGATAGTAAATAACACACTGACAGCTTCTGACCACTGTGCAACAACAACTAAGAAAGCAACAGGCCTAATTCAAACTATTAAGTGTGCATTTGTTTCCAGAAACAAACAGTGTTATCTACCATGATACAGAAACTACATTAGACCTTATCTGGCTTAAGCTTCCCCATTCCGGAGTCCATACTTACATGGTGACATTAACCTAGTAGAAAGGATGCAAAGGCAGGTCACTAAAGTGAGGTTCCACCAAGCTGCATCGACAACAAAGTTGTTGACATGAGGCATGGCAAAACCTCGCATACCGACTGGCAAAATGTCGCCCGTCGATATATGGCGATGTTTCTTAAGGGAAGCTGTGCCCCCCGCACCCCCCATGTGGAGGGCTGTGCCACTTGCCCCCCCCCATTACTAATATAATCAACTCTGAGTCAGAGTTGATTGTGAAGGGGGTGAAACACTGTCAAAAATGGCACCAGTGTGCAGTGGAACCCTTACAGCGACAACTTCGAAACTGTTTGAAAGTGTTGCTGCAAAGGGGTCTCGCTGTGCCCGTGTCGATGTGCCAACATGGTACCCTAAAAGGAAACCAGAATTTAAAAATAAATCATATGAGGAAAGGTTGAGGGAGACCGAACTAATTACATTGCAAGATAGAAGACTGAAGGGATTTGCTCCTTATATTCAAAATACATAACTCGTCAAAACTACTTTCTAAATGCACTAGACTGAAAGTTAGCGAGACCCACTACTTTGAGATCCCACAACAAACAGCTTGTGTTTACGTGTGCCAATAGTGTAAAGAGAGCTCACTTTTTTACAGTACAATCGGCAAAGGCCTGTAATAAACTTCCACAAGATCTAGTTGGGAAAAAAAGATATAGGATTTTAAAAATGGTGCAGACAAACTTCTATTCACACCCTAAAACATGGTATAATCACCCATGCAATATGGGAAACAAACCTGATGGGCAAAATTACCTATTTTTTTTCCTATTTATTTGTACTTTTCGTGCCCTCTGGGTCATTGCCTCAGCTCTGGTCACGGCCCCCTGGACTCCCACCTCCGGTAATGGCCAGTGCTCCTCACGGTCACCCCAGGCTTACACCCCCCCAGAGGGTGGGGTTGTGACACCGCCTCCCCAAGATGGCGCCGCACTACTGTTCCTGGTCAGGACAGCCTAGCACCAGAGGCAAATGGAAGCTCAGGGGAGGGCCTCATGAAGACGACCCAGGCTGCAGTTTACTTCCCTGTAAGCAAGGGTGGGACATGCTATGATGACCAGCATCCACCCCACCCCTGAGTGTTACAGTAGCATCTGTGCATGATCAGTAAACCCAGCCTCTGCTGGGTGTCACTGATGCACCAGACACATGGCCTCCCCTCCCGGAGAAGGAGAGCAGTCCTAGGGACGCTCAGTCCTTCTCCCCCCAGCTGGCCCTCTGATGACCCAGGTTCATTCTTGAACCCCGGTCGCCAGCATTGCAAGATGAAATCCAACCACTGCACTTGTGGTCCAGCTCCTGGTTTTGTTATTAAAAACCTAGTAAACCTAGTAAGTACTTTTTCACAGAAAGAGTAGCGGATGCTTGGAACAGCCTCCCTGTGGAGGTGGTAAGGGCAAAAACAGTAGGGGAATTCAAGAATGTATGCAATAGACATGACAGTACTCTAGCAATAGGGAAGAGAAGGTAAGTCATAGATCAACTAGGGTCTACAGTAATGCATTAGGTAGGGAAAATGGGCAGACTAGGTGGGCCTCAGGGTCCTTATCTGCCATCACCTTCTATGTATCTACATACCTATGTTTCTATACTGCCAAGGTCCACTGACCTGTGGATTCCTTGGGTTCCATTGGGTCCCAAGGCAATGATTCTGGTGTGTAAGTCAGTGACCAAGGCATGCTTCTTCCTGAAGGTACTGCTCTAGATACCAGAAAAAATGCAATGGCGCCACACTGAGGGCAGTATTGGGTGCTCTCAGCAGCAGAAAATGTTTGTTTACAGTGAATGCACAAAAAGGTGCACAATGGCAGTTCAAGAACACAGATTTTATTCACAAAATGACAGTCAGGTGCCAGTGGCATGGAGGGTTGAGGCACTGGATGTCACATCTCCCATCATGTCAGTGACTGGGGTATGCTGACGGACTCGCACCACTGGGGACCGTCTGGGGCAGGGGCAGGACTGAGCGTCTGACTGTTCTCCTCTCTTGGGGAGGGGAGGGGAGCGGGGGCAGTTGCAATGCTCCTACACTGTCACCACATGGAGACATGGTGGTAGGGCAGCAGCAGTGGCTCAAAAGGGACTGCCCGCAGCAGGCACTGTAACACGTCTGCGCCTCCATGCGACATATATCACACATCACTACTGCCATTCTGGGGTGGTAATACAAGGAAAAGGCTAGGCAGGCAACCATGACATCCCTCTGTGCCACCCCCCAGTCTGCAACACCGCCTGGGATGCCTGCCCTTCAGGATATGTATTCGGAGGGGATGGACTGTCCCCTTCTGGCCCCACCATGGGGGAAATTCATGGGGGAACTTTGCCAGGTAAGTCCCATGGGAGGCGGTTGTTGGTAAGTGGGGACAGGGCAGGGGTTGAGGGCACTCACCTGTAGCAGAAATGATAAAAATCTTTATTGGAAAAAAATCACAGCCAGGCCACACCCCTGGTGCCATATGGTGGGGCACTTGCTTGGAATACTGGGACATGGGTTCATGACACTAGCATGAAACTTCAGGTGTGGAGATGGGCAGGTAGTGCTTAGAGTCGGCACTTTGACGCTCTTCTTCTGGGGGAATGGGGAAGGAGGACTACATGCCGCAGCCAGTTTTGGAATTGCTCATTATGAGGTTTGGGAGCTATGGTGGCCCATGAGGGCCAGATCTTTTTATTACTGTTAATCACATTTTAGTGAGAATACATAAAGCAACATAACATGCAATATCACTACAAAACAAATCAGGTCAGCACAATGAAATACGATAATATACATTGACTGTATGGTCCAAAACATCATCCACACAGGGCGGGAGATAGTTCCTGTATAATACAAGCCCACCCCTCTGTGTTTATGGAAGGTGAACATTTAGTGTTCTCAGAAATATACACGCTGGCTTCACACTCTCTATTTACTTTCTGGAGATGGGGGGGTATTGACCGGGGAGGGGGACGTTTGGGAGGGGAACTATAATAGAGGTGGTGCACTAGCAAAGTCTGTTTCTCTTTGTGGTGGGCAGTTCCACCTCAGGTGGAGGGCGTGTGTGGTGTCCTAGCAGCGGGTCTGTACAGGAGGGGGAGGAGACACAGGGACCACAACTCCACCTAGCTCACCACACATAGCCACCTTAAGTGGAGAAGCAGGTAGAAAGCAGTGGTCCCCTAACTCCTAACCCCAGGGACATTTCAGGGAACTCCATGCCGGTAGCCCAATCAAATGCTGGGAAGGGGACCATGAAACCCTTGAGAGGAATCAGAGCCTGATCTTTAATTTGAGCCCCTTTCCTATTATACACCAATGGCAATGATGGTGAAGTATCAGGCCTCACTTCAGAATTGTGAGGGCTGAGCCCTGGCAAGCCCCGCTCTAATCGGGCTGACAGTATAGCCTAGAATTTAGAGTAATGAGCTGTGAATGAGTTTGGTACATCCAGCAGACAGACTTGGGTTTGATTCCCACAACCTCCACTTGCATACTGTGTGACTCTGAGCAAGTCAGTTAACCTCCCAGTGCTCCCGGGTCACCCCTGAAAACAGGCACCTGTGCCTAGAGGGCCTTAACCGGTTAACAAAAAAAAAAACATTCCAACACATTGGAGCAGCTAGGCATGTCCCTGTGGCTGTGCATGACACAGAAGGGCAGAAGGCATCCCATCAGTGTACTCTGGGTGATAACCTTTATCTTTATTCTTTTTTGTTGGTTTCTAAAGTCAAATTCTTGTTTTAATTTACTTAACATATATAATAAAAATATGAGTATAGAATCCACAAAATTGTATTATGATCTGTCATCAGAAGATGGTGCCAGACAAAATAACTGCCACAGTGAATAACAGAGCTGTATGTATGTATGTATGTAGTAGTGATGCCATATGCAGCCATCTGGGGGGATGCAGACCTTCACCCCTTCATGTTATTTTTTGTTCCAGGGATGCAGACTTTGTTTGGGGCTGGTGGTGACTGTTAAGTACCCAAGGCAGCACTTTTCTGTTTGGGGGGGGCATAAGGCCCCATGGTGGAACTTTTTGTTTGAGGTGGGTTACAGACCGTCACTCCTTAGAAAATAGTGTTTGGGAAGGGGCCTTCAGGCCACTTGAAAAACATAATCCATGATCTCAGAGAGTTTGCAGCCTTTGAAAATGTTTAAATGTTACTTACTTTCATTAGATGTATCTGAACAGTTTACATCAGTTTTATTCGCTGCATTCAGTACATCCAGTGCAACGTTAATGCTCTTAACGGACTCATTATACTCCTTGGTAAGATTCGATAAGTAGTTTTCCACAGTGATATTATGAACTACGATAATGCTTCCTCTCCTGTGAACAAAATGTATATGAAGGAATGGAATAATTGAACAAACGGCAAATTTTATTATATAAAAAAAACTTAAGATACCTACTTAAAGAGCATGAATGCAAATCCCTAGGAGCGTGGATGGGCAGTGCATTAAAGTTTAACACATACAGTAAATAAGACTAACGCAAGAATATGGGCCCTAAGAAGAAAACACCAATTTATTAATAATGAGAGCAGGATCTACTATTGCTGCAGAATTTCCCTGAGTTAGAATACAGTAAGCTGGTTTACCATATAGAAACACATAAAACATAGAAGTTGACGGCAGATAAGGACCACATGGCCCATCCAGTCTGCCCATTTTTTCTACCTTATGAATGAATGTATGCCCATAAACAACTATTAGATAAGTTGGGTGTAGCATACAATTGTTCCGATTTGTTCTTGTCTGTCGTTTTGACAGTCACCATTGACACACGTACAGCAAGCTGTCCTGGGACCCATTGTCCCTGAGAATGGATAAGTAGAATGCTTTAATCGTTTACAAAATAATTAACGATTCTATGTCTATAGTTACATTTGAAATGAGGAACCAGCAGTCTCAAAAATTATCAATTGCGGGACCTCCGCAACAGGGGTCTGAATGTACCGGCAATTCAGACAAATTATGGCCATATGACCCTGAACTACTTTGCATCTAAAACTTAGAATTCACGGACTCCTGTAACTCATAACATAGCCAAGCTCTCGGCATTTACAAGTGCCATTAATTCTGACATGGTGGGTAGATGTACATGTTAAGTGACAATTAGTACTGGCGAGGTTTGTGTATGTACTGTATAAATAACACTTTCAAACATATTTTACTCATCTAAATGCTAACCATGAGCTATTTTTTATTTATATTGATGTATGGCCTTAAAGTCCTAAGCATTTCATCCTGTTTAAAAATAAAGATTTTTACTATTACTACTACTAGTATTACCTGTCTTCATGTTTAATAACTAAACAACTGGATATTTTAGTCATATTGCACATTATTTATCAAGTTTTTATTGACCGCGAAAAGAGGGCTAAACAATGCTATTTTCTTTTTTTCCCATCTGCTTTGTGTCCCCTCAGCATCACTTGTTCCCATTCGGCTACTGGCCATCCAGGCCCATCACCCATTTTCCCTATCCCCCAAGGACTGCAACCCTAGCAGGAACAGGGGATGGACGGCAGTCCCTACCCTCCCCCCCACCGATCAAATCCAGCCATAGAGCCATGCACGGCCTGTGGCAGGCAGACCCATCATCCTGCTACTGAGGTATTTTCCACCTGATCATGCAGTTTTGACCTCTGACATTCTGCGTGGCTTCATCACTCATGATGTCATAAGATCAAAATGCACTCAGGGCATTATCAAAGCTTTGCAATTCAGGCCGTAGCATATATATATATATATATATATATATATATATACCCTTTGTTCCCCGGGGTTACTAGAATCCCAGTAAGACCTAGTGGTAGGCAGGGAAGGCAGCTTGTGAAACTCCAGTTAAATGGGTTTCACATAGTCTCACTCTGTCCTCAGTCACAGCTGAGACTTGAGAGATGATATCTTAATAGAATTGTCGCAGCTGCATGAGCCACATTTGGAATCTTCAGCTCAGAGTAAGTTTAGAACCTTGGGAATTCAAAGTCAGTCTTCAGTTTGTCCTTAAGCAAACAAGAAGGACACCAGTAGTGTCTGTTTACCCCCCTCCCTCTGGGGGGGGTGAGGAAAAGTTCTTTGTGGGTTCCAGGGGCAATCCCCTTCTCCCACCCTGGGAAGAAAGCTGCCTGTTTTAATTTAAGTTCAGTCTGTTCATGTATAACAGCAAAGGTTACAGTTTTTCACCTGTGGGGCACCTGCAATGAATGTGTGAGTGTTTGGCCCCATTGGAAGGGGCAAACAACTTCTTTTCTTCAGTTGGATTTCAAGTATTGGGGACTGCTATTTGGGAGGACTATGTCAACTAGGACAAACAAATAGAGCAGTCATCTGTTTAAAGTGTTAATAGATTCAAAGTTCATTGTAGAAGGGGTGCTTCAGGTCATCCACCGTCAATCTACATTTTAAAGTCTAAAGTTCTGTGTGTCCAGAGAAATGGCCGGGTATGGGCTGTGGGAGCTGGAGGTGGGAAAATCCCCCATCTTTAGTAACCAGGTCCACCTCTACGGATTTCTTCTGTGTTTTTGCTACTTGCCTCATGCGCTTGGCCAGTGATGGGGTGGGTACCCAGACGTGGGTCGCAACTTCAAAAATCTCTCTAGGAGTTGCAGACTCTAAGTGGTGCAGGGAGCCACAGGATGGGAACATTACTCCTTTTTGGATGGGAGTCTCCCTGTTTAATGGGAGTTTCGATTTGGAAGTATGAAAATAAAATCTCTCTAGGAGTCGCAGACTTCAGGTGGTGTGGGGAGCCACAGTTTGGGAGCCTCCTTGTTTGATGGGATGTCTTTCCAAGTAGAGTTTGGGTTCATTCGCCAAGTGGACCATCAGTTGAGTGGCTGGCAGGGGAGCCGGGCCAGTCGGGCTATGTATCCAATGCGCATGCAAAGTCCAGGCTGAGTGCCTGATGGGTCCAATGCCAGACATCTGTTGTATTGTGTTCATTCCTCAAATGGACCACTGTGTTTAACCTCTAATCTGCATTACAGTTACGTAGCCCTGTGGGGGACCATGCAGTGCTTTGTTTATGTTCAGTGAGTTAATAAATAAAGCCACACTGAAAAATCCCAATTCTGGTTCTGGACATTACAGTTATTGCTTCCTGTAGTTGGATTTACTTAGGTGCCCCTGTGCAGAGTAGCCAAACCTAGGTCTCTTGTGCCAGGTAACCTCATCCTTCCCCGAACCTGTAGAGACATATGTATATCCATGTTACAAAAATGGACATATGCCTTACAAAAATGGAGGCACCGCTTTGGATTTGTTTGGGAAGGAAGGTGCTTGGGCAACAAATGAACTTACGTTTAGCTATCTGACGTCGGTAACCCAAAAGTTGATGCAATTTCCCTAGTGTGTGCTGTGTGCTGTGAATCTTGTGCTGCTGTTTAAAAATGCCAACTGTTTACCAAGGAGCTGTAAAGCCAAAGTGTAGGTCCTTGTCCTGCATCAACATAGTTTACAGCGTTTGTCAGTTTTAAAATAAAGTTCTGTGAAGGAAAGTGTGGAAAACTAGGGTAGCAACAGAGAAATTATGCCCTGGACGTTGAAATGCTTTCTGTGCAATGCTAGAGACTGCAGAGTTAATGGCAATGTTACATAGTTGAAATGGGCTCCCGAAGTAGAGTCAGTTAAAAAAAAAAGTGCATCTTTTCAGTTTAAATTTGCCTGCTTGAGCGATCGCCGTGAGGAAGGGCCCTCGAGAGGAAGAAGAGGATCATTTGCATGGCATCATGTGGTTAGTCAGTTTGCCATTAGTCCGCCCCTCAGCCAGCTCTTCAGAGTCTGCTTCAGCATTCGAGAGGGAGACAGAGAGTAGTGCGTGTACTGGCAGTGGAGGAGCGTTCGCGAAGTGTTCAAAGCGCTGTAAACAGTAGAAAAGTGACTTTCCAGTTAAAAATCGGGCTCAACCCGCTTATCGATCGTGGGATCAGTGAATTGTGTGGTTAATACTACGATCACGGAGACTGCCCGCCCGTTTGCAATCTGAGGCCTTCAAAATCTGGCTGCAGCGTTTTACCCCATCGCAGCAATCTGTTTCAATAACAGTGAGTAAACGAATTAAAACTGCTCAAATCAGTGATGTTCAGAGAATGCCATATAAAATGTGTGTGCAGCTGTGTAGTCGCTTTGCAAGTAGCGATTGTGTGATGTCCTGCTGGCAAGTGCAAGTCTGTAAAGCCATTAAATGTGTGCATAGCAATGAAAGTAGCCTCAGTTTAAAGTTTGCAGCCAGAGAGAGACTGTGGGTTGTAAAATAAGTGCAACACTAGTAGAAGCAGGCAATCCTGTGCTGAAACCTGAAGTTAAAGGGACTGTAATTAAATGAATGTTTCCAGCAAGTAAAAAGTCCAAGGAAAATCCTGTAAATGTGTGAACAGCCAGAACAGAGCAAGTTGTGCAGTTTGAAATAAAAGTTATTAGTAGCTGATGTAAATTGGGTGCGCAGTGGCTTGACCCAGAGTCTGAATGTTGATGCACAGGAGTGCTGCCGCCGCCATTACAGGATGGGGTAGTAAAGTAAACACAGCAGCAGAGGAGCCATTTTAAAGCTACAGAGTGTGTTCATTTAAAGTGGGACTTGTCAGTTACAGTGAACTTTTGTTTGTTTTTCTGCAGTTATGGCCTCAGGACCAGCTCGTTACCCGGATCATGCCTGGGTTGCAGTAACAGCAGCAGTAAATAGATTGAGAGATATTGAAAATTGGTGCTATAGAGGGCAACTCCCTCCTGATGTGGCAATTCCTAATTATCCAGTGCGTGTATGCCGGATGTGCTTGAGTGCTGGAAGGATGTCTTCATGATTCCTCCTGTGCTGGCTGTCTACAAAAATAAGCTTGTATAAAAGTGCCTCAAATTCGTTTGGCTCCCACATGGACACAACTTCAAGAATCTGCAGTTGGCAGCACACAGCATCAGGCGGAGCCTGTGGAGGAAGGTCCCCCGGGGGAATGTGGCACAAAGTTAGAGAGTGCAGAATTAGAGACTGAATCTGAAATTGAAGTATTGGATGCTGGATCTCAGAAAGCAAGTTCAGATAAAGCATCAATAGTCTCCTGGGTGGGGGGGGCCTAGCCCAAGTCTCGAAGGTGAAGATGAGATGAGGAAGGCCTTTGAATGGGAGGTGTCGACCTCCACTCCCAGTGATGAATGGATAGTCTCGGGGGTGAGAACTACTGCTCACTCCTGGGCTCAGATCCTCAGTGAAGAGGAAGATGAGGGTGAACCTATGTGGCCTTGTGAGAAAGGAACGGGTACACAGCCTCAAGATCTTGCCTCAGAGGAATGTGTTCAAGAAGGTGGTGATGCCACTGCCCTAGGCTTCACCAGAAGAAGAAGAAGTCAGGGATCCGTTTTAATTTCATTGAGGATGCAAGCTGGCAGAACCAGGACTGGCCACCCCCAAGCCAGGCCAGCGGTCTCAGATTTATTTATTTATTTATTTAGTTAAACATCAGTTTAGAAACCTTTGAGCCAGAGGCTCATTTGCAAAGGTACCTCATCACAAAGAGGACATCAGAACAGAGGTACAAGGGACACAGTACTTACAAACAAAAAAGTTACACTTCAATTACAATTTTGTTACAATAGAATACAATCTCCAACAAGCAAAAGATAACAAAAGGTGCAAAACTTATGGTCGGGAGAGCTGGTAAGATGAAAAGGAGGGAGATGAGAGGAGGAATTAGTAGGGAAAGGAAGGGGAAGCTCAGTGAGCATTGTCAAACAGAGTATATATATATATATATATATATATATATATATATTTTTATATTTTACACTAGAGCTAGCAGCAGTTGCATTTGCGAGAGCTAAGCAGGAAGTTTCTGAGCCTGGGCTTAAAGCAAGCTAAGGTTAGTGAGTTTGAGACACTGGCAGGGAGGGAGTTATACCAGTGCAAGAGGCATACGGTGAGATGCCCTCTGACCTTGAGGAGTCTGGCTCTCGGGAATAACTAGGGTAGCTCTTGACGAGGCTGCACGTGATCAAGGTCAGTGCACAGTCGCAGATGGAGTTGGATAGGCTTATGGGATAGGCCATGAGCGCTTTAAAGGTGAGAGCTGGTATGTCTGATACATGAGTCGCTCTTCCAGGTTGAGTAGGGTAGCCAGGGTGTACAGCTCACATGTGTGAGTGAGTCTGGGAGCACCAGTGATAAGTCTGCAGGCCTTATTAACTGTGAGGTGAACCTTGTTGAGGCAGTCTGATCTGTTGAGCCATAGACCGGAAGGCCATAGTCAATGAGAGACATGACAGAGGAGGTGACAGCCAGGCGGAGGGCATCAGGAGGAGGCATTTCTTGTGCAGTAAAGAATGCCTAGCCGTGAGTTGGCGACAGAATTTAGGCAGATATATGTCCATGGAATGAAAGTGCAGGGTCAAGGTTATTTCAAGATATTTATAGGACTGCACCTGGTCAATGAGAGATTGGTGTGGGTGGACAGCTAAGGAAACTTGCTGTACTTATTTTGGGGGTGGGAGAAGAGCATCGTTTTTTTCTTAGGTTGATAACAAGTGGGTGCTCAGTGAACCGGAGTAGCTGCAGAGTCAAAGACTAGTTGGAGGAGTTCTGTAGCAGTATGGGGTCATTGTGGGGCATCGAGAACAGCATCATCAGCATAGAGAAGCATCTTACCCGTGACAACTGCTGGGTAGGGAGTTAAGAAAGAGTGAGAATAGTAGGGGTCCAAGAATTGAGCCCTGCGGCACCCCAGAGCGAGTGGGGCATGTTTCAGAGAAAGTACCGTTGACTTTCACACATTGGGAGTGGGCGGAGCGATAGCTGGTGCACCAGGAAACAGGTCCTGAAGCAAAGCAAGTAAAGAGGAGAGACTGGTTTGTAGAAAGGCCAATGAAATCTTTGGTATGACCTTTCCTACCTTTCCTCGGAGAGTCTGGGAGGAGATTGAAAACTGCAGGAAATCCTGGATCTGGGATGAAGCAATGAAACATGTGCATCCTGGGGCTAACCAGCATGTAAAGAATAGACTGTTCCATGAAAAGTATACACAGTGGAAGAGGCAGGACACTGTTTATGGACAGAGTGAGAATAGTGGATGGAGAGGGACGTGAAGTCTCTCACTGTGTGAATTATGTGCGTCCAGATGGAGTAATAATTCAAGCCCCTGACCCCCTCTACTATTGGCCTCAGTGCAAGGACCTCCCAGTAATTAAGCCCATGCCTACAAAATGGAGAGCCAAGCAGTGGTAGTCAATACTGCCACATCTACACTGTGAAGTAACCTTATTGAACTCCCAATATGAATAAACAAGAATTCAGGTGCCCCATATTCTTCAGTCCACAGTGTACTGCCCTATTCAGCAACCATCTACTGGTACCACCAGATGACTTCAGATCCAGAGAGGACACCAGCCCAGCTGTTTGCCTGTTCATAGCCTGGTAATCGGATGATGCCGGAACAGCTGTTTCTCTTTTTGTTCCTGTTCTAAGGTTCCTTCTCCAGTTATGACATCAGCCCAGCTGTTTCCAGATGTGCACTCCTGTGGGTTCCCGGAAGAAGTCCACCCAGCTGTATCAGAAAAAATGCTGCCAGGGAGAGTCTTCGGCAGGGATCAGGTTTGTGACATTCGAATACTTCAAGAGGCTGGTGAGTCAGAAAAATTATTTTTATTCTATCTTTATGACATTGCAATACACACCTTACACTACAGACTTCAAACAGTGTGTGAACTGTCCACAAAGACTCTCCCCTTCGGGGTTATTGCCTTAAAGAACTATGCTTCACGGGGCTCTGGCCCAGGAGAGACTCTTTAATGGACTGGCCTTCGGGCCTTGTAGTCACTAGTGGGGCATTTAGGGCATTCCATCCCCCAATGTATATTGTTACCAATGTCATTGTACTTTAATGTAAATACTGTTTTCTACCTTTTTCAAAAAAAAATCTTTTCTCTTTTTGGGATTGTTCAGTGCTTTTTCTGTGTTGTAAGGGTTGTTGTTGTCATTGTTGTTGTTTAGATAGACTGTACATGCAGATTAGGATGTTTGTTTTTTTGTTTTTGTCTTTTCTTACAGGTGTTCCTGGAAGACAGAAGAGAAGACAAGAAGAGGAGGAGGGGCTCATCAGAGTCCCTCGTCAGTGCTTATGGTGTAGAATTTAAATGTACTGTGTTATTATTGCTAATGGTTGTAGTTGCAGGCTGTCCAAGGTCGGGGAGGTCCCCGGGTTTTGTTTATTTAGAATATTATGTTAGAGGCAGATAGGTTTTCCCTAGAGGGTTAGGGGATAGACAGGCTGTGATCCTGAGTGGCCGTAGAGATTGCAGCGCTGATCTATTAGGGCTATGCTCTGGGCGGTTCTACCAGAGCCACTAGGTGTCCATAGTACGTGGATAGAGTAGA
The DNA here is from genome assembly GCA_016271365.2 of Neoceratodus forsteri. Taxonomy (NCBI): domain Eukaryota; kingdom Metazoa; phylum Chordata; order Ceratodontiformes; family Ceratodontidae; genus Neoceratodus; species Neoceratodus forsteri. The sequence goes on from JADMNL010000029.1 coordinate 181,891,912, forward strand.
GGCTGATATGTCAGCTATAGGCCTCTAGGCCCTTAGTGTTGCCTACCTGTGCTTGCACATGGTAGGAGGGGGCCCGATCACCCCCCTCCGCAGGGAGCACATAGGGTGGGATGGCCTAAGGCCGAGTGTATAATGACTGGGGACAGTCATTTTCCTGGTCAAGGGTGAGTGTAATCCCTTTGTTCCCCGGGGTTACTAGAATCCCAGTAAGACCTAGTGGTAGGCAGGGAAGGCAGCTTGTGAAACTCCAGTTAAATGGGTTTCACACTGTCTCACTCTATCCTCAGTCACAGCTGAGACTTGAGAGATGACATCATAATAGAATTGTCGCAGCTGCATGAGCCACATTTGGAATCTTCAGCTCAGAGTAAGTTTAGAACCTTGGGAATTCAAAGTCAGTCTTCAGTTTGTCCTTAAGCAAGCAAGAAGGACACCAGTAGTGTCTGTTTACCCCCCTCCCTCTGGGGGGGATGAGGAAAAGTTCTTTGTGGGTTCCAGGGGCAATCCCCTTCTCCCACCCTGGGAAGAAAGCTGCCTGTTTTAATTTAAGTTCAGTCTGTTCATGTATAACGCAAAGGTTACAGTTTTTCACCTGTGGGACACCTGCAATGAATGGGTGAGTGTTTGGCCCCATTGGAAGGGGCAAACAACTTCTTTTCTTCAGTTGGATTTCAAGTATTGGGGACTGCTATTTGGGAGGACTATGTCAACTAGGACAAACAAATAGAGCAGTCAACTGTTTAAAGTGTTAATAGATTCAAAGTTCATTGTAGAGGGGGTGCTTCAGGTCATCCACCGTCAATCTACATTTTAAAGTCTAAAGTTCTGTGTGTCCAGAGAAATGGCCGGGTACGGGCTGTGGGAGCTGGAGGTGGGAAAACCCCCCATCTTTAGTAACCAGGTCCACCTCTACGGATTTCTTCTGTGTTTTTGCTACTTGCCTCATGCGCTTGGCCAGTGATGGGGTGGGTACCCAGACGTGGGTCGCAACTTGAAAATCTCTCTAGGAGTCGCAGACTCTAAGTGGTGTGGGGAGCCACAGGATGGGAACATTACTCCTTTTTGGATGGGAGTCTCCCTGTTTGATGGGAGTTTCAATTTGGAAGTATGAAAATAAAATCTCTCTAGGAGTCGAAGACTTCAAGTGCTGTGGGGAGCCACAGTTTGGGAGCCTCCTTGTTTGATGGGATGTCTTTCCAAGTAGAGTTTGGGTTCATTCGCCAAGTGGACCATCAGTTGAGTGGCCGGCAGGGGAGCCGGGCCAGTCGAGCTATGTATCCAATGCACATGCAAAGTCCAGGCTGAGTGCCTGGTGGGTCCAAAGCCAGACATCTGTTGTATTGTGTTCATTCCTCAAATGGACCGCTGTGTTTAACCTCTAATCTGCATTACAGTTACGTAGCCCTGTGGGGGACCATGCAGTGCTTTGTTTATGTTCAGTGAGTTAACAAATAAAGCCACACTGAAAAATCCCAATTCTGGTTCTGGACATTACAGTTGTTGCTTCCTGTAGTCGGATTTACTTGGGTGCCCCTGTGCAGAGTAGCCAAACCTAGGTCTCTTGTGCCAGGTAACCTCATCCTTCCCCGAACCCGTAGAGACATATGTATATCCATGTTACAAAAATGGACATATGCCTTACATATATATATATATATATATATATATATATATATTGCAAAAAAGTTGTTAATGCATCCATTAGGGCTGAAGTGACAAAAGTAGGGGAATGAGATGTTAGGGTTATCACCTCACCGCATGTACCGAGTACAGAAAATTTTCAAATTCCCATCGAAATGTAATTCTGCGCAACTGTAATGCCATTCAGCGCCACAGGTGTGGTAAAACATTTTTGGCAGGATTTGAAAAATGACAGCCATATTATTCATGGGGTGGTGTGTGAAAAAATGGCAATGTTGAAAATTTGGAGTGAAAGCATGATCAACTGCCAAAGCTACACGCGTGCGTAGAAAAATTCCAATGACCGTGCGTAACCTGGACATTTTTAGGTATTTTTGCACCACATTTTCAATATGGCCTTTTTGGAACACTACCTCATGAACACTGACACTGTCATTTTGTTACTCTGTCCTGAAAGGTGATTTCATGCAGCAACTGCGCCATTCTGCACCACTGCTGCATAAACACATTCTGGGCAAGATGTGAGAAATGACAGCTGTACTGTTCATGAGGAGGTGCGAAGAATATTTGGAGTGAAAATATTAACATTTGCCAAAGTTACGCATGTGCATAGTGACATTTCAATGATAGTGCATAACTCAGGAGTTTTGGGGTATTTTTCCACCACGTTTTCAGCATGGCCTTTTTGGGACCCTACCTCATGAACAGTGGCACTGTGATTTTGTAATCCAACACAAAAGTTGATTTTGCACAGAGACCATGCCATTCTGTGCCACAGGTGTGAAAACACATTTCAGGCAGTATGTGAAAAATGACAGCTGTACTGTTCATGAGGAGGTGTGAAGAAATGGATATGCTGAAAATCTGGAGTGAAAATATTAAAAATTGGAGAAGTTATGAGCATGTGTAGAAACTGCACAATGCAAGCTCGTTACAGTCATTTTGGGGCTTTTTTGCACCAAATATTCAACATGGGCTTTTTGGGACCTCCCCTTATGAACACTGGAACTGTCAGTTTGTTAACTGGTCCCAAAAGGTGATTCCACACAGCGACCACAAAATTACCATTCAGGACACAGTAATGAAATGACAGTGCCAGTGGTCATGAGGTGGGGCCCCAAGAACCCCATGTTGAACATTTGGGGTCAAAATTCCTAAAAATGGCTGAGATATCAACATAAGTTGAAAAAGGTATCCAGTGAACAAGACGACTGAAACTGGGTGCCGACAAAAACAGCGATTCCATTACGGCGCCTGTGTTCACGGCTACCATGCAGGGGGTGACCAGATACTGGGGTGCGCAAATACAGTAACAGGAAGTAGCAGGTATACCCACACATGTGTTGGGGGGAGAGGCAGGGGAGGGATGGTATGTAGGAGGGAGTGTGGTGGGCAGCTGCTAAGCTGGTCCACAAGCATGATGGGCAGGATGACCGGCTGGGAAGTGTAGGATACAGGGTTCGCATCTAGCGCCATGGAAGGTTTTTTTTCCAGCAGGCGGTGTGTACTTGTTTTAGTTTTTCAGCTCCCCCCAACATGCACCCCCCATGGTTGAGAATTCTTAAGTAGGGGGGTGCTGGGGGGAGTAGGGGGCTCTAAAAATGAGACCTATAGGTCATGGGTGCTGTTATTGTCTGCACTGCGAGTGTGCATTGCCAAAATTGGCTTTCAGCAATGTACACTCACTGTAATGGCGATCAATTTTCCGCAGTCGCCATTATGACATGGAACCGCTGAAAACCCCATTGACAGCCATTATACGACACTCACCTCGATACTTCAGTTCATGATTTAGCTTTGAAGCATGCAGACATATCCTAGTCCAGAGAAGATCACAGCCGCCAACCTCCGGAGGTAAGTATGGGGTAACGGGAGGTAGGTGTGCAGAACAGGGGTGGGGAGGGGTCTGGGAGATGATGAGGACCATTTTCTTCTTTACACGGGTTAACAAAAAGATGATGGGGTGGTTTTCTTTTTTTCAGGAACATAACTGTTTGGAGACACTGGGAGTGGGCTCTCCAGTGTCCCTGACAAGTGGGGGCGGATACATGTATGGGGACACTGGGAGTAGGCTCACCAGTGTCCCATGACAAGGGACCATTTCCTTTTTTCCAGGATTTATTAAAACAAAGTGGGGGGCTGATTTCAGGACACTGGGAATGGGCTCCCCAGTGCCCCACAGTGCTTGTGGGGGGTTTGCAGACATTAAGGGTTGGGGTCCCCAGTGTCACACACTACTGGGAGGAGGGGCCATGCATATTTTGGGACAGTGGGGGTGGGCTCACCACTGTCCCATGACGAGGGACCATTTTCCTTTTTTTTCAGGTTTTCAATAAATTAATAATGCTCAGTTTTACTTTTGCTGCCTTTTTATCTTTTTATATATTTTATTGACTAAATATTTGTCTGTTTTTTCTTACAATGTATATGCTATGCACTTTGGTTTTTGAAAAGGGCGTTATAAATAAAAGTTGATTGACAGCTTTAATAATAACAGGCATGGGGGACTGGTTTCGGGACACTGGGAGTGGGCTTCATAGTGCTTGGTGGAACTTCATAATGCCAACACAGGGACTGGGCACCCCAATGTCGGCAAACAGGCAGTTTGATGCAGAATTCTGCATCTAAAAATGGCAGTTTGATGCTGGATTTTGCATCTTTAAAAATCCCTTTTCGCCGGCCGATCTTACAAAAAGGGATCAGCTGGTGAAAAGAGATTGCGAAAAGGGATTTTAAACTGTTAAAAACATTTTTTTAATAACTTAAAAAAAAAAACGACATGGGCGGGTAGATGGCATCCCCCTCACCAAAACCGATGCCTTGTGTTTTACAAAAGACTTCCTGGGGCAACTTATAAGGTTTTGTTTTCTCCCCTCACTAAGCGGGAAAACAAAATGGCGGCTGACGAATAGGGATTCTCTTGCAAAAAGGGATTTAACAAGATTTCCCAAACCTTGTTCGCTAGTGGAATCCTTGATAAAAACTGTGCATCTACCTCAAAGACTGAACTGAGCATGCTCAGAACCCAACATTTCAAAATGTAATAACTTTGGAACAGATTACTATTTACTTACCAAATGAATGTCTGGTTGTTCTTTAAGGTAGCCTGTTTCTACCCTGAACATTTCAGGCCAAAATTCCAAACGGTGTGCGCGAAGTGCAATGTAGACAAATGACACTGATAATTGCCAAAAAAAGCAAAAAACATGTTTTTTGATGCTTCGCTGGGCAAAACCCTTAAATTCTATCAAAATGCAACTTGGCAAATCAAGATATCTACCACCAAGATGGTGTATTCCAAATTTCATGCACAGCCGTTGAACCACTGCAAAGTTATTAAAGTGCAAAATTTGTGGTTTAAGATTAAACTGCCTACTCAACCCTAACTATAAGGGCATAATATAAATATATATATATATTTATTTATTTGTGTCTAGGATTACAAAGTACCTTTGAGCCAAGGCTCTTTATATATATATATATATATATATATATATATATATGTATATATACACACACACATTCATATCTGTAAATTTATACCTATAAATACATATATTTAGAGAAAGTATTGTGGGGGCCGGCCCTGTAGCACAATGACAGTGGTTCTATTTGTTATAACAGCAACCAGGGTTTGGGAATAGACTCAAGTCGCTTGGGGTAGGGAGGATACAGCATCCCAGAGACAGATGGGGAGAGGGGAGTCACTGCAACCTGTTGCTTACCAGCCACCTAGTGGAAGCCAGGTGGCAACACATGCAGGAACACGTACTTGGAGAGGGCCTGCCTTCAGATCCTGACAGCGGGCATCATTGTACATTGGGACCCGTAAAAAAAAAAAAAAAAAAAAAAGATGAACCTCCTCCCCCCAGCTGGGTAGTGCCCATATCCCCACAGGCCCTGCACCATTGACTACAGAGATCACCCACCATAAGTTGGTCTTAAGTGGTGAGGTAAGTCCCTGTGAAGGTGGGAGATAAGGTTAAAGGTGCTGGTGGAAGGGAGGAGGGAAGAGACAGCTACCTGGAGGACAAACACCAATATAAAAAAAAATGTGGCCAATCAGATTGTGTTATGCTATGTACACATTAGACCTATAATAATGCCTGTTGCAGGTATTATGGTACTGTATATACATGATTGATTGAAGTAATCATTTGGGATGTAACTTATTCCCCATATAAGAAAGGGAAATCAATTAAAATGGTGATATAGCACATAGTAAACCATGCTGAAATTAATCCACAGTCCTTACCTCAGTTCATGAATCGCCACACCTTTGAATCCATAGACATTTCTGTAAACGTCGTTCATCTGAACAGAGAAAGAAGAAATAATTCTTAAAAATCCCCCATGGGGCTAGTTGCTTAGCCTTAATGTAGATAAAGGGAGTGCTTCTGATCCATCAGTCACTCTTTTCTCCTATGCTTAGACTCTTATTCTGCAAAAAGAGTCTCACCCTGGACATTCAAGGAGGGTTTTTTAATTTTTTCAACACTACTGATCTGCCTTGCACAGTAATATGTAACTAAGTTCGGGTCGCTGATGGAACTCTTAATGTATGCAAAAGTGGTCTCACTTGCAACATAAAGGTGTCAGAATCAGGACTGGTTTTAACCTAAAGGTCCCCAAGCAGAAGCACTTGCGGGCCTCTTTTCCCCTTCCATCGTCCCTCTCTTGCCTCCTGCCCCACCCCACATCCAATCGCGTACAGATTCTCTGAAGGGTGACAACAACAATCTTGTTTTTATATCAACACTTAATTGCATTTCAAACTAAACTCTACTTATACTTCATACTATAGTGTGCCCCTTCAGTGCACCCCTTCTGTGCGGACGACTCAAGCGTCCGCTTGGTTTGCTTGCGCATAACACTGCCTCTGGACAGAATCCCTCCCTTTTGCTTCACAGTTCTTACAAACTAAGATTGCCTAGGAGACCACTCTTACAACAGTACGAGTACCCTCTAAGAAAAAGAGGAAGAAGAAGAAACAGAAGAAGAAAAAGAAACATAGAATTTGACAGCAGATAAGGACCGCTTGGCCCACTCAGTTTGCCCATTTTTCCCTACCACCTACGAAGAAGAAGATGGAGGAGGAGGGGAAGGAAAAGAAGGCGACAAGGGAGAATTACTAGCATTTATATAGTACTTTTCACACACATTGTATCCCAAAGTGCTTCACAAGCAATGCTAGACTGGTAGTGAAGTGACTGTAAATATATGGTGGCAGTCATTTTGCACATCAACACCCACACACGGCCTTGGATAACTGTATGAAATTGTTTCATGGGAAGGGAATGTTGGCCAGGATACGGGAGAATCCCCATCTCTTGATTCCTTCCTTACTTCCAGAATTTGTAGTAGTATTTAACGCTCTCTCAGTAGGAAGACTGAGAATAACTCTTTGGCCATTTGATTAATGATTTTTCTATATACAAAAAAAGACCTCGAGAACATATGATATATTTAACTAGAGACCAATTAGTCTCCACAGTATGGACTGGAAAATTCTGACAAAAATGTTGAGAAGGAGGATGACAGAGGTTACCACGCAGCTGATTACTCAGTTAGGGAAAGGGGGAGAATTGTTTAACCAGGAAAGGCACACTAAGCCGGAACTTGTTTCCAGGTGCAATCTGGGAGCACAAGGAAGTTAAGTAACTTGCTCAGGATCACACAATATGCAAGTTGAAGCTGTGGGATTCAAACCCAGGTCTGGTCTGCTGGATGTCACCAGATTTGCAGCTCAGAGTCTACATGCTCACTTACTGCTCAGTTCCAGGCCACCACACTAGGGATACTTTATTTAGCATACGTGAATTAATGAAAACTTGTAATATGTAATTTGTAACTTTAATATGGAATATGTAACTTGTAATATGTAATATGTAACTTGTAATAGGTAATATGTAACTTGTAATAGGTAATATGTAACTTGTAATATGGAATATGTAACTTGTAATATGGAAAAATAGAAGGTCTAATCATAGCATTAGACCAAGAGAAGGCATTTGATTGTATCTTACAGTCATCTGTTTTTCATCTTGAGGAAATATGGTTTTTGAGACAAATTTGTTTGTTGGCTAGAATGTTTACAGGGAGCAGCTACAGTCATCAGGTATGTATATAGGTGATGTCTTTCCTGTCTCAGTTCACAACTAGTACAATTAGGACCTTTGAGAATACCCAGGGTACTGTTGCCAATCCAATGTTGCCCCAAACTGCGAACCTCAGAAACTTCTGGTGTGACTGGTGAAAGGGGATGTGGAGATAGGCATCTCTCAGATCTATGGATGCTAACTAACCCCCTGGTTGGACGGCCTGAATGAATGACTCCAGGCCAAATATTCAAAGCCTAGCACCTGGCACAAATCCATAGCATTGGAATAGCGGTGGATTTGTGCCAGGCTGCAATATTCAAATGCCCCAGTAGCACTGGTGCTGTGTGGTAACGCTGACAGTACAACATAATGTATGCAGGGGTGGGGGTCAGGGGACTGTCCATCAGTGCCAGCGCAGCCGGCATATTCAAATGTACAGCACCGCGCTACAGGCATTAGCGCAACCTGTAGTGAGGTGCTAAATACCACAGGGAAAAAGCTTGGGGTAATGCGGTGGTAACCCCCCAACACAATCCCCAACCCCCGTAGCAGCCATACAGAAACATTTTCCCTGGTAGTCTAGTGGTCCCCCACCCCCAGCACAATCCCCAACCCCGTAGCAGCCATATACCAATGTTTTCCTGGTAGTCTAGTGGTCCTCCCACCCACCCATTGTGATTCTTACCTGACCCCATAGCACGGAATAACCTGGTGGTCTAGTGACCCCCCCACCCAGCAGTGCATCTCCCGTTACCCCCAAACACATCACACCTACGGAGCTGGCGACCAGCCCAGCCCTCCTCTCACCACCACGGTCGGCTGCTGACTATGATACTCAGGAGCACTACTGAAATGAATGGGTGCAAGGTCATGCTCAGTCATATAACATTTGGATTTAATAGTTTACGCTGTTAAGGGTTCCGGCTTTAAAGTCTGAATTCACAGCACATTCACTGTGTGGGCAGCACCTTTTCATGAGGGACAGAGCAGTTTTAAGGGACCAAGTGAGGGATGACCCTCATAATGAGGGACACTTGAGAGGTGTGGGAGCTGTCCTCCAGGGCGTGTGTGGACTCAGGCAGTGTATTTATGTATATGTGTATACATATATTTATATATATATATATATATATATATATATATATATACATATATATCATACACATACACACACACACTATATATATACACATACACACACACATATATATATCTACATATGTGTGTGTGTGTGTGTGTGTATATATATATATATATATATATATATATATATATATACACACACACACACATATAGGTATGTATGACTATATTGCTCTGTAGACCATTCTGACCAACAGGGGATGCTGTGGGCATGTCCTGGCCTGCAGCATCTAGCCTGTACTTCCATTCTGAGCAAAAGGTGGAGCTGTGTGCTCCATGCAGTAGCACTGGGCAAAGTGCATGGTAATGTATGCTAAGCAGCACATAATGAGATGCAAATGTGCCTGTTTGCCCACGGATTACCTCAGTAGGCTCATTTGCATGGGAGTTTTGAATATCGCTCCCGTTTGCCCTGGGCTAACCAGTCTGCACCAGGCTATTGTGCTAGCACTGTGTAGCCAGCTTAGCCCCGGGCAAACCTCACTTCAGCATAGCGCAGTTCTGCAGTGCGTGACTGGCATTGGTGTTTGCAGTAGATGTGAGACATCTCTGTGCAATCACTTCTGTTGCACCTTGCACTTCTCTGTTGTTGTATTCAGTGCTGTCTTATTCCTGGGCAATTTTTGCCCTGCAGTCCAGGCCCTGTTTGCCCAGCTTCCTTTGCTTGCTATATTCAGCTGGTTTTGCACTGGGCTATTCCTTTTGAATATAGCTTGCTTTTTGCTTTGGGCTAAGTTTGCCCGCTGGGCAGTACTAATTAAGCCCCGGGGACAAAGTTCTGAATATCTGACCCAGTATCTTGAAGGTTGTGTGGCAAATTTGTTTAGGTTCTTCAGGTCCAAAATCAGTTGGACACCCCCCCAACTTCAACTTCTTGGCAACCTCAAAATAGAGTAGAATCCCAGACCCTCCTCACTAGGGGGCACCGGGACAACTGCCCCAATTTGGATTAAGTGATCTAAAGTCTGGGCTACTGTCTGCCACTTCACTGGGTTTTGGAGCATGAGGGATTGCAGGATGTGACCTCTTGTGGATACTGCTGCAAACTTCATTGTGTATCCCAAGGGACAGGATTTCCAGTACCCATGCAACTGACATCATCTGTGCCCATTTCTGATAAAAGTTTTGCAGTCTTCCTCCAAGGAGGGGTATTTATTTAGTTATGTATTGTGACGTAGACAGTCAGTTCTGAGTGCTGTATCATATTTTTTATATAAAATGTATATGAATGACTATCTCTGCTGAAAAATCAAATGCTCTAGGGTGACCTCAACCCTCCCCAGTTTTCAGCTGACAGATGCAAGCTAAGAGAAATGCTGACAGCATGTATATCACACACACTCAGTTTTAGAGACAATGTGTTACATGGAAGATTTTAATCAAGGATCCTGTTTCTCTGAGTTAATTACAGACTGGTTTAGTTAATTTTGTTAAGAAATCATAAAAAGGTTTATGACGTTGAAGAGAAAACCCAGGTTATTACATAGAAGTGCGAAAATCATAAAGATGCTTTCATGTCCTGGAAGAGGAAGCTATTATGAGATCAAAGAAAATGTCATTTGAAGGACATGAATTATGCTGAAGTTGCAGAATGTTTCTTTTTGTAGAAGATATATTTTCATATATCCTGACAGGGAGGAGCTAGGTGACCTCCTGCAAAGAGGTGGTGTAAGCCAGCTTTTAATTTAGCCTGTTTTACTTCACAGAGACACATTTTACTTGGACTCTGACCACGAAACATCTTGGGAACACTTAAGCAAGTATTTAGAGACTAGGTACTGAAGTAGGAATTTGCACTGTTTAAACCTTGTTTTCTTTTAATAGATTTGTATGTCTTTTGATATAAGAGTTCTATATTGTTGTGTTTTATATATTCTTATCTGTTATAGTAAAATTATTTTTAGAACTTACTTGGTCTGTTTTTGACTTCTTTTTATTTTGTAAGAAAAGTACATGGTTATAGCAGACAATAGACATAAGCTTGAATGGTGGTATTAAACTGGAAAGAGAAACATTTTAAATCTGAGGTCTTTATTAAAGTTTTAAAGGGTTCATCTCTGTATACCTGGTTGGGTGCCCGTAGGCAAAGATATCTGGCCCCCCCGAAGACAGATATATCTGAGCCTGTGCATTGGGTATGCTAACAAGAGGTTAGCTGGGTGTCAGCGTGGCTCAGTTGGTAGCACATCCGCCTCTGGACCAGAAGGTCGTGGGTTCTCGTCCCACAACGGGATTGGACTTGCACCTAAAAATCGCTGGCATCTGAGTGCAGTATTGGGGGTGCTGTACTGCTGGGGTGTGCCATCCTTCGGATTAGACATTAAACCGAGGTCCTGTCTGCCCATCCTGGTGTTGTCCTGGTGGGTGTCCAGGTGGAAGTAAAGAACCCAGGGCACTCTTGCAAAGAGTAGGAACATTCCCGTGTCCTGCCAACATTCCCTTCCCATAAACCGGTTCATGCAATTATCCAGGCTGTGTGGGTGATGATTGCGATATGGCCGCCACCACACATTCAGTCACTTCACTACCAGTCTAGCATTGCTTGTAAAGCACTTTGAATGTATGAAAAGTGCTATATAAATGCTGATTCTTCTTCTTCTTAACAGTTTGAATCCCTCCAGAACTTGAGACCAAAGGTTGATCTGAACTCACAAAACAGACAAGAAGGTTACCTTGTCTGTTACACTGTTCAGAGACTCGCTCAGAGGTTGGTACTTTGGGAGTAGAGGGCCTGACCTGCTGAGTGGGTTTGTGACATGTATTTTGTATTGAATTCTTGGATTACAAAATACCTTGGGCTGGAATCTCTTTTACAAAGGTTCCACATCAGAACGACTAATATAAACAATTTTAGTGTTGTGAACTTCACAGGGTAAAACAATAAGCAGAAACATATACAAAGTATAATGGAACAAAGCAGAACACGTATGATTAGGAAGGTAACAGTTTCAAAACCAGGAAGCAACATGGGACCATAGAGATAAGCATGTATCAGAGTTAATTTCCCATGAATATCTACTGGGGAAGCAGCCCAGAAAGCTTTGTCCAGGGATAAGGTGAAGAGAGGAAGTGGATCAGAGTAGTTGTGGGGAGGGAGGGAGGAGTATATGACTAGAGCAAGCATCATCCAAACTGCGAAGGCAGCAGATCAAAACATGGATGCCATGAGGCACAATAGAAATAAGCATGTTTACAGAGGTAGATTTCAGATGAATATCTACTGAGAGAATCAGCCAGAAGGCTTTGTTCAGGGTAAGGAGAGAGAGGAATGAAGCAGGGTAGTTGCAGGAGAGTGAGTGGGGTAGGGAGGGAGGGTAGCTGAGGAACAGAGGTCAGGAGAGTAGGAATGACCCAATCTAGCTGCTAAATGCTGAAGAGGTGCAAGGAACCAGTTGGAACTAGTTGTTGCATTGAGGCAATTACAGCAGTTCTTGACAGTGCTTGCCAGGAGGGGCATATGCACGTTAGAGCAAAAAGGTCAAGGTTGTTGCAGGAGGCATGTGTGGTAGGGTGGGAAGGGCAGGAAGGGATTAGGGGTGGGAGGGAGGAAGGGACATGCAGGCATGGCAACTAAGTGCTACTAAAAGTTACAGTAAACTACTACAAAGGGGCACGTTAACCAGTACGTGTTAGGTGGGACAGTCGCAGCCAAGAGGGCAGAGAAGTGTTTATGGGAATTTGGGTTTCAAAGGACCTAGCTTTTTTCAGACAATATAACATAATGGAGGAAGCTGAGCCAGTTGGGAAGCAAGGTATGCAAATGACCTTTACCCTTGAGTACAGCAGAAAAGAGCCTTGAATTGATGATAGTTACATACTCTGGTCAGATGGGGGTTGAAGGTGGGGAGACAGTAAGTTCTGCACACCAGGCAGTTAGGCCCAAGGATGTTTTCTTTGCTAGCAGTCAGGTTTGGTACTTCAAGCTACCTAGCAGATGAAGCCACCCCATCTGGACATACAGATCGCAGGTGTGTGAGTTGGTGGGTGCCTGTCACAAGTCTGCAGGCTTTATTTAAGGCTACTGTTATCCTTTTTGAGGCTAGTATCAGATGCAGCACTGTAGACAACTAGCCCATAGTCTATAATGGAGATAACAGTACTGTCTACTGCAGTCTAAAGTGCCTCTTTGGTCAGACAGTGTTTATGCCTGTGTAATAGACCTAACTGATGTTGATGGCTTTAGCGACATGTTCAACATGGTTTGCAATGGATAGGGGTGCTGCCTAGGGTAATGTCCAGGTATCTGAAAGAGTGAACCAGGTCAAGGGGGTATTTAGGCTAGTTACTATTGTGAACTGGTATGCTCTGTGTTTTTTTGTATTTTTATCTGGGTTAGTGAATGTCATGACTTTAGTTTTTTTTTTAGTTCATCAGCAGCTTGTGCTTCATGAACCATTTCTCAACACAGGCGAATTTCAGCTGAAGCTGCTTCTCAAGAAGTGATGGGGCCTTACTGCTGGTAAAGATCACAGCGTCATCTGTGTATAACAGCACTGTATCAGGGCAGACAAGAGGAAGATGGTTAAGGAATAAGCTGAAAAGTAGGGGACCTAAGATTAATCTTTGGGGTACACCATTTCGTACTGCCTATCTATCCGAGAGGACACCATTAATCTTTGCCTGTTGTATTCTATTTGCGAGATAACTTCTGAACCAATCTATGACTCTATCAGAGAGCCTGGACATGGTGAGCTGGTCAAGCAGTAGTGTGTGGTTAACCGTGTCGAAGGACTTGGTTAGGTCGATAAAGGTCACTCCCACCATCAGGTCTTGGTCTAGGGCATTATGTATATAGTCAGTGAACTCAATTAGTACAGTGGTAGTGCTGTGTGGTTTTCGAAACCCATGTTGTTGGGGGCATAGAATCTGGTATTTATCGAGGTACTCAACTAGTTGGTCTGACACTATATGCTCCAATGCTTTGGGAAGGGGGGGATAGATATGGGGCGATAGTTACAATGCATAGTCCTGTCTCCATTTTTGTGGTCACTACAGCAGCTTTCCAACACTGTGAGAATTGGCAAAGCATAATCATAAGGTCAGGATGTGTGTTATCGGTGTTATAAGCACCCACTAGGACTCTGACTACCAAGGCTTGGACATTGCTACCCATGCCTAGGTAGGAAATGGTGTGACCGTGGGTTAGAGATGGCCCAACGTACCTTCATTGGGAACTGACTCCTTATTATCCTGCACCTCCATTACACCTGCAGGCAAAGGATCCTCTGTTACTGTTGCCCTTAAATCTGGAATTGGCTCCTCTGTTTTGCTGGTTTTTGAAATTCCAAAAGAGATGGAACTTGACTCAGGACTGCTGCTGCTGAGCACCTCCTCACCCTCGTGATGAAGAATTTGCTTTCTGTTGCTGTTTCAACACCTGAAGTTGTCCCTTCTTATCTGGACATCCTTCAGGATGTCGTCCAATCTAGAACCAGATAATAGTCCACGTTGAAAGGCTAGATTAAACAGCCTCACCTTTGACACCTGATCTGTGACCCAGTGTCTCAGCCAAATACTATGCATGACAGCCACAGTGTGATAAGTGGAGCGTACTGACATCCATAACATATCTACTGTGGCATCCTCCAGAACGGTGGATGCCATGGATACCAACTACAAAATGTTCACCCTTCTGAATCCCGGGGAAGGAAATGACCCAGGGCCATGACCCATGAGTTTAACACTCTGGAAACAATAAATGCATATGAAGTGCAACAATTGAATCCATTCAAGGCAAAAGCTCTTCTGCATGAGCCATTCAATCTCTTATCGTGGGTGTCGGTAAGGACCAATGAACCCTCAATAGGTAGGGATGTGTGTTTAACAGAATTAAGCATGGCCTTATCTGCCAAAGGGGGAATCTCCACTTCTGGGAGCTCTCCTCCAAAAAAGGCAACGACTCACCTCAGTCACTATCTAGGAAATGCTTGCACTTATCTGTGCCAGCTCTGCTGCTCAATGATCTGGTTGCAGCGTACAAAGTTTGGGAAGCAGTTGAACTAGGATGAGAGCACACTAGGTTTGTGGTGCTCAAGGCAGTAAAATCATATCATGTTGTCCAAAAAACTGTGGCACACACAACCCTTCTATTCAAAGAGCTCAAAAAACTAGAAAACTGCCTTTGATAAAGGATTTGTTATGTGAAATGCATCATGCTGTATTTGGTGTACCTGACTTTTAATTATGGAATAAAACAATCTTAGAGTTTTCTAGTTTTTCGAGCTCTGGTGTCTGAATAGAAGGGTTGTATGTGCCACAGTTTTTGGACAACACAACAAAGTTTGAAAACACTTGATTGCTGAGCAGAAGGTAGCGTGATTGGATTTATGTCCAAAGACTCCATAATTTGCCCTCCCTCAGTTGTAATATTCAGCAAACCTCCATTATAAGATAGAAAGGGCTTTTATCAGACAGGAAGGATTGGAATCTTGTTCTTAGGCTCCATCCATTCCCATTTCCTCTCCTCCTCCTCCTCCTCAGAGGTTCCTCTTCCTCATCAAGTAGTTGGGATGGGTCAGGACATTTCCCCTTGGCCCTCAATGTCATCCTCTTGACCTTCAGCATTGTCAAGGCTAGGGGTTGCCTGTAGATCTGGGTGAGCATAACTGCTCTACTCTGGCAACCTGGACATGCAGTAGGGCCCCCTGACCTGAGGGGCCCACCTAGGGCTCACGTGTACTGATAGGGATGTCCTGTGTAACACCAAAATTCAGCGGTTCATTTAAGAGCAGCAGAAAGGATTTGCACAACTCAGTGTTGCCACTGCCATTCAGTACTACAGGTGACCCCCAGCTTGGAGGCCTGGCTGGGGGGACTGAAATAGACATGTTAGACTGTGTTACAGGATTAGGACAGTAAGATCCCAGTGGGGAGGATCATCCTCCTCCTGCAGGTCTTACAGCATTTAAAAAGGACAGGTCTCCGATAAGCCATGGTGCCGTTGTCTATATACAAGTTAAAAGGTGCCCATAAAACAAATGTAAAGTTCCTCACGTTACTCCACCAAGAACTAGCACCTCCAACTTCTTGACCCCCCAGCTGATTTTTTTACCCAGAAGAGCGGGACCACTTACTGAGGTGGGGAGGCAACCTGAAGCTGCAAAGTCCCCACAGTGAAAATGTAAGTCCAGAGTCCTGAAAAGCCTCCTAGTAGGAAAGAATAGCCAGAGTTTTGAAGGAGGAGCACTTCTGAATCAAACTGGGCTGCAGAAGAAGCAATTCCAGCCAAAAGGCACAATGCTGCCTAAAATACCCAAAACACCAGAAAATGTGCTGAAGAGAGCACAAGTTTTGTATGCATGGATACGTGTCAGGCAGGGCAACATCACCACACTAAGCGTAAATGTGCCTGACTGCCCAGAGCATGAAAACTCATGCCAGAACACAAGCAGAAGAAAGCAGGGGCACAAAACTCACTGGCAAGATGCCAGCAATGGTGAGAATCACAAGGCATGGGTGTTGGAGGGTTGGGGTGTCACCAGACCCAGAGACTGCACCTTCACAGGCATGATGCTGATCGGGACCAGGTGGCTGCAGTATAGGCACCCTGCCATTGGTGGGCTGGGGACCATGGCTTAGGGCCCAGTTAAGTTGTGATTTTCAGTGGTGGTAAATAGCGCCACTTTGGGGTCTGTTTACTGCCATCACAAACCTTTGAACACACCATTGCATTGGTATGCAGGGGGCCCTCATTTGCATGAGTGCAGTGTTATTTTAGTGTCTGGTTTAGGGCACGCTAACTGAGCCTCTGAATAAGGCCCCCTGTGCGCAAACTGCAAACCTTGGTAGCGTTGGGTAAACCACATTAGTGCCGGCACTAACATTTGAACATCCGGCCCATGCTATCTTACTATATGGACAATATCCTGATAAGGGGGTGAAAGGGACTTTGAGGATGGTGACAGCCACTGTTAAACAGTGCAAATGACAATTTAGATGTCATTTTTTTCTTTTTAACAGGTATATATGTCTGAGATGAAAACACTTGGAAACATGCACAGCGGTTCCTCCCTAAATCTGAGCAGGATGGTATGACTCAGTACTGTGTGGAATTTTAGGTTTTTTTTGTTGTAGTTCTTTATTTTCTATCATATAGTTTCCTTTCAACTATATCAAGTTTATGAACTCAGTTTGCACATGTGACTTGCCTGTAATTTTGTTGTACTGACTTTTTGTTTTAATAAAATTCCCTGACTCTTGTAGAAAGTGCCTTGGGTTCTTTTCCTTCCACCTGGACTCCAACTGGGACAGCACCAGGATGGGTAGAAGGGACCTCAATTTAACATCTCATCCAAAGGATACCCCCCAGACAATATAACATCCCTCTAGTACTGCACGTGGGTGCCAGCTTTTATGGTTCATAGGTGTAATACAAGTTCAGGGTGGGTTCCCATTATGAACTCGTCGCCTATTGGTGAAAATTGAATTTCTTGTCACCCATATATTTATCCAATTCAAATTTAAATTGTTCTAAATCTTTACTGTTGACCACTTCTGTAGGCAAGAAATTCCATAAGGGTGGCATTCTCTGAGTAAAAAATGTATTTCTCTTAGATGTATTATTTATTTCTGATCTAAACTTCAAGTTATGTGATCTTGTTTCATACCCTATTTCCACTCTCTGAAGGCAAAGAGACTCACATAAGGTCTGGTCTTGAATAGATCTATATGCAAGACACATATCACCTCGAAATGCACAATATTCAAGTGAGAAGAGATCCAAAGATTTTAGCCTTGTACAATAATAATCATATCCTGATAAACCTTTATTTTTTTTTTTTGTAATTCTCCTTTGAATTTTTTCTACAGAGCTAATTCCTCCCGCAGATGTTGGTGTGCAGAAGGGGGCACAGTAATCAATTTGTGAACTTACCAAGCTGGAATATAAAGGGATTATTACTTCTGCTTCTCTACTCCTAATATTTTTAAGTATGCAAGATATAGTACCGTGACATTTTTTTATAATATTATTATGAGTAGTAAATTTTAAATCCTGTGTTATTATAACTCCTAGATCTTTTTCTGAAGTAATTGATTCTAAATGATGACTATTTATCCTGTATGATGCACACATATTTTTTCCTAAATGCATTACTTTACACTTTTGGGTTAAAAGTAATTTTATTCTCAATTGACCATTTAACTAAATTATCAAGATTTTCCTGTATATACTAACTGATACGAGTTATTGACAATACTACCAAGTTTACTGTCATCCACGAGTTTATGTAACCAAACATCTTTTGATGTTTGCTTATTTGCAATCAGTAAATTAAATAGCAGGGCCAAGCACTGAGCCCTGTGGAACTCCACTGCTTATCTTTCCCCAATCAGAAAAATGACCTTTGATACAAACACGTTGTTTTCTATTATTAAGCCAAGAATGTATCCAACTGACAATATTAATATGAAAACCATATTTACCCAGTTCTTTAATCAATATTCCATGAGGCACAGAATCAAACGCCTTTTCAAAATCTAAAAAAATAATGTCCACTGGGAGTCCCTGATCAAGGGCTACACTCACTGGTTCAAAGAAGTTAACCAGGTTAAGTTAGCATGATCTACCTTGGACAAAGCCATACTGAGATATATCAGTAAAATGTATCTTTTTTAGGTGGTCTAACATTTTCTCTTTTAGTATTCTCTTCATTAGTTTTCCTATACCGATGTCAGGCTAATTGGTCTATAATTACTTGTTAATTGTCTATTTCCTTTTTATGTATAGGAACCACATTAGCTAAAGTCCAATCTCTTAAAAGCATAGCCTCCATTAGAAGATACATTAAACAAGAGGTAAATAAATCTACCAGTTCAAAAGTTAATTCCTTAATAAATGTAGTTGGAATTCCGTCTGGGCCTGCTGATGAATTAGCCTTGATGGAATCTATTGCCCTTTAACTTCTTGGTACTAATGACTAAGACATTATCCTTCTCACTATGAATATCTAAATGTATAATATCTTTACTCTTAAAAGTACTAGAAAATACTCATTAAATTCTTGAGCCATTTCAGATTCTTTAACAATCATTTTATTTTATTTAATTAAGGGGCCATTTGTTGGTTGATTACCTTTCAGTGATCCAACATAATTATAAAATTTATTTTCATTATCCATGGTATCGGTTGCTAATTTCAGTTTGACATTTTTCTTAGCACTTCTAATCACTATTTTACAATGGTTTGATATTTTTGCAAATTTTTTCTTTTTCTCATTTGCCGGATTTTTCTTATATCTTATATACGCCTTCTTTTTTTTTCACTAATCATTTTATATTTCCATTTAACTATGGGGGCACTCTATTTCTATTATTTGTATATTTTACAGTTTCAGGCACCCAGGTCTCAATACGGTATTCAAATGTGTTTTTGATAACTGTCCATATCCATTCGCTATTTTTATTTAATAACTCTTTTTTCCAATTCCAATTTTTTAGGTATTGTTTAATTGCTACATAATTTGCTCTGTAAAAATTTTTGATCTTGGTAACACCACAGTTTATATAAGAGAAATTTCTGATACTCCAGAGAACCATGTTATGATCACCGTCTCCCAATGGTTCGATTACTTTTGGTGATTCACCTATGTTAGTAATGTTTGTAAGAATGAAATCAAGAATATTTTCTTTTCTTGTTGGTTCAATGACTAGTTGATCTAAGTTATGTAGGAGGGTTAGGTCAATAAATGTCTTCTCTGATTTTGTTTTTCCAGTAAGTGATGGCCAACAATTATTTGGAAATTTGAAGTCTCCCATTAAAATGAGATTTTCGTATCCTTCCAGATGTTCTATAGTTTGTAAGAATGTATTATGTATTTTCCAAATTTGGCGATCTATAGCATAATCCAATTGTTAGTGCTTTAGCTGTATTTCTCTGCACTAGGATAATTTCAAGGTCATTATTATTTATTGAAATTTGCTTACTATTCAACCTATCTTTTATAAATAATGCTACTCCACCTCCTTTAGAATTTTGTCTGTTTTTATTATATATAGTATAACCTGAGATATTTATACCCCAGGTAGAGTCATTAAACCAGGTTTCAGTTATGCCACATATGTCAATATTATCCCTATGTAGAACACATTTTAGTTCATCTAATTTGTTGTTCAGACTTCTGGCATTAACCAATAATATATTTAAATTATTACTGATGTTTATGAAACCATTATTTTTGGACTATTATGTTTTGTGTGAGTGAATGTATCTGTATTAGTACCTGAAATTGATCCTGTATGGAGTTAACTTTTGCCCACCTACCCTACATCAAGTTTAAATTTCTCTCGATATAATGTTTGAAATGTTTACCTAGCATTTCATTTCCAAATTTATTTAAATGGAGTCCTATGAATTCCTCCCAATGGGTAATGCAATGTATGTCTTGTTTATGACACCAAGTATGGAGCCAATTATTTGTTAACCTTATTTTATCATGTATATAGTTAAAAGCCCTGGGAACTAGAAGAATTTCAGAGAAGACAATTTGACAATCAAGCTCTATTAGGAGATTGTATAATCCCACAATCTCTTCTTTTATGGTTTGGACATCTTGTTTAAAAACTTTGTTTATACTGGCATGAATCATAACCAGAGGATTTGTTCCTGAAGATTTTAGTATATTCTTTATCATTTTCATAATATCTGATTTTTGCACCTCTGAAACTAGAGACAGTTCAGTTTGCTTTATCCGGATTACATATGTCTCTATCTAGGTTTTTAATAATGGAGTCACAGTAAAAATATTTGTCTTGTATCATGAGACTGGCTACTGTTTATATCCATAATACTTTCAACCTGTACTTCCTCACTTACAGGTAAATCTAATAGTATTTCAGTATTCCTCTCTGGCAGTTTAGTTGTAATAAGTTCCTGATCTGGTAGAACTGTGGTTCCGAGATCCTTACTAGCTATTGTAAAATCTTGTTCATGCAAATTTACTAAAGGGTCAAAACTATTCTGTAGAGGCAACTCGAATTGGGCAGCTTTTCTTCCTTTTTTGGCCACTTTGTTGCTTTGCACCATAAACCACATATCTTCATCAAGAGATGGATCTTCCTCGACTCTAACATGTTTCCGGTATGGTGTATGATTTATTTTGGTGTTGCCTAAACTATCTGGATGTATGTTAGTACTCTCCTCATGGTTTATAGTTTCATTTCATCGCAGTTTCTGGTGTTAGTAACTGTGCTTTGTGTACAAGATTTTTATTAAGGTGATAGTATCCATATAGCTTTTCTCTAAGGTAATTAGTCTGTCATTGAATAGTGTGATTTCATATTTCATTTCTTCATTTTGGATACATTTATTACATTTTGGAGTTTGTACTAATCCCATAATTGGTAAGGTGCTATACATATTACACATGAGACACATATACTGAACCTTCCATCACTCATGGTTAGATTTCCATCCAAATTTGCCATTACTACTATCCCCTTATAATAACAGAGTTATGTTTCACCTCTGGATGTGAGTATTACCTGCCTTATTTAAATGAACCTTTCTGCCATCCTCCGCACCCTCCAAACACACAAAACACATGCAGACACATGTGTTTTGTGTCTTCATATAACAAAACGCCCACCCTGCTCACTGCAGGTCGCAGTTTTATAGGCAGGCGTGACCGAAGTGCTGAAATCGGGTCGCAATAGCCTCCGAGAATTAAAACTTGCCCAAATCCCCAAAAATACCTAAAAAAGGTGTATTTAAATTTATAAGCAGTATTTAAGAGTTCAAAATGGGTTTTGTGACAAACTTCCTCAAAAATAAGCCTCTGTAGTTTGCAATCAGTTGCTAACAAACTACGGCTTCGCTTCCTGTTCCTCGTTCTGGGGTTACAGGGCTCATAATATTATGTTCACTTTTAAGATTTTAAAAATGGTCTACAGCATAAATTGCATCAAGATTAAGGCAACACACCATCTAACAGTGATGACCAGCGTATTTTCACATATAGCAATGAAACTGCTCACTGCAGGCCGCTGTTTTGTAGGCAGACATAGAAACATAGAAACATAGAAACATAGAATTTGACGGCAGATAAGGACCGCTTGGCCCACCCAGTCTGCCCATTTCCCTACCTACTGGATAAGCTGCAGATCCTAGTTAACCAGCAGCCTACTTCTTTCTACCCCCAACCCCCAGAATTGCCTTATGACTATCCCATGCATGCTTGAATTCCACCACTGATTTTGACTCCACAACCTCCTCCGGAAGGCCATTCCATGCATCCACAACCCTCTCTGTGAAAAAATACTTCCTTAAATTACCTCTGAGCCGCCCCTCTATCTTCAAATTGTGCCCCCTTGTTCTTGCACACCTCTTTTTTGAAAGATGCTACCCTCTTGGACTTTGTTGATTCCCTTGAGGTACTTGAAAGTTTCTATCATGTCCCCCTCTCCCTCCTTTCCTCGAGGCTATACATATTAAGCCCTAAGTCTTCTTCATATGTCCTCCAGTGCAGACCCTGCACCATTTTAGTTGCCCTCCTCTGGACAGCTTCCATCCTGTCTATGTCTTTGCGGAGATTGGGTCTCCAGAACTGCACACAGTACTCCAGATGGGGTCTCACCAGCTGTCTGTACAGAGGGATAATAACTTCCTGTTTTCTACTGGTGATGCCTCTCCCTATGCATCCCAGTATCCCCCCAGCCCTCCTTGCTGCCTTCTCACATTGCTTGCCCACCTTTAGGTCATCTGATATGACTACCCCAGGTCCCTTTCCATTTTGTTGTTGTTAGTATCTCACCCCCATTGTGTACTCTTCCCTGGTTTTTGTTTCCCAGGTGCATTACCTTGCACTTCTTAGCATTGAATCTAAGCTGCCATACATTTGACCATTCCTCTAACCTTGCCAAGTCCCTTCTCATCCTTTCCACCCCACCCTGTGCATCAACTCTGTTGCAGATCTTAGTGTCATCTGCAAAGAGACATACTTTTCCTTCCAGTCCTTCTGCAATGTCACTTATAAATAAATTACATATCTAGGCCATGTGTTTCTAGAGAATTAACATGACCCGGAAGTGCTGATTTCGTCGCAATAGCCTCCGAGAATTAAAACTTGCCAAAATCCCCAAAAATACCCACAAAAGGTATATTCAACTTTATAAGCAGTATTTATGAGTTTAAAATGGGTTTTGTGACAAACTCCCTCAAAAATAAGCCTCTGTAGTTCGCAATCAGTTGCTAAAAAAAAATGCGGCTTCTCTTCCTGTTCCTCATTCTGGGGTTACAGGGCTCACAATATTATGTTCACCTTTAAGATTTTAGATTTGAGCCCAACCAGAGTGCAGGACTAGAACCCACAACCTTTTGGCCCAGAGGTGGTTGTGCTAACAACTGAGCTATGCTGACATATAATACAGCACTAATTATCATGGTATTTGTAATCTGTTTTTATGTTTGCTCTCCTCATAGTGGCACTTCAGAGGGCTGGGGATTAGTGGCAGCTGAGCCTTTTTGGGTTCTCATTGAAACCAAAAAGGTTTCTGTGAGTTTATTTTATTTCTGGACCTCTTACTGAACTCAATAAATTACATATCTAGGCCATGTGTTTCTAGAGAATTAATATAGTTTGGATTTGAGGATATTGGTCTATTACGATCTCACTCACGGCTCCACCACTCATGTGAGCAATTAACAAACCTACACCCTCTCAGGAAGGTAAAAATTAGATTTTAAATCAGCTCACCAATGGCTTACACTAGTTTAATTTTATTTGGTTACCATCTGTATCTCCACCCCCATCTGTATCCCCACCCCCACCCCCCGGGATGAGGCTAAAAATATGCAAAATTCCCTGATCCTCCTTTGCTGGTCAACAAAAAACAAATAGATATCTGAAAAATTTTACATTTATTTTCATCAACAGGTTTTGACCTCTATTACAACATGAGTAGCAAGTGACACATTCATCGAACCAAAGTTAACTGATCAGCTAGTCCTTAGTCCACATTTTTCCTAATGGGGCAGAAGACCTCCCCACCACAACATGCCCAGCTTATTACCAATCCCCCCCCACACACACTGTTCCTGGGGTGGACCAAATGTTTCATTAGTGTAAATTCTTAAGCATTTAGGTCCAACCAGGAACAGGGTTATTGTCAGTTAATCAAATCCCAGGGAGAATCATGAGGTATGCAGTAAAGCTAACAGCCCTTATATCACTAGAGTTAGATAAATGATTGTACCCCTCCCCCACTGCCATAATACCATTATGAATGTACAGTAAACATTTTACATTTACTTTAAAATTAATTATTCATTCTTGGTCCCTTGCTCTTCACCATTTATATTAACAACGTAGATGACCCCATCAAAGAAGCACAAATACACCTATTCACGGATGATACGGTACTCTATGCTAGTAGCCCCACACCTGAAGCGGCCTGTAAAGCCCTTCAAAATGAATTTAATCTGCTGCAACATCAGCTTATAAACCAGAAACTGCTCTTAAATGCAAAAAATACCAAAGCAATGTTCCTCTCACCCCTTCAAAATGCAATAAATCCTGCAATTGCTAGGACACTCCTGCAGATCACTACCATTCTAGGTGAGCAGTTGGACTACGTACCAAAGTTCAAGTACCTGGGAATCTGGTTAGACCATAGACTTACATTCACAGATCACTTAGAAGAACTGGCAAAGAAACTTAGACAAAGACTTGGTTTGTTCTTTAGGATTAATAATCTCCTCACAAGAGACGCTAAACTGAAACTGGTTCAAACTACCTTTCTTTCCCTATTGGATTACGCAGACTTTCTATATAGTCAGGGACCTGCAGGTACCCTAGCCAAACTCGATACGCTTTATCACAGAGCCATAAGATTTATCACGGATTTTCCATACTCAACCCACCACTGTGCATTGTACACGGCAGTGGGATGGTCATCCCTTGCTTACAGATGGAAAAAAAATGCTGCGGTTTGGACATACAAAGCTATCTCAAATAAACTGCCCCAGTATATCTCTGTCTGTTTACCTTTGTGCACTCTGGGGAAGTATGCCCCGAGAAGCACCTCATATATCTACCTTTTTGTTTACAAAACAAAATCTCACATTGGCAGAGCAGCCATCAGCTTTGTGCTCCCTCAACTGTGGAACAAGCTGCAAAAAACTTTGAAATTAACTCACCTCATCAGCCTAGCAGCTTTTAAATCTCTACATCTACATCATAATAAGGAGTCCTGTGCCTGTCTACCTAAATAGTGACTCCTATAAGTCCAAAGCACACTCTAATTACTGCTGTTACGACTGATCACATCTATAATGGACTCTTCCTCTCCCTTTTTACCCCATATCTGTCCCTTCCTCATTCCTTTGACCCTGGTTCCAGCTCTAAATTCTCCATACCGTATCACTATGTATCTTTTTATATTAGGTTTTATTTGTGTTTGGTGCACCTGATATGTATATTTCTTTACTTTTATGAAAAACTGTGTCCTACCCAAAACTAACTGTATCTTCTGTTCCAAACATATACTACTGTCAATGCTACCTGCTGATGCTTTGCATATACTGTATTATTGTATCTCACTTTATTTGTATTAGTACTGTTTTCTTTTGTGTTGCATTCCATGTACATTGTCCCATGTTCCTTGTTAACAAACCCAGGTCCACCTCGAAAATGAGCTTGCTGAACAGTGATCACCTGGTTAAATAAAGACTGATTGATTGATTGATTTAATTATTTCATAGTTAATGTTTTACTTCCTATACTGTACATGAGGGTTTTCAACCATTAATACAGCCCAGTTACAGTGCCATCAGTCAACAGATTAATCCAGTTTTTTTTGCTATTGTTTTACAGTTTAATTTGAGATACTACCAGTTCACATACCTGTTTCCTGAAGTCTGTCTCAAATTGTTTGTGTTGCGAACTACTACGGATCTCCAGCTCCACAATGTAATCTCGGTTCGTTATCTCTATCACAACCACCACAATTCTGATCACTTTCTCTGCAAGGCAGATTAAGCAGCAGTGCATTACAGTGACAATTCTGAACATGTATCTCTTCTTATTCCATTTTTGACTGCTTTTTTTCTTCCGTCTCATGAGCAGATATGTTTTAAAGTTTTACCTTGCTGGTGAAGTGGAATTTACCTTCCCGAACTGCCCACTTTGCAATGAGTTTTCCTGGGGAAGTGGCACATGTTCAGCCAAAGTCAGGTGGAGTTATGCAGAGGCTGCATCTTCGCTGGTGGATTTGCATGACTTTGCATGAAAAAGTGCCACTCTGCCTGCTGCAAACTATGTGAAAGCGACACTTTGCACCTTATGCATTTGGCAAATGGCATGAATTTGCAAAGCACAGTTTGTCAGCGTCGCACTTCTCTACCTAACAAGATGCTCTTCTGTCCCTGTTGTGAGCTTGCTTCGGTATTCTTTTTAAGATTTGAAATATTTGCTGGTGAGCTCTAGTAACTTGATTCTGTCACTTTCTAAGATTAAAAATTTAAAAATATAACATACTGACATCGTTACGCTTACATGTCATTTACTGCCCTCATTCCTTTTCCCTTTTCCTTCTTCATGAGAAGGCAATTTCACATGGAAACAGGATCCTTGTCCGCTGAACTCCATTTGCTTGTGCTCCATAGACCAACTCCTGTTAGAGCACTGGTCTCTGCAACCACTGGCTTCTGTCAGTAGTACATATCTCTACCTCACACCTTGCATGCAAACACCGTTATGGTGGGAACCCATTTCAGCAATGCCCAGGATCACGTTTGTTGGACAGGGGAATAGAAGCCAGGGGCAGGAACACACCTAATGACATCACCAGCCAGGAGAGGCTGTCATTAGAAGTAGCTAGGATTTTCTCCCTCCAAAGCACCCACCTACCACTCAGCGTTTGCACACCTCAGTGCAGGGCCTGACTTTGGGGGGGAAGGCAGTGGACCTCGTCCAGTGATGGACAATATCATGGTACTTCCAACCCCAATAGAGAAGGTGTTCTAACAACACGTGGATTGTCGCACTCTCCCCAGAGTCAGAGTGCTCTCTCTGCAGCACCCCAACATCTCCATCATCCCAAGACTGAATGTCAATGAAT
Source organism: Neoceratodus forsteri (assembly GCA_016271365.2). Taxonomy (NCBI): domain Eukaryota; kingdom Metazoa; phylum Chordata; order Ceratodontiformes; family Ceratodontidae; genus Neoceratodus; species Neoceratodus forsteri. The sequence goes on from JADMNL010000029.1 coordinate 181,918,851, forward strand.
GCAGAGAAACTATATGTATCCCAAATACATCACCCTCATTAAGGACCAGGGATAGTCACATTTTCCTTCAGAATTATTTTATGTGGAAATCTTTAACGAGAAGGAAACACACAAATGTAAGACTCACCCACTCTGATGTTGTCTACAGCAAACTCACAGAATCTGCCATTGAAGTTCCTCAAGCAGATGCAGTTTCCCCTGTCATCAACAGTCCCACCGTTTTGGCATGCAGATACTTCTGTCGTAGTGGCTGTGTTGTTGGAATAAATAATATTTGTTTTGTTAGTGCAAAACACTGTACCACTTTCACTCTCGGCTTATGGTAATCTCAGATATAGTTTCGCCTGTCTGAAAGCATCAAGCATCTGGCGCCGGATGTGCGGGCAATAGTGGCATGCTTTTTACTTGCGCTACATACGAATCGACTTATATCACTGAAAACATGGGCTAACTTCTTGTTGCAGGTACCTTCAAATACACACCCAAAAAACCCCGCAGATGTCAAAATAATGATGCGCGAGTCATTTTTTTGACATGAAGTGAGAAAACTGATACAAACGCATCAAATGTTTGAAAACAGGATGCAAACAGTTTGGCGCGTTTGCCAAGTGGCAGGCTGCATCCAAAAAAGGGAGTTGCATCGGCACCGTGAGTTTTGAAAACCGAACCACTTTCATAGTTTTTGTGTTTTACAGAGGGAGCATAACAGAAGGGCAAATTGTAATGAAAATTATGAAATGGGTAAAAAAAAAATCCTAAAACCTGACCTGACTGATGAGCTCATAACCAGTGCAACAGCACAAGAGAAAAGAGTTATGACCATGACTTGTGACCAGGTGTGGGTAATGGATTACTCAGACAACATGAAGTAGATTTTAAAACAAACAAAACTGCTGTGTGAATTTTATTAAAGTTTTAACTCAGAATAAAAATAATAAACTAAAATAGAAAAATCAGAAAGTAATAAGCTCTTCCCAAGCTTCAGTACTGCCCCCTCCGGTAGTACTGCCACAGAGTGGAATACTTCAGTTTTCCACTATTGTCTGTGCATTTTATCAGCTTGCCCTACACCCTCACAGTACAGCTCCCAAGGCAGATCTGCTGTACCTGGATAAAGGAGGGCTTTACATACAGACCCAGGAGGTTACCATATCTGTCCCTAAACTAATACAGTGGAATATCCGCACCAATACATACAATGTGGGCTTGTGATGACACGCAATACCTTAAATGTACTATAATGCACTGTATTAGTTAGGGTGATCAAGAATTCACCATCTGTATAAACAGTTTTAAGGCTTGCATGCCTAATTGTTGATTACAGGAGCTAAGCCTCTCCTACTTTCAGTGACTGACAGTCAGCATTTCTGATAAATAAACCTCATTCTGGAGTCACAGGCTCCTAAGGGAACATAGCAACTTGGAGGCTGGGACTATATCGGATAGAATAGGCCTAACCTTCCCAGGGCTTTAACTTATCTGATTCCTTCTTAGTTGTATTTTATTCCTAATAATGTTAACCATTGTCTTCTGTGGGTGCTTTGTTGTAGTGCTAGGCAAGAGTTGTGATACCCTAAGGGCCAGATATTCAGACTGCACCAGGCAATGGCGCAAGTGGAGGCACAGCACAACCGAGATGTGCAGGGGGCCAGACAGGGGGATATTCAAGGTGATGTGCCGCCGTCACCTGTAGATATAACGCAGAAAATCAATGCAGAGATGCAGTACTGGCGCATTCTCCAAACAGGGAGGACTGGGAATGCTCCAGCACAACTGTAGTTGCACTGGGCGCACGTCCCGAGATATTCAGACTTGGACATGCAAATGAGGCCATATTGTATGCAAGGCACAAATGAGGCCATTTGCATGTCATTATGACCCAATTTGCATGAGTTGAGCAGCACAGCCTGGGGAAAATATGCCTGGTACCCTGCACAGAATGGTGTGTGAACTGAGGGGGTCCTCGGGCACCCTCCACCCCATAACTGTGATCACAATAGGAATAATAACATACAAGCCCTGGTAGTCTAGTGCAACCTCCCCTTCCTCCCCATAACCCCGGTCATGGGAAATATAAATGAATACATGCCCTGGTAGTCTAGTGGTTCCCCCCTTCCTACCTGCAGCTCTGATCACAATAAGTTAAATGGAACATCTGCCCTGGTAGTCTAGTGGTACCCCCACCCCATCCCAACACTCTGATCGCCGTCATACGTAGTAATGAAACATCCCGGGTGGTCCAGTGGATCCCCCATCCCACCCAAATCCCCGTTTGCCAGTGAATTGGTAAGCTACATATCCCTGGTGGTCCAGTGGATCCCCATCCCACCAAATCCCGTTTGCCAGTGAATTAGTAAGCTACATATCCTGGTGGTCAGTGGTAACCCCCACCCCACCAGGACCCCAGCCCACCCAGCACCCCAGCCATCATTGGTGGTGGCTGCAACCTGCATACCAACCAACCACCCTACAAATGACAGCTTACAGTATGAGTCATAAGCCTATCGGTCCACGGTGTGGACCAATGGACTTGCAGAGCATACTGTACTAGACAGGCACAAATTTGTGGGGTTGCGCCATCACAACCCCTTTGAATATCCCCCAAGTAAGTATCCCTTTTTTATTCCACCAAAAGTGTTTTTACTATTTTCACTTTAGCACCAAAAAGCACAAGATTCAAAGAATAACTTTTTTTTAAGCAGGGGCACTTTAGTTTCTAGTAACCTTTCACATTAAAGCTTTTATTTGTTCTGCAACTCTTTATACCCTCCTGTTGGCTGCAATTTCAAGCCAATGGGTGCACCTTTCAAATGGGCCTACTTTCCTTTAGAGCTATGAACTGCCCTCAATAATTAATTTCTACGATCTCACTGTTCTCTTAAGTCCTACTAAATATTACAACTCCTGTACTTTAAGGCCCTGGACACACAACAGAACTGTTTTAAAAACAGTTTTTAAAAAGCAGTTTAGCGAAACTATTTCAAGCGCCACACTACTCAGTAACCATTTTTGATAATGGTTTGAGTGGCATACACCGCTAATGTTAAACCTGTTCTTCTTGTAACTATTTTGTGTTAAGTCCAACACACAGAACTGTGCTTGCCTGGACACGCTGCAGCTGGAACTGTTTTAGTTAAACCATTACAGCATAAAACATTTTTACTCCTGGACAGACCTGCGAGTAAAACCATGTTAGCTCCAAAATGTTTTTAAAAATGGTTTTAAGACTAGGGGCCAGATATTCAGACTGTGTTGGGCAGTGGCACAAGCTTGGGTACAGTGCAACTGGGCTGCGCCAGGATCGAGACCAGGCGATAGTCATCGGTGATGCCCCATGGCTCAGCACTGTTGAATATGGCAGAGGCGGCACACTACTACACATAGTGCAGTGGCACTGTCTCAGCGCAAGCCAAGAGGGGAGCAGGCGGATGCGCCAGTGCAAGTGCAGTTGTGCTAGGTGCATCGCCCGTGATATTAACCCAGGGGCATGCAAATGAGGCCATAATCTATGCAAGGTGCAAATGGGATCATTTGCATACCATTATCCCATTTGCATGCGATGTGCCTGGCATCCTAGCAAATTTACCTGGCACCTTGCCAAGCTGCTGTCGATGGGGTGTGCTCCTGAGGCTACTGCAGCCCCCATATGCCTAATTGTGGGCAGTCATCAGCAGAAGATAAAACATATGCCTGATCACAGGCATTAGTGATGAAGATAAAAACATGGTGGTCTAGCAGACTCCCTGCTGCCCCATCGCAGGCATCTGTAATGAAAAATATCCTGGTAATCTAGTGGACCCACCCGTATGCCGGTCATGGGCGATGCGTCAGCTGAATAAATATCGTATGCTCAATCACGGGCTGTAGTGTAATGAATTAGAACCCTGGTGGTCTAGTGGAACCCACCTTGAAAGCCCAATTGCAGGCTGTAGTACAAACTGACAGCTACCTGGTGGTCCAGTGGTAACCCTCCCCACCCACAGAGGCCCCTAGCCACCCAGCATCCCCCCATCATTGATGGGTGTCAGTACCCTGCCCACATACCACCTGGCCACCTGCTGAATGACAGCGTGCAGTAGAAACTGCACACCCAGTGAGCCACAGTGTGGACCAATGGGCATGCAGACCATACTGTACTACACAGGTCCAGATCTGTGAATGAACCATTCACAGATCTGGACTTCAATGCAGTATGATCTAAACGATGGTCCATACTGTGGCCCAGTGGGTGCAGTTCTACTATACGCTTGTCATTCGGCAGGTGGACGGGTGGTATACAGGTGGGGTGCTGCAGCTCACTGATGATGGGGTGGTGCTGGTGGCTGAGGGCCTGCAATGAGTGATGAGGAAGGAGGTACCACTGGACCACCAGGTACCCGTCGGTTTGTGCTGTAACTATGATCAGGCTTTGGGGTGGGTTCCACTAGACCACCAGGGTTCTAATTTATTACACTACAGCCCACAATCGGGCATAGGATATTTATTCAGCTGATGACTGCTCATGATCGGGCATACGGGGTGCAACTACCAGGATATATCTTTCATTACAGATCTGCGATCGACAGCAGAGGGTCCGCTAGACCACCGAATTTTCATTTCATCACTGATGTCCTGTCGGGCTTACAGGGTGGGAGGAGAGTCTACTAGACTACCAGGGGGTCTGGGTGCTTATGGGTGGTGGCTGGTGTTGAGTTACACCTTGCGATATGGCTGCCTGCCTGTGGGTGACCAGCTTTTGAATCTAACTTTACAGCTCAACTTTGAGTACCAGTGTGCGGCGCATGTAGGGGTTGTGCCAGCATATCGCCCGCACATCCCAGGCTGAATATCGGGGATGTGCCACATGTATGGGCATTCCCCTGCATTGGATTACATTGTGTCCTGGTGCATCGGGATGTGCACTCGCCCGGGCAGCCTTTTCAGTATCCCATTGGGGCACACTGCAGGGTTGTGCCAACGAAGCTCTGTTGCACCAGGCACACCCCTTTGAATATCCCAGCCTAGGTATCCAGCAGGGTTTAAAATACTTTGTCAAAATGTTTTAAGGGGCTTGTAGTCTGTCTGCAAACAGTGCTAGGGGATTTAAACTAGTTTAAGACATTTAAACTGTTTAAGTTCCCCAGTGTGTCCTAGACCTTTATGCATTTGCTGCAAACCATGCATGGGGTACTATAAAAGTCTGTAAACATCTATTCCGTGTTTTAACACTTATGCAGTTCTTGTACTTGAAGTATAAATGATAAAACATGCCTTTATAATTATTCATGAAGCAGGGATTTTTTTATTTAACACAAAGCTCTTTTTGCTAGAGCTCCTTTGCATTCATTTTATTTATTTTCAGTCCATTTAGTTACAGTATGGGCTGCTTTGTCTCCATTTACCAGGACATTTTAAACCATGCAAGAAGGCACTCAGGGTGCCTTGGTGCACCACCTGGGATGAGAAAGGAGACAAGAGGGTAGAATAATAAGGAGATACTTCAGGTAGGTGGCCACCCTACCGGAAGCAGAAATGGGGAAAAATACAAGAATGCAAGAATGCTGCTGCAGCAGGTTAAAAGGATGGGAAAGATGTAAGAGGAAAGTCTCAGGGTGCATATTGGATTAGGGAGGGTCCTCTGCCACAATACTCATCTGTTTACATTAAGCAGGCATGACGGTGTCAGTACACCTCAGTTTATTTACTTGTATTCAAAAGAAAGTACAGCATCTGCCATCTACTGGCCAAGAGCAGATTACAATTGCTCAATAGGACCACTTTTTCTACTTTGTTTTACATTTGTATCTAAATTTTACTTACGTACATAAAAATTTAAAAATTATAATTTCTCTATTAATCCTTATGGACCCATTTAAGTAATACAACAAGGCACTCCAGTGAGTGCTTTGTGCTGGGATAACAGCACTTCTCAGGCAGTGGAAGCACTCAGCTTTTGGCCTCCTGCTTCACCCCTCAAAGTGTGCCATTTCACAGCACAAATCACACCCTGTCATACCATAATAACTGTCAGACAGGAAACCATGCATAGGCAAAGTACCCAGATAATCTAAACCCAAGAAAGAAGACATACATGTGGTGCTTTCTGATGGAGCTCCAAATAAGTCAACCCATCTTTATGCAATGCAGGTTTGCCACTTTCTTTAGTAATGTTTCCTTTTCCTACTGCTTAGGCAAAAGTATTTTGCCAACAAACTGCTGATGAGTTGTACATTTGGCAAGCAGAAATTATTCTGAGAAAGCTATTTTCACCAGTGTGGAAGAGCAGTTCTGTGGCAGAATCAGATTTCCAGTCACCAGAAGAATCCAAAGCTTAGACTCAGGAGTCAGGCAGGCAGATGTCTGTGAACACCACAGATATCCACTTCTCACAGGAATCACTGAATTCCATGGACATTTCAGAATCCACAGAGGAAATTATATGGAACAGAATGATCTAATTCCCCTCTACTTACTTATTTCACCGTGAAGCTCTCTCATCCTCCCAGCATTAGATGAGTTCAGGAATGGTGGGCATTATGTGTTTGCTGTTAAACGGCTACAGTCAACATTGCAATGCTGCCTGTACCACACATTTGGGTGCGGCAAACCTAATGTAACTTCCAGATTTCCAGACACTGGCAGTAGAAAGCAGCAGTAGGCATGGTCTGCATTAGGCAAGTGGGTTGCTCATGAATGTGTACGACTCTATGTCCTACCTTGAGACCCACCCCCCAGTGTTGTTGCTTCTGATGCACTCGATACAGCACGTCAGGGCAAGAGGCCGCTGTTAATGCCCTCAGCTTCAGGGTGGGTGGTACACACTATTGGTGCCAGTGCCTAACCATTATTTACAACAACCAATCCTTATGGCAGTCCATCCTATACCACGGGCATCACTGCTGTCAAGCAACTGGCACAGTGGTTTGGTGAGCTAATGGTGGGGTTCCTTAGGTTTCAGTGGTGGCAGACAAATATGATGGAGACATTTTGCAACTACATGTTCACTCTCAGACTGCCAATCAATGCCTTCCTATATGCTGAGGTCTGACATACAAGAAATGCAGCCTGTATGCAAATGTAGCCAGTGGTCCACCCAAGTGGCGTGTGCACACCCACCCATACCCCAAGTCACTTCCTGTGTGCAGTACAGTCATTGTACACAGCACCAGAGCCAGTCCTGTATTGAGCAGAGCTTACCGACTGGCAGCGGTGAGTACGATACCAAGTTAGTTTTCTTTTATTAGTTTGTATGTTGAGAAACAACTCTAACATTATAGGAAAGATCATGTAAACAATAAGACCGATAGGGTGTGCATGGAACAGATTTTACCACACGGCCAGGGGCATAATAAGGCACAAGGCCTTGGCTGGTGCCTTTAACCCCTGGCGTGCGGTAAATCTGTTCCATCTACCAGATGTTTTACTGCACTTATAAAATGGTCTACTTTAAAAAAATTTTGCACTTAGAAATTGTATTTTTATACGTGCTAATTACCGTTTGCTTATGCTGATTTAAGATAAAATAATCCTTCCCTACCACAAAATGACGTAATACTGCTGTCTATAGCTCTATAGAAATGGATAATCAGAAATTAAAACTCCTCAGTTGACAAAGTGAATGGTAATGAAAATATGAACCCCATTTGCAGTGAGCTGGTATATCTCACCACAGCAGCAGTCGTTGCCCCAGGTTCTCTACTCTCACACAATAGTTTTTCGCATGCTGATGACTGCCTAGTGCCGCTCTCTCCCCAGCTCACACTGCTCACACCCCGCTAATGTTGCTCTCCCCCTGTCGTCGTGAGGCGAGCCCACCCGGCTCCCCAGTGGACAGCTCTGCTGACCGCGGGGTAGACAGCCTGATCAGACCATGAGATAGCGATCTGTGACACGCTAAGTGAGCAGTCTGACTGTCTTTGGCCTCTGAGTTGCACAAAACATCCCAGAAACGGCATGCAGCTCACTTCACTTTCCAGTCCAACCCAGCACCAACTCAGTCTGGTGAGCACTCCAACATACTAGGAATCCCTTTTGCCAGTTGAAGCGGGGTTAGAGCAAGTTGGACATCCATACTTTGTGGCCATAGGAGTGCTGTGGGTTAGCTGAAGAAAAATTAGCAACCCAACATATTAGGAATCCCTTATGCCAGTTGAAACAGGGTTAGATCATGTCGGACACCCGTACTTTGTGGTCATAGGAGCTCACTGTTTTGTACTATAAGCAGAAGAGAGTGCTTTTAAGAAAACAACAATGGCGGTATTTTTAAATGCCAATGTTCTAAGGCTTAGTGATTCTAGCCTTTTACTGCAGTCCTTTTTCACCCATGCATGGAACATAGTCCATGCATGGTGAGCTAATCCCTGATTGACTGGTTTAGCCTACCCATTTTATAAGAAATATTTCAAGAATGAGAATAAGTATGGGTGTAAAATAATGCTGTGCAAAATGCAGAAAAGCTGAGATCTGTGTCAACATGATAACATGCATGCTTTTCTTTCCTGCACTAACACTGTGAAATTCTCTACCTCATCGGTTAAGAGAATGCCTGACTATCACTAATTTTAAATCTATGTTAAAAACATATTTATTTTCTCTGGCCTTCCTGGATTGATTGGAGATAACTGAATTGAACTGAGTTGATTTTAATAGTTTAAATTTGTAGTTTTAATGTATTTATAATATGTACAGTGCCTTGGTTTTTGAAAGGTGCTATAAAATAAAGATTTATTTGATTTGATATAGTTACACATTTCAGCATGCAGAATATATTGTATTACTTAATGAAAGTCCAGTAATATACTATGCAATTCTCTCAACTACCACATTCATTCACTTGACCTTATATATATTTAATTAATTGCATACCTGGAGTGACTCCAGTGGTAACTGCCACAGTGGAGCTGCAAGTGATGAGCCAGAGGAGGCTGTGGGTGAGGACACAGAGGAGGCTGTGGGTGAGGACACAGAGGAGGATGCAGGTGATGACACATTGGAGAATATGGGTGAGGACACAGTGGAGGCTGTCAGTGAGGACACAGTGGAGGCTGTAGATGAGAATATAATGGAGGTTATGGGTGAGCAGACACAGGTAGCAGTGAGTAAGGACCCATTGGGCTGTGGTGAGGAACCAGAGGAGGCTGTGGGTGATGAGACAGTGGAGATTGTGGGTGACATGCAAATGAGGCCATATGGTATGCAAGGCACAAATGAGGCCATTTGCATGTCATTATGACCCAATTTGCATGAGTTGAGCAGCACAGCCTGGGGAAAATATGCCTGGTACCCTGCACAGAATGGTGTGTGAACTGAGGGGGTCCTCGGGCACCCTCCACCCCATAACTGTGATCACAGTAGTAATAATAACATACAAGCACTGGTAGTCTAGTGCAACCTCCCCTCTCTCCCCATAACCCCGATCATGGGAAATATAAATGAATACATGCCCTGGTAGTCTAGTGGTTCCCCCCTCCCTACCTGCAGCTCTGATCACAATAAGTTAAAGAGACATCTGCCCTGGTAGTCTAGTGGTACCCCCACCCCATCATCGCCGTCATACGTAGTAATGAAACATCCGGGTGGTCCAGTGGATCCCCATCCCACCCAAATCCCGTTTGCCAGTGGATTGGTAAGCTACATATCCCTGGTGGTCAGTGGATCCCCATCCCACCAAATCCCGTTTGCCAGTGAATTAGTAAGCTACATATCCCTGGTGGTCAGTGGTAACCCCACCCACCAGGACCCCCAGCCCACCCAGCACCCCAGCCATCATTGGCGGTGGCTGCAACCTACCTGCATACCAACCAACCACCACAAATGACAGCTTACAGTATGAGTCATAAGCCTATCGGTTCCAGGTGTGGACCAATGGACTACAGAGCATACTGTACTAGACAGCACAAATTTGTGGGGTTGCTTCACAACCCTTTGAATATCCCCAAGTAAGTATCCCTTTTTATTCCACAAAAGTGTTTTACTATTTTCACTTTAGCACCAAACACAAGTTCAAAGAATAACTATTCTTTAAGCAGGGGCACTTTAGTTTCTAGTAACCTTTCACATTAAAGCTTTTATTTGTTCTGCAACTCTTTATACCCTCCTGTTGGCTGCAATTTCAAGCCAATGGGTGCACCTTTTCAAATGGGCCTACTTTCCTTTAGAGCTATGAACTGCCCTCAATAATTAATTTCTGATCTCACTGTTCTCTTAAGTCCTACTAAATATTACAACTCCTGTACTTTAAGGCCCTGGACACACAACAGAACTGTTTTTAAAACAGTTTTTAAAAGCAGTTTAGAAACTATTTCAAGCAGCCACACTACTCAGTAACCATTTTTGATAATGGTTTAGTGTGCACACCGCTAGTGTTAAACCTGTTCTTCTTGTAACTATTTTGTGTTAAGTCCAACACACAGAACTGTGCTTGCCTGGACACGCTGCAGCTGGAACTGTTTTAGTTAAACCATTACAGCATAAAACATTTTACTCCTGGACAGACCTGCAGGTAAAACCATGTTAGCTCCAAAATGTTTTTAAAAATGGTTTTAAGATTAGGGGCCAGATATTCAGACTGTGTTGGGCAGTGGCACAAGCTTGGGTATAGTGCAACTGGGCTGCGTCAGGATCGAGACCGGGCGATAGTCATCGGTGATGCCCCATGGCTCAGCACTGTTGAATATGGCAGGGGCGGCACACTTACTACACATAGTGCAGTGGCACTGTGCCAGCGCAAGCCAAAGAGGGGGAGCAGGGGGATGCGCCAGTGCAAGTGCAGTTGCGCTGGGTGCATCGCCCGTGATATTAACCCAGGGGCATGCAAATGAGGCCATAATCTATGCAAGGTGCAAATGGGATCATTTGCATCACCATTATCCCATTTGCATGCGATGTGCCTGGCATCCCTAGCAAATTTACCTGGCACCTTGCCAAGCTGCTGTCGATGGGTGTGCTCCTGAAAGGCTACTGCAGCCCCCATATGCTTAGTGTGGGCAGTCATCAGCAGAAGATAAAACATATGCCTGATCACAGGCATTAGTGATGAAGATAAAAACATGGTGGTCTAGCAGACTCCCTGCTGCCCCATCGCAGGCATCTGTAATGAAAAGAAATATCCTGGTAGTCTAGTGGACCCACCCCGTATGCCCGGTCATGGGCGTGCGTCAAGCTGAATAAATATCGTATGCTCCAATCACGGGCTGTAGTGTAATGAATTAGAACCCTGGTGGTCTAGTGGAACCCACCTTGAAAGCCCAATTGCAGGCTGTAGTACAAACTGACAGCTACCTGGTGGTCCAGTGGTAACCCTCCCCACCCACAGAGGCCCCTAGCCACCCAGCATCCCCCCATCATTGATGGGTGTCAGTACCCTGCCCACATACCACCTGGCCACCTGCTGAATGACAGCGTGCAGTAGAAACTGCACACCCAATGGGCCACAGTGTGGACCAATGGGCATGCAGACCATACTGTACTACACAGGTCCAGATCTGTGAATGAACCATTCACAGATCTGGACTTAATGTAGTACGGTATAATCTGAGGTCCATACTGTGGCCACAGTGGTGCAGTTCACTTGCTGTCATTCGGCGGGTGGGCGGGTGTGTGCTACGAGGTGAGGTGCTGCAGCTCACTGATGATGGGGTGGTGCTGGTGGCTGAGGGCCTAATGAGTGATGAGGAAGGAGGTACCACTGGACCACCAGGTACCCGTCGGTTTGTGCTTATGGCCCATGATCAGGCTTTGGGTGGGTTCCACTAGACCACCAGGGTTCTAATTTATTACACTACAGCCCACAATCGGGCATAGGATATTTATTCAGCTGATGACTGCTCATGATCGGGCATACGGGGGTCCACTGACCACCAGGATATATCTTTCATTACAGATGCCTAATGATCGAGCAGCAGAGGGTCCGGCTAGACCACCAGGTTTTTCATTTTCATCACTGATGTCCGCAATCGGGCTTACAGGGTGGGAGGAGAGTCTACTAGACTACCAGGGGGGTCTGGGTGCTTATGGGTGGTGGCTGGTGTTGAGTTACACCTTGCGATATGGCTGCCTGCCTGTGGGTGACCAGCTTTTGAATCTAACTTTTACAGCTCAACTTTGAGTACCAGTGTGCGGCGCATGTAGGGGTTGTGCCAGCATATGCGCCGCACATCCCAGGCTGAATATCGGGATGTGCCACATATGCATGGGCATTCCCCCTGCATTGGATTACATTGTGTCCTGGTGCATCGGGATGTGCACTGCGCCGGGCAGCCTTTTCAGTATCCCATTGGGGCACACTGCAGGGTTGTGCCAACGAAGCTCTGTTGCACCAGGCACAACCCCTTTGAATATCCCAGCCTAGGTATCCAGCAGGGTTTAAAAATACTTTTGTCAAAATGTTTTAAGGGGCTTGTAGTCTGTCTGCAAACAGTGCTAGGGGGATTTAAACTAGTTTAAGACATTTAAACTGTTTTAAGTTCCCCAGTGTGTCCTAGGCCTTTATGCATTTGCTGCAAACCATGCATGGGGTACTATAAAAGTCTGTAAACATCTATTCCGTGTTTTAACACTTATGCAGTTCTTGTACTTGAAGTATAAATGATAAAACATGCCCCTTTATAATTATTCATGAAGCAGGGATTTTTTATTTAACACAAAAGCTCTTTTGCTAGAGCTCCTTTGCATTCATTTATTTATTTTCAGTCCATTTAGTTACAGTATGGGCTGCTTTGTCTCCATTACCAGGACATTTTAAACCATGCAAGAAGGCACTCAGGGTGCCTTTTTCCCTGGGATGAGAAAGGAGACAAGAGGGGTAGAATAATAAGGAGATACTTCAGGTGGGTGGCCACCCTACCGAAGCAGAAATGGGGAAAAATACAAGAATGCAAGAATGCTGCTGCAGCAGGTTAAAAAGGATGGGAAAGATGTAAGAGGAGTCTCAGGGTGCATATTGGATTCGGGGAGGGGTCCTCTGCCACAATACTCATCTGTTTACATTAAGCAGGCATGGCGGTGTCAGTACACCTCAGTTTATTTACTTGTATTCAAAAGAAAGTACAGCATCTGCCATCTACTGGCCAAGAGCAGATTACAATTGCTCAATAGGACCACTTTTCCTACTTTGTTTTACATTTGTATCTAAATTTTACTTACGTACATAAAAATTTAAAAATTATAATTTCTCTATTAATCCTTATGGACCCATTTCGTAATACAACAAGGCACTCCAGTGAGTGCTTTGTGCTGGGATAACAGCACTTCTCAGGCAGTGGAAGCACTCAGCTTTTGGCCTCCTGCTTCACCCCTCAAAGTGTGCCATTTTCACAGCACAAATCACACCCTGTCATACCATAATAACTGTCAGACAGGAAACCATGCATAGGCAAAGTACCCAGATAATCTAAACCCAAGAAAAGAAGACATACATGTGGTGCTTTCTGATGGAGCTCCAAATAAGTCAACCCATCTTTATGCAATGCAGGTTTGCCACTTTCTTTAGTAATGTTTCCTTTTCCTACTGCTTAGGCAAAGTATTTTGCCAACAAACTGCTGATGAGTTGTACATTTGGCAAGCAGAAATTATTCTGAGAAAGCTATTTTCACCAGTGTGGAAGAGCAGTTCTGTGGCAGAATCAGATTTCCAGTCACCAGAAGAATCCAAAGCTTAGACTCAGGAGTCAGGCAGGCAGATGTCTGTGAACACCACAGATATCCACTTCTCACAGGAATCACTGAATTCCATGGACATTTCAGAATCCACAGAGGAAATTATATGGAACAGAATGATCTAATTCCCCTCTGCTTACTTATTTCACCGTGAAGCTCTCTCATCCTCCCAGCATTAGATGAGTTCAGGATGGTGGGCATTATGTGTTTGCTGTTAAGCGGCTACAGTCAACATTGCAATGCTGCCTGTACACACACATTTGGTCTGACAAACCTAATGTAACTTCAGATTTCCAGACACTGGCAGTAGAAAGCAGCAGTAGGCATGGTCTGCATTAGGCAGAGTGGGTTGCTCATGAATGTCGACTCTATGTCCTACCTTGAGACCCACTGAGTGTTGTTGCTTCTGATGCACTCGATACATGCGTCAGGGCAAGAGGCCGCTGTTAATGCCCTCAGCTTCAGGGTGGGTGGTACACACTATTGGTGCCAGTGCCTAACCATTATTTACAACAACCAATCCTTATGGCAGTCCATCCTATACCACGGGCATCACTGCTGTCAAGCAACTGGCACAGTGGTTTGGTGAGCTAATGTGGGGTTCCTTAGGTTTCAGTGGTGGCAGACAAATATGATGGAGACATTTTGCAACTACATGTTCACTCTCAGACTGCCAATCAATGCCTTCCTATATGCTGAGGTCTGACATACAAGGAATGCAGCCTGTATGCAAATGTAGCCAGTGGTCCACCCAAGTGCGTGTGCACACCCCATCCCATACCCCAAGTCACTTCCTGTGTGCAGTACAGTCATTGTACACAGCACCAGAGCCAGTCCTGTATTGAGCAGAGCTTACCGACTGGCAGCGGTGAGTCGACCAAGTTAGTTTTCTTTTATTAGTTTGTATGTTGAGAAACAACTCTAACATTATGGGAAAGATCATGTAAACAATAAGACACGATAGGGTGTGCATGGAACAGATTTTACCACGGCCGAGGGGCATAATAAGGCACAAGGCCTTGGCTGGTGCCTTTAACCCCTGGCGTGCGGTAAAATCTGTTCCATGCACACACCCGAAGTGTTTTACTGCACTTATAAAATGGTCTACTTTAAAAAAAAATTTTGCACTTAGAAATTGTATTTTTATATGTGCTAATTACCGTTTGCTTATGCTGATTTAAGATAAAATAATCCTTCCGCCTACCACAAAATGACGTAATACTGCTGTCTATGGCTCTATGAAATGGATAATCAGAAATTAAAACTCCCTCAGTTGACAAAGTGAATGGTAATGAAAATATGAACCCCATTTTGCAGTGAGCTGGTATATCTCACCACAGCAGCAGTCGAGCTTCCCCAGGTTCTCTCTCACACAATAGTTTTCACATGCTGATGACTGCCTAGTGCCGCTCTCCCCAGCTCACACTGCTCACACCCGCTAATGTTGCTCTCCCCTGGCGTCGTGAGGCGAGCCCACCCGGCTCCCCAGTGGACAGCTCTGCTGGCGCGGGGTGAGACAGCCTGATCAGACCATGAGATAGCGATCTGTGACACGCTAAGTGAGCAGTCTGACTGTCTTTGGCCTCTGAGTTGCACAAAACATCCCAGAAAGCGGCATGCAGCTCACTTCACTTTCCAGTCCAACCCAGCACCAACTCAGTCTGGTGAGCACTCCAACATACTAGGAATCCCTTGTGCCAGTTGAAGCGGGGTTAGAGCAAGTTGGACATCCATACTTTGTGGCCATAGGAGTGCTGTGGGTTAGCTGAAGAAAAATTAGCAACCCAACATAATAGGAATCCCTTATGCCAGTTGAAACGGGGTTAGATCATGTCGGACACCCGTACTTTGTGGTCATAGGAGCTCACTGTTTTGTACTATAAGCAGAAGAGAGTGCTTTTAGCAAGAAAACAACAATGGCGGTATTTTTAAATGCCAATGTTCTAAGGCTTAGTGATTCTAGCCTTTTTACTGCCGTCCTTTTTTTCACCCATGCATGGAACATAGTCCATGCATGGTGAGCTTAATCCCTGATTGACTGGTTTAGCCTACCCATTTTATAAGAAATATTTCAAGAATGAGAATAAGTATGGGTGTAAAATAATGCTGTGCAAAATGCAGAAAAGCTGAGATCTGTGTCAACATGATAACATGCATGCTTTTTCTTTTCCTGCACCAACACTGTGAAATTCTCTACCTCATCGGTTAAGAGAATGCCTGACTATCACTAATTTTAAATCTATGTTAAAAACATATTTATTTTCTCTGGCCTTCCTGGATTGATTGGAGATAACTGAATTGAACTGAGTTGATTTTAATAGTTTAAATTTGTAGTTTTAATGTATTTATAATATGTACAGTGCCTTGGTTTTTGAAAGGTGCTATAAAAATAAAGATTTATTTGATTTGATATAGTTACACATTTCAGCATGCAGAATATATTGTATTACTTAATGAAAGTCCAGTAATATACTATGCAATTCTCTCAACTACCACATTCATTCACTTGACCTTATATATATTAATTAATTGCATACCTGGAGTGACTCCAGTGGTAACTGCCACAGTGGAGGCTGCAAGTGATGAGCCAGAGGAGGCTGTGGGTGAGGACACAGAGGAGGCTGTGGGTGAGGACACGAGGAGGATGCAGGTGATGACACATTGGAGAATATGGGTGAGGACACAGTGGAGGCTGTCAGTGAGGACACAGTGGAGGCTGTAGATGAGAATATAATGGAGGTTATGGGTGAGCAGACACAGGTAGCAGTGAGTAAGGACCCATTGGAGGCTGTGAGTGAGGAACCAGAGGAGGCTGTGGGTGATGAGACAGTGGAGATTGTGGGTGACATGCAAATGAGGCCATATGGTATGCAAGGCACAAATGAGGCCATTTGCATGTCATTATGACCCAATTTGCATGAGTTGAGCAGCACAGCCTGGGGAAAATATGCCTGGTACCCTGCACAGAATGGTGTGGAACTGAGGGGTCCTCGGGCACCCTCCACCCCATAACTGTGATCACAGTAGTAATAATAACATACAAGCACTGGTAGTCTAGTGCAACCTCCCCTCTCCCCATAGCTTGATCATGGGAAATATAAATGAATACATGCCCTGGTAGTCTAGTGGTTCCCCCTCCCTACCTGCAGCTCTGATCACAATAAGTTAAAGGGAACATCTGCCCTGGTAGTCTAGTGGTACCCCCACCCCATCATCGCCGTCATACGTAGTAATGAAACATCCGGGTGGTCAGTGGATCCCCATCCACCCAAATCCCGTTTGCCAGTGATTGGTAAGCTACATATCCCTGGTGGTCAGTGGATCCCCCATCCCACCCAAATCCCGTTTGCCAGTGAATTAGTAAGCTACATATCCCTGGTGGTCAGTGGTAACCCCACCCCACAGGACCCCAGCCCACCAGCACCCCAGCCATCATTGGCGGGTGGCTGCAACCTGCATACCAACCAACCACCCTACAAATGACAGCTTACAGTATGAGTCATAAGCCTATCGGTCCACGGTGTGGACCAATGGACTTGCAGAGCATACTGTACTAGACAGGCACAAATTTGTGGGGTTGCGCCGTCACAACCCCTTTGAATATCCCCCAAGTAAGTATCCCTTTTTTATTCCACCAAAAGTGTTTTTACTATTTTCACTTTAGCACCAAAAAGCACAAGATTCAAAGAATAACTATTCTTTAAGCAGGGGCACTTTAGTTTCTAGTAACCTTTCACATTAAAGCTTTTATTTGTTCTGCAACTCTTTATACCCTCCTGTTGGCTGCAATTTCAAGCCAATGGGTGCACCTTTCAAATGGGCCTACTTTCCTTTAGAGCTATGAACTGCCCTCAATAATTAATTTACGATCTCACTGTTCTCTTAAGTCCTACTAAATATTACAACTCCTGTACTTTAAGGCCCTGGACACACAACAGAACTGTTTTTAAAACAGTTTTTAAAAAGCAGTTTGGAAACTATTTCAGCGCAGCCACACTACTCAGTAACCATTTTTGATAATGGTTTGTGTGCATACACGCTAGTATTAAACCTGTTCTTCTTGTAACTATTGTGTTAAGTCCAACACACAGAACTGTGCTTGCCTGGACACGCTGCAGCTGGAACTGTTTTAGTTAAACCATTACAGCATAAAACATTTTACTCCTGGACAGACCTGCAGGTAAAACCATGTTAGCTCAAAATGTTTTTAAAAATGGTTTTAAGATTGAGGGCAGATATTCAGACTGTGTTGGGCAGTGGCACAAGCTTGGGTATAGTGCAACTGGGCTGCGTCAGGATCGAGACCAGGCGATAGTCATCGGTGATGCCCATGGCTCAGCACTGTTGAATATGGCAGGGGCGGCACACTTACTACACATAGTGCAGTGGCACTGTGCCAGCGCAAGCCAAAGAGGGGGAGCAGGGGGATGCGCCAGTGCAAGTGCAGTTGCGCTGGTGCATCGCCCGTGATATTAACCCAGGGGCATGCAAATGAGGCCATAATCTATGCAAGGTGCAAATGGGATCATTTGCATGCCATTATGTCCCCATTTGCATGCGATGTGCCTGGCATCCTAGCAAATTGCACCTGGCACCTTGCCAAGCTGCTGTCGATGGGGGTGTGCTCCCTGAAAGGCTACTGCAGCCCCCCCATATGCCCAATTGTGGGCAGTCATCAGCAGAAGATAAAACATATGCCTGATCACAGGCATTAGTGATGAAGATAAAAAACATGGTGGTCTAGCAGACTCCCTGCTGCCCCATCGCAGGCATCTGTAATGAAAAGAAATATCCTGGTAGTCTAGTGGACCCCACCCCGTATGCCCGGTCATGGGCAGTCGTCAGCTGAATAAATATCGTATGCTCAATCACGGGCTGTAGTGTAATGAATTAGAACCCTGGTGGTCTAGTGGAACCCACCTTGAAAGCCCAATGCAGGCTGTAGTACAAACTGACAGCTACCTGGTGGTCCAGTGGTAACCCTCCCCACCCACAGGGCCCCTAGCCACCCAGCATCCCCCATCATTGATGGGTGTCAGTACCCTGCCCACATACCACCTGGCCACCTGCTGAATGACAGCGTGCAGTAGAAACTGCACACCAATGGAGCCACAGTGTGGACCAATGGGCATGCAGACCATACTGTACTACACAGGTCCAGATCTGTGAATGAACCATTCACAGATCTGGACTTCAATGCAGTATGATATAAACGTGGTCCATACTGTGGCCAGTGGAAGTGCAGTTCACTCTTGTCATTCGGCGGGTGGACGGGTGGTGCTACAGGTGGGGTGCTGCAGCTCACTGATGATGGGGTGGTGCTGGTGGCTGAGGGCCTGCAATGAGTGATGGGGAGGAGGTACCACTGGACCACCAGGTAGCCGTCGGTTTGTGCTATGGCCCATGATCAGGCTTTCGGGTGGGTTCCACTAGACCACCAGGGTTCTAATTTATTACACCACAGCCCACAATCGGGCATAGGATATTTATTCAGCTGATGACTGCTCATGATCGGGCATACGGGGGTCCACTGACCACCAGGATATATCTTTCATTACAGATGCCTAATGATCGAGCAGCAGAGGGTCCGCTAGACCACCAGGTTTTTCATTTCATCACTGATGTCCTAATCGGGCTTACAGGGTGGGAGGAGAGTCTACTAGACTACCAGGGGTCTGGGTGCTTATGGGTGGTGGCTGGTGTTGAGTTACACCTTGCGATATGGCTGCCTGCCTGTGGGTGACCAGCTTTTGAATCTAACTTTACAGCTCAACTTTGAGTACCAGTGTGCGGCGCATGTGAGGGTTGTGCCAGCATATCGCCCGCAATCCCAGGCTGAATATCGGGATGTGCCACATATGCATGGGCATTCCCCCTGCATTGGATTACATTGTGCCCTGGTGCATCAGGATTTGCACTGCGCCGGGCAGCCTTTTCAGTATCCCATTGGGGCACACTGCAGGGTTGTGCCAACGAAGCTCTGTTGCACCAGGCACAACCCCTTTGAATATCCCAGCCTAGGTATCCAGCAGGGTTTAAAAATACTTTTGTCAAAATGTTTTAAGGGGCTTGTAGTCTGTCTGCAAACAGTGCTAGGGGGATTTAAACTAGTTTAAGACATTTAAACTGTTTTAAGTTCCCCAGTGTGTCCTGGGCCTTTATGCATTTGCTGCAAACCATGCATGGGGTACTATAAAAGTCTGTAAACATCTATTCCGTGTTTTAACACTTATGCAGTTCTTGTACTTGAAGTATAAATGATAAAACATGCCTTTATAATTATTCATGAAGCAGGGATTTTTTTATTTAACACAAAAGCTCTTTTTGCTAGAGCTCCTTTGCATTCATTTTATTTATTTTCAGTCCATTTAGTTACAGTATGGGCTGCTTTGTCTCCATTACCAGGACATTTTAAACCATGCAAGAAGGCACTCAGGGTGCCTGGTGCTCACCTGGGATGAGAAAGGAGACAAGAGGGTAGAATAATAAGGAGATACTTCAGGTAGGTGGCCACCCTACCGAAGCAGAAATGGGGAAAAATACAAGAATGCAAGAATGCTGCTGCAGCAGGTTAAAAGGATGGGAAAGATGTAAGAGGAAAGTCTCAGGTGCATATTGGATTCGGGGAGGGTCCTCTGCCACAATACTCATCTGTTTACATTAAGCAGGCATGGCGGTGTCAGTACACCTCAGTTTATTTACTTGTATTCAAAAGAAAGTACAGCATCTGCCATCTACTGGCCAAAGCAGATTACAATTGCTCAATAGGACCACTTTTTCTACTTTGTTTTACATTTGTATCTAAATTTTACTTACGTACATAAAAATTTAAAAATTATAATTTCTCTATTAATCCTTATGGACCCATTTCGTAATACAACAAGGCACTCCAGTGAGTGCTTTGTGCTGGGATAACAGCACTTCTCAGGCAGTGGAAGCACTCAGCTTTTGGCCTCCTGCTCACCCTCAAAGTGTGCCATTTCACAGCACAAATCACACCCTGTCATACCATAATAACTGTCAGACAGGAAACCATGCATAGGCAAAGTACCCAGATAATCTAAACCCAAGAAAAGAAGACATACATGTGGTGCTTTCTGATGGACTCCAAATAAGTCAACCCATCTTTATGCAATGCAGGTTTGCCACTTTCTTTAGTAATGTTTCCTTTTCCTACTGCTTAGGCAAAAAGTATTTTGCCAGCAAACTGCTGATGAGTTGTACATTTGGCAAGCAGAAATTATTCTGAGAAAGCTATTTTCACCAGTGTGGAAGAGCAGTTCTGTGGCAGAATCAGATTTCCAGTCACCAGAAGAATCCAAAGCTTAGACTCAGGAGTCAGGCAGGCAGATGTCTGTGAACACCACAGATATCCACTTCTCACAGGAATCACTGAATTCCATGGACATTCCAGAATCCACAGAAATTATATGGAACAGAATGATCTAATTCCCCTCTGCACTTACTTATTTCACCGTGAGCTCTCTCATCCTCCCAGCATTAGATGAGTTCAGGAATGGTGGGCATTATGTGTTTTGCTGTTAAGCGGCTACAGTCAACATTGCAATGCTGCCTGTACCACACATTTGGGTGCGGCAAACCTAATGTAACTTCAGATTTCAGACACTGGCAGTAGAAAGCAGCAGTAGGCATGGTCTGCATTAGGCAAGTGGGTTGCTCATGAATGTCGACTCTATGTCCTACCTTGAGACCCACCCATGTTGTTGCTTCTGATGCACTCGATACACACGTCAGGGCAAGAGGCCGCTGTTAATGCCCTCAGCTTCAGGGTGGGTGGTACACACTATTGGTGCCAGTGCCTAACCATTATTTACAACAACCAATCCTTATGGCAGTCCATCCTATACCACGGGCATCACTGCTGTCAAGCAACTGGCACAGTGGTTTGGTGAGCTATGGTGGGGTTCCTTAGGTTTAGTGGTGGCAGACAAATATGATGGAGACATTTTGCAACTACATGTTCACTCTCCAGACTGCCAATCAATGCCTTCCTATATGCTGAGGTCTGACATACAAGAATGCAGCCTGTATGCAAATGTAGCCAGTGGTTCACCCAAGTGGCGTGTGCACACCCCACCCCATACCCCAAGTCACTTCCTGTGTGCAGTACAGTCATTGTACACAGCACCAGAGCCAGTCCTGTATTGAGAGCGGGCTTACCGACTGGCAGCGGTGAGTGCGATCCAAGTTAGTTTTCTTTTATTAGTTTGTATGTTGAGAAACAACTCTAACATTATGGGAAAGATCATGTAAACAATAAGACACGATAGGGTGTGCATGGAACAGATTTTACCACGGCCAGGGGCATAATAAGGCACAAGGCCTTGGCTGAGTGCCTTTAACCCCTGGCGTGCGGTAAATCTGTTCCATCTACCAATCATTTTACTGCACTTATAAAATGGTCTACTTTAAAAAAAAATTTTGCACTTAGAAATTGTATTTTTATACGTGCTAATTACCGTTTGCTTATGCTGATTTAAGATAAAATAATCCTTCCGCCTACCACAAAATGACGTAATACTGCTGTCTATAGCTCTATGAGAAATGGATAATCAGAAATTAAAACTCCCTCAGTTGACAAAGTGAATGGTAATGAAAATATGAACCCCCATTTTGCAGTGAGCTGGTATATCTCACCACAGCAGCAGTCGGCTTGCCCCCAGGTTCTCTACTCTCACACAATAGTTTTTCACATGCTGATGACTGCCTAGTGCCGCTCTCTCCCCAGCTCACACTGCTCACACCCCGCTAATGTTGCTCTCCCCCTGTCGTCGTGAGGCGGGCCCACCCGGCCCCAGTGCAGCTAGCTCTGCTGTGTGGCAGGTGAACAGCCTGATCAGACCATGAGATAGTGATGTGTGACACGCTAAGTGAGCAGTCTGACTGTCTTTGGCCTCTGAGTTGTACAAAACATCCCAGAAGTGGCATGCAGCTCACTTCACTTTCCAGTCCAACCCAGCACCAACTCAGTCTGGTGAGCACTCCAACATACTAGGAATCCCTTG
Source organism: Neoceratodus forsteri (assembly GCA_016271365.2). Taxonomy (NCBI): domain Eukaryota; kingdom Metazoa; phylum Chordata; order Ceratodontiformes; family Ceratodontidae; genus Neoceratodus; species Neoceratodus forsteri. The sequence continues at coordinate 181,941,512 of JADMNL010000029.1, forward strand.
TGCCAGTTGAAGCGGGGTTAGAGCAAGTTGGACATCCATACTTTGTGGCCATAGGAGTGCTGTGGGTTAGCTGAAGAAAAATTAGCAACCCAACATATTAGGAATCCCATATGCCAGTTGAAACAGGGTTAGATCATATGGGACACCCGTACTTTTGTGGTCATAGGAGCTCACTGTTTTGTACTATAAGCAGAAGAGAGTGCTTTTAGCAAGAAAACAACAATGGCGGTATTTTTAAATGCCAATGTTCTAAGGCTTAGTGATTCTAGCCTTTTTACTGCCGTCCTTTTTTTCACCCATGCATGGAACATAGTCCATGCATGGTGAGCTTAATCCCTGATTGACTGGTTTAGCCTACCCATTTTATAAGAAATATTTCAAGAATGAGAATAAGTATGGGTGTAAAATAATGCTGTGCAAAATGCAGAAAAGTTGAGATCTGTGTCAACATGATAACATGCATGCTTTTTCTTTCCTGCACCAACACTGTGAAATTCTCTACCTCATCGGTTAAAGAATGCCTGACTATCACTAATTTTAAATCTATGTTAAAACATATTTATTTTCTCTGGCCTTCCTGGATTGATTGGAGATAACTGAATTGAACTGAGTTGATTTTAATAGTTTAAATTTGTAGTTTTAATGTATTTATAATATGTACAGTGCCTTGGTTTTTGAAAGGTGCTATAAAAATAAAGATTTATTTGATTTGATATAGTTACACATTTCAGCATGCAGAATATATTGTATTACTTAATGAAAGTCCAGTAATATACTATGCAATTCTCTCAACTACCACATTCATTCACTTGACCTTATATATATTTAATTAATTGCATACCTGGAGTGACTCCAGTGGTAACTGCCACAGTGGAGGCTGCAAATGATGAGCCAGAGGAGGCTGTGGGTGAGGACACAGAGGAGGCTGTGGGTGAGGACACAGAGGAGGATGCAGGTGATGACACAGTGGAGAATGTGGGTGAGGACACAGTGGAGGCTGTCAGTGAGGACACAGTGGAGGCTGTAGATGAGAATATAATGGAGGTTATGGGTGAGCAGACACAGGTCGTAGTGAGTAAGGACCCATTGGAGGCTGTGAGTGAGGAACCAGAAGAGGCTGTGGGTGATGAGACAGTGGAGATTGTGGGTGAGGACCAAGTGGAGCTGTGGATGAGAATACAGCTGAATCTGTGAGAGGACACAGAGGAGGATGCAGGTGAGGACAGAGGGAGGCTTCCCCAAGGTGAGGACTCAGTGGAGGCTAAAGATGAAGACACAGTGAATGCTGTGGGTGAGGAGACAGAGATGGCTGTGGTTGAGGACACAGTGGAGGATGGGGGTGAGAATACAGTAGAGGTGGTGGGTGAGGACACAGAGGGGGATGCAGGTGAGGACAGAGTGGAGGCTAAAGGTGAAGATACAGTGGATGCTGTGGGTGAGAAGACAGGGGAGACTGTGGGTGAGAATACAGTAAAGGAGTCAGTGGGTGAGGACACAGAGGGGGATGCACGTGAGGAAAGAGTGGAAGCTGCAGCTGAGGACACAGTGGAAACTAAAGATGAAGATACAGTGGGTGTTGTGGATGAGGAGACAGTGGAGCTTGCAGGTGAGGACACAGAGGAGGCTGTGTGTGAGAACACAGAGGTGGCTGTGGTTGAGGATATGGAGACTGAGGATAAGGACATAGAAGAGGTTATGGGTGAGGAACCAATGGAGGCTACAGGTGAGAACACAGAGGAGGCTGTGGGTGAGGAGGCTGTAGATGAGGACACAGAGGAGTCTGCAGGTGAGGAGACAGAGGAAGCTGCAGATAAGTACATAGTGGTTGTACAGAGACATAGTGAGGATGCAGTGGAAACCATAGATGACACTCCTGTAGCAACTGTGAGTGAGGACTCCATGGAGACTGTGGTTGTAGATTCTGTGTGACTAGCTGGAGTACATTCTGTTGGACTTGTGGGTGTAGATTCCATGGAGGTTGTGCAACCAGATTCAGTTGAGCCTGTAGGAGCAAATTCTGTGGAGACATTCAAGGAGTAGTAGTATTAGTAGTAGTCTTTATTGTAGTGTCCTTCCCTGCAGGATCAGGGCACCATTACAAAATACATAAATAGTATCAACTCTATCCACTAGAGATAAAACAAACATAAACAAATATTTATTATTAAGAATTCCATAGGAGAGGGGATGACACCTCAAATGCCCAGTCCCCCGACTATTTCAGATTTGGAATAGATTCTGTGTAGAACAAGAGGTTTCAGACTTAAGGGCAGATTCCATGGATGTTGTGGGAACAGATTCAGTTGAGATTGGGAAGAAGACTTAGCTGACACTTGGGGTGAAGACTCAGTGATGTGTAGGCAGTCACTGAAGAATAATGGTGAAGATTCTTTGGAAACTGTGCCTACTGACTCTGGAGACTGTGACTGTAGATTCTGTGTGTGAGCCGTGGGTACAGATTCCTGGAGACTGTAGGAATAGACTCTGAAGAAACCGTACATACAGATTCTGTAGTGAATATGGGTGTAGTTTCTGCAGAGACTGTTGCAGTAGCTTCTGTGGATAGTGAGGAGCAAATTCTGTGGAGGCTGAGAACAGATTCTAGAGAGACAGTGGGAATAGATTCTGTGGAGACTGTGGGTGCAGGTTCTACAGAGACAGCGGACATAGATTCTGTGGAGGCTGTGGGTGCAGTTTCTACAGAGACAGTGGGAACAGATTCTGTGGAGACTGTGGGTGCAGGTTCTACAGAGACAGTGGGAATAGATTCTGTGGAGACTGTGGGTGCAGATTCTACAGAGACAGTGGGCATAGATTCTGTGGAGACTATGGGTGCAGGTGCTACAGAGCCAGTGGGAATAGATTCTGTGGGACTGTGGGTGCAGGTGATTCTACAGAAACAGTGGGAATAGATCTTGTGGAGACTGTGAGTGCAGGTTCTACACAGACAGTGGGCATAGATTCTGTGGAGAAGTGGGTGCAGGTTCTACAGAGACAGTGGGCATAGATTCTGTGGAGACTGTGGGTGCAGATTCTACAGAGGCAGTGGGTATATATTCTGTGGAGAACGATGGTGCAGGTTCTACAGAGATGGTGGGCATAGCTTCTGTGCAGACTGTGGGTGCAGGTTCTATAAAGACAGTGGGCATAGATTCTGTGGAGACTATGGATGCAGGTTGTACAGAGACAGTGGGCATAGATTCTGTGGAGACTGTGGGTGCAGAATCTACAGCGACAGTGGGAATAGATTCTGTGGAGACTGTGGTGCAGGTTCTACAGAGAGAGTGGGACTAGATTCTGTGGAGACTGTGGGTGCAGGTGGATCTACAGAGAGAGAGAGTTGGAATAGATTCTGTGCAGACTGTGGTAGCAGGTTCTACAGAGACAGTGGGAATAGATTCTGTGGAGACTGTGGGTGCAGGTTCTACAGAGACAGTGGGCATAGATTCTGTGGAGACTATGGGTGCAGGTTCTACAGAGACAGTGGGCATAGATTCTGTGGAGACTGTGGATGCAGGTTCTACAGAGAGAGTGGGCATAGATTCTGTGGAGACTGTGGGTGCAGATTCTACAGAGACAGTGGGCATAGATTCTGTGGAGACTGTGGATGCAGATTCTACAGCGACAGTGGGAATAGATTCTGTGGAGACTGTGGTGCAGGTTCTACAGAGAGAGTGGGACTAGATTCTGTGGAGACTGTGGGTGCAGGTGGATCTACAGAGAGAGTGGGAATAGATTATGTGCAGACTGTGGTAGCAGGTTCTACAGAGACAGTGGGAATAGATTCTGCGGAGACTGTGGGTGCAGGTTCTACAGAGACAGTGAAAATAGATTCTGTGAAGACTGTGGGTGCAGATTCTACAGAGACAGTGGGCATAGATTCTGTGGAGACTGTGGATGCAGGTTCTACAGAGACAGTGGGCATAGATTCTGTGGAGACTGTGGGTGCAGATTCTACAGCGACAGTGGGAATAGATTTTGTGGAGACTGTGGGTGCAGGTTCTACAGAGACAGTGAAAATAGATTCTGTGGAGACTGTGGGTGCAGGTTCTACAGAGACAGTGGGGATAGATTCTGTGAAGACTGTGGGTGCAGATTCTACAGAGACAGTGGGGATAGATTCTGTGGAGACTGTGGGTGCAGGTTCTACAGAGACAGTGGAAATAAATTCTGTGGAGACTGTGGGTACAGATTCTACAGAAATAGTGGAAATAGATTCTGTGGAGACAGTGGGTGCAGATTGTACAGAGACAGTGGGCGTAGATTCTGTGGAGACTATGGGTGCAGGTTCAACAGTGACAGTGGGCATAGATTCTGTGGAGACTGTGGGTGCAGGTTCTACAGAGACAGTGGGAACAGGTCCTGTGGAGACTATGGGTACAGGTTCTACAGAGACAGTGGGAACAGGTTCTGTGGAGACAGTGGGTGCAGGTTCTACAGAGACAGTGGGAACAGGTTCTGTGGAGACCACAGGTGCAGGTTCTACAGAGGCAGTGGGACACATTCTGTGAGACCGGTGCAGGTTCTACAGAGGCAGTGGAAACAGGTTCTGTGGAGACTGCGGGTGCAGGTGGAGACTGTGGGTGCAGGTTCTACACAGGCAGTGGAAACAGATTCTGTGGAGACTGCTGGTGCAGGTTCTACAGAGACAGTGGGAACAGATTCTGTGGAAACTATGGGTGCAGCTTCTACAGAGACAGTGGGAATAAATTCTGTGGAGACTGGATTCAGTCTGTGAAGACTATGACTGTCAGTTCTGTGTTAACTGTGGGTACAGATACTACGGATCCTGTGGATGAAGAGTCAGTGGAGTCTGGGGGGGGTGATTCTAAGCAGACTGGGGGTGCACATTCTGTGGGCACTCTAGCTTCAAACTCAGTGAAGACTGTGACTTTAGATTCTGTGTTGACAGTCGGTACAGATTCTACGGAGACTGTGGATGCAGATTCTGTGGAGCCTGTGGTAGCAGATTTTAAGGAGACTGTGGGAATAGACTATGTGGAAATTATGGGTGCAGATTCTGTGGAGACTGTTGCAGAAGATTCTGTGGAGTCTGTGGGTACACATTTAGTGGAGCCTGTGGGACAGTTTCTAGGGAGACTGTAGGAATAAACTCAGTAGAAACTGTTGATGCAGATTCTGCAGTGAATGCGGTTAGTTTCTACAATGGCTGTTGCAGAAGGTTCAGTGGAGACTGTGGGTGCAGATTCTGTGGAGTCTGTGGGTACAGATTCTGTGAAGACTGTGGGAGCAGATTCTGTGGAGACTGGGGGTGCAGGTTCTACAGAGGCAGTGGGAATAGATTCTGTGGAGACTGCAGGTGCAGGTTCTACAGAGACAGTGGGCATAGATTCTGTGGAGACTGTGGGTGCAGGTTCTACAGAGACAGTGGGGATAGATTCTGTGGATACTGTGGGTGCAGGTTCTACAGAGACAGTGGAAATAGATTCTGTGGAGACAGTGGGTGCAGATTGTACAGAGACAGTGGGCATAGATTCTGTGGAGGCTATAGGTGCAGGTTCTACGGTGACAGTGGGCATAGATTCTGTGGAGAATGTGGGTGCAAGTTCTACAGAGGCAGTGTGCATAGGTTCTATGGAGACTGTGGGTGCAGGTTCTACAGAGACAGTGGGAACAGGTCCTGTGGAGACTACGGGTGCAGGTTCTACAGAGACAGTGGGAACAGGTTCTGTGGAGACAGTGGGTGCAGGTTCTACAGAGACAGTGGGGATAGATTCTGTGGAGACTGTGGGTGCAGGTTCTACAGAGACAGTGGAAATAGATTCTGTGGAGACAGTGGGTGCAGATTGTACAGAGACAGTGGGCATAGATTCTGTGGAGACTATAGGTGCAGGTTCTACAGTGACAGTGGGCATAGATTCTGTGGAGAATGTGGGTGCAAGTTCTACAGAGGCAGTGTGCATAGGTTCTATGGAGACTGTGGGTGCAGGTTCTACAGAGACAGTGGGAACAGGTCCTGTGGAGACTACGGGTGCAGGTTCTACAGAGACAGTGGGAACAGGTTCTGTGGAGACAGTGGGTGCAGGTTCTACAGAGACAGTGGGAACAGGTTCTGTGGAGACAGTGGGTGCAGGTTCTACAGAGACAGTGGGATCAGGTTCTGTGGAGACCACGGGTGCAGATTCTACAGAGGCAGTGGGAACAGGTTCTGTGGAGACCACGGTGCAGGTTTCTATAGAGGCAGTGGGAACAGGTTCTGTGGAGACTGTGGGTGCAGGTTCTAGAGACAGTGGAATAGATTCTGTGGAAACTATGGGTCCAGATTCTACAGAGACAGTGGGAATAAATTCTGTAGAGACTGGATTCAGTCTGTGAAGACTGTGACTGTCGATTCTGTGTTAACTGTGGGTTCCGATACTATGGAGCCTGTGGATGAAGAGTCAGTGGAGTCTGGGGGGGGTGATTCTAAGCAGACTGGGGGTGCACATTCTGTGGGCACTCTAACTTCAAACTCAGTGAAGACTGTGACTGTAGATTCTGTGTTGACAGTCGGTACAGAATCTATGGAGATTGTGGATGCAGATTCTGTGGAGCCTGTGGTAGCAGATTTTAAGGAGACTGTGGGAATAGATTATGTGGAAATTGTGGTGCAGATTCTGTGGAGACTGTTGCAGAAGATTCTATGGAGACTGTGGGTACACATTCAGTGGAGCCTGTGGGGACAGTTTCTAGGGACTGTAGGAATAAACTCAGTAGAAACTGTTAATGCAGATTCTGTGGTGAATTGTGGCTAGTTTCTACAATGGCTGTTGCAGAAGGTTCAGTGGAGACTGGGGGTGCAGATTCTGTGGAGTCTGTGGGTACAGATTCGGTGAAGACTGTGGGTACAGATTCTGTGGAGAGTGTGGGAGCAGATTCTGTGTAGACTGCGGGAGCAGATTCTGTGGAGACCGTGGGTGCACATTCTATGGAAACTGTGTGTGCAAACTGGAAGCTCTGGGTGCAGTCTCTGTGGAGACTAGGTGTAGACTCTGTGGAGACCATGGGTGCAGATTCTGTGGAGAGTGTGGGTAGAGATTTGGTGGGACTGTGGGTACAGAGTCTGTGGCAACTGTGTGCAGATTCTGTGAAGACTGTGGGTGCAGATTTTGTAGTAAATGTGAGTGTAGTAGCAGTGGCTGTGGCAGAAGATTCTGTGGAGACTGTGGGTGCAGATTCTGTGGAAACTGTGGGTGAAGATTCTGTGGAGACTGTGGCTACAAATTAAGTGGAGACTGTGGGCATGCATTCTGTGGAGACTGTGGGTACAGATTCGGTGGAACCAGTTGGTGCAGATTTGGTGAAGCAGGTGGGTGCAGATTCTGTGGAGAATGTTGGAACAGATTCTATAGAGACTATGGGAATAAACTCTGTAGAAATTGTGGCTGCAGATTCTGCAATGAATGTGGTGGCAGTTTCTGTGGAGATTGTTACAGGAGAGTCTGTGGAGACTGAGAATAGACAGACAGCACTAACAGATTTAGTCAAGAGTGTGGGTGCTTATTCAGTGGTGAATGTGAGTGCAGATTCTGTGTAGATTTTGGATGTAGATTCAGTGGGCACTGTGGCTTCAGACTCTGTGAGTCTGTGACTATAGATTCTGTGTGTTGACTGTGAGTACATATGCCATGGATACTGTGGATGCAGATTCTGTGGTGCCAGTAGCAGCAGATTCAAAGGAGACTGTGGAATAGACTCTGTAGACGCTGTGGGTATGGGAGTCTATAGTGATCATGCATGCAGTTTCTGTGGTGACTGTGAGGTCTGATTCTGTGTAGAATGTAGATGAATATTCTGTGGTGACTGCAGCTATAGATTCTGTGGAAATTGTGGAAGCAGCTTCTGTGGAAACTCTTGAGAGCAGATTATGGAGATGGTAGGAACTGATTCAGTGCAGACTGGTCACAGATTTTGTGAGGACTGTGGCAGCAGTGTAAGAATATGCTGACCCACAAACACATCATGTGCACAAGGCATGTCATCATTACCTGTGTGCTCATGCCATGCAGATGACACACAAGTACACCACCACAGCCATAAGTAGGGCATCACAGATACACACACACACAATTGGGAGGACATTACAAATAGAGCTAAGGACACATCGTGGCTGAGACATCTACATAAGTTTAGTATGGGTTTACATACACATAAGGCTAGCTGATTATTTGTTCTTGCATAGAACCTAGTTACAAGCTATGAAACTGTACTGCTTCTGAAGCACGACCTTTACCCTACAAATGATAGTGTAGGGGACAAACAAAACACCATGAATGATAGACTAGAACTGTACTGCTATTTTGCTGCGATAATGTCTGAAATATAATGTGCTAATAAAGTAACCCTGCCCCTCTTACGTGGACATTTCTCTCTCTTCTTCCTTCCATTCAATAAAAACCTACTGCAGTAGTAATTCTTTTCTTGACTATCCCTTTACTCATTTACATCATGCTGGGGAGGCCTCCCATCATGATATTTCTTCTTTTCTATTTCCTTCAATGTCCATATAGTGAGAAGGGGTTTGGGTTCCTAACGCTATTAATTAGGGTATGCAATTCCTCCTTGCAAAACTAATATAGGCAGAGTATTATAACCTCCGAGAGATAAAAACAGGATGAGCTCATTAGAAAATACAGTTCCTTTAATGCAGGCTAGCCTTTGTTAAAAAAGAAATTATGCATGTAGTTCACAACAGCAGTCCATTTCACCTTTTCTCCAGTATCAGACTTATACACTCTACAAGATTTCACCTCCCCCCGCTACATAAATACTTAAATATCTGTGTTTAGTTTTTAGCTCCTCTGAGGACTAAGGTTGTGTATAGGAGAATTGAAAGCTCCTATACTCCGTGGCATCTGAATAAATAAAAGATTTCCCCGTTTGAGTTTTTTGTTTAAAAACCGAGATGAAGGTGCTACCGCGCCTCTCGCTTAACTGTAAAATACAGGCATTCTGTTGCTCTTTAGGAGTGTTGGGTAACAGTAGGAGAACCAGAGTGATTTTTGTTACTTTTAAAAGAGAATAGGAGAAGGCTCTGGTTCTGTACCAACACTCCACAGTATCTGCCGGTGGAAAACACTCGTTTTGCCTAACTGTTACACTTTTGATTTATTTTAAACAGATGGGTTTTGGGGTTTTAAAAAGGGAAAGCTAAGTCGGACAATGCTCTTCTCTTGTAAGAAGATGAAGGGCTAGAATTAAAAAGACCTTTAATTTACTTTTGCCTGTTGTTCTTCCTGTGGCATTCTGAACAGCCTATAATAATGTTTCCTAACCCATCGTAATAAAAGGTGCCCGGATGAAGCCCATGTGTACAGAGTTTCATTACTGTTTCATTTTACTTCTGTTTTAAAAAGCCTAGAGGGATGCAAATTCTTAAGACAGAGTAAAGAAATGTATGCTTTTACAAAATTATGTTATAGGAAACTTTTTGCTTAATTTTAAAATGCCTGAACATACCGAGGACTGGCTCCTCTCCTTGCTAGGTGCTTGACTGTTTCTTAGAGCCAAGCGGCCCTCTACTGGGCTAGTCTTATAGTCCCAACAGCATTTGAGGTCACAGAGAGTAGGAGGGATCCTATGTCATAATTAGCACTTTCATAGTCACTGCCAAATACTATTTTGCCATTAGTCTCTTGAGTGTGATATGTTATGTTCTGAATTAATACTGTATGAATAAAAGTGTATGTCATGTGACGCCCCATACTATTGTATTATAATAGGTTTATTTTACATATTAGTGTTAGAGGTGGATCATGTGACTGATGATGTCATTCTCTTAGCATTATAAAGAGAAAAGACAGAGAACCAAGTAGATAGGCGGATTGCACAGATGACAGTGGTTATATCTGTTTGCAGGTACCACTCTGTGGCAGTATTTCATGTTGGGATACTGAAACTCAGTTGATATACTGATTTATTTACTTAATATTTTTTTGAAAAGAAGTTTCTTATTTTATTTTCGTGAAGTTGATTCTCAAGAAGAATATGAATTTATTTTTTATTTTATAAATAAATGGGCAGACGAAGGTAGTGTGAGCAAAATTGAACATTTCATCTCTGGTGTTTCACTTATCCCACACCTATTACATAAAATGATTTATTTACCGGAGGGCCCTCTACAGCTAAGGTGTCATGTGCTAACATAGCTATATTTATATGAATAGACCTTTCAGAGAACATGATGATACATTACAAATGTTTCTTCCATAAGAACACGTCACTGACAAAGGCATATTCTTATGACTAGAATGCTACACTTTGTAGCACCCTAAAGGGCAACTGAGGTATACTCTGCTGCCCTCCAAATTCGACCAATAGAGTAAATAGTAAGTGCGATCATTGCACGCGCCAGGCCTGGCTATCTATCACTAGACTAAGATCTTATCAGGAAGTGAACCCCTTTTCCAATGACCTCTGAGGAAATCACAGGTAGACCCTGCATCACACTGCAGTATTTGAGAGAACCAGACTCCCAGGTATGTATGTGACATAACTACCATGTGATATATAAAGACTGTTCTATAAGCTAACCCGTGGGAAAAAAGAACCTATGGTGTGTTAATGATTGCTTCTGATTCTCATTATTAGCCTTTCTCTGTCCTAGAACCTGTAAGAGAGGTATTGTATGTTTTGCTATAGTGTAGTGATCTGCTGACATTCCCCAAAAGACAACGTTTCTCTGCAGGTAACTAATAGTTTGTTAGATCATAATAACGAAGTTAGAGGGTGTCAACAGAGCCCAGCAAAATACCTAACAGCAAATTCAAGAAGACTGATAGTCTGTGGACACTGTAGGTAGAGATTCCTTGGAGACTGTGGGCAGATTGCATGGAGACTGTGGGTATAGATTCTGTGGAGACTGTGGGTACTGATTGTGTGAAGACTGTGAGTGCAGATTCTGTGGATACTGTGGCTACAGATTTTGTGGAGACTATGTGAGCAGATTCTCTGGAGACTGTGGAGTGGATTCTGTGGAGCCTGTGGGTGCATATTCTGTGGAGCCTGTGGGTACAGATTCTGTGGAGACTGTGGGTACAGATTCTGTGGAGACTGTGGGTAAAGATGCTGTATGTGAAGACTGTGGGTAGAAATTCTGTGGAGACTGTGAATGCAGATTCTGTGGAAACTGTGGCTACAGATTATGTGGAGACTGTAGGTGCAGGTGTAACCCCCCTATAAATGGGAGTTCCTAAAATATCTTCCTGGGCCTGCCTAATGCCCACTGCCAGGTTGGTGTTCTTTGTCTCAAGTAGTATTTGAATATACCTGCATGAGAGTGCCCTGTTAGCCTCTGTGCCTGTCTCTTTAAGACCTATCTATTTTGTATGGGATAATTAGTCTGGGTTGGGACCGAGTGGTTTAAGGCTCATGATCCACTCAGGGAATGCTATTTCTGCTCTTTTCTGCCATCGCTATATGCGCAGAGGGAGCCCTTTTAGGATCAGTGATTGTTTGTTGTTTGTCTGCTTTAATAATTATAACATAGGAATTTGTCTAGCCTGCTTTTCTTTACATCATGGACTTTCTGCTCAGAGCCATCATTTGGGTTCTGAATTGCCAGAATTGGATCAATCGGAACCTCGGGGGACCTAAAATGGAGACTGTCCCAAGAGGTCTTCTGGGATTGAATTTCTGTAGGAATTGTAGTTTTTGATGTTTGGCACGTAAATGGACCTGGAGGGGAGCCCTTTCTGTGACAGACAGATTTATCAACCAACTGAACCTTCTGGATCACGGGGAAGTCCCACAGCTGCCTGCAGCAGTGTGTCAGTCGAGAGTTGGAGTTTGGAGAGTGAACAGCTCGAGCCATTCAAGCAGCTGCTCCTGCATGGTAGCACTGGGATTCAGCGGGAAGGCTGTGTCTGGCCTGCCTCCTACCATCTACCAGTGTGAAGAAGCTTGTGCAAATTGAATAGGACTAAACCCAGACATCTTTATTGAGACCTGAATAGTGAATTGAAAGTGAGTGAATTTCGTCTGAGTGTGGACCTAAGACATGCTCCAGAAGCGATCGGCCTGTCAGATACCAGAGAAAGCCTCAGAATGAAAGGTTTGCACAGAAACCCTGTTAAATTGCAAACAGACATCATCCAATCTGTGGCTTATAGCTGTATTACTTATAAGTGTGCCAAATATGCTGTGTGGGTCGCAATTTGGTTCCCCACCATCCAATGTGTTATGCTAGCTGGAAACTGCTTCAGCACTCTCATGGACTAAATCCGAACGATCTGCTTTGAACCATCTCAGCCTAGACTGCTGCTCCCACCACAGAGCCTTATCCAATGAAAAACCTGCTTGGTGATTTGGCTCCCTGCTCAACACCATTGAACAGGCATTGATCACAGTGAGTCGTGTGGGCTCTGCTTCCCCTGGTAAGCCAGAACAACATGCAGGGGTCTTCATATCATCAGTCCTGCATCCTGGTCTGGCTAGCGTGAGTACCAAACAGGGTAGCTCCCTGCAACAAAGCTGCAATCATTGTGTGTCATCTGATTTAATTGTTTGGGTTTATCACAATGAACTCAGCCATTCGGCTATGGAATACAAATTTTGGGTTGATGTGAACATTAATTGTTTTCTTTCCTAAGGGTCCCAACAACAGGTACAATGCCGGCTTACCCTGGGCAATGCTTCAGGCTAGCCTGTGTAACAGTTGGGTACCCAGAGTGTGTGACTGTAATGGAGGGACTCTTAGTGCATGCAATATGAGACTGGACCAATCAGATCAAATAATCACCTGCTAGATTTACTGCCCCACCCCTGTGCAATCCCCCCAATAAATCAGATTTTGTTCTTTCTGCAGTTAACCTGGCTAATGTGTACCTTTGTGGAGGGGATAATGTATTGTCATTGAATTGTTCTACTGCAGGTCTTATTTTACAGGGGGTCTCCAGGGCCATTGCAGCTGGTCCAGCCCTGGTGCTAAGTGTACCAAGTGTGGGTTCAATATTGTTAACTTATGGTATATGTGACTGTTTATCTGCTTATCTGTTTAGGCCACTAGAAGGGTTAGTGGGGAGGTTAAGTGTCCTGGAGGACTATACCTGCAGCAGTTACGCTACCCCAAAACCATTCCTCTGGGTGGAGGCACCAGTGAATGGAATGTACCACCTAGGGGGTTACACAGGTTCTGTGGAGACTGTAAGTGTAGATTTCGTGGAGACTGTGGATTCACTTTCTGTGGATACAGATTCTATGGATGCTGTGGATGCAGATTCTGTAGAGATTGTGGGTACAGATTCTGTAGAGACTGTGGATGCAGTTTCTGTAGAGACTGTGCATGCAGATTCTGTAGAGACTGCATGCAGATTCTGTAGAGATTGTGGGTACAGATTATGTAGAGACTGTGGATGCAGATTCTGTAGAGACTGTGAATGCAGATTCTGCAGAGATTGTGGGTACAGATTCTATAGAGACTGTGGATGCAGATTCTGTAGAGACTGTGCATGCAGGTTCTGTAGAGATTGTGGGTACAGATTCTGTAGAGACTGTGGAGGCAGACTCTGTAGAGACTGTGGGTGCAGATTCCATGGAGACAGTGGGAACAGACTGTAGACACTGTGGCTGCAGAGTCTGTAGTGATTGTGGATGCAGTTTCTGCGATTGCTGTTGCAGTAGACTCTGTGGAGACTGTGGGTGTAGATTCCGTGGAGACTGTGGATTCACATTCTGTGGAGAATGTGGATACAGATTCTATGGATACTGTGGAGGCAGACTCTGTAGAGACTGTGGATGCAGATTCCATGGAGACAGTGGGAACAGACTGTAGACATTGTGATTGCAGAGTCTGTAGGGATTGTGGATGCAGTTTCTACGATTACTGTTACAGTAAACTCTGTGGAGACTGTGGGGTCTGATTCTGTGTATAATGTGGATGCATATTCTGTGGTGGTTGGTGCTATAGATTCAGTGGAGTCTGTGGCAGGAGATTCAAGGGAGGCTGTGGAAGTAGAGTCTGTAGAGACTTTGGGTGGAGATTCTGTGGAGACTGTGAGTGCAGATTCAGTGGAGACTGTGGGTGGAGAGTCCATGGTGACTGTTTCTACAGACTCTATGGAGACTATAGATTCTGTAGAGTCTGTGGTAGTGTATTTTGTAGAGAACGTTAGAGTAGGTTCTGTGGAAACTATGGAAATGGAATCTTCAGAGACTGTGGGAGGTTCTGTCATGACTGTGGCAGGAGATTCAGTGGGACTTGTGTCCCCAAACTTTGTGGAGCTTGTAGCTATAGATTCTGTGGAGACTGTTGATCCAGACACTGTGTCAGTTGTGGGTCTAGACCCTGTGGGACTTGTGGATTCAGTCTCTGTGGAGAAGAAGAAGAAGCAATTTCTTCATACTTACTGCAATTTCCTTTCTGTTAGCTCCAACATTGTCAATAAGTGGCCTTGGAGGCTTTTGCCTTTTGGCTGCTCCAAAAGTACAAACAATATATCCAATTTTCAAATCCACAGATATGTCCTAACTGCACTACACAAATCTAACTTGTGCAATTCTTTCTCTCTTAGATGAATCAGCTATGGACAGAAGGACAGACAACAGATTTCTTATTTCATGTCAAAGGATATATGAGCCTTCACAATGAAAGAAGAAAACATTCTCAGAGTCACCTTGTCCTTATGAATGATAAAGTAAAGTTATTTGTGGGACAAGGTCTGGAGCTCACCAGTCCTCCTGGCTGAGCACATAGCAACTAAAACACATACCTTGTAGGACAGAACATCTAGTGGTACCAATGAAAGATGTTTGAAGGGTTCTTTGCAAAGAAAAAAAGGTGTACAGCCCTCATCTCCAGGAAGTTGATGTGTAGGTGTTGTTTCTGTGCAGACCAAGACCCCTGAGTGGAAAGCTGGTCCAGAACTGCACCCCAGCCCAACAAGCTGGCATCAGTTGTCAGGATCAGCTCTGGGGGAACTTTCAAGGGGGGCCCCTTGCTTAGATTTTGTAAACTCACCCACCAATTCAGTGACTATCAAAGGGGTGGGGAAATTGGAATCATAGCCTGATAGTCCTCTGAGATCAGGTCCCAGGCTGCCAGCAACTCATTCTAAAGGGGACATATGTGTAAACGAACTCACAGAATTAGTTCTGTTATTGCTAACATGAGACCCAGAATCAGCAGTAGACTGTGAGCCGAAGCCGATGATTGGCTTCTCATCCACTAAACCTCTCATATCAAGGTGTCCTTCTTGACTGCTGAGAGGAGGACCTTCTGCTCATTCATCCTGAATACTGCTCCCAGGTGCTTCAGGGTCTGAGATGGGTTGAGAGAGCTTTTCTTCCAACTGACTACCCAACGTGGAACTCCAAAACCTTCAGAGTCCTGGTCACTGAATCCTTCACCAGTGTGGCAGAAGTGCTCAAATAAGCAAGTCGTCAGCAAAGAGTAGACATGATGTCCCTCCTGCCAAAGTTGAGCTATCAGGCCTATAAGCACCTTCAAGAACACTCTGGGGGTTGTTGCCAGTCCAAAGGGAAGCACCCTGTACTGGAAGTGCTGTCCCAGTACCGTGAACCTGAGAAACCTCTGATGAAACTGCCAAATGGGAATGTTGAGCTATGTGTCTCTCAGGTCTGTGGATGCTAAGTAATGCCCCAGCTGGACAGGTCAGATGACTGACTGTAAGTACTCCATCTTGAAGGACGTGTGGCAAATAAACATGTTTGGGTGTTTCAGGTCCAGAACAGGTCTCAAACCCCCAGACTTTTTTCAAGCAAAATCACAGGCTTTGTCAGAGGCACCAGAACAATTGCCTCTATCTGTTTGAAATGATCTAATGTTTGAGACACTGCTCATCTCTTTACTGGGTCCTTTGGTATGGGAGATGGTAGAAAATGTCCCTTTGAGGGAATAATTGCAAACTCTATAGTATAACCAAATGCCAGAATCTCCAGGACTTAGGCATCTGACATTATCGGACCCATCTTGAGTAAAACTTGCAGTCTTACCAAGGGAAGGGCAGAGACGGACCCATGTACCCCTCATTGTGATGTGCCACCTCTTTGCCCTGGATCTCCATTAAGTTTTCAGGCATAGGGTTCTCTGCCACTATTGCCCCTGAACCCAGAATAAGATCCCTTACTCCTCTGGTTTCCGAAGTGCTGAAAGGGATGAAAACCCCCTCGGTACTGCCTCTGCCAGTCGCCTCCTATACCTTTTGAAGCTGGGTTGGCCTTTTGCTGTTGTTTTGATACCAGAAGATGTCCCTTTTTATCCTGGATTTCTTTCAAAATGTCATCTAGACCTGAATCAAATAACAAGCTTCCCTCAAAAGCTTAATTAAGCAGATTGTCTTCAACGCTTGGTCTGCAACCCATTGATGTAGCCATACAGCTCACATGGCAGACACAATGTGATAAGGAGAGCGAACTGACATCTTTAAGTTCTCCACTGTGGCATCCCCTAGAAAGGTGAAGGCCATGGATACTAATTATAAAATGCTCACTGCCTCAGAATCAGGGGAACAAAACTACTCAGCATTGTAATAGAGGTGCGGAGGTTTGCACCGTTGGAGGCGAAGGCTCTTCTGCACAAAGCAACCACTTGCTTATTATGTGTATCCGCTAGGGCCAGAGATCCCACAGCTGGAATAGTTGTGTGCCTTATGGAGTTATGTGCAGCCTCATCAGTGGAGGACGGAGTTTCCCACTTGCGGGTATTTCCTTCCATAAAAGGAAAACACTGTACCCTGGGTTTTTGAAGATATTTTCTCTGGCTTGCTCCTGCACATTCTTGTTCAATAATCTGATCATGGTGAATAAAGTTTGGAAAACACTTCAGAGCAGAGGAGGAGGAGGAGGAGGAGGAAGCAGACAGGACAGGATTCACATCAAAGGCTTCCACGGTTTGCACATCTTTCAGTTGTAATGTCATACAAGCATCAGTTATAAGATAGGACAGAGATTTTGTATTGAACAGGGGAGGGACTGAAATCCAACTCTTAGGCTCCATTCACTTCCCTTCTTCCTCTTCATCAGAGGGGCCATCCTCATCATCAAGTCACACTTTTGGGTTAGGATTTTCTCCAAAATCCCCAGTAGCCTCCTCTTGACCCTCTGCGTGGTCAAGCTTGAGGTCTGCCTGCAGATCTGGGTTAGCAGACTTGTCCTCCTCTAGCACACCCGGATGTGCTCATGTGGGCCCCTGACCTGAAGGACCCAGCCTGTGGTCGGATATGTTGACCGCGATGTCCTGTGGAACATCAGGGCTTAATAACTCCTAACAGCAATAACAAAGATTTACACAATTCTGCTCTGCCACTGTCAGCCAGTACACCAGGTGCACCCCCACCCCAGCCTAAGTGTTCTGACTCGGGGAACTATGAAAGACATATTAGCTTGAGCAACACACTGAGGACAACAGGAACCCAGCAGAGAGAGCCACATTACCCTTCTGCAGTCTTACGTCTTTTAGAAACTGGAGGTCTCTGATAAGCCATGGTGCCAATGGCTCTAAAGCAGAAAAACAGCCCAGAGTACACCAAAATAAATTATCTGGGGTCTTTTTTATTTATAACTTCTCTTCTCTGACTCCCTCCCCACTTCTGTGGAGGAAAGCTGCAAAGAAAAACCAACAGACAGCTTAGGACTGAAGACTAGCTGAAGGACAGGACAAAAACATACGAAAACCATCACACAATAGAATTCCTACCAGCTTACAGAAAAGACAGACTGCAGTACGAAGGATCATGACCAGAAGAAAAGAGGAGCCAAGCTGGGGAACACTGCCGTGGTTTCTAGTACTTGAAAAACAAAACAACTGATGTGCATGAGCTTGTGTGTGCACGTGATGTCACCATGTTGGGGGTGCATGCCCAAGCTAAGAGGTGTGAAATCTGATAGCAATGGGAGATGGATGGTCATCTGGCTTGCAAAGGAGAAAGACCCTAACTGACAGGCTCTTAGAAGTGGCATGAGTCCACACAGATCAGTAGGAAGGAAAAGGAAGAGCTAAAGGCAAAAAAAAAAAAAACACACAAATGAGCCTGATGGAAGAACCACAGACTCAGACACACGAAATAATACACAAGCCCAGTAAAAGAAGAAACAATACCTCACACCAGAAGTAGTTTAGCACCAATGGCACATACAATAACAACCATCCATTTATCCGGGAGGAGTGATGCTAATAGATGCTAGAGAAAAAGATAAACAATTAGACAACCTATTAGATGTTAACAAGCACCCCAAAATGAAAAGGTACTTACCTGAGCGCCAGAAAGAAAAGGGAATGGGAGACCTGATAAAAGATAAAAACAAACACCCTAAAATTAGTGCAGCAGGTCAGCCCAGTGGCACGGAGGGATGAGTGCTAGACATCTTACCGCTCCATGCCGGTGGCCCAGGTTTGGGAATGAGTCAGGGTTGTGGGAGCTATTGGGGAGTGGGCTGAGCAGCTGCAAGAGAGCGTTACTCTCCCGAGGATGGATCCCATCTCCTCCCATAGCTCCACTGCCCCCCATGGAGGCCTGAGGATAGCATAGGCGGTTGGGCAGTATGGAGACGGATGGCGCCACAGAACTGCAGTATGTGTGCGCCTCAATGCGCATGACTGCTTGTCCACGCCATGGTGCAGGGTCAACCAGGGACACACAAAAACTGAGAAAGTGTAGATTCAAAAAATAATAATCAGTGCGGCAGAACATGGCCTCCAATCCAAACACAAGACGGAAAGTGGAAATGGGGAAGAAGGCAGGTTAGCCAATTTGAAAGCTGCAGCTTCACAGGCACAAATTTAAATTTAAGGGGCGCTTCCTGTCACCAGGTAGTCCCAACCTGCTCAGTAGACTCGCAGCCCCTCAGGATTAAACAATGAAAAAAGACATTTTTTTCTTCAGAGACTCCTTCTATGTTGCTTCCTCTTCAACGACACAGCAAAGACTAAGCAGCCATTACTATTTGGAATCTTCCGGTGCCTAGGGTTCTGTGCTACTGCTACAACACTGGGCTGTACCATTATCCCTAGTAGGACTGCACATTATTCACACGTACTAACTACCCATTGAGAATGTGGAGTGCTATGGAAACATATTTGTGCACATTTTACATTTCTGTGGGCTATTTTAAATACAGAATCAGGATTGAAGACCGACTTATTATTCTGTTCAGTGTGTGGCTCTTGTCCTCATTCCATGACAGTACTGCCCTCACTTGCGCTTTTTCCTCTAGTTCCCTTGTGACTGGGATGGTATTTGCTCTGGGCTGAAGAGAATAATAATACTATGAAAAGAAAGTCAGTTTATGGTTTGGGACCCCCATTACCTACTCTAATTAAGTGGCACACAGACTTCGAAATATCTTGTTTAAAACAATTTGGGACGTAGCAGTCTAAAATTATTTCCACCTTTTTCGGTGATTGTCTGGCCCCGGCATCACAGTCCGCTGTTGATCATGTAACAATCTGTTGCTGTGGGAACGATTATGATGTCACAAGCAGAGGGTCATGATGTCAAGAATAGACAGCAGCCAGAGCAGGGGAGTCTAAGGAGCTCACAACTGCAAACTGCTCAGCTGCACAGGACCTTGGGAAAGCACACGGGGTTATTGCACGCAACATTGGCAACTATGTGAGGGAAGTCCATTGCTGTTTTACCTTTCAATTAAAATAATTTTGTCTACATCCTGTGATCAGGCCCTGGTCTCTGTGAGTTCCAGCCATGTGCAGCCCAACTGTAATTGTCAGTACTTTTTTCACTGTTGCTCCGATCATTTTTCCTGCCCAGCCTCTGTGTCTGTGAAGTCTAATGACTAGTATCCTGCTTTCTTGTTGGTTACAATGAAACAGGTACAACTAAACATACAAAATAAATGAAATACAACCTGAAATGTGTTTAAAAATTATGTTCCAGGTCACAAACAGTGGACTGCTGTACGACCACTGGTGGGGGGATAAACAAGGCAAAGATGTCATCTGAGGAATAAAGATCCTACTTTTATGAAAATGTTTTAAGAATGAAGACTAGAAGGAACAGAAATAAACAAAAATGTACAACACTAGTTGAATTCTGTCTATATATTTTATTTTCCACAGTTCTTCCAGATGTAAGCTGCTCCTTAAAGAACAACTGTGCCGAACCTGAAAGTCATTTTTCTCAGTAGAAGCTGTATTTTTACTCTGCTTCCAATTTTGTCATTGTTCCATCTATACTGACCTGTCAGTATCCTAGTGGGGTATTCTGATTTGCACACAAGTAGTAAGGGTCATTTTAGAATGGTATGGTGCAGTTTATATCACTCCCAACCACAGAGTTCTATAGTAGAACATGGATGCATTGTTCCAACAATGGTAGAGCTTAGCAACGGACATAAACTATATCATACAGTTCTAAAATGATACTATCAGACTGTAAACCAGAAATACCCTCTAAGGTAACACAAACGCTTGTGGAGATGGAACAGTAAGATAACCGGAAACAGCATTAAAAAATCAACTTCTACAGAGACAACGGACTTACAGATTCAGACAGTTCTCCTTTAGAAGAACTGTTTGAAGGGACACTGCCCAGTTCACATTTCAATTTCTAGTAATATGTGACCCGTTTTTCATCTAGGAGCAATCTGGACAAACTCAGCGTGTGGAATGCTCCAGTACATACAATTATTCACGGATATTATCTTTTGAGCCATTTCTATGATAATATGCAGACCAAGCAGACCACGCAAATTCAGCCGCTGCCCCGAAGCATATCCCCACTGAGGACATGCACCTGGCCACAACTCTGCAAGCAGCATAAAACTCTTGTCAGAGGTATTGAACGGAGCATGTAATCCAACAAAATATGTGATACTGAACAAGACTATGTAGAATGAGCACTGGTAGCCTTAATAAATAAATTTGGAGAATGGAGCCAAGGTCATACGCATGCACATCCTTTAAGCCTACAGCTCCTTTAACGGCCACGGCGCCTCAAGAAAAACGTTGAAAAACATAATATTTGGACGTAAGGCAGCTTGTATTTCCCACTAGCTCTGTATTTCTTAGCCCCATTATTTACTACTGATGTTATATGCATACAAACAGGATTGTTTGCTCCTTTACAGTACATCAGCTGCTACTACTTCTTCCCAACCTGGGTTCGATATTAAAAAGTTTGTGCAGGTGCTAATGGGTCTCTGCCCATAAAAACTGGGGTTTGCGCTGAACTCCATATTCAAAAGGGGCTGCTGCACAAGCAAAGAGAGTTTTGCCCACGCAAAACATAATGTATGCGTGCGGGCAAAGGGAGGAGTGTGGTCATGAATATATGTGCTACCCTATATTAAGCGGCATTGCACTAGGCAAAAGGGTATAGTGCGGTCCTTTTGCACAGCACAAATGCAGCCGAACAAAACCCTGACAACTCCAGGCAACCCTAGCAGCTGCCAGAGGTAATGCAGCCACCAAGCCAGTTGGCCCCTGGGGGAGCACAGCCACCCCTGTGGTCCTTGGTACCACCCCCGCCAATCACTGGCTCATTATGTACAATATAATATATCTGGTGGTAGTGCTATTCCCCCCTCCCCAATCACCAGCCCCACCATATACAGTATCATCCCTGGTGACAGTAGTGTCCTCCCCAATCGCCAGCCCCACCGTATACAGTATCATCTCTGGTGACAGTAGTGTCCTTCCCAATCGCCAGCCCCACCATATACAGTATCATCCCTGGTAACAGTAGTGTCCTTCCCAATCGCCAGCCCCACCATATACAGTATCATCCCTGGTGACAGTAGTGTCCTCCCCAATCGCCAGCCCCACCGTATACAGTATCATCCCTGGTGACAGTAGTGTCCTCCCAATCGCCTGTAGCCCCACCGTGACAGTATCATCCCCTGGTGACAGTAGTGTCCTCCCAATCGCCAGCCCCACCACATACAGTATCATCCCTGGTGACAGTAGTGTCCTCCCCAATCACCAGTTCCACCGTATACAGTATCATCCCTGGTGACAGTAGTGTCCTCCCCAATCACCAGCCCCACCATATACAGTATCATCCCAGGTGACAGCAGTGTCCTCCCCAATCGCCAGCCCCACCATATACAGTATCATCTCTGGTGACAGTAGTGTCCTCCTCAATCGCCATCCCCACCGTATACAGTATCATCCTGGTGACAGTAGTGTCCTCCCAATCGCCAGCCCACTGTATAAAGGTATCGCTCTAATTGGCAGTGGTGCCCCCTCACGATTGTCAGCCCTGGCGTAAACAGGTTTATCCCTGGTCAGAGTGGGGCACACCACTGCAACCAGTGATACTACTATATACTGTAGGGCTGGCAATCAGATGGAGGAGGGACCACTAGCACCAGGGAGATATACATGTTTGAGACCACGTAACTGGGGGCAGCCTTGCTACCCAGCAAATGAGCCCATAGTGGGTATGCAGACAGCTCCTTAGTGCCTTGCATGCCCAATGAGCTCATTTGCATGGGTCCCTTTGAATATCGCACTGAGTGCTCCAGGGCTACCGATTCTGGCAGCGTACTTTGGGAGACCTGTTGGGGCAGTGTTAAGTGGTTTAGCACTGGACCAACATGGCCCTCTATTTAATCAAATAGCCCTGAAGTGCTATTCTACTGAATATAGCATCTTCAGGCACCCAGGCACACACAAGATGTGCAAATGTTGTGCTCTGCTTTGTGTGTATTTGAATATTGGGCCCCTGATGTCATAATACTCTGCTTGTCAAATGAAAACAGACTATGATAGCATACATGATAAATCATGACACTGTTCTTAGCCGATCAGGATTATTTCTAAACATTCCAGGTACTCTTATAACCATAAGAGGGTGTCTCATAGAAACATAGAAATTGACAGCAGATAAGGACTGCTAGGCCCATCCAGTCTGCCCATTTTCCCTGCCTACTGTAAAAGCCACAGAGCCTACCTAATCTCCAGCGTTACCTCCTTGTTCCTATTGCTAGGGTTCCCCTATACCTGTTCCATGCATGTTTGAATTCCCCCACTGTGTTTGCCCCACCACCTCTGCTGGGAGTCTATTCCATGCATCCAGAACCCTTTCCATGGAGAAATATTTCCTCATGCTACCCCTTAGTCTATCCCCTTCCAAACTCTGTCTCATGTAAGTAGCTTTAAAATTCTGAAGTTCTAAGGTCAATTGGCATAGTCCATTTCCACTCACAGGAGTTTCTGTGATTTATTACAAAGTAAAACATGTTAATTTTGAATTCAAGTTCCACTTTTTAAAAACAACAATATTCAATGTTACTTGTAACATCTTTATACATACAGGAAAGAGGAAATTGTTTAACCAGGAAAGGCACACTAAACCAAAGCATGTTTCCAGGTGTGACCTGCAAGCACAATTAAGTTAAGTGATTTGCTCAGGTCATACAGTATGCAACTGAGGGCTGATAGGATTCAAACCCAGGTCTCCAGGTTTGCAGCTCAGTGCCCTAAACCACAGCACTATACTGCCTACAGTTACATCTCTTATGGTTTTAAGAGTTTCTTCTCAAGTCCCATGTGTGCCAGAATGTCTCAGCTGTGCTTCACAGTTCTCTCACCTAAAGAACTTGAGAATGCACTCATAACCATAGGAGACAAAGTAACTGTACATATAAACATATAATAGGGAACATGCAACAAAAGTAGATAAACTCTAATGGATAAAGACATTGTTTTTGTGAACATTTCCTCAATAATAAATACTTGAGAGAGGTGAAATATATAGAAGATAAGTTGAATTGTTTCTAAATATTGTCTTTTCCAAAGTTTTCCCAAAGTCATCAGCAGGTCTTTAAGGAAACTATATAGTGATTCAGCTGTCATTTGAAAGTCATATTATAGTGTTATGAAGTTGCCGCAGATAACAATACACTGTAAAGGGATGGCTTGCATAAGCCATTTATGATTCTTTTTTGGACCTGAAAGTAAACTGCAACACAAAAATTTTCCTAAAAAGGTTTTGCTTTTGACCCATGTGATATGTATTGTTTTCTGTAATAATCACATGTTAATTAAATGCCAATTGCTTGTTGCAATGTCACACTACTTAATATATTTTTCAGCCTCTCTCTCAGCATTGGGCTGTCCAGCACTGACCTTTAAAATGTGGAGCAAGTCCCAACATTTTATGGTGATGCCGTTATAGAAGTAAAAACATTTACACACACCATAGTACAAGAGCTCAGTTTTTATATATTTTTATGATAATAAATTGCTAGATAATAAAAACTATCCAAAGTTATTCTCATAACAGATGGTAGTGAAGAGGGTTCATCTTCCTGATGAAAAAATTATAAATAAACAAGCCGCAAACAGCTACTTATCCCTTAGCCAGAAGGTATATGCACTGGGAGGTAAAAGTTATTCTCAAGTATTCAATAACATTTTTAAAAATATAATATTGATATAATTCAGTTTATTCTGCTTCTAGTTAATTTAGTTATGGTATATTTATCTCCCTTCATTCTTTGTTACTGTGGGTGTTTGCATGAAAATGTGATCTTTATCCTCCCAACTTCATCTCATTCCCTGCTTTTCCCTCTGAATCCCCTGTTTGTGACATCACAAGCTATTACTGTGGAAACGATTATAATGTTATAAGCAGAGGACTATGGGGAGAAAGCAATAGGATGAGGTGAAGTTTGGGGGGTGAGGATCCTGTTTTAATACACATATTCTCATTAATAAACAGTGAGGGGAGATAGAAACAGGAAATAAATGAAACATAAGCTATATGGTGTCTAAATAATAAGTAGAGGAAATGGGAGGGAACTGAGGGAAGGATTGCTTGTGTGTAAAATGTAGCCTCCAAAAGGCATGAAACTGACAACATAAAGTGAAAAAATGCAGCATTTAATGAAGCCATATGTTCCCAGACCCCTATCAGGAACGTTCAATTCTACATCAAAGAAGATGGGTTCCCATAGTGCACACTGCAGTCTCCTCTCCAATACTACAAATATTATATTAAAAAAAATTGCCAGGATAATGAAATATCACTTTAAATGACATTGAGGCTGCCTTGGAAATATTTGAGAAGGTTAGGCACAGAATGGCAGAGACAGTCAGAGATGGAAATACAAGGTTAAGCACGCCATCTCTTAAAAAAATGTATGACAGATCTGGCACCTCTGTCATCTTTCTCCACTGACTACTATAGGAGGGTTCCAACACCTAAAAAGGACAGTTCTGTCACCCAGAAATCTAGATATATGCATTCCCCCACCTAAACATTTTAATTTTAACCACTGGTTAAGTGACTTGCTCAAGATCACGCAGTGAAAGTGGTGCTGTAGAGACAATATCCTGTGTCGTTAGGTTCACAGAGATCAGCACTTTATGTTTTAATGTAACAGCTTAAATGAAAGATCCCAAATTTGAAAGCCATAAACCCATAAACCTAATCCATGCTACTGACAAGCTGTTAGCTCAGTTCCAACCCTTCCATGTGTTAAAACTCAAATATCAAAGAAAAAACAATGTGGTCTAGTGTTTTAGAGAACTGGCTTGGGAACCGGGAGATCGCAGGTTCAAACCCTGCTGGAGCCAGAATACTCACTGTGCGCCCTTGGGCAAGTCACTTAACCTCCCAAAGCTGCAGTCCACCCAGCTGTAAAAATGAGTATAAGCAGCCCCAGAAATGAGATGCTGCATCTCAACTGAGCTATCCTGGGTAAATAAATAGTGACGCATCTCAACTGAGGTATGCTAGGTAAATCAATAGTAAAATAAAAAAAATGCAAACTACGTGCTAAAATGAAGTCCATAAATCAAAATATCCTGGAATCGGAAAATTCACTGACCTTGCACTGCAATGAACAGAAATACAATACATCGTAGTTTAGCCATCCTTCTCGCTGTGCTGCTGTAAGACCTTGCCATGCTGAACAGGGAGTGATGTCAGTCTAAACAATGTGAAGCAACAAGCGAGAACGTATATATACCCTCTTAGGACGTCAAACATTTAATTATCCTGGATGATGTTATGCCTATAACCACCGGTCCAAAGGGCAGCTGTTTTATATTTATTTAGCGTTGACCAGGTAAGTACACTAGACAAATCCTGCCTATTTTCAGGCACACCCCAGGAGATACAGATGAATGCCAACTGACCTTGAACCAGATGAAGCCGTTGGTAGTATTTTTTGTGAATGGAAGAATTTGGCCAGGACACCAGGGAAATTCCCTTACTCTTTTTTCGAGAAGTGCCATGGGATCTTTAGCATCCACCTGAACTACCAGAACAGGCAGATGAGACCTCGGTTTAACATCTCATCTGAAAGGCAGCACCTCAGGAGTGCAGCATCTCCCTCATGCTGCACTACAGAGTCAGTACTGGGATATAACCCAAGTGGCTGGTGTGGGGATAGAACCCACAGCCTACTGATCTCCTGGGCCCAGAGGCAAGTGTGCTACCTGCTGAGTCACTGACACTGCTCCAATTTACACCACTTTAGCTGGTAAAACAGAGTGACATTTTGATACCCAATGGAAATCTGATGGATAAGTGCTGAACGACCAAATAACTGCAGCCTTTTCCTTGAAACTGGCATGGCCAAGGTCCTTGATACAGGCATGACAATTGCAGAAGGTTCTAAAGATCTGAAAGGTTAGGAAAAGCTATGAGACACTTTGTTTTTGTGTGACCTTCTCAGAACTTTCGGAATCTTAGTGAATTTGGTAGATTTAATGTAAAAATAAAATTTTTACTGTCCCAATTTACTAAGAAAGGCCAAGGATATGTTCTTATATAGGTGCACTGTATTTGTTGATTTCAAAAGTCTTACCAGTAGAGACAAACTGAGTTGGTGGTAACAACTTATTTTCAGATGCGTCCTAAGGGTAGGGGGTGCAGGAAAGAAGACAGTAACACAAGGCGCCAGTAGGACAATAAATGAACAGTTGTGCAAACAAGTATTCCATGCAGAGAAATACAGTGCAACACAGGGCCTAAGGTAAATGAAAACTGGGAATGTTTGAGGGGAAATTGTTTAACCAGGAAAGGGGAAATTATTTAACCAGGAAAGGCACACTAAGCCAGAGCTTGTTTCCAGGTGCAACCTGGGAGCACAAGGAAGTTAAGTGACTTGCTCAGGGTCACAGTATGCAAGTGGAAGCTATGGGATTCAAACCCAGGTCTGGTCTGCTGGATATAACCCAATTTGTAGCTCAGAGCCTTAGACCACTGCGCTATACTGCTTCCAGAAGTTTAGAAGCCATGAACAATACTGTAAGTTCAGAATAGAAGGTGGGGGGAATCACAGTGCAAAAATGGGCTTGACAGATCTGTGGTGACAGGGTGGCAGATGGTATAGTACAAGCTGGGTCAGGAGTAGTTGTAGGAGTGCGACGTGAAGTCATGAAGGAGACACTTAAGGAAGTGGGGAGGAGGAGGTTGAGTAGATGGAGGGGAAGTGAGGACCAGAGAGCAGGTTAAGGATACAAGAAAGCAACTTGACCAACACAAGATGACTAATTCATTTGTTTTCCAGCACTCTACCCATATACTGCATTAAAACTTTTCTTATTTAAACTTCTCACAGCACAAGTGCAATGAAATGCATATCTCAAACAGATACTAAGTTCACAAAAGATTCAAAGACCCAAATTTATCCTTAGTTTTCTAAACTATATAGTCCATGATAACTTCTTCCCTTCCTTACAAGAGATCTTCAAATAATCACAGGGAAACAAACACACTTTTATTTTTTATTTTCTCTGGGAAAAAGGACAGCCATTCACACTGGAGTGATTTACAGGACTCTGGCACAGGGAGAGGAATCCGATGAAGCTCTTGTGGAAACCATCCACAAAATGGCAGCCAAAGAGGAACTGCTACTAATGGGTGACTTCAACCTGTCTGGGGTAGAGTGGAGCACTCAG
The DNA here is from genome assembly GCA_016271365.2 of Neoceratodus forsteri. Taxonomy (NCBI): domain Eukaryota; kingdom Metazoa; phylum Chordata; order Ceratodontiformes; family Ceratodontidae; genus Neoceratodus; species Neoceratodus forsteri. The sequence goes on from JADMNL010000029.1 coordinate 181,969,344, forward strand.
ACTGCAAGTAAAACAAAGGGCAGGGACTTCATGACTGCCCTGAATGGGGCAAACATAAGACAGCTTGTAGAAAAACCAACCCACGAGGACGCTATACTGGATATGGTCCTGACCAAGGGGGACAGGATCACAGATGTGGAAGTGGGCAGTTGTACCAATGACCATAGGGCAGTGTTTCTCTGTTTCTATATTTGGTGTTCTTTTTCATTCTTTTATTTTTTTCTCTTCTTCTTATATGAAGATCTTCTGAGAGATGACGATAGTCCCAGAACTTCAGGGGACTGGCTACCTGTCAAGAAAAGGTAAGGGAATGTGAAATTATTAAAGCAGAAAAGTTGGCAAAACATGCAGACCATCCTGAACTGTAAATAATTAACTCACATATGAAAAAGAGTATTTGAAACATTACATCAAATTAGAATATTTTAAGATACAAAGATACAGTTAGTAAAAGAGATATGTATAGAATATGGAACTAATGATATTGTAATTAGTACCGATATAAAGATATTAGAATTATGTTACACTGTTTTGTTTTTATTTTTGTGCGCTATATGTAAAAACTTAATTTACTTTTATTGATTAAAAAAAAACTATTAACAAGGCCACCCCGATTGCCCGGTTGGTGACGGTATGTTACACTGCCATGCCAACGAACTGGGTTCAGAAACCCGGAGGCCAGGTCTTGGGGCAGACTAGGGCTAAGACAGCTGTCGCTCATCAGTGCATTTTGGCCGGGGACAGTTGGCAGCAGACTCCACCACCATGACTCCTGCAGCTGAGCCAGGGTACTTACTCCTGCCACAGGGGAAACTGTGTGTGTGCGAGACTGATAAAGGCATTGCTCATACCAATGGAGGAGAGCAGGCAACAAAATCTGAGGGGAAGAGACCCAGTCAGCAGTCTAAACTTCAGCAGTAAGGTCAAAAAACTGTTGACCTCAAGCCTCATCTCAGTCACAGACTATGGTTCAATTATCTACTCTGCTGCTAACAGCACAGTCCTAGAAAAAATCTGCTTTGCCTTTACCCACACAGGCAGATATGCGCCGAACCTAAACTCCAACACCCATCACTGTGACCTCTACACCACTTCCAACTGTCCACCTCAGATGATCTTCCAACAACTCGACTCCCCTATGCAAAAGAGCACTTGTAAGTTAAATCCCCACACACACACACACACACACACACACACACACACTCACACACATACACACACGTTTGTGATCTCTTTACCCTGGTTGGCAACAAATACAGTACTCAGTTCATGGGTGATGATAAACTGCACGCGTCGTTTAAAAAAATGGTCCTTGGGCAAGGCTCATTTGCCTCTGGAGCTGTCAAAGTCTGGAATTCACTACCCCCTGTGGTGAATGGGCTCACCTCCCTTAATTCCTTCAGAACACAAGATGCAGTTTTCTTCCTCCCCAAATGTAAATGTGACTGCTCATAGTCTGAAGCCTATGACTGCTATTATCGTATCTTACAACCAAATTTGTATGCTTCACTGTACGAGTATTCTGTTTTGTGCTTGGCTTGCAATGTTGTTTTAGTCACAGTGTTGTTATTTTGTTGTCAGTGATGTGTTGCTTTCTCTGACTTGGATACCTTTGAAAAAGGGCTCTTGAGCTCAAAGGTTTTTCAAACAAAATAAATAAATAAAAGCAGGGTATGGCCAGAAAAAAGGGTATATCCCCATAAGCAGGGTATATTGCTGTGTGGATGAGCTGCCAGCGAGGAGAAACAAACACTACAGAAAAAAAAACTATTAACAATTATATACAGTATGTGTATTTGTTATGATGCCCAGTTAAGGGTGCCTTGCAAGGTACCATGAGAAAATAAGCTAAAAGGTCATGATATTATAGGCTAGTATTACTGGTGGCTACATAGACAGCAGGTGGGGGTGAACTGAAAACAATTTCTGATTAATGCTTTGGATACTTTCAGCACCTCTAATATCAGGTGGGAGTATTCCAAGAGTAACAAAAAAAATCTATACACCTCCGTCCCAAAACAGAAGAGGCAATATCATGACAAATGCAGATTATACACAACATTATGGAGTCGCCGTTGACTATAATGTCAAACAGTGAAGAAAAAAACTAAGAGCCCTAGAAGTTACAGTGAGCCAACAGAAAAGCAGGCTGATGGTGCTTCTGGAAAGCTATAGTAATCTGCCTGACTAAAAGCTATACTGAAATTAATTACTTGAATCATAGAAACATAGAATCTGATGGCAGATAAGGATTGCTTGGCCCACCTAGTCTGCCATTTTCCCTACCTACAGGATAAGCTGCAGATCCTAGTTATACAACAGCCTACTTCCTCCTACCCCCACTAGAATTGCCTTATGTCTGTCCCATGCATTCTTGAATCCTCCCACTGTTCTTGACTCCATAACCTCCTCAGGAAGGCTGTTCCATGCATCTACAACCCTCTAAGTGAAAAAATACTTTCTAACATTACCTCTGAGCCGTCCCTCCCTATCTTCAAATTGCACATCTTTTTCTGAAAGATGCTACCCTCTTGGACTTGGTTGATTCCCTTGAGGTACTTGAAAGTTTCTACCATGTCCCCCCTCTTCCTCCTTTCCACAAGGGCATACATATTAAGAGGTTGCAGGCACACTTCTTATTAGCTGACTTTGCCAGTGATGTCACAACGACAATCCATCAGTTCCAGATAACATTTTGGATGGTCAGGAAATAAGATAATTGCTAAGGTGAACCAGGAAATCATTTTGTATATCTGTAATATCAAACATTATAGTAACCACCTAAATGGTGTTATTAGTCCTTATCCAACTCCACACTGCCTTTAAAAGAACCCCTCCCCCCAAAAAAAGAACTCCACCATCTGATGGATGAGTCCCTAATTAGGGTTTTCAGTTAAAAATAGTTTTTAATTACATTTTACCATCTTTATTACCACTGGTAAAAACACCTGTATGCAAACAAGATCAACACTGTACGGCACCATTTTGAGTGTGAGCATGGCTCAGTGCAGCGTAATTGCACTGAATGCACACAAGAGACCATGCCATGTTCACACTTGAACTAGTACTGTGTAATAGGACATTCTTTACATACAGGAGGGGTTACGAGGTGAAATAAAGATGATAAAAGGCAATTTAAACAAATTTCTTTTTAGCTGGAACCTGTAATTGGGGGTTTATCTGTCAGGTGGCAGAGTTCTTTGTTTGGTAGCATCTTCCTTTAAGAATATCATGTTTTACCAAAGCAGCCCTCCCCCTGCACTGTTCCAGTCCCATGGATGTATCATCTGCCTAACTAACCACTCTTTCTTGACCGCTCATTAAAGAGGACAGGAAATTATTTCTAATCAGCAGCTGCTCAGAATGTTCTTATTTTCATAACTGAAATTCGTTCCCCTCAAATTATCAATATTAATATAAGCCCCTGAAAAAGGGACTTCCTGTCTCAGTGGGCCCACCCGATTAACAAAATTCAATAAATAAATAAAAATGTGTACAGCAACTATCCAAATGAAAGTGACGGAAAAAACTGTATCCTGCCTTGTTTCGTTTTTACATGCCTCATCTTGTTATAGTTCTCTCTATGGAACAAGTGATCTGGAGTTTAACTATGCCATGGTTTGTGTACAAAACTCCGAGCATGGTTCTGATAGGTCAACAGCTCAAGCTTAGTGTTCTGTACATGAACTATGGCATAATAAAAACTCCTACTTACTGGTTCCATGAAGGAACTTGCACAGAATGTTCTCCATAAAAAGAAAACACATTCTTTCACATCAGTGTTTATTCAGGTGCAGTTACATATGGATGACTGTATTAGAAGATAAGAATTTCATTTTTGGAAACAAGTACGATACTAGCTGCAGTTAATTAGGACAGATTCCCTGTCCCCTTGAAGTACTTTCTAAGCATAAACTCTATAAATATTTATATAAAATTTGTATACCATTGTTTGTCACTTATATTTTCTCAACCTATTTACCATAATGTTCAGGTCTTTCAACTAATTTTTCTCCTATGCCATACCATATTTAAGCTTCTTCCCTTTAAAAGCATGCTTGAGAAAAAATATTAGCGGAAATAAAATAGAACAGTTAAGAACGTAAAATAAACGTAGATCTTCGAGACAATCTCTTCCCTTAGGCCACACCTATGAAAGTACTGTATGCCCACATCAGCTCTAGGACCACACAGAAACTTTTGCTAGCCGGAAGCTGCCCATGACAAGATCACACTTCAGCAACTACATAAACAGGTATGGCCCTGTCTCTCCTCAGTTACCTGCCAGAGAATGTGCTCAGAGAACTCTCTTCTTGGGGAACCAGGAGATTATACCAGCTCCTCTGATATTAGGCAGATGCAGGCGCTGGAGAAAGCAGCCATGAAAATTCCAAAGGCAGAATTGCATGCTGAATTCTCCTACAACTGATAAAAAGGGGAAAGGTGAGAGGGACGGCATGGCATAAGGGAAGAGATTCATTTGAAGATCTACTATTCTGTTAAGTATGTAACAGTTCTATCTTCTTTGAGGTTATCTCATTCCTTAGGTCACACCTTTGGAATGAGTACCAAGCAGTCCCAAAAGCTAACTGGGAGGTTGGTGCAGTCTGTTCGTGTCAGTAGGTCCTGTATAATGGCAAGGCTGAAGCCTGCACACCTATGAGAAACAATGTCCAGTCTGTAATATTTAGTAAAGGTGTGGACAGTACTCCAGGTGGCTGCAACACAGATGTCAGCTGCAGAGACATTTCTGATGCAAGCAACAGACGTGGCTGTGCCCCTTGTGGAATGCCCACAAACCATACCAGGAAGTTTCTTACCATATTTCCTATAACAAAACATAATACAATGAGCTAGCCGTTTGGAAAAGCACTGTTTCAAAACAGGTATGCCATCTCTCCCAAGGGTGAATGAAACAAAAAGCTGAGATGACTTTCTGCAGTCCTTGGTGTGAACAATACAGTTTCTAAGGATTCTATGTACATCCAAAGTATGGAGCAATTTCACCTTGATTGGCATGCTCTGGATAATACACCGGAACATGGATGGTTTGATTTAGCTCGAACTCAGACACCACCTTTGGCAAAAAGGTAGGATTAGTATGTAAAGACACTCTGTCTTTATGGAAAATCAAATAAACAGGTTCACACATTACAGCCTGCAGCTCCGAAATCCTTCATGCCAAGTGACTGTGTCTAAATGTAATGCTTTCCATGAAAGAAAGCGTATGCCACAACTTGAGGCTGGCTTAAAAGGAGACAAAATAAGTTTCTCAAGCACATAACTGTGGTCCCACAGAGGGATCGTACTGCAAACAAGAGTTTTTTTATGTAGAATATCTTCCAAAAAGTGACAGGAGACCTCTAACTGAGCTATCGTGCACCCATCAACAGAGGCATGGAAAGCTGCCAGGTGCACCTTCATTCAAGGATACAATGAGGATGAGGGACACACCCTCCATCTGTAGGTTCAGTAATACTCACTGTATTAATGGAATGGGAGGAAATGCATAAAGAAACCTCCCTTTCCAAAATAAAATAAATCTTGGATTATTCATGGTAATTTGTTGCTTATTCCAGACTATAGTTTTTTTATTTTAATGGGTTCACCACAACATAACCCAGACAGACAGTCTTACGGTAGCTGGTTCATTCCACTGGGGTGTCAAACAGATGAGGCATACTGATGAGTCCTGGTAGGACGAAACACGTGCCTATGTCTTCTGTTGGCACCCTTTGCAAAACTGTGTGAGAGTCCTTTTGGCACCATGCATTTCTGCTTAAAGTTGAACCAGCATAACATTCTGTGGTGATTTGCATATGCAGCCCATGATGCTTTGCATTGTGTGGGCATGTGTGATTTTGTATTTTCTTGAAACTTGGCTTCCCAGCCAAATGTCCTTTGGGGTAACCCTTGTCTCAGTGTTTGAGCACAGAGGTTCTTTGTCTTTATAATAAGTTAGTTGACCAAAGTATCTCCAAGAAGGCATTTTGTTTTCCATTAATGTCTGGAAAGCCTGGGGTTTGGTGGGAAAATAACAAGCTGGGTGGAGGCTTGACTGTCAGGAAGAACTGAGAGGGTGGTGCTAAATGGGGTGCACTCCGGGACAGCAAGGGTGAAGAGTGGAGTACCACAGGGGTCAGTTTTGGGTCCACTTCTCTTTAACATCTACATCAGTGATATTGCTGAGGGTTTGAGATGGGGGGTGTGCCTATTTGCTGATGATATGAAAATATGCAATAGGGTAGACACCCCGGGGGAGGTGGAGGACATGAGGGAGGACTTAAAGATTCTTGAAAAATGGTCTGAGATGTGGCAGCTAAAATGTAATGCCAAGAAGTGCACTGTGATGCACTTGGGGAGTAAGAACAGAAAAGCAGGGTACACCCTAGGTGGGGAGGAAATTAAAGTAACAGAACAGGAGAGGGATCTGGGGATCATAGTCTCCTCGAATCTTAAGGCAGGAATCCAATGCAGCAGGGTGGCGGGAAAGGCCAATGGAATGTTGGGATGCATAGGAAGGGGAATTACTAGCAGAAAGAGGGAGGTAATAATGTCCCTTTACAAAGCCATGGTGAGGCCACACCTGGAGTATGGGATTCAGTTCTGGAGGCCTCATCCCCGCAAGGATATAGATGGGATAGAGAGGGTACAGACAAGGGCAACCAAGATGGTGCAGGGTATGCAGGGAAAGTCATACGAGCAGAGGTGTAAGGAGCTAGATCTGTACATGCTGGAGACAAGGAGGGGAAGGGAAGACATGACTGAAACTTTTAAATATGTAAAGGGGCTCAATAAAGTGGGAGAAGAGGGTTTACTTAACAGGAAGTAGGGGATCAGAACTAGAGGGCACAGCCTCAAACTGCAAGTAATAAGATACAGGGGCAATGTGAGAGGGCATTTCTTCATGGAGAGAGTGGTAGTGCCCTAGAACAGACTACCAGATGGAGTGGTGAGGGCTAAACCAGTGGAAGAATTCAAGAGGGCATGGGACAAGCATATGGGGCTGAATATCGGTGAGAGGGTGTGGGCTGGCAGGAAGGGAGAGGTGTATGGGGAAAAAAGGGCAGACTAGATGGGCCGATATGGTATTTTTCTGCTGTCAAGCTTCTATGATTCTATGAATGTCCTGGTTTAAAGGGTTGCATAGCTCGGGCCTATACAGTTCTGCACCTCAGCTGTTCTTTTTTTAATAATTCAAATTAAATTTTTGGCGAAAATCAGTCACAAACAAGACAATGCAACAAAACCCCCCACACGTTTTCTTATGCTCTGTTACCGCTATAGCAAAGGTTTGCTAGAAACAGTGGTTGAAGCAGAGACGAAAAACCATTTTAAGGTGAACCTAGACAGGTACAAGAGGGAGACAGAACCTGCTACTGAGATGTAGGGCGTGGTCTCAAGCCTGCTTCAATCTTAGGTTCTGATATTTCTAACATCTGCAAGGCACCTGGGAATCTCTAAAACAGTGGAGGAAAATATCTGAGATGGATGCCCCACCCTACCCACATCACTCTGGGACCTTTGAGTCACCACCAGATAATATGTAAGCTGCTTATCCTCTGGAGGCAGCAGGAAGCTCTCTGTGATGGAAACAATCAGAGGACCGTGGTAGTGGTAACAGTGGGTTATGGGTAGGATATGGCTTGTGTACCTGGAGATCTAATGAATTGTCTGTGTGTGTGTGTGTGTGTGTGTGTGTGTGTGTGTGTATTGGACCAACCCAGGAGAATAAGGTACCAGAGACGGGTGTGGTGCACAAAAAAAATTGCAATCCTTCAGAATGTATTTTGCTGAAGGATACAGCCACTTCTTAACCACCTGAAGGCTCTCGGCCGTGTCCCTTGTTTCTCAGCACACCAGTGGCGTAGAGATATATCCAACAGTGATACACATTCTGTCATGCCCAAAGAAACACCACCATGATTAAATGTGTTCCCCACAGAGTTTCTTGTCCCCATCCACTGTGCCCTCTCTGTCCCCAGCAGCCCACTGGCTACCCACATAGATCTGCCCTCCATGGCAGAAGCTCTGGGGGAAGAGGCATGCCCCCGCTGAGGCTTTGTCCACCATGTGGACCAGGATCCAGAGTCAGCAAGCACTAGGACCCAGGAGAGACTAGAACCCAGACCATCATTCAGATGGCTGTGAGCTTTCCTTCTTGTGTCTGCTGGTCTCTCTCACTTCCACAACATGACCGCAGCCTCTGTTGACCTTCCGTGCATGTAGAACATTCCCCTGTGGCAGCATCAAGCCCCATGGCCCAGCTGCAGGGTTGCTACAGTGCCAGAGCTCACCATCAGCTCTCCGCAGCTGAGGCATGTAGCCATGTGGCAGCTGCCTAAACCTGCATTACCTCCTGACATGACTACTAGGGTTTGTTAAGGTTCAAACAGCTAGAGAATTGGACCGCTCAAGGGTGAAGGTCCTTGACTTCAGAAGGGCAGATTTTGTAAAGACAGATGAATGCCTCATGGATAACCTGGTAGGGGGATGACCAGGGAGAGGGTGGAAGAACAGAGGACAATGCTAAAAGAGGGCATAGTGAAGGCAATAAAGCACTGCATCAAATTAGTGAGTAAAAGTAAGAGGAAACAGAGACCGCTCTGGTTCTCGAAAGAGGTAGCTGAAAAGTTAAAGTCTAAAAGGGTGGCATTAAGAAGATAGAAACATAGACTTTGATGGCAGATAAGGACCACTTGGCCCACCTAGTCTACCCATTTCCCTACCTACTGGATAAGCTGCAGATTCTAGTTAACCAACAGCCTACTTCCTGCCACCCCCACTACAATTGCCTTGTGTCTGTCCCATGCATGTTTGAATTCCCCCACTGTTTTATCCCCAACAACCTCCCCAGGAAGGCAGTTCCACACATCCACCACTCTCTCCATGAAAAAAGATTTCCTCACATTACCCCTGAGCCATCCCCCCTATATCTTTAAATTGTGTCCCCTTGTTCTTACACATCTCTTTTTCTGAAAGATGCTACCCTCCTGGACTTTGTTGATTCCCTTGAGGTACCTGAATGTTTCTATCATGTCCCCCCATCACTCCTTTCATCAAGGGTATACATATTAAGCTCTCTCAGTCTCTCTTCATATGATTTCTGATGCAGACCCTGCACCATTTTAGTTGCCCTCCTCTGGACTGTTTCCATCCTGTCTATGTCCTTGTGTAGATGAGGTCTCCAAAACTGCACACAGTACTCCAGATGGGGTCTCACCAACTGTCTGTACAGAGGGATAACCACTTCCCTTTTTCTACTTGTGATGCCCCTTCCTATGCATCCCAGTATCCCCTGGCTCTCCTTACTGACTTTTCACATTGCTTACCACCTTTAGATCATCTGATATGACTACCCCCAAGTCCCGTTTCATTTTTGTTGTTGTTAGTACCTCCCCTGCTTTTGTGTACTCTTCTCCTGGGTTTTTGTCTCCCAGGTGCATTACTTTGCACTTCTTTGCATTGAATCTAAGTTGCCATATGTCTGACCATTCCTCCAACCTTGCCAAGTCCCTTCTCATCCTTTCTACCCCCCTTGTGTATCAACTCTGTTACAGATTTTTGTATCATCTGCAAAGTTGCATACCTTTCCTCCAGACCCTCTGCAATGTCATCTATAAAGATGTTAAAGGACTGGACCCAGTACTGAGCCTGAGGGTACTCCACTAGTGACTCCTTTCTTTGGAATGTGTTCCACTGACTATTACCTTCTGTGTCCTGTTGTGCAGCCAAGTTTGCAACCCATGCTACCACCCTGGGACCCACTCCCAGGCTGGCTAACTTGAATATTAATCTTTTGTGCGGGACTGTGTCAAATGCCTTGCTAAAGTCTAGGTAGGCCATATCCACAGCCCCTCCCTGGTCTATTACTTTGGTCATCCAGTCAAAGAAATCTATTAGATTTGTCTGACATGACCTTCCTGCTGTAAATCAATGCTGCTTTGGGTCCTGTACCCCGCTGGTCTCTAGGTACTCAACAATTCTTTCTTTCAGAAGTGATTCCATCATTTTCCCTACCACTAAGCTCAAACTTACAGGTCTGTAGTTTCCTGCTTCTGCCTTGCTCCCACTTTTGTGAAGGGGAATCACATCTGCCCTCCTCCAGTCCTCAGATACCACCTGATCCTCCCATGATTTGTTAAAAAGTGTGGTCAGTGGTGTCACTAGGTCCTCCCTTAGTTCTTTTAGGATTCTGGGGTGAATCCCATCAGGCCCCATTGCTTTGTCCACCTTGAGTTTTAGGAGTTCTTTCAGGCCTCTTTCTTCTGTAAATGGACTGGTGTCAACCCCCCTACCTAGAGTGCTTCTATTGTCTGGTTTAGGTAACTCCTCATCATCTTCTTTTGTGAATACTGAGCAAAAATATTCATTCAGTATCTCTGCCTTTTCACTGTCTCCCTCTGCCCACCTCCCCTCTCCCTTATTAATCTTCACTATTTCTCCCTTAACCTTTCTACGCTCCCTAATTTACCTATAAAAGGTTTTATCCCCCTTCTTAACTGAATTGGCTAGTTTTTCCTCAGTTTGGGCTTTTGCTATTCTGACTGCCTTCTTCACTTCTTTCTGCTTTAATTGACACAGTTCCCTGTCGTGCTCCTTCTGTGATGCCTTATACTTTCTGAATGCAGCCTTTTTATCCTTAACCTTCCCTGCCACCTCTTTTGAGAACCATAGTGTTTTTTTAACTCCGCTCTGTTTTCTTTATCTGTTTCACACAAAGGCTTGTTGCCTCTATGATGGCAGTTTTGATTTTTCTCCATTGTTCTTCCACCCCTCCTTTTTGGCAGTTTGCTAGTGTATTCCTCAGGTATTCACCCATTTTGCCAAAGTCAGCCCTTCTAAAGTCCAGTATGCTTGTTTTTGTATGGCTTGTCTCCATGGTTGTGCTTATTGTGAAGCACACTGTGCAGTGGTCACTTGTTCCCAAATGTCTACTGACTTCTAAATTTGTGATCCTCTCTCCATTTGAGGTACCAGGTCTAGTATTGCTCCTTCCGAGTGGGTTCCAACACTAGCTGTCAAATGCACCCCTGCAAGTATCGAGAATGACCCTGCTCTTGGATGTGGTTGCAGTACATGTCATCCAGTTAACATCTGGCATATTCAGGTCCCCCATCAACAGTATCTCCCCTTTTTCAGCCATTTTGAGAATGTCCTCTTTCATTTTCTTGTCCATTTCCTCCCCTTGAGATGGGGGTCGGTATACAACCCCTGTGCAGATTGTGATGCCATTCCCTGACTACAAGGTGACCCAGAGTGCCTCTTGTCCTCCTCCTTTAGTTTTTAGTTCTGTAGCTTTGATCCCTTCCCTTATATATAGAACTACACCTCCTCTTTTCCCCTCCCTGTCCCTTCTGTAGACTGTGTACCCTGGTATGTTGACACCCCAGTAATGGTTCTCCATGTACCATGTTTCTGTGACTGCCACAATATCCAATTGTTCATCTTCCATCAAGGCTACTAGCTCAGGAAGCTTGTTTCCCAGGCTATGGGCATTGGTACTCATTGCCCTCCATTTAATGTTGGCTTTATCCTTTTTTCCCCCTTGCCTGCTCATTTTGCCCTTGTCTATTTTTCCATTTACCCCTGTCCTGCCCTCTGTTGAGCACTGTACTTCAGTGTTTACCTTACTACCTATCATGTTTTGTGGGGGGAGGCTTGAAATTTCCTGCCTCTTATGAACACCTCCCTCCATGGCTAGTTTAAAAGCTATAAGGAGATGCAGAGGGAGGAGGAGGATATGGAGATGTATCAGGAGAAACTGAGAGATGCGGGGAAAACAGTAAGGAGCACAAAGTCACAAACTGAAGAGAGAATAGCCCAAGCAGTAACAAAAGTGGACAAGACATTTGTTAGGTATGTTAAGTGAAAAGAGGAAGATGAGAGAACTGTACAGAGGGGGACCAGGAAAAGTCAGACATTCTGAACAATACTTTTGTCCACTGTTTACAGTGGAGAGAGGAGAGGAAAGGTGAGGAGAGGAGAGAAGAGGAGTGGCGAGAAAAAAAGTAACAGGAGATCTGAAAGGAGGGAGGTGGATACCAGCAATGAGACCAGACAGAGTACATCCTAGGATACTGAGGGAGCTCAGAGAGGCACTGGCTGCACCTCTGACAGTCCTGTTTACCAGCTCACTCAAAATAGGAGTGACTTCAGAGGATTCGAGGAGGGCAGATGTAGCCCCACTTCAGTAAAGTGGTAGTAGTGGAGATGCTGACAATTACAGATCATTTAGCCTCACATTGGTGGTGGGAAAGTTAATGGAATCACCACTAAAGAACAGAACAGTGGAATGAGGTCATGTCAAATGAATCTGACCAATTTCTTTGATTGGGTGACCAATGAATTAATCAAGGTGGAGCGGTGAATGTGTCCTACCTAGATTTCAGAAAGGTATTCAACACTGTTCCACATAGAAATCTATTAAGCAAGCTGAATGGCATTTATTTTCTGATAATTGTTCTCCCCGTCTTTGTTGTTATATTGTTCTGACAAACATACTGTCTTCCCCTGTAGGCCCTGTATCATCCTGATTGCTCTCCAATCTATTAAACTCCACTGAAGAGTCTAATCAAGAGCTGAAACTCTATCTGCGAGAGTAGCGAAGAACTGAAACACGTCAATTGCTTAAACCCCACCTAAGAGGCTACTCAAGAACTAAAATTAGTACTTTGTAAAAATAAAATTCCACCAGCAGAGTTACTGCAAAAGTCAGAATTTCACCTGCGCAAAATTTCAGAATGCACTTTGGTAACTTTCATGAAATTCTGACTTAGAATGGTGAAATGAATGCATGAATTGCAGATTAATGTATTAAACTGCAGAAAGAAATTCTGCAGAACTGATCACTGAACTACAGAATGACTACATATATTGTGGATTGATGCATTAAATTTGTAAACTGCAGAATGGAATTCTGTTTAACTGTCATTCTGCAATTCATATGTATCATTCTGCAATGCAGCCAAAGAACTTTGTGGAAGTTGGTGAATATTCATCAAACACATTTAGGGGATTTGAATTTCGCTAAAGTCGGGACTTCAGAAAATGTGAAATTTGCAAAATGTCCACTAACTCGAATGCGCAGTTTCTGCCTAGCACTAAAACTGCATCTAAAAGGCCTTCAAAGAAATAAAACTCTAGCCAAAGGGTCTAGCAAACAGCTGAAACTCCACCCAAGAGGCTAGCCAAGAAATGAAACCAAAACCAAAGAATCTATCCAATAAAAGAAACTCCACCTGACAGACTAGGTAAAAAAAATGAATCTTCTTTTATGTTAACGTAAAGCTGAAACTCTAGTTGAAGGAAGTATGCCAGCAGCAGTGTCCTTGAGAATGTTTTTTTATAGCTCCTGTCATACTTAGCAACAAAGCACAAATTAAACGTTTCATAAACAAGGCATTAAATAATTAACCACATAAAGCAACAGCAATTTCCATTATCATAGCCCTACTTCAAACATATATAAACATGCAAATGGCAAAGGGAAGTCAGAACTTAAAATTGAGAATGATGTCATGAACTTAAAGCTTCTTCAGGCTCGAAGATTTTAGGAAACTGTAGCTGCTAAAGAGCAAATCATCTGCATTAAATATTCAGCAGCTCACAAAGACAGCTAAGTCTGGATAAAACAGGGTTGCAACTGTCCAGTTTTTGACCAGACTGGTCATTTTACGGTCCTTATCAAGAACTTCAGTGCTTTTAGCAGTGTTCAGACTGGCTAACTGGTCATATGGCTGTAAAAAACAACATTGCGCTAGTGGTGGAGTCGGGGGGGCTAGGGGAGGCAGTCGCCCCTCTTGGCTGCCCCAGTGTGAGTAGTGGCACCCTGCCACCATCTTTATTCACTGTTTAGTGCTCATTGTGGAGCTTGAGATTGGCTGAATGCCCCCCCGGCTCCCAAATGATCCCAAACCTGGCTCTGCCACTGTACTGCACTGCGCTTATGCGTATACCTTCCAAAACATGACGTTTCAGCTATAGACAATTTTACGAGAATACAGTTAGCTTTTTTTTTTTAGAACTTTCCTTTCTAGGAATATTACAGCGCCACCAATGCCTTGAGAAGAACTTTGAGGAACATAACATGTGGACGCAAAGCAGCCCATGTTTCTCATTAGCTCTGTATTTCTTATGCCCATTATTTATTACTGAAGTCATTTGCACTACAACAGGATAGCTGTGCCTTGATGGTTCATTGGCTCCAATTGTTTATTCCCAACCTGATGTCATAATAGTCTGTGTGTGACATCACAGTTATTCCCATGGTAAGTGACTGTGATGTCACAACATAGCATTATCATTTTAAATAGGGAATAAGCTACAGAGGCAGATGAGCCCTAAGGGATAAATATCTTGTTTTTGTGAGAATTTCTTTCATCATAAATAATAGAGAAGAGAACTCTAGCATAGATATATGAAACAATAAGCTGAACTGGGTCTAAATATTATGTTTAACAAACATTTTTCCAAAGGTGTCAGCTGCTCCTTAACACATCTTGGCAATCTATCCAAGAAAGTCTGTATAGAAAGAATTTGCTGGTCTCCAGCTGACCTCAGTGTGCCTTTGTTTCTGACATCATTGTGCTCTGTCACCATGTAAAGAGATAGTGATGTCACAAACAGCAGTTGTGAGGTTAGATTTTTTTTTAAAGATTCAGTAAAATATGTACTGTGCTCTCTGAACTATTTAGTAGACCAAGGAAATGCTGGTAATACAGCAGACTGTCTGAGGAATTTAACAAAATAAATTATTTTTTTCCATAGATAATGACCATGATGTATGGATTTCTACAGACTGCAGTGCAAAGATTTGTGGAGATGTGCTGAAATTGCCCTCATGATGAAAAAAAAAACTTAGAAAAAGCAGGCCTGGTGTCAATGGTAGGTAATGCTCTGCGCTACTGAGCAGAGAGGCTCAGGATGAAGTCTTGAACCCGATTTCCTTGTTCCATGCCGGTATGGTTCAGGACCCACTAACAGGCAGTGTGTACAGACCCTGGGATGGAAAGGTTGCTGTTGCTTGCTCTATAACACCTCCTGCGGTATGTGTAGAGCCTTGAGGCCATGGGTGATAGTGCAACACCAGCTCCTCCCCCACAATCTGGAGTGAGTGGGTAGTGACGCATAGAATTCAGCTTGGTGACCACCTTCATCGTAAAGGTCTTACATCCTGAAAAACTTTGCTGCTGGTCATTTTTGTGCAGCTTGTAAAGCTTCCAAGATATTTAGTTTGTTTGGCATGTGTGTGTGCTGAATGTTGGGTCTCTTTTACATCACAGTCACATGAGACAAGATGCACTGTGGGAATAAGAAATACAATTACGCTATCAAGTATGAAGATCCCCAGGGGTCGTAAAACTAGCATAAAGCTAGCAGGCTAATTTAGGAAAAACTCCTAATACTAGTCAGAGGGAAAAGAACACTATAACTTCACATACAAATTAAAGCACTCTGCACAACATATATTTTTTCAAGTTTTGGGTGGACTTCTCCTCTAAATTAACAGGGAAAAGTCCTCTGTCTGGTTTTAATGATGGACAGCCCTCTGCCACACACCAATGTTCCTATCCTCACCCTAATGCTTTCCTCCAGTGCCTCAGTAGACACATTTCCTCCTGGGTCGCCTCTCTTCCAAGCTGTGGACCTCACCAGAAAGAGGATGATGGAGGCTTCCAATGGCAAGAGGCCTTGCTAAGCAGATGACGTGAACAGACTGAGATAGGCAGGATAAAGCATGGGCTGAAGTTGCCCAAGCAAGCCAGCTGCCTGACCAGTATCAGACAGGAGTGTAAGAAAATACTGCAGGCCAAGAACCCAAGTTCAGGAGTGAACTAGGGCTGCTACATCACCAGGCAGGTCAGACTGAGGCAGCTACTACACGATAGCATGCCTCAGTTGGAGAGGGATGGCTGTGGGTTCCTGCATTATAGCTGGGCCAAGGAACTTGTTCTCATCGCAAAGGTGTTGTGTAATTCTGAGCCTATGGAAGCACTGCCAACCCCATGGGGTTCCTTTTCATGTACAGTGGAGCCCTCATAAAGGCATACCCAATGTGCGAGCTGTGAGTATGGGTTTAAACAGGCTATGCGTTTAAGTGAACTTGTATATCTTCTATTGCAAAAACAAAACTGGCTGCATTTACATTGTTAACAATTGGCTATTTCATTAAGGTACTCACTGGGACTCCATTATCTTTGTCAGGTTAGTGACTAAGTAATTAGGAGTGACTGCGTGCTTTACTGGCACTGCAATAAAAACACCAAACAACAGCTGTTAACCACTAAAATACTCAGGTCATGAAGTACCAGTTAGATCACTCTACTACAGAGCCAGATCTGTGCATTTAAAAGGGGTCTAAAATGCATTTAACAGGTTGCATGAACACTGAGGCGATACAAATGTTGCACCTGCAAACAAGCTTTCAGCTTAGTGTCTCTCACCTGGTAAAATAATTGTTAAAAAAAAATGGAATTGGGACTTTACAAACCTATGCAACAAAGAGGGCTATGCATTTAAAGGAGAACTGCGCTGAATCCATAAGCGAGTTTTCCCCGTAGAAGCTGTTTTTAAAATACTGGTTCAACTGCTGTTATTGCTCTGGTTAGCCAGGCTTTTTAGTTATTTTAGTGGGTGTTTCAGATTGACATTCTGCTAGTAAAAACCATGTTAGACCCATATGATGTAGTTTATATCCCTGTTCTACATTTCTATTGCTGGCACAATGCATTTATGTTCTACTATAGAACTCTGACGTTGTTTGGGACAAAAACTACATCATACAGTTCTAAAATGGTACTTACCACCTGTTTGCAAAGTAGCAACACCCACAGAGGTTGATTTAAATCAACCTGTGTGCCCAGACACAGCTTTTGGTGTGTCACTTAAATTCTGCATGCCAGGTGATCAGCCCAAGAAGGCCGTTCCTGAGGAGGCTGGCAGCAGCGATACTCAGCCCCATAAGGCCGTTTTCATTGCATCAGGGTGATTAATGGAACGAGAGTGGATTTATAGGTGAGGGAATTTTTCTTGACAGATTTCAGTGTAGTGTCTGTCTGGCAAGACAAGAAAGGGGAACACAATGAGCCAAAATTGGTTACACATACTTAAGGAGGGCTGGGTTTCAAAGCTTTCTTATGGGGCTCTTGGTTTGTGGAGCAGTGGCTGCAGAAGTGGGTTGATAAAAGCCTCACAAAGACTCACACTCCTGGAATTGTTACCTATTATGGTAGTGGTGTGAGTGTTGAGGAACAGACTGGCAAACCAGTACATGTTATTTATGTCGGACAACAGAAGCATAGCAGAAATAATTAATTCTATGACATCTAGGTGTGAGGAAGTTACGAGGGTGCTACACATTTTTGTTCTATGTTGCCTCCAACAAAACATTGCATTTATACCGTACCATCTTCCAGGAAAGGGAAAATGTGATTGCTGATGCCTTGTCCCAATTTCAGTTTGAGCGAGTTGCGCACTTGGCACCAGAATCAGACCCATCATCCACATGGATACCATAGTCAGTATGGAGGCTGGTATCTCAAGAAGAGTGTAACTGGTACAGCTCTCTGTTGCCCCCTCAACCTGGAAAAAGTATGAAGGTTGTTTCACAGCTTTCCTCGACTTCTGCAGACATGGGGTAAACATGGTCCTGCATAAAGTGCAAAGAAACAGATCCACGATTGTGTGCTCTCCCTGATACGATTAGGCAGGGCACTGGCAGCAACGCACACACAACTGACAAGGACTGCCTTTTTGCACAAAGGGCATGGCTTCCCAGATCCAACCAATATTTTTACAATCAAAAATATGTTGGCAGTATGGGCCAGGTCCTAGGGAAAAACACAGGACAGCAGGGAGCCCATAGACCTCCAGGATTTCTCACACTTGTTGAAGGCACTGGGTTTGGCCTGCAGCTCAAGTTGTGAAGTCCAGCTTTTCAAAGTGCTATTCTCCTGTGCTTTTTTGGGGGAGCTTTTAGGGTTTCTGAAATGGTGCCACATTCAGCTGCAGCTGAGGCATGCAACTACTTCCAGGTCAGGGATACCACCCTATTGAAATCCTGGATACACCTGTGAGCGGATGCTCCTTGAGAGGTTCCACGTCATGTACATAAACAACAATGCAAGGAATTCAGGACAATATACAGATAAAACACTGAGAGTACAGTAAACAAATAATGACAATGTTAACATAAGGGTACATAAATCCAAGCCAAACTAGCAACTGCGGCGATGTGCAAAGTAAGCCTGTGTCAGAAGGAGAAGTAGAGGAAAAGGGGCAGAAGGGGTGGGGCAGACTGAACAGTGTGGACGGGGGGTAGACTGGGATAAAGTGGTTGGAGATGGGGCTAAGTGTCGCGGTTTGCCTATCCCGGGGATAGTAGCTGAGAAGTACTGGGGTCAGTCAGTGGGTGCGTAGGATGACTCAGTGGTGGCACCTACAGGTACTCATATGAATAAGGTGTTGGCGCAGTTTAAGTCTGAAGGGTCCAAGCGTAGCAGTGCCAAAGATATCTGGTGGTAGTGCATTTGTCCAGAGCGGTACCCAGTACACAAAGGCACATTGTGCCATGGATGTGTGGCATCTAGGTACATAGAACATTTGTGTGGAGGAGCTCCTGGTTTGCCTGATATTTAGCAGAAGGAACAGCAGGTTCTGTGGTCCAGGAAGAAGCTGGTTTTGCTCGACCACTTTGGCGAGAAGGCAGGCTTGATATCTTATTTTGTCGTTCAGCTGGAGCCAGCCAGTGTGGGTATAGAGTTCGAAGGTAAGGATTAGTTTAGGTGTATTAGTGAGCAGGTGACAGGTTTTATTTAGTGCAACAGTGATGCGCTGGGGTGCTGAGTTGGTTGCAGATCCGTATATTACCAGTCCATAATCTATAAGAGATATAACCAAGCTTTTGATTGCCAGATTCAGTGCTTCATGGGTGAGACAATGTCTGTGTCCCTATGGCACGATACAGTATGTTTTCTGACCCACGAGTTCAAAACTAATCACTGTGGACCACCAACGCTCATAATTTTGCATGAGGCTGAGGTGAGTGATAAATGCCCTTTGTCGCTTCTTCGCAGTTACTTGGCAGCAAAAGTATTTAATGCACATTTTTCAGGATTGTCACTGGGATGGAGGCGGTCAGGCTAGGCTTGACAGCGGAGGAAATACAAGATGTGAGCAGACGGGTATCCAACGCCTACAAGAGGTGTATCAGATTACAATCAGAGGGTGCTGCCATGCAAGGGGACAGGCAGGAGGGCCCACGCTTCTGCAGATGTTGAACAAGTTATAGTTGTTCTATGCAGATTATTCTCTTTGTCTATTCTATCTTTCAGGTGCACACACAATGGTTCCAAAACATATGGGTTATCAGTCACCTACATGTTCAGGAGGGTCACAGCAGGTCAAATGTCTGATCGTATGGCACACAGCTTGGAATGTTGAAGCAGACATCCATGTTACACTGGTCAGCAAAGGGCAGCATGCTCTGGCCCCAGCTTTTGGGACCCATATACCAACTGGGCTTCCACAAGCAGACCCCAGCTAGCTTGGTGGTATGCATCTGGACAGGAATGATGCTAGTGCCTTGAGGGTACCAAAATTGACCTACGAAATCAAGAATGGCTTTGCCCACCTTAGGCACCTACTCCTAGGTACAGTACTGGTGTAGTCCCGCATCATACCTAGACTGCAGCAGCAAGGAGCTTGTAGTGTCCTAGCTACAGAAAAGGCAAGCAGGGAAGAGAATAGCGTGGTGTCCTGATTTGCTCTCTCATGTGGTGTGGAAGTCATCAGACATTTTCACATCACAAGAACATGTGATGTTCTGCACAGGAGGGACGGTATGCATTTGTCAGGGATCGGAAAGGATATAACTCAGAAATACAGGACATGTGTGCTAAAATCATGTTGTTTTCAATGGAAAAATAGAAAAATACTGCAGTTGTGGAAAATACCATAAGATCATGGAGTTTTCATAAAAATGGGACACATCATGGATTCCGTGACTTCCATGAGCTACAACAAAGCCATAGCCTGATTTATGAGTCTGACAGCCCAGTGGATGTCTCCAATCACAGAACCCTGCCAATACTGTGTAACTAATAATACATATCAAGTTGCGGTGGGGTACGGAGGGTGAGGACTTTAGGTAGGCATGTTTACTTTCCAACAGTAACTAGTAACTGATGAAGAGCAGACTCCTTCTGCGGCTTGTTACTGTAACATGCTTCCCCACTGCCAGAACTGCTTGCAGCTAGCTTTTTGTGTGCAAATCCAACACAAGTTCAGGGGTTACTTCCTGCCTGCTGAGCAGTTCTTTATTTCAGCTTTCCCACTGAGAGGTTTAAGGGAGGGGAGCAGGTTGGGACTCTCATTAGGTTAGCTCAGAGGGCCCTATTAAACTTCTAAATCACCACCCCCTGCCATCCCCTCCCTATTAGTGTGTGTGTGTTCATGTGCCCAGCCTCAGTCACAACCACAAGGGGAAACATGTGGTGGTCTCCTCTTAGAATGGGCAAGCTAAAGGTGTCTTAAAACTCTCTGGAGCCACATTATCTGACTCTGACTCAACTCTAGAGTAAATGCAGAGCCAAGCCACATGTGATCAGCACACAGAGTTTGTGATGTCGGCCTAAGCCCAGATAATGCAGTCAGTAGCAGCCTGGAACTCAGGAGGGACACACATGTGCACTGTTGTCAGCCTGAGCCCAGGTAAGACAGTGGGTGGGACACACGTGCACACTGCTGTCAGCCTGAGCCCAGGTAATGCAGTCAGTGGGAGCCTGTAACTCAGGAGGAACACACGTGTGCACCGCTGTCAGCCTGAGCCCAGGCAATGCAGTGGATGGGAGCCTGTAACTCAGCAGGGACACACGTGTGCACTGCTGGCAGTCTGAACCCAGGTAATGCAGTCAGTGGGAGCCTGTAACTCAGGAGGGACACACGTGTATACTGCTGTCAGCCTGATCCCAGGTAATGCCCTCAGTGGGAGCCTGCAATTCAGGAGGGACACACGTGCACTGCTGTCAGCCTGATCCCAGGTAATGCAGGGGGCTGGAAGCCTGTAACTCAGGAGGGAAACATGTGTGCACTGCTGTCAGCCGGAGCCCAGGTAATGCAGTGGGTGGGAGCCTGTAACTCAGCAGGGACACGTGTCCACTGCTGGCAGCCAGATCCCAGGGAATGCAGTCAGTGGTAGCCTGTAACTCAGCAGGGACACATACATGTGCACTTCTGGCAGTCTCAGCCCAGGTAATGCAGTCAGTGGGAGCCTGTAACTCAGGAGGGACACAAGTGTGCACTGCTGTCAGCCTGATCGCAGGTAATGCAGTCAGTGGTAGCCTGTAACTCAGGAGGGACACATGTGTGCACTGCTGGCAGTCTCAGCCCAGGTAATGCAATGGGTGGGAGCCTGTAACTCAGCAGGGACACACGTGTGTACTGCTGTCAGCCTGATCACAGGTAATGCAGTCAGTGGGAGCCTGTAATTCAGGAGGGACACACACATGCACTGGTGTCAGCCTGATCGCAGGTAATGCAGTCAGTGGGAGCCTGCAACTCAGGAGGGAAACACGAGTGCACTGCTGTCAGCCTGATAACAGGTAATGCAGTCAGTGGGAGCCTGTAATTCAGGAGGGACACACGTGCACTGCTGGCAGCCTGATCCCAGGTAATGCAGTGGGTGAGAGCCTGTAACTCAGGAGGGACACACGTGTGCACTGCTGGCTAGCCTGATCCCAGGTAATGCAGTCAGTGGGAGCCTGTAATTCAGAAGGAACACACGTGTGCACTGCTGTCAGCCTAATCCCAAGTAATGCAGTCAGTGGGAGCCTGTAACTCAGCAGAAACACACGTGTGCACTGCTGGCAGCCTGATCCCAGGTAATGTGGTCAGTGGGAGCCTGTAACTCAGGAGGGACACACGTGTGCACTGTTGTCAGCCTGAGTCCAGGTAATGCGGTGAAAGGGAGCCTGTAACTCAGGAGGGACACACGTGTGCACTGCTGGCAGCCTGAGCCCAGGTAATGCAGTCAGTGGTATTCTGTAACTCAGGAGGGACACACATGTGCACTGCTGTCAGCCTAATCCCAAGTAATGCAGTCAGTGGGAGCCTGTAACTCAGGAGGGAAACATGTGTGCACCGCTGTCAGCCTGAGCCCAGGTAATGCAGTCAGTGGGAGCCTGTAACTCAGCAGGAACACACGTGTGCAATGCTGGCAGCCTGATCGCAGGTAATGCAGTCAGTGGGAGCCTGTAATTCAGGAGGAACATACGTGTGCACTGCTGTCAGCCTGAGCCCAGGTAATGCAGTGGAAGGGAGCCTGTAACTCAGGAGGGACACACGTGCACAGCTGTCAGCCTGATCCCAGGTAATGCAGTCAGTGGGAGCCTGTAACGCAGGAAGGACACACGTGCACTGCTGTCAGCCTGATCCCAGGTAATGCAGTCGGTGGGAGCCTGTAACTCAGGAACTACACACGTGTGCACTGCTGCCAGCCTGAGCCCAGGTAATGCAGTCAGTGGGAGCCTGTAACTCAGGAGGGAAACATGTGTGCACTGTTGTCAGCCTGAGCCCAGGTAATGCAGAGGGCTGGGAGCCTGTAACTCAGGAGGGACACACGTGTGCACTGCTGTCAGCCTGAGCCCAGGTAATGCAGTCAGTAGGAGCCTGTAATTCAGGAGGGACACACGTGCACTGTTGTCAGCCTGATCCCAGGTAATGCAGTCAGTGGGAGCCTGTAACTCAGGAGGGAAACGTGTGCACTGCTGTCAGCCTGAGCCCAGGTAATACAGTGGGTGGGACACACGTGTGCACTGCTGTCAGCCTGAGCCCAGGTAATACAGTGGGTGGGAGCCTGTAACGCAGCAGGGACACACGTGTGCACTGCAGGCAGCCTGATCCCAGTTAATGCAGTCAGTGGGAGCCTGTAACTCAGGAGAGACACATGTGTGCACTGCTGTCAGCCTGATCCCAGGTAATGCAGTCAGTGGGAGCCTGTAACTCAGGAGGGACACACGTGCACTGCTGTGAGCCTGATCTCAGGTAATGCAGTCAGTGGGAGCCTGTAATTCAGGAGGGACACACGTGTGCACTGCTGTCAGCCTGAGCCCAGGTAATGCAGTCAGTGGGAGCCTGTAATTCAGGAGGGACACACATGCACTGCTGTCAGCCTGATCCCAGGTAATGCAGTCAGTGGGAGCCTGTAACTCAGGAGGGAAACATGTGTGCACTGCTGTCAGCCTGAGCCCAGGTAATGCAGTGTGTGGGAGCCTGTAACTCAGCAGGGACACACGTGTGCACTGCTGTCAGTCTGAGCCCAGGTAATGCAGTCAGTGGGAGCCTGTAATTCAGGAGGGACACACATGCACTGCTGTCAGCCTGATCCCAGGTAATGCAGTCAGTGGGAGCCTGTAACTCAGGAGGGAAACATGTGCACTGCTGTCAGTCTGAGCCCAGGTAATGCAGTGTGTGGGAGCCTGTAACTCATCAGGGACACACGTGTGCACTGCTGTCAGCCTGATCGCAGGTAATGCAGTCAGTGGGAGCCTGCAACTCAGGAGGGACACACGTGTGCACTGCGGCAGTCTCAGCCCAGGTAATGTAATGGGTGGGAGCCTGTAACTCAAAAGGGACACGCGAGTGCACTGCTGGCAGTCTCAGCCCAGGTAATGCAGTGGGTGGGAGCCTGTAACTCAGGAGGGACACACGTGTGCACTACTGGCAGTATCAGCCCAGGTAATGCAGTGGGTGGGAGCCTGTAACTCAGGAGTGACACACATGCGCACTGCTGGCAGTCTCAGCCCAGGTAATGCAGGGGTGGGAGCCTGTAACTCACAAGGGACACACATGTGCACTGCTGGCAGTCTCAGCCCAGGAAATGTGGGGGTGGGAGCCTGTAACTCAGGAGGGACACACGTGTGCACTGCTGGCAGTCTCAGCCCTGGAAATGCGGGGGTGGGAGCCTGTAACTCACGAGGGACACACGAGTGCACTGCTGGCAGTCTCAGCCCAGGTAATGCAGTGGGTGGGAGCCTGTAACTCAGGAGGGACACACGGGTGCACTGCTGGCAGTCTCAGCCCATGTAATGCAGTGGGTTGGAGCCTGTAACTCAGGAGGGACACACGTGTGCACTGCTGGCAGCCTGAGCCCAGGTAATGCAGTGGGTTGGAGCCTGTAACTCAGGAGGGACACATGTGTGCACTGCTGGCAGCCTGAGCCCAGGTAATGCAGGGGGCTGGGAGCCTGTAACTCAGGAGGGACACACATATGCACTGCTGTCAGCCTGAGCCCAGGTAATGCGGGGGTGGGAGCCTGTAACTCTGGAGGGATACATGTGCACTGCTGGCAGCCTGATCCCAGGTAATGCAGGGGGTGGGACCTTGACGTCTCCTACAAAGATATCACTTGTTATCTAGCCAGTTTTATCTCCACTAGTTGTGTAAATGGTGAATCTACTGAGGAGGGAACATTCAAAGAGCACTCTTAATTGCTAGTTTTCATGTTAAATTTTAAACAAAGTGCATGTATGATTGCTAGTTGTTTTTTTACATTAAATCTTAAAACCTTTACAAGCTTTAGAAGGAACTTTAGCCTCAGAGATCCTGTAACAGTCTTTAAGAGGACAGCAAGATAGTCCAGTTGCTTGGCTGCAGTTCACCATGGGAGACTTGGGTTCAAAAGCAACCGCATTTCTTTCACTTGGCTCCAGGAGACAAAACATGAGCTGAGCCGAGGTAACAGGAACAATGCACATGTGTGTTCCTCCTGTGTTACAGTGCCCCACCCCTGCATTACCTGGGATCAGGCTGACAGCAGTGCACAGGTGTGTCCCTCTGCACACGTGTGTCCCTCCTGAGTTACAGGCTCCCACTGACTGCATTACCTGGGATCAGCCCAACAAATGCATATGTGTGTCCCTTTTCAACTACAGGCTTACCACAACTGCACTACTTCAGCTCAGGCTGCCAGCAGTGCACTCGTGTGTCCCTCCAGCTCCCACTGACTGCATTACCCAGGCTAAGGCTGCCAGCAGTGCATGTGTGTCCCTCCTGACTTATAGGCTCCCCACTGACTGCATTACCTGGGATCAGGCTGACAGCAGTGCACACATGTGTCCCTCTGCACATGTGTGTCCCTCCTGAGTTATAGGCTCCCACCGACTGCACTACCTGGGCTCAGGCTGACAGCAGTGCACATGTGTGTCCCTCCAGAGCTACAGGCTCCTGCCAGCTGCACTACCTGTGCTCAGGCTGCCAGCAGTGCACACATGTGTCCCTCCCGAGTTACAGGCTCCCACTGGCTGCATTACCTGGCTCAGGCTGGCAGTGCACACATGTGTCCCTCCTGAGTTACAGGCTCCCACCCCCCTGCTTTACCTGGGATCAGGATGCCATCAGTGCAAATGTGTGTCCCTCCCGAGTTACAGGCTCCCACCCCTTGCATTACCTGGGATCAGGCTGCCAGCAGTGCACACGTGTGTCCCTCCCGAGTTACAGGGTCTCATCGTAATCTTAAAGGTTCTTTCCATCTCAGTGGAGGAATGAACCTACAAGAGAGCAGCTTTTACTCCGGCTGCTCTGATTCCAAGTCATGGAATTGGATTTGTTACATTCCAACCTGATTTTTGAAACTAGGATTGATGAAGCTGCAGTCAGAAAATCTTAATTCCAAAATGTACAGTTAAAACATTTTTGTTTGCATAGGAAATTAGGATTTAGGATTACAAATCTGATTCTAATTAAACAATTCTTTCTGGAATTAGGAATCGGATTTTAAACTTTCCTAAATTACTACAAAGACCTATCAGATTGGGATCTGCCAGTTCTGTGCCTCCCTAGCTTTGGGAAGTATGTCAAAACTGAGCAGACCAAAAGACCTACAACTAAACTTCAAAGGGAGGCTGTAGCAGAATTTCTGTAAAAATCTGTAAGGTTCAATACAGAATTCATTTCAGGAGGATTTTCCCTAATTAATTATTGTATGAAACAGCACACAATTCTCCACCATGGAGATTTACTCGTTAATTTATGAGGAGTACACCAGAGGACTTAGAGCATGCTGTCCACACACAACTCTGGACTCCACATACATTCATTATTCCAATTCCTTGGAGGATGACTCTTTGAAGGGCTTGCACAGAATTCATTAGGGGAAGTCCCCCGAATGGAATTCTGTTTTGAATCTTACACGTTTTTAGAGAAATTGTGTTACAATCCCTGTTTGAAGTCCCGTTTAGTGGTTTTAGTCGTCACGGTTTTGACCAACTTCCCAACGGGAGCAGGAAAAAGCAAAAGAGTTACTACATCCAACAGCACTTAAGAAGGTATGGGGAACAGCATTTCTAACAATATACGCATTTAACAAAACAGATCTACAAACCATCAAAGTCATGCTAGCTGACATAAAATTTGAAAATACCCCTTTAAAAATTTAATGAGAGAGGTCAAGAAAGGCATGGAAATACTCTCAGGGAGAGGGGAGCACAATGATAACCAAATTGAAATACCAAGAGATGCTGCGACTTATTTAGAAGACAGGTCAGACTACCAAATAGACAAATTAACTACCTCCTCGACAAAACTTATGACCCTGAAAATAGAGGAAGGAGGAAAAACATAAGAATCCTGAAGGTACCAGAAGGTGTGGAGGGAAGGAACATGATACCCTTCTTACAGTAATTTATTCCTGCAGTACTCAATTTGCAATGTTCATAGACCCTCAAGACAGAAAGGGCCCACAGATCCTTGGGGTCCCATCCTCAGAATGGGAATAAATCCAGGCCCATAACTGCTTATTTGTTATGCTGTTCTTACACAGGCTGTATCTGACTTATTATTTTAAATATCCAGCCACCGTAACTATACTGGGTCCTAACCATTCATTTGGAGAGGCCAGTGATGCTTTACACTTTGTGAATGATTGAAACTTTATGGGCACCAAAACTGCTTAATCACCCTCTAACAGAATGGCAAATTAAAACGTAGCATGTGCCTCCACAGATTCGAGCAGAAACCCACATTTTGAGTTACGCTCCACTGATACAGCTTTATCCTCAGCCACAGAACAACAATATTCCCTTGCAGGGAAATGTATGATCTCTAAAGCCAACCCCACTGATCAGACAAAGATCACTCCATCCACTCTACATCTCAGTTCAAAAGCTGTCCAAAATCAGACCAAGTTCAAAGGCACCTGGAATTCAAGTGTTTCTTGCAAGAGCAGACCACTAGTCAGGAACGGCCATATTCCAGAGTGCTGAATCACAGGAACACAAATCCTAAAAAAAACTGAAATGATCCAGGAGCAGGGAAAGTTCAAAATCTAGTTCTGCCTGTTCGAGTACTCCTTCACCAGAACCCAGAACACTGATGCTGCACAATCTCAGGGACATTAGAGGAGGGCAGGGACATTAGCTCAAGCTGTGGACCCCACAATACAAGCAGACTTGATAGATCAAATGGCCTTCTTCTGCTGGCTTCTTCATATGTTCGTATGTCTCAGTTAACTGAATGAAGGCTGAACGTGAACTTTGATTGGTTGCTACTGTAACCCCACCCCCCCCCTTGTTTAACTGGCAGAGCTGCTCCTCTCACCACATAGCGACTAGGGGTAAAAGAGAGGAGTGGGGGTTTACAGAACATTTTAGTTACACATCTGTCTGAGCCTGCTATTACAGACAGGCAGCCAAGTGTGGCAGCTACCTGGCACACACCTGGTGGGACCATTTACCAAGACCAGCAACCCAGGACCCTAGAAGAAAATGTTTGCTCACAATTATGCTATGTTTGCACTTCTGGTCAGGGGCACCCAAGTAAATCCAGACAAGGAAACAATAACAACACTGTCCAAACCAGGTTGGGATTCTAGAGTGTGACTTTTATTCATGTAACAAAGTAGGAATAATCACAAAGTGAAGATGGACCCCTACAGGGCTAGATATACTGGTATTGTAGATTACTGAGGTACAGACATCCCTGAATTCCCATTTAGCATAGACATAAATGAAGATTGGCACATACAGCCAGAACTGGTACATTTCCTCTCAACCAGGCACACACAGCCAGTACTAGGACACTGTCCCACATTTCATGAGGAATACTAGTGGCACACATGACCACGAAAGAACACATCTAGGCTCTCAGAAAATCCAACCCATGTCTGGGTAACTATTTCCATCAGGCACTGGCCAAATGCACTGACTGAAAATTGAACTGGTGCCCAATATGAACCCAAAGAGGTAAACTGGTTACTCCAGATGGGGGGGGGTCTCCCACCTTTTGCTTCCAAGTTTATACTTGGCCATTCATCTGGTTAATAACACCCTCACAGAAAACTTGTAGATGCAATCTTGAAACATTTTTCACACTTAACATACTACATGACTAAAAGTTCTGTACTCGGACAGTCTCTCTCTAGACTCCAAAGTAGGCAGACACTTTTTAAAAACAGACACAGTCTAGGTGACAGGATCCCCTTGTCAGAGAAAATTTATCAAGGAATGCAGGTGCCCCTCCTGGGCTGAGCACAAAAGTATTCACAGTTTCTGAAGTTGTCACAGGCAGCTTCACTAGACAGACTGTGTGAGAGGATTGCCCCTGAACCCTAAAGATAGCCCCTATTCCCTCCTGGGACAGGGCAAAGGAAAACCCACCTGGCAAGGTCTCCACCACTTTAATCACTGTCTTCTATATTCTTCTTCTAGGGTGAGAACAAACTACCCAAAACACAGTGTTAGCTCTCTGTCAGAGCTAAAAATGAGGAGCTGCCTAGAGCTGCAGCCTCCTCCTGGAACTCCACTCTACAGACTACTGAACATTCTAAAACTATCTCCCCTGAGCTAGCAGCAAGTGTGGCTTATGCTGCTGCGAGAGTTCTAAGATGACATCACCCTCTAGCTCAGCTGAGACTGACACTAGAGCTTGACAATGTGAAACCCACTTAACTGGCATTTCACTAGCTGCCTTTCCCTGCCTGCCACTAGTTCTAATGGGATTTTAATAACCCCTGGGAACAAGGGGGTTACACTACCAAACAGCAAACCAGTTTACTTCCAGCTTTTCTGGCAATGGCCACATTTTTCAAGTGCTTATTTCCTCCCAGAGTCAAACTATGGGTAAAACTGGAATACTTCCTACTAACTTCTGATCACACACAGATGCGTTGGTTTTGTACAGCTCCCAAGCTATCTTGAACAGTGATGTCCTAATTACACTATTTGCTTGTTGTGGCAGAGGGCTTCTTGCATACCCATTTTACAGACTGTTATTTATACTAAACTTATCTTGAAAATGAAAACTGATTTCCAAGCTTCCCCTGTCATGCTATAGCAAGGCTTTCTTTGCCTGTCACAATACACCGTGATAAGTTGTTCAAATCCCTCCTCCCGAGTGCACTGACCATTTCAGTCTAGATTCTTGCCTAACAAATTTGAACATTTACCATGGTATCTTTAAAAACAACCTTATAAATTTGCATTAACTTAAAGGAAGAGTACACCCTCATATCTTGTGAATGGTATTGGTTTCCTTGTCAACAGACAACTCTTTTCCTGTAACTGTTAGGGGTATATGTAGGGATGTAAGTTTGTCATGGCAGTCATACATGTCATTGATTCCATGATGTTTGATCTTTATTCAGGACTTCCATGACTTTCACTAGAGTCATCAGAATGTAGCAATGATGACAGTGCCACAACATTTACTACTGTTTACTAATCATTTCATGAACAAACAATGAGTCATTAAAACCTCATCCTTGACAAACTTACATCCCTAGGTATATGTGATTGCTTCAGTTTATTTTTGTTGTTCATACTAGTCCCTGTAACTATCCTGGGGGTCTCCATTTTATGGTTGTTGAAATCTCATTGTACCTGATAGCTGCATTAGCACACATACCTCTCAACCTCCTGCTTCATAAATCAGGGACAAGGCTTAAAAAAGTCAGGGACAAAGGACCAAAATCAGTGACACCTATTCAAAATTGTTTATATCCACTCAGGAAGCTAGTAGAATAAGGGTCTTATTGTAAAATGTATTTTCTAAGGAAGAACAAGTCTGTAACTTTAATGTTTAACATTATTTTGTTCTTACAAACCCCATTGTCTGGTCATGGAAACACAATTTTTAGGAGGGACAGAGTAAAATTTTGAGGCAAAATCAGGGACATCCCTGAAAATCAGGGATGGTTGAGAGGTATGTTAGCACATGAGAACATGATGTGTCGGCACCCTTTAGACTCCATAGTATACCTGTCTGCTTGCTTAGAATTCAACAAAACAAGTTGCAGCGATGTGTGGAAATATCACATTTACCTTCAATTAGCTTTACAAACTGTCTTAGATGTAATGCAGGGTTTTCCCCATTAAATTGCATTCAGTCTGTGTGTTTCTAGACAGTAGGTTATGTGTACTTTCAGCACAGAGATACATGGTGTAAATGGGTGCTGAGGCATTATGTTTTCATATGCTAATGTAGCTCTTAGGGACAATGAGATTTCAACAACCAGAAAATGGAGACCCCACCCCCTCCCAGGCTAGTTACAGGGGCTGGTGTGAACAGTAAAAACAAACTAAAGCAAACACATATATCCCCAACAGCTACACGATAAGAGTTATCTATTCAATCAATCAATCAATCAAAATCTTTATCTATCCAGGCGGGTACCATTGAGCAAGGCTCATTTGCAAGGTGGACCTGGTCATGAATACATCAAAGAACAGTACAGAAGCAGGTATACAAAAAGCAATGATATTCAAGGAAGAAAAAGTATATACAGTGTATACAGTACAGTACAAGGTTGAAATAAAAAACACATTATTATTTTACAATTGAAGAAATCAGCAGATGTACAATCAACCATAGGCATACAGGGGTTATAAGCAGAGATCTTTTGAGTGAGGCAGCCGGCAACTACACATATAGGGGAAAGAGACCTTGTATGGGGTGGTGGATTAGAGAGGTAAAGAAGAGGAGGGATATATTATCGATGACTGGGGGGAAAATTGGGCTAAAACCACAGAAAGTGATGATGGCTGTTGTATACTTGTTTATTATGATAATGACGGAGGAGGGGTAGATAATTGGGACACTACTATGGATGGGGTGGGACTTTAACCAGGCTGGAACAGACAGGGAAGGGTGGGTGCAGCAGGAAGAGTTAATAGGGAAAGAGTGAGAGCCATGGGTAGAAACATGGCCAGCGTCAGGATGGAAAGGGGGAGTTGCGGAATTAGTGGGTTAGCGGTGAGGAAAACATTTACAAAGTGATTTCATGTATCGATCGTAGAGCACCTTGAAGATATTCAGGCTAACAGGGCAGCTCAACTTCAAGTTCCTTTGTAAACCATTCCACAATGTGGGTAAAGAGAGGCTTAGAGCAGTTTTGGCGAAACGAGTGTTGATCCTTTGAACTTGGAGGGCAATTAGGGAACAGCTTCTTAGAGCGTAGTGCCTAACACACTCTGAGGAATACAATCTGAGACATATGAGGGGAGCTTGTTGGTCACCGCTCTGAAGGCCCATAGGGCAGCATTTCTATTCCTTCTATAGTGAAGGGAAGTCCAGCCTAACGATGAGTACAGGGAGCAGTGGTGTGTGGAAAGTGGAAGGCCAGTAATGAACCTGATAGCTCTTTGGTAGAGGTTGTCCAACTTAGCCAGTGCAGAGGCAGTGCAGTCACTGTAGAGCAGGTCCACGTAATCTATTAAAGATAGGAAGGTAGCTTGAACCCGTTGAATCTTGGCCTCCTTTGTGAGCAGGTGGTTAATTCTGTAGAATAGTCATAATCTTTGCCTTAGTTTCTTCTGTAGTTCTTCCGAGATGGTCAGCAAAGGAACGCTTATGATCGAGCCAAACTCCTAGATATTTGAATTTAGCTACATACTCTAGTGTTTCTCCAAGAACAGTGGTTATTTGTGGGATAGCCCCCAGCAGGAACTGCCACATGCAAGGAGGGGGAGAACAGCATGGCTTTTGTCTTCTTCACATTGAGCAAAAGCTTTTTGTTTATGAGCTGGTATTGTAGCAAGGTTAAACTTAGCTTGGAGGTCTTCACAGGCTGTTTCCAGCGTAGGATGACTCAAGAACAGTACAGTGTCATCTGTGAATAAGTGGATGTTGACTTTTTTGATGGGTTCATTTATGTTGTTAACGTAGACTGCAAAGAGGAGGGGACCAAGGATAGAGCCTTGGGGCATGTCCCTCAGCATAGGTTGTAATGGAGAAAAATCACCTTCAGCTTTAACCTGCTGTTTCCATTCTCCGAGGTAGTCTGCAAACCAGCACATAGATTTATGGTCCAGGCCTAAGGTGCTTAGAGAGGAAAGAAGCAGGCTGTGATTGACTGTGTCGAATGCCTTACTAAGATCCAAGAAAATGGCACAAACATGCTTCTTGTTGTCAAGGTCTAGGAGCCAATCATCGGTTACCTTAGCGAGGGCTGTTATAGTGCTGTGCTTTGCTCTGAATCCAGACTGAACCGGGTTTAATAGGCTTCTGGATTCTAAATATACCTCTAGCTGGCCACACACTATTTTTTCTAGTAATTTAGACAGTATGGGGAGGAGGGATATTGACCTGTAATTATTTAGATCGCAGGGGTCACCTGCTTTTAATAGAGGGATGACATGGGCTATTTTCCATTGAGGGGGAGGCTACCCTGGCAGAGCGACATGTTGAATAGGTGGGTGATTGGCACTGCAAGCAGATGGTAGGCACATTTCAGATAGTATGGCTCTATGAAGTCACAGCCTGCTCCCTTCCTGGTGTCCAGTTGCAGCAGTAGGTCTTCTACCTCTTTTAGAGAGACAGGCAAGAGGAAGAAGGCCTCCTTGGTAGAGGAGGACTCATGGGTCGGTGGGCTCTGAGCTGTGCGGAGGTCATTGGCAGGGGAAGTATCAAATGCTAGCCCTGCCATTGCAAAATGGTTATTGAGGGCTTCCAATATCTCTGATCGGTTAGAGATAATGCTGCCACCAGACTTAATTTTTGCTGGAATGGAATTACCAGGTGTGTGTCCAGACATGTCTTTTAATGTTTTCCAGGGCTTTGAAGGATTTCTTGAGGCAGAGGCTAGCTCCGAACAATAGTAGGCGGCCTTGGCTGCTCTGATGAACTTGGTGCACTTATTACGTGCTCTCTTAAAAAGACACCAATCAGAGTCGTTCTTGCTTCTTCAGGTTTTTTCCATAAAGTATCCCTTTCTAACAGGGAAGCTTTGAGCTCAGGCGAGAACCAACGACAGGTGCTGCTCCTGACCCGCACCTTAACCAAGGGTGCATGTTTATTTAAAGCCTCACTTAAAATATTGTAAAAAATAGTATATGCCCTGTTAACCATTTTGGCTAGGAAGAATTCCTGCCATCGCAGTGAATGTTTCAAGTCATGGACATATGCAAACAAATCGAAGTTACGTTTGCATCTCTTAATAGAGAACTTTGCCACAAACTGTGGGTTGTGCACGGATCTAATGGTGGTGATTATACAATGATCACTAATGTCTGAGAAAAATGTTCCAACATGAGAGAACAGATATGGTTGCTAACCAAAATTAAATTTAAGAGGGAGCTGTTGTTAAGGTTCTTTTTATTTGGGTGAGTAGGCTCGCCAATGAGTTACACCAGCCCTAGAGTGTCACAAAAGGATTTCAAGGGAGCTGATGCACTTGATAGCCAATCACAGTTCAGGTTGCCAAGAATAATGGTTTCCAAGGAACTGAGCCCCAGTATGGAACTGAGGTGAGACAGGAAATGAGGCCCGGCAGAAGGAGGCCTGTAGCAGCCTATTACACAGAGAGCACTGGAAGGAGAAAGTTTGATCTTTAGGGTCAAGAACTCGAATTCTTTGGGGGAGGATGATGCATCTATGCATGTGAGTAGTATAAGGGGATATAACTTGTCAAATGTTAAATTTCAGCCAATCAGAGCGTGCCACATCATTTGACAGGTGGTTACCATGGCAACACCCCACACCTTTTCCAAACCGGAAGTCCCACCTTCCTCGCACCATGGCAATGCCTCGCCCCCCTTCCTGCCACAGGAAGTGACGTGCATTTTGGTACTTGAACCTGGAAGTCCTCCCCTTGTTTACGCCGTACATGCCTCCTTTTTCTTCACCGTCCTCTCGCATTTGTGCCACAGACTTGCACCCGACTCCCTCCACCTCTTCTCCCTCCCCTACATCAGAGTGCTAGCAGCTCCTCAAACCCCCTCCCTCAGACCCAGTTTAGCATCCTAGCTTGCACCTGGTCCCTCCCCTCACATCGCAACCCAGCCGCACCATCCTAATTCACACCAGAGTCTCCCTCCTTGATCCACCACCACTTGCACCCGAGTCCCTCTTCCTCCACACCACCCTGCTCCCTCTCGCACCCCTGCTGAAACATCCTAGCTCAAACTCGAGTCCCTCTCCTCACCACACACCCCTGCTCCCTTCTCCTCCCCCACCCTTTTGCACCCCTACTCTCTCCTCCCTCTCCTCGATCCATCCATCCACCTCTTGCACCCGAGTCCCTATTCCTCCACACCACCCTGCCCCCTCCTCCACCCCTACCACCGTGTCCTAGCTTAAACTTTGAGTCCCCCTCCTCCATTCCCTTCCCCTCAGACTCCTGCTTCCCTCCTTCTCCTCCCCCACCCCATCGCACCCGAGTCCTAGCACCTTCATACACCCTACTCCCTCACTATTCATTTGCACCCCTGTTGGTCCAGGGATATAAGTACAGGATGTGTGTAAATGCTTTGTGACTTGGAAATCTGTACAAGGAATGCATCATCAGTCAGGGGCCGTGACCACAGGGGCTATTTGGTGACAATGGTGTAAGCACACTTGTTTTGAGACAAGGAACATATTTTTTAAAGGTATAGAAAAAAAGTATTCATGTAACCTATGAATGTCCTACCAAGAACACCTTGTAAATGTTCCACGTCATCTCAGACTGGCAAGGCAGCATGCATCATCAGTCTGCAAAGCAGTGTGTGTGTGTGCGTGTGTGTGTGTGTGTGTGTGTGTGTGTTTGTGTGTGGGCATCAACCAACTCTTAGGAAAAGAAAAAATCTCTACAGGGCTTTAGATAGAAAAATAACTTTACAAATCTTACCTTGTTGTAGTAAAAAATTGATATTTCCTCCAAGTTTCCTGGGAATGTTGCAGAAAAAAATAATTTCTATTGAGGCTGATAACATTTTTAACACACAATTAAAGATGATAATCCACAGAAAAAGTTCCTAACATTTGTCAAGGGTTGCCAAAGTGTATTTCCCATTTACTCCGGTGAGTCAGGAAAACACATTTCCCTTTTAACACAGAATAAAAAGTATATAAAGTTCCCCAAAAGACCACATAAAATGTCTAACTGTGTTAAATCCATCTGTAGTCCTTGCTTTACTGGAAGTAAGTGACTAGAGTCTAAAGCCCTGTCAAGACAGATTCTCATCCTATTGCTAGTGTTCATGTGAAACGCTCTGAATACTGATAAACTTGTCATGAATTCTTAATGAATTAACTCTGGGAAAGCAATGGGATCATGGGCAAACATTTACATGTGAAAAGGTAGTATTGTTAAATCGTACAAGGGTTTGTTTTGTTAGCGTGCTGGGAGACACTGATGAGCTCATCTTTGAAGAATAGAATTTTTGTTAGCGTGCTGGGAGACACCGATGAGCTCATCTTTGAAGAATAGAACTTTTGTTAGCGTGCTGGGAGACACCGATGAGCTCATCTTTGAAGAATAGAATGAGACACAGATTTACATGTGAAAGGAGACTTTTGTGAAAACATACACAGTGATCTTCTGTGAGCGAACTTGGAAAAGAGTCACATTAGTCACACTCGAGAGAGCGTCTCTGTTGAGAGCGTGGGAGCTTAAGGCTGACAGGGATAAAACAGTATGATATCATCGGTTACACAATAGGTCGGTGCATACATTTACATAGTAGGCATCTGGGAACAGGCATTCAGTATCTTACAAATGAAAGCATAATGATACAGGGAGTAGCCAGCCTTTTGAAAGTGGATCTCACAGTCTTATATAAACCCTGTGCTCAGTGCTTGATAGTACAGTTTACCGAGACTCGAGGAATCTCTTCTATAGAATTTGTGCAGATTATTCAAAACATTCAAGAAGATGGCACAGCGCAGCGCATCTAAATGTAACCTCCCAGAAACAGGCCAGACTGTCACACCACCAAATAAGAAGAGAGAAGAGAAGATGTCTATTGGGGAGCCCAAGCCCGCATTTGTGTATTACACAAGGTGTGACAAAGAATGCCCCAGTCAGACCTTGCTGAGTGGAAGGATTGGTGATGTGAAAAGGAAGCTGGCTACACAGTTTGGTGAGTCTGAAAAAGTTAAATCAGATACTACTGACCAAGAGCCACCACCACTGCCGGCCCTTGAAGAGCACCTAGAGAGTGATTCTGATACCATGAAAATGGATACTGAAAGAGAAAGTGACCTGGAGGAAGAGCCGCAGAGTGATACCAATACACAGCTAGAAGCAGCAACTGAACAAGAGTCAGATGATGGTGAAATTCCTACCACCAACAAGCCCCAGGCTAAGGAAGAAGAAGAAAAGGATACAGAAAAGTCTTGTCCAGCAGAGGTAAATTCTTGTATGTTTTTAAACATTAATGAAAAAGTGTAGGTCATGACAGAGACGTGCATGCATAGTGTAACTGAACAGACAGGTTAGAGGGTTGATCAAAACCAATGCTGTTTTTTTTATTTTAATAGAGCGATGAATTTGCTATGGAGCAGCAGTCATATTTGGACACCATGGATGCTCGAGTCTCCACAAACCTACTGTGTGACTGTTTGTGCTGCTTTAAAGATACAGATGTAGTTATTAATGAGCAGTGTGAGGGACAGTATGTTAGAAATACAGAGAGTGATAGAATGTGTCAAAAGAAGACAGAACATACTGTAATCACTACACACAACCAGAGCCATCCTGTTCAACAGAGATTAGACAGGGACCCACAAGTGAAAAAACAGATGTCAGTGTTAAGCCCCCTAAAACATAGAAACATAGACTTTGACAGCAGATAAGGACCGCTAGGCCCATCTAGTCTGCCCATTTCCCTACCTACAGGATAGGCCGCAGATCCTAGTTAACCAACAGCTTATTTCTTCCTACCCCCCCACAAGAATTGCCTTATGTCTGTCCCATGCATTCTTGAATTCTCCCACAGTTTTAGACCCCACAACCTCCTCAGGAAGGCTGTTCCATGCATCCACTACCCTCTCTGTGAAATAATACTTCCTCACATTGCCCCTGAACTGCCCTCCTTCTATCTTTAAATTGTGTCCCTTGTTCTTGCAAGTCTCCTTTTCTGAAAGATGCTACCCTCTTGGACTTTGCCCATGACATGTATTGTAAGTATGTTATGTACCATGCCATTTGCGGCATAATTGCCTCAGTGGTACAGAGGGTGATACAGTGTGAATTGGTCGATTTCTGTCCAGGTTGTGAGATAGATGATCCAGGTCAGAAAAAACATTCATGTATCCTTGATGACTTGATGTCTAAAGAAGCATACAGAAATGTTTCTGAAGCCATACATATAGGGCAGCTCATGCCGGTGATCTTGGCAATCGCTATGAAGCATCAGGGGTTAAATATGACCAATTGTACCCTGGAAACTATAAGTCATTTTAAATGATGTGAGAAAATTCGATGACCCCATGTGGTTAGTTATACATATGTTACAGGAGACAGATGGTGAGATTAAAAAAGATGCCTGTTATCTGGTCAGCAAAGGCTCCTTTAAAAAATTTCTAAAAAGAAGATCAGGGACCATGTTCATTTTTTAAAAATCATTTACCCCACCTTTGTCACCTTTGTTTAATGATCATCGTAGCCATGTGTGTGTGTCTGATTTGAAACAGAAAAAACAATGTGATATCCATGAAATTGTGAAAAGTGGCTTCTCAGCTTGTCAAAATGCTCCATGGGCTGATAGGTCACTAAACATCACACTGTATGTTTTTTCAGAGTGTAGAAAAATGGGACCCCCCGCCAGTGCATTCAGTCACTTATTTAGCACTTGCTTTTCCTGAATATAAAAAAAGTGACACACTAATCTGTATAACGTGTATTATGATATACTTTCAGATGATACGTGATAAAGAAATGATCCCGGTATTCCTGTCAATCTTGGAGGGTACCATATACCATGTGATAAAGGACATACTAAAGGACCCTGTATATGTTGTAAAGAAAACAGCATTCAATGTATCCTGTGGAGCCGCACTGAAACCGTTGACAGAAGGGACAATGTCTCTGATTAGAAGTATGTCGCCATATTTTTGGCATGTGTATCTAAATGCAATGGACACAAAAAAAACAGATTCCGTATCCACTGTGGACTGTATCTTTTCTGCTACAAAAAAAGGCCTTAAAGAGCATGAACCTCAGCATGAGTGGTGTATGGCCAATGTGTGTATGCTTTGTACTCACCTTATCACCAGGGGGAGAGTGGACGAAGCCCATGTCTGTGTGAAACACGCTGCCCAGTTGCTACTGTCTTTCAGCATCTTTAAAGTGGAATGTATAAGGACTCATGTTGCATGTACTGTAAACTGCTAATGTTGTACTCTTTTATATGGATAATAGTCTGTAGTAACATGTCTGTTGTATGTTACAGGGCCTATAAAATACTACTGATATGACTTTTGTAGGATACGTGTACAAGTAACAGTCAAGCATCGATAGCTAGTGTAGAAACATGATAGTGTTGTAATCATTTGCATGTTTTACCTTTTGTATTAACACGTTTGCTGTGTGTATCACAATGCATATAAAACACTGTTATGACTTTTGTAGGATATGAATAAAATATAGTTACACATTGCTGTCTGTGATAAAATGATTAAGGGGTTAAGGGCACACTCATTATTTTCTGTTGACGAGAGGTTGGCAAGCTAAAGGGTATTATTAGGGGTGCTGATGAAAGAAAAATGACCAATCATCTGCTCCGGAGTATATATTTTAATGCAAAAAAGTGGGCAGTTTTACCAGTGTGACTCAGCTATATAAGGCGGCAAAGAAAATCGATAAAGGTGTCAGCAGGAAAGGTGTTGCAGAGTGGCTTTCGAGGCAGGATCCTTACACTCTACCCAAACCAGCGAGAGTCAGATTCAAAAGAAATACTGTCATTGTTTCTGACATAGACAGACAATGTCAGGCCGATTTAGTGGATATGGGTCAATACACAAAGTAAAATAAAGGTTTTAAATACATACTGATGTGCATCGACATGCTGTCCAAGTATGCTTGGGTAGTGACTTTAAAGACAAATCAGGCAAGGCTGTGATGCAAGCCTTTAAAACTATTTTAAAAGCGGATCACACACAGAAACTGCAGACTGATCAGGGTAAGGAATTTCTGAATGCTTCCTTAAAGACATTATTAAAACAAAAAAGTACACCATTTTGTGACAAATAATGAAGTTAAGGCCAGCATTGTAGAGCGTTCAATAGGAGTTTAAAGTCACATGTGGCGTTACTTCTGTTCAGAACACTTGAAATATATAGATGTGTTGCCCGACCTGGTGCACAGCTATAATTATACTCATCACGGCTTTAAACGCAGGCCTGTGGATGTTAATCCTTCCAATGCTCTGGTGTGGAAGAACCTCTACAGCAATGCTGTTCTTGGGAAAAAACAAAGGGTACCTTTCAGAAGGTGATCACATGAGAATATCTAAGCTGAAAGGGGTATTTGAAAAGGATATGAACAGACATACACAGATGAGATATTTATTGCACGAGAGTCTTGACAAGACGAGAGCCACCTATAAGCTAAAAAGACTATCAGGGGAAGACATCAAAGGTACTTTCTATGCAGAGGAGTTGCAGAAAATTGAACCGAATGAGGATCGGTTATACAGGGTGCAGAAAATCCTGAGAGAAAAAGCATGGAAGAAAAACCTGGTATCTGGTAAAGTGGCGGGGTGGCCGATAAATTCAATAGTTGGGTTGAGGCAACACAGGTTCAGGACATTAGAAGCCCGTAAGATTCAACATGTTCAAAAAATGGCTTTTACATCACCTTGCCGCAAGCAACGCCTCGCACGACTTTTTCCCTGCTAATACCATATCAGCATTTACAGAAAAGTTACCACAAACACTTGAACTACAAGGTGAATGGGAAGTGGGGCTAGCAGAAATTCAGTACCCCCATACCTGGGACAATGTACCTGTACACAAAAACAGGTTCACTATGCTCTATCAACCTTTAAATGTAGCCCACAGTAAAACGTCACCGATCGGACCCTTTACTGAGTCAGCGGCATTTAAAATCCCATCAGACTATTATCATAAAATGGCGAGTGTTATCAGTCAAGTCAATAAAAGTATATTTGAAGTAAATGAACTGCCTGTGGTTTTGGAACAACAAGCCGTCGGAAGAGAAATAAGCATCGACAGCGACATCAAATGCATTCTATTCATGCACGGGCAATTGCAGCACCTTTTGGGTTTTAGCAGACTCGAGAAAGGCATGGGTAAGAATGTAGCAAAGAACCCTGCAGATATTAATGGCGGTTTTTACACATTCTATAGCTACACCAACATTATTTCATATGAAATAGTGGGTGACAGTCTAGTGCCTTTGCTGAGATGCGTACCCGTGAAGGGCCAAGACAATGAGATAGTGACTGTGACCTATGAATAAACCTCACTACCAGTCAGTCAGTAAGCATCAGATCAACACTATCACTGTTGAAATAAAGAATGATCAAAACGAACATGTGCCATTTTGGTTTGGAAAGGTGATCATGAAGTTGCACTTCCGACCCAGAGAGTACTTTAAAACTTAAGCCGGGATGGTGATTGTTCGACATTATGGGGACCCTGTATTGTACAGAAGTTATTACAAGGCACAGGTCGGATCACGGTCTTCAGGATTTCATGGACTTCCTACTATATACGGGTCTGGTATAGGGGGATATTCCATAGTCTGTTTAGAAAAGCAGTACCATTTTTGCGAAGGGATCCAGGAATTGCCAAACCCGCATCTACAAGCAGCCGCAAAATGTGCAAAGGATGTTGTAGGGCATGTAACAGTAGTGCTGTCGCTCAAAGGATGTCGGGAGGAGATAAGACCACTCAAGGGTGGTTCGGGGCTGATGGTGTTCCAGAGGGAGAAAGAAAGCGCAGAAGTAACCCCTTCGCTTCTCATCGGACCACCCCACTACTTTAAAAGGCGTGCATCAAGGTGCAAAGCCACACATAAAAGAAAGAGGGCAAAGTCCAAAGGACATTCAAGGGGGCGTAAAAAAAAATCTAGAGATCTCTTCTAAAAATAAAACATGGCCTTCGTGCACTGCGGGTCGGAAGAATGCACAAAATCAGAACTGGACTTGTTTACCATCGCTCCCACACAGATGAGCATTGAAAAAAGCATTTATGTAGAGATACCCCTCTGGCAGCCCTTTCAGAAACCTCACCAATCGAGTTTTATATAGCAGGGAATGGCAAAGACTATTTGGGTCTAAACAACACGCTTCTTTACTTGGTTTGTAAAATCACTGAAAC
This sequence comes from Neoceratodus forsteri, assembly GCA_016271365.2. Taxonomy (NCBI): domain Eukaryota; kingdom Metazoa; phylum Chordata; order Ceratodontiformes; family Ceratodontidae; genus Neoceratodus; species Neoceratodus forsteri. Next base: position 182,010,882 of record JADMNL010000029.1, read on the forward strand.
GGACGGCTCAGTCACCATGGTATCATTTTTAAGTAAATTATTAGAGTACATTTTTAGAACTTGATTGTAAGAAAATCCTTTACATCTGTGGTGTAAGAAAAATATGCAGTGAAATCCACAGGCTGTAGAGAAGGTATCTTGCAACTGTGTGTTTTGGTACAGGATACGTTTTGCATTTCTGTTTAAAAAGCCCCCAATCATTCGTGTGTAATTATCTGGATGAAAACTGTAGCTGTCGAAAAACTCCCCAGAGCCATCTTCTGAGATGTATGCGGCTAACCAGTGCTGTCCAGGGAGGTCATGGGGGTCACTATTGATGACCAGTGCTGTGGGAAGATTTCTCAGTCTCTTCTTGGGTAGCAGATCACAGGGAAACACACCCAGAAAACAATCACGGATATAGGGGTCATGGGTTAAAACATTTTCAAACTTCTTGGTGTTCATTTTTATGGTTTATGGTTTATCACATGTATAAAAGCATCATTGTCACATGTAATCAAAAATGATATTTCTTCTCTGGTTTATCTCAATGACATTATCAAAAACAGCGTAGACTATGAGATTAACCGTATGAGGAAGGGCTTCTGCAAATCTGATTTCTGCTCTGAAGTTCCCGGTTCTAATCAGGGAGTAATGGTTGGCACATTCTTGGTCCGGAGTCAGATCAAAGGCAAACAGCGTGTACCCTTGGGTGAATTCCTGGCGGTTGACAATGAGGCGATCCTTCATGTGCTTTCCGGTTGCCTGCACTAGATTAAAATATTCTCTCACAGCATTTCCGTTTCTAAAATCGGGCTGGAGAACACATGAGGATTTGTTCACCGTCCAGGTACAGAGCCATAAAATTAATGTTGTAATATTTAAAGTTGAAGGGATTTTTAGTGTAGGAACCGCTAAAAGCATCATTGTCAACAAACCCCATGACCATCATTTTTGGTAACTGCCCCAAAAACAGATTATCCTGGTTGCAGACCCTGCTCCCTGCAGGGATGCTGAACACTTTCATACCCACTCTATCTATGATGTATTTAGTGTTGGAGGACAGCAGGGATGGTCATGGGGTTTGTTGACAATGATGCTTTTAGCGGTTCCTACACTAAAAATCCCTTCAACTTTAAACATTACAACATTAATTTTGTGGCTCTGTACCTGGACGGTGAACAAATCCCCACTAAGCCTCTCCAGCCCGATTTTAGAAACGGAAATGCTGTGAGAGAATATTTTAATCTAGTGCAGGCAGCCGGAAAGCACATGAAGGATCGCCCCCTCATTGTCAACCGCCAGGAATTCACCCAAGGGTACACGCTGTTTGCCTTTGATCTGACTCCGGACCAAGAATGTGCCAACCATTACTCCCTGATTAGAACTGGGAACTTCAGAGCAGAAATCAGATTTGCAGAAGCCCTTCCTCATACGGTTAATCTCATAGTCTACGCTGTTTTTGATAATGTCATTGAGATAAACCAGAGAAGAAATATCATTTTTGATTACATGTGACAATGATGCTTTTATACATGTGATAAACCATAAACCATAAAAATGAACACCAAGAAGTTTGAAAATGTTTTAACCCATGACCCCTATATCCGTGATTGTTTTCTGGGTGTGTTTCCCTGTGATCTGCTACCAAGAAGAGACTGAGAAATCTTCCCACAGCACTGGTCATCAATAGTGACCCCATGACCTCCCTGACAGCACTGGTTAAGCATACATCTCAGAAGATGGCTCTGGGGAGTTTTTCGACAGCTACAGTTTTCATCCAGATAATTACACACGAATGATTGGGGGCTTTTTAAACAGAAATGCAAAACGTATCCTGTACCAAAACACACAGTTGCAAGATACCTTCTCTACAGCCTGTGGATTTCACTGCATATTTTTCTTACACCACAGATGTAAAGGATTTTCTTACAATCAAGTTCTAAAAATGTACTCTAATGATTTTCTTAAAAATGATTCCGTGATGACTGAGCCGTCCGTTTCAGTGATTTTACAAACCAAGTAAAGAAGCGTGTTGTTTAGACCCAAATAGTCTTTGCCATTCCCTGCTATATAAAACTCGATTGGTGAGGTTTCTGAAAGGGCTGCCAGAGGAGGTATCTCTACATAAATGCTTTTTTCAATGCTCATCTGTGTGGGAGCGATGGTAAACAAGTCCAGTTCTGATTTTGTGCATTCTTCCGACCCGCAGTGCACGAAGGCCATGTTTTATTTTTAGAAGAGATCTCTAGATTTTTTTACGCTTGAATGTCCTTGGACTTGCCTCTTTCTTTATGTGGCTTTGCACCTGATGCACGCCTTTTAAAGTAGTGGGTGGTCCGCTGAGTAGCTTAAGGGGTTACTTTTGCGCTTTCTTTCTCCCTCTGGAACACCATCAGCCCCGAACCACCCTTGAGTGGTCTTATCTCCTCCCGACATCCTTTGAGCGACAGCACTACTGTTACATGCCCTACAACATCCTTTGCAACATTTTGCGGCTGCTTGTAGATGCGGGTTTGGCAATTCCTGGATCCCTTCGCAAAAATGGTACTGCTTTTCTAAACAGACTATGGAATATCCCCTATACCAGACCCGTATATAGTAGGAAGTCCATGAAATCCTGAAGACCGTGATCCGACCCTTGTGCCTTGTAATAACTTCTGTACAATACAGGGTCCTCTATAATGTCGAACAATCACCATCCCGCTTAAGTTTTAAAGTACTTGGGTGAAGTGCAACTTTGCAATCACCTTTCCAAACCAAAATGGCACAGGTTCATTTTGATCATTCTTTATTTCAATAGTGATAGTGTTGATCTGATGCTTACTGACTGACTGGTAGTGGGGTTTATTCATAGGTCACGGTCACTGTCTCATTGTCTTGGCCCTTCACGGGTACGCATCTCAGCAAAGGTACTAGACTGTCACCCACTATTTCATGTGAAATAATGTCGGTGTAGATATACAGTATAATGTGTAAAAACCGCCATTAATATCTGCAGGGTTCTTTGCTACATTCTTACCCATGCCTACCTCGAGTCTGCTAAAACCCAAAAGGTGCTGCAATTGCCCGTGCATGAATAGAATGCATTTGATGTCGCTGTCGATGCTTATTTCTCTTCCGACGGCTTGTTGTTCCAAAACCACAGGCAGTTCATTTACTTCAAATATACTTTTATTGACTTGACTGATAACACTCGCCATTTTATGATAATAGCCTGATGGGATTTTAAATGCCGCTGACTCAGTAAAGGGTCCCATCGGTGACGCTTTTACTGTGGGCTACATTTAAAGGTTGATAGAGCATAATGAACCTGTTTTTGTGTACAGGCACATTGTCCCAGGTATGGGGTACTGAATTTCTAGCCCCACTTCCCATTCACCTTGTAGTTCAAGTGTTTGTGGTAACTTTTCTGTAAATGCTGATATGGTATTAGCAAGGAAAAAGTCGTGCGAGGCGTTGCTCGGCAAGGTGATGTAAAAGCCACTTTTGAACATGTTGAATCTTACGGGCTTCTAATGTCCTGAACCTGTGTTGCCTCAACCCAACTATTGAATTTATCGGGCCACCCCCGCCACTTTACCAGATACCAGGTTTTTCTTCCATGCTTTTTCTCTCTCAGGATTTTCTGCACCCTGTATAACCGATCCTCATTCGGTTCAATTTTCTGCAACTCCTCTGCATAGAAAGTACCTTTGATGTCTTCCCCCTGATAGTCTTTTAGCTTATAGGTGGCTCTCTGTCTTGTCAAGACCTCCGACACAATAAATATCTCATCTGTGTATGTCTGTTCATATCCCTTTTCAAATACCCCTTTCAGCTTAGATATTCTCATGTGATCACCTTTCTGAAAGGTACCCTTTTGTTTTTTCCCAAGAACAGTATTGCTGTAGAGGTTCTTCCATACACCCAGGGCATTGGAAGGGTTAACATCCACAGGCCTGCGCTTAAAGCTCGTGATGAGTATAATTATAGCTGTGCACCAGGTCGGGCAACACATCTATATATTTCAAGTGTTCTAACAGAAGTAACGCCACATGTGACTTTAAACTCCTATTGAACGCCTACAATGCTGGCCTTAACTTCATTATTTGTCACAAAATGTACTTTTTTGTGTTTTAATAATGTCTTTAAGGAAGCATTCAGAAATTCCTTACCCTGATCAGTCTGCAGTTTCTGAGGTGTGTGTCCACTTTTAAAAATAGTTTTAAAGGCTTGCATCACAGCCTTACCTGATTTGTCTTTTAAAGTCACTACCCAAGGATACTTGGACAGCACATCGATGCACGTCAGTATGTATTTAAAACTTTTATTGTACTTTGTGTACTGACCCATATCCACTAAATCGGCCTGACATTGTCTGTCCATGTCAGAAACAATGACAGCATTTCTTTTGAATCTGACTCTTGCTGGTTTGGGTAGAGTGTAAGGATCCTGCCTCGAAAGCCACTCTGCAACACCTTTCCTGCTGACACCTTTATCGATTTTCTTTGCAGCCTTATACAGCTGAGTCACACTGGTAAAACTGCCCACTTTTTTTGCATTAAAATATATACTCTGGAGCAGATGATCGGTCATCTTTCTTTCATCAGCACCCCTAATAATACCCTTTAGCTTGCCAGCCTCTCGTCACCAGAAAATAATGAGTGTGCCCTTAACCCCTTAATCATTTTATCACAGACAGCAATGTGTAACTATATTTTATTCATATCCTACAAAAATCATAACAGTATTTTATATGCATTGTGATACACACAGCAAATGTGTTAATACAAAAGGTAAAACATGCAAATGATTACAACACTATCATGTTTCTACGCTAGCTATCGATGCTTGACTGTTACTTGTACACGTATCCTACAAAAGTCATATCAGTAGGTATTTTATAGGCCCTGTAACATACAACAGACATGTTACTACAGACTATCATCCGTATAAAAGAGTACAACATTAGCAGTTTACAGTACATGCAACATGAGTCCTTATACATTCCACTTTAAAGATGCCCAAAGACAGTAGCAACTGGGCAGCGTGTTTCACACAGACATGGGCTTCGTTCACTCTCCCCCTGGTGATAAGGTGAATACAAAGCATACACACATTGGCCATACACCACTCATATTGAGGTTCATGCTCTTTAAGGCTTTTTTTGTAGCAGAAAAGATGCAGTCCACAGTGGATACGGAATCTGGGTTTTTTTGTGTCCATTGCATTTAGATACACATGCCAAAAATATGGCGACATACTTTTAATCAGAGACATTGTCCCATCTGTCAACGGTTTCAATGCGGCTCCAGAGGATACATTGAATGCTGTTTTCTTTACAACATATATAGGGTCCTTTAGTATGTCCTTTATCACATGGTACATGGCACCCTCCAAGATTGACAGGAATACCGGGATCATTTCTTTATCACGTATCATCTGAAAGTATATCATAATACATGTTATACAGATTAGTGTGTCACTTTTTTTTTATATTCAGGAAAAGCAAGTGCTAAATAAGTGACTGTACGCACTGGCGGGGGGGTTCCCATTTTTCTGCACTCTGAAAAAACATACAGTGTGATGTTTAGTGACCTATCAGCCCATGGAGCATTTTGACAAGCTGAGAAGCCACTTTTCACAATTTCAGGGATATCACATTGTTTTTTCTGTTTCAAGTCAGACACACACACATGGCTACAACAATCATTAAATAAAGGTGACAAAGGTGGGGTAAATGATTTTTAAAAAATGAACCTGGGCCCTGATCTTCTTTTTAGAAATTTTTTAAAGGAGCCTTTGCTGACCAGATGACAGGCATCTTTTTTAATCTCACCGTCTGTCTCCTGTAACATATGTATAACTAACCACATGGGGTCATCGGATTTTCTCACATCATTTAAAACGTGACTTATAGTTTCCAGGGTACAATTGGTCATATTTAACCCCTGATGCTTCATAGCGATTGCCAAGATCACTGGCATGAGCTGCCCTATATGTGTGGCTTCAGAAACATTTCTGTATGCTTCTTTAGACATCAAGTCATCAAGGATACATGAATGGTTTTTCTGACCTGGATCATCTATCTCACAACCTGGACAGGAATCGACCAAGTCACACTGTATCACCCTCTGTATCACTGAGGCAATTACGCCACGAATGGCATGGTACATAACATACTTACAATACATGTCGTGGGCAGTTTTAGGGGGCTTAACACTGACATCTGTTTTTTCACTTGAGGGTCCCTGTCTAATCTCTGTTGAACAGGACGGCTCTGGTTGTGTAGTGATTACAGTATTTTCTGTCTTCTTTTGACACATTCTATCAATCTCTGTATTTCTAACATAATGTCCCTCACACTGCTCATTAATAACTACATCTGTATCTTTAAAGCAGCACAAACAGTCACACAGTAGGTTTGTGGAGACTCGAGCATCCATGGTGTCCAAATATGACTGCTGCTCCATAGCAAATTCATCACTCTATTAAAATAAAAAAAAAACAGCATTGGTTTTGATCAACCTCTAACCCGTCTGTTCAGTTACACTATGCACGCACGTCTCTTTCACAACCTACACTTTTTCATTAATGTTTAAAAACACAAGAATTTACCTCTGCCGGGACAAGACTTTTCTGTATCCTTTTCTTCTTCTTCCTTAGCCTGGGGCTTGTTGGTGGTAGGAATTTCACCATCATCTGACTCTTGTTCAGTTGCTGCTTCTGGCTGTGTATCGGTATCACTCATGCCTTCCTCCAGGTCACTTTCTTTCAGTATCCATTTTCACGGTATCAGATTCACTCTAGGTGCCTTCATACGGCGCAGTGGTGGTGGCTCTTGGTCAGTAGTATCTGATTTAACTTTTTCAGACTCACCAAACTGTGTAGCCAGCTTCCTTTTCATATCACCAATCCTTCCACTCAGCAAGGTCTGACTGGGGCATTCCTTGTCACACCTTGTGTAATACACAAATGCGGGCTTGGGCACCCCAATAGACATCTTCTCTTCTCTCTTCTTATTTGATGATGTGACAGTCTGGCCTGTTTGTGGGAGGTTACATTTAGAAGCGCTGCGCTGTGCCATCTTCTTGAGTGTTTCGAATAATCTGCACAAATTCTATAAAAGAGATTCCTCGAGTCTCGGGAAACTGTACTATCAAGCCCCGAGCACAGGGTTTATATAAGACTGTGAGATCCACTTTCAAAAGGCTGACTCCTCCCTGTATCATTATGCTTTCATTTGTAAGATACTGAATGCCTGTTCCCAGACGCCTACTATGTAAACGTATGAACCGACCTATTGTGTAACCGATGATATCATACTGTTTTATCCCTGTCAGCTTTAAGCTCCCACGCTCTCAACAGAGATGCTCTCTCGAGTGTGACTAACATGACTCTTTTCCAAGATCGCTCACAAAAGATCCCTGTGTATGTTTTCACAAAAGTCTCCTTTCACATGTAAATCTGTGTCTCATTCTATTCTTCAAAGATGAACTCATCGGCGTCTCCCAGCACGCTAACAAAACAAACCCTTGTACGATTTAACAATACTACCTTTTCACATGTAAATGTTTGCCCATGATCGCATCACTTTCCCAGAGTTAATTCATTAAGAATTCATGACAAGCTTATCAGTATTCAGAGCGTTTCACATGAACACTAGCAATAGGATGAGAATCTATCTGTAAGCAAAGGCTTCATACTCTAGTCACTTACTTCCAGTAAAGCAAGGACTACAGATGGATTTAACACCATTAGACATTTTATGTGGTCTTTTGGGGTTTTATATACTTTTTATTCTGTGTTAAAAGGGAAATGTGTTTTCCTGACTCACCGGAGTAAATGGAAAATACACTTTGGCAACTCTTGACAAATGTTGGGAACTTTTTCTGTGGATTATCATCTTTGAATTGTGTGTTAAAAATGTTATCAGCCTCAATAGAAATGATTTTTTTCTGCAACATTCCCAGGAAACTTGGAGGAAATATGTATTTTTTACTACAAACAAGGTAAGATTTGTAAAGTTATTTTTCTATCTAAAGCCCTGTAGAGATTTTTTCTTTTCCTAAGAGTTGGTTAAGCCCACACACACACACACACACACACACTGCTTTGCAGACTGATGATGAATGCTGCCTTGCCAGTCTGAGATGACATTGAACATTTACAAGGTGTTCTTGGTAGGACATTCATAGGTTACATGAATACTTTTTTTTCTAAACCTTTAAAAAATATGTACCTTGTCTCAAAACAAGTGTGCTTACACCACTGTCACCAAATAGCCCCTGTGGTCACAGCCCCTGACTGATGATGCATTCCTTGTACAGATTTCCAAGTCACAAAGCATTTACACACATCCTGTCCTTATATCCCCAGACCGACAGGGGTGTGAATGAATAGCGAGGGAGTAGGGTGTATGAAGGTGCTAGGACTCAGGTATGGGGTGGGGGAGGAGAAGGAGGGGAGCAGGAGTCTGAGGGAAAGGGAATGGAGGAGGGGACTCGAGGTTTGAGCTAGGACATGGTGGTAGGGGTGGAGGAGGGGGCAGGGTGGTGTGGAGGAAGGGGGACTCAGGTGCAAGAGGTGGATGGGTCAAGGAGAGGGAGGAGAGAGCAGGGGTGCAAAAGGGTGAGGGGAGGAGGAGGGAGCAGGGGTGTGTGGTGAGGAGAGGGACTCGAGTTTGAGCTAGGATGTTTCAGCAGGGGTACGAGAGGGAGCAGGGTGGTGTGGAGGAAGAGGGACTTGGGTGCAAGTGGTGGTGGATCAAGGAGGGAGACTCCGGTGTGAATTAGGATGGTGCAGCTGGGTTGCGATGTGAGGGGAGGGACCCGGGTGCAAGCTAGAACACCAAACCGGGTCCAAGGGGAGGGGTTTGAGGAGTGGCTAGCACTCCAATGTAGGGGAGGGAGAGGAGGTGGAGGGACTCGGGTGCGAGTCTGTGGCACAGATGCGAGAGGACAGGGAAGAAGAAGGAGGCACGTACGGCGTAGAAAAGGGGGAGGACTTCCGGGTTCGAGGACCAAAATGCACGTCACTTCCTGTGGCAGGAAGGGAGGGCGAGGCATTGCCATGGTGCAAGGAAGGCGGGACTTCCAGTTGGAAAAGGGGTGGGGCATTGCCATGGTAACCACCTGTCAAATGACATGGCACGCTCTGATTGGCTGAAATTTAACATTTGACAAGTTATATCCCCTTATACTACTCATGCGGCTAAGTATTTGTCCCTTACATAAATTGCCACCCCACCTCCTCTAGATTGCCTATCCGCTTGGAAAAGTAAATAATTTGGAATATTGATTTCATTGTCCGGGGTGGCTGGCCTAAGCCTGGTCTCAGTGATCACTAGGACATCAGGTAGAGTGTGGCTCACCCAAGCCTGGATAAGGGTGAACTTTTTCAACAAACTACAGGCATTAAGATGCATAAAAGACATTCCTTTGATACCTGCCAGGTCTGATGGAGAAGCAAAGGTGTCTAATGGTCCTGGGTTGAGTTCGACATTGCTTGAGCACAATAGTAAAAGAAGCAGGATTCTTTTTAAGGCAGTGAACTGTAATTTGTAAACACTATTTTTGGAGCGATAGGGGAGGTGGTGTTGATGGGTAGGCCTGTACCCACTCCTGGTGTTATACTGGGCTAGTGTCGCAGCCACTATTACCTTCACTTTCCCCACAAGATAGAAAAACCTTAGGAAGAGAAATTTCAATAGATGAAATATCCCAAGCAATCAAGGACCTACCAATGGCAAAACCTCAGGCCCTGATGGATTTCCGGGTGAATACTATAAAACCTTTGTCCCCATACTTACCACTGTACTACACAATACCCTATGAGACACCCAGGGAAATAACTCATTGCCTACCACAATGAAAGAAGCATTTCTCACCCTCATCCCCTTAAAAGGTGAAGACTGCATGGATTTTTCTAGCTACAGACATATCTCCTTAATGAATACTGACCATAAAATACTGACTAAAATTCTTGCCAAAAGGGTACACATTCTTACCACTACATTAATAGGTAAAAATCAAATGGGCTTTATCCAAACCATATCAGTAGCAGACTCCATATGCCATCTATTTAACCTTATATGGTAGGCTAACAAACAGAAAGAACCATATACTGCACTCCATTAGATATTTTTAAAGCATTTGATTCGATCTGATGGGATTACAAATTAAGAGCCCTCACTGAATTTGGTTGTGGGGGAAGAGTTTATTTAACATGTTGCCATGCTTTACAAAAACCCCAACAACATAGATAATAACTAATGGCATTCTATCCACCCCACTCAAATTATCATGTAGTTGGTATTCAACAAGGAAGTCTCCTAGCCCCTTACCTACTTATTACAGTTTTTGAACCTCTTATTAATGACCACGCAGGAATTAGTGGAATATTACTGGGGAACCAGAATCACAAGTCCTTTGCATTTGCAGATGACATCCTATTAATAATTACCAGGCCTGTTGAATCATGCAACAATCTCAGGCCTGTGCTTGCTAACTTTGAAGCCATAACAGGCCTCAAAATTCTTTAACTGAGCTAAAACTCAAATTCTGCATAAGAATATATAGCTAAAACTATAATGGACAATTTGGAACAAACTTTAGATGGAAAATGGTTTCAAATGAAATTACATATTCAGGTCTGTAAATCACAACTAATCTGTATAAACCTGTAGAATTAAACTTCTCTCCCCTGATGAAAGACAAATCTAGACCTAGATAGATGGGGGAATATTAACTTCTCTCTATGGGAAAAGGTTAATGCCATAAAAATGAATCTAGCTTCAAGACTTTTCTATTTCATTCAAAATATACCAATTATATTAGATAAAAAAATCTTTATGCAACTTGGCAGGGTTATTAGAAATTGTGTCTAGAACAGGAAACCCCTTAGGCTGAGCATCACCAAACTGAGGGCCACACAAGATAGGGCAGGCTTTGCTCTCCCTTGGGGGGAAGATACCAAGAAGCTTTCCTCTTCAAACAGACCATGGCCCGTACACATGATTCCCCCAACAGCCTGCATCTTCAGCCTCTATTGGCTGTCTGACTTCATGTTTCTATACACTAATTTACAAGTAAAGGATAATCCCAAATGCAAACTTTATCATCATTCTAAACAAAACACCACTGCATTTTATGCTAATCCAATCCAATCCTCTGTTTGCCTGCTGTAACAACACTCTGTCTAATCCTGACTGGGCAAAGGCAGGTACTGTAAAGATCAAGCATGTAATAAAACCCAGACAGTTCATCTTTATTATCTTTTGAAGAAATAAAGAAGAAATACGGAGTAAACAAATTCCAGTTCTACTATTATTTACAGCTTAGAGACATCCTTAGCAAACTTATTCCTACAAAGGAATACACAACAGTCTAAATGTAAGGTGTGGACTCGGCTGATTAAGTTTGGATCTTTTAAGAAAGGGAGCAAGTTTAATATATGCATTGATAGCTCATAATACCCCATCCATGTTTTTAACCAATAAAGCTGAAGAATTCTGGGCAGAGGAACTGCAAGTAAGAATCACCATGCAAGAACGGGATTCAGCTTGGAAAACAGAAAGTCGGAGCTTCAAGGTAGGCTCACACAACTTAAAATCCTACATGGCTATTACGTCTCCTTGGCTAGATTATTCAAAATGAGGCACCACTGTACAATTCTAACTGCTGAAGGTGTAATCAAATAAACACAGTAATGGCACATTTGCTATGGGAGTGTCCAAAAGCTCAGAATATTGGGTACACTGTCCATAAATTAATACACAAAAATCCCAAAAGGAGCCCTTCCTTTTTCTCCCATGGTATATGTACTAAGGATTTCCTCCACATCCTTCTAACCATAATATTTTCCAGCAACTGTTTATCTTCTTGTGGCCAGGACAGGCTGGGGTTCCTTCAGCTGTGCCCCACTGATCCCACCATCCTGCACCTCCCTGGAACTCACCTGTGAGCCTGAGTACCCCCCCATGGATTTCCCAGCATGGCAGGTCAGGAGAGGGCCACCCCCCTCCCCCGCAAGCACCAATCCAGTTTTCAGCTCCAGGAGTCCGGTGGTGTGGCAGGCATAGACAGACAGGAAAACTTCATTTATGCCTATCCTGCCACCATTTTTCTTCTGCATTTGTGTCCCATCCCCACACTGGTATGTGCTCAGAAAGTGTACATGTGTGGAGGCACACGCATGCCACGGAGTCCCGCAGCACCCTTCATCTGCCATCTTTGACCTGCGCTGTCACCAGGCCTCCACCAGGTGGCAGTCATTCAGTGGAGCATGTAGTTCTCCCTCCCAGGGAAAGGACAGCAGCCCACCGCTTGATCATCTCCCACCCCAGCCAACAACTGGCAACCCATACTCACTTCCAAACATGGGCTGCCAGCATGGTGAGAGATAAGGTACTTACAGTGCTTCAGCCCTCTATGCCAGTGGGCTGGCTAAAATGAATTCTGTTAAGAAATTGGAGAAGTCAGCTCACACCCACTTTGAAAGAATGGTATCACCAAATGTAATTTCTAGCCAACGATGAAAGAACTAGCTATCTAGTTAATGACAGACTGGAAACATTCCAGAAAATCTGGTTGCCTTTCCTCAATTCCAAGCAATCCATCTGAATCTATGAAGGATTAAAATAAGTATTCCCTCGTAATCTGATATGGTGCTTGGTGACCAGCACTGTATAAAACAATATAGTGGTTAAGATATATACTACTTTACTGTATGACAATATCTATATATTTTCATTGTAACAGGATTGTACATCTAACTGAATGCGTAAAATATTTATTATATGTAATATTCATATTTATGAATATGTAAAGGACAAAAGAGCACAATATGAGATTGGAGGGGCAGGATAAAAGGTATTGAGAGGAAGTTTTTCTTCACAGAAAGAGTGGTAGATGCCTGGAATAGCCTACCCCAGAGAGTAGTGGGAGCTAACACAGTGGGAGGATTCAAGCTTGCATAGGACAGACATAAGGGAACCCTAGAGGTGGGAAACAGAGTTGAAAGTCAATGACCAAGTAGGGTCAGCGGCCACACAGACAGGCTACCTGGGCCTAGTGGTTCTTATCCACCGTCAACCACTATGTTACTATGTGTATTGCAGTTATTCACTGTTGGCTATACTTGAAAATCAATAACATTTATGATGGAAAAAAAACAAAGCCCTTGGTTGTGTGGACAAATTCAGCTGCCCTGGCCTGAACTGGATGCACACCCTAGAGCAATGTTGCTAGTACAAACTCCATTTTGAATCACGTCAGTCAAAATGCTGCAGTGTGCCCAGCTGACTGAAGTTGCAACAGACTGAACTGCTTTCACGTGCTGTTATCTTTCTCTGTGCGTCAGTCACCTGTAACCCTGAGACATTCCTATGACTTGATAAGGGAAGGGACAAAACATATCTATTTTTAGTTTAGACTTATTCAAATTTTAATCCCAAACAATGCTATATTCCTTAAAAATCCATTTAATTTATTTGAATCTTTTCATAAGAATAGCGAAAGCTCATGAGAATAACCCATTTTTTAATTAAAGATCTCATATCAGAGGCTATAATATTCTTAATAAACCCGAATTATAGGAACTTAGAACTTACTTTACCATCTTTTGGGGATATGGGTGAAAACAGAAGCACCGGAACCAGACCTGACCTGATCAGTAAAAGATGGACCAGCCAGAATGTACACACATTCTGGCCAGAGAGGTCAGACTGTCTTTTACTGATCTGGTCTGCTCTAATTTTGACAGTCCATTTTTTTACAAAGTCCCTGGTATGGGTGAAAATCAGACCACTACAAATGAACCTGACCAGATAGCTAAAAGTCAGACCAGCCTATCTGGCCAGACTGGCAATATTCAAGCAAAGTTGTGGCTGGTCTGGTCAGTCTGGCTTTTACCAATCTTGTCCAGTCTGATTCTGGTCTTCTGGTTTTCATCAAGTCCCATAACTGGAGAGATGAGCAAAGTGTGTAAACTAAGACAAAGCCAAAATTGGTGGGGAAGGGGCACTTAGAAACTCAAACTGACATGGTCAATTTCTTCAACATTTTTCACTTGCTTTATTCCACATAATTCAAATAGGTATGAACATCATCCTCAACATTTTGCCCATTAATGTACAGGCTTTCTCAGGAGGCTGCCAAAAAAAAGACTAATACATGCATATAAATATTATTTAATGACCACTTAATTTTATTTTACGTAAATAATTTTCTGTACAAAAGTTAAACCTAATATTACTCGCAGTTGAAGTTCACCAAGTTCTTCATTTTCATTCATACAACAGCAGTTTAAATTAAATCCTGAAATGAATATGCCGATTCTTCAGAAACTCAAAACCATACCACCAAAACTTTAAAAATTAGTGAGGCAATCTCCGACACCAAAAACCAACACCACATCATGCTTTCAAAATGACATATGGCCTCAAAATGATGTCAAATTTTTTTTATCATACCTGGCTGCCAGTTAAACAGAGAGAATAATGGCTGGGCAAGTATGCACAGCTAGTGTGTTCTGCCACAGAAGGATTTTGATTCCCTCTGACCTCAAGAGCGAAGTTCGAGAGGTCCTTGGGAATCAGAACCCTGAGGTGGCAGAACACACTGGTTATGCATAAAGTTGCTCATCCTGTATTTTTTAAAATGTATAGTATTATGTGAAATGTGTGCATTGTGGTTCTTTCTCTTTCGGAATGAAACTGACCTGTGCAGTCTCTAGAGGTTTTAGAATGCCACTGTACCACAGAAGGGTACAATCACATCACACGACCTTTGAACTGTGGCACATGAGCATTCTGAAAAAGATGGATTTGAATAAGGCTCTACTATACGTCATAATGTAGAATTATAAATTCTCAAACTAGCCTGTGACTAACAACAGATGGCCGAAATTAGCAAAGCTTTATCAAAGGTCTCAGAAAGTGAAGAACGCTGTAATTGATAACAAGCAATTTCAAAAAAGCAACTTACTTATTTAAAAAATATATTAAATATAGAGCTTTGTTCTCTAGCATTTCAGTGTGGCAGTCAGGCATGACAGAGTCTTGAATCTGAATTTAAGCTCACTGCTGGGGTCCAATGTCAGTGATATCCCTTACCAAGAGGTCATGCTAACATGTGCCATAAAAGCACCAATGGTCACTAAAAGTTATATATATTTTTTAATTAAGTTTATTTTATCATTTTAAGTTAAAACACAGTACAACACAGGGTAAGACAGACTACAAACATCCCCAGCTATATACAGGGAGTGAGTTCAATTTACATACAAGGTACAATGAAATTAAGTTCATTTTATAATTTTTAAGTTACAATACAGTACAAAATAGGACAAGACAGACTATAAACATCTACAGCTATACACAGGGAGTGAGTTCAATTTACATACAAGGTACAATAAAGTATAACAAGGTACAGAGTACATTCCATAAACCCCACAGCACAGAAGCCTAAAATATAAGAATAAAAGCTGGTAGCTATAAAATGGGGAAACAGCATTATTCACTTTAATTATTCAGAAGGGTATATCGAGTATGCAATCTTCTGCATCTTTTATGGTAAGTATTCATTCCATTATGAACATTTGCTATCATTTTCTCAATGTGTAAATTGAACAAGAGCTCCTATAACTATTCATTATCAGAGACAACCTCCTGGTCTAGCCAGTGACAAAGTACTGATCATTTAACTGGCATTGATGGAGTGGCTATATTGTATTTTCTTTTACAGATTCCACTGAAGTCACCTACAAGGCAAATCTAAGGCATAAAGAGTTCATCAATTCCCAGAAGAGGATGAGTCCTGTTTTTATTAGCTTCCCATAAACCTTTAATTTTACTGCAGCTGCAAAATATGTGTAATAAAGTCCTGTCCTCTACCCCACACCTGGCGCAAGAGCTTGTTGGCAGTTTCCCAATTTTGGTTAGTCATTGAGGCATATAATAATAGTGGTTGAGAATCTGAAATTGAATATTGCATACTTTATCATTAGTAAGAAATGTATACAAATCTGACCATATTTTTCCCCAACTGAAATGGCTGTCAGGTAGCGCAACGCTCCTCTAGAGCAGTGGTTCTCAAATGGTGAGGCCAGCCTCCCAAGGGAGGTCCCAGCTTGTTCCAGGGAAGGCCCAGTCAAATCTGAGAATGTACAGTATTTAAATTCCAAGTTTTAGCTGTTTTGTGTGAAAGGATAAACAAATTAAATATGGATAATTGCAGGTGAGATTCTTTACTTATGCATAAATTTATTTATTTTATTTATTTATTTCAGGGAATCAGAAATACCTTTGAGTCAAAAGACTCCTTTTCAAAGGTTCCACATCACGTATAATAGTTACAGAGAATACAAAAAACAGTTTGAGCAGAATAAAGCAGTGCAGGAAGTGTTACAGACTTATTCACATGAAACCATGCCATATACAATTTGGACAGAGTTCATCATGTAGGTAGTGCATACTACTAATACAATAGGAGTTACAGGATAAGGTAGCAAGTAATTTACAGTCCCAAAGTCTAGCTTTCCAAGCTGGTGTGGAGGTGGCAGTTAGCAGGTGTCGGGGGGTTAACACCCAGAGAAGACGGCTTTAGGAAATGTAGGGCGAGGCCAGCCAGAGGCCATTGTCAAGGTTGTTAAGGGCAGGGCGTTGGTTCATTTACAGCTACAGATACTTGTGGCTCGAATTTGTGACCAGGAAGTCCCCTTTGAGCCAAAGCTTGTTTATTGGTATGTATTTATATGTAAATTAATGCCTGGGGGAGGCATGCTGAGTCTAGGCTTGTTTCTACAATAGGCATTTATCTGCAAATTAGTGACTTGAAAAGGCACACTGAGTCAAGGCTCATTTCTATAGTAGGTATTTATATGTAAATTAGTGACTGGGAAAGGCACAGTGATCCGATGCATGTTTTCAGGTGTGACCTGAGGTAAGGGTACAGAAACTTACATAACTGCAGGGTAAGAGGGGGAGAGATGAAGTGGCTAGGTTAGTTGTTCCAGACAGAGAGGAAACAGAGCAACAGGGGCCCAAGAGTCAGATAAAAGGAGTGACAAGTATAACCTGGGGTGCCTGGTCAGGGATGGGAACCTGCGGTACCGGGTCAGGGGTGGGGAGCAAAAAGTTGAATAAAAAGAGAATATACTCAGTCAGCTTTATTAGTTTCACTTTAGTCCTGGTGTACTGTGCAAAGCAGGATTTATTTTTTTCTGTGGGGAGGGCCAAGATTTTTTTCCAAATCTGAGGGAGACTTGATATCTTTTTCATAGCTTAGGGGAGGCTCACTATCACAAAGTGTGAGAACTAATGCTCTAGAGGCGTATGCCATCCAGAGTAGGGTACAGTTTGGTAAAAAAAGGAACTATATAACTGAGATACTGTGTGAGGCTGTACAGCCAGTTCATCCACATACTGAAAAAGGACCTCCATCTACGATGGGAACCTGTGTGGGAGGTTATCGTGTAAGTTGTAAAAACTTAAAGATATGTTTGTTGCCTAAATGATATGAAGCTCTGATTGACTGCTATGGTAGCAAGTGACTCTCTAAGGGCAGATTAGAAACAGTTGATACACGAATTCAGAAACCAGTCATTGGAAAGCACTTTACCAGCAATTTGAAAATGTGGGTTTCCAAAGACTGGTTGTGTAACATCTTTCAGTAAATTAAGATGAAGTGCCTTACCCAGCTGGGTATGAACTTTGAGAGAAGTATGAAGCCTTGGAGAGCCTTCAGAAATAGGGCACTCTCAGGGAACAGTAGGGACTGAGGAAATATGCCATGGCAGTGAATGTTTTCTCATTCAGTGTTGAGCCATAAAGGTACATAAGACAGGTCAGATTCTGTTGGCTCAGATGTTAGCTGCTATAAGTATTTACTAGCATGGTTTGGCCAGCAGTAAGTACCAAAATAGGAAAGTCTGGATCCACCCAGTAATTTAGGAGCAGCAAGTTTATGGCCTGCCCAACGTGTTACTTTCCCTGCCCAAATGAAAGTGGAAATCATAGACTGGATTTTACGGAACCAGGATGAGAGGAAAATGTTGAGCATGTGTAATCGATAAAATATGCAGGGAAGTACATTAATTTTTATGATATTTATTCTTCCTCAAAACATCAAAGGTAGGGATTTCCATCTTTTGAGATCCAATTTAATAACAGAGATTAAGTCTTTCAGACCAAGTTTCTTAAGTTTTTGGGAGTCTCTAGTCATTTCAACTCCCAAGTACGTTAGTTGCTAGGGCATCCAAACCAAACCCATTGCTATAATGTATAACTTATATCCCCTGCTATTGAGAGGCATCACCACAGTGTTATTAATGTTTAATCTGTAGTTTGACAAGACCCCAAACTCCTTTATAGTGGACAGGGCAGCAGGGATAGAGGTGGTTGGGTGAGCTGCATGTAAAAGAATATCATCCGCATAAACAGATAGCTGAAAGTGATCATTCCCTATTGAAATGCCAGTGATGATGGGATCAGATTTTAGTTTAACAAGCAATAGTTCTCAATGTAAATTAAACAGGAAGGGGTTAAGGGAAAGCCTTGCCAAGTGCCTCGGTAGAACGAAAATAAAGGGGAGAAAACTCCATCGCAACAAACCCTGGCATTAGGTTTGGAATAGAGGGTGTGTACCCATGCAATACATTCAGGAGGAAAACCAAATTTTCCAATTTAGCAAATAAAGATAACAAAGATACTCTATTGAAAGTCGAAAATACATGGACTAACCTTCACAGGCAATCAGCCAACGTTCTTGTGGACATAAATCCAACCTACCTGTGTCCTTTTAGCCCTCTCCATATCCTGTTGACCCTAGCGGACAACATTTCAGCTAAGATTTTAAGGTCTTGATTAATTAGGGAAATGGGGGTGGTAATTTGCCAACCAGTCAGGGACTTTCCCAGGTTTGGGAAGGAGTGTAATCATGGCCTCAGATAGTGTAGAGTCTGATATTCCCTTTTCAAAAATATCTGTGAATACCTGAGCTAAGATCTTCGCTAACTCAGCTGCAAATATTTGATAAAAATCTGAAGTAAAGCCCTCAGGTCCTTGGGCCTATCAAATGAAAGTAACTTTATGGCTGCCAAGATTTCAGCCTAGGAGACTGGACGAGCTAAATCTGCTTGCTGGGATTCTGATAAGGATGGTAGGTCAGTTGAGGCAAGGTAATCAGAACTCACCTGAGGAGACAGTGGATCCTTTAGGGGTTCATAAACAAAACTATGAAAATCATAAAATTCCTTCGCAATCTCTCTGGGGGAAGTTTTAGTGGAGTTATCTCTTTCTGATCTAATTAGAGAAATAAGCCAGGAAGCTTCCTGTTTCCTGAGCCAAAGGTCCATCAACTGTCTGGCTTTCTCCTCCTGGTCCACATAAGTGGAGTGTGTCTTAAAAATGGCATGCTACATTTTTTCACACAATAATTCTGCATACCTCTCCCTGAGAGTATGAAGCTCCACCCTGATTGTATCTGGAGTAGATAGGTTAAGGTGGGCTTCTAAGTGCCTGATGTCTTTCAATGAGTTAGCAGCTTTCTCTGTTCATTTCTTTCTCCTTTTGGATGTGATTCTGGTAAATTTGCCTCGTAAAGTACATTTACAGGCAGCCCATTCCATAGCCTTCCATGCAACAGCACCTGAGTTATGTAGCATAAAAGTACCTATCAGTTCCTGGCTCTTATCAACTACTTCATGTCTTTATGAATTTGATTATTGAGTTTCCAGATAGTGTCTATCCCAATAGTAAATGTGTGCTACAGCCAGACTGGAGAGTGATCTGATAGGACCCCCAGGGACTCTACTACATGCATGCAATCCATGGAAGACTGACTGACTAAGCAACATGTAGTCAATTCTAGAGTAGGAATTGTGGACAGAGGACTAAAAAGTATATTCTTTAGAAGATGGATTCACCAGCCACCACGGGTCACGCAGTCCTAGAGAATCCATCATATCTCACAGGGAGCACTGCACTGGGGAAAGCCCTGCTTGCATCCTACCCAGTCTGCTTTAATCAGGTATAAACATTAGATTCTAGTCACCACCAAAAATGGACGTGATAAGAATGGGCAAGAATTTTAGGTAAGGTCATAAAAAAGGGCAATGAATTGCCATTGGGCCTAAAGTTGCTGCCCTATAAAATCCTTGTGTTATCCAAAAGGTCTATGATGAGAACATATCTCCTATCCAGATCCTCAGTACATTGAGAGAGAGACAGAATCTTGTATTTCTACTAAATAAAACAGCTACCCCTCTGTTCAGAATCTTATCACCCATCCCAAAACCCTGTCCTATGCCCTCTCTCCAAGAAAGGTTGCTCTCAGAAGATAATAAATGTGTTTCCCAACAAAACTAATATTAATACCCAGTTGTTTTATATGCTTAATAATTTGGTATCTTGTGATTCTAGAAAGTGGCCCCTTGACATTCCCGGAAGCATGTTTGATATTGCTACTCATTGCTACCTTGATTATAGTATACATAACATAAGCAAAACACAAACACCTCTTATAACAAAAGGTTGTTGGTATCTCACTCCATACCCTCCCCCTCCCAAAACCCCACAAACTGTATGAACAAACAGAAACATCTAAAGACAAATGGAACAGGAACACATATAAGAATAAACATCCACTCATCATAAGCTCCCCTATCAATTGGTCTGCTTTGGTACCTGCAGAGAGGGCTCCCAGCTGTATCTCTGGCATAAAGCTGGTGGTATAGCCTAGAGGACAGAGTAATGAGCTGTGACTGAGCTTAGTACACCCAGCAGACCTGGGTTTGATTCCCACAACCACCACCTGCATACTGTGTGACTCTGAACAAGCCACTTAACCACCCCAGTGCTCCCGGGTTGCCCCTGAAAACAGGCACTTGTGTGCCTAGTGGGCCTTACATGGTTACCCAAATAAAAAATGAAAAAGAATATAAGTTATATGGTCTGACTGAGGCTTCTAACGTCATAGAAATGATAGCAGAAGAACTTGAAAATGTAGTTGTGTAAGAGGAGGGAGAACAAAAAGTGGAGGCAAAAATTCCCTTCCCCCTTCCATATCAAAACCAATAAGCAACCAGGAAAGTAAATGTTCTGGGTTACATCACCACCCCCCGCCATAAACTCAAATTATAATCACATTAATAGTGTGCCAACAAGGTAATGAAGCACACGATCAACCAGTAAAGGCTACTGTACTTTTATGCATAGTTTATAAGTAAAGAAAGCAGCCTGCCTCACACAGAAGGGCTTCTGTGTGCCCACAGTGGCCAGAGAGGTGGAGCACTGGCAGTCCGAAGGAACCCACAACCGTAGGTGTAACAAGTCAGCTGGGTAGTCTAGTCAGTGCTCCTCCGCGAAGAAGAAAAGGCAATGGCTGTGTCAGCTGAAACGGTACATGCTGCAGGTAGCAAATCAACAAGGAACAATGGAAAATGCCCAGCTAGTCCCCGAAGAAACTAAAACTGTAGCTGATTCAAACCGATGCCATGCAGATTCCACGTGGCCGAACATAATGCACAGTACACAGATCAAAGAGAAGTTATTAGCCACAGTACAAATGGCACTTTGCTAGGGTGAAGGACAGTTTCAAATACAAAGGGGCAAATTAAGTGAAGAAACTTGTTGGGGCTGAAAGGCGGGACCCCATGCAGTCACCAAAACTCAGTTCCAAATAATAACAGTCAGTGAGCCGAGGATCAAGGGGCAGGAAATAAGTTCAAAAAATACCTGGGTAGCTCATGGTTTGCTTCAGCTGCTGTGAGAAATTGTTTTTCTCTGTCATTGGTGGTGGTGACTTAAAGGTGGGATGAGTG
This sequence comes from Neoceratodus forsteri, assembly GCA_016271365.2. NCBI lineage: Eukaryota > Metazoa > Chordata > Ceratodontiformes > Ceratodontidae > Neoceratodus > Neoceratodus forsteri. Next base: position 182,032,665 of record JADMNL010000029.1, read on the forward strand.
CAACATTTTTAAATTTCACGCAGGTAGCGTAAAGCTTATTTTTAACTTCACGATCATTCTGCTTGGCTTGGACAGTCGGGCAGAGCTCATTGAAAATGAAAATGTGGTTCCCCTCCCACCAGATTTCCTTTGCCTCTCACGCCTTACTTTGCTCATGGGTCTTGCCAAGGAAATTCAGCAACCTGAATATAATGGGACGTGGCTTGTCCCCTGGGCTCAGCATGGGCTGAGTACCCTGTGCATTCTTTCAATGATGTTAAGATGCTCCATGTGGTGAAGGGTCTGTCACCTTCTCTAGCAGCTTCTGAAGAAATGTAATAGTGTTCAACCCCTCCACCCATTCAGGAAGGGGACTCCTCCAACCATTCAGGAAGGCTGTCCATCACCAAGTTATTTCAGTGGCTATGGCTTTCCTGATCCTCCACACGTTCTTCCAACTTCTATAGTTTATGGTGAATTCCTACTATGTTTGATTCCAGCCAAGTGGATCTGTCCTCCAGGTAGTTTATATGAACCTTCGCATCAGCCACCCGCTTGGTGACCATTTCCAAGGCAGGCTTTACAGATTTAAAATCAGCAACCAAGTCGAGTAATGTGTCCTTTATGGAGCCAAGTTCCCGAAAGAACTGCTCCATAGTCAGTGATTCAGCCGCACAATCCAGGGAGGTAAGTAGTGAATCATCCTCCTTCTGGTGCTTTGGCAGGTGGGTTCGGGGAGACAGAGTCCTAACAACATCCATAGCGTTCGGCTCCAATGCCATTTCACTGCAAGTAAGGTATTGCTTAGTAGCTGAGAACGAGAGCTGTCAGTTGCTGCTAAATATGTTATAAAGCAATGGGTATAGAAACATAGAATTTGACGGCAGATAAGGACCACTTGGTCCACCCAGTCTGCCCATTTCCCTACCTGATGGATAAGCTGCAGATTCTAGTTAATCAACAGCTTACTTCCTCCTACCCCCCCACTAGAATTGTCTTACGCCTGTCCCATGCACTCTTGAATTCTCCCACCTTTCCTGACTCCACAACCTCCTCAGGAAGGCTGCTCCATGCATCCACAACTCTCTCCATGAAAAAATACTTTCTAACATTACCTCTGTGCCATTCCCACTCTATCTTCAAATGCGCTCCCTTCTTCTTGCACATCTCTTCTTCTGAAAGATACTACCCTCTTGTACCTTGTTAATTCCCTTGAGATACTTGAAAGTTTCTATCATGTCCCCCCTCTCCCTCCTTTCCTCAAGGGTATACATATTAAGCTGCTTTAGTCTCTCCTCGTATGTCTGCTGGTGCAAACCTTGCACCATTTTGGTTGCCCTCCTCTGAACAGCCTCCACTCTGTCTATGTCTTTGCGGAGATGGGGTCTCCAGAACTGCACGCAGTACTCCAGATGGGGTCTCACTAACTGTCTGTAGAGAGGGATAACAACTTCCTGTTTTCTACTGTTGACGCCTCTCCCTATGCATCCCAGTATCCCCCCAGCCCTCCTTACTGCCTTCTCACACTGCTTACCCACCTTTAGATCATCTGATATAATTACTCCTAGGTCTCTTTCAATTTTTATTGTTGTTATTAACTTACCCCCCATTGTGTACTCTTTCCCTGGGTTTTTGTTTCCCAGATGCATTACCTTGCACTTCTTTGCATTGAATCTGAGCTGCCACATATTTGACCATTCCTCCAACCTTGCCAAGTCCCTTTTCATTCTTTCCACCCCACCTTGGGTATAAAGCAATGGGTATGGTGTTTACAATGGCTGTTGATATACAATGCCTCAAGGAGCTAGTGCGGGAGCTGCTGCTGCTCTTCAGTATGCCATCATGTGACACAACTGATGCATACTTAAATTTTTTAGGCTCCAGCCTTCTCTTCAGTCCTGAAATAAAAGGCTGTGGCAACCAGTGTGACTTTTTTTTTTAACTCATATATTCTCCCTCTCCAGTGGCCTCTCTCCGGCATGGTCTCTCAGTGTGTCGGCTCTGCCCATCCTGCCTGAAGTCCCTGACATCCTTCTCCAGGGAGCAGCGTCCCCCTCCATGCACTGCTAGCCCCATTACCCCCCAACGGATCTAAGTCCCCCGAGGAAGGACCACCACACTTCTTTTTCCTGGTGCTCTATCTATAGTACTGGAAGGGTGCCGCATGTTAGGAGAAAGGACTGGAGTGAATGTCATGGAGCCCGGCGTTCGATCTGGGGCTGCACCCACTGGACCCGCCTTCGCCTACCACTGGTGGGGGGGGCTTTTTCCTTAATTGTGTTCCCAGTGGTGCAGATGAAAAAATTACTCACTGTAGTAATTTTCTTTCTTCCAGGGGGTCCTTTAGCATCAGTAACTTTTGCATGTAGCTGGCTAGGTGCAACTGCCCCAGAGGTATGCCTTTAAGAGAATTTAATGAGCTGAGGGACAAGCCAATCAGAAGACAGGAAAGGGAGAGAGTTGAGTGAGAGCTGTTGAAGGCTTCAGAATTTTTTTGAAGGAATAACGAGGGCAACTGCCCCAAAAAAGAATCAACAGGATTCAAAAAACATGCAAATGTCCACAAAAAGTAGAAATGGAAATGACAACAACACGAGTTAAAAACTCATCAATAATAAATTCCAAATTTGGTAAAAAGTGAGATAAAGAGCCCTTCTCTGACAAGAGAACTGGGGAGGAAGGGTGGGAGCTTACTAATGCTAAAGGACCCCTTGGAAGAAAGAAGATTACTATGGTGAGTAAATTTTTCTTCTTGCCCCAGGGGTTCTCTAGCATCAGTAACTTTAGCAGACTACCAAGCAGTACCAATTGGGAGGTGGACAGAGAACCTACTTGGGAAAGAGGCTCTGCAGAAAAGTACAGTTATGTAAGAACTTACCATAACAGTAGATCTTCGAGAGAAGCTCTTGCAGCAGGTAACACATACGTAGTACTGTCGCCACCTGGTGGCAGATCTCAGCATTTCTTTTTCTCTCACAGTACCGATGTGGGACAGCCTACCTGATGTCAGCCCCGCCCCTTATGACATGTAATATAAAGGGCATAGGCGGTCCCCACGTGCTCCAGTTCTTGCACGCCAAAGACAGGCCAAACAACAACTGTGTGGAGGAAAAAACATTCCACAGAAAAAAAACCACAAAACAGGGCTAGGCCCGCAAAGGAAGCAGAACTCTGATCCACAGCAGAAAGGTCCAATTCCAGGGGAAGGATGGTGGGAAATCATACCTGCTGCAAGAGCTTCTCTTGAAGATCTACTGTTATGGTAAGTTCTTATGTAACTGTACTATCTTATTTCGAGAGGAAGCTCTTGTAGCAGGTAACACATATATAGGACTGATTCCCTAGTAGTATAAACTAAAGACAACCGCTAGGAAAGGGCAGGAGAAGGAAAGATCAGAAAAATCTCCCAGAGGTATAAACTTAAGACAACCCCTGGGAAAAAGGGCTCAACAAACACATATCACATTCAAGGTCTAAACTTAAGACAACCCTGAATGGGAAGGAAAGGAGAGGCAGGAAATCCTTGGGAGACAAGACCTCTCAGGAAATAAGGCCCTGGAGGACCGCCAGGCCAAAACCTGCACAATGCCTGGAAACAATGACTATAATGTCTGATGAAGGTGTGAACTGAGTGCCAGGTGGCGGCAGCACAAATGTCTGCCACTGAAACTCCTAAGGGCTGCGAAGGAGATAGCCACCGCTGTGGTGGAATGAGCCCTAACTGAGCCCGGCTGGGTCTTGTTAGCCTGCTGATAACAGAAGGATATACAATTTACCAGCCAACACGAGAGCGTTTGTTTTGTAAGCGGGTGCCACAAGGACCTACCCACGAAGGATACAAACAGTTTATTCGATTTCCGGGTACCCTTTGTTCTGGACAAAAACACTGCAAAGCACGGTGCACATCAAGGGTGTGCAAGAGCGCTTCCCCTTATTAGAGTGCTCTGGATAATAAAGCGGAAGCTGAACCGACTAATTAAGTATAAGCTCTGACACTACCTTAGGAAGAAATTTTGGATTAGTTCGGAGGTCTACTCTGTCCTTGTGGAAAATAAGGTAGGGCTCTCAACACGTAAGAGCATGAAGCTCAGAGATGCGTCGAGCAGAAGTGACTGCCACCAGAAGCAAGGACTTCCAGGAAAGATAGCGGAGCTCACAAGACACAGCTGGTTCAAAGGGAGGAAGCATAAGCCTCTCCCAGGACAAATAACAAGTCCCAAGGAGGAACTGGGTCCCGGACCGGAGGAGAAAGATGTAAAATCCCCTTCAGGAAAGTCTTGACCACCTCCAGTTGAGCCAATGTCCTGTCCTGAACAGAATAGTGATAGGCAGAAACAGCGGCCAAGTGTACTTTAATGGAGGAGTAGCTGAAACCTGACTCTGACAGGGATAGCAGGTACTGTAAGACCGAGTTAACCAGACAGACCAGAGGGTCAAGCTTCCTGGCTGCGGCCCATAGGCAGAAGCATTTCCACTTCATGGAATAAGTGGCCCTGGTAGTGGGCTTCCGAGCCTCTACCAAAATCCGGGCGATATCATCAGAAACTCCAAAATGAAGCTTTGCTAGGTCTGCAGGAGCCAAGCATGCAGGTGAAGGGAGTGTAGGTTGGGATGAACCAAGGTCCCCTGTTGTTGTGAGAGTAACTGACCCAAAATGGGAAGCAGCCATGGAGCTTGCACCGACAGATGCCGGAGAAGTGGGAACCAAATCTGTCTGGGCCACAGAAGGGCTATCAGGATCATGGTGACCCCCTCTGATTGGGCTTTGAGGAGGAACTGCTGCAAGAGGGGAAAGGGAGTGAAGGCATAAAGAAACCTCCCCCTCCAAGATAGGGGCAGTGCATCTTGCCAGAAAGCTCCAGGCTCTGGATCGATCGAGCAAAAACTAGAAGTTTTACGTTGCAGCGAGATGTAAAAAGGTCCAAATCCAGCATCCCCCATCTTGCGAATAGCTCATCTGCCATGGACTGTCTCAGGGACCACTCATGACAGAGCGGTCTTGCCCTGCTGAGGGCATCAGTGACCACATTCATGGCCCCTGGAATGTGGACTGCAGAAAGATGGAGATGGTGCTCCACCGCCTAGTCCCACACCCTCATAGCCTCCCAACAAAGGGGATAAGAGTGCGTACTTCCCTGCTTGTTGATGTAAAACACTACCGAAGTGTTGTCCATCTGAACAAGGCGGTAACCGGGCAATAGAAAAGGAGCCAGAGTCTGCAGGCAGTACACGACTGCTCTGAACTCGAGCACATTGATATGAAGGTTCTCCTGTGGTGGAGACCACAGCCCTTGAGTTCTATAGAACCCCAGATCAGCCCCCCAACCCATCCCAGATGTGTCTGTGGTAAGCATCTGGACAGGGCTTTCCAGTTGGAAGGGGAGTTTTTGGCAAGGAATGCTGGGGAGACGCCCACCAGGGGAGTTCACAATGCACATGGTCTGAGATCCTGACCGGCAAGTCCAAGTCATCCCAGGTCTGGTCCCATTGGACTCGAAGAGCCCACTGAATGGTGTGCATGCACAGTCTGGCAAAGGGGACTGAGACTATGGTGCCCGCCATGCATGCCAGAAGCCTGAGGATGGATCTGGCAGGAACCACAGAGGCTGAAAAGCTTTGGGACACCAGAGCCTGGATGCGCTCTGCCCTGTCTGAAGGGAGAAAGGCTTTCCCCAAGGTGGTGTCTAACAGAGCGCCTATAAATTGAAGATGTTGGAAGGGACAAAGCTGAGATTTTTCTGGATTTACCGTGATCCCCAGGTGCTGACAAAGGGAGAGTGCAGCCAGGATGGTGTCCCAAAGATGAGACCTGGACGGAGCCAGAAGGAGACAATCATCGAGATAAGGGAACAAAAGTGGGCGTCTTGGCGCAGGGCCACTGCAACGATGGCAAGGCACTTGGGGAAGACTCTGGGAGCAGAGGAGAGGCTGAAAGGGAGGACCTTGAACTGATAGACCCAGCCCTCGAACTTGAACCTCAGCAATCTCCGATGACTGTGGCAAATAAGAATGTGAAGGTAGACATCCTGCATGTCCAGAGATGCCAGCCAGTCCCAGACCGTGAGGAAGGGGAGGAGATTCGGAAGCAACACCATACGGAATCGGCAGTATGCAACCCATTGGTAGAGGTCATTGAGGTCCAAGATTGGCCGTAGGTCCCCCGACTTCTTGGGAACCAAGAAGATGTGGGAGTAAAACCCAGAGTTTCTTTCTGCCTCTGGGACACACTCTATGGTGTCCTTGTCTAGGAGAGACTGGATCTCCCACCTGATGGGAGGCCTGTGGTCTCTCGGGTAGTAAGATGGGGGCGGTGGTCTGTCCGGGGGAAGAGACTCGAACTCTCTGGAGTGCCCAAACTCCTCGAGGTCGAGGACCAATCTGTCGGAGGTCACTTCTCTCCATGCAAGATGGTGGAGTGAGAAACTACCTCCGACCTGCTCTCATGACGTCAGGTCTGGGGGGATCGTTTGCATAGTCATGTGGAAGGAGGAGGTGGGAGTGCGGCTGCTGGAGGTCTAGCCTATCTAGAAGGGGCAGAGGCAGCACCTCTGTGACCCCCTCGTCGACCAAAGCCACCACGCTATGCATGAGGCTGAGCACGGGGTTGCTAAGGCTTGTGTCCCCCTCTGCCATGAAAACAGGGCCGAGGAAAATGCTCCCACTTCAGGCAATACATAGACTGCACCATACGGACTGCTTTGCCAGAGTCCTGCAGTCTAACAATAACCTTCTCTGTGTCTTCACCGAAGAGCACAGAGCCCTTGAAAGGGGCATCCAGAAGCATGGTCTGCACCTCTAGGTCGAACCCTGAGACCCAGAGCCAGAAGTGGTGCCAAAGGCAAATTACAGTAGCGGCCACCCTTGCCGAAGTGTCCACAGAGCCGTACGCAGCTCAAAGAATGTGGGCACCCACATCCGAGCCTGTCTGTAAAAGCTTAACAAGCTCTGTCCGCTGAGGACAGTCAGGCAAACATTGCAGAATGTCCAATCCTTGGTCCCAGAGGGTGTTCTGGAATTGGACCATATGAGTCAAAAAATTTAGACTACAGATACTGCAGGTGGCAGATGAGTACACCCTATGACCTAACGAGTCCTGCTGCTTAGACTCCCTGTCTGACGGCTCGGTACTTAGGTGTTTCGGCCTCTGCGAATGATTGTGCGTGGCGAGATGACCATGGAATCAGCCGTGGGATACTCGGCCAAGTAAGCATGGTTCTTGGGGGCCCGGTAGAAGCGGTTATCCTTCTTGGGCACTGCAGAGGATGCATGTGGATGCCTCCAGGTAGTTAGGGTAATGTCCTGGAATGTGTCCACCAAGGGAGGGATGACCACTGGCTTGGGATCCTTCTGGCACAGGTATTTCACCAGGCGCAAGCGTTCGGGGTCGAGGACCTTCGTATCCCAGCCCATGTTCTCCTGAATGTGCCGCATGACCTCAAGGAAACTGGGGTCATTGGGAGGAGACTTAGGTTGGTCCTCAGTGTCCCCAGGGAGCAAACTCGGGTCCAAATCAGAATAGGAGTCCGATTTACCACAGGCGGAGGAAGAGGAGAAAGAGGAGGAGGAGGAAGATGAAACTCATCAACGTCTCCTCTTGTGCCTGGGCTGTTTAAGAGAGGGACAGCAAGAGGAGGAAGGAGACCTAGTCCTCTTGCACTTATCCCTGCACTTGCTAGAGCTGGCTGGTGACTTATCACCCTCAGTTCTGGAAGGGACAGGTGAAGCTTGCCTGCCAGAATGAGGAGCAGGGCCCACAATATCCTGCTTAATCATCTCCCACCAGTGAGCAAAAAGCTCTTTGACCTGGGACATCCCCAGTTTTGGAGAATCCAGTCTCTGAGGCAACGTCGGTCAGCCAGGAGGAGGACTGGCATTGGTAAGGACCGGCGTCGGTGGGGCCAGTGACACCAGTGAAAACTCAGTGACATTGGGCAGCTCCAGCATCAGGGGGACCAGCGAACGGTCACGAGGTGACATCGGAGGGACCGACGACGGCTGTGGAGCAACTTTATCCAGCACCGGTGGAGGCAGTGGACCGACCGGTGTCGGTACTGGAGCCACGTCTGATGGACACCCCTTAGCCGGAGGAGGAGGAGGATGGGGCGGTCGGAAGAAGAGGACTTAGAAGGCCAATCAGCCTTGTGCTTCCCAGAGTGGCATTGGTCTGACTCAACGGACGGACGTTGGTCATGCTTGTGTTTTGACGGCAAAGAAGAGGCCCGAGAAGCAGAATGGCCTGAAGGCTGTTTGGCCTCCCGCGGGTTGGCCGAGGCCGAGCAGGAGGATTGCTTACCTGAAGGAGGCACCGACCTGGAGTCGGAGTGCCTCTTGTGACTAGAGGAGCCCGAACCGGACGGCTTCTTGGTAGATGCCCCAACGTCCGTGGGCCTAGACACTGCCACGGAACCAGAATCCATCCAGATCCTGGTAGGTTTTAAGGTGGATGCCTTGTAAAGAGAAGCAGGAGGCTTGAAGGATGTAAGCTGAGCCTCATGTCCGAAGGAGCCGGAATGACCAGCAGAGCTGGAAGACCTGGGCCTGGAAGGTGAGCGGTCTTGATCACAGCGGCGGTGCTTCTCCTTTCCTTTCTGGGGAGTAGAGGAGTGAGACTCCCTCCTGGAGGATGTGTTCTGCTGCATCTGGGCCAGTTGCTGCTGTGCTAGATGGGCCTGTAACGATTTTTGCCTTCTGATCCTGGTCCGACTGTTGAAGGCCTGGCAGTGGGTACAGGCGTCAGTGTCATGGTCTGGGCCCAGACAGAAATGGCAGGCAGAGTGACTGTCCTTGGCAGGAATCTGCCATCCACAAGAGCACTTGTTACGGTGCCTGGTCAAAATGGAGGACACATGTAGTCGAAAAACCAGAGTAAATTACTAAAGAACTGTTCTAGAGCTGAGGAACCCATAGGTGAGGTTAGAGCTGTACCAGCGAGTGCCATGGCAGGAAAGAACTGGAGCATGTGGGGACCACCTACGTCCTTTATACTACGTTATGTTGGGGGCAGGGCCGACGTTGGGTAGGCGGTCCCACGTTGGTACTGCTAGAGAAAAAGAAATGCCAAGATCTGCCGCTAGGTGGTACAGTCCTACATATGTGTTACCTGCAGCAAAAGCTTCCTCTCGAAGTAAGATCTACCCTGCCAAATCTGGCATCAGATCTGGTCTGCACATCTAAACTGTAGTGTTTCACAAAGATGTGCACAGATTTCCAGGTAGCTGCTTTGCAGAAATCCAGTAGGGGAATGTCCCTTGCTGCTGCAAGCGAGGCTGCAGTGCCCTGGTGGAGTAGGCCCTGAGCCCCACAGGAGATTGGTGACCAGCTTTTTCATAGCAGAAACTAATACAAGTGACCAACCAGCAGGAAATGGTTCTCTTGGTAGCTGGTCTTCTCCTGCCTACATGCCCGTAGGTGAGGAACAACTGAGTGGAGGAGCCTCTGGACTGCCTAGTATGCTCTAGGTAGTAGAAGAGGGCTCTTTTGACATCCAAGCTATGGAGCTTTTACTCGCCAGGTGTGGATTTCTAGGTAAAGAAGACAGGCAGAGTAATGGACTGGTTTAAGTGGAACTCTGAAACCACCTTTGGCAGAAATTTCCTATTTGTCCTGAGCTCAACTTTATTGTTGTGAGGGATGATGTAATTTTGGCTCAGTGCACATGGCCTGTAGCTCTGAAAACCTCCTGGCAGAGGAAATGGCTACCAAAAAGCTTGCCTTTTACTGAGGCACTGTCTAGATGTGCTTCCCCCTACTGGGGGAAGGCATATGTGGCACTGCTCTGTCAGAGTTTTCAGCTTTAAAAATTGTTGCATTCTGAGACCAACAAGCTACAAGGAGACTTGCAGATGACGCATCCTGTATCTGAACCCTGAGACCACTGCAGGCACTGAAGCCATGTGTTCCTATAGCAAGAAGAAATGTCAAAGTGACATGATTTGGACAGGACCGCATCATATACTGAATCAGTAAGGGTTAATTATTCAACCCCAGTCAAGCACTTACTGGCTGGTCTCGCTGTCCCTAGATGGAGAAAATTGCCAATGAGGGACATTTTGAATTCTAGCCTGCAAAAGGAAAGCAAATCCTTCCTGGATGCTGGGAGGGTTCACGTGAGACTTTGTTTAGATTTATCTGGGAACCTTGAGACTACAGATAGAGACCTGTAAGGGAATAAAGGGACTCCTTGACCTGACAAGGAGACTTTGGCAGGCTAACCGGCAACTTAGATGTAGCTAGATATGCCCAGATTCCTGAGGCGTCCTGCTACCACCGCCCAGCACTTTGTGCGACTCTTGGGGCTGAGGAAGGCCGAACAGCCGCAGTGCTGCAGTGAGCCCACCCTTGCATGAGACCTCATTAAAGGTTTATGGAAAAGGGGGGGGCCTTTTTGGACCAGGGAGGCTAGCCCGTCTCCCTACCATAAGGGCTGTATGAATAGTAGCAGATTGACCATCTTGAATTAGGGTTTTAACAGCAAGGTGGGAAGCCTCTCCTCAGTTGTCTTTGTGTCAGGAATTACGTGGAGTAGAGGCCCTTTCTTTTTTTGATGGCCAGGGGCCCAATCCACCATTTGCAAAGCTAGAACAGTTTTTGCCTCCCACTCCAACAGTAACATCTGTGTTGGGGATACAGGCTTAGACACCTAGGTACACATGAGGTCTGCCCACACTAACATCAGGCTTTAGAGTGTGAAAACACCCCTGTACTGAGAGAAGGTTGGGAAAAAAAACTCTGCCTCTAATGCCCTCAGGGGGAATTTCCGTGGGGCAGGGGGTCTTGTTGCAGTGAGATGTTCTGAAATCGAAAAGTATGTTTTGATCACAAGGAAGTACATGGCTTTAAATTGGGAGTCTGAGGGTAGTCCAGTAGTTCTAGGCCAGACAAAGCACCTCAGAGAGATGGCATAGGCCGTGACTCTGAAGGTGGCATCCTTGTTATCGTCCTGTGGAAATTGGTACTACACAGCTTCCGGAGCAGGTAGGCTATAACCACTGGCTCCTGCACCAAGAACCAGGACAGAGTTCCACAATGCTTTCTTTCTTTTTTTATATTTGGCTAAAAAGCCAAGTAGGTAAAAATGGTGACAAGCTTCTGAGGGTAACTAAGAATTTATTTTCTGGAGTCCTTATCTGGGGGGTAAGGAGGACAAGGAGACCCCAGCTTTCTCGCAAGCTGCCTGATGCACTATACTCACATGGCTGGGATGTACAGACAGGCACTCAGTATTGTTAAACAATTGATATATTTACATATTTATTTATTAACACTTCCAGACCGCTTGTAAACCTCTGCCACAGAAGTGAGGGTTTGAAGCAGTTTCGTGGCACTTTCATTTATGTTTTTTTCATTATAGACAGGGTTTTGAGGAGGTGGAACCTTTCATCTCCCTATAAGCTTTTCTTTTTTTATCCTTATCCTCACCTTGGAAGGACTCCTGAGAAGGGAAGTCCAACATGTTTTGGATAAACGAAGGCATAGAGGGAGAACCTCCCTAGATACATAGGGTTCTAGGCCCTTCACAGTCATGTTAGGGGGCATAATAAAAATTCTCTTATCATCTGTATCACCCTCACAGTCTCTGGGGCGAGAACTGTGGAAGAGTGATAGCAGCCCCTGTAGGCAGGGGCATCATGAAATTATTTATCATTCATTGTATAACCCTCACAGTCAATGGGAAACAGAACTGTGGAAGAGTGCTTGCCAGCCCCACTAAAGAAAGGATCCATATTTTGTAGGGTCTGAAACAGTTGCCATGCTTTTTCTATATTTTGCACAGTTTTTCTGTATGCTTTAAGCTGCTTGTTGCCTCGCTATTGGCTTTCCTAGGAGCAACAGGAGCATTTATGTCTAGACAGTTTCTTTTTAATAGCTGCATCAGCGGCTTGATCAAGTTTCCTTCCTTTGTCACTTCTACTATTTTTTTAAAATGTGAGGACCTTCTTATTTGGAAGCTTTAATTTTTGACTGGGATCAAGAGGGTTCCTCAGCACCTCCTTACATTTTAGTACTTGTGAGTGGCCCCAGCCAGAAGCCTTTGATATGTCCTCAGCCCTAATAATCAAAGGTTTGTCTGCTAAGTTTGCCAGTTCAAGCAAAGCAAACCACTCTTGGACCTTACGAACGAAGTGCAGGTTTCTGTGAAAATGCCACCAGCCAATCCTGCCCCAGTTAATTAGCTCTGTCTGCTGCCAGTGTTTTTTTTTTTTTTGGTTGTAGAACTGGAATCTATACCAGTGCTAGTCTTAATAGAAACCCAGCAATACTTGTCAACTGCCACAGGTAGCTGCTGAACCCTTAGGGACAGTCCTGCGACAGATGATTCCTTAGGTCCAGTTCCATATATATATATATATATATATATATATATATATATATGGGTTTCTCTTAGTATGCCAATCCTGAGAGAGAGACCCCCAGGCACTGTTAAGATCTGAATTCCACTGGGGTGCCTCGCGGTAAATCCTGCGAGGTCTGAGGTAAAAAACAAGGTAACTGTCCCTAATTTGACGGTTCCCACAAGAATTTGCCCAAAAATGAAAAGAACTGCTAAAAATAAGCACCCACAATGCAATTAGACTTTAAAATGAATATTCGCAGTAAATATAAAGCCAAAATGGCGAGGTTGCACTAAAAATTAAAAATTAGCGTAGCGCTAACGGAAAATGTCAAACTTTCACTCAGCACACTTTTAGAAATGAAATATGAGGAAAACTTTACCCAGATAAGCACTGGGAGGCTGTCAACAAGGAAAGTTGAGAGACACCTCAGGGGAAATGTTGCACAGTCCAGTGGAGAAAAAATTCTGAAGTCTTCAACAGCTCTCACTCAGCTCACTCCCTTTCCTGTCTTTTGATTGGCTTGTCCCTCAGCTCATTAAATTCTCTTAAAGGCACACCTCTGGGGCAGTTGCACCTAGCTAGCTGAGTGCAAAAGTTACTGATGCTAAAGGACTCCTGGGGTAAGAAGGGCAATGACGTCCAGCGCAGCATGGGCAGACTCCCACATCCACCTGCAGGACGTCCACCATGCCACCATACCCCTCTGAGATATGCACTATGCCGCCAAGTCCCCAGTCTCCACTGGGGCAGAGAAAGCTGCACAGTGTAAACCCACCTTTTCCAGGAAAGGAGAGCTGCCTCTCGGCAGCTTTATCTAAGTCCACACCCTCCCCCCTCCCAGCTGACCCCCAGCTACCCGGGTCCACTCCCAAACCTGGGTCGCTGGTGTGGCGCGAGGTGTGGCATCCAGCACATCAACCCTCAGTGCCACCAGGCCCGCTAACCAGTATGACTCTGAATTTAAAAAAAAACAACACTCTGTACGTGTGGTAAGCCTGCATTTTTATATTGTTTGTTTAAAGGCAACGCAGTCCCCTGAGGAAGGACAGCCACACTCCTTATTCCTGGTGCTCTATCTATAGTGCTGGAAGGGTGCCGCATGTTAGGAGGAAGGACCGGAGCGAATGTCATGGAGCCTGGAGCTGGACGAGGGGCCACACCCACTGGACCTGCCTTCGCCTACCACTGGTGGGGGGCTTTTTCCTTAGTTGTGTTCCTGGCTGTGCGGATGTGCAATGACATCCAGTGCACTGCAGGCACACTCCCGCACCCACCTGCAGGACGTCAACCACACCATCATACCCTCTGAGATATGCACTGTGCAGCTGAGCCCCCAATCTCCACTAGGGGCTGACAAAGCTACATAGTGCAAACCCACCCTCTCTGGGAAAGGAGAGCTCCCTGCCAGCAGCTTAATCCAAGTCCACTCTGACCGGTTGACCCCCAGCTACCTGGGTCCACTCCCAAACCTGGGTCACTGGTGTGGTGCGAGGTGTGGCATCCAGCGCCTTGACCCTCAGTGCCACTGGGCCGGCTAACTAGTGTGACTTTGGATTAAAAAACAACACTCTGTACATGTGGTAAGCCTACATTTATATTGTTTGTTTAAAGACAACACAGTCTATTTAGAATACAGGCCTAGGTACCACCAGACTTAAGTTCAAATCATGCTAGAGTCATTTACTCATTGTGTGACCCTGAGCAAATCCCTTAAACACTCGGTGCTTCAGCCCACCCTGTTGTCAAATGGGTGAAAAAGCGGGAACCCCACTACAAAAAGATATTACATATCAGTTGGGCTAGGCAGGGTAAATACTGTAAGTTTCAAAATAGAAAAATGTTAAACAAAATAAGCTGTTTGAAGCACAGCTCTCTATGTGGCTGCTGCTATGCCCCCGTAATGCCCCCTGTGAGGATTCTATGCGCCCACCTACCTCTCTGGAGCAGGGTCTAGTGCCCTTTTGAATTCGTTCTTTCACTTTTTCTCATTTAATGTTTTATTATGTTCTAACTTTCACAGCTTGGGAAGGGTGCAGGAGTCATAAAGTTAAACCATACCCACTTGGTCACCAAGTAAAAAGATATCTGTAAACAGCAATATATTCCAAGGTCAAGATGAGTAGCAAATGGAAGCCGAGCCATGCATGCTATAGCGAATATTCCAGTAAAGAATTAAGTTTAGGACTACAGTAATGTCAGCCATAAAAAGATTGCATGAATGTGCTATTTTATGGTGCCCTATATGTGGTAGAAAGGGGATAAGAAGGAATATTTTATGTAACAGCTAGTTCTAAGTGGAAAGAGTTTTAATTTCTTACACTTTGCAACTCTCGAGAGATTGTGATGGTTTCTACACGAGGGCAAATTAAATCAGCGATTAAGCCAGACATAAACAGTGGACACGAAACGGCAAGACTCAAAATGTGTTGTTTATCTTGAAGAGTGAGAAAGTAGGACCACGACTCGTGTGTGGCACAGCCACAAGTGAGTTACGAAGGTCCTGTCCCCTTCACAAGTGATAATGAACTGTATTGTTGGAGTCAAGTCATTGCTTATTCAATTTAAACAGCATTAGTTTACTAGTTATAGCTTTTTTTTATTAAGAAATAAAGGGTAATTAGAATGCCTACATACAAAGAAAACAAAAGTACGATGTTAATGCAGCAAGTCTAATAACTGTGTATAACGCAATGAAGGTACATCTTTATACAAAGTAAAGTAATACTGTCACGGGGAGAAGAGAGTTTTACTCTAGAGGGAGGTAGTAAAATACAAACCAAGCCATTTATTTAACAAGTTCCTCAGACTGAATTAAATCCAGTCAAGTATGGTGGGATTTTAGCTCACATTTCTTATTTCCAGGTCTGCCCAAAGGTCTAGAGCAAGCTCACGGTATTTCTGTGCTGGTGGACCAGGTTTTGGGAGTCAGCTTAGACAGCTGGAATTGTGACACCCAGGGCTGCGAGTACTGCAGATGGCAACCAGAGCCAGCCTAGAGAGAGAAAGAGAGAGAGGGAAAGACAGAGACAGAGGAAGCATGCATGTGTCAGAGTCTGCTGGCGTTGTAGCCTTCTGTGTGGGGCAAGGAGCATGCACCCTTGCAAGAGGTGAAGCACACACACACACACACACACACACACACTGGACTGTGCGGAGTGAGGCCGATGCTGGGCTATACCTGACAATGGGGAGGATGGTGGGAAAAGGGGAGAAAACAAGGAGTGAACCCCTTCCCAGTTACAGAATGAGGATCAGCCCTTTGCAGGCCTTGCCACACTGACAACGCACCCACCTCCATGGATCCTCTGCTTACAGTGGCCTCTGTTGTATTAAACAAGGTAAAAGTATAGGAGTCTTTCCAGTATTCTGTTTGAATAGATCCTGGCTCCTAAATTTTGTAGTCAATATAAAATACTGGCACTGTAAAAATACCCTTTGTTTCAGAAGCTAAGCCATTTTTGACTTCCATGCGTTCCATGTCTTCCATGTGTTCCATATGTTCCATGCCTTCTGAGACTTCCCTACTTTCCATATGTTCCATACATTCCATAAATTCCATGCCTTCCATGACTCCACACCTTCCATGTTGTCCATACATTCCATGTGTGCCATGCCATCTATGACTCCCATAACTTCCATGCCTACTATACATTCCATGCCTTATATGACTTCCGTGCTTTCAATGTATTCCACATGTTCTATGCCATCCGTGACTCCCATGACTGCATGACCTGCATGCATTTATATGTTCCATGTGTTCCGTGCCTTCCATGACTTTCTTGCCTGCAACAGATGCTGTCACCTGATTGGCACATTACCAAAGTCATAGTGACGTAGTAACATGGTATTGGGGGGATGGAAGTGTCTTGATGCTCATCTTGTCTGTCTCTCCTGCAGCACGGCAATGGCTATAGCAAATCTGACTTATGGGCACACATTCTAGCATACCAGCCATAATGCAGCCTCCTACCCACTGTGAACCAATGGGCATACAGCCCTACCGGCAGTGTCAGTCGGCGGGCAGCAGGATGGCAGGCGGGCGGAGTGCTGCCGCCCGCCTGCTGACAAACAATATAAAATGCAGGCGTACCACACATACAGAGTGTTGTTTTTGTAATGTAAAGTCACACTAGTTAGCTGGCCCGGTGGCACTGAGGGTTGAGGCACTGGATGCCATACCATGCACCACGCCAGTGACCCAGGTTTGGGAGTGGACCCGGGTAGCTGGGGGTCAGCCGGGGGGGGTGTGTGGACTAGGATTGAGCTGCTGGCAGGGAGCTCTCCTTTCCCAGAGAGGGTGGGTTTGTACTATGTAGCTTTGTCAGCCTCTAGTGGAGGCTGGGCCATGCGCAGTGCATATCTCAGAGGGCATGATGGTGTGGTGGATGTCCTGCAGGTGGGTGCAGGAGTGTGCCTGCAGTGCACTGGATGTCATTGCACGTCCGCACAGCCAGGAACACAACTAAGGAAAAAGCCCCCCACCAGTAGTAGGCGAAAGCGGGTCTAGTGGGTGCGGCCCCTTGTCCAACTCCAGATTCCATGACATTTGCTCCGGTCCTTCCTCCTAACATGCGGCACCCTTCCAGCACTATAGATAGAGCACCAGGAATAAGGAGTGTGACTGTCCTTCCTCGGGGGACTGTGCTGCCTTTAAACAAACAATATAAAAATGCAGCCCTGTGCCGCCCCCGCACTTAGACATTCTGTGATGTATGAGTCTGCAGGATGGGGAGGCATGCTCTACTAATCTCAATAGGAATGAGTTTTCCAGGACTTTGTTTCCTATTTTAGAGGCCCACTAGGTTTAAGTCAATGCCACTGCTTAACTAACAAGGCTCTGTAGGCTAACCACACTGTACTCAAGTACAACTTGGTCATCAGTGACACCTCAAGGTTTTAAAAATGGTGGCAATGTAGTACCAATATGGGGCAGCCATAGTCATTGATATCTCTGGACAGCTACCAGCTACAGGTAAGCCAAACACCTCATTTAAAAGGGCTTTCAAACTATGATGGCCACAGTTTGTGAATGTTCCCTTTTGAAATGGGTGAAAGGGACCTCTTAAAAGATATAACAAAATGTGGCAATCTAAAATACAGTAGATAAAAAGTAAGACTGTAGTTCCAGAATTTTGACCATAAAATGCACTACCACTTTAACTGAGTTAACACAATGTCATCATTTTATAGGCTATATCTGAGTATAAAAGGCCCCTTGGTCTAAAAGTAAAGTATTTGATAGCTAAAGGCGTCTTAGGTGACTAACCATTATTCTTTCTACGTATGTGTGTGCATATGTCACATTAATCAAGGTGGATCACGGGATCATAAACATTCTTTCATTTCATTGATTCATTCTTATCAGCGCTGGCCCTTGTGACTGGTATTGCACAAGATATGTAGACTCTTGTTAAAAAATTACTTGGTTGTCTTATTCTGTTGTATTGCACTCTGTCGACTAGCATTTTCAATATTTCATCTTCTTGATATTTTTTCTCTGTTCCGTTGTTTTATCTTGTATCTGACTGTTTCATGTGAAATGTTCAATGAAAACAATATTGTAAAAAAAAGTGAAGAAATCCTCCCGCTGGTGGCAGTCCAAGAGGTGATTCATATCACCATCAATGCCACTGGTAACAGCCACCTGGCACACTGCACCCAACGATTAAGAAGCTTATCTCAAAAGGCAGAAAGTAGGATGAGATATCACAAGGAATAAAAATAGCTCTATGCTGGGCAGGGCATTTAACAAAACATAAAATGTGTACAGCACAGTGTATACACACCCTGAAAGTAAAGTGAGCAACCTATCTGTCTAAATATATTTATAAAATGGGTTAGAAAAAAGAAGCAATTCCACTGGTGAAAGACCATCAGGTGACCGTGTGTATATCAGAGCATGACCACTGACCACACACTCCTGCACTTTTACCCCCCCCTTCAAAATAATTTTGACATTTTATAAGATAGATAAACCACTCTGAGGTGTGTGGTCACACTCTGATATATGTACACCTTGGGTGGTTGATGCACAAGGCCGCAATATCAGAGTGCGACCGCACACCTCAGAGTGGTTTATCCATTACACATATATAGGTAGCACCACCATAGTCAGGGTTGAGTAGGCACTTTAATGTTAAATCCCAAGTTGTGCACTTTAATAACTTCACAACCATTCGACGGATTTGCATGAAATTGCGCAAGCATGGTCTCATGGGGTAGATCTCTGGATGTGCCAAGTTCTGTACTGGTTGGCTGTGTGGATTCTGAGATCCAGATAATGCAAAAAGTGACTTTTTTTTGGGGGGGTCACTTTCTTTTTTTTTTTTGGTGACACCTGTAGCGCTCAGACGGTTTGGAATTTTGGTCTGAAATTTTCAGGGCAGAAAGGGGCTGGCCCACAGATGTCCCTTTAGCTGGTCTGGTGAAACAATATTAATCCTTTCCTAAGTTATTACATTTTAAACATTCAGGCTCTGATCATACCCAGTAAGCACTTCAAAAGAGCTGTATGAAATTAAAAAAAGAATCCTTTTTCGTATGGGGCCAATCCTTTTTCATGAGGGGAAAATGTTTTCACCAAACCAGCGAAAGGCACAACTGTTGGTCAGTCCTTTTCTACACCAAAAATTTCAGACCAAAATTCCAAACCATCTGAGCAGAAGGCGGTGACAAAAAACAGCAAGAAACAGCAATTTTTTTACATTTCTGTGCTATCCGCATCTCGGAATCTGCACATCCGACTGGAATGAAATGTTGGCATGTCAAGAGATCTGCCGCCCTGAGACTGTGCATGCAAAATTTCATGCAAATCCACTAAACGGATGTGAAGATATTAAAGTGCAAAATTTGAGGTTTAACATAGAAACCCTGCTCAACCCTAACTATAGTGGCACTACTGCACATATATATATATATATATATATATATATATATATATATATATACACACAATTGCACATACCCCAATAATGCAGAGCATCATGGGAAACATAGGCAAATCTCCATGAGAGAATTTGGACTGGCTCAACTTTAAGCAGAATTGCATGGTGCCAGAAGACCTCACGGTGCAATCACCAATATATCTGTGTGTGTGCATGGAAAATAAACTGAGTATATATGTGCAGAGAATAAACTGAGTAAATAATCATGTTATTCTGAGATTTTATTTTTACTTCTAACATGGCAAGAAAAAAATTGAGAAACTTCACTGGCAGAGAGATGTCACTCGGCCTTGCATCAAATTCCTAGCACCGCAGGGTCAGAGACCAGATTTCATTACCAAGGTCAAAATAAAGAATTACTCACCATAGTAATGTTGTTTCTTCTAATGGAGTCTTGCTGTATTCTGACTATATGCAGTTAGCCCCAGCACTTGAACTGCTCCAGAGAGCAAAGGGTTAACTCTATGCAAAGGCATAGAACGTTGAGCTCGAGCTCTGTTTTCAAACCTCTGTCTGTGGTACTCTGAAGTGTAACCATCAGATTCTTATGAACACTAAACTAACTAACTCAGAGAAGAAATTGTTTCCAAAATTTTGTGCCAAATGGCAAAACAAGGTTTTAGGGTCAGAAGACTCAAGTCGAGAGAACCCAAAAAGAACCCAGCAGGTAGTGATTTACCAAAAATGGTTAATAAACAAACTAAAAGAAACTCCCTAAGAGATGAAGGCATGTCCAGTACACCTCTGGGGTGCAGCACTGTACCTGCCCCACCACATCCCAAAACTACTAGGTTCCAGGAGGGGAGGCAGGGAGGGAGGTCAGAATACAGCAAGACTCTATTAGAAGAAACAACATTGCTATGGTGAGTAATTTTTCTTCAAACAACATGAAGTCTTGCTGTATTCTGACTATATGCAGACGACCAAGCAGTAAGCCCTTGGAGGAGGGAGTTATAGAACCTATTTTGGAAACAAGATCTGCAGCACAGCCATGCCAAACCTAGCATCACTTCGTGACTGGATGTCCAAAGAGTAATGCTTGGTAAAGGTGTGAACAGATTTCCAGGTAGCTGCTTTGCATATGTCCACTAAGGGTATATCTCTAGCTGCTGCAACCGAAGCAGCTGTACCTCTGGTAGAATGAGCCCTCAGGCCTGAGGGAGGTTCCTTCCCAAGTTTAGAATAGCAGAATTGAATACAAGAGACAATCCACCTGGCAATAGACCTCTTGGTAGCAGGTTTGCCCCTTCCCACTTCACCATAAGTGAGAAACAACTGAGAGCAGTCCTTCCTATGGGCCTTAGTATGCTCAATATAGTAACTAAGAGCCCTTTTTACATCAAGACTGTGTAACCTCCTCCCCCCAGAAGAGGAGGAATGATCAGTGAAAAACACAGGCAATGTCACAGACTGGTTCAGATGAAAATCTGACACCACCTTGGGAAGAAACGTTCTATTGGTGCAGATGACCACCTTATCCCTATGAAAGGAAATGAAATCAGGTTCCACTGATAAGGCCTGTAATTCGCTGATTCCCCTGGCAGAGGTAATGGCCACCAGGAACACCATTTTCCAAGTCAAGTATTTCAGCTCAGCTGAAGATAAAGGTTTAAAAGGGGGCTGCATAAGCTAAGCAATACAGATGTTCAGATCCCAAGAAGGGGTAGGCTCCCTAAAGGGAGGATTGATATGAACCAAACCTTTGAAGAATGTCTTGAAAACTGGATGGAAAGCTAGGGAGGAGCCCTTACCAGCAGAAAGGAAGGCAGACACAGCTGCCAAATGCACCTTGAGAGTAGCAGGCCAGAGGCCTAAACTGTTAAAACGCACTAAATAGTCCAATACAGTGGCAATATCAGCCAGTTCTGGCTTAGTATGCCTCCTGGAACACCAAAACTCAAACCTTTTCCATTTGGAGTTGTAAGTCTTCCTAGTAGCAGGTTTCCTGCTAACTTTTAAAATATACAGGACTGATTGGGAGAGACGCAAACTTGCATATTCTAGCTCTTCAAGAGCCAGGCCTTGAGCCTGAGAGTCTGAAGGTTGGGATACAGAATCCTCCCCTGAGAAGAGATGAGGAGATTGTGTTGTCTGGGAAGACACAAGGGCAGTGTTACTGACAGTGACAACAGTAGAAGATACCAAGGCTGCCTGGCCCAATCTGGAGCCACCAGGATCACCTTGCAAGGTTGAGACCTGATTTTTATCAGGACCCTGAATATCAAAGGAAAAGGAGGGAATGCATACAGAAATCTGCTTGTCCAATCCAGTAGAAGAGCATCCTGAGGGACAGGACCCAGAAGGGGGGGTCTGCAACAATAAAGAAGAAGTTGATGATTGTCCAGGGATGCAAAGAGATTTATCTCTGGAATGCCCAAATCTCTTGAAAATGACTTGAAGAACTAGAGGGTTCACGGTCCATTCGTGATGGCCCTGAGAAATCCTGCTGAGAGCATCTGCAAGAATGTTGTCCTTCCTCAGGAGATGCACAGCCATCAGGGAAGCCTGAAGGGAATAAGCTAGAGACCATACTTTCATGGCCTCTGTGCACAAGGCTGAGGACCGAGTGCCTCCTTGCTTGTTGATGTACCACATGGTTGTGGTATTGTCTGTCCTGATCTGCACCAATTTCCCTTGAACCACAGTTGAGAATGTCTGAAGTACTAGAAAGACAGCTCTCAATTCTGAGAAGATTTATGTGTAGAAGGGACTCCTGGTGTGACCAGGTTCCCTGAGCTGTAAGATGATCTAGGTGGGCTCCCCAGCCCAGCAGGGAGGTATCTGTGGTGAGAGTCACAGAAGGGACTTGACTGATAAAGGGAAGCCCTTGTCGAAGACTGTCTTCCTCCAGCCACCACTGGAGGGCCTGAACTAAGGTTTGAGAGACTGGAACCAGTTTGGAGAGATGGTCCTTTTTCCGAGACCAGTAAGATCTGAGATTAAACTGAATATCTCTCATCTGAAATCTTGCTCCCTGAACTACTGCTGTGGAAGCTGCCATGTGGTCCAGCAGTTGTAGAAAGTGTCTGGCTGGACAAGACACTAGAGGATGAAAAGAGAAGGCCAGAGTGACCAATGACTGAACTCTTGAGAGAGGGAGAAATGCCCTTGCCTGAATAGTATCTATTTCCACCCCTATGAAGGTGAGAAGCTGGTCTGGCTTGAGAGCAGACTTCTCTAGATTTAGAATGAAACCTGAGGATTCTAGAAGTTTTTGGGTGACCTCTAAAGCTGACTTGACTTGGTCTGAGGACTGGCCCACTAAGTGCCAGTCATCCAAGTATGGGAACAGAAGGATGTCCTGCCTCCTGAGGAATGCCACCACTACTGCAAGACACTTGGTGAACACCCTTGGAGCAGATATTAGGCCGAAGGGCATGGCCCTGAATTGATAATGGCCTGAGGGCAACTCGAACCTGAGATACTTTCTGTGGGAATGTCTGATAGGTATGTGGAAGTAGGCATCCTTGACATCCAGGGAGGCTAGCCAGTCTCCTGGTCTCAGAGAGGGAAGAAATACTCCCCGAGTCACCATTTTGAACTTTGGTTTTGTCAAATGTTTGTTCAGGTGCCTTAAATCTAAGATGGGTCACCACTCCCTGTTTTTGGGGATTAGGAAGTATCTGGAATACAGTCCTTTTCCCCATGACAAAGAGGTACCTTCTCTATTGCTTGCAAAAGCAGAAGAGAGGAGACTTCTGCCTCTAAGGCCTTTTTCTCCAAGGGTGAGGGAGGACTGAAGGATCTTGCTCTCATTCTTGGGAACCTTTTGAAACTGAGAGCAAGTCCCTGGCTCACTACTTCCAGGACCCATTTGTCTAAAGTAACAGACTCCCAAAGCCTGGGAGTAGTGAACCAGCCTGCCCCCCCCTACTAGGATTGGGGAAGCGACCCTGACTGACACCTCCGGGTGTCTGCTTGGGAGGGGGCTTAGACTGAGCAGCTGATGTGGTCCTAGTCACCCCACATCTACCTCTTCCCCTAAAGAACCCCCTCTGCTGGACAGAAGAGGAGGAGGCCTGAGCTTGGTAAAAAGGCCTTTGAAAAGGCCTGCCCCTGCACCTAAACTGCTGCCTCTGAGGAGTGGTCTGCTTTTCTTTGGCTGCAGCACTCCTATAGGTGGTCCTGTATTCATCCATCTTTTTTTCATATAATTCTCTGTTTGATCCCCAAAGAGAGAATTACCAGTTACAGGAAAATCCATGGCCTTAGCCTGGGTATCCTGTGAGAGGTTGGTACACCTAAGCCAAGCAAATCTCCTCATGGAGATAGATGTAGCCATGACCCTGGAATGAACATCAATAGAATCAACAGCAGTGTGGAATTGCACTTTAGATGTCTCTATACCATTGTGCAGCCACCTGCTCCAGCTCCTTGGCTAGCTGGGAGGGGGCATGCTTAGCTAGCTCCAGAACCGTAGCCCACATAGATTTCTGGTACCTAACTGTATATGCCATGTAGTTAGACTGTCTGAGTTCCAAAGAGGATGCCAAGTACTGTTTTTTTTGCCATGGCATCCACTTTCCTGGAATCCTTGTCTGGGGGTGAGATGCCAGGGGAATATTAGCCTTGTCACAGGCTGCAGCTTGTACTAACCCAACATGGCTGCTATGATTGGTAAGAAATTCCACCCCAGGACCTGACAAAGTATATCTCCTGTCCATTCTCTTTTCCACAGGGAGTATGGATGTAGGAAATCATAAAAGATTTTTGTGTCTGCTTCCCCAAGGATCTGTGTAAGGGGACAGACACCCTTTTTGATTCTGGGACATCCATCATTTCCGGATAGTCAGGTTCTTCCTGATCCTGCTCAGCCTCTTCCAGAGGAAGCTGAAGAGTCTCAGCCACTTTCTTGTAAAACAGGAAATGGGAAGGGGACTCAGAAAGCCTGGGAGGAGAAACCTGAGAGGGCCTGTCTGGGGAGATGTCAGGCTCAATCAGCCCATCTAAGCCCTCATCCTCCTCTCAATCATCCTCGTAAGCTTCAGGATCTATGTCTGAAGCAGACATTTCCGACCGAACTGATCTGCTTATAACCAAAACCGGTTCGGTCAGAACTGGGCAAGGGAATGAACTATGGAAATCGCTTTCACTATCTCCTCAGCAGTTGGACCATGGGACGCCGGATCCGAACCGGCTGATTTTCTTTTTCTTTTACTCGGAACCGATTCCACAGAATTGGCTCTCTGTTTGCCCAAAGAGGTATCGCCCAGGTCAGTGGGCACCTCCTTAGGTTCGGTCGCAACCAAACCAGACTGGCCATCCGGGTCAATGGACTTCTCGGCCTCCCTCTCCCTTAGCCTACTCAAACATTTATCCAGAGTGGCTTTGGGAAAGTTTTTGCACATTTGGCAGTCTACTTTGAGGTGGTCAAACCCCAGACAGTACACACATATGAGGTGAGGGTTGGCCTTGGCAATGGCCTCTTTACACTCGGTACAGTGCTGAAACCCAGTGGGTCCGGTTTTCCTTTTGGGTTTCTTAGACATGCCTTAAACTTAAAGTCACCAAAACAGCAGTTAAGCCAGGCAACTACAAACTTATCGGTTCCAACCATGTCATGGGTCGGTTAAAAAAAATCCCAAAAGTCAGATTTTTTTAGGAACCGATAAGTACCGGAAAAAAACACACAATCAAAAAAGTATTACAGAAACAGAATAGGTTTCGATTCCACACCGGACTGAACGGTAAGAAACCAAAAATAAAACAATTTCTTGAGGAAAAACACCACTACCTACAACTACCACTTACTGGTACAGAGACAGAGGAAAGAATACCGATATTCTTGAAGAAACAGCTTGAAAAAAAGATTGATTCATACTGTAACCGAACCGAAGCACAGGCGAGATCTCCAGAGCGACTTCACAGTTAGGCGGAGTAAAGAATCTGACAGTTACACTTCAGAGTACCACAGACAGAGGTTTGAAAACCGAACTTGAGCTCAACTTTCTATGCCTTTGCATAGAGTTAACCCTTTACTCTCCAGAGCAGTTCAGGTGCTGGTGCTAACTGCATATAGTCAGAATACAGCAATATTTCATGTTGTTTGAAAACTTCATTACCTACACAATTAGGGACTATTTAAAGCAGCAGTTTTGTTAGTCACCATACAGTTTTTTTCAACAATAATGTTTTCCAGGCAAAAATATCAATATACCAATTTTTCTTTTTGTTTTCTTTCATTCCTGAACTAGGGCATGAGATTTTTAAGTTTTTAAAAACGTCCCACTCCCATGTACACCAAGGATGAATCTTGGGATGTCAGAAGAACATTTTTGCTAAAAAAAAATGGATGATGAAAATTTTTGCCAAATAAATACTGCAGCTTTAATGTATATACTTTGTTTCTAAAAATGTATTTAAACAAATGATTTATGTAAAAAAATAAAATGTTTCCATTAACATATAATACATAAGAGCAATGAGCTATTTTATAAGTGTAATAAAACACTCCAGTATGTGTATTAAAGGATTTGAATGTACTTTCCAGTAGAGGAAGTGCACTCAGCCTTCGGACTCTATCTCACTCTCCTGGTGCGTGCATTAAAATCCTTTCATGCACAATCCATTGTGGCTTAGTGCTTACTTAGAACTCATGTAACTGTCCTTTAGAACAGATGTCATTACACTTAGAACCTTTAATTTTCACTTAGATTCTGGAAACAGAGTTTAATGAATCGGATGGAGAGTTTACACTGCTAAAGAGGCAATTTTAAGTTAATACAAGCTAAAACAGAAATAAAAACATTAACAATAATGTGGTATAGATCAATTACATAGTAGGATGCAGCAGAATTAACATATTTATTGCCACATATCAGCTGTAAAACCTTCATAAGTAACTTGTGGCTTTGCCACTCATGAGTTATGGATCTTACCCTTCACTAGTGGAGATAAGTATGTTATTCCATTGCAACCCATGAAGTATTCCATATATATTACACTGCAACCCATTATATAAATCCCTTTGCATCTGTGTTGAGATCTGATATATATAGAGCTAGCTTTCACCACTTCCTATAATGGACTGTTTGACTGGTCCACCACTCTTACAGTAAAGAGAAAAACTTCCTAATCTCCATTTGGAATGTTCCTCCTCCCACTTTGAAGTTATGACCCCCTGTGGGTGTAATAAGTTTGCTGGGATTTAAACCCACCTCTCGTGGCTCACAGCCATGTGTTCTAATCACAGTGCTATTCTGCCTTCTGTACCATGACCCTGAGCTACATCAAGAAGTACTTTACTGAGCAGACAGGATTTACCCTCATCTTACAGCCCCCCCCAAAAAAAAAACATAAAAGTGGATATTTATGATGTCCCAACTTAGATCATTCCATCTGGGTGTGCTATGAAAGGACTAGGGCCATATTGTCATGTGATGTGGAGTGTGTATTTACAACTGAGAATCTGATGGACAGGCAGTCAAACATTTCTGTGTATGTGATTTATTGATGTTGATTAGTCATACCAATACTCACATCATAATGGTTTCCTGAACCTTACTTTATTCTAGCTCACAGTCTGTACCCTTGTACTACATGTTCATTGAGTTCTGGTAATGTGATGCCTTGTTTGCCTCATGGGTCCCAGTAAATTATTTCCTTACTGTCAGCTCTAATTTAAGTATCTTTAATTTTATCAATGTGATTTTAGCCTTTCTATTACAGTGTGGGTTATATTACTTGTACAGCCTCTGTATGATGCTGGCTTGCAACATTTGACAGCTCCAGGTCTGACTCTGCTGTTCCAAAGGGTGCAGTTTTGGCGTCATCTGCGTGTCTACTGCTATGATCAAGCTTCATCATGGCTACTTTATCAGTTGAAACAAATGGCCAAATGTACAGATGCTTTAAGTTTTACGGGGTAAACCAATGGGACTGACAGGTCTTGGCAGACATTGCCAACTAGTGATGTATCAGAAGTTTTTTGTTTTGTTTTTTCAAACATGGGCTCTCACACCAAAGCAGAGTCAGACTTGGAGCTTGTCATGTGACACGTAGTGCATATATACAACTCCTCAGAATCTGATGGACATGCTAACTTTTTTGTACACGTAAGTTATTGATGTTGATTACTGATATCAATACCCACTTTTTCATGTTTCCCAAACCTTACTTTGTTCCTAGCTCACAGCCTGTACCCTTGTACTATATGTTCACCTGAGTTTTTGTAATGTGATCTCTCTTATTTGCCTCACAGGTCCCAGTAAATTATTTCATTACTGTCAGTTCCAATTTAAATATGTTTCATTTTATTGTCATCACTGTGATGCTAGTCTTTGTACTACAGTGTGGGTTATGTTACTTAAAGGAAATGGGAAATTTTTTTATATATAATTAACTGCCTTTCCATCTTCCTTTCCATGCCGCTTATGTATTCTGATATGATTTTACCAATTTTTGATAAATAAATAATCAGCTTTGGTGTGTCCTCAGGTCTGCTCAGAGTTCCACTCTCCTCACCACTTGCTGCTTTTTCTTTTCGTATTTCTAAAACATTCCTTGACATCAATGGAACCAGTCCATGCTATTCATCTGAGTGGCCTGGAATGGTGTTCTTGATGTCATAGGAATGTTCAGGCAGTACGGAAAGAGACAGCAGCAACTGCTAACGAGAGACCAAGTCCAGGTAGTTACACAGGCAACAAAATTAGATTATTAATTTAACAATAAAAGGTCAAAAACATATCAGAATATTAGATAGACACTCAAAAGACAACATGAAGGAATCTGGAGGTGTAAAAATCTGTTTTCCTATCATCTTTAATATAGTCTCTGCATGATGCTGGCATACGCTCCAAGTCTGACTTCACTGTCCCAAGGACACGGCTCTGGCGTCATCTGCGTATCTACTGTTATGATCAAGCCTCATCATGGCTGCTTTATCAATTGAAACAAATGGCCAAACAAACAGATGACTCAAGTTTTTTATGGGTACACCAAGTGAGCTGACTGGTTTTGGCAGATACTGCCAACAAGTGTATCAAAAGTTTTTTTGGTTTGTTTGTTTAAAACAGGCACCCTGGAACTGGATAACTATCCTCCCCAATCATGGAACAGGGGTCACAAGGTGGGTGCCCACTTGTGATGACTCCTTGGTGGCTATTGTTTTAGTTAGTTAGTTAGTTATTGAAAACTTTGGAGATTACCTTTGAGCATGAGTGTTCATTCATAAAAATTCCACAACAAATACGTAGTCACAAAACCCATTACAAGTGCAACAAGCAGTTCCAGAGGAAATGCAGTCGAGTTGAGCTCAAAGTAAATTACATACAGTTTTGAAAAAATTCATACAGATCGTTGTATAAAAAGTCACAGGATACATGCAAAGAGAAACCGAATAAAATAGTTTAACAGTTACAGTAGCACTAGACTGCAAGGGCAGACCACAAAGATCCCTTAAACTGATTAATCTTGGGGCGATTCAGCAGTGTGTCAGGAAGTTAGTTTAACCAGTTAGCAACCCTTACAGCAAAAGACTGCTTGCCCAGATGAGTATGCCGGAAAGGAGGCGTAAGAGCATTCCTGGCTATGTTCCTGGTATTGCACTGGCTAGAGACAGTGCAGAAGCAATCTGTTAAAGCAGGGGGTGTCAGGTGCAGGAGCACGTTTTTGGCTAGCAAACAGGTCCAGAGCTTTATTCTAGTGGGTAAAGGTAGTCAGTTAGTGAGAGCATACAAGGTACAACTATGAGTAAGGTTATCTGCACTGAGTACAAAGCAGAATGCCTTATTACAGATCAGCTTTACTCTGGTTAGCACAATGTCACAGGCAGTTGTACAGATAGACAGGCCATAATGTATAAGTAATAGAATGGAGCTGGCCACTTTAAGGCATCTAGCATCCCTGGTGAGACTGTTCCAGTTATGGAACAGGGCACCCAGTCTTCTGTTAACTATGGCCATCAAACTGCGAACATGGAGGAGAGGGCAAAATGTCATCTGGAGTTACTCCAAGGTATCTGAAGGCATTTACCTGTTCAAAGTTTTGTCCTTGGCAGTTTCAGATGACAAAGGGTGGCACGTTCCTTTTCTGTGGGAGGCTAGAGAAGAGCATGGTCTTTGTTTTTGTAATTGAGGACCTATTTGTTGCTGGATAACCTGTGTTCTAGTGACCTGAAGTTACTTTAGAGAGCAGTGGTGAGATTGTCAAGGTCATGGTTTTTGGAACGTATGACAGCATCATCGGCATAGGGGAGTACACCGGCTGTCCGACAGGCATTGGGCATTGAAGAGAACAAATATGAGTGAGCCCAAGATGCAGCCCTGGGGACAAAAATAGATACTCCCCTAGTGTTGGACAAAGATTTATCAATCTTCACATGCTGGGAGCTTTTGGTGAGATGGCTGTGTAGCCAGTCAACTGTGTTCTAAGACAAACCCAAGCCAAGGAGTTTGTTAAATAGGTGCTTATGGTTGACCAGGTCAAAAGCATTTGCTCCAACAAGGTCACCATTGTCACTGGCCCACCTCATGAGCATAGCTTGTGTATTCCAATAGTGCCATGCTGGTGCTGTGGAGCTTCTGGAAGCCATGCTGCTGTACACACTGGACACTGTATTTTCAAGGTGTGTGACAAGTTAGACTAGGGAGAGAGACTAGAAATGGGTCTGTAATTGGCAAAGCTATTACAGACTCTGCTTTTGAAAACTGGTGTAACCAGTGCAGATTTCAACTTCTCGGGGAACTGTGAGTAGCACAGGAATAAGTTATAAATTCTAGAGATGAGGTGGTGAAGTTCCTCTACCACCACAGCAAGAAGTTTCATATCAACCAAATCACTCCTGCTCCTAATTTTGACAAGTACCCTAATGATGTATTTCAAGGTGTCTTTGAAAAGCCTTAAAGTAGAATTTAGGATACCCTGGTTCAGAGCCTACCATCTGGAAGGCTTCAGGCCAGGTTTTCTGCAAGGGGTCTGGACAGACTCAGAGGGGATGACAACACTGAGGTCAGAAAAGGCTGTGCTGAAGTAACTGGCAATTTCGGTGAGATCAATGACCTCCACTTGTTTGGGGGGGGGAGGTTACTGAAAAGATGGTGTCAGCTCTTGTTACCAAGGTAGCAGTGAGTGGGAACACTGAAAACATGGCCTGCATGAGTCTAGAGAAAATAACAGTTCAAAATATTGTATGAAGTATTTTATTTTTTAACTTTTTCTGAATGTTGGCTCTATTTGAGATAATTTAAAAAAGCAGTATTAGTCAAAAAACATTTTCATCAAACAGTTTTTTTTAGCAAAACTGTATCTGTGAGATCCTTAAATTAACCCTTAGTGTATCTGTAATTTTCTCAGATATTTTAAAGAAGCTGTTATAACTAGTTTTGTAATTAATGACTCATGCCATTAAAGATGGCTACCACTTACAATTTTTAAAATTGTTTTCTGCTGAGGCTTTGTTTTGAATGTACATACTAAATTCATACTGCAAATGTATTAGGATTGTGCTACCATGTGTTACTGATACAAAGCAGCATAGAACCACAGCAAAATATTTAAAGAAAGTACAGTTACATAGGAACTTACCATACGGTAGATCTTTGAGAGAGGTTCCTTCAGTAGGTCATTATATATAGGACTAGCGCCACCTGGCATCTGGGCCACACGGCAGGCTTTTCTAGCAATACCTGACGGGGGACTGCCCACCCAACATCATGTGACCGACGTCAGCATGGCCATATATAGTGGACGGTCCCCACGCCCACCCTCCAGTTCTGCTGTTGGAGCCTGGAAGAGGCCTGACAGCAGGAGTAAACAGGATTTGGAGTCCCTGTGTATAAAATGAAAGGGGGGGATGAGGAAGGGAAAACTGTGACCTACTGAAGGAACCTCTCTCAAAGATCTACTGTTACGGTTAGTTCCTATGTAGCTGTACTATCTTACTTCGAGAGGGTTCCTTCAGTAGGTCATTACATATAAGACTGAATCCCAAGCAGTCCATCCACAGACAGACCAAGAGAAACAAGGGAGGAGGAGAAAAACAAACTCCAACAAAAACTGGGAACTAGAATGGACCCAGCCTAGGACAGAAGGCCCTGCTAGACAGTTAGGACAAAACCTGCCCTCTACCTAGAAGCAATGTCCAGACTATAATGTTTGGTAAAGGTATGGACAGAACTCCAAGTTGCTGCAGTGCAAATATCTGCTGCGGAAACGTTCCGGCAAAAAAGCGGTGAAAGCAGCCATGCCCCTGGTAGAGTGGCCTCTGATGGGACCCGACAGAGGTTTGTCGTACTTCTGGTAACAGTAACGGATACAGTTACCTAACCAATTGGAAAGGCACTGCTTCTAAACAGCTTTGCTCACTGACCTGGGGCCAAAGAAAACAAAAAGCTGATCACATTTACAGATATCCTTAGTTTGGTGTGTATAACACCTAAGGATCCGATGTACGTCCATG
Source organism: Neoceratodus forsteri (assembly GCA_016271365.2). Lineage (NCBI taxonomy): Eukaryota > Metazoa > Chordata > Ceratodontiformes > Ceratodontidae > Neoceratodus > Neoceratodus forsteri. Next base: position 182,064,323 of record JADMNL010000029.1, read on the forward strand.
GTGTGCAGGAGTGCCTCACCTCTGTTCGCAGGGGATGGACACCATCTTGGGTAAAAACTTAGGATTTGTCCTCAGGACCACCCGGTCCTTGTGGAAAATAAGATAAGGCTCTTTACATACTAGAGCCTGAAGCTCTGAAATCCTTCAAGCTGAAGTAACAGCAACCAAAAATAATCTCTTCCAAGAGAGGAAGCGTAAATCGCAGCTCATCGCTGGTTCAAATGGGGGGAGAGTAAGTTTCACCAACACAAATTTTAAATCCCAAGGGGGTGTAGGGCTGCAGATGGGGGGTTTCAGATGGAGTATCTCTTTCAGAAAGGTTTCTGAGACCTCCAGCTGAGCCACGGGTTTACCATCCACCAGCTCGTGGTACACCGAAATTGCCAAAAGGTGGACCTTCAAGGAAGAATACGACAAACCCGAGTCTGAAAGATGGAGAAGATATTCCATGACTTGCAGAACAGACAAGAAAATGGGTTCCAATTCTTGGAAGTCGCCCAAGTGGAAAAACGTTTCCACTTCATGGCATAAGTGGAATGAGTAGAGGGTTTTTCAAGCCTCTATTAGGAATTGAGCGACTCGAGAGGAGACCCTGAAGCGGGAAACCACTATGTCTGCAGGAGCCACACATGAAAATGCAGTGTCCTGAGCCCCGGATGAAGAAGATGACCTTGATCCTGGATCAGGAGGTGGTGAGTCACTGGAAGTGGAACCAGTGGTTCTCTCGATAGCTGTTGCCGCAGTGGGAACTAAATTTGCTTCTGCCAGAGAGGGGAGATGAGGATCATCCTCACCTTCTCTGCCAGAAACTTGAGGAGAATCCTCTGGAGAATGGGAAATGGAGGGAAGGCGTAAAAAAATGTCCCTGTCCAAGAGAGACAGCATGTTGTGCCAGAAAGCACCATGCCCTGGAATGAGCGAGCAAAAACTGGGAAGTTTTGCGTTGGAGTGGGAGATGAAGAGGTCGAGATCCAGACGCCCCCACTTTAGGAAGACAGATTATGCCACTTCCTGATTTAGTTCCCATTCATGATTTAGGGTCTGAGACCTGCTGAGACTGTCCATCAGCACATTTTGAATGCCTGGAATATGCACGGCCACTAGGGACAGATTGTGCTGTACCACCCACTTCCACATCCGCATCGCCTCCTTGCAAAGGGGGAACGAGCGAGTTCCTCCTTGCTTGTTGAGGTACCAAACTACTGACATACTGTCTGTCTGGACAAGCAGTGATTCCTTGGGAAGGAGGGTCTGAAAGGCCTGTAAGGTGTACAAGACCGCCCTCATCTCCAGAACACTGATGTGTAACAATGCTTCCAAGCTGGACCACAGTCCTTGTGCTTGGTGTTCCCCTAGGTGTGCTCCCCATCCCATGTTGGATGCATCCATAGTCAGAGATGCCGAGGGAGCCGGGCTCCTGAAAGGATGACCCAAGGAAAGGTTGCGGGGTCCCTCCACCACAGCAATTCTTTCTGAACTGCCGATGACACCAGGACCAGATGGTCTAGGTCAAACGGGAGTTGATCCCACTGCACCCACAAGGACCACTGAATAATCCTCATGTGTAGCCTTGCAAGGGGAATGGTGGGAATGGAGGCTGCCATTAGGCCAAGAAGTCGAAGGACCTCCCTGGCCGGGATGGTCCTGGACAAGGCCACTAAGGAAGCTTGATGGACCAGTGTCTCCACCCTGTCTGGAGAAAGGAAGACTCTGCATTGGACAGTATCCAGAACTGCCCCACTGAATTGAAGTCTCTGGGATGGTATCATGGATGATTTGGAAATACTGACAGTAATTCCCAGTTTGCCAAAAAGGTCTAGAGTAAAGGACAGAGCCTCCAGTAAGGATTCTCTGGAAGGGGCCGAGATCAGCCAATCGTCCAGGTAAGGGAAAACCACAATACCCTGGCGGTGTAGGAAAGACGCCACCTTTCCCAGGCACTTGGTGAACACCCAAGGTGCTGAAAACAGACCAAATGGGAAGGTCCAAAACTGGAAGTGCTCCCCCTGGAATAGGAGCCGCAGGCGGTGGTTGGGGAAGATCGGGATGTGCAGGTAAGCATCCTGCATGTCCAGAGCGCACTGCCAATGATTCTCCAAAAGAAGAGGGAGAAGGCTCTGGACCATCAGCATCCGGAACTTTTTGTATTCGCTGAACTGATTGAGACTGCTCAAGTCAAGGATGGGTCTCAAGTGTCCTGTCTTTTCTGGAACCAGTAAAAATTGGGAGTAAAACCCCTTCCCCTTTACCGGAGGGGAACGCTCTCTATTGCTTCATTGAGCAAGAGGCTTTGAATTTCTTCTTGAACAAGAACAGCCTGATCCCTGGAGTAGGAAGACCTTTTTGGTGGAGAGTCTGGTGGGATCCCCAGAAACTCTATGGTGTGTCCAGTGGACACCAGTTGCAGAACCCATGTATCAGAGGTTGCATCCTGCCAGTCCTGCACATGGTGGGTGAATCTCCACCCCCCACCAGCTCCTCATTGTGAGGCTGAGGAGGTGGCGGGGATAGGAAGTCAGGAGGCGGCAGGGCATTCAGGAAGAGGGCCTCCTGAGCGTCTCTGGTTTTTGGAGGTGGGGGGTTGCGGAACCCGTGGCCTTGCATTTTCCCTGGCGTCAAGCCGGGGCATGCTTCCTTTGCCTCCATGTCCTTTTCCAAAAGGGCTGCTGCTGCTGTCGAGTGCCCGATCGGTACATGAACCGCATTGATCTCAGGGTGAGGCTTCTATCCTGGAGATCAGTGATGATGTCTTTGGTATCGCTACCAAAAAGCATCAAGCCTGGGAAGGGGCGTCATGAATTGCAGACTGTACCTCATTGGCGAGGCCGGAAATGCAAAGCCAGGCATGCCGTCTTAAGGTGACAGCCATCGCCAATGCGTGGGCTACAAAGTCGATGGAGTCATGTGTAGCTCACAGAGCATGCCTACAGGAAACGTGTGAGAGGTGAAGATCCTTGGCAAGTTCCTCCTTGAGGCTCGAGGCATCCAGCCTGGTCAAGGTAGCTTTCTGGTATGACACCATATGGGCCACATAATTTAGGGACCAAAGCATGCATGTGGTTGAAGAATAAACCTTCTTACCGAACTGGTCCATCTGCCTTGACTCCTTGTCTGGAGAAGAGGTGCTCATGTGCTTGGGTGCAGACGAGCGGTCATGAGCAGTTGAAATTACGACAGAGTCTGCCTTTGGATGCACTTTAAGAAAAGGAGCTTCATTAGGCACCCGGTACACTCTGTCTGCTCCTCTTGGGGACAGCCGGGATGGAATGAGGCATCTACCAGACCGCAGAGGTGAGGTCCTGGTGAGGTCCAATCCAAGGAGGAATTGGTATCAGGGACAGAGACTCTAAGTCCAGGTGTTCGGCAAGCCTCTGTCGCATAGGGTCCGGATCCTCTGACTCCCAATCAAAAAAGTCTTTCATGGACCTCAAAAGGTCCAAAAAGACAGGGTTCTCCAGGGGGGACTTGGGGGAAACCTTGTCCTTTGGAACCTCAGGTTCGTCAGATGACTCCTCCAACGATTCATCAGCATCATCGTCTTCTGCCTCCTCATCCAGAAGGTCGCAAAGGTCCAGAAGAACAACAACGGTTTTATGGACCATCCCCAAGTCATGGACCGTGGATGGCAGAGAAGAACTCCTTGAGAACAGAGATCTGGGAGATCGCAGGTGTGGGAGCCTGCTTTCCAGATCTGAGACCAATTCCGAGCGAGCCCCCTGCCAAAAAGACTGAATTAAGGTCTTGAAGTCTGGCCTAGCCAGAGCTGGTGGAGGGGGCCGGGGAGGAGGTTGAGGCTGAGGGGGAGGAGGAAGAGGGGGATTACCGGGGGAGGTGGGTAATGATACCCCTGGTACCCCTGGAAATGGTAGCCCTGGTAGGGATTGTACCCAGGGTAATACTGTCCTGAAGTACTCCAATCAAGAGGAGGACCAGCCAGGTAGTGGTCCCCTGGATACCCTGAGGATTAATGAGGAACAGTCCAGGGTCTAGAATAAATAGCCCAGCGTCAGGGGATCTGATGGAGCGGGGACCCACGTTGGACCCGCCATCATATAAATCGGTGGCGGATCCAGCGTCAGGATAGCCAGCATCTGAGGTACTGATGTCGGGACCAGCACCATCCAATCCATTGCTGGAAGGGGATCTGGCATCGGAGGGGCCAGCGTCAGGACCGGACGAAAGGGACCCAATGGAGGGACCATGTCTGGCCCCTGAGCCGAGGGCTGGGGCAGATGACTGAGCCCGGACTCTCAAGTTGTCATCGGAGATTCTGGCATCAGATGAGGGTTTGACAAATCTGACGGTGGGATTGGGACCAGGATAGTTGCCAGATCAGGAGGTATCCTACCTGAAGGGAGAGGAGGGGCCTCCACCATAAGGCCTGATGGCTGAGGAGGAGGAGCCTCCTTCCCAGTGACCCCATCAGGGGAGTGTAGAACTGACTCAAAGGAATGGTCTTCAACATCATGGGTCTCTGCACTGTCCTTGCCTGAAGTACCCACCTGAGAAGGGGAGGGTACTGGTGGGGGAGAAGAAGGGAGAGGGGCAGTCTCCCTCTGGTTCATCTGGATGTCAGGTGAGGCACCTTTATACCCCGATGGGAGAACCACGCCTGAGTGGCTGTGGGAGATAGGCATCTTACCAGATGGAGCCGGGCGGGAGATGAGCCCCCGGTCGACTTATTGGCTATAGCCAGGTGGGTCCCTGAAGTCTGGGTAGCCGACTTACCGGCAGTCAGGCAGTCCCCGGAAGAGCCAGGGACTGACTTAGTGGCAGTAGCGGTGCAGCCGTCGGAGGAGCTCCTCCAATGGATGACTTACCAATGGACATTTTGTCCAACTTACTGTCAGAAGTCTTCGCTTTAAGCGGCGGCTTGGAAGCGGCCTTGCTTGTTGAGAACTGAGAGACCTCTGGCTGGACCTCCGTGGAGCGCTTCAGCTCCCGGGATTTCTTCTTGCGGTACTCTTTCTTTGAAGGAGAAGATTTCTCTGATGCGGACTCTCGGATCCAGTCCATTTGCTTTTCTAAAGAAGCAAGGTGGACTTTTAAAAGGTGGGCCTCCAAAGCCTGCTGTCTCCACTTTCTGGTGGCCTCATTGAAAGGCTGGCATGCCAGGCAGGATGAGACAGGGTGGACTGGGTCCAGGCAGTTCATGCACTTGAGATGGCCATCCTTATGAGGTATTTGTGTGCCGCAGGATGAGCATGTCTTCTTAGGCGAAGACATAAGCTAAGAATTTGAAAAGATATTAAAAAAATATCGAGGGAAAGATCTGATGCAAGAACTATTCACGACGATTGCTAATGGAAGTCTGCAATGCGACTGACATGAGGCGACTGTGGGAAAGAACTAGAGGGCGGGCATGGGGACTGCCCACTATATACAGCCACACCGATGTCAGTCACGTGACGTCGGGTGGGCGGTCCCCCATCAGGAATTGCTAGAAAAGTCTGCCGTGAGGCCCAGATGCCAGGTGGCACTAGTCCTATATGTAATGACCTACTGAAGGAACCCTCTCAAAGTAAGGACCAGCTGATCTTTTTTTTAAATGATCCGTAAGCCCCCCCCCACACATTTAATTTTTTTAATTTTAAAGTTCCAAGTTTACAGGATAAGCTCTATGAGAAACAAGACTCGTTTGAAGAATGTCCTAAGTCATAAAACATTACATACCATAAAAGGTCACAGTTTGCTCATGTACAAAGGACTTTAGCAGTGGTTGTTTCACAGTTATGCTCTGCGTATTCTTCCTAGAGGAAGGGACTGTAAATCATTAGACTGAGAAGGTGGTTGCCAGATCTCTTCCCCTTCCCCTTCCTGGTCCACTTTTGGCTACAGCTCCACTCCTGTGCCACCCCCGTGCTCTGACGTTCTGTGACTTGTGACGTGACCATCTGCAAAGCACAGGGTGTACTCTATTAGTAGCAATGAGAGTGTGGTTTCCATGTTTTTTTTTTATATTGTAGTGGTCCACTGAGTTTAAATCAATACCACCACTCAGCTAATAAGGCTCTCATTAGATGAGCGGTGTATTGATTTTTAACCCATTGAGCTGCTGCAATATCTTAAAAAAGCCATGCAAACCGCACTCCTATTGCTATCAATAGAGTGTGCCCCCCGTGCTCTACAAACTGTTGTCTCAGAACATCAGAGCAGGGGGGCAGCATGGGGCCGTAGCTGTAGACAAACTGGACCAGGAAGGGGAAAGGGAAGGGATCTGATGACCAGTTCCTCAATATGAGGACTTACGATCCCTTCCCCTAGGTAAAGTATGCAGAGCGAAATTGTGCAACAAGGACTAGTGGAAGTTCTTAGTAGGTAAGCAAGCTGTTGATGGGGCTTGTGGATGGCACCAAAACTGGTGTTCTTTAATTATTTCATGATGGTAAGGGACCGGGAACTTTAAAACACATCAAAGTCCCATATTGAAGTTCAGGAGTGAAAGAAAATGAAAATAAAAATGGGTATATGGATGTTGTCAGCTGTAACCCCTAGGTGGCGCTATCCCAAAGGCTACTACCCCTGCCTGCTTGGCTAGTAGCAGGTTAAGGGGCCTCAGTTCTGAAACGGGTGCTTCCATCTGGAGGTCAGGGTTGGTAGTGGTCAAGCTAACCTGGGCACAGCCCTCCGGGACACTGTAACCCCCCTCCTTCCCCTCTAGTGGCCTGAACACTGTACAATAACCACTTTCACAATACCTCTGGTACACCACACAAGTACCCACACTGTTTTCATTTACCACCAGAGCTGGTTCCTCTGGCTTGACCTGGGGAAGCCCTGTAAAACAAGGTTATGCACAGCAAATAGCAACAGCACAGTACTTTGAGCACAAACTGGAATCACGTCAGATTACATGCAGAAAAAGTTAGATCTGATTTATTCAGGGGACTTGAACAAGGGAGGGGCAAAATCAGGTTAATTAGCTTAAAGGTTATATCAATCAAGCAGTTATGCATGCGCTTTGAGTCCCCCCACACAGTAACACCTCTGGGTACCCAGGCGGAGAAGAGATGGGATAGCCAGGACCAGGGCCGGATTAAGGGGGGGACAAATGGGGCAAATGCCCCAGGCCCCCCACCATAGACTGGCCCCCAGTAGTCGGACAGAGAGAACTTTTAGTAGGTAGACTGGTGGTTTGTAAATCATGCCACTCTCCCCTCGGCACAAGAAAGCGGAAAGCAAGCGAAATAACCTCCCCATATAGGCCTCCAGCAGCTTGTTCCTTAAAACGCTGTGAAGCAGCGTGACTTTGAAGAAGCACATTTGTTAAATAAAATTAAAAAACACACAAGCCCCTGCCACAGATAGGCCCCCCAGCAAGCCTACATTGCAGATTTCTCTGATCCCCTTCCCTCGGGTGGTACAGTACTGGTAAGGATTTGAAATAAATCATGCCTCCCCGCATGAGTCAAGCGTGAATCAAACCCCGGAGCTTGCTCCATAAAACAAAACAAAAAAAAAATGACTTTGGGAGAGGCTTTCTTTAATTAAAAGAAAACAAAAACACAAGCCCCCTGGACCCTCTTGCTACAGATAGGCCCCCTGGCAAGCCAACATTGCAGATGATTTCTCTCGTTCCCTCCCCACCTTCCTCCTCCGTTATTTGTAGCCTGCAGCTAGGGTTGGGTGACTTGCTAGAAAAACAAACTGGCACTGTGTGGCACAAGAAGTGAAGAAGGCTAACTATGCAAGCACCGTGATCTACCTCCTTAGGATACTGACAGGTTTTAAATTTTGTTGAGTCTGGGACTGGACTGGACCGTTGCAAGTTGCGACCAGACCTGGGCTGCCGCTGCATGTCTGACGGCGTCGGACCAGGAGCTTTGCATACAATCCATTGGGGCAGCATTTTTAAACCACTCTTTCTTGGTGGTTTTTGAGGCTCAGCATGCACTTTGCCAGCGGCAGCACCTGCACTCGCTATCTGTACGCCACGGCCACTCTATCGCTAGCAGCATGATTAACCGATGCACTGCCCTAAACTGCCTGCTGCTGCTAAACTAAGGAGTTTCAAAGGGAGCGCTAAGCAACAGCAGACAGCTTGAGTTCAGTAAGTGGCTTAGAAAGTTGCTATCCGTATTTTATTTTTATGCTGAGATAATTGATCTGAGCTTGTTCAAAGAAGAGATAAAGGGACGTGGGTGTGTGTGTATACATGCATGGATACTCTAAGTCTGAAATAAATGGAATTAATCATTCCTTTGATATCCCATGAGCAGATAAAGGTATGACATCAGTCTGTTTATTTGGAGTCATAGCATTTGTACATTGGAACTGCACACTTCTGTACAATGGGTACATACAGTAACTTACTGTTGTTTGGAGTAGGATGCATACCTCTCAGTAAAGCACTGTTTATTTTTGTTTAATTTATTTCCTTAAAATAAACTTGTGATTAAAGAGGTTATAAAAGATTACTTTGCTTTTCTGAACAGGGTCTAGAGGTGACTTCAATAAATACTCAAAACTCACCACAGAGCATCTAGACCCCCAGAGCATCTGGAGCCTAGCGGCCTTCATGTCTTGTACAGTACAATAAATATAACATTACAGACTATGACAACATGACAGGGTGTTGTACTTCAAGTTACTTTTTTCTCCTGTGAATAATGGGGGTAGTCTCCCCATACGGTGGTTGTTATGGTTAATAAACAATGTGCTCAGTAAATGTTGCGCAAAATAAAACATTTTGGTATGAAAAGTTGGGCGCTTTACATGGCCACCCAAGTTGTGAGTGTCCCAGGCCCCCCTAAGGCTTGATCTGGCCCTGGCCAGGACTGTTGCCCGGGGTTGCAGCTGGTTGGGGCCCTGTAATAGAAAACACAACATGCACAGTACACAATATTTGTAATCCGGAGCCAGAGGGCTCTGCTTGTAAAGGAAATGAAACAACAAGACAATCAGATGACACACTCAGATTAACCTGTTGTAGCAGGGAGTTACCCTGGTATTTACTCACGATACCCAAGACTGGGCACAGGCTGGATGAAAATTGAGACTGCAGGTGGTTGATCTGGAATGCCAGGAGAAGCAGGGCCCACATGAGTCGCAGAGGCGCCATTCTTGTTCAAGTGTGGAGCAGGGGGCCGATTCCCAGGCAGGTCTCTCGTCGATGGCTTCTCTGTGCAGTGGGTAGTCTGGCTGGGCCAGTCTGGCAAGGCCCAGACCGCATGGAGACAAATTCAGATGCAGTACGTTTTGGGCTGGATACAGCTTCCAGCAAGCAGAACACAGTTCAAACAGTGAGGAACTAACTCACAACCCACTAACAGCTCATAGCACATTTACATGTATGGGAATTCTACTGTACCAGGCAAAGCGCTCCCCGGTCACAATCGCAAAGTCTCTGCACACGCCGGGAGCTTTGGGGTAGCTGGCACTCCTGACAGGCTGATTGCATTCAGCAAAATCTTCGGTCTTCTTCAGGTTGAGCCTCGCCCACTTCAGTAGCTTACTTTAGTCACACAAATTTGGATTTAGTCCAAACTAATTATCTTCTCTCTCTCTCTCTCCCTCTCAGGAGCAGCAACAGACATGCAAACCAAAAACTCAGCACTTTCACAGTTTTCCTAGGCGAATCCACTCAGGATTGCTGCCCAAAATACACTTGAGCTCTTCTCATTTCACTTCCCAGCATAGATCTAACTGAAAACTGCAAGCCGCCTGAGACTTCCCCAAGATCCAAAAGGTTTGGTTGGCTGATTTCGCTGTCAGTCAAAGTAAGAGCTCCCCCTTCAGTTGCAAAAAAGGCGCAAAAAGTCAAAACTACTATTCCTACAGATTTTGACTTCAGACAGCTCCTGTAGTCTGGCTACATTTTAGGTCCCACCAGAACTGATTGGTCCAATTTGCAGTCCAGGACCAAGATAGTGGAAACAAAATAAAACAGTCCTTGCTACAAAGAAAGCAGGTTAAACAAACTACATTATCATTATCACTCTGAATGATTTTCAGCAAATAGTTACATCTTTCAACAGAGGTCCCTCTCAGATTACTTAGGCTGCAATCAGGCAGCTCTTAAAGAGACAGTACACAGAGGCTATACAGGCTCTGGTAATCACATTTAAACTGCTAAAATGCAGGACACCAGCCTGGCAGTGAGCATTTAGGCAAGCTCAAAGAAGACTTTTTGGGAACCCCCATTTATAGGGGAGTTACACAGAAAAAAATGTTTTTTATTTATTTGGTAATTCGGATACATCCTTTGAGTATACACTCTTTTTCAAAGGTTCCATGTCAGGATGTAAAACAGTAGAGACATAACAAAAACTTGACAGTTAACACAAAACATAAGATTGCTATGAAATACAGAAAATAGATAAATAATGCATTTGAGTAACCTAGACAACTGAAATTAAACAGCAGGAGGAGATTCCCAATTTGCAACATACTGCACAGCTGCCCCAGGGGGGCCTGGCAAGGTAGAGTATCGGAAAGGGTAGGAGAAAGAAAGGGGGGAGAGTGCGAACAAGGGGTAGATTAGAGAGAGAGAGGGATTGGGAGAAGGAGAATATTGAGAGTAAGTGGAAAGGGGAGTGTTGGGGGGTATGGAGGGGAGGGAGTTCATCGGATCATAGGATGTATACAAGTTTGGTGAGCAGGGCTGCCCTTCATGAACTCGCCACCAATATTATTGGTGAAAATTAAATTTTACATCCCCCACATGTAAGTTCAAATTATTTTTTTTAAACTTTCGGTCTTCATTGGATTTTCTTACAATGTAACCACACACATACACACTATACCGAAATAGAACACAGATTCCATTAACAAACAGAGACAATACATAAACTAGTACATAACTTATTTTTAACTACAGAGCACTTCCAAAATGAATTCAGTAGATTTCTATTTAAACCTGGGGTACATCACAAAGGAGGGAAGGAAAGCGGGTCCCCAGAGAGGCCATGCCACCCAAGAAACCTGTGTGGAGATGGAAGGTCCCCCCAAAGGACAAGGGGGGGCAGTACAGGGCAAGCAATGGGAGAGAAAACCAACCATGGTTCACCCACCTGCCCTTTGCACTCCTAACGTACAAATTCAGGATTAGTCAGGCCCATTTATAAGACCCATCTTCTCCATATTAATTCAAATTGGGTCTGACTTTTATTAAGAGTTGCTGTTAGGGCCTCAGCCCGATATATAGAAATCATTACTTTGTGCCATTGAGCTATTGTTGGTCTCTTATGAGTAAGCCACAGACTGGTTGTCACCTTCTGTCCTGCTAATAGAGCATATTTAAGTAGTCTCCCAGTATTTGGGTCCCTATAGCCTTCCGGGGCATCAAATAGGAAAAACAGAAATGTTGTTAGTTTAAGATCTGGGTCAAAAATCAATTGCAAGGCTAACTCCAGTTCCCCAAGATACTCCACCAACTTCTGATATTCCCACATTACATGATGTAAGGCTGCCGGTGCAATTCTGCAACCCCTCCACCATGCAGCGGTGCGAACCCCCTAATATTTGACTTGAATTGCTGGGGTCTGAAAAAACCTAATAGGCATTTTCCATGAGAATTCACTCTCCACCCAGTATGTGATATCCCCCAGTGCAATCATTTTTGTGTCCAGGCCCATATCTCAGCCTGTATCTGCATGCCCATATCCCAAGACTTTGCAGTACGGATGGATTCGGTGTTATCACCCTTCCAAGCAAGGAGTGCTTGATAGAGATATGAGATTATGTGAGTGCAGGGGGCCTTATTCTCTACCGCAGCCTTGAGGATACACAGTATCTGGGGGGGGGGGTTATCTCCTCCCTGCCCAGTTCGTAATGTTAGAATATAGTCTCTAAATTGAAAATATCTGAATCTACCTTTCCAGGATAGATACTCCATTGACTAGAGACCTACTGATCTTAATTTCGATTTATAATCTAGGCTCTTGACAGCACAAACTTTTTTTGTTGCTTTTCACTGGACTTTTTCAATACGTTTTTTATTTTTAATTAGATGGGGAGCTACAACTGAGAATCAATACTCCAGGTGTGGTCTAACAAGGCTTGCATACGGAGGAAGTGCTGAAAAAAATGACAAGATGACTAACAAATACTGCTGCTTAAACACGTATCTATCTCAGTGTCCTCCACATACACTTTTATTTAATACCTTTAATTGTATTAAGAACATTTCAGCCATCAGCCCCCTAAATGTCCTTGTTGCAAAAGCTTCTGCAGGTAACAATAAGCAATTACATATTTGCAGTCATAAATATTGTTGCCACTGGAGGGAGCAAGAGAATCGGTTTACCTCATAAAAACAATACAGCTGTTTTCATTCTCACGGAGCCAAAATGAAAAAATATACATTTTGCTTACTGGCAGGTTTCAGTATCACGAGGCAGCCAAGACAGGTTAACAGGTGTGGGGGGAAGAGTGGAGGGAGACATAAAATCATAAAGGGATTACCAGTTGTGACACTTATCATTTTAAGTCCTGGACTCTATCTTGTTTGCCATCTCCCTGAATGACTGCCTAAAAGTCTTCTCCTCTGTGTACTTTCCCTTATAGGGAGGGATTTTGACAATAGTAGACGTGAGGTCATTCTGCTGCTGTACAAATCCCTGGTAAGGCCTCATCTATAGTACTGTGTCCTGTTCTGGATCCCTCACCTGAAGAAGGACGTTGACAGTCTAGAGTCGGTACAGCAAAGGGTCACCAAGATGATTTAGGGCCAGTGAAACATATCTTGTGAGGAGCTGCTAAAGACCCTAAACATGTACTTGCTAGAGGCCAGGAGGAAGTGGGAGGACATGACTGAAATATATGTTTGTCTGGGGTATAAACAAGGTAAAGAGTGGGGACCTAGTTGTAAGAAATAGGGATGCAGTCATTAGAGGGCATGACTTAAGGTTAGCTGTGGGCAAATCCTGGAGGAACTTGGGACAGTTTGTTTTTCTCTATATTGTATCTATGCCCCTGGGAGATGGCAGGTGGCTCCGGCCCTCCCTTGGAGGGCTCGCATCCGTCCTGACCCGCAACCTCATCACCAGGACCGCAGATGGAGCTTCAAGGAGCCTGCCAGATCCATTTTTCGAATCCCCCCCTTGCTACAGCTGCATGTACATGTGGAGCATGTGCACGCTGCAGTTCCATAGCACCCTCCCTGTGTGCCACCCAACCACCTGCACTACCCTTAGGCCTCCACCTGGGGACAGTGGAACTGCTGGGGGTGACGTGGTCCCTCCCCAGGAGAGTTGCCAAGCAACTGCTCAAGCCTGCTTCTGCCCCCGATGACCCCAATGACCCAGACTCGTTTCCCGAACCCAGGTCACCGATGTAGTGCCAAGGTGTGGTGTCCAGCTCTTCAACCCTCGGCACCACCGGGACGGCCTGAGGAAGTTTTACTTCACTGAACGGTTGGTGGCACTGACAAACAGACTGCTGGCAGTGGAGCGGTGTGGGCAGCTACCATTAACAGGTTGAAACACAGTTGGGATAGGGCAGGAGGACTCAAAGTCTCAAAGTAGAGCAGCAAGGGTTTGAGGTGTGGAGTAGCTGGGAGGGGCAACCAGGACAACAGATCGGTTGGGTGGGGTAATACAGTTAGGGCAGACTCGATAGACCTTTGGTCTCCTTCATCTGTTAAATTCCACGTTTCTATATAAGCGGATGTCACAGTGTCTTCCAGTCACAGCCCCTGAGCTCTAAGGATGATCGTCAGTGTCTTTCATTTTCCCTCCCCTGCCTACTCACTCTGGAAATCAGCCTCCTGCTTTTATAAATCACTCGTTTTCAAAATTTCTGTTAGGCAAGCCTCCTTTTCCTAGAGGCTTCCCCATCCTTGGAATAACCATGCACTCACCCCCCCCAACCGCTATTTCTTCCTCTCCCTTTTCCCTGAAGGTCTGATCCATGAGCTCACAGACAGTCCACTCTGGCTCCCATAATTAGTTTCCTCTCCCACTGGTGTCCTGTGCTTGTCCCCCCACTACCTCTCTTTTCACCTGCCATTGCCCCCCACCTCAACTTCTGGCTGCTCCTTTCCCCATCCCCCAATATCTGGGTTTGTATATGGAGCTTATAATTATTTCCCTGTTTTTACACTGCCACCCTATTTTTTTTCCATCTTTGTTAACTTGTGTATCCCTGGCAGCACTTTATAAAGTTTGTGCCTGGGTAGTTACGATGGCACAGAAAAACTAGATCACTGATTTAGCGAAAACAAAAGTCAAAACATATCAGAATATTGGATGAACAAAAACAAGGTGCTGCGTCAGCATGTGGTCTGAAAGCAAAGCAAAATGGTAATATTAAATGCATGCTGAAAATTGAAAATAGAGTTAAAAACCGAAGTTTCAACCTTAAGTCTTCTTCAGGAAATAAAAGTTAGAAAGATAGCCTACCTGGGCACTGTTTGCTCACCTGGCAAAAAATGTTCTAAATAAATAACTATTGTCCCGATGGCTTGAAATGAAAGTCCAGTGTATTTCAGGTCAATTAGTCGACCTTGCTATGAGAGACCCGGGGGTCAGGGGGAGTGCAGATGATCAGGACCCAAAGTGTCTTTTAACGTGGATCTCTTTTGATGTCTTTTACCATCAATTCAAACACGCAGGACTGATTACTAATAGACATGTTTTTCTTTGGACACTATGATGCTCTGGACTTTCTACCTGTGAGGAACCATGCTTACAGATGTTATTCCAGGCCTCATGTCCAAAACTATTGTAACCATTCGCTCTGTATGTATGACACCTCTCTGTGCTGGTATACACCTTGCTTTGTTTTCACCTGAAGGGGTCTGATGCCAAATAAATACGGAGTCTGTAACTGTGTTTTCATCAGAGGAATGTTTCCATTCCATCTGTGGGACCAGGCGATGGCACCCCACTGAGCCCAACAGGCCAGCCTGGTTACAGAGAAGCTGTCATTGCACCACACAGGGCCCCCGACACTCCAGCCAGATCAAAGGGACCCCCTTAGCAGTCGGCCCAGTGTCGTGGAGGGCTGGGGAGCTGGGCACCTCACCTCCTGCCACATCGGTGACCTGATTTGGAAACAAACGTGGGTTGCTCAATAGCAGGCCAGGGGAGGAACGATTGAGTGTCTCCAGGGCAGCACTCCTGGCTTGGGAAGGGAGAGACTTACAGCATCCCACTGGTCATCTGTCACCTGGAGAAATTCAGGCAGCAGTGCAGTAGGGTCATGCCTGCAGAGGGACAGCATACAAGATGCCATAGGGGCATCTCCATGGAGGTGGAGTAGAAACATAGCATCTATGGCATGTGCGGCCATTCTTGGGGTGAAAAAGTGGATAAACCCCCAGCTGCAGGATGACCCCTGACCCCCCATACACAGGTTCCACACTGGCAAATAGGCACCTCCAAAGGGACCCTCTGACTGAAGGTGAGAAGGAACGAGAAGTCCTGGAGAAGCCAGGTGAAGGGGCTGGAGAAGTTGTCAAGTGGGGGGGGGTGACTGGGCAGCTAAAGGTGGAAAAACAAAGGACTGAAGAAAACAAAACTTTGGTTCATCAGAACAACCTGGCCCCAAACTCTTGCCTGACCCACAGTGAATCGGGTGGCAAATATTTATAGGAACAAGAAACCAGTACAGGGAAACAGCCCAAGTGTCCATCATCACAAGAGTTTCTGGACCTCCCTGTGGGATCATCTTAAGGTGGCTTCTCGCTGTGAATGTCCTAAGCCTCCTTAGCCTCCCGGTGTCCACTGGTGCCGGCTTCTTCTCTCCTGCTCTGGCGTCACCACTCTTGCGCTATGTCCTCGTCCAAATCCCCCCTCCCTTGCTTGACCGACGCTATGATGTTACTATGCTCATAATCCTCACCAGCCCTGTTGGTCATTGAATTTATCTCTAACTTATACCTTGCCCCAGCACTGTATCTGGGTGTACCTTCCACGTAAATGTAAAAACTGTAAAAATTGTCTTTTCTCCTGTTTTTGTACCTGAATGTATTCGTCTGAACCAATTACTGTATCAATGTACCTGTTGTACCCTTTTGTACTCTCCCGGGTCGTTCCTGAAAATAGGCATAAAACTTGTCTAGTGTACTTACCCGGTAAACAAAAACTAAATAAATAAATAAATGTTCGACTTCTGCAATTTAGACAGCTGCCACATTTAATATTAAGTCAAATATTGAAAACTTCAAGGACTCACCCCCTCTGAAGCAACTAAGTGCAGTATCATTAAAGATAAAATTAAAGTGCAGTAAAGATGTTCCAGGACTAGAGGGCATGTGATGAAGTTGGAGGGAGGACGATTCAGAGAAAACGTGAGGAAGAATTTCTTCACAGAACGGGTGGTGGACAAGTGGAACAACCTGCCAGAGGAAGTGGTGGGGCTGAAACAATCACGGGATTTAAGAATGCATGGGATAGACATAAAGGAATTCTGGAGGTCAGGGGTAAGGGGCAACAGACTTCTTGGAAAACATAAACTGAACTTACAAGCTCAAATGGGTAGACTGGGTGGGCCATAGGCCCTTATCTGCCGACACTGTCTATGTATCTATGTATCTATGTATCAGGAACATTATGGTCCATGAAGAACTGATCCAGCTTGAGTTTAAAAGATTCAACACCACTTGCCCTGCTTCCTTTGAGAGCTCCTTGCAAATGTTTAACACTCTTTGTGTGAAAAGGCTTCCTCACATTCACCCTAAGGTGGAAAAAGAAATGGGCAGACTGGATGGGCCTTGCAGTCCTTATCTGCTGTCAACTTCTATGTTTCTATGTAACTTTACCCCATACACACACACACACGAACACGCCACCCTTCTAAACACAAAAAAAGGGGGGTATGCCCTCTAGTTCTGTAATTTAAGCTAGGATTTTGGTAGGAATTTGACACAAAATAATATACTTCCCTGCTATGTTGCTCACAGCAGTCTGATAGAGAGGCGGAAATTTGCTAAACCTGCCCAAGATTCCCCAGCAAGGCTATCTGCATGACAGGGAGATATATGGCTTTAATTAAGCAAACCCTGGCACGGGCAGCAATAAATAAAATAAAAAAAAAAGACTTGACCTTGAACTGCTGTCTGCTGTGATTTACAGGCCCTGGACAGTGAGGGCGATGGCAGATTGCATCCTCTTCCCACTTAAGCAAAGAAAAGTGAGAGGGGGACATGCAAGAGAGAGATGGCAGAAAATGGCAGTGCAGTCACCATTTACAGGTACTATGCATGGCAGGATTTGAAGAGTCTAATTATAGATCCTCAGATAGCATATGTCGTTTAGTCTATTTCAATACCCAACCCCCCGCCAGGACATATGGAAAATTAATTCCACTTTTCAAATACTACTCTTGTTACGTAACAACACATGCTAAACTCTGCCACTTCCTTCCTGTCTATTTTCAACACTGGTTGCCCCTGGAAACACTGTAAACATGTACTGTGCTTTATTTCTGAACAGAGCCAACTGTGCCTGTTTTGTATCGGCCTTAAAGGGACATACATCAAACGCCACCCCCATGGGCCAGTTTTTAGGCTCAGCCCTTTTAAACTAAAGAGCGAGGGAGTAGGGGTCGAATGTGTCTTAAATGCAGAATTTAACTCTACATTTAAGACCTCTGAAGAAGAGCTGGTCTGTTGGTGCAGCAGTAGGGTTACCACTCGAGACCGCTAGTGACCAGGTTCGAAAATAAGCACTGGTTGTCTAGGGCCAGTTAGTGAAGGTAGAAGACAGTGTTCCAGGGGCAGCTCTTCTCCTCTGGGTGAGGTGAGGGAGGCGTCGGGGAGCAGGACCTGGAGGTACAGTGAACAATATGTAAAGTAGTACAGCAATAGAATTCAAGTTTAAAGGGAAACAGCACAAAGGGCCCCGCACTCAAGAGTGGGGCTGGTCCCAATGTGCACTTTGTGTGCAAAAACAGTTTGGTTTAATTACTGTTTAATGTAGTATAGTAGACTGTATCATACTAATTTTGTTTCTGTCTAAGCTGACATGACATCTTCTGTTACTACAAATCCCAGGATCCCTTGCAGCTGGCATCACAGCAGTGGGAGATAAAATAGCCTGCAGTGCATGTTAGAGTTTATATAATCTCTGATCTGAGGTTCTGCGGTTCTGATTTTCTCCAGGTGCTAAACATAGTCCTCTGTGATTGTACTTAGCCCAGGGAGAACAGTGGGACCAGCAAACAAAAGATCATTGAAACAAAGATTTTGTCTGCAGAAAAGGACCTTCAGGCCCATAAAGTCTGCTCCTCGTCTCTGCCTATTCCATCACCATAGACCCTATCTGGTCAAAGGAGTCATTCCTACCTTCCATTCCTCTAATATGAGGAGGCAGTATGGCGCAGTGGTTTAAGACTCTGAGCTGCAAATCTGGAGACCTGGGTTTGAATCCCACAGCCCCCACTTGCATACTGTGTGACTCTGAGCAAGTCACTTAACTTCCTCGTGCTCCCAGGTTGCACCTGTAAACAAGCTTTCAGCTTAGTGTGTCTCACCTGGTAAAATAATTGATAATATGCCCCTGTCCCTATCTCCACGCATGCTTGAAGCTCCTATAGTGTTTGCCCCCACCACCTCCTCTAGCAGGATGTTCCAGTCATCCACCACCCTTTTCATGAAGAAGTATTTCTACACGTCTCTTAAACTTCCCCCTCTTAGCTTCATTGCATGCTCCCTTGTTCTAGTGCCTTCCTTTCTCTGAAATAGACCCTACACAAGCACTCTGTTCACTCCAGCGAGGTACTTATAGGTTTCAGTCATATCCCTTCTCGCTTTCCTTTCTTCCAGGGAATACATATTGAGTTCATGCAGCCTTTCCTCATATGGTGTTTTGTGAACACCATCACCATTCTGGTTGCCTTCCTCTGTACCGTCTCCACCCTTTCAATGTCCTTATGGAGGTGCAGCCCCCAGAACTGGACACAGTACTCCAGGTGGGACCTCACCAGTGAGCGATACAACGGCAGTATCACCTCCCTCCTCACACTAGAATTTCCTCTCCTAGTGCACCCCAACACCCTGCTACCCTTTCTCACTGCTTTGTCACATTGTCCAGCTACCCTGAGGGCATCAGATATGATGACCCCTAGGTCTCTTTCTTGCTTGGTGACTGTAAGCTCCACTCCCCCATCTTATACACAGCCCCTGGGTTCCGCTGCCCTAAGTGCATAACCTTGCACTTTTTTGCACTGAAGTCCAGCTGCCACCCCCTAGATCATTCCTCTTGTTTCCTCAGACCCATTTGCATTCTCCCCACCCCTTTACTGAGTGACAACCTTATTCCAGATTTTTGTATCAGCTGCAAGGAGACACACCTCACTCTCAAGCCTCCTCTGCAATGTTACTTATGGAGACATAGAAGAAGACTGGTCCTGGCACCGAAGGCTCTGGCACCCCAACAGTCACTCTCATAACCTGAGTGGCTACCGTTAACCACCACCCTTTGCCTCCGATCCCTTAACTAGTTTGATCCCCAACTTGTCACTTTCTCCCCCAACCCCAGGCTGCTTAGTTTCTTAACTAGTCTCCTCTGGGGCACAGTGTTGAAAGCCCTACTGAAGTCCAGACAGGCCATGTCCACTGCTCTCCCTTGAGCTACCTCCCTGATAACCCAATCAGAGAAATCTATGAGATTAGTTTGACATGACCTCCCACCTGTGAAAACAGTGGTCCTGCAGCCCTTTTGCCTCCAGGTGCTCCACAAGCCTCTCCTTCAGTAGTGCCTGCATTAACTTCCCCATCACTGATGCGAAACTGACTGGTCTGTAGCTGCTAACACCTCCCTACTGCTGGTTTTTTTTTGCAGGGGGACCACCCTGGCCCTCCTCCAGTCCTCTGGAATCTCCCCATCTCCACTGAGGTGCTGCAAAGTGCTGCCAGAGGGGCAGCCAGCACCGTGCTCAGTTTGTTTAGGACACTTGGATAAATCCCATCCGGCCCCACTGCCTTATTCTCCTTTAAGGCTTCCAATCCCTTCCGGACTCTCTCCACCGAAAATGTACTTGTATCTACTCCCCCTTCTCCCTGCGGCATGCTGGTCTGTCCTCCATCCTCTACTTTGAAGACTGAGCAGAAGTAATCATTTAGTATTTCTGCTTTCTCTTGATCTTCCTCTGCATAGTCCCCCCGCACTCCTGATTCTCACTATCCCTCGCCTTGTTGTCTTCTTTTCACCCCTTTTTTGACCTCTTTAGCTATCCTTTCTTCTGTTAATGCCTTAGATGCCCTCACCCTCCTTCCTGCCTCCCCAGATATGCCTCCCTGTCTTCATCCTTCCAGGACTCCTTGTACTTTCTAAATGTTGTTTTCTTCTCCTTCACTGCCTCTACCACCTCTTTAGAGAGCCATAGTGGCCTCTTCCTGGGCGATACCTTCCTTAATTTTTCTCCCTTGAGCATCCACTCCCCTCTGCTTCCTCTCCCCCCCAACTTCAAGGCATTCTCTGAGGCAAATCCCCATCTTTAAAATCTGCCCTCCTGAAGTACAGGACCCTCGTGTTAGTGTGTGTCCTTTCCTGTCCTATACATATGCCAAACCACACTGTACAGTGATCACTTGTACCCACAGGACTATCCACTGTGACATCAGCCATGCTGTTTCTGTTTATAAGTACTACATCCAGCACTGCCCATCCCCAATGGGTTCCAAAACTAGCTGCCTGAGAAATGCCCCTTCTAAGGAGTCCAGGATGGCCCTACCTCTTGATGTAGCTGAAGCAAGGTTGCCCCACTCTACCTCCGACAGATTAAAGACCCCGTTATGAAAACTTCCCCCTTGCTGGTTACTTTGCTAATGGCTTCCCCCAGGGTGCTGTCTCAATCCTCCTCAAGTTGGAGGCCTGTACACCACCACTGTGTGAAAAATGGCCCCCGACCTTGTCTCTGGTCTAATCCACAGTACTTCCAACACTTCATTGTCCCTCTGTTGCCCCTGTATCTCAGTGACCCTTACACCTTCCTTCACATATAAAGCAACCCCTCCACCTTTTCTCCCTGAGCTGTCCTTCCAGAACATAGTGTAGCACGGGATAGCCACTTCCCAGCTGTGGTCAGCAATTTTGTTTCCCAAACTCCTTGCAATGGCACATATGAGTCTCCATTCTCTTTGTCCCTCTCTCCCTCTAACCTGCCTCCCCTTTCTGCCCCCCTTGCCCCCTCTGTTACCCCAGTTCTGTCCTCCCCTTACAAGCTTATATAAACTTTAACATGCGCTGCAGGCTACTGAATCTCCCACTGCTGCCTACTGCTCTGCTGCTCAGCTGTAGGGGATTCTGCGATTTGTAGTTACAGAAAATGTCAGCCTAGAAGTAAACAAAATTAGTCTAATACACTCTACCACACTACAGTAAACAGTAAGTAAACAAAAATGTTTTTGTACACAAAGTGCACACTGAGATCAGCCCACACTTGAGTGTGGGGCTCTTTGTGCTGACTGTTCCCCTTTAAGTGGGAGGCAGTATAGCATGGCACTGCATGTTGTTAGCATATAACATGTTGCCACATATTAGCATGTAACATGTTACTATACATGTGTAGACTGTAGCATGGTACTGCATATTGTTAGCATATAACATGTTGCCACATATTAGCATGTAGCATGTTACTATACATTTGTAGATTGTTGCATGGTACTGCATGTTGTTAGCATATAATGTCTTACAACATATTAACATGTAACAATTACTATACATTTGTAGAATGTAGCACGGTATGCCATGTTGTTAGCATATAATATGTTACCACAAATTAGCATGTAACACGTTACTATACATTTGTAGATTGTAGCATGGTATGCATGTTGTTAGCATATAATATATTGCCACATATCCTCGACCTACTCCCCCGCTTCCATCTGCTGAACCACGCCTTCCCACCCCACGAATCTCAATGTAACTAAATATGTATTCACTCAATACTACTGTATTCTACACCTATGTAAGTATTCAATGTAACTAATCCTGGGTCGCCCCTGAAAAAGGGATCTCTGGTCTCAGTGGGCTTACCCGGTTACCAAAATCTAAATAAATAAATAAATGTAACATGTTACTATACGTGTGTAGACTTTTGCATGGTACTGCGTGTTGTTAGCATATAACGTGTTACCATATATTAACATGTAACAATTACTATACATTTGTAGATTGCAGCATGGTACTGCATGTTGTTAGCATATAATATGCTGCCACATATTAGCATGTAACATGTTGCTATACATTTGTAGATTGTTGCATGGTACTGCGTGTTGTTAGCATATAACGTGTTACCAAATATTAACATGTAACAATTACTATACATTTGTAGATCATAGCATGGTACTGCATGTTGTTAACATATAAGGTGTTACTGCATATCAGCATGTAACATGTTACTACATGATAGCAGCATGCACAAAATATGCAAATACATGCACAGTAAACTACTAGTTAAGAAGGCATGACCCTTTTAGAACCATTTTGGTGTTCAGTCAGAGCCACGTTAAGGTTTGCCCACCCCTACTTGGATAGGGGACCACAGAAGTCCTGTGCAAGGAAATGGAGATCCCAAATTCTGATACTGCCATAGACACTAGGTTACAGAGTGACTCTAAGCCATCTCTTGACACCCCTGTGCTTCAGACCCCATGCAGATGTAGGTTTTTAAGCCAGTTTAGCAAAGTTAAGTCAGATTAAGTGTCTCTATCCAGTGACCTGAAGGACTGAGTGTTCTTCATATCAGTCGGGATCTAACAATGAAGGTGAGACTGGTACAGCCAGGAAGGTTTTTTTTTTTATAACCATCAATTACTCAAATAAAGTGAATTAATTTCAGTGTTATGGCATGCGTCGAGCAGATTTAGCATTTCTACAGGGACAAGAAATCAATAGCAACAGCATTTCAGGAACGCTGCTTTTAAAATATACTGCTGCTCGTGTAACAATCGGCAAAGGACAGGCTTGCATTTTCATTTAATCACATTAAGTAGTTTTTCTGCTGCCTTTCTGTCCATCCCTGAATGAACCCCTTAGAAGCAGAGCACCACTCACTATCCAGTTTTTTAAATATTATGTGACTATTACATTTTCACACTGAGGTTTAATTGTTTCTTTTGCTGGGGGGGGCAGTCACTGAATTCCCTCAGCCTGATTGTTTTCAGTTTTATCCTAGCTTATCAGTTATAGCTGGAGTCCCTGGAATTCTGCAGTTCTGCAATCATGAAACTCACACAAAACAACACAACCTTAAAGCCGCAGTATTTGTTAGCAAGCACAAGAAATCTTATCATATAGTTTTTTAGCAATAGTATAGTTCTGGCATAATTAGAGTCTTCATCAGAATTATTTTATTTCTCTCTGATATTTTCAAAAAAGCTTTTTTTACTAATTTTATAATTAAGGACTCAAGTCCTTAAAGATGGACACAACTTGCAATTTTTAGAAATCCCTTCCCTCGATGTTACTGTTTGAGCTTGCATACTGGATTCATACTGCAAATGTATTATTAAGTTATTTATGTGCAATTTTTGATCAGGAAAGGCAAACTAAGCTATGATAGCTTGTTTCCAGGTACGCCCCGGGCTGGGCTGCATGGACCTGTTTTATTCATAGGGGAATGTTGGCCATGACACTGGGAGAAAATCTAAATTTAAACACTTGTAAATGTTCTTTCTCCGACTGCTGGTCACAGGGCTCACTACAGCTGGGATCTCTTTCCTGTGTCAGTGAGAAGGCAGGAAGAGAAGCATTGTAATAGCTTCACATCCTCTCCTCTCCTGCCAGGATTCAGCCAGTCAGTTCCAAAGCAAGTAGAGGAGTCACAGGACCAATCCAGATCAACCTTCTATAAAGACAAAAACATGCAACAGACCATTAGAGATGAACAAGGCCAAGTGGCCAACTTTATACATTTGGGGAAGGAATCAGCCCTGCGACCAGCAGTCGGAGAAAGAAAATTTACAGGTATTTAAATTTAAATTTCTCCCTCTTTGTGCTGGTCGCAGGGCTCACTACAGCTGGGATATACGAAAGCAGTAAGACAAGTGAATCCCAAGGTGGGAAGAATGTAGAAGGGAGTCATGAATCCACAACGGCCTGTAGAACCCTATGGCCACAGGAAGCTGTAGCCAAGGTGGCCACATGCAGCTTGTAAAATTTTGTGCAGGTGTGCAGAGATGGCCAAGTAGCAACTCGGTAAATGTCAGCCGGGGAAGCGTTTCTGAATTCTGCCCATGAGGTGGCAATGGCCCTAGTGGAGTGGGCTTTACCAGACCCGGGAGAGGAGAACTCCAGCTTGACCACAGGCAATGCTGATGGTGGAGTGGATCCATCTGGTAATAGTCTTTAGCAGCCTTTTTGCCTAACTGTGGTCCCGCTGTGAGAGCGAAAAGGATGAAAAAATTACTTACCATAGTAATATTGTTTCTTCTAATGGAGTCTTGCTATCTTCTGATAAATGCAGTATGACCGACTGGTTCAGCTGCCCCAGAGAACAAAGAGTTAAACTCTATGCAAATGCATAGAACATTGAGCTCAAGCTCAGTTTTCAAATCACCATCCTCAATACATTCTAGTAACTGATCAGATTCTTATGAAGCTACTAATAACAAAATATAGGAAAAAACTTCTAACCTGACCTAAGCACCACCAGGGGCAAACACAACAATTAAACTGGGCATGGAGAAGACTCAAGTCACTGATGCTCAGGAAAGAACACCCTACCCACTGGTGGGTGAAGAAATTTACTGAAAATGCAAAGGACCTCTTTTTTTTCCCCCAGGTTCTGGAGGGGAGGCAGGGTGGGAGGTCAGAATACAGCAAGATTCCATTAGAAGAAACAATATTACTATGGTAAGTATTTTTTTCTTCAAACAACATGAAGTCTTACTGTATTCTGACAAATGCAGACTACCAAGCAGCGCCCCCTGGAGGTGGGTGCAGAACCTACTTGGGAAATAGGCTCTGCAACACTGCTGTGCCAAACCTGGCATCACTCTTGGCCTGGGTATCCAGGCAGTAGTGCTTAGTGAATGTGTGAACAGTTTCTAGGTTGCTGCTTTACAGATATCCAGCAAGGGGATATCTCTGGCTGCTGCTACTGAGACAGCAGTGCCTCTAGTGGAATGGGCCCTCAGACCCGAAGGGGGCCTCTCTCTAGTTTGCCATAGCAGAACTGAATGCAAGCCACAATCCATCTGGCTATGGTCCTTTTTATGGCTGGCTTGCCCTTACCTACCTTCCCATCAGTAAGGAACAGTTGGGAACAGTCCTGTCTATGTTCTTTAGTCCTGTCCATGAAATAACTAATGGCCCTTTTTACATCCAAACTGTGCAGCCTGCGCTCACCTGAGCTGGAATGGTCTGTGAAGAACACAGGCAGTGTGATTGACTGATTAAGATGAAAGTCAGAAACTACCTTGGGATGAAACTTTCTGTTGATCCAGAGAACAATCTTGTCCCTGTGAGGGGCAATGTAGTTTGGCTCCACTGATGGGGCTTGAAGCTCACTGAACCTCTGACAGAAGTGATAGCCACTAGAAATACAGTCTTCCAGGTCAGAAACTTGAGTTTTGCTGAAGACATACTGTAGGTTCAAGGGGGGCTGCATAAGCTGACCTATGCATAAATTGAGATCCAAAGCTGGAGTGAGCTCTCTGTGAGGGGGATGGAAATGTAACAGCCCCTTGAAGATGGGATGTGCAGCTAGGGCAGGGCCCTTCCCTACAGACAGGTAGCCAGAAACAGTTGCCAAATGCACCTTTAAGGTAGAAGACTGCAGGTATAGTGACTGTAGGTGTACCAGATAATCCAGCAGCACTGGGAGACCAGCCTGCTGCAGAACTAGACCCTGTTGGGAACATCAAATGGAGAACCTTTTCCACTTAGAGGAATAGGTTTTTCTGGTGGAAGGCTTTCTGGGCACCCATAGTATGTCCAGAACTCTTTCTGAGAGATGAAGACCTGCATACTCTAGGTCTTCAAGAGCCAGGCCCTGAGGCGGATGGATTGGAGGTTGGGGTAGAGGATCCCTCCCTGAGAGGATGTCAGCAGGTTGTGCCTCCTGGGGAGGAAAATTGGACTGACCACTGACAGAGACAGCATTGAATACCATGGTTGTCTGACCCAGTCTGGGGCTATGAGGATCATGGTAGCAGGCTTAGACCTCAGCTTGACTAGAACCCTGAGAATCAGGGGAAAGGGAGGAAAAGCATACAGAAACCTGTTTGACCAGTCCAGAAACAGAGCCTCCAGTGGCACCAAGCCCCAAACAGGAGGCCTGCAACAATACAGAGGCAACTGGTGATTGTCTGGGGCTGCAGAGATCTATCTCTGGAACCCACCACCTCCTGAGTACTGAGAGGAGGACTTGTCTGTTCAGAACCCACTCGTGATGGCCCTGGCTGATCCTGCTGAGAGCATCTGCTATGACATTGTCCTTCCCTGGTAAGTGGACTGCTGACAGGAAGATGTCCAGGGAGTAGGCCAGACTCCAAATTCTCATGGACTCGGTGCAGAGAAGAGAGGACCTTGTTGCCCCCTGCCTGTTGAGGTAATACATGGTAATGGTGTTGTCTGTCCTGACTTGCACCACCTTTCCCTGCAACAATTTGGCAATGCCTGCCCTGAGTTCCAGAAGATTGATGTGCAACAGAGACTCCTGAGGAAGCCAAGTCCCATGAGCTGTGTGCTCTCCTAGGTGAGCACCCCAGCTGAGCAGGGAAGCACCTGTTGTCAGCACCAGAGAGGGAGCGTACTGGAGAAAGGGGACTCCCACTCTGAGATTGTCCATATCCTGCCACCACTGGAGAACTTGCAGAAGGGTGGAAGATATTGGGATCAGTTTGGACACAGAATCTTTCCTCTGGGACTAAAAGGACCTCAAATGGAACTGAATGTCCCTCATCTGAAACCTGGCTCCTGGGACCACAGCTGTGGCAGAGGCCATGTGTCCCAGGAGTTGCAGGAAGTACCTTGCTGAGTGAGGAACTCAAAGGTGGAAGGACCCTGCCAGCTGAATGAGGGCCTGTGCCCTTCCTGGAGACAGAAAGGCCTTTGCCTGGAGGGTGTCCAGCTCTGCCCCATGAAGTCTAGAACTTGGACAGGTGTCAAGACTGACTTTTTGAAATTCACTAAGAATCCTAGAGACTAGAGTGTTACCAGTGTGAGCTCCAAAGACTCCTTTACTTGTTTGGGAGGACTTGCCTACCAGCAGCCAATCATCCAAGTAAGGATAAACAGAGACCCATTGCTTTCTTAGGAATGCCACTGCCACTGCTAGGCACATTGTGAACACCCCTGGTGCAGAGGTCAGTCCAAAGGGCATGGCCCTGAACTGGTAGTGGCCTGAAGGTAGTCAAAATCTGAGGTATTTTCTGTGGGACTGCCTGATGGGTATGTGAAAGTAGGCATCCTTTAGGTCTAGGGTTGCCAGCCAGTCCCCTTATCTGACAGTAGGTAGGATTATAGCCAAAGCAGTCATTCTGAACTTTGGCTTTGAGAGATGCCTGTTCGGGTATCTGAGATCTAGGATGGGCTGCCACTCTCCATTTTTCTTTAAGGCAAGGAATTACCTGGAGTGCAACCCCTTTCCTCTGTGCTGAGGTGGCACAGGTTCCACTGCCTTTGAGAGAAGGAGGGTGGAAACCTCTGACTCCAGCAAAGCTGTTTCTGAAGGATTGGCAGTCTTGAAGGGCCTTGCTCCCAATTTTGGGAAAAACTTGAAGTTGAGAGCAAGACCCTGACCTGCTATCTCCAGGACCCATTTGTCTGATGTGATGGATTGCCAGGCCTGGAGATAGCAGACAAGCTTACCTCCTACATGGGTAGGGGAGTCGGCCCGAGCTGACTCCTCAGGGTGTCTGCTTGGCAGGAGTAGAGGACTGTGAGGTGGAAGCAGCTCGGCCAGCACCTCTCCTGCCCTTCCTCTGAATACCCCCCCCGGTTGTTGGAAAGAAGGGAAAGCCTGGGCCTGATGGAAGGGCCTGGGGTAAGGTCTACCCCTGCCCCTCCGGCCTGTTGCCTCTGAGGAGTGGCAGACTTCTCCTTTGCAGAAGCACTTTTGTATGCCACGCTGTATTCGTTCATTTTCTTCATATATGCTTCTGTCTGTTACCCAAACAGAGAATTCTGTGTGAGGGAAAGTCCAGAGCATTATATTGGGTATCCTGGGAAAGGTTGGTATATCTCAGCCAGGAAAACTGTCTAAGGGAAATGACAGATGCCATGGCCGAGAAGCTGCATCTCTGGTGTTCACAGCCATATGAAACTGGGACTTGGACGCCTGAATTCCCTTGGTGGCCATCTCCTGAAGGTCAGCTGCTAGTTCAGAGGAGGCCTTCTGAGTCAACTGTTGGACTGATTCCCACAGGGACTTCTGATATCTAGAGGCTTAGGCCATGTAAGAGGCCTGCCTAATACCCAGGGAGGAGGCCAAGTAAGTTTTCTTGGCCTGAGAGTCAATCTTCCTGAAGTCCTTATCAGGAGGATGGGAAGCCAGGAGAATGCCAGCCTTTTTATAGGCTGAAGTCTAAATAACCCCCACATGGTTGCAGTGACTGGACAGAAACTCGGTACCACTGCCAGCCAGGACATACTTTCTGTCCATCTTTTTATCCAAAGGAGAAATAGAAAAGGGGGTCTGAATAACCTTTAGGGTCTGTCTCTTCAGGGATTTATGAATGGGAATGGAAAGTCCCTGGGAAACAGGAAGATCCATCATTTCCATGTAGTCTTCCTCCTCATCCTCCTCTTGTCTGGCCTCCGGGACAGACAGCTGCAGAGTCTCTGCCACCTGCCTCATAAAAGTAAAATGGGAGGTAGCCTCTGAAGAGACTCAAGGAGGGGGAGTCGTACTGTGGATGATCAAGGGAGACCTCAGGCTCAATGAGTTCTCCTTCATGCTCATCTTCATCATCATATTTGTATTCAGACTCATAGTACTCCTCAGGGTCTAAGGGACCAGAAGGAGTGGAACCGGCAGGCACCTGAACCAGTGGCTGCCCAACCAGTCGCTGAGTCAGTTCACCAAAACCAGGCTGCAGAGACTGCACAATGCGAACAGCCTTCGTGATTTCTTCAGTGGGTGGAACCACAACCATTTGCTTGTGCAGTTCCAAACCGGACTTTTTAGATTTTTGGGATGGCACGGAATCTGGGGTTGACTCCGACTGTCTCTTACCCGACGAAGGCTCACCTTGGTCGGCAGGGTCGGTAACTGGAATGGCTGGTTCGGTTAAACCGGACCCAACATCCTGAAAGGATTTCTCCATTCTCTTCTTCAATTTACCCAGCCTTCTATGGAGGGTAGATTGGGGAAAGTTGTTGCAAATTTCACAGTCTGCTTGCAAGTGGTCAAAAAACCAAGCAGTACAAACAGATCAAGTGTGGGTCGGCTTTGGCAAATTGCTCACCACACTCAGTGCAATGCTGAAACCCTGTGGGACTGTTTTTTCTCCTCGGTTTCTGTGATATAACCCTTCAAATTTGAAGCTTAATTCAACAGCTTAGTTAGGGCGGTTAAGCAATGCCCAAACTGAAATTTTATCCACAAATGGCTTAGTCAGGCCCGGATAAAAGATTACAATTTTTTAAAATATTTGCCCCTGGTGACTTAGTTAGGCCAGGTAAGAAGAGAGAAGACAAAGTCCTGACAACCAACGGTTCAGCGCTGGAAACAAAAACCGAGAAAACATGGTTTCAGTCAGAACTTCGTACTGTACCCAAAACTAAAGAAAACACACTAAATTACCTGACTCTATGGAAGAAATAAACATTCAGTCTCCTCACGGTCCGCGGAACCGATTGGAAACCAAAAAACTTACCCGACCGAGAAAACTACGCTATACTAAGGACAGAGGTTTCAACTAAACACTAAAAACAATAAACGGATGGTTGAAAAAACAAAGAATTTAAACTTCAGCTGAAGCAGAAGAGGAGCAATCTCCAAGGCGTTTTCACGGGTTAATGAAGTAAAGAATCTGATCAGTTACTAGAATGTACCAAGGATGGTGGTTTGAAAACCGAGCTCGAGCTCAACGTTCTACGCATTTGCACAGAATTTAACTCTTTGTTCTCTGGGGCAGCTGAACTGGTCAGTCATACCGCATTTGTCAGAATACAGAAAGACTTCATGTTGTTTGAATGACATCTTTCATAGTGACTCAGTTTGTTTAAGGTACAGCTTCAAGACCCATCTAGGATCAAGGGTATGCAAGTCTCTCTCCTTGTCATTGCTGGGGTTAGGGCAGAAGGAAGGGAGGGAGTATCGGTTCCTGATTGCAGTGGAATAGTGACGTTACCTTAGGTAAGAAGCTTGGGTCCATTCGGAGAACTACTGAGTCCTAGTGAAAAACAGCATAAGGCTCCTTGGTAGACAGTGCACCAAGCTCACTGATTTGTCTGGCCTGTGTGATAGCAGTGAGGAAGGTGACTTTCATTATGAAATGGAGCAGGGGCGCTTCCCCCAGAAGCTCAAAGAGTGCCCTGGTGAGAGTCTTGAGAACCAGACTGAGGCACCATGGAAGGACAACAGCCTTCAGTGGGAGAAGCTTTAGGGTAGCCACTCTCAGGAAACGTTTAACATGAGGATGAGACCCTAGAGACTCTCCCATGTCTACCAAAAGTGGTGCTCCCAAAGCAGAGACCTGGACCCTTAAGGTCGCAGGTTGCAGACCCACATCAAAACCCTCCTGAAGAAATTGAAGGAGGATTAGTAAGGACACCAGACAAAGGGCCAGATACTTGGAGTGAAACCAGAATAAAAACTTGCACCAAAATCTGTAGTACACCTCAAAGGAATATTGACGGCTAGATTGTATCATCACCTCAATTACTGCTTTGGACTACCCAAGGTCCTTGAGAGTCTCCCACTCAGTCTCCAAGCTGAGAGGGAGGTTGCAGAGATTTAGATGCATTATAGGACCTTGATGAAGAAGATCTGGGCTTATTTGAAAGGTGAGTGGTGGATATCTCACCATGTGGACCAGATATAGGAACCACGAGCGCTGAGACCAGTGGGGGCACACTATGATAATTTCAGCTTGATCTTGAGCCACCTTGTGGAGAACTCTGAGAAGACATGGAATGAGAGGAAAGGCATACAGCAGACCGTATCAACCCCAGTGGAGGGAGAAGGTGTATTGAGCCACGGCTAGGTTGTCCCTGGCATGGGAGCAGAACTGTTGAACTTTTTTGTTTCATCTGGAAGTGAAGAGATCCACCGGAAGAGAGCCTCAGTGGTGGGTGAGGAGCTGAAAAGCACTGTTCTTCAGTTCCCATTCCCCTGGCAGAATGTCTTTGCAACTGAGCCATTCCACTGCAATGTTTTCTTGTTCTGAGATGTAAGCAGTGGACAGACTGGACAGATGATGTTCGGCTCCGTGAAGCAATAGGACAGTCTCTCTCAGCATGCACATGCTCCTTGTGCCCCCTTGTCGGTTAATGTCAGGATCAGGAGTCCCACAAGGATTCATCCTGGGTTCTATGCTTTTCAGCATTTTCTTAAGCAGCTTCCCTTCATCTTGCTCAGAAAAAATCCTACTCTATGCCAACGATGCTGTCACCTTCACCTCCCACTCTGACCCCTCCTTTCTTCAGTTGCTACTACAAGAAAGCTTCACTGATATAGAGGCATGGTTTAAGTCCCACAAGCTTATTCTTAACTACAGCAAAACCAAATCAATGCTGTTCCCACAGCAAACATAAAAACAGAGACCTCTCTATCTCAAACAGCAAAGGGATCACCCTTGAACAAGTACATCTATTTAAATATCTTGGGGTGATTCTTGACCCAACACTTGGATACTCTGAGCATATCAACTACGTAGCAAAAACTGTGAACACCCGCATAGGCCTGCTCTATAGACATAAGAACTGCCTCATGGATGAAGCCCTAAGCACTGACATTCACAGTTCAGTAATCTCTATAATAGACTATGGGCTTGTGATCTACGGTCTGCAACTGACACAGCTCTCCGATGCATCGCTACAGCACTAAACAAGGCATGTTGTCTCCAAACATCTGCAAACCACCTTATACACACCTGCAAGATCTGTGAACACGCAAACTGGCTCCAACTATCTGGCAGAATTAAATATCAAACCTGCATCCTAGCAAAAAAGCAAACATTGGACCTACTTCCCCCTGGATCACAGGCACTGCTGAAACCATATAGCGGCCCACAATGAACCAGGAATTCAAACAACCTCTCCTTCACTGTTCCCCTTTGCAGGACTACCCAAGGCCAACGATCCTTCTTTTTCAGAGCCTCCTCCTGGTTCAACACCCTGCCAGCAGAAGTTATCAGCAAAGCAACCCTGGGTGCCTTTAAGCTCAGCCTGCATCAATACCTCATCTTCTGTGCCTCCTGTGACTGCTACACCTAAATGGTTGCCCCCCACCCCCATACCCCACCCTTCCCTCCCTCCTTCCCCCTCCTCCTCTACTCCTCCACACACCTCCTCGCTGCCCCTGACCCTGACCCTGACCCACCCCCACTCCCTCTCTTTCTCCCTCTTTACACCAGCCTCTGGCCTCGCCTCCCTCTGTCGAATGGCTACCTGTATGAATCTATATTGTTTAATTTGTTGTAGAAGTGATTTGCACAATTGTGATGTTTTGGTAATTGACAAAGTCCTCCGGCTGCTATGTTTATTTCTCTTTTGCACAATACCACTGCCTGTCCTAATGTTTTAAGTAACCTGACGTGGAACCTTTGTACAAAAGAGCCCCTGGCTCAAAGGTGTATCTGATGCCTTTAAATAAATAAATAAATGTAACACCACTGGGATCTGGTTGTCTATAAGGATCAGAACATCTTGCCTGTGAACATGGTTCTTGAATTTTTGGAGATCCAGACCAGCTGCTTGTATTTCCAGTACACTGATGCTGAGGTGAGACTCTCTGACCAGACCAGGATCAAGGTGTCCAGAGGAGGTGATCCCGGGACTGGAGCCCGTAACAGAAATGAGGAAACTGGTAGCTGAGGGGAGAGACAAACAGATTCACCTCTGGGTGCCCAACCACCTGAATACCGTAGCTAGTACTTGTTTGTTCAGAGTCCATTAACTCTGGCCCTGACTGATGCGACTAGAGCTTCTGCCAGAGTATTGTGTTTGCCTGGGAGGTGAATCGCTGAAAGGCTGACTCCCAGGCAGAAGGTGAGAGACCAATTTTTATAGCGCCTGCGAATGGAGTACTCCTAATCTGGCCACTGCAGTAGTCTCTGTTCAACTCTGTAGGTCTGTCCTTTTGTGACAGGAGCAAATGCTTTGAGCTAGAAAGATTTCTCCGAGTTCCAAAAAGAAATAAGATTAACTGTGACTCTTGGAGAGTCTAGGTGCCACTTACTGAGGCACTGTCCAGATGCGCCTCCCAGCACAGGGAGAAGGCGTCTGTGGAACTGCTCCGTCTGAGTTTTCAGCTTTGAAAATTGTTGCTTTCTGAGACCAGCAAGCTACAAGGAGACTTGCAGGTGATGCATCCTGTATCTGAGCCTTGAGACCACTGCAGGCACTGAAGCCATGCATCCCAATAGTCTGAGGAAATGTTAAAGTTATGTGATTTGCTCAGGACTGCATCATATGCTGAACCAGTGAGGGTTAAAGAATTAAACCCAGTCAAGCACTTGCTGGCTGGTCTCGATGACCCTAGATGAAGAAAATTGCCAATGAGGGACATCTTGAATTCTTGCCTGCGGAAGGAAGGCATATCCTTCCTGGATACTTAGATGTCCCCGCCCCCAGTCAGTGGCGGGCGGCAGCACCCTGCCTGCTGCCCTGCAGCCCCATCGACTGACACCGTGAGAAGGGCTGTCATTGGTCCTGGCGTGAGCCAATGGGCATGCAGCCGAGATGCAGTGCGGGCTGCTGCGCCCATTGGCTCACGCTGTGGACCAATGGGCGCCACAGCCCCTTCATTATGAGGTCAGGCGGCGGTGGGCGGGGCAGCAGGCGGGTGGGGTTCTGCCGCCCACCACTGACCGAGGGGGCGGGGTGGTGGGGCTCAGTGGGCGGGTGGAGAGGGGGTACCGCTGGACCACCAGGGTTAATGGACCTCTACATTTTACAACATATGCCCGCGATCGGGCTGCGAGCGGTCCACTGGACCACCAGGGATATTTGACTTCTTTTATTTAAACTTATGCCCGCAATCAGGCTGCAAGCGGTCCACTGGACCACCAGGGATATTGGACTTCTTTTATTTAAACTTATTCCCATGATCGGGCTGCAAGCGGTCCACTGGACCACCAGAGATATCGGATGGTTATTTAACTCAACATATGCCCGCGATTGGGCAGAGGGGCACATTGCCGTGCTGTGCAGGGGGCGTCGGTCCCCGACGGCTGCAGCCTGGCAGGGCGCCAGGCACAAGTCACCGGGGATCAGCGCACTTGCATGCAAATGGGGCCCTAATGACATGCTAATGGCCCCATTTTCACCTGTACTTTTGAATATCGCGGTTGTTGCACCTAGCGCAATGGAACTTGCACTAGCACATCCCACTGCTCCACTCTGGCCACTTGTGCTGGTGCAGTACCACTGCACCATGTGCACTGTGGGTGGCCAGGGTGCGATATTCAACGCTGCTGTGCCATGGCGCAGCTCTGTTGAATATCACCCTGCCAATGCCCCTGCACAGCCAAGTTGCGCTGCACCCAGGCTTGTGCCACAGCCTGGCGCAGTCTGAATATCTGGGCCAGTATGTTGTAAATGTATCGGTATTTTGTGTTTGTATACTGCTGTACCATCTTGCCTCAATTGTAGTGGTCCAGATCATTCCTGAAAAGAGGCCTTTAAGTGTACTTACCTGGTAACAAAGTAAATAAATAAATAAATAAATATATGTGTGTAAATAAATACCCAAGGGTAAATCCTGCAATAACATTTGGCTGGGTAAGGGTATTTATTAAAAAAATAATGAACATATTTTAAATTTATTTTATGCATGGATCCATTGTATAATCATAATAAGATATTCCAGGACATTGATAACTGGGGTAGTACCCACTTATGTGGTTAAGTCACCCAGCTGCGCCACCTGATACACTACATGAGGCATGCATAAATCCCCCCATAACCCATCCCCTGTCATGCCTTGTTGCTTAATTATATTAAGTAAGGGACAGCACATTAACAGAGTGTGCAGTCATAAGGGAATAATGCATGCCTCAGGTGTTTGTTAGGCGTGAGGCATAGCCAAGTGCCACAACCACACTTCTTGTGTATTATTTTCTTATGGCTGCACACCCTGCAGTGTGTTAACCCACTTACAAAGTGGACTTTTGTTTATTCAAAAAATGCATAGTTCAAGTGAGGTGTGGGGAGTACAGAAAATCAGTCATGTGACATGTTTTAGCCAACGAAGTTACAGGATTTTCATGGCCCATTTTATTAATCATGGTAAAAGGTTTCTGTTCTCGTTAATGCTGTGCTGCATAATTCAATGTCTGGGGATTGTTCCCTTGAGAGGAAAGGAGCTTGGTTTTATATACAGTACCATTTAGTAAATTGTATACCAAAGTGTTGTGTTGTTTTATTTTTATGGTGGGAGTCAAACTTGCAGTCACTTGACAAAGGTCAGTACACCAGCACACACCTCCACATGACATGGTATCATTGCATATCATGCTGCAACCAAGGAGACAGGGGATTTCCTGCAAGACACTTGCAGTGCAACATATAGGAAAAGTTAACAGGATGATGGGAAGTATTAGGCAGGGTTTCACTAGTCACTGCAGAGAGATGATGTTGCTGCTGTATAGAAGGGATAGGAGGATTGGCTTGGCGTCAGATCAGAACACCTATAGAATGGCCCACCTCAACCTGAGTCTGGAAATCAGTCATTTGTGATTCAACTCTGATTTGATCTCATTCAGTCTACTGACCAGGTTCGGATTTCCAACTGACCCGGTTCTGATTATGTA
This sequence comes from Neoceratodus forsteri, assembly GCA_016271365.2. Lineage (NCBI taxonomy): Eukaryota > Metazoa > Chordata > Ceratodontiformes > Ceratodontidae > Neoceratodus > Neoceratodus forsteri. Next base: position 182,100,138 of record JADMNL010000029.1, read on the forward strand.
AGTGATTTTGGAGCTTAATTTTCAATACAAATGAGAAATCAATTGAAAAAAAAAACTAAAATAATGATTTTAAATATCATATGACAAAAAGAAAGGGCTTATAAGAAGTGTCAAAGGGTACTCTGAGTCTGTCAATTTATCTGGTTTGGATCTATCTCTGACCCTGTTCTGTACCAGTCTGGAAAATGTACCTGTGTTGGCAAACCAGAGTAAATTAGAACTTTTTTGGAAAAGACCAGGGTCAGAATCAGAACCGGGTCACAGTTGACCCTCCTATCCCTACTGATTCTTCCATACCAGGAGCATTATATGCAATTTTGGAACCTACTTCCGAAGAAGGATAGGGAGAGGTTACAGACTAGCCAGTGGAGTGAATGAAAATGATTCAGGGACAGCAGGATAAGCTCCATTAGGAAAGACTGTGTGACTTCATATTTCAGGTGCATTGCATGGTGGGGGGGGCTTTCATTTTTGCTTTCTATTGCAACTTGCTTCCCAGTTAGCCGCTCCTCTCTAGGCTGAGCTATTTCGTTAATGAATGCAGATGTGCTGTGCCATCACTACAGGTCATTAGTGCTGAGGTCGGGGCTATTGATCAGTGCTTTTCCCTGGATTGAAATGGGGTGGAGACACTTGGGCAGTTTGTTACAAATGGCAGGTCAGGGGTTGATAGCCATTTGCTTGAGTACTGGCGGACCGAAAACTGCTGATACCATGGATGTCGATGGGGGAGGAAAGCGCTGAAGGAAGTGAGAATGTGACACATAAAGATTGCAAACGAGCTAAAAGGAAGAAGGAAAAGAAGAGTCTGCACCTTGAACTACCCCAGAGGGGACCTTGCCACTGGTCCTAAACATACCTCCCACCTATCCCATAATATAATGACAACCTCTCAGCTTCTCTTTTAGAAAATCCCGGTCCCAGAGAAAAAAGGGGTTGTCCAGCTAGAGAAGGTGCTGTCTTGCACTTTAAACCCAGACATTAAAGCAGAAATTCACAACACTCTATGATGTTAAATCAAAACTAAACTTTGCACAAGTAAAAGCACTATAGTTTCCACCCTGTTGTGATTGTATCACCACATTTGATAATGTTCCCTACATGAGGACTAGTGTCCTTCCTTGTTCCACATTTTGAGTCACAAACTGTTGAAAGTTATGACCCCAGAGCTGACCTGGCATTCCTACATCAGGCCAGAGGAGACTAGGAAGCATCCCTGATTGGAAGCCTCCCTGGGAAAAGGACCTCGACCTCCACGGGAAAGAGAACTCATGCTCAACCCCCACCTTCTCTGACTGAGGTGGAGAAATCCCTTCCAACCCCCCACCTCCAATGAGCAGTAATGGAAATCAGAATAGAATTTGGGTTTATAAGGTGCCTGACCCCTGGGATTGCTGCAGTCATAGAGGCCATATGTCCCAGAAGTTTGAGGAAATGTCTGACTGGTCTTGGCTGTCCCCAGGTGAAAGAATCTGCCACTGAAAGGAAACTCTGAATTCTTTCCTACGGGAGGAAAGCATATTCCTTCTGCGTGTCCAACTGGGCCCCCTATGAAGGTGAGCAGCTGGGTGGGTTCCAGGTGAGATTTCTTTAGATTTACCAGGAAACCCAGCGACTCCAGAGTGTGTTCTGAGAGGGAAAGAGATTCCTTGACCTAGCAAGGAGACTTTGCTACTATGAGCCAGTCGTCCAGATAGGGGTAGAGAGAGAGAGAGAGAGAGAGAGACGCCCAGTTTCCTAAGATGTGCTTCTACCACTGCAAGACACTTGATAAAGACTCTTGGGGCCGAGGACAGACCAAAGGGCATTGTGGTGAACTGATAGTGACCCAAAGGAAGTTTGAACCTGAGAAACTTCCTGTGAGATCTCCTTATGGAATGTGGAAGTAGGCGTCCTTTAAGTCTAGGGAGGCTAGCCAGGCTCTCTGCTGTAAGGACTATATGACCAGTGACAGAGTGACCATTTTGAATTTGTTTTTTTTCAGATGTTTGTTTAAATATCTGAGATCTAAGATAGGTCACCACTCCCCAGTTTTCCTTTGTGTCAGAAAATACCTGGAGTAGAGGCCCTTGCCCTTGTTGTGGGTGGGGACCCTCTCCACTGCTCGTAAAGCCAGGTTTTGTACCTCCAATTCCAACAGTGTTATCCGTGTTGGGGACAGAGGTCTTGACACCTGGGTACGCTTGAGGTCTGTCATCTGCTTGAACTGTAATAGCAGACCCTTCTCCACTATCTCCAGCACCCACTTGTCCGACGTGATGAGGGACCAGTGCTGAAGACAGTGGGACAGTCTTCCTCCAACCAGAAGTGGGGAGGCAACCTGGACACTCACATCAGGACTTAGACTGAGAGGTAGCTGGCTGGGTAGAGGTGGCTCTTCTTTGGCCCCTTCTGCCCCTGCCTCAGAAAGACCCCCTGTACTGGCCGAAGTCAGATTGAGGATAGGGACTGTAAGGCCTGGGAACAAAACTTCTGCCCCTGCCACCCTTGGGACGGGATCTCTGAGGGGCACTGGGCTTAGGCATGGATAAGCGGCTCTGCCAGGAGGCCTTGTACGCAACCTTTTCATTTAGTCAATGGTTCTGTAATCAAACAACATATTCTGATCACAGAGAAAATCCACGGCCTTGTTCTGTGTGTCTGTGGTCAGACTGGTTGTTCTAAGCCAGGCGAAGCGTCTCAGAGAGATGGCATGCGCCATCGCCCTAGAGGCTGCATCATTGTTGTCTGCCATGTGGAATTGGTACATAGTAGTTTCCAGGGCAGTTTTTGATGTATCCACCAGCTCCTGTACCATAGAATCTGATCCATTGCGGGCAATAGCCTGGACAGATTTCCAAAAGACTTTCTGATATTTGGCTATGAATGCCATGTAAGAAGAAAGTCTGAGAAGCAAAGAAACTATGGTATACATTTTCTTTGCTGTACAGTCAATTCTCTTGGAATCCTTGTCAGGGGGAGAGGGCAACAAGGAGACTCCAGCTTTCTCACAAGCTGCCTGCTGCACTATACTCTCGTGGCTAGGGTGTGCAGACAGGAACGCGGTACCATTTTTAGACAATTTATATTTTCTCTCAAGCCGCTTATCAACCCCTGATACTGAAGTGGGGTGTTGAAGCACCTTCACTGTATTTTTTCTAAATGCATTATAGATAGGGATGACCAGGGTCTTTGAGGATGAAAGACGTCTCATCTCCCTATAATCTTCGTCTTCATCGACATCCCGGTTGGGCTCCTGTGTAGGGAGGTCCAGGGTATCCAGCATATTTTGCATAAATGTAAACATAAAGGAAGGCTCCTCTTGGTCACCGAGGGGATCCCCAAGATGAGGGTCCGGGGACTCCTGGGGCTCAAGACCCTCAAAATCCATGTCGAGGGCATCATAAAACTGTTCTTCATCATCCGCATCAGCCTCACAGACTACAAAAGAGAGAACTGTGGAAGAGTGCTTGCCAGACTCATTAAATAGAGAACCCATCTTTTGAAGGGTCTGAAACAGTTGCCATGCTTTTTCCATTTCTTGCACTGACAGAAGAACCTGCGCAGACTTGGTTTGCAAGTGTTTTTTTTTTTTGGCACTAGGACGATTAGTCACCGGCTGTAATGCCGCAGACAAAAACTTGCGGTTTAAAGGTCACTTGGACCTTTCACTGCCAGATTAAATGTCACCGAAAATGTTGCTGAGATGTTAAGTGGCAATGTATTGTACTATTTTCCAATTTCTATAACAAACTTACAGTAGCATTGTTTTAATTCAAATGGCGGCATACATTTAATGTAAATTAGTCGCAACTTATGTTGGCCCACCTCTGAATGCATGTTACCAGGATGGTGATATAATTAGCTCAGTTGCATCATACAATTAATTAGCCTCACCTGTGAGTATTCAATTTAAGGATGCAATGCACTTCATTGGTATTTTCCGTTGACATGGAGTTCATCCAAAGTCAGATAGGCAAGCTGAACCTTGCACTTGATAATTACTTATACACCAAGGAGAAGGATGTAGCCAAAAATAAGATTATTTGGCAATGTGAGATGTGAAGCTGCAGGGCCAGACTACACACAGTTGGAGAGGCAATTTCTAAGGCTCCAACAGAACACAACCATGCCCCTATACACAGCAAGGTTTTGGTAGATGCAGCTAGAGCAAACATCAAGCGCCGGGTGAGAGAGACTGAGGAGCCAACACGAAATGTTGTGCATTGTGGATTGCAGGAGGTGGATGTTCGCCACGTGTACCTTCTACCTTCACAGGACACCTTGAGGAGAGATGTTTGTAGGCAGAGGCAGCAGTGCAGCACTAACGAGAACTGCGATACTCTGGAGTACACAAACACTATTAGCAATAAGCCATTTTTAAGAGTGAACAAGGACATCTTAATTTTTGCAGGTGATGATGACCTTAAATGCCTAGCACAAAATGGTCATTGGTTTTGCGATGGTACCTTTAGTGTTGCACCATGGGGAGATGATCAGCTGTATACTGTGCACACATTAGTAAGTGGGGTAAACCATCCATGTGTGTATGTCCTTCTCCCAGGACACAGTGAGGCTGTCTACCTTAAGTTTTTTAAGCACTTAGAGGCATTAATGTCTGCAAAACTTGACACATAAAGTATAATGCTAGACTTTGAACTTGCTGCCATAAATGTCTTACTAAAGATTGCTCCAAATGCAGACCTCAGTGGGTGCAATTTTCACCTGGGACAAGCTCTGTGGCACCATATTCCAAGTGTTGGTTTGCAACAGTGGTACATCAAGGAGGAAGAGGTTGCTCTTAAAGTTCGTAGCTTACTTTTGTGCCACAAGAGTTTGTAGAGCAATTATTTTAAATGCTACCGGACAATGACAGCTTCTCAGATCTGGAAGTAATAATAGATTACTTTGAGGACACATATATTGGAAGACCCTACAGAACAAGAAAAAGTAGACGCTAGCCACGGTACCCAATCTCATTCTGGAATCAGTATGACCGAGTTGTTAATGATCTTCCAAGAAGTAATAACGCCCTCGAAGCATGGCACAGAGCTTTCACAAGAACTGTTACAACAGCCCATCCAACTCATGCTAGACTGGCTAGAAAATAGAGGCAAGAACAGCACACTGTTTCTCTTCAGCAAAGGCAACTGGAGCTTGGGCAGGATCCACTGAGGAAGAACAGTAAATATTTGAGGCTAAACAAAATATACAAACACATCTGCAGTGATTTCTCTCGCCGTGAACCAAAACAATACCTTGCAGACATTGCCAGTGTCCTCGAAATAAATGTTGTCTAAAGCTGTTTTTAATTATTAAAGACTACCATCCTAATCCCGTGTAAAGTACTGATGTGTCGCACTTTTAACATTTTTAATTAATAAAGATTTTATGTTTTTTAAAAGCAAAACCAGTGCAGATGCTCCCAAACCTTCCCACTGTGAATCCATGCTGTGAACAGCAGACAATACCAATAAGCTGCTTACTGGTCTCCCTTTCATACAGAGCAGACGCACAATTAATTAATAAACCAGTGCAGACGCTCCCAAACCTTCCCACTCTGAATCGATGCTGTGAGTAAGTACTGATTCGGATTTCACAAAAATCTCTCAAACCTTCCCACTGTGAATACATGCTGTGAGCTGCATACTGGTTTCCCTTTCATACAGAGCAGATGCACAATTAATTAATAAACCAGTGCAGACGCTCCCAAACCTTCCCACTCTGAATCCATGCTGTGAGCAAGTACTGATTCGGATTTCACAAAAATCTCTCAAACCTTCCCACTGTGAATACATGCTGTGAGCTGCATACTGGTTTCCCTTTCATACAGAGCAGATGCACAATTAATTAATAAACCAGTGCAGACGCTCCCAAACCTTCCCACTCTGAATCCATGCTATGAGCAAGTACTGATTCGGATTTCACAAAAATCTCTCAAACCTTCCCACAGTGAATACATGCTGTGAGCTGCATACTGATCCCCCTTTCATACAGAGCAGAAGTTCGAACAGGCAAAGTAGGTTGCAAGCACCCGTAATTTCAGTCTGTCTTTCCCAGAGCATACCATCGTATACAGATGGGCGACATTTAGTCCACGACTATACTGTATGCGATATGCGACTTTTAAATGCAACATTAATCTGACCACTTGGCTTTTTATCCACACTATTTTCTCCGCGACATTTCACCTGGGGAAAAATCATCTGCTTTCATTTTTTTCTGTATGCTTTAAGCAGCCTGTAGTCTCGCTATTGGCTTTCCCAGGAGCAACAGAAGCATTTTTGTCTTGACAGAGTTCTTTTTAGCCACTTCGTCAGTGGCTTGATCATGCTTCCTTTTTTCGTCACTCTAATTATTTTTTAATTTGTGAGGAACTTCACCTTTGGAGGTTTTATTTTTTGGCTGGGATCTGGAGGGTTCTTCAGCACCTCTGCTTTTAGTGTAAGTACTTTTGGATGGCCCCTCATCGGATGCCTTTGATTTATCCTCAGCCATAATAATCAAAGGTTTGTCTGCTACCTTTGCCAATTTAAGCAAATCAAACCAGTCCTGGACCTATGCACTGAGTGCAGGTTTCTGTGAAAATGCCACCGGCCAGTCCTGCCCCAGTTAATAAACTCTACTACTAGTGCCCTTTTTTTTTTGGTTGTAGAACTAGGATCTATATCAGTGCAAATTTTAATAGAAACCCACTAATACTGGTCAGCTGCACACAGGTGTTTGCTGGACCCTTACGGACTGTCCTGACATGGATGATACCAAGGTCCAGTAATAACAAAAACAGTTTCCTCGTGGAGGTGAAGGTGCTGAGCCAGGGTCTCCTGTCCTGCAGGGCCGTAGCGCCTCTACAGATTTACAACCGCGATCTGCGCAAGGGACTTCAGGTCTCATAAGGGACTATGTGAGACAAATACCCGATGTAGCAGACATAAAGGACATCCCATCTTGTGCTTTACAAACTGACCAGAGGGAGATAGGCCAGCAAAAACAGCAGAATTCAAATGTAATGGACGCTACGGATTTCTCAACTCTGCAGGTGCCCTTCATGCAGGCCGAGCAATCTAAGCACACTTTGGAGTCTATGGGGGGGTTCTATTTACTCGGTTTACTCAGTTTCAAAGGACAAAAGAAGGCTACTGCCCATCAAGATTGTCCCCCACCACATTGGTGGGATAATTACACCCTGAAGTTGTAGGACTTGAGCCAGCTATCCAGCCCCTTTTTGAAGACTGTATTAGAGCTACTGTTTACTAAGTCTTGTGGGAGGAGATTCCACAGTCTGGGGGTTCTTACTGTAAAGTAGTTTAACCTCTTCATTGTTTTAGCTTTAGATACAAATATCTGGTTGTTGTGATACCGTGGGGAAGTCCAGCTGGAAGAGAAATGTAAGCCACAGTCATGCATTAACTCCTGAGAATTCTTGATTTTGTACAATAGGAGAAGGTCACCTCTAGTACGTCTTGTGCGTAGTGAGTGTAACCCTGTAACTCTTAATCTCTCTTATAATCAAGTTTGGATAAATAGGGGACCATTTTGTGGCTCTTCTCTGCACCCTCTCAACCCCATCGATGTCCGCCAGGTAGGGGCTCCAGTAGAGGATCCATAGTCAGATGGGGCCTGACATAAGCTCTATACAAGGGGATTATGCATTCCTGTGTCCTAGACATAAATGAACATTGGATTTGAGTGAGCAAGGCATTAGACTTCCTAGCTATCATCCTGCAATGATCACTAGAGGATAGTTTATTATTAATTGTTACCCTGAGATCATGTTCTAATGGTGACACATGGAGGGCCACGCTGTTCAGAAAATAAGTCTGCCTAGGGTTGTTTTTGCCAAAGTGTACAACATGGCACTTATCTGAGTTGAGTGTCATTTTGTTTGAAACTGCCCATTCTTCGATGGATTTTAGGTTATTCCTCATAATTTTCCTGTTTGTCGATGTAAGAACAGAGCCACACAGTTTGGTGTCATCAGCAAATTTTGAGAGAACATTTTCAGGGCTAGTCTGCAAATCACTAATAAAGATGTTAAACAGGGTGGGCCCCAACACAGACCCCTGAGGACCCCGCTTGTCACACTCAGTGGGTGGGAAAGTGAGCCATTAATTCTGAATTGCTGATTTCTTCCATTCAAACAACTGGACACCCAGTTGATTATGTAGTAAGAGAATCCCATATCTTTCATTTTGTCAAGTAGGATATCATGGGGGACTTTGTCGAATGCTCTACTATAGTCGAGAAGTATCACATCCACAGGAATGCCATTATCCAATGCCGTACTGACATGATTATAAAAGGAAACCAAGTTAGTAGTACAGGAGTATCCCTGTCTAAAGCCATGTTGTGTAGTGTCAGTCAAGTTACCCCTAATAGACTCGTGCTCTAGTAGATTCTTAATAACTTTCTCCATGATCTTACTTACAACAGAAGTCAGACTTACTGGGTGGTAATTTTCTGGTCTAGAATGGTTACCCTTCTTAAAGATAGGGACTACAGTAGCCATTGTCCAGTCCTGAGGGATAATTCCCTCATATAAGGATTTTTTGAATATAATTGAGAGTGGTTTTGTAATAGCAGCTGCTGTCTCTATTAGAAATCGGGGGCTGATGTTATCAGGACCTGGACTGGAATTAGGTTTTAGGGATAAAATTGCCTTTAGTGTGTCATCCTCGGTGATGATGTAGGAGGGGGTAACATTGTTTGCAGGTTTGAATCATTTAGGAATCTCTTTATTGGTAAATACTGAGCAGAATTGTTCGTTAAAAGTGTCTGCCATATCTTTGTCTGATGATATAATTGTGTCATGTATGCATAGGGGCCCCATGTGTCTATTATTTATCTTTTTATTATTAAAGTAGGAAAATAGTGACTTATGGTTATTTTTGGTATGGGCCAGACGAAACTAAAGTTTCTTTTTAGATTGCAGAATAGCTTGTTTTAGTGATTTTAGAGTTTCCCTATATTGGGTGAACAATAATTTTCTGGTGTTACCCTTACTGTTTTTAGCTCATGCAAATAACCTTTGCTCCTTCTTTATTAGAGCTTTGATAGTTTTGTTAAACCACAGGGGTATTTTCCCCTTTTTGTTATATTTTTTGTTGTGGGAACATATAATTTTTCTAAGTTATAAATGGAAGTTTTAAAAAAGTCCCAAGATTTTTCCATGGTGAGAGAGGATAGTGCCGTATCCCAAGAAATTGAGTTTAATTGGATATTAATACCATTGAAATAAGCTTTTTTATAGTTTTTCAATTCAGTACAGTTGGTGGTATGATGACAAAATGACAGTGTCTGGGAAATGGAGTAGTGATCACTTGATCCTAGTGGTGTACCAATTGTAACCTTGGATATTAGGTTCCCTATATTAGTAATAACCAAGTCCAGTATATTGTCACCTCGTGTTGGTTCTGTAACGATTTGTTCAAGGCCCATATCGACCATGAGTGTGAGTAAGTCTTTCTCAGCCTGCGTACTTCCAGATAGAGAATACCAATTTATAGTGGGTAGGTTGAAATCACCCAGTATGAGAATTTTTCCTTTAGAGGTCATGTCTAATATTTCTTTATTTAAGCAAGTAGAATATTCTTTGTTTGATGTCGGGGGCCTGTAGCATGTCCCTACCATCAGCTGTGGGTAACCCTTGAACTGGATGTTAACCCAAATTGATTCAGTATCGCTTGTTGAGGGGATTTGAAATGAGGATATGTCATCTCTAACATATAGACATACCCCCCTATTGTGAGAATACTACAAGGGGTTGAGCATCTTGATCGTAAGTTTGAAGCTTTAAGTCAAAAAGAAAAAAATGACTTACCATAGTAATCTTCTTTCTTCCCAGTGATGCTCAGATATTCATTTGTAACCCCCAGTCAGTGATCAATTGAGAGGGCTACCATCCCTGCCTGTGTAGCTAGTGACAGGTTGAGGGGCCTAGGTCCTATGATGCGGTGCCTCCATTTTTATAACCTGAAACTTGGGGAGAAAGGTGTCACTCGGCATGGTGACTAGGTCTGGCTACTCTGCACAGGGGCACCCAAGTAATCCGGACACAGGAAGCAATAACTGAAATATCCAATGCCAGAAGTTGGGATTCTAAAGTGTGGCTTTTATTCACAAACACCAATGAACAATAAAACACAGACGGACCCCCACAGGGCTACACTCCTGGTAAATGCAGATTTCTCCAGAGCTCACACACATCTTCAGTACTGTTAAACTCCCAGGCTTAAGAACACACAAGGCACACTACCCTAACTCGACTCTTTTTCAGTTTGCCTGGCTCAGCTCCCTTGCCAGCCCTTTGGACTACCTTCCTTGCATGGCTTGGCTCCCCTGCCAGCCCTTTGGACCCTTTCCATACAGCATGGAGATTTGTTGGTGGCTCCCTAAACCACCTATGAGCACTTCTGCTCCATCAGGGAATCTTCTTCAACAATCCCACATCTGGGTACTTTCCTCAGGCACTGGTCAAGTACCTGAGAGAAAGCAAACAGGTGTCCCAAAGCGAACCCGTAGGGGTGACTCTGGTCACACCAGATTGGGGGGGGTCTCCCACCTCTTGCTCCCGTAAATCATACCCGGCCATTCCTCTGAACTTTAACACCTCATCTCTGAAAACACTTTACTGTGTAGATTCTCTTTAAATGTATGTCACATTTACTCTACTGTTTCTTCCATCCCACATGTGCTGAACTTGAAACATACTAAATGAGTGGCTGTGTCCATTTCTCTAGACCCCCACAGAGTTAAGCAGTCCAATTCCCACAACTTTTAAAACTGTACTTGGCTGTCTTTTCCTGACCCCACAGTAGCAGTCACTTAAATTCATCTTGTCCCAGGTGAAAACGCGTTGGTCCTTTAGCAGGGCAAACTCACCCCTAGGTTGCAGGTGCCCCACAGGCTTTCTCTCTTCAAAGAAATCTCAAAAAACTTCTGGTACCTCAGCACAACCTAGATTTAGGCAGCTTCTTCTTCCTCTAGCCAGGCCAGGGGATTGCCCTTGGAAGTAGGCTGAATCCTTCCCCCCATCCCTGCAGGGATGGGGCCCTGAACCTTTGGAAGCGGTCTCTACCACTTCACTTGGCTCTTCTCGTGTTCCTCTTCAGGTGAGAACACACACCTCAAACAAAAATATAGCTCTTTGTCAGAGCTGAGGGTCTTTTTTCTGGCACCAGTGAGCCCTGTGGTGGAACTGGATGCCCCTCATGTGAAATCTGGAACCCTGCACTGTGCCTATGGCAGCAGCCATGTGGTCCAGCAGCTGGAGAAACTGGCTTGTAGTTTCTTCTTTGTGAAGGAACTTGCCACTGACTGAAGGCTTTGTACTCTCTCCAGAGGCAAGTAGGCTCTGGCCTGTAAGGTATTTATTTCTGCTCCTATGAACTGCAACACCTGTGTGGGGGTGAAAGCAGACTTTTTGTGATTGATTAGAGATCCCAGGGATTCTAGGAGGTCTTGAGTGACCTTTAAATCCTGATGTACCTTCAGTGGGGATTTTCCCACCCCTAACCAGTCATCCAGATAAGGGAAGACAGTGATACCTTGTCTCCGAAGATGTGCTACTACAGCAGCTAGACACTTTCTGAATACCCTTGGGGCCGAAGGAAGGCCAAAAGGCAGGGTTGAAAACTGGTAGTGACCTGAAGGGAGTCTGAATCTGAGATGTCTCTGGTAAGAATCCCTTATGGGGATGTGGAAATAGGCATCCTTTAGGTCCAGCGATGCCAGCCAGTCTCCCTTTTAGGGCATTGGCAAAATCACAGCAAGTGTTACCATTTTGAACTTTCTTTTCTTTAAATGCTTCTTTAAAGCTCTGAGCTCAAGAATAGGCCACCACTCACTGTTGTTAAAAAGTATCTGGAATAAAAACTCCTTCCCCTCAGGGATTTTGGAACTGGTTCTACTGCTTTCAACTGTAGCAGATTTTGAATCTCTGACTCTAGCAGTGTTTTTTTCTGCTAGTGAGGGAGAGCTGAAAACTCTGATTTTCTGTGAAGGAAGGGATTTGAATTCCAGGGACAGACCTTGACCCACTGCCTCCAGAACCCACTTGTCTGTGGTGATTCTCAACCAGGCATGGAGGAAGTGAGATAGTCTGCCTCCCACAGGTAGGAAGGAAGTGGCCTGTGGCTCAGGGGATCTGTTTTGACTGTGGCTGAGCCTGAGCTTGGGATCCTCACCTCGAGCCCCTCCTTCCCCTACCCCTGGAGTACCCCTGTTGTGGATACTGCTTGTACTGGGGAAAGGTCACTGGCTGGAAGAAAGGCCTGGTATAAAAAGACCTGTCCCAGCCTCCCCTTCTGTAAGGCCTGGTAGATGGTGAAGCTCTCTCTCCTTAGCAGAGTTGCTTCTGAAAGTGGCCTTATACTCATCCACCTTCTTCTTATATGCCATAGTGGACTCCCCAAAGAGAGAGTTTCCCTCTAGAGGAAAATCCAAGGCCTTTGACTGAGTATCTTGAGTAAGGTTTGTGGCCCTGATCCATGCAAACCTCCTCTGTGCCACCATATTTGTCATCCATCTGGCTGCAGTGTCATTGGTGTCAGCAGCCATTTGGAATTGATACTTGACTGCTTCAAGCCCAAACCTGGCAGTTTCAGCCAGGTCATCTGACCAGGGTGAGGGAGCTTTCTGAGACATAACCAGGACTGACTGCCACAGTGACTTCTGGTACTGGGCAGCATATGCCTGGAAGGTAGCCTGATGCATAGCCAGAGAGGCTGACAGGTACCCTTTTTTGGTCATGCTGTCAATTTTTCTGGAGTCCTTGTCTGGAGGGTAGGAGGACAGTGGGACCCTGGCCTTGTCACAAGCAGCTTGCTTAATTAACCCCTGATGATCTGGGTGGGAGAAGAGAAAGTCAGCTCCCTCCCTCTCCAACTGATATTTTCTGTCCATCCTCCTAACTATGGGAGGAGTGGAGTTTGGTATTTGAAGAATCTGTACAGTATCCTTCTTAAAGTATTTGTACACCAGTAGGAGTAGAGCCTTGTTGGGTGCCAGCTCCATCATCTCCAAATACTCTACCTCCTCTTCATCCTCAACTCGTTTGGTGGTGGAGATGTCCAGTGCATCTGCCATCCTCCTAATAAAAGTAAAATGGGATGGAAAATCCTCAGTCATCCTTGGAAGCAAACCAAACTCCTGTTCAGGGGACACTTCTGTTTCGAGTGGTCCCTCCTTTTCACTATATTCATCATCATCATCATCAAATAGATCCCCTCCTCTTGAGGGGGGTGGATGCACATTGCTGCCAGCCTGGGGACCCTGGGAAGGGGCAGGAGGCTGCTGAAGAGGAACTACTGCCTGTAGAGAGTGAATAATTTTGAAGGCCTGAGCAATTTCTTGGGCCGTTGGTGCAGGCATAACAGGCACAGAAGTCCCCGGTTTGACAATAGGGGGTTCTGTGTGTTTAAGCTTTTTGCTTTTCTTAGAAGGGACCAGGGAGTCAGCCAGTTCATTTGAATGTTTTGTGCCCTTTTTGCCCATCTCAGGGGCAGGCACAGAAGCAGGTGTGGGTTCAGCCACAGATTCTTGGGGTATCGGCTGGTCAGAGCCAGAGGGACCCTTTGCAGACTTTTTCTTAAGCCTTTCAAGGTGTTTTTCCAAGGTTTTGTCTGGGAATGTTTTGCAGACCTCACATTCCTCCTTAAGGTGGTGAAAACCCAAATATATCACACATAAAGTGTGTTTATCTGCTTTAGCAAACATTTCCCCACACTGGGAACAATTCTTGAAATCAGGTTCACCTGTTCGCTTTTTGGGTTTCTCAGACATGATGTTTTAAAGAGAGAAAAACACAACCACTTAACAAAAAAGTTTTTTTTTTTCTTTTTTTTTTTTTAAATGATCGGTTCCGGAACCGAAAAGGAAACGAAGGAACCGAACCGATGTAGCAGTATGGAACTGGGTCAGCGGTTCACGTAACCGAAAATTATTGGTTACAACAATTTAAATAAAATAGATTTTAAATGTAAAACTAAGGCAGTTCTTTAATCAGAGAACCCCGATTTTAACAGAAATTAACCCAGTTCCACCACGATTATACCAAACTGAGAGAAACTGGGAAAAACAACAAATGTAATTGTAAATGAAGTAAATAATGCAAAACAATAAGTAGAGGCAGTAATTGAAAACAAAAATATACTTATAGTAGTATTTTGTAGTTTTCTTCACGCAGGAGAAAGTGGACGAACGAAGCTCCAAGCGACCAGACTTTTCAGGTGGAGAGAAAAATCTGAAGAGGTTTAGAACACAGGCAGTTAGCAGAGGCAGTGTTTGAAAGATGCTCAAGTGCAAAGTGTTCCATCATTTGCATGTGTTCTATCTCTCCGGGCAGTCCAACCCCCCAGGCTTACTGCATAAAGTTAGGAATAGTCTGAGCATTACTGGGGTTAGAAGTGGATTTTATCCAAAGGGAGGTTAAGCAGAATAAAGAAAGTATTAGCAATCTGTCTAAGCAAATGCAGGACGATTCCCAAAATGTACAAAAAAATCACAGATAAAGTCAAAGTGATTGAATTGTCTGGTGTAGGAGTGGATAAATATAGCTACAATTTGAACAGAAAAGTTGAAATGTTAGAAAACCAATCAAGATATCGGAATTTAAGAATTGTGGGACTACCCTTGACGTTGGATAATGATTTTGAAAGCATTCGTGATTTAGTAAAATATATTTTTGTGGCTGTTTATGATTTACCCCCCAGATAATTTTCCCTTCGTGACTAAAGCATTTAGGGTGTTCAGAAGTCAGAACTCAAAAGATGTATCAAGGGATACAGAGAATAAAGCCACACTGTTTTTCTCTTTGGCCTTTGAACTGACCGGAACCATATTATTAAGCTTTCAAGAATAAAAGGTACACTACTATACAAAGGTTACAAATTTAATATTTTCCCAGACTTTGCTTATCCTACACAACAGCGAAGGAGAATGTTCTTGTCATAAAGGCAAGATGTGTTAGAGCTAGGAGCTCAATTCCAGCTACTCACACCACCTAAGGTACGGATTTGATACAAAGAGAAGACATATATTTTTTGAGACTGACCAATTGGAGAATTTTTTGAGTGGGCAATATAAGGAATCTGAAGAGGGTTCTGAGTCCCCTACTATATCGGAACTGGAGATGTTAGCTGTTGATGCTGTGGAAGGTTTTGGAGTTTAAGATAGCCTGTTGTTCCCTGAAGATCTAGAGACTTGATTTATTTATATTTATATTGTGTGTAGGGGCTGTAATATTAAGGTAAATGGGGGAATTAAAACAAAACAGTCTAAATAGGTGATTTGCCTCAGGCTTGCTCACCACAGCAGATATTTGAATTTTGTTATATATGATATGAGTACCCTTGATGACATGGGTTGGACTAGAGACATTCCTTTAAGAATGATTTTCTTTCTTTTTTGTGTTTTTGTGTGAGCACTTTTCTATGTATGTATCTATAAAAAGAAAAATTAAATAAAATATTATATCATAAAAAAAGTTTCCTCATAATTGCCAATCTAGAGAGAAAACCCCCAGGCACTATTTAAATTGAAATCCACTGCAGATGCCTCATGCTAAACCCCACAAGGTCTGAGGTAAAAAACCAAGGCAACTGTCCCTAATTCGACGGTTCCCACAAGAATTTGCCCAAAAATGAAGGGAACCAATGAAAATAAGAACCTGCGATAAAATTAGGTTTTAAAATGAAAGTCACGGTAAAAATTAAAAATTAGCGTGGCACTAATAAAAAAGTTAAACTTTCACTCAGCACACTAACAGAAATAATTTATGAGGAAATCTTTACCCAGATAAGCACTAGGAGGTGGTCAACAAGGAAAGTTGAGAGACACCTTAGGGGCAATGTTGCTCAGTACAGCAGAGAAAAAATTCTGAATCCTTCAACAGCTCTCACTCAGCTCATACCCCTTCCTGTCTTTTGATTGGCTTGGCTCTAAGCTCATTTAATATCTCTTAAAGGCACACCTCTGGGGCAGTTGCACCTAGCCAGCTAAGTGCAAAAAAGTTACTGATGCTAAAGGACTCCTGGGGTAAGAATGTTTTGAAAATCACCCCCATTGGATTCAACTGAGCGCACTCCCATGCTCTCCCTTGTAGGACATCACAAAATGCCCAAGTGCGGGAGCATGGTCAGTGGACCGGGATGTGACAGATAACAGACCTAAGTGCCCTTAAAACATAATCGATATATGTTAAATAGTGTTGAGGCCAAGATACTGCCTTGATGCACACCATTACTTGTTAAAAACATCTGTGAAACACTGCCACCAATGCCAAATCTGACTCTTGTCCAGGTGCAGTTACAGAAAACAGAAATGACAGAAATTAGATCATTGTCAATATACCCTTATAAAGCATTACTTGCCAAATTTTAGGACAAGAGATGGAATCAAATACAGAGAAGTAGTCTACTAATGCTGTATAGCACTTCTACTTGTGGATCAGAACAATTTCTCCCATAAATGTCTAAAGGTAGATGAGCATTTTGAGGAGGTCGGTTGAGGGCTGGGTGTGTCACAGAGATTGGCTGAGGGCTGAGCATGACAAGGAGATCAGCTGTCAAGGAGGTAATCTGGGAGCTGAGCGTGTGAAGGAGGTCAGCTGAGGGGTAAGCGTGTTGAGGTCGCCTGGGAGCCATCGCCTCAAGGAGGTTGGCTAGGGGTTGACTGTGTCAAGAAGGTCAACTGTGGGCTGAGTGTGTTGACGAGGTCAGCAGAGGGCTAAGCATGTCATGGAGGTCGGCTGAGGCCTGAGTGTTTCAAAGAGGTTGGGTGGTGGATAAGTGTGTTATGGAGGTCAGCTGATGGATAAGCATGTTAAAGAGGGCAGCTAGGAGATAAGTATGGCAAGGTCATCAGCTGGGAGCTTAGTGTGTCAAGGAGGTTGGCTGGGAACTCAGTGGACTGAGCAGGCTAGATGGGGGCTGATCTTGTTGAGGAAGCCAGCTAGGGGCTGAGTGTGTCAAGGAGGTCAGCTGGGGGCTGAGAGTGTCAAGGAAGTCAGCTGGGGGATGAGTGCATTGAGGAGGTCAGCTGGGGCCAATCATGGAGGTTGACTGGGTGCTGACTGTGTAGAGGAGGTCAGGTGGGGGATGAGCGTATTGAGGAGACTGGCTGGAGGCTGAGCATGTTGAGGAGGTCAACTGGGGCTGAGTGTGTCGAAGTTGGCTGGGAACTGCTCATGTTAAGTAGGTCAGTTGGGGGCTGGGTATGTTGTGAAGGTCAGCTGAGGATGAGCATTTTGAGAAGGTTAGCTGTGAGCTGAATGTGTCGTGGAGATCAGCTGTGGACTTAGCATGTCCAGGGAGTTGGTTGGAGGAGGAGTGTGTCATGGAAGCTGGCTGAGGATGAGCATGCAGATGAGATTGGTTGAGGGCTCAGCGAGTCACGGAGGTTGGCTGGGGATGAGCGTGTCGAGAAGGTCAGCTGTGAGCTGAGCATATCTCAGATGTCATATCATGGAGGTCAGCTGTGGGCTGAGCACACAGAATAGGTTGGTTGGGTGTGGAGCATGTTGTGGAGGTCAGCTAATGATGAGCATGTTGACAAGGTCAGCTGTGGGCTGAGTGCATTGCGGAGGTCAGCTGTGGATTGAACATGTAGAGGAAGTCAGTGGGGGGCTGAACATATTGTAGAGATCAGCTGGGGTTGAGCATGTGGAGGAGGTCAGCTGGGGGTTGAGTGTGTCACAGAGGTCAGCAGTGGGCTGAGCATGTAGAGGAGGTCAGTTGAGGCTGAGCGTGCCATGAAGGCTGGCTGGAGACAAGCATGTCACGGAGATCAGCTGTGGATCAGCATATTGTGATGGCTGGCTGGGAACCAAGTATGTCGAGGAGGTGAAATGCTCAACTCAGAGCATTTGGACATCAGCAGCCTAACATTTGTGCACCCCTACCCCCCCCAACCAAGGAATGGCACTGGCTTCAAAGGCAGTCATGTTTCTGGTCTGTCAGGGGGGAAGGGTGCAGCCCTTACAACCCTGATTACTGGGGTGGGAGCAGGGGGGAAATGGAGGAGAAAATAGGGAAAAAAGAAAATCTTTAAAATATATAGTAAAATCAGGACCCCTAGTTCAACCCTAATTCCTGCAGCAGGGCTCCAAGTCTTCTGCAGTAGAATTTTTCTTTTCCTTCCAGTTTATTTCTGTGGCAGACTGCAGTCCTGCCACTGGTTAAAACATGATGTCACGTCATCGATGACATCACAGGCTAAGCACAGCAGAAGGGCTTTAGGAAAAACAGGTACCTGGGCACTATGGAAAAACTATATATTTGAATGAAAAATCACCAAGAGCAAACAATTCTGTGGCACCACATACATTCTGTGGCATGATGCCAATTCTGTGGAAAATTACACGCCCATGGAATCGCAGAGGTCCAGAGGCTATGGGTAGAATCATCTTGCTTGTGGGAGCTGTTCAATTGCTCTCAACACACAGCACTTTGTAATGTGCTTTGAGCTACTACGGTTATGAAAAACACAATGCAAATGCAAATTTAGGTGTAATTAAGTTGGAGGCTCACCAGATGCCCCTACTGCAGTGTCAAATCAGAATGATTTGTACTCACGCTACCATTCTAATTCCAGAAGCCTTCCGCTGAGCATGGAGTCTTACAGATCTCTCTCTCTGCTGAAGCACAATGGTTTCCACATGTCTCACACCACCCAGACAGCAAATCGCTTTGCATCCCTGGAGGAGGGACTTCGAGTCAGCTGGAGGAAATGGGCAGGATGACTTGGTGGCACCCGGGGGGGGGGAGTGAACAGGAGGACATCAGCAAGGAGAGGCTTAGTGATTGGGGACTCAATGATTAGGGGAGTAGAGAGGGTGGTGAGCAGGGAGGAAAGCGGAAGTGAAATGGTCAGATGCTTTCCTGGTGCATCAGCCATCTGGGATTTAGATAAAATAGGGAGGATGGCAGAGAAGGGGGGTGGGGATGCTGGTATGCTTAGGTACCAAAGGTCTGGTGAACCAGCCAGTGGAGGAAGTGATGCAAAACTTTAAGAGGCTGGGGAACAGACTGAAGGCACACTTGGCTTCTCCAGCTTTTTCTGCGGTCCTCCCTGTGTGGAATAAGGGAAATGAAATGACAGAGTTAGGAAGGAAGAGGCTGAGGTGTTTAATGGATGGTTGAAGGGATGATGTCAAGAGGATGGATACCATTATGTGGGGGACTGGGTGGGTTTCTGGGACACAAGTCTCTACAGGGTGATGGCCTTCACCTGATGAGAGGGGGGGCAGTGCTTTGGGGTAGAAGCCTGACATCTACACTGAACACTTAAACTGAGTGCCGGGGAAATGGAGGCTATGAGAGCCACTGAGAAGGGACAGCAGGTGGGAAACCTAGCCAGGGCTCCTCCTGAATGGGGGACTAGTAGCAGCAAGGTGGGTAACAGTAAGGTTAACATTCAGGTTAGATTAAGGGGAGCGGCCAGTCAGGGAGAGCTGACAAACCCCACATTCAACATGACAAATAAAAAATGAAGGGGACTAGGGAATAAGGGAGATGGAGTCAGAAAAAAACAAGGGGGAATCAGGAGAAAGATGGAAAGGGGTCTGCTTTTACGCAGGAGTCTGGGAAATTAAATTAGTGAGCTCCAGGCAACGGTGACAGACATTGTGATGGAGCTAGTATCTATCACAGTAACTTGGTCCACAGAGAATAACAACTGGGACCTGACAAGTCCCAGGCTATCCCATATTTAGACGTGACAGAGGAAAAGGTAAAGGAAGAGGTGTAGCCTATATGTCAGGAAAGGCACTGAGGCACTAGAGGATGGAAACATCATGGGGCAGTAATGAGGAAAGAGAATTGCTGTGGGTTCAGTTCATGGCATCCTCAGGCAAGAACCTAGGGATAGGGGTGATCTGTAGACCCCCCAGGACAGGGAAAGAGAGAGATAAGGAGCTAGGAGCAGAACTAGAAAGAGGAGTGACAAAACGA
Organism: Neoceratodus forsteri; assembly: GCA_016271365.2. Lineage (NCBI taxonomy): Eukaryota > Metazoa > Chordata > Ceratodontiformes > Ceratodontidae > Neoceratodus > Neoceratodus forsteri. The sequence continues at coordinate 182,120,066 of JADMNL010000029.1, forward strand.
ATGGTGGAAGGAGATCTAAATCTGCCGGATAGTGACTGGGTCATTTCAGTGACGAGGAGCTCCAAAAGTAAGGTGCCCCCTACTGGATACATTGCAGGGCTGCCTGCTGGTGCACCTGGTAAGAGCAACTCTCTTTTATAATGAGGAACAGCATGGAATGAGGAGTTACTGATGTCATAGAATGTCTTAGAAATATGAACATCAAGAGCCGTAGCTGGTGAGGAGAGTGGAACTCCATTTAGATGTGAGGGCACCGTAAAGTTAGATTATTTATTACAAAATCAAGGACAGGAAGATAGAAGGGCAGTTAACTATGTAAAAATAATTTCCTGTCTCTTCAAGAGTCAACCAGCTCCTACTGCTTATTGCCCTGATGTCATAATACCATGCTTATGACATCACAGGTATTCCCATGGCAACAGACTGTAATGGTCACAATGAGATTTTGCAATTCACCTTAGACTGGCAAATCAGACTATAAAACCATGTCTGATCAAAAAATGATTCCATGAAAAATCGATGAAACCATAACATTGTTTTAATGCATTTTAAAGTCTGGCATAGTGTCATACTTAGTCTATACCCATAATTTATGAATATGTAATTTTGCAATTTGTCAAAGCTGTATTTTGTTTGTTTCTTGTATTTGGCACAGTGTTATATTTTTTACAAGTTTTTTTGTACTTTGAAACTGTCGATAAAATTGCACACGGGTATCTCCTTGGCAATAAGCTTTTGCTCAATGGAGCATTATTACATCTATCCTGTTCATAATATTTTTATATGAACATACGAAGCCAGCAGAAGGCCCTCGAGTCTGCTCATATTGCAGGGTCCACAGCTTGAGCTAATGTCCCTGCCCTTCCTCCCCACTCCTCCCATCCTCCCTCCCCATGATCCTTACCTTCCCCCATGCCTATCCCATCCTCTCTTAAAGCTGCCCACCGTCTTCAATGAGATGACCTCCTCCAGCAGCGCATTCTAAGTGTCCACCACCCTCTCTGTGAAGAAGTGCTTAAAATAAGTGAATAAAATGTTATGATATGATATGACGAACTGCAGAAACAGGTGAACTCCAGGGGATAAAATCCTGTTTTTGTGTTTATTTCCCTAGTGATGAATAAAAAGAGGATAAATCTGGGGAAGATAAATGAAATACAAGCTGAACACCATCCAAGTATTATGTTTGCAAAGCTTTCAAGGAGGCATCAGCAACACTTTTAAATCTGTTTTCTGCACAGGTACTATTCTAACCCCATGTCGCCATAGATCACCACTCTGCCGGTGTCTAGTATGTTAGTGAAAGTTTAGGGTATAGTTAAAGGAATCAGGATTCAAACTCAGATCTGTTTTGCAGTTCTGTGCTTTAACCACCTGACTGGATGCCAAGTTTCTCAGCTTTGTTGGTTATCATGACCCACAAGTATTTCCCTGGGAGGTTTGTGCACCTCCCCCCCAAGTATGTGCTATCCTAAGTTCAGCACTGTCCTGGGACAGCTGCTGCAGGGTCAATTCTATCACAGGCTTAGTGCTCAGGCGAACACTCTAGGCTCACCACACACACACACACACACACATACACACACACACACAATCCAAGCACCAAGATGACAAAATACTACCCACATACTGTTGTAACTGATCATCCTTCACAACCCTATGTAACCCCCTTCCCCCAGGTCGCACTGTGAGATGAGCAACTTGTTGTTCAGTGTGCCCTCCTGGTGAAACATTTCAATAAATAAATAAATGGCATTTTTATCACCCAAGACAAAAAAGGTCTTGAGTACGGTTGAATATATGGCTGTCACTCATGATACCTTAACCACTCTTCCCCCACCAGGAGGAGGAAGTTGCCACAAGGCTAGCAATATGGAAACTTTCTATTTTAAAACTTGCATGGGAGTAAAGTATTTCCCATGAGTGCCTGGAAAAGACACTGGGCTCCTTAAAGGACCAAAACACTGGATAATCTTGCATGCATTTTTAAACCTGGACAGTTAACATCTCCATTCGTATTGGCAAAATCTGAGCATTTGAATGCAATTTTCCAGTCTCCAGTAAAGTCTTTAAAGGAGAACTACACTGAACCTGCAAATAAGTGTTCCCAAGCAAAAGCTCCTTTTTAAATACTGGCTCTAATTCTGTTACTGTTTTATCTCTACTAGCTTTTCAGTTATCCTAGTGGATGTTTCGAATTTACATACAGTTAGTACATACCATTTTAGAACTGTATGATGTAGTTTATGTACCTTGCTCAGCTCTTCCAATGTTGGCCCACTGCATCCATGTTCTGCTATCAAACTCTATGACTGAGAGAGACATGAACGGTATCGCACAGTTGTAGAATGGTAATTAACACAGGCATGTAAATCAGAAACATCTACAGAATTTACTAATATGCCTGTGGTTCTATGTCAATAAAACAACGTCGTTGTTGACCCCCCCCAACATCGACAGGAACATGAGGCACAGCCAAGTGTCGCAACCACCCAAGAAAAGTATTATTCCCTTATGACCACGCACCCTGAAATTTCTTATCCCATGTTTAAAATGGGCTTTTACTTGTTAAGAAAACATGCAATTCAGGTGAAGTGTGCAGTTGTCAGAAAATAATCAATTGCTATGTGACATGTTTCGACCAATAAGATCTTCATTGCCCATTCTCTGAAGCATGAGTAGGGCTAGCAAACCAGCTAAGAAGTTTGGATGTGTGTTGTACATACTCAGATTGATTATACAAACAATCACAAACACTTTAGTCATCACTGCTTATTGTTTTATTGCTTCTGTGGAGGGGGGATGGCTCAGTGGATTGATAAGGGGTTCAGTAGCCACCAGGTCAAGTCAGCAGTAGTCATAAGCCATTATCATCTGATCGCTATCCAGTGGTCCATGTGAAGTGAGCTGTGCTGGGTCTCGGTCCATTTCCAAGTAGACCAGTGTCTACATCTCAAAACATTAGCCCACATCACAATCAGCACCCTCACTGGACGCCTCACAGGAGACACCAAAGGACTACAGCTGTGCAGAACATGGAATTCTGCCAGCGTAATGCTTTTCTGAATTTTTTCATTACACGGAATTACAAAAAGTATTTCTGTGTAAACCACTAAATATTATTGTATGGTGTTTGTAAACCGCACATTAGTGTTCAGCATTTCACTTCTGCTGGAATTCCATGGAATTTCCAAAATTCCACAGAATTTCAACAGAAGCGGAACTTGAAAATCCCACACAGATCTAACCAAGGAGTGAATGGGCATTGATTCAGAAATCCCCTCAGTCACTCCTGTGGCCCGATACTACTGGGCTGAGACACACTGGCAAAAGTACACAGTACAAAGTAATGTAGTAGTATGGTGGTGGAAGGGGCCTACCATCTATTTTGTTCACCATTCCTGCCACACGGTATGACTATACATATTTTGAGTGCGGTTGCACATCCAAACTTATCAATCGGAACGTAACATCTATACAGAGTGAACCTCAGTGTCGTTTTCCCTTATGAATCTGTCTAGTCTTGCTTTTAAAGCCTAAATGATGCTAGCTTCCAACTACTTCACCAGGTAGGCTTTTTCCTGTTAGCCACCCTCTGTGTGAAGTAATGCTTTCTAATCTCCCCCTTATCCTGCCCTACCCCCTTCAGTTTGAGTGTATGTCTTCTAATTCAGCTTATACCCACCAGCTCAAACATCTGTATATAAGCCACCCTGTCTATTCCCTTTAGCATTCAGACCACCATGATCTTATGCCCTCACAGTCTTCTCTTCCCTAAGCTGAATAAATCTGATATATGAAAACACTCCTTGTAGCTCTAGCACCCTAAGTCACTTACCAGCTTGGTGGCCCTGTGTTGGAAACTTGAACTCTTGAGGGCAGGTCAGTGTGTGTGTTGGGGGGGGGTTGATCCCTTGATCAGGTTGCAGCATGAGGTGGAGCAGCCCTATCTGTCACCAATAGAATTTGCACTTGATTTTGAAAATATACTTGGCCTTTGAGTGCTTTGTTACTTTTGTGTTTAAACAGTGCGTGGGGGGGGGGACTTGCAGTGTGAGGGCCTGTATTCTACCTGCAGTGAGGATAAACAGATGGTTTCAGTCCACAGTGCTGTCACTTTGGCACCCTCCATAAGCACTAAAAAAAGAATAAAAAAAAAATGTTTTAATTGCATAAGAACCTGTTTCATGGAGTGGTGGAAACATTGGCCAGGGCTCCAGGGATATCCCTTGCTCTTTCCAAAAAGTGCCACAAGATCTGTAACTTCCACCTGGACAGCAACCAGGAATAGTGAGTCATCCTTCTTTTATTACCAGCTAAGACCCTCTCCATCCCACATGTTGAGGATCCTGTCCCTTGCTTTACAGGCACCTGCAATGTTAAATGTGATCTGTTGTGTTTACATTTTTTTAAAGCTCCCACCACAGCCCCTTCAGCACCTCACTCCATCCAGCCTCTCAATGCCCCCCTGCCCGCTAGCCTTATATTCTTCCACTAAACTCCACCTACAGAATTACCAGAATGTCCATCATCCCAAGGTTCTCTGGCTTGTCCCTGCTGAGCGGTCACCCCTTCTGTCACCAGGGGGAAGAAGTTGTGGGCAGGGGAGCTGCTGCTTTAAAGGGCTGGGTGACATGGTAGATGCATGAGGGCTGCCATCTGGCATACTGGAGTGAGACTTTTTTTTCTGTTTGCTATGAGCCTCCCTCCACCCTCCTACCTCACATGGATACACACTGATGGGGGTTGGGGGTTAAACACAGAATCATAAAAAATAAGGACAGGAAAAAGACTTAAAAGAAGAACAGTTATAAACTGTGCTCAATGTGGTATTGGGCTTACCTGTAGCTGGCAGCAGCCCAGAGATATCTCTGATCATGTCTGCCCCACAGTGATACTACACTGCCACCATTTTCAGAACCTTGTAATGTCACTAACGATCAAGCTGTGGCCAACCACATTATAGTCAAGCACAGCTCGACTGCCAGTGAAATCACAAGGTTCTATAAATGGTGGCAGTGTAGTAACAATATGGGGCAAACATGATCAGAGATATCGCTGGACTGCTGCCAGCTGCAGAGGAGCCCAATACTTTATTTAAAAGATATCTTCCTGGATTTTCAAGATATTATGGGTGTAATACATAAATGTTTCTCTTTAAGTCCACTGATTTAGTTTGTAGAAACGTGCAAAACCAACACCACCAGAGAGTGCTTCGAGAAGCGTGTGCTGCCGAACCCCACTCCAGATGGGAAGCATCCTCATGGCCGCTCCTTCCACCTCATTGCCAGTCACCACTCCTATCCCCTGCTTAGGGAATGAACCCGGGTTAGTAAGATGTTAGGTGGATAACCCACCACTCGGCACCATAAAGTCTAGTTTTCCTTTTTTTTCCTTACATTTTATGCCCCCCCTTGCGGGTCTCTGGCTCCCTCTCTCAGGCACCCCATGGTACAGGCTGACTCACCCTGTGATGTAGCCAACGCCCACCCCTCCAAGGAGCTGCAGTCCCCCCCCAGGTGGGGTCAGAAACTGGGGACATACCCCCAAACTTCCAGTCTCATCAGGCAGTAGACCCATAAAGGCCCAGATGTTGCAGGTCCTGTTGCAGCGGGTGCCAGGGCTGAACTTTTCCTTGGTTTTCACCCCCCACCCCAGTTTTCAGCATACAGGGCTTGGGTGTATGGTACACAGGCTGACTGACAATCACCTCTCTAACCTGCCTACCTCTGCTGCGCTACCACCCATGGTCACCTAGGTGGCAACACTGTAGTGGAGGCAGTGACCTTCCCACCACAGAGAAAAGTGTCCTGTGGGTCACTCTATCCTCCTCCCCACTTATGGCCTCCGACAAACTGGGCTTGCATCCAAAACCAGGTCGCTGGTGTCAATAGCGGTAGCATTACCGCTGCACCGATGGGCCAGCTAACAATTTTCCTTTTCTGAAGATACATTTTTAACAAATCTATATTTATTAAACAGAAGTAACTTTAAAATGTAGCACAGTACAGTGTTTTTGAACTGATTGTCTGTCCCGAGTTCTCAGGGCTGCAATTATGTCAAATAATGCTCTCTAATGCTCCCCTTTATCCTGACCACCCCACCATCTGTTTGAATACATGTCCTCTAGTTTTGCTTTCACTCACCAGCTCATAACTCTGTGTATACTCCACCGTGTCCCACTCTGGGAAAGGGAAAGGAAATGGGGGGCAGGGAGGTGAGGTGTTGACTTTGGCTCCTAGGCAAACCGGGACAGTTTGTTTTGATACATGTGCAAATCCCAACACCAACCCAAATCCCAAAGCAGCCTTGGAGTCAGCTGCCAGAGGCAGCTGCTCACTTGTCCCGACAGTCAGGATATGGCCATGGTGACCCACAAACTGGTCTGACGGGGACAAAATTGCAGAAATTAGCTTCATCCCAACTCAAAAAATGTAATTTATCAGTGAGCCATGAAGGGTGCTGCCCATTGCTGCTGCCCCACCCCACCCACCAAAACCCATGCACTGTGCATTTTTTTCTAACTGAAGCAGGCCCAGTGCTGCTGGAAACAGGCACAGAAGTGGCTGAACACACACAATGGGCAGCACACTCAAACAGACCCCCAAAATCGTAAGATACAGTAAATACATGGATGGAAACCTTTTGTTGTAGGCTCACACCAAAGAAGGAACAGCACTAACAACCCCAGTGCTTCAAGTCACTAATATTCTTTCTCTGGGGAGTTGGTGTGCTCACTGCTGGCTTCCATTTTCTGTTTTTCTTTCATTCTTTCTTTGACAACAGCCTGTAAGTAATCTGCGAGAGAAAGATTTAGATCCTGATGGATCGATCTTCTTCAGCAGATTATTTTAACTGGCAGACCTTCAGTTAATGAAAAAGCCATCACTAACTCACTCACTGCAATGAACTGGTCTATCAAGATTTTCCGTCACACATGTTTTTCTTGTCTTATTCTAAAGGAGAACAGTCAGCACTAATAACCTCATACCCAAGGGTTGGGCTGGTCTCAATTTGCACTTTGTGTGCATAAATGTTGTTTTTTCTACTTACTGTGTACTGCATGTAGTGGATCATATCAGACTGATTCTGGTGACTTGGAAGCTAACATTTTATGTAACTGCAACTCCCAAAATCCCCGGTCGCTGACATCAGAGCAGGACTGCAACACTGGGATATTCAATAGCCTACATATATGCTACTGAAATAATGTTAAGGTCAGATGTACAAAACAAGCCTGGTGTTTCCATCTCAAATCACACTTTTGGACTACCAACTTCCAGCACCATAAAAAACAAATGTTACTTCCTTAGCTAATAAAATGTAAATGTTCTAGTTGTACTTAAAGGAAAACTGCCTTGAATCTGCAGCCCTATCTTTTCTGTAGAAAATTCATTCCTAATACTGTTTCACATTCTATTTTTATTCCATCTATACCGGCCTTTTAGTAAATTCATTGGGTGTTTCTGCTTTACATTCTGGTGGCCAGTACCATTTTAGAATTGTATGATGTACTTTGCGTCCTTTGTTAAAGAGCTCACACTGTTTTCACAATGCATTCATGTTCTACTCTGTGGCCCAAAGGGGACATAAACTACATCATACAGTTCTAAAATGGCACTTACCAGCAGTGTGGTAATCAGAAACACCCACTTTGTTTACTAAAAGGCCAGTAAAGATGAAACAATAACAGAAAGGGATCAAATATATATTTCTTGCTGTCTCTAACCTTGTACAAATCGTCCAGGAGCCAATGCATCTCAATACAAAGTCGGGTAAACATACCCTTCTTGACTGGATGATAACTAACTGCCCTCTAAAAATTAAATCTGTGTCTCTTCTACCCGATTGCTTAAGTGACCATTCCCCTACATACTGCGTCTGGAGAAATAATTCTCTAACCCCCACCCCCACACACACACACACACACACTATATCCCTGGTTAGGAACATGTCTAAACTTGATGTCAAAAGTTTCTGATTTCTAATTTTTTTTTTTTTTTTCGCCTCCCCTTCTTCCTGGCTGCCCACTCCTTTGGGTCCCTAACGTCCCTTCCGACTGCCTGCCCCGACTCCCACACCGGCTACCAACCTCATATGGCAGTCTCCCCGGGTAACTCGGCATATCCCTTCGCCGGGCGGGTCCCCCTCCTCCGAGGGGGAAGGCACCGGTGGGGGCGGCCAGCGCACTCTCTTTTATTGGCACGGGGTACTGCTGAGGTGTGTCGGTCCTGGGATCAGTGGCAGCAGAGGACAGAAAGACTGTCATCCGGCCAGCCAGGAAGCATTTTCCTGGTTTTTCTGTGGGGAATGACGTCCTGACGTCAAGGCATACGCCGGACGTCTGTCACTCCCCTTAAGCACTGCACCCAGGCGTCACTGCTGTGCTCCCCGCCTCTGCCAGGAGTCAGCGTGCACCGGTACACATCCCCTACCCTTCCCCCGGAGAACCAGAGCTGTCCCCGGACGCTCCATCCTTCTCTCCCCGGCCGGCCCTCCAGCGACCCGAGTCCATTCCCGAACCCGGGTCGCCGACGTCGCAGACGGAAATCCAACCGCTGCGCCGATGGGCCGACCCAGTTTCTGATTTCTATTGATAACACTGACTGGAGCCCAATTAGATTCCTGCTGAACATAAACCTAGCCCTGGACTTTTTTGTCTCTATCATCACCAAAATAATTGACTACCACACCCCTCTGAAAAAATGTACATCTAAGGGTAAAAAAGATTCTTGGCTAACTAAGGATGCACAGCCTCTCATGTCTCTCTGGGATAAGGCCTGGCAGGCCTTTAAAAATGGTGGTCTGCAATCCGATTGGCAGGTGTACAAGCAGCTTAGGAATCAGTGCAAAAACTCTCTTCATAAGGCAGAAGGTCTGTACTTTAAATCTCTACAAGCAGAACATTTATGTAACCCCAAGGAATTCTGGCGTCAGATCAACTTTCTAATTAAGGGAAAGGGTGCTGAAGTCCCTAGTACTATCATCTACAGTGGCAATGCCCTAGCGGACCCCTTATCCATTGCCACAGGGTTTAACGATTTCTTCACAGATCTCCACAAATACACATCTTCCTTTGGTAATGCTTCCTCTCCTCCCCATATCTGGACAGTCCTGGGCCTAGACCTGCATTTCATTTGAAAATGGCCTCTCTCAAAGAGGTCCAGAGGCTCCTCTCTCAACTAAAAGCACACAGCTCCCCTGGTCATGACTCGCTGGAAGCAACATTTCTCAAACTAGGTGCCCCTGCCCTTGCCTGCCCAGTCCGTGATCTAATAAATCGCTCGTTCCTCTCTGGTGTTGTCCCTGACAAGTGGAAGGTAGCTGTTGTTGTCCTGGTACATAAGGGTGGACCCAACACTAACATTGAAAATTTCCATCCCATCTCTATCCTCTGCCCCTTCGGCAAAAATCCAGGGGTGAATTGTATATAATAACCTGCAGGACTACTTTGAGCTCCATGCTCTGTTATCCCCCTTTCAGCATGGATTTAGGAGGAATCACAGTACCCTTACTGTGCTGATAAAAGTTACCTCTGACCTTTACCAGGCCATGGACCATGGGTCCACCACTGGAGCCATCTTTGTGGACCTTACTAAAGCGTTTGACCTGGTGAGTCATGGCCTCCTACTTCAACAGCTCCATGCTCTTGGTTTCGACTTCAGTGCCTTAACCTGGATTGAAAACTACCTTTCCTGCTGCGCACAAAGTGTCAAATGGTCTTGCTCTGTCTCTAATCCTAAACCAACAATCCATGGAGTCCCCCCAAGGCTCCATCCTCAGTCCTATACTATTTTCATTATTTATCAATGACCTACCCAACTCCTGTGGAGGGGCATTGGTTCACTTATATGCTGATTATGCAGTCATCTACTGCTCCTCCCCTGAGGCTTGCTGGATTAACAGTGCCTTGTCTTTCGATGTCTCCTTCCTGGAGGGTTGTTTCTGTGGTAAGCACTTTGTCTTGAATTAAAAAAAAAAAAAACTGTAGGCTCTTCTCCCATTTCTCACCAGCCAAGCACTCCCACCTGCCCCTCACTATCACCTCCCTTAGTGGTGATATCTTGGAGTGCATCCACTCCTTTAAATACCTAGGCATTAATCTGGACCCTTCTCTCTCCCCTTAAGTTGCATGCCTCCAATTAATCTAAAGCACTCAACCAGTGACTTGGCCTTCTCTATAGGATTCATCCATTCCTATCCTTGGCCTCCTGTCATAAGACTGCAACCGCTTCCCTTATACATCTTCTAACTTATGGAGCTCCTTTGCTGGCCCCTACAAACTCTTCGACCCTATCCATACTCTCCCAGGACTACCAAAGGGTCAGTAGGTTTGCTATGGGGGTCGACTTCCAGCAACATCACTGTGATGTCCTCTTCTCCTTGGGATGGTTACCTTATTTGTCAAGATTGAGGTACTACTCCCTTACCTCTTGTTTAAACTGGTAAATATATCTACCCCCCCTTCCTTAGCTGGGCTAATCCATCTAAAACAAGCCCCACGTTCTCTCCGCTCAGCATCACTTCCTCTTCTTATCAAGCCTAGCTTGCATCTTGCTACTGCTTGTAAGACCTTCTCCTACTCTGGTCCTTCTGAACTCACTCCCTCCCGCTGTCCTGTCTTGCTCCTCTCTCCATAAGTTCCAATCCTCCTTGCTCTCCTCCCTTACTGCCTCTGCAGCGTGCTCTTACTTTGGTTAAAGTCCTACTACTCTGCCCCAGTGTCTCAGGCTGCAGTACCTATCTGTCTGTAAGTCATTAATGTCCTATATATACCATACAAAATGCTACTAACTTTCGTTACATTGTACTGACTACCTGTATATTCCTTGCCAATTGTACATAATATGTATATACTTTCTGTCAACCTGATTTTGTAGAAGATGTGGTCACACTGTTTTTTTTGTTTCTCTCTTATTTGTTACAACGTTTAATGCTCTCTGTAACTCGTTACCTGGGTCGACCCTGAAAAAGGGACTGAGTTTTGGAGACCAGGTAAGTCCATTGAGACAAGTACAAATTAATAAATAAATAAATATGTGAAAAAAGCATCTACTTGGAAAAAAATGACTTACGGGTTCTGCACAGCTGTCCTTTAAGAAAAAATTACTCACCACGGTAATCCTCTTTCTCCCAAGGGGTCCTTTAGCATCAGTAGCTTTTTTGCACTTTGCTGGCTAGAAACTTCTGGTGAGATCTCCTTATGGGTATGTGGAAGTAGGTGTCCTTTAAGTCTAAGGAGGCTAGCCAGTCTCCCTGCTGTAAGGACTGTATGACCGGTGACAGAGTGACCATTTAGAATTTGGGTTTTTTCAGATGTTTGTTTAAATATCTGAGATCTAAGATAGGTCACCACTCCGTTTTCTTTTGTGTCAGAAAATACCTGGAGTAGAGGCCCTTGCTCGTCTCATGGGCAGGGACCCTCTCCACTGCTTGTAAAGCCAGATGGTTTTGTATCTCCATTTCCAACAGCGGTATCTGTGTTGGGGACAGAGGTCTTGACACCTGGGTATGCTTGAGGTCTGGCAGCTGCTTGAACTGTAATGGCAGACCCTTCTCCACTGTGTCCAGCACCCACTTGTCCAACGTGATGGGGGATCAGTGCTGAAGATAGTGGGAGAGTCTGCCTCCAACCGAAATCAGGGAGGCGACCTGGACACTCACATCAGAACTTAAGAGGCAGATGGCTGGGTAGCGGTGGCTCTTCTTTGGACCCTTCTTCCCTTGCCTCTGAAAGACCCCCTGTACTAGTTGAAGTCAGATTTGGGACAGGGACTGTAAGGCCTGGGAACAAAACTTCTGCCCCTACTGCCCCTGGGGCGGGATCTCTGAGGGGTGGCGGGCTTAGGCTTGGATAAGTGGCTCTGCCAGAAGGCCTTGTACTCATCGACTTTTTTCATGTAGTCAGTGGTTCTGTAATCAAACAACATAATTTTGATCACAGGGAAAATCCATGGCCTTGTTCTGAGCATCTGTGGTCAGACTGGTTGTTCTAAGCCAGGTGAAATGTCTCAGAGAGATGACATGGGCCATCGCCCTAGAGGCTGCATCATTGTTGTCATCTGCCACAGTATACACAGTAGCTTCCAGGGCAGTTTTTGATGTATCCATCAGCTCCTACACCATAAAATCTGATCCGTTGCGGGTGACAGCCTGGACAGATTTTCAAAGGGCTTTCTGATATTTGCCTGTGAATGCCATATAAGAAGAAAGTCTGAAAAGCAGGGAAGCTGTGGCATACATTTTCTTTGCTATAAAGTCAATTTTCTTGGAATCCTTGTCAGGGGGAAAAGGGGACAAGGAGACTCCAGCTTTCTGACAAGCTGCCTGCTGCACTATACTCTCATGGCTAGGGTGTGCAGACAGGAACCCAGTACCATTTTTAGACAATTTATATTTTCTCTCAAGCTGCTTATCAACCCGATACTGAAGTGGGGTGTTGAAGCACCTTCATGGTATTTTTTCTTAATGCATTATAGATAGGGACGATCAGGGTCTTTGAGGATGAAAGACCCTTCATCTCCCTGTAATCTTTGTTTTCATTGACATCCTGGTTGAGCTCCTGTGTAGGGAGGTCCAGGTTGTCCAGCATATTTTGTATAAATGTAAACATAAAGGAAAAATCCTCATGGTCACCTGGGGATCCCCAAGATGAGGGTCCAGGGACCCCTGGGGCTCAAGGGCCTCAAAATCCATGTCAGAGGCATCATAAGATTGATCATCTGTGTCACCCTCACAGTCTACAGAAGAGAGAACTGTGGAAGAGTGCTTGCCAGCCCCAGTAAATCGAGGACCCATCTTTTGAAGGGTCTGAAACAGTTGGCATGCTTTTTCCATATCTTGCACTAAAGGAAGAACCTAAGCAGTTTTTGTTTCGATTTTTCTGTATGTTTTAAGCTGCCTGTTGTCTCACTATTGGCTTTCCCAGGAGCAACGGGGGCATATTGGTCTTGACAGAGTTTCTTTTCAACCACTTCATCAGAGGCTTGATCAAGCTTCCTTTTTTCGTCACTCTTACTATTTTTTATTTTGTGAGGAACTTCATCTTTGGAAGCTTTATTTTTGGCTGGGATCTGGAGGGTTCCTCAGTGTGACATAGACAGCCAGCTCTGAGTGCTCGAGTGCTGTATTAATTTTTTTATTACATATAAAATATGTGATGGGAAGGTCAGTTTGAGGAAACACAGTCTTGCTGACCTGACACATCAAAAAACCCCAGGGATAAGTTCAAAGGACAGGAGGTATTTTAAACTGCAGAGATCAGGGGTGCAATCACCTTGTCAATTTGCTTTCATCCCAGGAAATAAGATTAGCCATTCAAAATTCCCTCAGGGGAAATCTTTTGACTTGCAATAGTTCTCAGGAAGGACTTGTGGGGAAGGGTGTTGAGAGAGGCCAGAATGGACATTGAAGAGGTTTGATGTCTGAGCCAGGGAGAACCCAGACAGATTTGCAAGGTCCAAAATACAGTCCTGGGGAACCCTTGAATTACATCAGAGAGATCTGAGGTGTAGATTCAAAGGTCCAGATGGGATTAAAGAGGCAAATACACTTTTGTTTTGAATACAGTGACTTAGATCAAAGAAACTTTTGAGATGTATGTGTAGCAGAGCAAAAACCAGTTCTGACCAGTTAACCTGTGGAGAGGAAAGTCAGTGAGGTCATTTCATATGTTTTTTTAAATATTTTATTTGGAGACCCTGTACTGTAAAATATAGATTTGATACACCAAGGCGGAGTTAGTGACCTCATGAGAAGGACGGCTCAGAAGTGTGTTTAACTGCTGAGAGAACATGACAGAGAGACACAAGAAAATATTTCTGACTGAGAGGAGAGAGACCCTAAAAGCACTGAAAGAAAGTAAGCATTAGATTATACCAATCTGAAGTTATAAATTGTAGGAACTGTACTTTTTTTAACCTGTTTGTTTTAAGGCTGTATGTGTTGGGATATGTATTTGTTCTGTAATTATTGTTCTGTTTTGATATTTTTAAAGTAAGATATATATATATATATATCTATATATTTGTTTTACAAACGAAACTGCTGGAGTACCTTGACAATTCTTTTTATTTTAAGTGGAGCTTTTAAAGGTTATACAGTAAGTACATTGTGTATGGGCTTATTGTATACCCAACTGGGAAATGGATGAGTTCTCTAAAAGTTGTGCATACAGTTCTAAGGGTGCATTTGAAAGACCTGGTTGGGTGCCCCTAGGCAAAGATATTTGGCCCCCCGATGACAGAATTATCCAAGCCTGATAATTGGGTACACTAACAAGAGGTTATCAGTTTGAATCCTTCCAAAGCTTGAGACTAAGGTGACTTGAACCCACAAAACAGACAAGAGGGTTACCTTGTCAGTTCACTGTATACAGATCATATGCTCAGAGGTTGGTACTTTGGGAGTAGAGGGCTGAGTGAGTTTGTGACACTCAGCACTTCTGCTTTTAGTATTAGTACTTTTGAATGGCCCCTTGTCGAAAGCCTTTGATTTATCCTCAGCCATAATAATCAAAGGTTTGTCTGTTATATTTGCCAATTTAAGCACATCAAACCAGTCCTGGACCTACAAACTGAGTGCAGGTTTCTGTGAAAATGCCACTGGCCAGTCCTGTCCCAGTTAATAAACTCTGAGTATTACTAGTGCCTTTTTTTTTGGGGGTGGGGGTTGTAGAACTGGGATCTATACCAGTGGCAATCTTAATAGAAACATAGTAATACTCAACTGTGCACAGGTGGCTACTGGATCCTTATGGACAGTCCTGACACAGATGATACCAAGGTCCAGTAATATAACAAAAAAGGTTTCCTCATAATTGCCAATCTAGAGAGAAAACCCCTGGGCACTTTTTAAATTTGAAATCCACTGCAGGTGCCTCACAGTAAACCCCATGAGGTCTGAGGTAAAAAAAAAAAAAGGCAACTGTCCCTAATTCGACGGTTCCCACAAGAATTTGCCCAGAAATGTAGGAAACCATTGAAAATAAGCACCTGCAATAAAATTAGGCTTTAAACTAAATAGTCGTGGTAAAAAAAAGTCAAAATAGCACAGACACGCTAAAAATAAAAAATTTGGCGGCGCTATTGAAAAAGTAAAACTTTCAACTCAGCGCACTAAAGGAAATAATTTATGAGGAAAACTTTACCCAGATAAGAATTAGGAGGCTGTCAGGAAGGAAAGTTGGGAGACCTCAGAGGCAAAACTGCTCAGTCCAGCGGAGAAAATTTCTGAAGCCTCCAATAGCTCTCACTCAGCTCACACCCCCTCCTGTCTTTTGACTGGCTTGGCCCTAAGCTCATTTAAATATCTATTAAAGGCACACCTCTGGGGAAGCTGCATCTAGCCAATTAAGTGCAAAAAAGTTACTGATGCTAAAGGACTCCTGGAGTAAGAAGCACTGTTCTATAGTAACTGCAACGGTTCACTCATTACAATGTGACAGTAGTTTTGTCGACACGATAAGGGTGAAGGCAATACACCAACTGGTATTAGGTCGCCAGGCATTGCAGCTCCCAGGACATGTAGCACCAAAGCACCGTCCCAGGAAACAGTCCCGTTTGGAGGACCTTTGCCCCCACCACCCCACTGAAAATGAACATAACCTCCGGGCAGGCATGCCCGAGGAATAGAACAGTGTGGGTGCAAAGGGTGGCATCAGTGGGGGCAAGCTAAAATCAAGATCACCCTTGTCACTGTCGCCCTAATTGCGGTGGGAATTTTAAGTCACCTGTTCTAACGGTATACCACTCCAATTGTTGTATTTCTTTAGCCTAGTAAATTTGTTTTTCAACTTCACTATTTGTCTGGCCTATTTCTTTTAGAAACCATGTCCTATAAAAAATAAAATATGGTCACCCCTGTGTTCCCATGTCACGGTGGAGATAACAGCACAGACTTCTCCAAGCTTCGTTCTCAAGGTCCATATGCTGTTATCTCAACCCCTCAGTGGAAAACACAGGTTCACGTATAGTCAACTGTACATTATCCCTTATGTGTACCAAACACAATAACTAAGGGAACCACTGCACTCTGATTTCAAAGCAAGCACTTCAAACATACATACTATTCCCCCCCCCATTCTGAGAGCCATAAAATGGAGGCAGAGATGCTAGTTTCAACCCCTTTTGTGTCAGGGGGAACCAACAAATGCAGTATACAGTGGAGGACATAAAAGTGGTTATAAATGAGCCTCTATTTTCATTTGACATGCAAGGAAAATTAAAAATGCAAGCACTAATGGAGGGGAGACAGTGCTCTCCACAGTACATGTATTTTTTTTATTCCCACTAGGTGCTGCAAGTGAAGCTAGATGTTAAAACATGTTATGTTTCACAACATCTGAAAATCCAAAGGAATATAAGAAAAGTGACTCCATTAAAATGAGGCTCAACTGCTCTCGTGGATTCAAAAATGCATTTTAAAAAGTATGAAAGACAGACACGCCAACCTTTTAAGTAACCAAAGGAGGCTAGTGGAGGGCCACATAGGCAAGGGTGGGTTGGAAGTTTGGCAAATAACAGAACTGCTGAAAAACCTTCATGGAAAACAGCATCTTCATTCACTTGACTACACGTCTCAGTTTCTATATTTCGCTGTACTGCCAAACATTTATGTATTTTTAAACCAGCTATCTCCTGTTCCCAAGTCAGTGTGCTGTATGATCTTATGAAATGAGCTAAGGATTTTGAGGCCCCTGACTGGTTGTTAGCCACGCACTGAAAGTGTCTAGTGCATGGCTAACATCAAGCGCTGGCAAGCTGGACACAGCACATAAAAGAAAACAAATTCATGCCTGCCACGATCTTTTCCCCACTTGCTCGTTGTCCTTGTCAAAGGCTGATGAGCACTGCAACTTTCCTGATGCACTCCTTACCACCTGTTCACTCACTCCCTCATTGAACCACCAACATGCTGTCCGCTCCCTGGTTCCCTTCCTTACCTGTCACTCCTTCAGCACAGTTACTAACCTTTTTATTTTCAAGCATGTTGACATCTGTGTTTCTGTCGGGCACTCCTTCATTAACTGCACTGCCGAGTGTTCTATCTGCACATCTCCTCCCCGGGTGCTGCAGACATCAGCAGCGTCTCGTCACCCGCACTGTCACAACAGCAGCACAGTAGTGGCCTTCTACAAACATGGATTTTCAGAACTGAACCACAACGGGAGTGTGTCTATGTGTGTGTATGGGGGTGGGAGATAGTGCCATAACAACCAGTTCATTAGACCTGTAACTACGGTGGCCATAGCAAGACGTAAGCTCTCAACTAAATAATGAACGAAATACAGTACAATGATGCAGGCAGATGAATGATTTTATTTCAAAATTAGGCTAAGATTAAATTTTTTTGTACTTACTATTAGGAATTTTAATTTTGACATATGTGAACAGCCAAGGTGCCCATTTCATAAGCTCAATAAGACACTCTGGGGGTGTGCACTAGACACTTCTAGTGCACAGCCAGGGGCTGAAAGCACTCAGTCTGTGTCCTCATGCCTCACTATGACACTGGCCATGTGTTACAAATGTCTAACGCATGCCCTGTCGTGTCTTATTGCTACATGAGACACCTACCAAGCAACAGACAGTCACCTCATGATCACATTCATATTTCACAAATTGTGTGTAGCTGACCCCAACCTGTCACGGTAGTGAGACAGCCAGAGTTGTTACACTGTTGCTGGTGGGACCCCTGGGCACTGAGTTGGAGGGGGGACTCTGAATACTTTCAACCATATATCAACATAATTGCAGGCACCGCTGTACCAGACAGCTGTGGGTCAGTGTCACAATATTTGTGAGACACAAATGTAATCACGAGACGCCTGCCTGCCACAAAAATGTTACAAAACAGAACAAATTAAAAAACTGTGTGTACTGCAAACTCCATTTAAGATAAGTGGCTGATTTATTTATACGAGATTATAGATTGCAAGGGCGTCCCTGACCAATCACAATGCTTTCTTCAGTTGCGTGTAACATCTTATTACTTTGAGTGTCTCGTGCTGAGCAACTGTAACAGGCTTCTCACTAGCCACTTGCGCTGTCAGTATTTTAAATAAAAAAAGGATTTTTTATTTATTATTTACAAAAGGTAGTAATCTATAATAACGTTATGGATCTGGTTGGAGGGCCTCTTATGGCTCTAAGAATGTCATCTCTTGTGCCCTTAGGACCACAGAACTGCTCATCTCTCTTGGTTCAGTCCTCTGGTCCCAAGAATGTGCAAGGCAACACTCATATCCATGCCAGGCCCCCCCCCCAACCGGACCCATAAACTTACAGTGCTGGTCCAGTCCTGCCACCATGCAGAAATGTTGCTCGTTTAGGAGGGAGCTCTTATTTTCACTTCTCAGAAGGGAGGCCCTCACTGCCCATCCCTCTTCAATTGTCCCACATTATGAGGACCATCTCTCATATCACCTCTATGTGGTACCCCTTAGTCCATCCCTCGCAAAGGCATTCTGCAAAGATCCAGGCGCATAGTAAATGATCATGTGCAAACCACTAAAGCCCATGTCTAACAACGCCTATGGAGACATCTTTATTTGATTTGGCAACCGGGTGGGTACACTGGTCTGAGGAACTGTTTTCAGGAATAACCCAGGCCATCAAGATGGCACATATAACATTATTTATTATACATAACAAACAGGTAGGATCAATACAGCAATGAGATAAAATATATTTACAGTTAGGGTCCCCAGCAAGAAGCCCAAGCTAGGCATAGCAAAAATATACAGTATAAAGAACAGTTTACAGCAGAGAACACAATAAAATCATGGTTTGTTGGGAGTTTGAATCTCATTTTACCCTCCTAGGATCCCATTGTCCATCCTGCTCAACTGTTCCACACTGGGACGACAGTTATTGTACCTGTTAAGAGCCCCTCTGTCCATCCCTCTCAGCTGTCCCACATTAGGATGAAGTAGGGATGGCCCTCATTTTAACCCTCAGAACGTCTGCCCATACTTCTCAACTGTCCCAAATTAGGAGGGACGTCCCTCATTTTAACCCTCAGAACCTCTGTTCATACCTCCCAACTGTCCCACATTAGAAGGGCCATCCCTCATTTTACCTTGCTGAATCCCTGGCCATCCCTTTCAACTGTCCCACTTTACCAGGAACATCCCTCATTTTACCTCACAGCCACTCAGTCCATCAGAATCCTTTGCCCATAATTAAGAAGGCAGTTCTTCATACTCAGAACCTCTTAAGTTGTTAAGTATTACCCATGATTTTATATGACTGTTGGTATAAAAACCTGTTTGTGAACCTTGATCATTTATTTGCCAACTGATAACCTCTGTACTTACTTATTCTGTATAATTTCGTTACCAAAATTCAAAAAAATAAATCCATCCCCCTGAACTGTCCCACATTAGTGGGGGCATCTATTTTACACACAGAAACCCTTCCGATTTCCCTTTCAAACTGTCCAGCCTACTTATATCTCGCAACGGTCCCTGATTTTAAGGTATGTCCCTGATTTTGCCTCACAACTGTCCTCTGTCCCTCCTAACATTAGTGTTTGTGTGACAGAACAGTAGGGATTGTAAGATGAAAATAATGTCAAGCATTAGTTAGACTTGTTCTTCAGAAAATCCACATTACACTAATCCTCTTATTCTATCAGCTGAGTGAATATTATCAATTTTTAAGATGTATCCCTGATTTTAGGGCTTTGTCCCCGATGTTTTTAAACTCCTGATTTAGGAGGCAAGAGGTCCAGAGGAATGCACCTTCTAGAGGGACCCTCATTTTATCAGTCCGAGGCATACCTCTCAACCTTTTCCCCCCTGATGTGGAACATTGCCCGTCAAAATGTGGAACACTTAATCAGGTCTTTACCCAAGAAGCTCAAAACACTGTTAACATGTTGCATTTATGTTCAGAAAGTCCATGATTAATTGAATAATATACTTTTTGCATCATTTACTATGGATTTTTGCTATGAAATGTTGACTTTGAATGTGGAATAAGCTCTCACAATGTGGAACAGGGAGCTTTTGTGAAGTAAAATGAGGAACGTTCCTCGTAATGGGGTACAGTTGAGAGGTACTCCGAGGCACTTCATCCCCACTTGGAGACCGTCACTATCCTCCAAAAAGATATCTAAGGCAGAAATGAATTTCTAGGGTGCTCAACCAACTTTATAACCAGGGAACCACAAATGATCAATATTGTTTTGACAGCCTCCAACTTCTCCACCCCACATTCCTCCCGTGTCCCACCTTTTTAGGGTCGGCGTGTGTCACATTTAGATGAGGGGTGAAGACATGTGCTTAGCTCTGCTGCAGTATTTATATATATTTTTTTAATAGAATAAAAAAAAAAGAGGGGACGCGTTCTGCTGAAATTTCTGAAAACCTCACTTTTGCCGTCCAAGCTGAATAATATCTATGCATTGTTTTTTCTTTACTCTCTGTATCTCTTCAAATTGGCGAGTTAGCTGAGCTCAGCAGGGGAATAAATTGACAGACCAAGCGCACTGCAGTCAAGCGCTCGGACACGACGATATAAAACAAACTGTGAGAGAAAGCGGTGAGCGACAGCCGCTCGTGCCGGGAGAAAGCGCTCACGCCGCTGCCCACGGCGCGAGGGGGCGAAAAAAAATCCGAGTGAAAAGGGGGAGGAGTGATCTCGCGAGACTTCAGCGTGCGAGCTTTGGAGCCACAGCTTGGCTGCGGCCAGCTGGTTGTAGAGTCAAGTGGATTGTCCTCCTGGAGAGGAGAGAGAGAGAGACAGCTGGGCTGCCTGATCTGGCACTGAAGCTGCAGAGATCAGGTTATCTACAGCTACCCAGGGACATTTGGGTAAGTTATAACGTGCAGCATGCATAATACTCACACTGCACAATATTAGGACGTGCACTTCATATTATTGTATATAGAGTTATGCATTGCCTTTTTTATTGGGGGGAGGGGGTGCAGAATGCATGCTCGAAATTACTGTATTCTATGCAAAACCAAAGAGAGAAAAAAATGTATATGTAATTTATTGTGAGTGTTTTATTTAACTGAGTTGAGATAGCTGTGCAGAAAAATAATCGAAAGTGGATTTCTTCAGTTATTTGCTGCCTATTACTCTTTAATACCCTTTAGGTAGTCCAAAGTGGTTTATTTGAGTTTTCTTCCATTGCATTTACCTGTATATTTTTTTTAAATTGGGTTTTGTAATACAGCCTTGGAGCTGGGGTAGTAGATAAAAAAATATATATATTCTTTTAAGTGGATTGATTTTGTGCAGTGATAAAGGGAACACCTTCTAGGGTTGTCATGCATTGTTTGTAAGAGGAAATAATGGGAGATGTGACCCATGCCTGAAATATATTTTTGTTTTGCTTGCCAACAATTTCATGGACTTGAATGCAAAGATAATGTTGACAGTAAAATGACAGTGACCCCACCTACAAAATTTAGAGGTGGAAGAGATCCCTCCCCTAAACAGGGTATCAAATATCAGAGACATAAAAACAATCTTAGATTCCTAAATTAAATGTAAAGGCATCTTTAAATAAAAATAGTCTTTTGCCACCTCATCATATGAGTAACCACATTATTAAACCCTAATCATACTCATAACTATATTATCAGACTGGTTTCTTATTATATCTAGGTGGCGGAACTCTCCTATGGGTAGTGTCCCCAGTGTTCAGGGTTTTATAATACCATGACAAGGATGGACCCCATTCTTAAGCCAGGACATGTTCAATGAAATCAGGAAATCAGTACTGTATCACTCTTTAATATTTGCTAAAAGTGTTCTTCTTAATAGCACAATGTTCCTTGGATGGCCGCTGTCTTGTTTGTACGGTGTCACAGACACTGGTAGCACATATAGGTGTGCCTGAAAGTTCTCATATAGTATTCAGTGAAGAATAAGGGCAGGAGTATAGGATTGCTCCTGTAATTTTGAAGGAGGTGTGGGAACTGAGCTGCTGTGGGTTCTTGCCTGGTTTAACTCCTGCCTTTCTAAACTATCATCATCAACATACATTTCAGTTTTTTTTTTTATCTTACTGCAATCTATGAAGCAGCCATTCTTGTAGGTTATTTTGTGCCAAGAAAATGCCCAGGAGTAAAGCGAGATAGTTGTCCAGTATGTTGATACGCCACCTTCATGCATTGCTGTAACCACACAATAATAAATGTGTATTTGCAGGACTTTTTTATATTTGTTATGGCTTGCTATAGAGAATGTTGCTTTGGCAGATATTGGTGCAGTGGTCCAAAGTGAATGATCTTAAAGAGGGGTTTTATTTACCAGTAAAAAACCAAAATCCCAGTTGGTATTGGCAGATTCCAGGTGCTCAACATTTCCAAAATAGAAGCTGATTTCAAGTCATTCTGTACTTTTTTTTAAATGCTGTGTATCCACCGTGAGAGACTATGTGGACCTCCTTCCATCTTCACTTATGCCACGCCCTGCCCGACCTCAAAGACATTCTGCATGGGAGATTTCCAGAACCTCCCAGGGTACCTGTGTCACACCTGTGGCTTGCCTCTTGCAGATCCATCCCCTCACCCTGCCTGGAGGTAGGATTTGTCCATTCAGTTCCTGCAGTTGCAGAGTCCCCCCATATCTGGTTACCATGGTGGAGGCACTCCTGGGAGCTGTAGTTGGAGTCCCCATTGGGAGGTCTGCCTAGGTTGATCATGGGGAGGCGGGTGAGGCTTCATTTGCCTTGCAGCTCCCATTTTTCCACCCCTCCCACAGACAGCACACTTCCATCACTGGTGCCAGCAAGCCTGATGCACTGACCCACCACCTGTGGTCATCCTGGTGGTGGTAAATATTGGAATGTGCATCCCAGCTTCCCTCCTCCCTCCCAGGAGGACCAGCATGCCTGGTCAGATGCTTGGTCCTCGTTTTTCCCAGTCAGCCTTCAATGACTCAAACTCTGTTCTGAATTCAGGTTGCCGGCTTTGCAAGTGGTATATTGATCGCTATGGTGGTGGACCAGCCCAGTCATTCTGTGGTGTTCATCCAGTCATGATCCTTGTCTTTAGGCCTGAGTGGATCCCAGCCCTCTTCCTTGTGTCTACACTTGTACGTGTGTGGGTGAAAACTGAAATGCACCCAGAACCAGAATGTCCCCAAATCCCCTGCTGGAAGTCCCGTAGGGCAATCGCTATGGAGGGTATTCCAGCAGAGGCATCAAGTAGAGAGGCATTCAGTTTGGGGAGCATGATTTTGGCTTTGAGGTGCATGCTGGATATGGGTGTGTTCCAGTTTTACACCAGAATGCATCTGAATCCAGAAGAGTGCCCCCCCCCGACTGAATGTCCTCCCCTCCATTTAATGGCCCTGCTGGAATGTCCCTTTACTTAATGCCTCTGTAATGATTGCCCCAGAGGTATTTTTGCATGGGATTTGGGGGCATTCTAGTTCTGTGTGTGTCCTGGTTTTCACCAAGTCCCCCATTGTGATATCCACATTCAGCATATTTTATGGACTTCTCAGGCATTATTATTGCTTTTATCATTCTTTGCAAGCCGCAGTCTGTGGAGTTACATTGGGATTCAATGACTCTTAACTTTGCCTGTACCTGGATTTACATCCCAGAAGTTCTTAAGTACCTGTATATGTATAAAATGCTTAATATTTCAATAAACATGAATATAAAAAAAACATATAATGTTCCTTTTGCCCAGACACGACTCAGGAACTGATGTGATAATCCTCTGCTCGTGACGTCAGCATCAGCTGCATAGCAACAGAGTGTGATGTCACGAGCAGAGGATCATGTCAAGTCAAATAGAAGTTTACTGAGCAGCCAAAAAGCTTTCATACTATGAGACAATAAATAAACATAATTCCTCTTTAAAGTAGCAGCATTTGGTAATCATCTCATAGGATTTCTCGGCAATTAAAGCAGCAGTGCAATGTAAAACTATTTGCACTTTTTCAACTGGTTATTATTCCCTGTGCTCTGCTGAGCATGTCCCTGGTACTCTTTCCTGCCAGCAATGTATTATCACCCTATAATGTGCTCAGTTATCCTTTGTTTATGTTTACATTTCTGCCTCCCGCTCCATTGGCTAGATAGCAGTCGCCATATTTTCTGTGGCACTACAATAACTGTAACGGCTCACTTCCTGGTTGGGAAGTACTGCTGCTTTAAGTTTTTTTTGTGACACAGACATTTACATACCCATTTTTAATTGCATTTTCTTTCATTTCTGAACTGAGATATGGGATTTATATGTTTTGAAAAGGTCTTGCTCCCTTGCTACACCCACCATGAAAAAATATCTTGGTTTGGTTATAAGCTGTTTACCATCAGAAATATGTGGTAGCACAATCCTTATATATCCAGAGTATGAATCTAGCATGCATGTGCAGACAAAAGGTAACCTCAACAGAAAAGATTTTTAAAAAATGGAGAGCGGTGGCCATCTTTAATGACTTGAGTCAGTAATTACAAAATTAATTATAAAAGCTGTTTTAAAAATATCTGAGAAAATGCTGGCCCGGTGGCATAGAGGATTGAGGTGCTGGATGCCACACCTCATGCTACACTGGCTACTCGAGTTTGGGAGTAAGCTCAGGCCACCAGGGGTCAGCTGGGGGGGAGGGCGACGAGTCAGGATTGAGCAGCCACAAGGCAGCTGTCCTCTACAGGGAGGGATGAGAGGTTTCCCCGACTCATGGCTGCCGCCCGGTGGAGGCCAGGTGGCAATGCCAGACTAGGGGGAACCTAGGTGCTAGGCCAGGAGGGAGGATGGGGTCGGGACAGGAGCCGAGGGATGCATGCACGCCTCCACTCATATTCACGGCTGCATACTGGGGTCCCAGGAACAAGAGAAAAAATACAATTACCATGTCTCCCCCCAGTGCAGTAAGCACCAGGCTAAGTAAAAAGGAAAAATAGATGAGAAAATTTAAATTCCAATGGTTATGAATCCAAGGATGTCACAAACACATTTTTGGTTATTTTATTTTATTTTTTTATTTTATTTAAACAGCAGTTTGGAAAACCTTTGAGCCATAGGCTCATTTACAAAGGTACCTTGTCACAGTAAGACAAACCAAAATACACAGTATAGCAGTACAACACATAAGTATAACAGTAAAATTAAGACATAGATACAAACAAGCTGGTACAGGTAGGATGGATGCAAACAATACCAGAGTTATGTCATCCTTAGCAGCTTAGTAATAAGCTTTGTCATAAGTATTGAGTACAGCTTTGACTGAGTGGCAGTTACAGCATCGGTGTTAATAAGGTTATTTACGTAGGAAGTTTTGAAGCATGATATAGTTGGAGCTTGAGATGGAGGGCAGTGTGTTGAACCAGGAGGGGCCTAAAGCTGAAGGCTCTTTGGCCGTGAGAGGTCCTAGCTCTAGGGATAACAAGAGGTTTTCCCAGAGGTCCGAGTATGAACTAGTGGGACACAGCGGTATGGTGGTGGTCAATTCTGGTGGGAAAGCCCAAGGAGGGTCTTTTTGTAAGGGTACAGGTAGATATTTGGCGCTCATCGAGATCAAGTACCAGCTTTAGCATACAGTAGACAGGTGTGTGTCATCCTAGGTCCTCCAGTAATTAACCTGCAGGCCTTATTCAGGTAGTCGCAATTTTATGGAGTGCGGTCTGATCAGCACCATACGGCAGTCCATAGTCCACTAGGGACAGGATAGAGGAGGTGACTGCGAGTCGAAGAACCTCCGGGGAGGCAGTGTTTATACCGATGTAAGATGCCCAATCGGATATTAGTGGAGTGGCTAGGGCAGCGATGTGTCCATGGAAGGAGAGGGAGGTCAAAATGGATCCCTAGGTATTTATAGGAGCAAACTTGTTCGAGTGGGAATGAGGACCCAGAGTGAATGAGGAGTTTGAAGTTGCAGGACTTGTTTTGGGGTTGAGTGAAGAACACGGTTTTTGTTTTTTTTAAGATTTATCACCAATCTATGTTCCTTGAACCAGCCCTCAGCTTCAGTGAAGGACTTCTGCAGCAAGTCCTGGAGGGCAGTAGGGTTACGACTTGAGGCAAAGATGACTGCATCATCAGCGTACAATAGAATGTTCCCCGAGCAAGAGCGTGGAAGGGTGTTAAGGTAAAGGGAGAATAGTAAGGGGCCCAGAATGGAGCCCTGGGGAACCCCAGAAAAGATGGGACAGATGTCTGAGTAGGTCCCATTAATTTTTACACGCTGTGAGTGATCAGACAGATAACTGGTGCACCAGGAGATAGGCCCAGCAGCAAAACCAGAGAGACTAAGGGCATCAAGAAGGAGGGGGTGGGAGACAGTGTCAAAAGCTTTCGAGAGGTCAATGAAGACAGCACCAGCCAGAGAACCAGTGTCTAAGGAGGAGTGGAGAAAGTTGGAGAACTCTAGGAGGGCTGTGTTGGTACTGTGGCCCGCTCGGAAGCCATGCTGCTCAGGACAAAGGACATTGTAGGTGGAGAGGTAGTCAGAGATTTGAGAGGCCACCACTTTTTCCAAGGCCTTGGAGAGAGGAGAGAGAGAATGGAGATCGCTCGATAGTTACCAGCCACAGTCCTATCATCACCACCTTTAAAGATAGGGGTGACAGTGGTGACTTTCCAGGCAGTTGGAACCTTCCCCAGGCAAAGAGAGTGGTTGATGAGGCATGTGATCGGGGTAAGGACTGTGTCTAAGACCAGCCGTGGGATACCGGATCAGGGTGTCACTGCCTGTACTATTACTCTTGAGGGCAGTGACAAAGTCGACCTAAGTTCTTGGGCAGAAACACAGCGGAGGAGAAAATAAGGGTGAGAAAGATTTATGGCAGGTGCTGGGGGAGAGTCAAAAAAATTTGTAGGGAGGATAGGGCTAAGGTCAGTGAATGAGGTGTTGAGGTGGTTGGCTATGAGGGCTGGGTCTGAGGAGATCACACCATTAATGTTGATCTGGGTGGGTGGGGGGAGTGTGCACTCCCATTTAACTGTTTAATGTTATCCCAGAAGGTTCTGGGATTCCCCCATGAGGCAGTGAGTGAGGACCGATAGTGCTCAGACTTGGCCTTTCTGATGGCCTGAGTGCACTTGTTTCGGGCGGCAGCATATAACTGCCTGTCATTGGGCCCGGCCAGTCTCAATGGCACGGTGCCATAGGTTGTCCCTATGTTTGAGCTGGTGGATCAAAGCTGGGGTAACCCAGGGGGCATTATTCCTTTTAGAATGGCGGGTCAACACTGGGGCAAAGATATCACAGGCATTATTAAAAGTTTGGGTAAAGAAGGAGAGAGCTGTGTCGATGTCAAGAGTTGCCTGTATAGGAGACCAGTCAATTTGGGACAGAAGTTCCTTAAGTTTTATCAGTCCACCAGGTATTAGACGCCGCCGGCATGTGGACTGCGCTATGGGTTTGGGGACTGAGGTTGACCAGTGGAATAGAATGGGGGGAGTGATCGCTGAGAGAGTCTGGGAGGACTTGTACATTGGGGATCCGATTAGGGCGGTTGGTGAGTACCACATCAAGCAGGGTACTGGAGCCTCTCTTGGGGTTAGTCCTGGTAGGGTGGGTAACTAGTTGCGTTAGGTCTATTGCAGAAAAGGAGTCTCGGGTAGAGGAGGAGGAGGGTCTGAGCCAGTTGACATTTAAGTCACCCACCAGAATTTGATCAGCGGAAGGAGGTAGAGGTGGGTATTCTGTAGAGAGGCAATGGCCTGCGTTTGGTCCCTGGAGACACGTATGCAGTAGTCAGATAAAGGGTCCTTTAAAGGGTCGGGGGTTAGTTTCAGCGTGGCGCCTGGGCCCTAGGTCAAGGATGAGAGTGGGCAGGGCTAGTACAGGAGAGATTCCTTGACATAAATAGGCGCAGCCGCTGCCCGTCTCCCAACACGGTCGGACCGGAAAAAGGGTGAAACCAGGAAGGAGACTAGGGAGTCAGGGGAGGATTTTGACAGCCAAGTCTCAACCAGGGTGATGACATCAGGGTTAATTGATGTGACCAGGCATTGTAGTTAGTCAAACTTTTTGGGAGGCTACAGATATTCATGGAGACCATGCATAGGCCTGTGGTGCGAGGTTGGGAGCTCCCTGGGAACCGGGCCAGGGATTGGATGAATGTTCCCTGACAGGAGTAGTAGCATGACTAACACCCTGGCTGGGAGATGGTGAGAGGTTTTCCTCTGATTGACATGAGAGGGAGGGAGGGAGGCTAAGGGAGCAGGGGTGGGCAGGGAGGTACAGGAGGGAAAGCAAGAATGAAGACACCCAGATGTGCCTGAGGTGAAGAAAGCTAGGGGAGGGCAGGGGGACGGGGACACACAGAGGTCCCAAGGGGAAGGAGAGGAGGTTCAGGAGCGAGGGGAGGGGGGTGCCAGGGCACAGTGTGGACTAGCAGATGGGTTAAAAAAAAACTATATGAGAAAAATGTTTTCGTCGTCTAACAAATACTGCTGCTTTAACAGCACTAAAGTTAGCACCAGAATAAACATAAAAAATGTAATTAATAGTCTAATACAGGCATATTATCAATGCAGCTTTCTTCATTTTCTAATCTTCCTGTCTTGTAATAGAAAGTCCAGTAATCTATTTAATTGAGTCATGTTTTCATTAGCAGCGGCAAAAATATTTCATCATGTAGTTTTTAGCAAAAATGTATTTCTGACATCCTTTGATTTGTCCTCAGAGTATTTTTAATTTTCTCTGATATTTCTAAAATAGAGTTTATAGGTAATTTTTTAATTAATGACTTATGTCACCAAAGATGGTCACCATGCACAATTTATAAAAATCTTTCCCCGTGCGATTGCTTATTGAATATACACACTAGATTCATACTGTGTATGTATTAGGATAGTGTTACCACATGTTTTTGATGGTAAATAGCACAGCAGCATAGCAAGACAATTTCATTTTTTTTTCATGATGGGCATAGCACAGGAATGGGAGCTTTTCAAAACTTCACGATCCTGTATCTCAGTCCAGGAATGAAGGAAAACAAAGAGGAAAAAGAGGGGTATGTTGCAGTGGTGCCGGAATGGTTTGAAAAGTGGTAGGGCCAAGGACGTAAGGGGTAAATTTTCCCCTATTAAATATATTACCATGATAGCAAAAAGTGATAGGGCCACTTATGAAAGTGGTAGGGCCATGGCCCTAGTGGCCCCCCCTGTTCCGGCACCTATGGTATGTTGTAATGGATGTTTTTTCCCAGAAAAATATTAGTGCTGAAAAACCAACTCTTTGGTAACTAACCAATGCTGCTGTTCTTCTTTCTTCCTAACTGTCTATGTTCTTTTCTCTTTTGCTCTTTATCTTTCTGTCTTCTTTGATCAGTGCTTCTAAACTGTGGTTTTTATAACCTAAAAAATAGAACTCAAACTAATGTCTTTTATACATAAAAATTAGTCTGTTAACTTTCTAGGAGCCGTCTTACATAATTAGTAAATTTCATAGAGCCTTATGTAGGCTTTCTGATGAATATTTTTTTTTTTAAGTATTACCACGTTTAATTATTCTTACCATGGCCACTTGTTTTACTATCTATTTTGTTGAGTGGGAATTTTATGTATGTATTCTGGATAGAAATATTTGTCTTGTTTCCTAAGTATTTAAAAAAATTAATCTTAAAAAAAAAAAATGATACAGCTGTTTTCAAAAGCAGATCCAAAACATAGTCCATATGAACAATTAATTTGGCTAAAACTGTGGCTGAATACTTCTTCCTCGGCTTCTCATCCAATGGACAGATCATAACAATAACAAAACAATTGTTTGTATGGGCATCATTACACCTGCAGCATTTAGTACCGGGAAGATCTTTGGAACACTTTTTTCTAAAACATTGCTTTGGGAATGCTTCAAACCTAAACTGTGTTAAACCATGAATCAGGGTTAGTTAATAAATACAAACAGGGTTTTAATCGGTCTGCAGCACTACATGTTAACAGTGAAAATGTTGACCTGTATTTTTTTTATTCTAGTCTAGATTTCCCCTTTTCTCCCACCTTGCATAATTCCACATTTCCCCCAATTTGAGTCTGCTTTAGAACTTTTTTATATTTGGAATAATAAAAGTGCTGCTTTTAATATGGCTTAGTGCAGGGTTTCGTTAGTATTTTCTGTCGTTCTTGCATACCCATTGTTTAAAACAACTTTTTTTGTGGGCACAGTGAACTAGCAGGCAACAGACGTTGCTCCCTGATATTATGGGGCGATAGGCATAGCGGAACAGCTGAGAATGCTGATGAAAACCTTCTTTGAGCCATATTAACCCTTAGGCTGCAGAATGAATTGGAATTCAATACTGAAATATTAGTCCGCGGCACCACAAGAGTTAAAAGGAGTGCTCCTTTTATTATTTCATATCTGGAAAAAAAAGTGCTATAGCAGACTCAAAATCGGGAAAGAAGTATGTTGTACAAGGCAGGACGTAAGGGGCAATCAAAAATGGAATTAAAAAAAGTATAGGTCAGAGTTTCACTGTAACATACACCGCTGTATTATTGGCCAACCATGGTATGTATTTTCATTTATTTTTTTTATTTACATAGAATGTGTTGACAGAAAAGGACTGGTAGCCCCATCTAGTCTGCCCTGTTTTTCTTGCCTATTACTGCACCCTGGACCATCTTTGGTCACCAGTGTCCTTCTCTCCTTTCTTACCTCTGTTTGTTATACTCGTGTGCCTATCAAACGCATGCTTGATGCTCCCCACTGTCTTTGCCCATGCCACCTTTTCTGGCATGCTGTTCCAGGTGTCCACCACCCTTTCTGTGAAGTAGTATTTTCTCACACTTCCTCTTAAACTCTCCCCCCCCAAGCTTCATTGCATGCCCTCATTTTCTGATGCTCCTCCTTCACTGAAAGAGACTCCCCCTCCTGCATCTTGTTCACCCCCATGAGGTTCTTATAGGTCTCAGTCATGTCCCCTCTCCACCAGGGAGTACATGTTGAACTCCTACATCCTCTCTTCATATAGTTTCTTGTGCAACCCCCACACCATTTTGGAAGCGCTCCTCTGGACCGCTTTCACCCTGTCAGTGTTCTCATGGCGGTGCGGCCTCCAGAACTGGACACAGTCCTCTGGGTGGGGTCTCACCAGTGAGCAGTAAAGTGGCATATACATCCTCAAGATCCATTTGTCTATTAATATCCACTAACTGATTATGACTTCAGTTCCTGAAAAGAGTCAAAACAAACTGAAGAAAACATGAGCATGAATGCAATTTTATTTTAGAATTTTGAGTACCCAGGGCCTGTGGACGGTAGCTGTGAGCTTTAAGGCTGCTTGGTATAGTCAAAGGCAGACTTTTTTTTTATAATTATTTGCTGAGAGTGATGGGCATGCCCAAAACCAGAAAATGTGAATTACCCTAATTTGCTGACGCCCGAAGGAAGACCTCAGTGGGGTGTCGACCCGCAGCACAACTGTAATGCGGTTTAATAGATCTCGTAGGGATCTATTCCACTGCACACAGCTGCTTGCTTCCCATCCATTTTGGTTAGAAGTAGTCTCTGGAGTGGAGTGACTGCCTTTTCATTCCTGGAGTGGTGTGGGCTTCAGACTGTCAAGCCCTTCGGGGGACTCATCTGAGAAAGCACATGTGTAAAGCTGTCAGGAATTTACAAGTTGAAATATTTGTTTTGTGATGAATCTTCAAAAATGTGCAATGTTTAACCAAAAAAGCTCAACTTAAATATGTGCTCAGTCAGGGTGCTGCATTAATTATTTTTTTAGAATTATTATTTAAAATTACTCCAACTGGTACAGCCCCACAAGATGGAGCTATCAATTTGGCTAAAACAGAATCTGAGTACTTGGGTTGGGGGTAAACTGACTAGAAAATTATTCAACTGATGCTACATTCTGTTTGGCATGTCACTACTCAGGCCTCACCACAACCAACTCACACACACTAAATGTAACAATAATCTTTAAAATCTGCAGAAAAGAGTGCACATGATTTCAGTAGCCGGAGGCTATGATTTGCTGCATAATAAAAAGCAAGGCTCTGCTGCATCTTGTAGTTCAAAACAGGTAAAAATTGTTTGTTTTTACAACATAACCTGCCACACTTATCAGAGGGGGGAGCAGAACCAGTTCAAAACCTTTCCAACTAGAACCCCAAAAGGTTCTCACAGGTTTGTGTTTTTTGAACTTGGTAATTGTTGCATTTTGCATCGTGCAAATGTCATGACGATCAGCTCGGTCAGTTTGCACCAGTTTGCATGTCATTTACATAGGAGGAAATGCACTGGCAGGCATCAAGCATGCATGAGATTGGCACAAAGGAATTTTGAGAGGAAAGTGGTGGGGAGGGGAGATCAGATAGGGTCTGCAGTGACAGTATAGGCAAGGACAAATGAGCAGACTAGGTGAGCCAGCGGTCCTTATCTGCCAACAAATTCTGTGTTTCTGTGTTTCCAGGTATGAAGAGTGACTGGGGAGCAGGAAAAACAGAGGGATTGTGATGGTCACAGAGATGGAATTTCAGTCCCGGCAGTCACATGTCACTGTTGGGGCATAACCTATACACAGCAGGTTTTTGCCAGGGTATGTGCCCTGTCTAACCCTGTCCCGGAGCCACCACTGATGAAATTATGGGGAGGACGGGGCAGGATTGGAGGGACAAATCCCACCTTGCATGCCTCCACGGATATGGCTGTAAGTCGCAGTAACTTATGTAATAACATATGTTATATCTCAGCAGATTTGGAGAGGTCCCTGGGGTTAGAATTAAGTTTTGTAGTCACTAGCTAATAAGGCTAGTGCCTTGGAAAATCTGCAAGCTCCATGGACATTTCTGTGGCCCAAATGGTCTACCTATTAAGATGTTACCTCCTCTCACTACAAGCCAGCAGGGTTAGTTAAAGCAGAATTTTGCTGACCCAACATAAAATCTAGCTAGCTAAAATGACCAGAATCCAACTCACTGGTAAAAAATGTCACAAAGTCCACACTGAATGTGCAAAAAAAAAAAAAAAATACACATTTGATTATTATATGTTAAAAACTAGTTTTCAATCCATTTTTTTGGTTTTAAATGTTTTTCATATGTCACTTGTTTAATTCAATTAAAGGAGGCATTATAGCTTAGTGGTTAAGGTCACTGAGATGCAAATCTTGATACCTGGGTTTGAATCCCATCAGCCCCCACTTGCATGACTGTGTGACCCTGAGCAAGTCACTTAACTTCCTTGTCTTCCCAGGTCACACCTGGAAACAAGCTCTGGCTTAGTGTGCCTCTCCTGGTTAAACAATTTCATCTTTCCTTTTCCTAATTCACTGGTGGTGATTGGGGGGGTGCATTAATTGTACTAAGCTGATTTTTGATATATTCTTCGGATTATTGTTTTTTGCCATTCATGATTTATGATTTACAGTTGTTATAACTGCACGCCTTTTTTTAAACACTTTTTCCACCCTCGGTGGAGCTACCCCAGTAATCTCCAGCGCGTGCTACACCCCCACCAGCCATGCGCCTGAGCCACATGAACCCACAGAACCAAGGATGGGCCAACATCGTGCCATTCCCTAGACAGGTGCCTCTCTTGGGTCAGGGGGTGCGTGGCATGGCCATGAGCCACCAAGCTCACCCCCAGTGTTTTTTTCCCTCCATTAGCTTCCTCTCAGAATGCGGATGTGCACTGACATCTGGGCACTATGTGCCAACGTCCACCGTGCTCTGCCTCATGCTGCCACCATTCTGGTAGTGCCCCCGGTCATCACCAGGGGCTGCTACGGAGCAGTGAAACCCCCAGATCCCTCCCCAGGATAGGAGAGCAGTCCTCTGGATGCTTGATCCTATCCTTCCTTGGAGACCCCCTGGCAACCCGGGCACGCATCCGAACCCGGGTCACCAGCATGGTGCAAGGTGTGGCATCCATCGCCACCAGACCGGTGACACTTTTTTTAAAATTGGGAGCACTATTTAATTAGTGTTGCTTTTAATGTGGCTCGCACCAGGTTTTCATCAGTAACTGTTTTTGTACAGCTACCTCTCATTTAAAATGCTTCTGCGTGACCATTTCTCTGCTGCTTGTGCCTGTCCTGACTTAGCCGGTACTTGACTCTAGCGTGTTCTGCTCAACTAGTGATAGCCTTTGCTGAAATTGTTGTTACTGTTGAAATTGTTGTTTTTGCTGAATGTTTGCCCCTTTGCTGTTGTCGTAAGCTGCTCTCTGTTACCATGTTTGCTTGTGTTTCCTATTTACTCATTTGTTATCTCAGATGCCTACAACATACATTTCCTCTGCTTCCCCTTTCCCAAGCCACACCTGGAAACAATCCTCAGCTCAGTGTGCCTTTCCCGGTTATCTGTTTTCAAATAAAAAATAAATAAACAAATACCCGTTGTCCCGTCAGATCAGGGAACTGTGTCTGCTGCATCCTAGTTCATTATAGCCACCAGAAAAGTGATTGTAAACACTGGGTGTTCAAAAACAGCTGAGAATACTGATGAAAACTTGATTTGAGCCTTATTAAAAGGAACTCTTCTGTTACTATTTCAAATGTAAAAAAGTGGTGCAGCAGACTCAAAATGGGGGGGGGGGGGAAGTATCCTGCAAGCCTGAAGATAAGTGGCGATCTTAAATAGATGCAAAAGTATAAGTCAAAATTTTCACCCCATCGTGTACTGCTGCTGTAAGTCAGGATAATGTTAGCATTCCGTACTCATGAAGAAGCACACCTGTGTGCACGAAACGTCGATTTCCTGTTTTTGCTGTGCTGTCACATTATTATCCATGTGTTTAACATATTTATAGTAATAACATTTTTCACATTTTGTGCACCTTCAAGAAGCTTCTTATTTATTATACAATGAAGGAGTGGTCCCGACCAGTTGGAGAGCCCCTTTTTTTTGCGCGTGAGAGATTCTTATTCTGTGAAGAGTGTCTCATGTGCTGCTGCTCTGGAAATGGGCATGTTCATGGCAGGTTTTTTAAAATTTTAATAATTTCACTTACATCTTTAGGGTATCTGAACTGCTCACCTTCGGTTCGCAGTTCTCCTACCCTAACAATGTACATGAGTACAGGCCCGGTGGTGCTGAGGGTTGAGGTGCTGGACGCCACACCTCGTGTTATGCCGGTGACCCAGGTTTGGGAACAGCCTTGGGTCGTCAGGGTGCCAGCATGGGGGAGTGGGAGGAGTGAGCTTGAGCGAGCCGCTAAGCTGCCCTCCTCTCCTGGAGGTGGTGGGGGTGGGTTGTCGACTCTCTCGTAGTCCCGTCCCCACTGGATGGAGGTCCCATGGGATGATGCAGACAGGCAGGGCAGCAGTACAGGTGGGTGGAAGGGGCTGAGCTGGCTTGCAGTGTGTGTGTGTGTGTGTGTGTGTGTGTGTGTGTGTGTGTGCATGCCTCCATGCGCATGTACAGCCGTGTGCTGGGGGAACAGGAGAAAACCTACGAAAAACCCAGAAACGTTCTATTGACCAAAAAAAAAAAAAGAATGTGCGTGACCGTGAGTCACTCTTACAACTATACGAGTGGTCTCAGTGGCGGTACTAGCATACAGCATCAAACTTTCACCCTTGTGCATTTTTTCTGCTGCTATCCCACACAAATTGTACCTGCATTTGGCTAGTGGGTCCGTGCCAGTTTTGAACTCTTTGTCACCCACTTCAGGATGTGAGAAATTGGTAGCAGTTTAATCCTCTGCTCAATTAAATTGTAATTGCTCATTTACATTCAAACCTTTCAGACTGTTCTGCAGATTTTCAAACCAAATGGGCTTTAGGCAGATTCTTTTTTTTTTAACCACTTCTGCCCTCCCCTTCTCAGAACTGCAGCATCAAACGAAGACTGCCATTGTTTTGGATGTTGTAAGTATATGTTACTGGAACCCAACTGCAACATTTAGCTAGTGTTTTCCAGAAGACTCTTTTCT
Source organism: Neoceratodus forsteri (assembly GCA_016271365.2). Taxonomy (NCBI): domain Eukaryota; kingdom Metazoa; phylum Chordata; order Ceratodontiformes; family Ceratodontidae; genus Neoceratodus; species Neoceratodus forsteri. Next base: position 182,155,879 of record JADMNL010000029.1, read on the forward strand.
TACACCAGGGCCTGACACGTCGAGGATAAACAGAAAAGATTTCAGATTTTGGAAACTACTGTAAATATTCTCGGAAGGGCAGTGTTCTCGTGACAGGTGAAATCCACAGTATTTCTAGAACATAGTAGCAGCCTGTCATGTCTACCCACCTGCCAAAGTACTGACGCACGTCCACACTTAAAGCAGCAGTGTAACGAAACTGGGCAAAAATAAATATATAAATACATAAATAACCTGACCCTACTTTTTTCATTATAAACAATGCCAGGTATCTTCAAGTTTTATTTTGTTGTAATGTCCTAGTTTCATCAGAATTTGACTATTTTATAAATGTTTTAATTTAGTCTTTTCCTCAAGAAAAAATATGGCCGCCACATTTTGCCATAGAAAAGGTACAGTGTGCAGCATAGGAGGTACCTAGAAAAATAGATTTGACAGGTATGATAATATTTTTATTTTATTTGTTTATTGAAAGGTTTCACCAGAGAAGCACACTGAACAATCAGGATTGCTTGTCTCCTGGTGCTTCCTGGGGAAATACATTTTGTATTGAAGTGAGCAGTGCAGTGCTGCACTTTTACAGTAAATGGAGTCTCCCCCCCTTCAGTGTCTGCCATATTCCCGGTTCGCTGACTTTTTGGAATAAAAATAAAGTGGCAGCGCGAGAAAAACACGTTTTTCTACATAAAAAGCTGAATCGGGGTAAGCCTTTCGGGGGCAGGGGGCCATGGATTTAGACAGTTTTCCTTTAAATGGTTTACAGCTGGATCAGAGCATATGCAATAGTGTAATAATAGTTGAGAATAATTATTATTACACTGCTGTATATATAATAGTGTAATAATTGAGAACAATTATTATTACGCTGCTGCATGTGCAATAGTGTAATAATAGTTGAGAACAATTATTATTACGCTGCTGCATGTGCAAAAGTGTAATAATAGTTGAGAACAATTATTATTACGCTGCTGCATGTGCAATAGTGTAATAATAGTTGAGAACAATTATTATTACGCTGCTGCATGTGCAATAGTGTAATAATTAATGGGCTTCCCTTTTTCCCATTGGGAAACCATGGCGTAATTTGCGTTATAAAGGGCGTTTATAACAGCAAACACACGCATACGCGTTTTTCCCGCAAGATTATGAGATGTTTCAGATTGCCGTCACAGTCCTTCCAAACCGGAAACCCTACCGCAAAACACACCATAGAGAGACAGACTGCCGCTGCACACTGCAGTAAGTAAATTGTTTTAAAATACTTCAGATGTTCCCCTCGACTACTGGATGGACCCCATAACAATAATTAAAATAAAGTGAAAGCGGACCTCACGTGCTGACCTAATCTGACTGCACCGACACAGCAGTCTTTTTTTATTTTTATTTTATATAATTGCTGAGGCAAAAAAGTGAAGCCCAACAATTATATAAAATAAAATATGAGTCTCGGTGTGTAAACTTGAATTTACACACACCCTCAGGGTTTGATGCTATGCATAAACCCCTCGAGCCGCTCTCGGGGTTTATAGCATCAAACCCCTCGGGTGTGTGTAAATTCTCATTACACACCGAGACCCATACTTTATCCTATATATAATAACTGAGAACAATTATTATTACGCTGCTGCATGTGCAATAGTATAATAATAACTGAGAACAATTATTATTATGCTGCTGCATGTGCAATAGTGTAATAATAACTGAGAACAATTATTATTACGCTGCTGCATGTGCAATAGTGTAATAATAACTGAGAACAATTATTATTACACTGCTGCATGTGCAAAAGTGTAATAATAACTGAGAACAATTATTATTACGCTGCTGCATATGCAATAGTGTAATAATAACTGAGAACAATTTAACATAGGCTAAAATGATTTATTTTCTGAACTTATTTTACCAGGTAAACAATACGGAGAATCATATATGGCTTGTTAACAGATGCAACTTAGAGGGAAAAATAAGGGTAGTGGGAGGGGGAAGGAGAATGGGGGAAAAGTAACTAATTTATCACAGCAAAATATAGCTAAGCATACATATCAAGTAATTATAAAGCAGTACACAGGTATAAAATATTACAATGTATATGACATGCAATAATATGGTAACATACACAGCTTTTCTTCACCAAAGATGAATTAGGATGTGCTTAGGGAATACAATTATTTTGAGCATGGTAGCTCTTTAGAACTCAGACAAGAAAGAGAAGGGTTGAAGCAGATGGAAAAAAATCTACATTTTCTTTGTTCTATACTTGCCGTGGGTCTGCTTTTTTAATTTAACAAGAATGCCAACTTCTGAGGGGCACTTACTGTACTTACGAGGGACCAGTGCAGCCTCTCATCTGTGCCACACATGACTGGAGGCTGGAAGTAAAAGGAGCTTGCAGCTGAATCTTGTGTCCAGAGTTTAACCCAGTCTGATAACCAGAAATATTGTCTTAAAAAACATCAAGATCAGGGATCACCCCTGAACTTTCAGTAACACAGGTTCTAATGCAGCTTGACTGCGTGCGTGGTTTTAGCACACTAAATGACTGCTACATGAATACAGCACAGTCCCTGCACTACCAGTATCTAACGTATTGCTTTGTACAGAGCTTTGAGATACAGTGTGTGTAAAATGTGGTATGTAAATCCAAATGTTTTTCTAGTCTACATTCCCTGCACTGTCAGTATATTTCTATATATATAGTTACTCCCTCCCACCCCCACCCCCGTGGTGCTGAAATCTGTGTGACCTAAGGTGGTAGCATTACGTAGTAGCAGGCAGAGTGCATGGGTGAACATCAGCCCTGCTCACAGTCGGCGCACCGTCATGCTCATCTCAGCTGAAGCCCCTTACGTGCCGACATCCACAAGGAGGTGAGCACAAATCATTGATGTGCTTTAGGAAGAAACTTAAGGATTATCTTATGCTAGAAAGTGAATGCAGGTGTTTTACCTGAAATGCTGTGTTATTATGTTTGTTATTGTGTATATGATATAATATGTATTTTTGTGTGTTGTACGTTTTTTATGTACACTGGTTGACTATGAAAAATGAGTCTGTGACCCATGGACTTTCCAGTATAAATAAAACAAACAAACCCTGAAAATGGGCCCCAGCATGGCAGATGACAAATCCTGTTATAGCCAGGTGCCCCCCCGTACCACCAGTGGCATCTCCTGACGATACATTGAGATTCAGGTTTCCTCTCCTACTCCTGACCCTGGCTGGGGTGGGTATGTCAAGACTTTATGGAGGGCACAGAGGCCAGCTGTCTAGGTGTGTCAGGGTTCAGACTAGTGCTTTGGGAGCTCCTAAGGAAGTATCACGCTGGAACAATGGAATAGTACCTAAACAGTTAAAAAACAAAATCGGGGCAAACTTTTCAGACAGTATTATGCAGGCACAAATCCCAATTTTGGACACAATCTGCATCATTCCAAATGGGCCAAAACGTCTGAATGCTATTTTCAAAGGCTTTGATGGATTTGCAACACTTTCACAGCATTATGGCAGTTTGTGTCAGAAAAGTGACGCAAGTGCGGCCAAAAGTGTCACAATGTGTGACAATTGCACCTGACAGATCACCTTTTAGGCAGCCTAACTTTCCAGTGCATATCACAGGACTGCGCTGGAATCATGGTGCAAAGCCTCAAGAGGGCACAGAAAATCCCCCCCGGCCTGTATCTGCAACAATAAAAAATTTTTTTAAACTATCATGTTTAAAGTAATTGGGTTACATTTTATTGTTTTTACGTTTGTTTTGGTTTTTGTCCCATTATCGGCAGTTTCAATATAGAACAGAGGCCAGCCCATCCTCGCAGTTGTAGCATTACTGCTCGTAACGCCAGAGACTAGGGTTTGGGAACAAGCCCAGGTCGCTAGGGCACCAGCCGGGGAAGAGGAATTGAGAGTCCAAGGGGATTCCCTCGCTCTCCAGGGAGGGAGGCAGTGTGACAGTGCCGTTGCAGCACCACCTGTTCGAATTATTCTGTGTTAGTCCTTGGAAAACAGCAGGTGCTGCACAGTTTGATACTGTTTAGCTATTTATTTATTTTTTTGTCAGGAATTTCGTTTCATTTCATTTGTATTTTTTATACTTGTTAGCAAGATGAGCAAACTGCCCGTTTTCACAAGCGACAAGTACATAAAACAATAAAAATATTTAAACATACATACTATGAATAAAGGACGTACATACAAGACAGATATCATAATACCAAACAACATTAACAATTATAGTTACAATCAGGAATGCCCTTGAACAACATGTGCCCATTTTCAAGTGCAACACAAGATAGTACAAGTAGCACAGAAACAACAATCGTTTGAAGACATATACTGTCGCAGAGAGGTGTAAAACCATCTGCAGGGTGTCACAGAGCACAGATAGCACAGAAAGAATCAGCCAATGTCTGGAACAATTTGGAGGTAGCAGTACAGGCAGGCTTGTAATACATTTCAGTCTATGAAGGCATAAACAGTTGGTGGTATTTATGAGATCGTTTCTCCACTGCTTATTGCCTGCGGGCTTGATTAGTACAGCCTGTAGTTCAACAGGTACCTGGTTCCATGCCTTGGGGACATAGTACAATAAGGACTCTGACATTGAGAGTCCTCCAAAAAAGGAGGGTAACAGTGTCGGCAGACCAGGGCTCCTGGTGATGTGCGGCACTTTGTCCTGATTTCTGCAGCAGGGCTCTTAGGCTTCAGTAGCACAATTTTCTGATTTTTGCAGCATGATTTATTCTTTCTGTGGCACAATGCAGTCTTGCCATTGGCTATAATGTGATGTGATGTCATCGGTGACATCACATGTTAAGCACAGAGAAGGGGCTTCAGGATATACCAGATGGGGAAGGAAGAAGGGCACTATGGAAAACCTGTATATGTTAATACAAATTTACCAAGAACAGTAAATTCTGCTGTACTGTGTTTATTCTGTGGCATGATGCAGACTCTGCAGAAAATTCCCTGGCTGCAGAATCACAGAATTCCAGGGGGCTTTGAGGTAGCCTGCTGACCTAGTGGCATGAGAGATGCCCTGGACAGTAGGTATGTTTTGTAGTAACGGAGGAGCCAGATCTTTTAGATTGTTTTCGGCTAAGTCGGTGAGGTATTGTTGTTGTCTCCATTCAATCATCAGACATCCCATTCTGGTACATAGATTGTAATGTGTGTGAAAATATTTGCTCCAGATATGAAGTAACATATATTTTGGCCAGTGATAGACCAAGGATGTGAAATGGCCTCCTGAGGACAGAAAAGCCAGAGACAGGTGGGCCCTCACGTCCTTAGAGGACTACTAGATAGCAGCACAAGTAAAGATGGCACTCCTATGGAGAGCCTAAAACTACAATTCCCACTAGAAAAATACAGAGATACACTCTCTAGAGCAGGTCTTCCTATCTGCCCTATTGTATGATAAGGCACTTTGACTGCAGAACCTGCCTACATCCTATGAGGCAATGGAAGTCACCTGGCTAGCTTGGGACAAGTTTACATGAAGCGCAGAGTTAGAAAAAACAAATGGAAACTGCGACAGCCAGCATGGGATCCTGCATTCCTCTAAGCTGCTATAGATCCATGGTATAGACGCCAAGCCAGACAAGGCTTGAGATACCCGGCCCAACTACTACTGTGTATGGTTACGAAGACATTCACAAACTGTATCTCAGCATTCAGATGGGGCATACAGGCTACATTTACATACTTTCAAATCAAGGATTATGTCCTGCAGCAGTTGAGAGCAGAGGCTAGAATGCCGGAATGGGACCAAGAACAACTGACACGCCCTGCTTTATTATTATCATTCCAGCAAAAGGGGGCCATCTCAGTTCCTTACCAGCTTTGGGGGCAGGATAGAATGGCAGCTGCTAGTTACTTAATAACCAAATGGCAGGCTGAACCCCAATTCGAACTGACACCCAAAAAATGGCACTTAGTGTGGGAGGGTCCCTTCTGGCCATCAGGGTGCTCTTTGGAACACGCCCGTCATTAAGGTGCCACAAGGGGAAATTTGTTGTCCCCTCCCCAAGGTCCACCCCCCCCGGAGTTAGAATAATTAGAAAGGGCCGCATGGGGGATGACAAAATTGGGACTTGGAGCCCTAATGACCTGGCACGTCCCGATGGGCACATTCCAAGGGTGGAACCAAAGCCACACACATGCACTTTTCTGGACTTGTGTGGAAACTACAAACATATCTGGCAGAAATACAACAGAAACTACAAGACATTTTTACCATTCCAGAGCCATTACACTTTGAACATCAAGTGCAGGGACTGAAACCTCGAGCCAACAAAGTGACAGCAGTCAGATATTTATGGTACATCTGTACGGCGGCTGCTGCAAAGGCCATTACAAGAAAATGGCTGTAGGGAGACCCACAGAAAAAGCAGAACTGGCTGACACTGATGGGGGAAATTGCTGACGGAGAATATTATCTTGTTAGTGCAGAACAGGACGGAAGTCTTTATAGCCAGATAGCCAAGATGGGAGCTTCAACAAAGTCAGGGGAATTCTGCTGAGGAGTAGGGGAGACAGGGGAAGCTAGGGGACTTAGGTAAGTGTGAAGTTCTGTACAAAGGGCTCAGTCTGGCCGTATACCACTCGGAAAAGATGTGGGACATTCTGAATACATACCACAAAGGGGGGGGAGGACACAATGTTATAAGCAGCATTGTCGCCCACTTTGCTCTCCATCCGCTTTCCTGGGGATCCTCTTCTCAACCTCTGCGTGCCCCCCCCAACTAATATAAGGGGGGAAATGACACTCAAAACTTTACACAAGGAAATTTCAAAAACGCCAGATGTGGTTGATCAAGTTGTGTTTTTTCTCTTACTGTTAAATATAAAAACTAAAAGAAAAATATATTGTGAAAGAATATGTTATAACCATGTATGCACCCAGATGCCTTATGCACTGTATCAGATGGTGTTTGTGGTGTATTGTATGGTTGACTGGTGACATTGAATAAAGAAACAATAATGTACTAATTTTCTGTTTTCATAAATGGTGGGGTGTGAACATATCACAAAATCTGCTTTTTTTCTCCAGAACTGAGGGTTTCTGTAATTAACTCCGGGATGCCCCTGAAAAAGTGACGTCTCAGTGGATCTACCTGGTTATCAAAATGCAATAAATAATAAGTAAACAAATAAACAAACTGGCATGTCTTACCCTATAAATTGAGCACAAAATATTTTTTGCAACAAAAGTTGAGGCTAAACATGAGCGTTGTATGACAAATCGGTGCAAACTGTTTTTTTGTTGGGTTTTTTTGCATGAAAAAAGTTGAGTGGAGTGGTGAGCTTGGGCTGACAAATTGGGGCACGGCGAGTTTTGTAAGCAAAAAAAAAATAGGTGTAAAACATCACATTTATCGCAAGAATAAATGAACAAGTCTCTCCCCCTTCCTAATGGCCACTTCCATTTTTCTGTCTGTTTTTCCATCTGGTTTGATGAACACTAGGTAGCCTTAGCGGCTGTATGCAAATTACAGAGTACGAAAGGAAATTTTGAAAACAGGAGCTTTTTAGAAGCTATTCAGATTCAAGGTAGAGCAGGCTCGCCAACCCTCGCGGGAACCTTTGTCATGGTTATTGGGCAGTAAAAATCTGTGTCCCGGGGCACCACTGCTTGCAGATTGCCCCAGTTTCTGGACTGAGTCAGTCATGGAACTTGGTTCCAGACGCTCTTTTATTTTTCAGGACTCTTTTGCCTTCTTCAGAAGGGTGGGAGACCTACTTAACCCTCAGCAGGATTTGAACTTGCTGCCTTCAGGTTCCCCAGGCACAGAGCTTCTCCCATTAAGCATGCTGGACACCTCAGTTATGCAGGATTCTGTCCAAGGGAACCCTGCTCTTGCTTCATCTTAATCCGGTAATCAGATACAGCATGTTTGACAGGACAGGGCTGGCCACACCGTTTAGACTGTAACTCCACTCTGCTGCATCGTGTCTGGAGTCCAGTGACTCTGGGTCAGTTATTAGGGCTGGGTTGGCTTGATAAGGCAATGAAACCAGATAAGGTTTCACTTGTTGTGTCCAGAGGATAAAACAAATTAATCCTTGAAATGTTCAGAAGGACTGATGTTTTTTTTTTTTCCTGTGGCTTAAAGATTGATGGCCTGCATTGTTGAGAAGAAACATCCAGCAAGGCAAGAAAAGCTGTTTCTCTCCATTCTGTATGCCAATATTAGCATCCTATTTCATGGACTGTCTGAATTTATTTTGTTGCTTTTTTGGCTACTGGCAGGCACCCATCATTCCAGTTCCTCCCCACCCCACCCCCGAGACTTACCTTCTGCCCCCCCAGATTACTCCCAGGCTTCCCCCCCCAGGCTAGGGCTGTCAGGGAGGGGGCCATATTCTCCTTGAATGGAGACTGAAGCTGATCCAGGGGACAGGGAGCCTTGGTTCACTGGGTGGGGCTCAGCGGGGGCGTACACCCTTCCTGCGCAGCCTGGCAGTTTTTTCCCTTGCAGCATTCCTAGGGGAGGCGTGGCATGCAATGACATTAAGGCACACAGCCGAATGTCTGACATGTCTCCCATGTGTGCAAGCTCTGGCTGTCGGATCTCAGCCTCCACTAGGGGCTGGTTGAGCACTGGGTGCTTCCCCCCCACCCAAAGGAGGAGAGCAGTCCATGGGATACTCAATCCTCCTCTCCCTGGCCAGCCCTCTGACTCTCCGGGTTCGCTTCTGAACACGGGTCATCGACATCACAAGCAGTAACTCTACTGAGACTATCTGAATTTGAACTGAGCAGGTTTTCAGTTTCCTATAATAATTTAAGTAGCTTGAGACTTGGGGCCCTGGGTGTAATTCCCTAGTGTACTGTGTATTCATATGTAGACGTTTTCATGTAAACCAAACCTGGACTATTGGGTAACTATAGTTTTAACATCTTTTTTTGTCATGTTTTTATTCATCTTACTGGCAACTCCTTCTATTCCATCTTCAAGCAGCCTGCCTGCACTTTCCCCACCAGCCTTACAATGTAACCCAGACCTTTGGTCCAAAGTTGCCACCCTTAGAGACACTCTGGGGCAAAAACACCTCCCTGGTGATCCTCAGAGGGTTGCAAGGCCTCCAGTTTTTGCAGAGGCTCATCAGGTATGGTAGTAGGCTGGGGGGGACTTCTGCGGCTGGTGGAGTTGGAGTGTTTGGTTCCGTCATGTGTCTGGTGGCTACTTATTCTCGCCCAGCTCTAGCAGGGTTGCCAAAATCCCTACTGGCACCTGCCCTGGGGAAGGGGCATGACACTATGCAGCTACCCGTGACACCCCTAGTCACCCCTAGGAGGTGCTGTGGTAGCAAGGATAATGCTACCCTCCCCTGGAGTTCACAATTCCACCAACCCAGGGCACGTTCACAGAGTGCACCCTAGTTGCCCACTTGGGAGTGTGGCCTGCTCCACCAGTGTAACTGACCTGGGTGGCTGTATCATCTTTTATTGATTGATTTATTTATTTAATTTAGCACATGGTATTTAGGCAAATTGTGTAAAAACAGCACTGGGCATAGAAACTAGGGAGATTATTATATCTCTGTACATAAGGGCACACTACAGGAAGGGGCGGTGGAGTGTCAACATATTGCTCTGTTTGCCACGTGATCTCAGATGATCCAATGCTCACCTGATTAAAAATGCCAGGTTCACCTCTCCAGGTTGCAAAATTTATGAGCGTTCAGGTAGGAAAATGATGATCTGTGTGAATATGGGGGGCATCGAAGTACTGACACCCCAAACTTTGCAGCAATTGCTGCATTAAGCTTGCCAGTATTTTTCCTTTAATGACCTCCCCACAGCTTGTGCCAACTCGCGTCTCCACACATATGCAAATGACACTGTAATTTTCACCTCCAATCCCTCCACGACAGTCGCAGAATTTCTGCTTCTGCAACAATTGCACAATGTTCTGCACTGGTTTCAATCTAACCTTTTTCGACACACACAAAAAAAGCTGTGTCCATGACCTTTGGCATCAGACCCAAACTGGCCAGACTCCCAACTCTGCCCATCTGCTCCACCTTGGATGGTACCCATCTTGAAGTGGTTCATTCATTCATTCAAATATCTAGGTGTGTGGCTATACAGAAGATTGACTTCTCCGCCCACTCTGAAGCCATCCTTGTCAGGCTCTGCCCCAAACCTGGAGCTTTGTACTGTCTGTCTCTGCAGGTATGCTGTGAGCTTGTCACCAAAATGGTGCTCCCGCTCTTTGACTATGCAGACATGGTCTGTGGCACCACTCCCTCCACCCGCTCAGCCAGACTGGACACCCTTTGCAATGCCTTCTGCTGTTTTGCTACCAATTTCCTGTCTCGTACCCACCATTGCTCACGCTACTCCTCCATTATTCTTCTACCCTCACGTCGCCAGAACCACTGTGCCTCATTCATATCCAAATACTGGTTTGGGTCCCTTCCCCCCTACCTCGCCTCACCCCTCTCCTCCATTCCCTCTGGCTCCTGCTCCCACCACTCCAGGAATTCTCGCATGCTCACCATTCCTCGTTCTCGCTCCTCTGCTGGGCAGTTAGCCTTCTCCTGTCATCCTCCCTTCATTTATTACCTCCATTGTTTCCCTCAAGTTCCACTCCTGTTCTCCCCCACCTGATTACCCCTTTGACATTTGCCTCCTATGCGGGTGTCGATGTGGCAGAGTTGCTGGATTTTTAGTGCGTGCTCTAACGATGCTTGCTGCTTTTTTAGACTTTATTTCTAGCACCAGGGGACCAGGGCATCTCTCAGGTGTACCCTCACAGCCTCGGCCTCTACTCCCTGTCTGAGACCCCCTTCCACCGGGAGTACAGTGGCTGAGCACCCCCTTCCCAGACCCACAGATCCATCCAGCCCCCTGGTTCTCCCCCCAGGAGAGGGCCTGCCTCACCTACCAAGCGACCTTTCTGAGATTAGAGGGATGATCCCAGGCTGGGCTGAGGAGCTCGGTAGAGCCGGTGGAGCGGTGGTCTGATGTCGGGATGTGGGCACTGGCTCCCGGGGGTCACCATCGTCTCCCTAGATCCTCTGGGGTTTTTCTTGCTATTTTCCCCACTGGAGCAGACATTCAATGACATCTGCACACTGCTGTGATGGCATCCGCCACCTATCCACACCCTGTTACGGCAACACTCCTTGCAGGGCCCCCGATCTCCATCGGGAGCTGCTGAGTAGCGATGCAACCCCACTGTCTGCTCCGGGTGGGGAGAGCAGTCATCTGGATGCTCAATCCTCTGCCTCCCTACCAACTCCTGGTGGCCAAAGTCCATTCCCGAACCCTGTTGTCGGCGTGGCATGAGGTGTGGCGTCCAGCGCCTCAACCCTCAGTACCACTGGGCCGGCCACTTGCTCCTATTTAAATGTACTGGATTCCGCATACTATAGCTGTGAATTACATCGACGCTATATGATTACATTTAACTCTGTACTGTGTCTATGCTGTGTATTTGCTCCCCTTTCCCTTTCGCCAGGCCGCATCTAGAAATTAGCCTTGTCTCGGTGTGCCTTTCCCGGTCACCGGTTTTCAGATAAATTAATAAATAAGACTACCCAGAATGGTGGTTAGAGCCAATTAGGGTTGCCGCCTTTTCAGAAGCCCAAAGTGGGACATTTCATACTGGAATGTGATTTATCGCAGGACAATTATGTAACCTCAACCAATGCAACAGACTTGTTTTCTCTGAATAATCAGAACTAAGACTAACTGCAGTAGTCTTTTAGTTGTTCAAACTGTTTCTTATCATTTTAAGCTATTTAATTAAGATATCATAGTTGCTGGCCCGCTGGCGCAGAGGGCTAAGACGCTGGCACCTTACCTCGAACCACGCTGGCGACCCTGGTTTGGGAACGGACTTAGGACGCCGGGGGGCTGGCAGGGGAAGGAGAGGATTGAGCATCTGAAGGACTGCTCTCCTCTTCTGGGGTGGAGTAAGCGGGACTGTGTTGCATTGCAGCAGCCTCTGGCGGAACCGAGAGCCCCTGCAAGTTGCGCTAGTCAGTTCTTACGAAAAAGTGGAAACTGCTCCACATTAGCTGGATGATGGCTGCCTGGCTCTCTGGTGCCGTCAATGCCATGGAGCCATATCTGCTCAGCAGCACCCCGGGGCCAAGTGTTGCGCTGGTCTGCCCCCCCTCAGAGGAGAGGGACCCATCTGGTGAAGGGTAACACCGGGTTACCCTGGGATGGCTGCCCTATGAGTACAGAGGCTCGGGGACAAGATGGATTGGAGGGGGCCTTGGCAAGCCTGAAGGAGAGGCTGACGTGGTAGCACGTAGGGGGAAAAAGAAATAACATACAAAAAAAAGATATCATAGTTTTCTGCAACTTCTAGAGGAGAGTAAGAAAATATTTTTTCTACCAATAAGAGCAGGACATTTAGAGGTTTTCGTGTTTTTTGACAGGACACAGCTGCCCAAACTAAATCCGGATAGGTGGTAACCTTACGGCCAAAACAGTGATGGGTTTTAACTTTGGTGGAGCATATATAAGGGAATAATAGGATCCACAGGCGGAGGAGAGGAAGGGATACCTGGCGATGGGGGGTGACGATTAGCCCCTAGAGCTACCAGATCTCTAAATCCAGTCCCATGGTAAGCTGAGCATGGGGCGGGGAAATGGACAGACTAGATGGATCTCTGGCCTTTTATCTGCCGACACAGTCTGTGTTTCTATACATAAACATAAGTTGTTTCTTAGTTATGTATGGCATCAGGCTGAGATAACAGGATCTATTTACACTCTATACTCCCACTACAGTCATATAAATATTTATATGATTTTACAGACTTAGTATTCAAGTGGATTTCTTTGATGGGTGCTTTCACTGAGCTATGCTGCTGGCGTTTGAGTTGCAGTATTGGCAAGAAGGAGCTAGAGAGTCCGAGATGTGGGGTGGGGGTGGGGGCAGTCACTCTTAGACTGAGCCTCGAGACTGCTGCATGAGTGAGATGAGGTGATCTACAAGCCCTACCAGAAGAAAACAAGGGGGAGAGAGACTTATGTTAGTGTCGCTTTACATTATAGGAGATTGGTGCCTGAAATTCTGCAGGATGCAGCCAGGCCTTTCCTTGGTTGCCGTGGTAACCAGGAGCACTGCACTGTCTGCGGCATTAGTGATCGCCACTTCTCAAGGGAAGAAAAGTAAGGAAGTTCCCCATTGTCACAGGCAGCATTCCCCCATCAGTGAAACAGGTTCATGGAACCCACCACCCAGGATAAACAGAAACAGACACAGCCTAGTGTACTTTTCTGGGTCAAAAACTAAACATAACTAACAAATAAATAAAAGGACTGGTTTTCAGGAATTTCCTTTGCCTGAATGTGTCATCTCCCCCTCCCCCCCCCACACTCACACAATGACCACCAGCATAACAGTTGTTGCTTTGAAATAATCCCAGGCTGATCAAAGGGTCACAGAATGATCTCATATCCGTGGTGGCAGGAGCCTTACTCTGACCCCAGCTCATCAGTCTGCTCTGCCCTGCTACCACCAAGATGCCCAAGTGTCAATCTTCCGTTGCCACCTGCACAGTAACATAGTATGGTGCTGACAGAGGGGACATAGGGTCCATCATGTCCACTACTCCTGCTGCACAGCAGTGACTATACAGTATGGCATGCATTTAAAGGAAAGCAGTCATTTGCAGGAGCTCTCGCCCCTGCAAACCTTACCCTCCGGTTTAGCTTTTCAGAGAAAAGTGCATTTTTTCTTGCCCCGGAAAGTAGTTTAATTTAATAATGAAAAGTCTGCTACCAGGAAGTATGGCGGACTATAGGGCTGCTCCGTTAACTGTAAAGGTGCAGTGCTGCACCGAGCGCCTCACTACAAATGCATTAAAATAAATGCAAATAAACCAGAGGGTAAGGTTTGCAGGGGTGGGAGCCCCTGCAAACAACTGCTTTCCTTAAAGCTTACCAGTCGAAATGCTACCTGTACTCATGATGTGTAAGCCTCAGTGTACTACTCCCTCAGGAAACTGTGTACTCCAGGTTTTTTACTTGCTTCGTTTTCCTCCACCAACTAGCCCCCTTCAGGCTGACCACCCGCGACTCTGTTACCCGGCTTCTCCCAGACTTATCTGCCATGATGTGTAAGCCTCAGTGTACTACTCCCTCAGGAAACTGTGTACTCCAGGTTTTTTACTTGCTTCGTTTTCCTCCAGCAACTAGCCCCCTTCAGGCTGACCACCCGCGACTCTGTTACCCGGCTTCTCCCAGACTTATCTGCCAAAGTTCCCATGGTTTCTCCCTCCCATGGCTGAGGCAGGGGGGAGTTTACTCAATGTGCTATGAATGGATTCAGCTGGGCAGCACCTAGGCCACTGATGTAGGGTCTGCAAGGGGTTGGCAGTGATCTTCCCATGTTGGTTACTTTTCCCCTGCTCTAGGTTTTTTTCCCCACTCTTCCAATTATTTAACCAGGAGTGGCACACTAAGCTGAAAGCTTGTTTACAGGTGCAACCTGGGAGCACAGGGAAGTTAAGTGACTTGCTCAGGGTCACACAGTATACGCCAATGTAGGCTGTGGGATTCAAACCCAGGTCTCCAGATTTGCAGCTCAGAGCCTTAAACCACTGTGCTATACTGCCTCCCTGCCAGTGGGGAGGGATGTAAAGGCGAACATGTAAGTGCGTGACATTCGCCATTATCCATCCCTCCCTCATGTTGCTCTGACTGCAGTGTCGTCTGTGGTCACCCAGGTGGCAGTCTTGCAGCAGAGCTGGGAGGTCTCCCTTCCTGGAGGAAGAGAGCGTCTTCTGTGATGCTCTGTCTTCCTACCCCCCCTGGCCCTTCTGGCCCCATGACAGCCTAGGCTTGCTCCCAAATCCATGTCGCCGTGCCCAGCCTTGAAAGCCTGAATAATACTAGCTTGCAGAATTACATTGTGTACACTATTCCACATGTAACTACCCTTTGTGTAAAGTAATGCTTTCTAATGTCCCCCCGTGAGTTTGAGTGCATGTCTACCAGTTCTGCTGCTACTTACCAGCAACAGCATCTGTGTATACTATTATAGATAGAGAGGAGCACTCTCGACCAATCAGATCACTCCTTTCCTCTGCGTGTGAGACACTCATTCTGTGAAGAGTGTCTAACACATGGCTGCAATGGAAACAGGCACATTGGGGAAGATCTTTAAAAAAATGAATGTATTATTACTGATCAAGCTGGATCAATAATATATTATTACTGCTACCAAGACCACGGTTATGCTTGTAAGAGTGGTCTCACCTTCTTAGGGTATCAGAACTGCTCACCTTCTGTTTGCAGTTCTCAAACCCTTAAAATGCGCATGAGATCACTCTTACGACTATAAGAGTGGTCTCGGTGGCGACATTAACATAAACATGCTGTCTGTCCCCTTTCATATTCATAACACCGTGATCATGTCCCCTCTCAGCCTTCTGTATCTGTGTATACTCCACCCTGTCTGTCCCCTTTAGTATTCATAACACCGTGATCATGTCCCCTCTCAGCCTTCTGTATCTGTGTATTCTCCACCCTGTCTATTCCCTTTAGTGTTCAGAACACCGTGATCATGTCCCCTCTCAGCCTTCTGTATCTGTGTATACTCCACCCAGTCTATCCCCTTAAGTGTTCAGAACACCATGATCGGGCCGAATATCGGGATGTGCGGAATATGCATGGGTACGCATCCCCTACCTGCACCGCATACATTACTGTTGCGCTCAGACGCATCAGCATTTGTGCCAGGCACAATCCACGTTTGAATATCGTACCAGGGCACATCAGCGGGTTGCGCAGTGTTATGCACAACCCTTTTGAATATCTGGGCCCCTGTGTATATTGATTTAATGATGTACTGTTAATTGCACTACTTGTACATATTTATTTATTGCTACACTGTGTACATTTATTTGTTGCTGTACTGTTAATTGCACTACTTGTGCATATTTATTGCTGTACTGTTAATTGCACTACTTGTGTATATTTATTGCTGTACTGTTAATTGCACTACTTGTGTACATTTATTTATGATGTACTGTTAATTGCACTACTTGTGTATGTATTTATCGCTGTACTGTTAATTGCACTACTTGTACATATTTGTTTATTGCTGTACTGTTAATTGCACTACTTGTGTATATTTATTGCTGTACTGTTAATTGCACTACTTGTGTATATTTAGTGCTGTACTGTTAATTGCACTACTTTTGAATATATTTATTTATTGTACTGCTAATTGCACTACTTGTGTATATTTATTGCTGTACTGTATATATTTATTTATTGCTGCACTGTTAATTGCACTACTTGTGTATATTTATCTATTGCTGTACTATTAATTGTACTACTTGTACATATTTATTTATTGCTGTACTGTTAGTTGCACTACTTGTGTATATTTATTTATTGCTGTACTGTTAATTGCACTATTTGTGTATACATTTATTGCTGTACTGTTAATTGCACTATTTGTGTATATTTATTTATTGTTGTAATGTAAGTTGCACTACTTGTGTATATTTATTGCTGTACTGTTAATTGCATTACTTGTACATATTTTTTGCTGTACTGTTAATTGCACTACTCGTGTATATATTTATTTATTGCTGTACTGTTAATTGCACTACTTGTGTATATTTATTTATTGCTGTACTGTTAATTGCACTACTTAGGTATATTTTCTATTGCTGTACTGTTAATTGCACTACTTGTGTATATATTTATTGCTGTACTGTTAATTGCATTGCTTGTGTATATTTATTTATTGCTGTACTGTTAATTGCACTACTTGTGTATATTTATTTATTGCTGCACTGTTAATTGCATTACTTTTGTATATTTATTTTTTGCTGTACTGTGAATTGCAGTACTTGTGTATATATTTATTTATTGCTGTACTGTTAATTGCACTACTTGTCTATGTTTATTTATTGCTGTACTGTTAATTATACTACTTGTGTATATTTATTTGTTGCTGTACTGTTAATTGTACTACTCGTACATATTTATTTATTGCCGTACTGTGTATATTTATTTATTGCTGTACTGTTAATTGCACTACTTGTGTATATTTATTTATTGCTGTACTGTGAATTGTACTAGTGAATATATTTATTTATTGCTGTACTGTTAATTGCACTACTTGTGTATATTTATTTATTGCTGTACTGTGAATTGTACTAGTGAATATATTTATTTATTGCTGTACTGTTAATTGCACTACTTCTCTATATTTATTTATTGCTGTACTGTTAATTGCACTACTTGTGTATATTTATTTATTTATTGATGTACTGTTAGTTGCACTACTTGTGTATATTTATTTATTGTACTGTTAACTGCACTACTTGTGTATATTTATTTATTGCTGTACTGTGAATTGCACTACTTCTCTATATTTATTTATTGCTGTACTGTTAATTGTACTACTTGTGTATATTTACTTATTTATTGTTGTACTGTTAGTTGCACTACTTGTGTATATTTATTTGTTGCTGTACTGTGAATTGCACTAGTGAATATATTTATTTATTGCTGTATTGTTGATTGTATTACTTGTGTATATTTATTTATTAATTGCTGTACTGTTAATTGCACTACTTGTGTATATGGTACCTCTCCATTGAGTCCGGCCTCCCCCAAGATAGACAGAATTATAGAATGGCTAGGAACAAGTGCACCTGGGCCATTTGTAGGGCAAAAGCAGAATACTATAAATCCACCTTAACCTCGTCCTGGGGCTCTGGCCGTAAGTTTTGGAATAATATTAAGGAAATTTGTGGTAAGGTCCCCAACCTGGTCCCCTCCCAAGTCTTGTCAAATGGGTCCTTGACCTCTGACCCTACTCACATTGCTGCAGCGTTCAGTGATGCCTTCTCCAATCTTAGCCATGTTCTCCCCCCAAATTTCTATGACCCACCTGCTCCTAGCTCACCCGCCCCGCAACCCGGTGCCCCCCTTTTACCTTCACTACATCTCTCCCATGTCAGCTGAACCATATCTTACGGCTGCCCTTAGTCACACCTCCTCCAACGCCGACTCCCTTGACCTCAGAATTCTTCGGCTCTCCCTTAAGGAAGTCCTTGCTCCTCTCACCCACATTTTAAACCTCTCCCTCTCCCTAGGCAAATTCCCTGCCATTTGGAAATCCACCTACATCACGCCCATATTCAAAGGTGGGGACCACTCCTCTGTTAACAATTACCACCCTATCTCCATACTTTCCCCCCTCTCCAAGGCCTTAGAGAAGATAGTGTCAGATCAGCTCACTGACCACCTCAATAAATATGACCTACTCTGCAAACAACAACATGGTTTCTGCAAAGGTCACAGCACAACTACTGCCCTGCTTGATCTAACATCTCATATCCACACTGCACTGGATAAAGGCCACATCACAGGTGCAATCTTCATTGACCTCACCAAGGCCTTTGATACCGTCCACCATTCACTACTCCAAACCTCTTTGCTCAACCTGGGTCTCTCACAGGAAGCAGTGGGATGGTTCCTGACTATCTTACCAACCGGACCCTTCAAGTTAAAATTGGCAATACCCTATCACCTAAATCTCCTGTCCTCTCAGGGTCCCCAAGGGTCCATTTTGGGTCCCCTCCTTTTCAGCCTCTTCCTAAACTCCCTCCCCGCATCCTGCACCTGCAACTTACTACTATATGCAGATGATGCTGTTATATTCTCCTCCAGCCCTGACCCCTCCCTACTCCACCACTCCCTCCAGTCCTCCTTTAAGGCTGTTGAAAGTTGGTTCTCCTCATAACGCCTTACTATTAACTATAAAAAGACCAAGGGTATGCTATTCGCACATCTGCAGAATTCCAGAATTGGGCTTTTCCACAAATACTATCAGCGTCCCAGACTCCCCTTGAATTTGTGCATTCGTTTAAATACCTGGGCATCACTTTAGATGCTGGCCTTACCTATCATGAGCATATACAACAATTATCCAAGGCACTAAATATCTGGCTAGGGCTCTTGCACCGCTATAAACATTGCCTTACCCCAGAGGCCCTTAAGCTTGCTATTTCCTCCTCGGTACTCTCCCTGCTAGACTATGGTCTCCTGACTTTTGGAGGGGCTAGCTCCTCAGCCCTTGATAGTCTTAGACTTGTCCTAAACAAGGCCTGTCATCTTATATTAGGATGTGACAGACTCACCCATGCCTGTGCTCTATATAAAGACACCAATTGGCTTAACCTTGACAACAGAATCAAATTCCACACTTGTGTCTTGGCAAAAAAAATTACCCTTGGCCTCTCCCCGGCACTCACCCTTTAATCACTAAGGACTCAAAAGTTAAGCACACCATAGCTCTGACACCCATCATTTCTCCATCCCTCCTGTCGCACAGCTCAGTTCCAAAAGATCCAGCACATTTACAGGGCACCTTGTGGATGAATAACCTACCCTCCTCCTTGCGTTTTGATCATAGAATTGGTCACTTTAAAACGCACCTCAGGGCTCATCTTCGCTCCACAAGTGACTGCGTCTGTACATGAATCAGTGCCACCTGTTCCGTCTACTTCTGACAGTGGCCTCTGGCCTGCTTCTGCAAACAGCTCTTAATCTCCCCCCCTCCCAGGGATGTTAAGCCCAGTTTTTTTTCCTTCAACTGCCTCAAACTGTACTAATTCTTGATTGTTAGCCTAACTGTTCCTGTTATTAACATAGCTCTACTCTGTAACAAGTACTGTATTGATTATCTGTCCTCACTGTATTGTATATCTGTAGATATTCTATGTGACGTGGAACCTTTGTAAAGGAGTCTTTGACTCAAAGGTATTTCTGATCTCTGAAATAAATAAAAAATATTTTTATGGGCAGACTGGAAGGGCCTTGCGGTCCTTATCTGCCGTCAACTTCAATGTTTCTATGTTTCTATATTTATTGCTGTACTGCTAATTGCACTACTTATGTATATTTATTGCTGTACTGTTAATTGCATTACTTGTACATATTTATGTATTGCTGTACTGTTAATTGCACCACTTGTGTATATATTTATGTATTGCTGTACTGTTAATTGCACTACTTGTGTATATTTATTGCTGTACTATTAGTTGCACTACTTGTACATATGTATTTATTGCTGTACTGTTAATCGCAGTACTTGTGTATATATTTATTTATTGCTGTACTGTTAATTGCACAATTTGTACATATTTATTTATTGCTGTACTGTTAATTGCACTGCTTGTGTATATTTATTTATTGCTGTACTATTATTGCACTTCTTGTGTATATATTTATTTATTTCTGTACTGTTAATTGCACTACTTGTGTATATTTATTTATTGCTGTACTGTTAATTGCACTACTTGTGTATATATGTATGTATTGCCGTACTGTTAATTGTGCTACTTGTGTATTTTTATGTATTGCTGTACTACCCCCATTCTCCGATTGTTGCACTGTTGTCATGTTTTACCTGTGTAATATGTTTTTCTGTATTTCCCCCATCCCTTCTCCCCCAGGTCGCACCTGGAAATGAGCCTCGGCTCAGTGTGCCCTCCTGGTGAAACATTTTCAAATAAATACATTTGGTTTAGAAATACCACTGTACATCTGGCAAGGGTTAAGATCAAGAAAATAAAAGTCATGTGCACAGCATAAGCGGTATGCAGAAAAGTGGATTTAAAAAGTGTACTAATATTTTTATTAACTGTAACTAAAACTAACTGTTTAGAAAACTTGTTATGTTGTGCTGCTGCTTTAAAAGAAGGACAGATCACTAGATATGTCAGCCTGCTAACCAACTTTGGTCAGATAGAAATTCTTCTAATGGGCAAAAGGAAAACAGACAAACAAATGCTTCCAAAATCACAACAGCCTGCTTTAAAAAAAATAAAAGCCAGCACATTGCCCTTCCATCCCTTTTTTTATAATCCATATTTTATTATACTTTCAAAAGAAATTAGAGAAAAACACAGAAAGATGTAAACTGGGTCACTTACAATTGCGACAATTAACATTTGCAGCCTTCTTCCTAAACTTGACAGCCTACATGCATGGGTCTCTCAACATTCCCCTGACATCCTCTCTATTGTCGAAACCTGGTTCTCACGCAAGATACCAGACACAGCCATCATGATACCTGGCTACACTGTTTTTAGACAAGATAGACTATCCAAAAGAGGCTGCGGATGTGCAATTTATCTAAAGGACTCCCTGCATGTCCACGTCCTTCCTATGCCCAGCACCAGTGACAGGATGCAGCTACTCACTATTAAAATCCTTCTTAGTGCACTCAACAGGGCTCTAACTGTGCTATCAGTTTACATCCCACCCAAGCAGTCAGCCGCTGGCTTGGTCTCACTCAGGGACTGCATAAGCTGCCTGACCCTAAACTCTGAAATTATAATGTTAGGAGACTTCAGTGTCAACTGGTTCTCCCCAGACGCCTGTTCCTTCAAGGATGCCATCTCATCCATCCATTTCACACAGCTTGTTGACTCCCCCAACAAGAATGAACTATAGGACTCGGTTGAGCACCCTACTGGACTGGGTGCTCTCGAACCGCCTTGAACACATCTCCTCTACCACCATACTCCCAGATGCAATAAGTGACCACTCCCCTATCAAGTGCTACTGGTTCAATAAATTCCATAAGCCCCCCACAAGAACAATTACTAGTCAGGTCCTCATACGTGGCCGCCTTGAACAACTAAAATCAGACCTTCGCCATCAAGACTGGTCAAAAATTTACTCTGCCAGCTATGTTGACACCGCGCTCAATCACTTAATTAACCAGTTTAATGATGTCTGTGATGAGCATGCCCCTGTAAAAAGGCACAAGGTCAAAGGAACCCATCTTCCCTGGATTACACCTGACCTAATTGAGCTCATCAATTCTAGGGACCACCTCTGGCAAAAGGTATGGGCCACAGGTAGCTGACCTCCAGGACTATAGGAAAGCCCGAAACGAATGCACCACAGCCATTCGCACTGCAAAAGTTAGTACTACAAAGAAGCTCCATCTCATACCTGGAATGATAGTAAGAAGTTCTGGAGCAACTTGAAAGGCGTCACTGGTAAGGACCCCAAAACAGCACCCTCTATGCTCCTAATCGATGGTACCCCCTTGCTTGACCCAAGGCACATTGCAAATACTTTCAACAAGGCTTTTATTGATCTAAGTAGTATTCTCCCCCTAACTTTTTCAACCCTGCCTCCACAAATGTTAACCATGGGATACCCGGTCTGCCCCAACATCACCCGCCATTCTACTTCAGAGTAATCTCGGAGGGTGAGACAAGAAAATATTTCCTGAAAGTGCTTGGGAAATCCAGATTCAGTGGGGATACCCTTGACCTAAAGCTTGTATACCTTACCTTGGATGAAATCTTGGCACCCTTTACCATGATAATTAACTTATCCCTCAGCTGCTCACAGTTCCCGAAAAAGTGGAACGCTGCAGTTGTGACCCTGGTGCACAGAAGTGGGGACCAGGCCCTACATGGGAATTATAGGCCAATTTCCATCCTTCCTCCCCTCTCAAAAGCTCTCGAGCGCATAGTTGCAGACCAATTGGTCGAGTATTTGGAAAAGCATCTGCTACAATGCCCACAACAACACGGGTTCAGGAAAGGACATAGCACCACCACAGCTCTACTAGAATTCACTGGCTTCATACATAACTCTCTGGATCACGGCCACCTGGTTGGTGTGACATTCATTGATTTAACCAAAGCTGTTGACACAGTGAACCATGGTCTTCTGATCGACCAGCCCACCGGCCAAGGGCTCTCCAGTGACACCACAAACTTGTTTAAAAGCTATCTTGAAAACCATTCGTAACAGGTTAAGATAGAAACATAGAAACATAGAATTTGACGGCAGATAAGGACCGCTTGGCCCACCTAGTCTGCCCATTTTCCTACCTAACAGATAAGCTGCAGATCCTAATTAACCAACAGCTTACTTCCTCCTACCCCCCACTAGGACTGCCTTATGTCTGTACCATGCATTCTTGAATTCCCTCACTGTTCTTGACTCCATGACCTCCAAGATCAGAGATATCCTCTCGGATAGCAGACTTGTCCGCTCAAGTGTCTCACAGGGGTCTATCCTGGGACCGTTCCTGTTTAGTATCTTCCCAAACAAGCTCCCAGGCTCCTGCCAAGGTCATATCCTCCTATATGCTGACGACACGGTAATATTCACCAGCAATCTGGACTCCAAAATTCTCGAACTACAGCTACAACAAGGCTTTGCAAATGTTGAAAAATGGTTTGGTGATCACAAGCTCATAATGAACTATAAAAAGACAAAAAACATGCTTTTCTCTAGCTCTCACAACAGGCACAAATCCTTCCCCCTTACCATCACCAATGAAGAGGGCTCCCTGCTAGAGCTAGTACAGCACTTTAAATACCTGGGTATTACTATTGACAGCACTATGTCCTATGCCCTTCATGTTGACAATATTACCAATGCAGTCAATATGTGCCTTGGGCTGCTCTACAGGCACAAACATAGCCTGACTTCAGAAGCTCTGAATCTAGCTATTACACAGCTCTGTTGTCTCACTAATAGACTACAGGCTGGCTGTCTATGGGTCTGCCTCCGATACGTTCCTTTGGCTTTAAACAAAGCCTGCTGACTCCTCACTGGAGCGGCGTGACTAACTCACACCTGTGACCTGTATTCACAGGCAAACTGGCTCCAGTATGATGGCAGAATTAAGTATCAAACATGTCTGCTTGCAAAAAAAGTGAGCTTAGGACTGATGCCCCCTGGTGTTCAGAAGTTCCTCACCCCCTACCACAACCCACGTCGCACCAGAAGCTCCGACAACATGATTTCCAAAACTCCCCATTTCTGCAGTTCCCTTGGTCAATGCTCCTTCACCTATAGAGCCCCAACCTGGCTCAACTCTTTGCAAACCGACATAACTGCTTCTGTTACTCTGTGCACATTTAAGCGTAAACTTCGGCAACACCTTATTGCTAACACCTCCTGTGATTGTTTCTACCAGATTTAATCTACCTGAGCATGCTTCTCACTTACACGTATACCAGCTGTCTCTTGCTGGCGACCTTGTCCCTCCCTCCCTTTTCTCTCTTTTCTCTCTTCTCCTCACTCCTCCTTCTCCCCTTTACACTTCCCCATTCTCCCTCTCCCTCTCCTTCTTTAATCTACCTTACACCCTTCCCCTACCTTTACCCTTCCCTCTCCACCCAATCCCTTGACCCCTCCCCACTCACCATCCATCCCTCCCTCTCCCTTCATCACTCCCCTTGACTAGGCCCTTTGTGCTGATTCCATTACTTTTGGTTACCCCGTACTGTCTCTGTTTGTCTACTTCATTTGTTTCACTCCTCCCTCTGCCACACATTGTACAATGCCACTCATACTCTCGACTTAGTAAATTTTGTGTCATGTGTTTGTTCTACTGCATCTTGGCTCAGCATTTGTTACCTGCCAATGTAACAATGTAATGCTGATTGATTGCTTTATTTGTGTCACCCCTCCCTCTGGCATACATTGAACAATGCTACGCATACTGTCACCTTGGTGTATTTTTAGAATGTTTTGTTCTGCTGTGTCTTGGCTATGTAGTTCTTTATGCCTGCCAATGTACCTTCTTAAGTCCTTGACACCTGGTGACAAGCTTTTGTGACCTGTCTATGTACTCAATCGATGTGGAACCTATGTAAAGAGCTTTTAGCCCAAAGGTGTTATCCAAGGTTACAATAAATAAAACAGAAAGATGCATATTCACTACAGAAAAAGAAACAGGAAACAACCAAACTTTTATAACATGCAAAAATAAACATCAACATTTTCAAAATAAGAACAACGGTGTAGACCTTGTAAAATTCATGACATGAAGAGAATAAAGCCACATTATTGATACTGAAGAAGAATTATTGCTAATATGATTTAGAATTTATAAATGGTTCCCATACGTCATGAAGTTTATCTAACCTGTTCATTTTAACATATGCTAATCTTTTGTAGCTAGCTCTGATAGAGAGGTCCTGCAACCATTCTGTTGCTGATGGAGGGTCAGTGCTTTCCCAGTACCTGAGTATTACATTCTCAGCAGTATATAAAGGTAAAAGTAAGCCACATTTTCTGGTATTCTTTGCATTCTGCAAGTTCAGAGCAGATGCCCAAATACTGCAAATTTAGCAGAGCAGATAATCCGCCTCTTAATTACAGTTTCACAGATTGAAACGATTGCTCTCCAAAAGGGTATTATTAAAGTATTACAGGACCACAGGATGTGGGAGAGTGACCCTTTCTCAGATGAGCATCTCCAACATAAGTCAACTTTTGAAAGACCCAATGCCACTAATTTACATAGAAAATAAATGCCATCTAGGTATGAATTTATACTGGATAAGTCTGCCCTTAGCTTCTCTGTGTGCTTTTATGGTCACATTCCACACATGGCTCCATTCGTCAGGACAGACTGTAGTGCTTAGTTCAGCTTCCCATTTAGACAACAAGGAGTCTAAATGATTACATTTAGACTCAATGATAATTTTATAAATACTTTTGTAACCTTTGTTAATTGTACATATTCTGTCTAGAACATGTACTGGGGGACGCTTACATTCTTATTGATAACTGTTTTAAGTATTTCTCTAAACTGCAAATATCTGTGAAACTCTGTTCTGGGCAAAAGAAATTTCTGAGATAATTGTGAAAAAAAACATCAGAGAAGCTGAGGAAGGCTCAATTATATCATCTAAAACAAACTCTGGCCAGAGCTCACACGGCTGCAGCTGCAATTTTATAGCACTCACTGAGCTCACTGCAGAACAGTGCACCATGCACCAAGATGGCATCCAGAGCTCGCGTATGCACTGTGTGCTCCAGTGGCCATCTTGGGCATGGCAGAATGTTCCGCCGTGAGCTCTGTGTGCAGGCGAGATGTGCAGAGGAAGTCACGCATGTGCACTAAGCTCCAGTGACCATGTTGGCGTTGGCAGACTGTTGCACCATGAGCTCACTGGCCATGCACAATCAGCAGAGTACTTTTACTGACTGACCGGATTGTGCTGCAGCCCCAAATTTGTACTGCGGTCGGAATCTGGTCAGTCATTTTGCCAACTGATCACAACACGGCTGTAGGCTCCGCCCACTGCAGCCATAAAAAGGATGCCTTTTGATTTCCAACTAGCCCAATCCATGCATTTGCCATTATCTGTAAAGAGTCAGTTACCCCAAATTGGACAGTGACGAAAAGAGCTGGTATTCAACTCCAATGCTGTAGCAATTTCTTGCCATGATTTACATACAGAAATAGATTAGTTGCCATATTGATCCTCATAAGAACAGATCCAGAAGCAAATGGTTTAATACCTTTTATTGGACCAACATAGATGTTACAAAAAAGCAATGTCTAAGCTTTGGGCCAACCAAGTCTCCGAGGAAGGACTTGGTTGATCCAAAAACTTAGACATTGTTTTCTTGTAACATCAATGCTGTCCAATGAAAGGTATTAAACCATTTGCTTCTGGATCTGTTCTGCCATGATTTACTAACTTTATTTAAAATATGGCTTGAAGTCAAGAACCTTGGGGTACTCGAGTACTGGATTGTTCTGGGATGGTGCCCTTTTAGCAAGGCTGTTTCCAAATGCACCCAGCTAGGTATATCATGCTCATTATGTAGCCACAATGATTTAATGCACTGCACTGCTGTGAACGAGTCATGTCTACGTCTAAAATTCGGAAGATTAAAGCCGCTCTTGGTTGCTGAACTTTACTGAAGGAACTATGAGGGAGTTTGCTTTCCCATAAAAACTTCCTAATCAAAGAATTATGTTAAAGAAGAGAGATGGACTATGCACTGGTAAATGCAGTATGAGGTAATAGACTTTTGGGGTAAGCATCATATTGAACGCGTGTATCTTTCCCCAGCATGGTAGAAAAAATTTACTCCATCGCAATCTAATGAAAGCAAAACAGGATGGGAGTTCATTGTTTTAGAGACATGAATTACATGGATCATTTTCCACAAAAGGTCAGAGCTGTGATGTCCAGAGACAAAGCTGACCTGATCAAGATGTACTGTATTACCAATTGAATTATTCTGTTTAATCTGTTTGCCATTACTTTGGCTAAAATTTTGCAATCCACATTAATTAGTGAAATTGGACAGTAATATCACATAATGAGGGGTCTTTATCTTTCTTTTAGGGATATTGTGATAGTGGCCTCTCATAGATGGGAGTGAGGGGTTCCAGAATCGAAGGCGTAAACAAAAACTCTGAGTTAGATGTTGGGTAGTGGCCTTAAAAAATTCTCCAGTTAGGCCATCAGGGCTGGGTGCTTTTCCCACAGACAAAGAAGAGGTGGCTTTTGGAATTTCACCTTGGGCGATGGGTTTGTTTAGGGACTGTTTGGCTCTAAAATTGAGGGAAGTTTTAGATAATTTAGAGCGAGCTCAAATTTGTCTTGGTTAAAATTAACCTCAGACTGATATAATTTAGAGTAGTAATATCTGACTGTATCAATAATTTGCTTGGTTGCAAAGACAGGCAAACCATCCTTATTTTTAATAGATGCAGTTCTAGATGCCTCTGATGCCTTTCTCAACCTATGGGCAACAAGCTTCCCTTGTGCTTCTCCTGCTTCCCAATAGCTTTGTTTTAAGCGAAATAATGCATACTCAACTTTTAGGTTGTGGATGATATTGATGGCAACTTTTAGGCCAGTTATTCCTCTATGCAATACAAGTTCTAGATGCCAGTTTCCAGGAATACATTTTTCCTTAGCTTTCAAATTCTTTTCAAGATTTAGTAGTTCTTCCATTCCTGAGACCTGACTTCCCTAATCCAACCTGACTCCCTCTGCTCCACTCTCTTAAATTTTTTCTGAAGAAGCATTTCTCAAAGACTGGAGATGTTTTTTTCCAAAGAGTCCACTATTTACCATTAATGGAACAGTACTTCTTATGAAATAAAAATAGCACTACAAGAAGAGTATAGCCCGACACGTTTGACCGACAAACAAACACAGGGAGCACATGTTTACATAAGTGCGCCCCTCACAGTGTGTGATGACTGGGACAGCAGCAGGCAGTTGTTAGACTGAAGTTCTTTAAAACTGTATATGGTCAATATTTATGTTAAGACTGCTATGCTGTTGAGTAGGTATTAAATAGCAGGTGCACACTTCAGAATTTCCAGCCCCTCTTCAACATATCTGATACCTCACCTGCTTCAGAGTTGATGGGTATCAATATTTCCATTTATTTCCTTCATGTAAAAAAGTTATATTCCTCATAATTTTGCCCAGTGCAAAAACAGAGCCACTTCCCGAACCTATGGACACACCCCCCGTAGCCCTGTTTTGTGATTTCAGAAAACGAAGGCTGTGTATGCGCGCTTCATTGACTTAAATGGGGGTGATTTTTCTATAGATTTTATTACTATTTACAGTTGTGATTTTAATAAATCAAAGTGACTGCTCGACTAACAGGGTACCTGTTAGTCGAACGGTCACTTTGCTTTATTAACATGACAACAGCTGTTAAAGGACCAGTATCTTCTAAAGAAAAATGTTTAAAGTAAGCAACGGGACAAGACAGGGTGTTGATACTAGTGCCATGCATGCACGTCCACGGGTGTAGTAAGGCACGTGGCTGCTCACCAGCTTGCAACAGGAAAAAAATCCACTATTGGTTTCTGCTCACCCGGTTAAAAATGTTTTGAATAGCTACCCCCAGTGGCCCTGTGACAGCCAGATATGCTGCAGCGCAGGCGCTGGAGAGCGGAAGCAAGTTTAGAACACTCTGTCGGGAGGCAGACCAGATCACAGCAGCTTCTGCTCAGCAGTGCACTGCAGTCAGGGAGGGATGGCATTGTGTAGTGCTGCCACAGCAACCCCTGCAGTGGGCCAGGGCGGCTTGCTCCATCCACAGGACATGAGGCCACGCAATACGCTACGCCCCTGTCAGGGAAGGAGAGAAGAACCAGGGTGAAAAAGCTGCGTGCTATCTGTGTGACGGCTTGGGCTCCAAGGACTCCCCTGGCTCCTACTACCAGCCAGACAGGATCCTGGGGCCAGATTCTCTAAAGATTTGGGACTAAGTCCCACACCACATCTCCAGTTGTGGACTGTAATCTCTGCAGCGGATGACATTAGTATTCTCATCCACAGCAGCTGCGGAAGATGTTGCGGCTGGTCCCACCAGCCGTAACATTTTTCCACCACTGTAGAGGATTTCTATGGCAACACCACCCACAAGCTGCTGTAAATTGTGGAGCCAGTCATAAACTGGCTCCACTTTTGAGAATACCATAGCCATGGGAGAAAGTGCGGTCCCACAAGTGGCAACCCAGTTGCGCTGAGTTTTTCCTGCAGCTGCAGGATTTTTGACAGCTTTGAAAATCTGGCCTCTGGTTCATATGGTGGACTTCCTTGGTGCGAAGGATGGTTCTTCCCCTGGAGCCCCCGTCACAGAGGGCAGAACCATGGGGGGTGTCAAGCTGGACTGGAGGAAAAGCCACACAGCAGAACCAAACGTTTCAAATAAATGAATGAATTGGCATCAGCTGTGAAGGCAGACACCTGCCTGCTCTTCTGACTGAGGGTGGGACAGCCATGATAGCCCCAGTATCAGAGTGGATGGGGACGAGGGGAACAAGAGGGACAAAAAGAAAAAAAGAGTGCAAAAACAACAATGTGGTCATCTGACAGCCCAGAGGGTAGCCTGCCACTCTCCAGCACTAGCGACCTGGGTTCAGGAGCCAGCCCAGGAGCTGGATTGGGTGGCCAAGGACCCTGGAGTGATGGTGCTGCATGGCAACGCTCCCAGCTGGGGAAGGGCGACGCTTGGTTCTCCCACCTTAGTTATTCCTGTGGTGGGCCGGGGAGCTTGTTTCCTTCACAAGGGCATTTGCTGCATTCACATGAGGCTTGACGCAGCACCGCTCAGCATCAGTGGGAGGTGGGCGGGCTTTGGGGACAGGGAGAAAACCAACAAAATTGTATGATGGCTGCCAGTGCTCTCAGGCCCACCTCCGTGTGGATCCTCGTGGGCATGATGGTGGTGGGGGGAGTGGCTGGCATGGCTATGAGGTCACCAGAAGGGCCAGAAGGGTCAGGTGAAGGGGGCAGTTCTGGAGCAAAGTGCTCTACCTATGGCAGAAATGAAGGAAAAATAGAAAACACGAAAGTCTGTATAGATACAATTAATTTGTCTTCTTCCCAACAAGGGTTTAAAAGCAAAAATCCCCAAATATTTTGAGTCTGCTTTGACTTCCAAGTCTGTAAACATGGAGGACTCACTCACCTCTGTCGAAGTCAGGTTCCAAGAATGCTGCTTTGTGATATCCCCTGTTTACTCCCCCCCCCACCATGTGTTACTACCACCTGATATCAGTGACAAACTTGGGCTTCTATTTCTCATGCAGTCAGCTGGCATCTGTTTTTCCATGGAAGTGATTCCTGGCAGTTGATCGCTTGCTGTGTGGAAAACTTAGCCTTGATTAAGTAACAATGTGGTTTGGAGTCTTGTTTCACAGGCCCCTCGCATGCAACTGAGTGGAACTTATTTTATTATGTCTGATTCTCTTTTTTTGGTGGGGGGGTAGCTGACAGGGCTCCATATTGATTTTTTTTTCATAAGAACTGCAGTTGCCAGCTTCCCACCCACACCACTGTCCTTGGTACCCATCACCAACCATGCTAAACTCTGTTGGGAGGAACTGCTGCCCCCTCCCCTGGTGGGACTGCCTTGTGGGGCAAGCTGGGGAGGACAAATAAGGAAAAAGATCACTCATAGTTGACCATTACTAAAGGCGCTGCTGTAACAAGTCAACAAAAAATACTCCAAGACAAAAATAGGATAAAGTAGTGCACACACCATGCTGAAAGCATTATAATCAACATCTACTGCAGCAGACAGTCACCGCTGCAAACACCCCTACACAGCGCCTTTACAGACTTCATCAGTGGGCCCTCTGATGAAGCCTGTAAAGGCACTTTGTAGTGACGAAGATTTGCTGCGATAAATGTTGATTATAATGCTTCCAGCATGGGGTGTGTGCTGTTTTATCCTATTGGATCAGACAGTGGAATGTAAGTCCCGGAGAAAGCGGTGATGGGGACTGGTGTTGGGGGCTGAGATGGGCCAGCTGGGTGAACGGGGCATAAGAAACAGTACATGTAAACAAACTCTGGCCAGAGCCAACACGGCTCCAGCCGAGCTTGCTGAGCTCATGCCGGAACAGTTCGCTGTGCCCAGTATGGCCACTGGAGCTGAAGTCGCACGTGTACAGCTACTTGCACATGCACACTGAGCATCAGCGGCCATCTTGAACGCCTGGCGAGCCATGGCGAACAGCAGGAACAAAAGTAGTGCCTCCGTGGGGGGGGGAGTAAGTAAAGTGTTTTGGACTTGCGGAATAATTGTACTGCAACTCCAAGACAGCTCTTCAGTGTCAATCCAGTGGCTCATTTTTAGAGCTGCTCACAAGACAGCTGTAGGCACCACCTACTGCAGCCGTAAAAAAGGGGGAATTTGTTGTGGCCCCCCCCCCAATATACGGATCCTTGTCTACAGTGATAGTGGCACTGAGCAATGATCTGTTGCATGACTTGTGGTGATGGCAGTACACTTGCGGATGCCCATATGCAATAGTTCCATATCTGTTTCCCCCATTCCAGCTGATCCCAATACACCTTGCATAGGTACGCTACACAGTCAAAAAAGGGGGGAAAGAATTATAGAAAATATAGGAAACAAACTGATTTGAGTCTGAATCTTACATTTCAACATCCCTCAATGCCAAAGCTTGGTCCGTTCAAATCCAGTCTCCATCACATCCTGTCTGCAGGTAGCTCCTGTGACCGTCCTTCCTAATTGTTCTCCCCTCTCCTCTTTGCTCTTTCCACCTAGCACTTAACCCTCTCCCCCCAACTCCCTCTCCCATACATCCACTTATCCTCCCCTCCTCCCACCCACCACCTTCCCTACCCCTTGTAGCACTTTAATTGATATTTGACAAGTGCCTATGGCCTACCCCACTAGTGTGTTTGTCTTCCATACAGTGTTAGCGATGTTACCAGACCTCCTTCTGGCATTGTTGCCATTGTATTGAATGTATAAAACTGTATGTAACTGCCGGTAACGCACTGTTATACTGTTATTCAATGTCTTGTTTGAGTTGTACCTCAATCAACATGGAACCTTTGTAAAAGAGCCTTGGCTCAAAGGTACTTGTAATCCTAGATTCAAATAAAAAAAAAAGTATATGGCTTAGTAATAAAAGCATTTTATAGAGAAGCACTATACAATGTGTCTGACATAATTTTATGATTCATATCCCCACTCTTCTGTGACAGAAATGTCAAATTTAGGGGTGACTGGGGGCATTTGTGAGTCAAAATGAGGGACGTTTCTGAAAATCAAGGGACAGCTGAGAGGTTATTGCTGGGATTTGAACTATGGTCTCCTGGTTCAAAGTTCCACACTATAACCTCTTAAGTTACAGTGCCTCCCTAACTCTCTGCTTTCCGGTACTTTGCTCACTTTTTTTTTTTATTTTTCTTAATAATGTTTTTTTTTTTTTTTGAAATTGCCGTTTATCCTCCTCCGCAGCCTGCCATCCCTGACCCATCCGGAGATCCAAGGTGGACATTCCCCTGCCTCTCGCCCTACCCGATGACCCCCCAGATCCCCATGGAGCTGTGGCTTACCCCCTGAGTGGGGACGAGGTGGGGACCCATAGCACCCCATAACTTTCATTTCATCGGACCGGGGCCGACGGGCAGGCGAGGGCACATCGAGGATACATCCCCAGAACTCCATCTTCCCAGCAATGGCAGGCTATTTTCCTCTTCTTTACTCCCCATGTGGTATGAACCCTCGATGTCATGACACAAGGCACCGATGTCCACCACACTTTGCGACCTTGCCCCTCCTACAACTGCAGAACTTGTCGCACCCCAAACCTCCGCACAGGGTCAGGCAAGCTGCGGACTATGACCCCCTCCCCCCTGGAGAAGCTGAGCAGTCATGGGACACTCCAGCCTTCTCCCCCAGCCGGCCCTCCAGCGACCCGAGTCCGCTTCCGAAATCAGGTCGCCGTTGTCACAAGCAGAAATCCAACCGCTCTGCCAACTGGCCAGCTTAATAATATTTTTGCACTTGTTCCAAAACCTTGTCTGCTGTTGTCCTTTTTTTGTTAAATTTTATTTGTAGTTCCTCAAGGTTTTTCCTTCCCTTTCTTTTTCTGTCCTTGTCATGTCTCCAGTCGTCAGTCCAACCTCACATCTCCATTTGGTCTTTCTGTTTTAAAGAGCAGCTGATGCCTTTGGGAAAACTTCAGAAAACATAATATTTAGCCATAATGCAGCTTGTATTTCATACATCTTCAATAGAGTTCTCCTCTCCATTATTTTATTAATGAAGAAATTCCCACAGAAACACGAACTGTATCCCTTGGAGTTCATCTGCCTGTATAGCGTATTCCCTACTTGCACTGACAATGCTCTGTGGTGACATCACAGTTTGCTGCCACAAACTCAGAGTATTATGACATTGGGTTGGGAAGAAGCAATGGTATACTGTTAAAAGAGCAACTGAGATTGAGCGACTCAGATTTGAGTGACTCCGTCTCAGCGCCTGTAAGGTCAGTGACCTTGAAAGAGTACCGACTGGGAACTGCAGGGTGAAGGGAAGGGCGACAGGACACTGGAAGGTATCCAGAAGATATGTGAGGAGTGGCAAGGTGGGAAGCCACCAAGCTGGCTGTACAGTGCGGTGGTTGTGGTGGCTGGCTTTGGTGGGGAGGGTGCAGGGTTTGGGGCTGGGGAGGAGCACAATGTTGTGTGCTTTTGCTGTGTTGTTTGTTTTCCTTTCTTCCCAGTTCTCCTCCTTCCCAACATGCACCACCCCCCTGGAGTTGATTATTTTTAGTAAGGGGGTGCAGGGGGTGAAGCCCCCTGCATAAACAGTAGAGGGGAGATTCCTTGCTGCGAATGTACATCACCGTTTTTATTTTCGGTGATGCACATTCGGCCTAATGGCGATTGCCAAAAGGCAATCGCCGTTATCACATAGAACGATAAGCAACAGGAGCTGATGAACCCTCAAGGAACAACTGTCCTGCTTTCATGCACATGACCTCGGTAATAAATAAAGGGGTAAGAAATACAGAGCTAATGAGAAATATAAGCTGCTTTGTAATCCAAATATTATGTTTTTTTAAAGTTCTTCTCAATGTGTTGGTGGCTCTTTAAAGAGCTACTGACACCTCAAAGAAAACTTTGAAAAACATAATAATTAGGTACAATTCAGCTTGCATTCCATATATATTCTATAGATTTCTGCTGTCTGTTGCAATGGGAGTAACCTGTTGTGTCACATGCGGTGCACTGTCGCCGCAGATAGGGAAAAAGCAACAGGAATAGATGAATTCTTCAGGAACAAAGATTTTGTTTTAATGCAAATGACCTCAGTAATGACAATGGGGGGGGGGAGGAAGAGAGAACTAATGTGAAACAGAAGCTGAACTGTGTCTAAATATTATAGTTTGTTAAAGTTGTCCTGAAGGTGTCAGCTGCTCTTTAACAGATTAATTACAGACTAGTTTATATTGCAGCTTTTTATCTTTCAGTTGCAGCTGTTTGGCAGTCACACGGGTTTATCTGAACATAACATAGATCGACCATTTAGATAATGAAAGTGAAGCTGTAAGATAAAACTTTATGAACTTCCTTTTCATTATATAGTTAAAGGACAGCTCTGCACTTCTGAATGTATTTTCATAAATACACTGTTTCAGCCATTACAATTTACTAGAGATTACTGTATTTTTTTATTTTCAGTGTGCTCTTTTTACAGGGTTTATATCACATCTTGGTAACCTATCCAAAAAGGCTGTATAAAAATCATTTGCCTCTCCCCGTTTACCTCATAGTACTTTTGCTTATGACATCATAGCGCTTCCCGTGACAAGACTTTGATGTCACAGACGGTGATTGTGAGGTCAACACCGGACAGTCAGAAACATTTTGAAAAACTCTGTGAAATAAGGGCAGCACTATCTGCAATCTGTGGTAGGTCAACAACAGAGGAAAAAAAACATAAACTAGAAAGCACTTCAGTAGTGGTTTTCAGGTTTTTATTACAGTAGAGCGTTGCTCTTTAAGAATTCATGTCCAGCCTTTTAGTCCTTAATTTTGTAACTGTGACAGGAAACGTAAACACAAAGAAAAGTGAAACTGTTTCTTGAAGCTAAACCCATGTCAGATATGACCGACTTTGAATTAGTAAAATGGTTTCACAGTGTTTGTTTCATAATTCATGCAGCAGCTTATTAATTGTTTTTTTTGTTTTTGTTTTTTTTGCCCTTTGCGTTTTTTTGGTTTTTGCTTTGGAACCTGCTGCAGTAAAAGTGATAACATGATACCGGTAGTTTTTAAAAAACAAGTTAGGATTTATAACTGCATAGGAACTCAAACTCGTAATCTTTAAAAGGAGATAAAACATCTCAATTTAATTCAAACATTGTCGATTATTAAAATCAGTAAACATGGATGAAAACTCCATTAAAAAATGTATTAAAATCACTAAATGTGGAGGGCAATTAATCTACAAAATTGTATTAAAATAAACATGTACAACAAATTCAGTAAAAAAATGTTGTTTAATAGACTCAGTAAACATGGGTGATGACAATTTAATTCAAAACCTTCTGTTTATTAAAATCAATAAACATGGATGGCAACAGGTAATTTGAGCTCTGCAGGGCTGCTTTTCAATGACATTTAAATCATACAGAATTATTATTAGTACAGCAGTAAATAATACTTGCAAGATACAAATATATGTGAATTACACAAACCCAACAGTGCAATATACGAACATACGAAATTTGCCAGCAGATAAAGGCCTAGAGGTCTATCAAGTCTGCTGGAATGTGCAGCTAGCAACTCTTATTCTGCAGTTACCCCTCCCTTCCACCCTTCTCCTCCATTAACCCTCCCCCTTGTCCTGTCCCATCCTCATTTGAAGCAGTCCACTGTTCTACTGCATACCACTTCAGCAGGTAACGCATTCCACCCAGCCACCACCCTCTCTGTAAAAAAGTGTCTCCTCATCTCCCTCCTGAACCTTCCTCCTCCAGTCTCATATCATGGCCCTGGTGTCCTCCCCCCTTACTTTGAACAGCCCCTCTGTACCTGTCTTGTTTATTCCTTTCATGTACAGTACTTAAAGGTTTCAGTCATGTCTCCCCATCCCTCCTCTCCTCCAGTGAGTACATGTTCAACTCCCTTAGCCTCCTCTTGTATGATAAGTCCCCCAGCCCCTTGATCATCTTTGTCACCCTGCGCTGCACCCCTCCAGTAACTTAATGTCCCGCTTCAAATATGGACACCAGTACTGCACGCAGTACTCCAGGTGCGATCTAACTAATGACCTATACAGTGGCAGAATCACCTCCTCCTCCCACCTCAAGGATATACCCCTTGCAATACAACCCAGCATTTTGTTGGCATTTGCAGCTGCCTTCCTACATTGTGCTGAGTTGTTCATTGACCCTGTAATGAGCACCCCCAGATCCTTCTCCTCCTCTGTCTGGGCTAGCTGCACTCCCCCCAGCTGGTAACTCCTCCTTGGGTTCTTCATCCCAAAATGCAGCACCTTGCACTTTTTGGCATTAAACCCCAGTTGCCACATGTCTGACCAGGTTTCAAGCTTTGCCAGATCATCCTGCAACCCCAGCCATCCCCCTAGGTCATCCACCACTGCTCCTACCTTGGTATCATCAGCAAACAGACTGATCTTGCTCTTGATGTCCAATGATATGTCTGCAGTGAATATCCCAAACAACACTGGTCCCAACACCAAGCCCTGTGGAACACCGCTCGTTACTACCCTTGGGTGTGAGAGCTCCACACCCACCACCACCCTCTGTTGCCTTCACTGAAACCAGTTCCCTACCCATCTCACCAGCTTTGCACCTGCCCCTGTGCCTACTAACTTACTTCCCAGCCTTCCATGCAGCACCGAGTCGAGTGTCTTACTGAAGTCCAGATACAGGACATCCACTGCATGGCCCCTGTCCAGTTGTCTAGTTACCCAGTCATAGAACTCCACCAGGTTGGTTTGGCAGGATCTGCCCCATATGAAGCCATGCTGTCTGCTGTCCTGTAGTCCTTTGGCCTTTAGGAGGGCCACCAGCCTCTCCTTCAGGATAGTCTCCATTAGCTTACCCATGATGGATGTGAGGCTGACTGGTCTGTAGTTTCCCGGTTCATCCTTGGGGCCACTCTTGTGGAGGGGCACCAC
Organism: Neoceratodus forsteri; assembly: GCA_016271365.2. Lineage (NCBI taxonomy): Eukaryota > Metazoa > Chordata > Ceratodontiformes > Ceratodontidae > Neoceratodus > Neoceratodus forsteri. Next base: position 182,193,125 of record JADMNL010000029.1, read on the forward strand.
ATGAGTCATCCTCCAGTCCTGAGGTACACACCCCGAATGTAGTGAGGCATTAAATAGGTCTGCCAAAGGTCCTCCAAGGACCTCTGCCAGCTCCTTCAGTACCCTGGGGTGGATGCCATCTAGGCCTGGCGCCTTATCCACCCTCAGTGCCTTCAAACCCTCCTGAACTCTGCCCTCCATAATTTCCCCATCTGTCACCCCCCCCCCATTTCTGCCATTTCTCCCCCCTTGGGTGTCACCCCCTCTTCCCTTTAGTAAATACTGAGCAGAAGTACTCATTTAGTGCTTCTGCCTTATCGAACCCTGCTTCCACCCAACCCCCTACTTACAGATGCATCACTCAAAATTATTCCTTTCTCAGATGATATGGTGTGTGATGTTCTTTGTGTCCTGCTCTTACATTAAATGCTGACATACAGTGCAGAGATCTAACAGTGGTTACGTGGAAAGTCCTTGTAACACTGCTGTGTGCTTGCTAGGGTGATGGTAACTGGAATGTTGAGAAGGAAAAAAGTGTCAGTGTTGAAGATTATGAATGAAACTCCAAAAAACACTATTGTAATCATTCTTGGATCAGTAATGTTGTATCTCGATACCCTCAGAGAGGAGAGGGGACACACTAAAGGTTACTTACTGGTGGCGTGCACTTCACATCGTCAGGCCTGTCTAGGGCGAAGGGCATGTTCTCTGCACTGTCTGAGATACTAGCCTGTTGCTGATGGGTTCTGATCCCGGTTTTTTCCACCTCCAGTAACTTCTACCCCTTCAACTTTATCGGATATCAAGTTGAGATTAAAATCTCTTTTCCAATTGAATCCATCTCATAACATACAGACCACAGGTTTACAAACATACACAGGTATTTCATATAAAACATGGCAGAAATAGTCAAGATAGTGTAGATAAAAATACAGATTTCATCCAAAACAATTACAGTACAATGTGTATCATAAAGCATGTTCAAAAATGACCTAAAATGATCAAAAGATTTTAATACAATAACATTCAGTTGCTTTGACAACCTTTCCCATGTTTTTGGTATCATACTCAACAAGGTTTTCTTTCCAAAATTAGTTCTACATTGCGGTACATAAATACATATTCGATCCAATGATCTTAGACCGTACATTTGTTTTTGTCTAATTGCCACCGTCTTCAAAAGAAAATCTGGTAAAGACTGGGTAACAGATCTATAAACCAGTAAATTCCAGTGCATATTCCGGTGCTCTGGAGCTAGCTGGGGGTGAGTACCATCTGGAATCTTATTTAGACCGTAGAACCGGGGACAGAGTGTGGCGGTGGGGATATTGTATAAAGTGTGGGAGCGGGCTGCTTTTTTTATCAGCTGGACCATGAAAGGAAGGTGGTAGATGGGATACTGTGCAGAGGACAACAGCAGCTTGATTTAACTGACCTGACCTGGGGACATCAGGTGATGGGTGGGAAACTGTGATTTGGGTGGGAGTGGGTTGCTTGTTGTTTTTTTGTTTTTTTTAACTGCCTGGAATGGAGATGGAAGGTGGTGGATGGGATACCGTGCAGAGGGCAGGAGTGTTTTTTTACTGTCTAGATTGGGGACAGAGTGGTGGGTGGGATGCTGGGCATAGGGTGGAATAAGTTGTTTTCGTTAACTGGCCTGGCTGGGGACAGAAGGCATGAGTGGGATACTGTACATAGGCAGAAGGGGGGGTTGTTTTTACTGACCTGAGCAGGGATGGAGGGTGGCAGGTGGGACACGGTGCACAGGGTAGAACTGGATTGTTTTTAACAACCAGAGCAGGGAAGGAGGGTGGCAGGTGGGATGCTGTGCAGAGGGTAGCCCCTCTCATCGATCAGTGAAAGAGTACAACTCCCAACAACGTCATGAAAGCCAAGGAAAGCAGAGCTGGTCCTGTCGCTGGTACGTCAGGGTTTGAGGCGAGGCTGTTGCTTCCATCTTTTCATAACATATTCCACTCTGCTGATATTCATTGACAGGACAGTATTATTGCTGTGCTTGTTGGTATCCTGTTTAGATCGCTGGACTGGCAGATGAAGGGTGGACTGTTTTGAATTAGGAGAGGGGGCACTAGAAACAGCTGGAGATGATGGCAAGATAGAGCCGGTAATGGAAAAAACAAAATAAGCGGAGCGATCCAATGCATATTAATGAGGTGATCCAATGCCACTGTGGACTGCCAAAAGTAGTAGGCATCCGCTCCACTTCCCCCGTACTATTTTCTGTTCTTACTGGATAACGTCATGTATAGCTGTACTACATAGCCACAAAAAAGGACAGTTCATAAAACCAGAAAAAACAAATCATAGACAGGCGTACAGGCAAGTAGGCAGACACACAGAGAGAACAGATGAGATGGGTGGAGACAGGTAGGAAGATAAACACATCAGGGAAGAGAGACAGAGAGAGAGAGAGAGAGAGATGTACAGATAGAACAGCCAAGACTTACAGACAGCCATACACAGATAATTCAGTACGTGCACTGGGATGCAAACAGATTCTGTCCCGAGCAGAGAATTTACGTTTTACGTAAGAGTTTATTTCCCAAGAAAGTCTGCTTGAGATGTTGCATATTATTGCCAGTGGAGTCTTGCTTCCCCCAGAATTACAGCTGGAAGGAACTGCAGCACCAGGAGGTCGAGGGATTTGCTCAAGGTCATGCAGTGAGTAATGGTTCTGGTTGGGTTTGAATATGGGATCCCCTGGTTTACAGTTCTGCATTTTTTCCCATTCCTTCTTTCTTTCTTTCTTTCTGCATTTCCGGTCACTGACCATGAGGCACTCTCTAACCCCATCACCGACCTTCTCATGGACTTACTGGTTTTCCACCAGTTACCCAGGACCACACGTGGTAGGTAGTCTTCCCTTTTGGTCATGCATAGGCCTACAAGGGACCAGAGTGTTTCTCATCTGGTTTGTCTCCCCAAGGCACCGGCTTGCAATGAAATGTACGAATGAGTGCCTGGGCGTTCGCAGCATTCTCTTCCGTGTGTTGAGCGCTCACTTGCAGTACCAGCTGGCCTCTACAGGTGGTAATCAAGCAGCAAGATGCAACATCCCTCCCACCCCAAAGGAGGATAACTGTCTGTAGGATGTTCGATCCTCCCTCCCCCGAACAAGTCCTGATGACTGGACCCCTTTCCTGGACCCAGGTCACCATCATCACTTGCAGTATAACCCCACCCACTGCGCTGACCAGTGGGCTACAATTCTGCTCTCTGACCTCCAGGCTCCACTGCTTAGAGTATAGCAGAGGGTATGCACCATGTCTTGTTCAGCGTCCCCTCTCCCCAGCGAGACAAATATATTCACACTAAAATATCTGTCTTGTGTTGGATTAACATTAGATGAGCTTAAGGAGCACTGGTAACTGTGTCCCTAAAATGAATCCCCTCCCCCCAAAAAAAATAATATGTACATGACAGCAGTATACAAACTGCCAGGGTGGGGTTCAGAATGGGGGGAGCTTGTAGGCTTCCCAATAATATCATTGCAATGCCCACATCTTGCTCTGCTGCAGTTTGACCCTAAACCTGCAAACTGCTGAGGTTACAATTTATTTAACCCATGGCAGCCCAACTCAGATGCAGCTGTTTTGTTTTTTTTCAATATACAGTACTGTTTGTCCTACAACCCTGCCTTCCTACCAGAGGTAGACTCGCCACATCAGGGATATACTCTGTATGTGAGGGATGGACCCTGTATGTCAGGGATAGACTCTGCATGTCAGGGATATACTCTGTATGTGAGGGATGGACCCTTATGTCAGGGATAGACCCTGTATGTCAGGGATATATGCTGTATGTCAGGGATATACTCTGTATGATAGGGTTATACTGTACCCTGTTTTTCAGGGATAGAGCTTCTCCAGGCTACTGTTGTCATCATATAGACGGCATTTTCTCCCTCAATTTTCACACTCATACTTTCTCCCTCCCTCCTCCTCTTCTCTGCTTTGGTGTAAGCTTATGCCTTGCAGCCAAGGATGTACAGTGAACCCCTACAGGAAGAGTAAGGTCCCTGGCTCACCTACAGGGGTCGCTGCTGTGCTAGAGTCCACTGCCAGCCTCCAGACTCTGGTTGGGGTGTGTGTGTGTGTGTGTGTGTGTGTGTTGTGTGTGAGTGTGTTTAAATGCATTTCTGTATTGTTCTTTGTGTAGGAGAGTGTGTGTATGTTTCTGTTTGTATATGTGTGCGTGTTTGTGTGTTGAAATGCATTTCTGTAGACTTTCTGTAGGAGAGAGTGTGTGTGTATGAGTCTGTGAAAGAGTGTGTGTGTGTGTGTGTGTGTGTGTCTAAATGCATTTCAGTGTTCTTTATGTAGGAGAGTGTATGTTTCTGTTTGTATATGTGTGCGCGTTTGTGTGTTGAAATGCATTTCAGTGTTCTTTATGTAGGAGAGTCTGTGTAGGTGTATGTGTCTGTAAGTGTGTGTGCGTTTGTGCGTCTAAATGCATTTCTGTGTTGTTCTTCATGTAGGAGATTGTGTGTATTTGTCAAAGTGAGTGTGTTTGCACGCACACGTGTGTGTGTGTTTTCTTGGGAAAGAAGGTGAGGACTAAAGAGGAGTCCGATAGTTTACATGAAATGTTTCGCTCACTTGGCAAAAACAAGCCGGGGACTTCCATCAGTCTGATAGCATGCTCCATGGGAACAAAAGTCCACGAGCTAGGGATCACACGGATACCTTCTCTTTATGTTATTCGAGCTGATTTTTCTTGTAATCTTTATCATCACCACCCCAACAAAACAAACAAAAAAAAAGAGATCAAATCTATTTTCAAACATGACGCTCCCACCCCCTTAGTATGTTTCCCTGCTGGTGTCAGATATCCTCTGGCTGTAAATAACCCTGTATGTGTGTGTGTGTGTGTGTGTGTGTGTGTGTATTTTAATAGCAGCACAACTGTAGCGAGTGGAATAACATAGAGTCCGAGGACCCGAAATAGAATTCTCCCAGTTGGCAGAGTTCTGTGTTTCCACTTGAGCTTCATTCATTAACTCCACTGTCCAGGGCAACCGCAAACAAAAAAACACAGAAGGATACTAACCCCAGGAACAAACCACCCCTTAAGGTCAGCTGAAGCTTGCAGCTCGGTACACGCACACATCGACTATACAGTCACTTGCGCGCACGCACATACATGCACACAGGTGAGTTTAGAATTATTTATGTTTTTTTCTGGGGGAAAAAAGACATTTAGGCTGTGCTTTTCAAGCAAGTACATTTCTGCAAGTTTAACAAACTGCCTTTTTTATGTAACATCCTCAGTTTCTTAATACATTCATTGATTGGATACCATTTTAAATATCTGTAAACTAAAACAATTCTTTGTTTCTTTCTATCCTGTTCAGTCTTTTGAAACACTTTAGCTTTTTTTCTTTCAGAAACATTTTTAATTCTTTATAAACTGTTTTGCATGCTATTTCTTCAATGTTTATTGTGTCTGTCTCTGGGTTTCCTGAGTATTCTACAATGTCAGTTTACATTATTACACATTGTGCAGAACAGTAGGAAATTACATCCTGGAATGTCCACGAAAGACTAGACTAAGAAATTATAAACAGTAATGGATGTGAATCTGAGGTGTGCCATTATTTATTTATTTTAGTTGACCACGAAAGGGGGGCTAGAATTTTCAGCCTCATACTGAGGGGAGGGGGTACAGATGCAAACCAACTGAAGCAGAACCAGATTAAGCTGTTGCTGACATGTGTTTCATTAAAAGGAGAGAATGTAGCCAGGACATCTGCAATTTTTATTTCTTTTTTTATTCTCTGGTAACCGGGTAAGACCCACTAGGCACAAGTGCCTGTTTTTTGGGTGGGCCAAGTGGTCCTTATCTGCCGTCAAAATCTATGTTTCTATGTTTTCAGTGGCAAGCCGGGAGCACTGGGGTGGTTAAAGTGACATAGTATGCAAGTGGAGGTCATCGGAATCAAACACAGGTCTGCTGGATGTACCAAACTCATTTACAGCTTGTTACGCTAACCTCTAGGCTATACTGCCAGCCCCTAAAATTCCCGTACTTCTTTTTCAAAGTGCCACGGGATCTTTAATGTCCACCAAAACAACTACCAGAAAAGGGAGTTCTCTTCCAAAAGACAACATAATTTCCTGAGCAAAGAAAAATTGTGACAACAAGCTGAAATAGTGGATACGTAACTGAATGGAAGATACAAGGAGAGGTTCTTGTGATAATGGTTTGTTTCTAATACCTTTTTAAAAGCAACCTAAATAAACGAGTGCAGTCACACGTTATTTTGTCTTTCCTTGATGTAATTCAAAATAGCTTTCAGGGATCTGAATGTGGAAGTCGCTCTGGTTTTACAGACATTGGGGGTGAAACATCAAAATACTTCTTGGCTCCCAATGTTTTGAAGTCAGTATTCCCATAAAGATGTGGTTTTAAAAAGCAATGTAAAATATTATTTACTGATGAAATACTCTCACTTTTTTCAGAACATTCCACCAGTTTTTACATCTGCTGTCTGCAAAACTGGATATTGCTTAATTTTCCCTTCACCAGTCTCTGCCTCCTTTTGGGCATCAAATACTTTTTCCTCATTTATTTCTGGAATATTTGTAAAAATGTATTCTTGGAACTCACTTGCCCTTGGTACAGTTTAGGACTTGGGATAAGCTGCTTACTAAATGCCCTTTACTGCCCTGCATGAAATGGTGGAAACATTTTCAGTTTGTTCCAGGCAATAGAACAAGAGGGCATTCTGTACGGAAAGCTGGAGAATAACAGACTTGGGAGGGGGTAATGTGAGGGATGCTTTGTTTTACCCAAAGAGCAGTAAACTAGTGCTGGGCTTGATCACAGTATAGTAACCCAGAAAGTATGACAAGATTTCTGTCCAAAACAACATGTGAACCATTACTAATTAACTCATTTTATTTTCTAGGAAAAATTATCAAACGAAATTATCCATAGTCAGAAAAAAATACAGCATATTAATAAAGAGAACAATATTCTGCAGTAATACTAATACATGTGTAATTTATCAAAAAGTAGGTTCTCTGTAAGCTAAATTCTGTTGTCACATCATAAAGCAGGTATAATACAGAAATCAGTTTGATAAAGTGCAAAAAAGCTGTTTGTTTTATAAGCCCACAGTTCTGTTTACTTGGTTCCTACAGTTTTTCTGAACCCATATCGATTTGCTTAATCAAAATTCTCGGGGCCCCATATTCAAAAGGTTAGTGTGGGACTAACCGAGTTAGCACCAGCACTAACCTGGATTAGTGCTGCTGCTCTGAGCATGGCCGTATTCAGAGCCCCACCTGCCCAGAAGTGCCATCCAAACCCATAATGTAGTTAATTTGTTATTGTTCTGGTGTTATTTTAGACAGAAAATGTGCCACACTTTTGGGGGCATATGTCATTATTGAGCCCTGGAAGAATCTCCCAGTGAATGCGGTGCCACTGGGGAGTGTTGAATCATTTGTACTCCGACGGGATCAGTTCCCCATGGAGAGAAGCACTGCTGCATATAATATTTAAGCAATAACGACTGAGCAGCCAGCCATTTCCTGGCGATTAACAACTGACTTGGGGGGGAGGGTGTCCCAAAGCGCAGCCAAGGATCAACCCCACCTAGCCGGTCATTAATTAAGCAATAAGGCACGACAAGGTGTGTATTACACAATAACACACACCTTGGAGTGCCTTATTGCAATTATACAATGGCCCAATGTTATACAAAATAAAAAAATATTTTAAAAATGTTTTAGTAGATTTTTAGTGTGGCAATATATCTTTGTTTCTGAAAAAATATGAGTGGGCATCATCTGCCAAATCCATACAGTGATGTTATTGTGTAATAACATCACTGTCTCAGGCACACGCTGACCAATCAGAGTCCAGGAAATTTTCTTGCCATTGTATAATCTAAAGGAAATTACCAGCTTTGACATCATTATTGCGATTATAAGTCTAATCATGTTAGAAACTGGGAAAGATGTCTTTTTTTATTTTTTTAAAGACTTTACAACTGCACGTGCTGCTCTGATGTGTACTGGACATTTCTAAGGGATTAATGCCTGGTACAGCAGCCAATCAGAGTGTGTGTTTGTTTCATGAATAATTAATTAGACTCATATTTAATAATTAATTGCTCGCCTGCCCAGGGTCACAGAGGGTTGAGGTGCTAGTCACCACAACCTCTGCCACGCTGGCCGTCCAGGTTTGGGAGAGGACCTGCGTCACTGGGGTTGGCTGGGAAGGGACAGGATATAGCACCCTGAAGACTGTTGTCCTCTCTGGGGGGGAGGGTTATAGCACCTCATGCTAGCCTGGCCACTAGCGTGTGCTGGGGGGTTGGGGCACAGTGACCGGGGCAGTCACATAAGGAATGGGAAGGACTGATGCCCGCTCACATCCTATGCATAGAAGTGTATGTGGGGTGGTCTTGGGCGGCATTACATAGCCACTCTTCTGTGGGGAGGGAGAAAGTAGGAGAAAGAGCTCTGGCTGGCTAGATGACTTCCAGGCACCCGCAGACCCACACTGAGTGCTGCCTTGCATGACCATGAGTCTTGGTAGAAAGTCAGGGTCACAGGGTTAGGGAGGCTGGCACGACAGAGGGGCCACCCAGATAGGGATCAAAGAAACTAACTGCAAAAAATAACTCAATGGGGCAGGAAGGGTTCCCAGAGGTTACTGAATAACATGCAGCTTCCCAGATGGCAGTAGATGAACACAAAGAGGCCCTTGGTCTTTTTTTTGTTGTTGTTCATTCTGGTATTTCAAGCAGCAGAGCAAGAAAATGGTGAACATTTTGACCTATACTTTTTTATTCTACTTTAGACTGCCCCTTATCTACTGACTTGTAAGATACCCTTCTTTCCACAATTTGAGTCTTTTTTAGTACTTTTTCTTTCACATTTGAAATAATTAAAGGAGCGCTCCTTTTAATATGGCTCAGACCAGTTTTTCATCATTATTCCCGGCTGTTTTAGAACACCTGCTGTTCTATAAGGTCATGGAGCACTGTCTGCTGCATGCTAGTTCATTCTAGTCACAACAGAAGTGATTTTAGACAACTGATGTACAAAAACAGCCAAGAACACTGATAAAATCTGCTCCAGTTATAGTTATAGTGAGAACTAGTGGCACATCCCCCTACTCCTCAAAGTTATCTTCGATTCAGTTTATGACTTAAAACCTTCTTTTTTTTTTCAACAGATATTATTTTTATTTTTATTTTCAGGTCATGCAATCGGGATATAGGATCAGGTAGCCTGTTACAGCAGCAGCCGCACCGCTCACTTAAACTGAAGTGAGCGGTGCTGCGCCGCATTGTTACAGTAACTGGAGCTGCACACAGTCCGCAATATTTCCGGTTCGCCAATTTTAAGAAATAAAAATAAAGTAATTGCCTGCTGGAAAAAAAAAGAGGGTTTTAAGTCGCAAAAGCTTAATCTGGAGGTAAGCTTTTCTGGGGGTTGGGAGTTTCGTATTGCCACAGTTCTCCCTTTATTATTTCAGATGTGAAAAAAAGTACTAACGTGGACTGGTTGTGGAAAGAAAGGTATCATACAAGTCAGTAGATAAGGGGCAGTGTAAAATAGAATAAAAAAAGTATAGGTCAGCATTTTCACCATTTTCTTTCACTGCTGCTTTCATACAGGGTGCCCTACGGAAACACATCCATCCAGGAATTGCAACACGCACACGCTGTTTCATTGAAAACTCAGTCGGGCTGCCGGCCATGGAGGTGAGTGGAGGGCTGTGCCAGTGGCCCGCTTGGGATCATGGGTGGGGGGTCCACTAGACACCAGGGAAATTAGGGAATTATTTTTAATTTTATACGTTTGGGGATAGGGGACTGGGGATATTGCTCAGAGTCTGGGCGGGAGGGGGATTCTTTATTTTAGACCGGCGATCAGCCAGGGGGGTGGGATGGGACCACTCGACACCAGGGCTAAAAACATTTATTTAACGCCGGCCAGGAGGGGGGTGCTCTTTTATTTTTTAATAACCCCCTCCCAGCCACCCGAATATGAATACCAAATATTCAAAAAAAGGTACTGTATTCGCACAGCCCTACTAGCTCTCAGTGGTGTGCTAGTTAGCTAAAAACTCTGGTTCTGGCACCGTGATTTTTAATGGGTTTTTTTTTCTCCACATGTGCACTCAAGTGTGAACTGCAGCGTGGTCTACTCTGTTCGAATTTCCTTTTTTTTTTTTTTCGTTTACATGAAGATAAAGACACGTAGAGTGTTAAAAAATAAATGATAGCACTTAGTGTGTAATTAGTAAAGAAATAGTTTTTTATTTTAATGTAAAAGATGTCTTTTGAGTATCAGAGTGATGCCCAACATAGGTTCTCTAGGGACTTGCCTGCTGATGTCTGTCTGTCCACAGGCAGCATCTATCTTTCTTTCTTTCTTTCTTTTCTTTCTTCCTTCCTTCCTTCCTATCTCCACAGTATCTATCTATCTACAGACAGTATACTGTATATCTATCTCTCTACAGACAGTATATATCGCTCTATCTACAGACAGTATTTTTTTTTGCCATAATAAATTTTATTGTTATTTAAACACAGATATAAAACAGCTATAAAATAAATGTCACATTACATAAGAGATTATCATGTACAAATATTAATTCCTTGGGATAAAAGCATTAATTATACACGGTATAGCAATAAAATTAACTACTAGTCCTATTGAGTCTCTGTTTGAAGTTTTTAAGGAATAATGGTAGCATTCAAACATAGTGAACTTTATCTTATTATGTAACATAAGACTTATACTATAATGTTCTAAAGTTGTTATAAAATTAACAGATAACTGTACAGATTATTGATTAAATGTTAATCTGTAGGAAGGGGCCCCAGACTTCCATAAATTTGTCTAGTCTATCATTAATAGCATACGTAATGCTTTCATTGTTAGTTGTACAACTCAGTTGGGTGAACCATTCAGATAAGGGGGGCACTTGTGGTTTTTTCCAGTATCTTAAGAATTATTCTATTGGCTGCCAAGGCACTAGCAGAGGTTATGGCCTCTCTGTCTAGCTATTGATAGTATTTACCTAGCTGTCTGTCTATAAACACTATCTGTCTGTCTGTCTATCTATCTATCTATCTCAAGTATCTTTCTATCAGTTCTATCTACCTGTCTATCCACCATCCATCTATTTACAGACAGTATCTATCTGTCTGTCTATCTATCGGCAGTATCTTCTGGATTGTGTCTTGTCTGTCTATCAATCTACAGACTGTATCTATTTATTTATCTATGTATCTAACTATCTACATACAGTATCTGTCTGTGTGTGTGTCTGTCTAGCTAACTATCTACAGACAGGATCTGTCTATCTCTGTACATGTATAAATAAAACTGGGCTGATTCTTATGAAACTCACATTGCTATGCTGTTATGGAGCTTCGTTCTTCACTCAGGGAAATCAGCATTCTTGGAGTGCATTTCCTCTGGATAAAACAAGGAATGCCATCGTCCTGTCAAAATGGATATGATGGCTGTCATATTACAGACAAACAGAAAAACAAGGGCTGCAAGGGTCAGAGCTGGTGGACAGGAAACTCCATTCCCTGCCCCTACAGACATGTGCACTGTTCGCAATTAATGACAGCACCGGTGCTCTCAGGTCTCCCCCAATGTGGATCTCTGCCAGTACAGTGGTGGGGGCAGTGACGCATAAGACTCGGGGACACTAGGCTGCAGCCAGAAGCCAAACATCTCTATGAAAAAAACAAGGAAACCAGCCCGGTGGCACTAGAGTTTGAGGCTCTGGTTGTTACACCTCGTGCCACGCCGGTGGCCCAGGTTCGGGAACAAGCCCGGGTCACCAAGGGTGGGCAAGGACAAGAGAGAGGACTAAACGTCCGGAGGACTGCTCTCCTCTTAGGGGGAGGGAGGGTTTGGGCAGCAGCCGAGGGGCAGTGCGGGTTGGGAGGCATGTACTGACCCCCTTGCATCGGTAGGGGAGATGGGCAGGGAGACAAAAGGAGGGAAAAGAGCCTGGCAGGCTCTGTGATGGTCCGCTGCTCCCAAGGGCCATCCCCAGCTTCTGAATTGGGTCTCCAGGAGGGGGAAGGGAGAATCCAGCAACCTCTTCCCTGGCCCCGCCGTGGGGGGCAAGCCGTGGGGGAATTCCGGGGAATGGCAGGACTGGAGAGTGAGTCCCTCCACCAGGAGGGCCGTAGCCAAGTGCCAGGGCTCCAGGTGGCAAAAAAAAAAATAAATAAAAAAAACAGGCGCGGTGGCATAGAGGGCTGAGGCATTGGCACCTTACCTCAACCTATGCCGGCGACCCTGGTTCGCGAACAGACTCTGGGCACAGGGGGTTGGCAGGGGAGGAGAGCATTGAGCATTTGGAAGACTGTTCTCCTCTCCTGGGTGGGTTGTGGAGGCGCCACTCATGGTGACCGTGGAGACCGGGGTAACGAGGCACACACAAGAGAGGGAACGTACCAGAAAAACGGAAAAATGGCTCCGCTCTCGACCAGATGATGGCTGCCTGGTGGTCCAATGCCATCAATGTCCCACCATCCATCCCGCAGCAGTACCCCGGGGCTAAGAAGTGTGCTTGTTGGCCCCACAGGTGCCCCCACCCGGTGAAGGGTTACGTCTGGGTCACCCTGGGGATGACTGTAGATATGAGGGATGGGTGTATGGGAACAGGATGGATCGGAAGTGCCTTGGCACAACCCAAAGGAGTGGCTTAGAGTGGAAGCACGGGGTAAAAAAAAAACAAAAAAAAACTAACACAAGGAACCAGGGACCCTAGGAAACATAAATAGAAACAAAGAGACTTAGACAATGACAGCAGAAAAAGGACAATAGTCCATCCAGTCTGTCCATGGTTCCCTATATAGCTCTGGGTCATAACGCCCATCCCAGGTCCTAGCCCTCCCCATTTGCCTCCCTATTCCCCTCCCACTTTTTGTGGCCCCTAGTCACCACAGTACCCTTCACTCTGTCCTGACCATGCTTGAAGACATTGACGGGATTGGCGCCTACCACCTTGGCTGGTAGACTGCTCCACGGTTCTACCACCCTTTCTGTAAAATAATACTTCCTTATGCCCCTCGCAAACATCCCTACTGTTAGTTTCCACTCATGCTGTGTATAAGAGATCTGTGTTACAGAAAAATACTTTCTTCCACAGTCTAGGCACTTCCCCCCCTCTTTGTTTGCGCTGAAATCTCTCCCCCTTGCTGAAGATGTCAGATCATCAGTGACCTCACAGTATAATGTATGCTAGCCAACTGCAGGGCAGAAATCTGCAACAGTGGTAAATAAGCACAAATCTGCCATAGAGGTATATGTGTCCAGCTGCAGGACATGGGCCCAGGTGCCACAGAGAACAAAGGGCCTTGGGAAGGAGCAGAGTCCTTGAAATTCCATGATTGCACAGACTCAGAACTGGTCACAGAATTTATGCAGTCCTGCAGAATTCAGTAATTTGTGTTTAAAGCATACTGCTGTATTTTGCCAGCACTGGGTCAGGCCACTGGGGGCTGGCAGCGGGGGGGGATTAAGGATCCCAAGGACAGCTCTCCTGCCTTGGAGAAAAGGGACACTGCATTCTGCTGCTTAGCTGCCACCCTGAAGAGGCCAGGTGGTAGTACAGTAGGACTCGGGGGGGGTGGGGGGATTACACACTGGGGGGGGACCCGCCATCAGAAGCTGATACGTACATGTGCGCCTCAGTGTGCACACATGTGCTAACTGCATGACTAGAGGCCTTATGGGTTGAAATTGTTTGGAACGGCTCTCACCCAGCAGAATGATGCCGTTCTCTTTGTAGGACCCTGAATCTCCAGCTGCTGTACTCGCTCACCAGAAGCTGTTCCTGACAAGAGGTGAAGGTAACTCCAAAAGAAAGCAGGTGAGGGGTGCCAGGGTGTCGGTAGATTGAGGCATGCCAGGTGAATGGGGGAATAAATCAAAGAAACAAACAAACTATTGCTTCACCATACCGCCTGGCTCTCATCCACCCTTTGTTTAGCCCAAAGCCCTCCTCCATATTCAATATATGATGTCATTGCTGACGTTACACAATGGTTGACCAGCGTGCTACCACAGAAGCAGGTAATGTATGCCACAGAAATGAACAAACCCTGCGGCTGATGTTTAGGAGATGAAATTAAGATCCTGGGGCACTGGAAATCAGGGGCGTACATGGTGGCAGTTAGTGTGGAGGTGGACAGGAGCGAAATAGGAGGGGAATAAAGCAACAGAATTTGTTAGTCGGCAAAAACATGTCGTTATAGGGTTTTTTTTTTGTTTTTTTGCCAAAAATGTATTACTGACATCTTTAGATTCATGCTCAGTTCATTTTTAGTTTTCTCAGATATTGTTAGACCAGCTTTTAGCTAATTTTGCAATTTCTGACTCATGTCATTGACGATGGCTGTCACTCGCAGTTTTTAAAAATCTCTTTTGTTGAAGTTACCCGTTGAATGGGCATTCTAGAGTCATACTGTGGATGCACTGGGATGGTAATACCAGGTTTCTGATGGTAAACAGCACAGCACTATACCAAGATATTACATTTTTTCATTGTGGGTATGGCGTGGGCGTGGGGAACGTTTAAAAACTTCAAAATCCCTTATCTTGGTTCAGAGCATGAAAGAAAACAAAAATAGAAACATAGAAGCACAGAATTTGTCAGCAGATAAGGACTGCTTGGCCCACCCAGTCTGCTCATTTTCCCTACCTACAGTATCAACGCTGATATTGCTTGATCTCTGGCTCTTTCTCCCTTCCCCCATCCTTTCCATTAAGACACCCTTATGCCTATCCCATGCTTTCTTGAACCCCACCACTGTGTTCACCCCCATCACCTCCGCTGGAAGGCTGTTCCAGGAATCCACCCCTCTTTCTGTGAAGAAGTACTTTCTCACATCTCTCGTGAATGTACCTCCCTCCAGCTTCATAGCATGTCCCTTGGTTATTGAGCACCTATTTTTCAAATAATGCTTTCATCATATACCTCATTTATTCCTGTGAGGTATTTAAAGGTCTCTGTCATATTCCCCCTCTCCATCCTTGCTTACAGGGTATACATTTTGAGTTATTTTAGCCTCTTCTCTTAGGATTTTTGATGCAGACCCCTCAGCATTTTAGCTGCCCTCCGTTGAACCACTTCCACTCTATCTCCTTCCAAAGATGTGGCCTCCAGAACTGGACACAGTATTGTAGGTGAGGTCTTACCAGTGACCTATGCAGAGGCAACACTACCACCTCCCTCCTTCTGCTGGTGATACCTCTCCCTGTACACCCCAGCATCCCGCTAGCCCTCCCAACTGCCTTGCCACACTGTGTGGCCACCTTTAGGTCATCAGAAATGATTATTCCAGGTCTCTGTCCTGCTTGGTGCTCTTCAATAACACTCTCCCCATTTTGTACATTGCACCCTGGATTTCTGTGCCCCAAGTGCATTATTTTGCATTTCTTTCCCCATTGCAACCCAGCTGCCAAACCCCTGGCTACTTCTCAAGTTTTCTCAGGTGTCTGCTCATCCTTTCCACCCTTCCCTGGAGTGTCATATCTTTTTTTATTTATTTATTTATGGCCCTCGGCTGGGGGGTTGTGCCTTTGGTTCCCCCTTCCCACTTCAGCCAGCCTTCACAGCAGCCACCCCGGATGCAGGCAGAGCTCTTAGACCTCCACACCACAGCACTCCCCAGACCGTGACACAGCGGGTACGTACTCCACCACTGCGGAGACCTGGAGGGTGGGCAGGGAGGGAGCTAACTTGCACTCATCCATTGCGGCACCGTCAGGCAGCTGTCATGCTGCAGAGGTTGATTTTTCTTGTGTTTTCCTCCCTTCGGGGAGGGGCATGCAAGGATGCCCATGGAGGGAGCACACACGCGACCGCACGCACTCATCCCCTGGTTTCTCACCCCTACTCCACCCCACATCTGTCAACATTGGTGCATTGCCAGTAGACCACCAACCACTGGTGTCCCCCCCAGCCTGGAGAAGGACAGCAGTCCTTTGGACGCTCAATCCTTCTCCAATCCTGCCAACCCCCGGCAACCCATGCTCATTCCTGAACATGGGTTGCTGGTGCAGCGTAAGGTGAGACGTCCAGTGCCTCAGCCCTCAGTGCCACGGGCTGGCCTAGAGTGTCATATCTTGATATTTTTGCCAGAGAAACATTTCTGCTGCAAAAACTATACAGTCGCAAATAATTACTGCTGCTTTAAGAGGAGGTGTTTTTTTGGGGGGGTCAAGATTTTTCTGTACCAAGGTGGTGACCCCATTCAGGTGTGCCATCCCTGTTTCCCACATTTCTTTAGACCATGCCGATCAGAAGGCCTACCAAATGAGTCACATGGACTAACACAAAAGGAAGCTCTGTGATAAGAGCTTTTTGTTTTTCGTTCTGAAGGCAGGACCAGTCTAGGTTAACCTGCGGGCAGTGCTAAATGCCAGGTTTAAAAGCTGTTACTATCATTTGATATTCTGTTGGTGCTTCAGTGTGTAAAAATGCAACCAGATGGGCTGAACACTGCAGAAAAACAGGTTATTCATGAACTGAATTTCTGCTGTAGGCAGTGAGGCAGAACGGCTGTGCTGTCAGTTCTTCAGGTCCCAATTTACTGCTTATGCAACCCGTGCCCAAAAATGAGGCCATGTTGTCCAGTGATTCAAGTTTAAGATAGGGGCATCCCAGGTGGACACATGGAGCATTTAGTCTTTTAAAGAAGACACAATAGATGTTAATTATTTTTTATTGCTAATGCTAAATAAATGTATTATTAAAAATGAAAAAGCAAGATGGCTGCGCTAGACTCTGTGGAGGGATGCCCTCCCAGAGGATCCCAACTAATTTAAAAATGGCAGGCCCAGTGATCATCCACCCTAGATCCCCATGGGCCCTGTCCTGGCCTTCCAGAAGTCCTAGAGGGAATGCTTCATCAGAGCCCAGGTTATATTGTGACAAGAAATGGGACTGTAAACATATTAAATACTGTATAAAACTGTTATCGATATTATGGAAAAAGATGCTAAATGATCATAGACTGACCAGAAGAATGATATGTATTGTATCCAATTGTTAATATAATCCATTTTTTTCCAACTTTCTTTCGCTCCGGTCACGGCCTGAGGAACCTTTTCTCAGGCATCCTTATCCTTGTCCTGCCTGCCTGAGGCTCCCACAGCTGTACCTCCCCTCTCCTCCACTCCCCCACTGCCAGCACCCCTGGTTTAACCCATCCTGGGTGGGTTGCCCTTCTCCTCATGGGTGCACTTACAAGGCAGTCTCTGGCTGCGGGCAAGGGCAGGGCAGAAGAGACTGGAAGGCCAGTCTGGGTAAGCTTGGCAGAGGGCATGGGAGAGGGGTGCCGTTGCCTGTTCCTCAAACCGTGTTTTTCTCAGACCCCACCCCCATGTGTGGGCACATCTGACGCAATGGCACACAACAACCCTGCCAGCGTCAGCCATGCAGTAATGTGCAGCCTGCGCACTGCAGAGCTCCTGATCTCCTCCGGGAGCCGCTGGTGCGCCAGGCCATCCCTCACCCACCCGCCCGGAGAGGAAAGCCGCCCGAAAGCACTCAATCCTCTACCTCCCCTGCTGACCCCCGGCTCCCAAGCTCGCTCCTGAACTTGGGTCACCGGCATTCATGAGAGTGCGGCGTCCAGCGCCTCAACCCTCAGTGCCACCAGGCGGCCTTGTATAATGCATTTTAATACTTGCTCTCTCTCTCTGTATAGAATATGATGTGCCCAAACTTTTCAATAAACTTGAAAAAAAAAAACAGAAAAGAAATACCCAGCTGGACCATTGGCATTGTGGGTTGAGTCACTAGCTGCGTCATTGCCTGACGCAGTGACAATCCAGGTTCAGGAACAGCCTAGGGTCGCTTGGGGAGGGCTGTGGAGGGAGGATTGAGCACCCTTAGAGCAGCTTTTCTCCCTTGGGGGGGGGGAACACATGTCCCGTGGGATGACTGTCACCTGAAGCAATCTGGGTGGCAGAGACGAGGGATTGCAAGGGGGAGGGGACCCCATACCTGGACACTGGGGACAGCTTTGTGGAGGTGGAGCATGCACATTGTGTTATTGTACGTGCATGGGTCTCAGACAAAATGGAGGAAAAAAATTCAGAACTCAGCGCAATGACGGCCCGGTCCCTCCCAGGAACAGCACCGATGACTGGGCACCTCTGGCTGAAATCCTGTGGAAGAAGATACTAGCAGAGCTGGTTAAGCCTCAGAGAAGTTTGGTAGCAGGGCGGGGGTTGGACTGTGGTCCAGATGGGGGCCAGCTGGAAAGGTAGCAGGAGAGAAACAAAGGATAAAAAAAGGAATACCCAGCTGAGCCAAGGCTTATTCCCAATGGGATCTGTGTTTATTATACACACATATACTTCCACAAATACAGACATACTGTCCCACAAATACAGATAGTTCCACAAATACAGACATATAGTTCCACAAATACACATGTGTAGTTCCACACGTACACACATGGGGCAGGATTCTCAAAAGGGATGCTCCCAGCACATCCGAGATGCTCTGGCACATCCCCGACTTGTGCACTGGCGCGATTCAGCAAGGGGACCAATGCGCTGCATACCACCCATAATGATATGCGGCACATCTTTGATTACTGTTAAATCTCCTTAGCGCCACCTCTGACATCCCTCCCCTTGCTACCCTACCCCCATCACCTTTCCTCCCCTCTTTCTAATGTCCCCCCCCCGTCTGTCCTGACAAGGTCTGTTGGCTGATTTCAACTTACCTTATGATATTACCAGTAACTGACAAAGCTTGTTTTGGCTGAGTTTCAATGTACTGTATGCATTCCTGTGCATGAAACTGCTTAGCGTTACTTGTTTCTATTCTTTAATTCACTGTGAATGTCAACTATCGCTTTCTTTTCTTATTTACAATTATTTTTCCATTCCCTGTTTATTCTGTAAACCTGTTGACCTCCTTTCTCTATGTGTACTGTTTTGCAATACTTTTTGTTCTGTTAACCTGTTGAATTATGCTGCTGATGTGGAACCTTTGCAAAAGAGCTCCAAGCTCAAAAGTATTTGTAATCCGAGATCTAAATAAATAAAAAAATAAAAAATCTGGCGGGGCTGTGAAGGGGGCGTGTCATGCATATGGTGCACAGCCCCATTCAAAGCCCAACTAGGAGGTGCATCCCCGGGGCAAGTCCGGAGATGCGGCTCCTAGAGGTAAGTCTACAACAAGTAGACGCAGGTCTCTTGACACCCACAGGCAGGCTGCCGTACTGCAGACAGCAGCATGGCAGCCTGCCCACCCTGGCAGTCCAGTGTGCCCCCCCCGCATCCTCGTTATATAGCCACTCCCTGCGGTGAACGTGTTGAAAATCAGAAACCCCCTCCCCACCCACATCCACTTTCACAAGCTGCTCCCTGCGGCAAATAAGGTGAAATATCAGAACCCACCCTCCTCACCCTGACCCAAACGCAGCAGTGTCAGCAATCCAGAAGACCCCTCGGTAGCCCTACAGACCTCACCCCACCCACTCAGGCATGTCCAACCCACCCCACTCCCCCCATCCCAGCAGAGTCCCACCATCAGCAAGCAGCACAACTCACCCTCATACCGCCACAGCTGGCCGACGACAGCTGTCTGTGAATGACAGCTACTGTACAACTATAAGTCCATTGGTCGACCATTTCGACCAATGGGCTTGCAGTGTGCACTGTAAGCTGTCATGCACATAAGTCCTCTGGCAGCCCAGCACATCTCTCTCCCTACACTTCAGGCACCCTCAGCCCACCTCTCCTCGTCCCAGCAAAGTCCCACCATCGATGGCAGCCCAACCCACCCTCATACCACCATGGCTGCCCGCTGACGAAGCTGTCTGTGAATGACAGCTACTGTACAACTGTAAGTCCATTGGTTGACTGTGTCAACTGATGGAGTTTGCAGTATGTACTGTAAGCTGTCATGCATTGAGTATACACTGCAATCCTATTGGTCAATACGGTCGACAAATGGACTTGCAGTTGTACAGTAGCTGTCATTCACAGACAGCTCTGTCAGCGGGCAGCCATGGTGGTATGATGGTGGGTTGGGCTGCCAGTCGTTGGTGGGACTCTGCTGGGATGGGGAATGGGGTGGGTTGAGGTGCCTGAGTGGGTGGGGGTGGCTGCTGGGCTACCAGGGGCTTATAGATTGCCGACAGTGGTGCATTCTGGTCGGGGTTGGGAGGGTGGGATCTGATAGTTCACCTTATTCACTGCAGGGAGCGGCTTGTGAAGTGGATGTGGGCAGGAGGGGGTTCTGATTTTCAACATATTTGTTGCAGTGAGCAGCTTGGGAAAGTGGATTAGGGCGGGGAGGGGGGTTCTGATTTTTTATATATTCGCCGCAGGGAGTGGCTTATGAAAGTGGATGCGGGTGGGGAGGGGATTCTGATTTTCAACATATTTGCTGCAGAGAGTAGCAATATAAGGGGGATGCAGGTGGGGGTGCCAGTTATCTTGGTAGTCATGAGAGCATTGTACAGCACACAGCCCTTACAGGGGGCCCGGTGCATTCTGCCGGGTGCAGCCCTGCTAGGCGCATGCAGATAGGGCCATAATGACATGCAAATGGCTCCATTGCGCCTTGCATGTCTACTGGCCCCATCTGTATGTCCATGGCTGTGAATGGTGGCTTTTGACATAGCACATTGTTTACCCAGCCTGACCAGAGGGTCGCACTGATACATCCAGGGCTAGGCACAACTGTGGTATTCACAGAGGGGATGCGCCAGGAGCATCCCCCGGTGCATCTTCTGTGAATACCACAGTTTGTGCTCGGCACATCTAATTTGCACCAGGGCATCCGAGATGCGTCGAGCGCAAGTCCTTTGTGAATCCTACCCATACAGTATAGTTCGACAAATACAGGCATTTAATCTCACAACTACAGACATATGGTTCCACAGATACAGACATATAGTTCTACAAATACACAGTTCCACAAATACACATACAGTTCCACAAATACACCACAGTTCAACAAATACAGATAGCTTCCACAAGTACACACACATATAGTTCCACAAATACAGAGATATAGTTCCACAAATACACACAGTTCCACAAATGCAGACACATAGTTCCACAAATACACACATATACAGTAGTTCCACATATACAGATATATACTTCCACAAATACGCACGTATACATCCACAAATGCAGGCATATAGTTCCACAAATACGCACATATAATTCCACAAGTACAGAACATAGTTCTACAAAAACACACATGTAGTTTCAAAAATACATACACAGTTATACAAATACAGACATATAGTTCCACAAATACACATGTATAGTTCCACAGATACAGACATATAGTGCCACAAACACACACATAAAGTTCCACTAATGCAGATCTACAGTTTCACAGAGATTACTACAATGAAAACTGTCAGCTAAAGTCCTCCTAACCTCCAGTCTGCAAAAGTAGAGGAGTGACAGATGTTTATTATAAATATGTAATAACACTCCATAGGTCTATTGTGCCTCCCAAGCTGGTAGCCAAATTGAGTGGCGAGCACCACTCGTGCTATGCAAATTATACAGAAATTGCCCCTTAAGGTGGTTTTGATTCTGCGAGGCTGCCGGAACTTTGCCTCTCAGAATCACAGCTACCTAAAGGCACACTTTGCATCTCATTTGCATAGCAGGGATAGCACTTGCTGCACAATATGGCTCAGGCATTTATTCATTTATTTTCAGCAGTTTCCATCTTGTGCCACTGACCCGTGTGTTGCTGGCAACCACCCAGCCCATCCTCCCACCCACAGCTTACCCCCCCACCCCGAGGTGGGGCCAGGAGCAAAAACATCCTTTCAGACACTCTGTATGTACTGAGGGATACAGTAGGCTGCACATACCTCTCAACTGTCCCTGATTTTCAAGGACATCCCTGATTTTGCCTCAGAATTTTACTCTGTCCTGCCTAAAAATTGTGTTTCTGCGACCTAACAGTGAGGGTTGTAAGTACAAAATAATGTCAAGCATTAAAGTTACAGACTTGTTCTTCCTTAGAAAATGCATTTTACACTAAGCCCCTTATTCTACCAGCTTCCTAAATAGATATCACCAATTTTGAAGATGTGTCCCTGATTTTGGTCCTTTGTCCCAGATTTTTTTAAGCATTGTCCCTGATTTATGAGGCAGGAGGTTGAGAGGTATGAGGCTGCGCATGACCTGAGTATATCAGGCGTCATTCTGTAGCAGCAGAGAACTTTCTCCCGCTGTAATAAAAATTAACTGAACCCCCAGGCCATATCTACGTAGGCCATAGGGGAGGAATAGAAAGTGGTCAGGGAAGGAAAACTGAGAAAATGGGCGAACCTCAGGTGAATGACACTGCTCAGCTCATGACCCCACAAAGTTATGGTGTGATGACCATTGAGCCTCTTCCATCCCCCCCTCCCGCATTAAGTAGGGATGCTCAGAATTGGCTGATTCTAATCCAGTAGGGATGTTTGGGAATTAAGAAATTTCCTTTTTATTATAATTAAAGTTTATTGAAATGTTCACATACACATATATATATATATACATACTAATAACAAACCATAATAAGGAAAATGGCAAAAGAAACAAACACTTCACAAATAAAACTTAGGTAATACAAACATAATATTTTTTTTTTTTAATCAGAAGAGATACACTAAGCTGAAAGCTTGTTTACAGGTGTGACTTGGGAGCACAGGGAAGTTAAGTGGCTTGCTCAGGGTCACACAGCATGCAAGTGAGGCCTGTGGGATTCAAACCCAGGTCTCCAAGTTTGCAGCTCAGAGCCTTAAACCACTGCATTATACTGCCTCCTTCTTAAAAATGGCTAGTTAGAGTGAACAACTTATCAAACACATATTTAGCAAAAAAAATAATAAGACAGCTATGAAGGATTTGACAAATATCAAAGCAGAGATATTCCTTAGGCTGTACACTAATACCACCTATTTGATTACAGAATAAAAAACCTGCTCTGTAACTATCAACTAACATTGTGTCAGAGAACTAGTAATGAATGGTTCCCAAATGTCATTAAACGTGTCAAGATGGTTGGAGTTTAACATAAGCAATCCTTTCATAACTGGTCCTTGTGGCTAAATCTTGCAACCATTCTTTAACCAAAGGGTTATCAGAACTAGTACAGTGTCTAAGGATGGTATTTTTAGCAGTAAAAAGGGCTGCTGTTTATTATTTATTTATAAATAAATAAATATTAACCATAGAGGAATTAAGAAATTTCTGATTCCTATTTCTGTTCTTAAAAAAAGACCTTCAAAATGGATGCGGAATCCTGATTCCCAAATTTCTATGTAAAAACCTGTTTTAGCCTTTAATTTGGGGAATTCAGATTTCCAGACTGCAGTTCCGAAAATCCGGTCAGAATCTGATGAATCCAGTTCCGTGACTCTGAAGCCAAGCAACCCTTGTACAAAGCATTCTAGTCAGAAGCCTGTTAAAGGAGATAGGACATGGGTTTTGCATAATTTATTGCCCTTCCATTTCCTTTCCATGCCAGTTATTTATCCTGATATGCTTTGATGATTTTTTGGTAAATAAATAATCCAGCTTTGGGGTGCCCTAAGATCTACACTGAGTTCCACTCTCCTCGCCAGCTACTGCTCTTGATTTTCATAACTCGAAGACGTTCTATGACATCACAGACTCCCATTCCATGCCATTCATCTGAATGGCCTGGAAATCAGTCTGTGATGTCTTAGAATGTGCAGGCAGTATGAAAAGAGAGAGCAGCAAGTGCTGAGGAGAGAGGAATTCAGGGTAGTTACAAAAGCAATAAAATTAGATTATTAATTTAACAAAAAAGGTCAAAAGTATATCAGAATTTCGCGTATCCAATAAAAGAACTGGAGGGTATCTAGAAATTTAAAAGCTGTTTCCTATCACCTTTAAAGGAAAACTACACCCAAAACTTGAAAAAATATATGTTGTACAGAGTGTTTTAATTTGTATGTGAAGTTCTAGTGTTTCCTTCCCTCTGACTGGTATTAGGAGTTTTTCCCAAATTAGCTTGCTAGCTTTATGCTAGTTTTACGACCCCTGAAGATCTTCATACCTGATAGCGTAACTGTATTTCTTGTTCCCACAGTGCATCTTGTCTCACATGTGACTGTGATGTAAGAGAGACCCAACATTCAGCACACACATGCCAAACACACTAAATATCTTGGAAGCTTTACAAGCTGCACAAAAATTACCAGCAGCAAAGTTTTTCAGGACAGTAAAACCTTTAGGATGAGGGTGGTCACCAAGCTGAATTCTACAGATTTTAAAATATAGCCATCTCTATTGTTGTGAACTGATTATAACGCAATGCTTTCTGCTGAATTTATGGGCTCTGCTACATCACCATTACATGAAACAAGGTGCATTGTAGGACAACGAAATGCAATAAACTTATTTGATATGGAGATCTCCAGGGGTTGTAAAACTACTCTTAAGCTAGCAGGTTAATTTAGGAAAAACTCCTAATACCAGTCAGAGGGAAGGAAACACTAGAACTTCACATACAAATTAAAACACTCTGCACAGCATATATTTTTTTCAAGTTTTGGGTGTAGTTTTCCTTTAACAGAATCTGAAAAGGAGTCAGCTGAGGAGTTCCCAGACTCCAGAGGTGTGAGCTTATGCATAGCCTAAAGGGCTACCTGCCTGGTTTCACACAGTAGGAAGAGAAAACAAAAGAAAAGAAAAGAAAACAGACCCCCCCACCACCACCACGTGCAAGGGTGTTAATATGCAAGCATACTAGGGTAGCTACTCAGTTCCATGTCAAAACCACACCATCCAAAAAGGTTTGGTCAAAAACCATACCGTTCACCCCATCCAAACAAGCATAGTCAAAAAACCACGCCATCATAAAAATACAATCTAGCACTCTTCCTTTACCTTATTATCAAAATATATAGTTGGCACCCTATAAATACAAGGTATATATTTTGATAATAAACTAAAGGAAGTGTGCTAGGTTGTAACAGCACTTCCATTGTTTTTTCTTGGGCAGTTATCATGGTGTGGTTTTTCACCATGCTTTTTTGGATGCGGGGTCTTGACAGGATACCTGGCTACCCACCCCTTCCTTAAGCAAAGACCTCACAAAAGCGAAGTCCTTTCCCTCTGGCCGCTAAAATCACTGTAGACTAGGGTGGTAGCAAGCTAACATACCAGGAAGAAACTAAACAAAATAAGAAGCGACAGTTATTTGCGTAGATATCACGAACACACAGTAGCTGCAATCTTCACAGGTTATCTTCTTCCATAAAAGACAGAATCACACGTTCGCTGTTACAGTATCTAAACATGACTGGGTTTACAGGACCAATTGTTTCCGGAATGCTGATTTTCTTTTCCCTCTGTGCTTAGTAAGGAGCGGGCGGTACAGGGATGTGCAGTTTTATAAGGGCTTCAATTAAGTTATACACCATGGCATTTCAAGGTTGTATAACCTACTATAAAAACTTCCTGCGTGCCTACAACAACAAGCCAGGATAATTGAATAAATACATTTACTGAGACATAACAAGCTGTACTTCAAAATGAATTAAGGGCACATTAAAGGGCCCTAATGACACTGACTCGTGTTTTGTTCTTATCCTGCCTATCGGCCTGTTTGGATGAGCCCTCATTTGCGTTTTTGCTCGGAGGAAACCACAACCATTAAACAATCTACATTTAGTTACCAGCTATGAAACCTGACAGGCTGTTCTCCATAATGTATTATAAAATTTTATTTTTACTTATGTAGTCCATAATTATGTTTGTAACATTTTAAAAACAATTAATTATGTATGATTATGCATTCTTTTAAAGTGTAATGAAAGTACAACTATATTTATTTATTAGCTTTTGGTAACCGAGTAAGTGCACTAGACAGTGCTGCCTATTTTCAGGCATGACCCAGGAAAGTACAAATCAAGGAACAGGTGAAAAACAAATACATTTACAGTCCTGTTGTACAATAGGAGATTCCAAACAGTTAAAGGCATGAAACCGTGCTCTGTTCTGTCACCAGCAGGCAGTTCCATATGACATCACAACCACCATACATGCAGCTCTCTGTTTACAGTGGTAGTGATGTCAGCAGCTGCCCTCTGTTGGTGACAGATCAAAATGCAGTTTCATGGATTTTTAGTCTCACATTCATTACACATGTAAAATTGTCTCAAAACAACATTTTAGATTTAGAAACCTATAAACAGGAATAATGTTGGAATAAAGGGATCGTTTGAGAATGAATAATGCAAAATATAAAACATTTTCAATTTTCATCACAGGTCTTCTTTAAAGCAGCAGTATTTGTTAGTTGGCAAAAAAAAAGTCATTGTATACTTTTTTTTAGCAAAAACGTAATTTTGACATCTTTAGATTCATCTTCACTTTATTTATTTTTTTATTATTTAATTTTTTATTTTTACAGATAACATAGCCATACATTGTATAATACAGGAACATACTACACAGACACCCAATACATAATATAAATAATGTCCTTAGTAACTGAAACTTGTTTGGATTTTTAAAAAAGGAAACAGTCCTTTCATTTTCCAATGCAATTAAATTTATAATCTTGAACCAGTAATTGCCAAGTAAATGCTCGTCATATTGTTCCTTAGTTACTGTTGTTACTAATTCTGAGCACCCTTTCATAAGCAGAAACTTAATTAACTTACAAATTTGAATCAGAATGCGCTGAAATAAATGACCCCGAGAACCTAGCTCCCTCATGGAACAAATTATCTTCAGTTTATTTTTGATTGTCTCAGATATTTTAAAAACGTGTTTTTATAGGTCATTTTGCAATTAATGACTCACGTCATTAAAGATGACCATCAATCCTAATTTTTTTTTTAAATCTCTTTTGTTGAGGTTATCTGTCGAATGTGCATACTAGATTCATTCTGCAGATGTATTTGGATGGTGTTATACAGTGGGGTATAAAAATCCTGTAACCTCATTGGTCAAAACACATCACATGACCGTGGTATATCCTGCAATAACCCACGGCTGAGAAATGGCATTTATAAAAAACATACCTAAACACATTTAAAATTTATTTTACACATGGATCCATTGTATAATTGCAATAAGGCACTCCAGGGTGTGGGTTATTGGGGGATTTACCCACTTCTTGTGTGGTTAAGTCACTCGGCTGCGCCTCGTGACACACCACACAAGGCATGGGTAAATCCCCCAATAACCCACACCCTGTTATGCCTTATTGCTTAATTACCACATGCTTCTGATGGTAAACGGCACAGCACCTCGCTAAGATATGTAATTTATTTGCATGGCGGGTATGGCATGGGAACTTTTAGAAACTTCAAAATCCCATCTCTTAATTCAGGAACAAAAGAAAATGAAAAGTGGCCGGCCCGGTGGTGCCGAGGGTTAAGGCGCTGGACGCCACACATCATACCACACCAGCGACCCAGGTTCTGGAGTGAACTCGGGGGTTCGGCGGGGCAGGTGAGGATTGAGCGCCCATAGGGGCTGTTCTCCTCCCCGAGGGGTGAGGTGGGATTGCCCGGCATGTCAGCGGCTCCTGGTGGAGACCAGGATTGCCGTGGGTCCTATGTCGGGGGTGTGCACATGCACGGGAGGGAGGGGGGAGAACACAGACTGCTAGAGAAAAAGGAAAAACCCGGTCTGCAGGGGTAGGTGATGGCACTTGCCCCCATCCCCAATGCTGGGTCTGTCTCTAGCTGCGTCCAAAGAGGAGGGACAGCCCCACCCCAGAGGGGTTAAGCCGGGGGGTACCGACAGTCGGTAGAGGAGGAGGAGGCACAGATGGAGGACTTCAGGCAGGGGAGGATCAGGCAGGATGCCTGATAGAGGTCCACCAGATCGTGACCGGAGGGAAAAATAGTGGAAAAAAAGAAAAATTGTCATATTGATGTTTTAATTATAAAAACATTTCTGATAAAAATTATGTGGTGACTAATAAATCCTGTTACTTTAACAATGCACCCCATCCAACTGAGCTGGAACATCCAACTGTTAACGTGTCTTTATGTGTGGGGGGGGAGTCTACTTCTATCCAGTCAAACAGGTGGGATGGTGACAGGGGTTCTGTTAACTCCATTTTGGGAGTATTTGACTTCCAAACATAAAGCAAAAATTCTAAAATAAAGAGGGAGAAAGTCACTGACTTCCAGATGTAACACCAAAAATTAGATAACTTCCTAAATTGCAGGCATGAAAGTCAGAAATTATGGATTTTCCTGAAGGATACTGTACTCGTATCAGGAATATATTACATTATAGGTCTAATCAATTATTCGTGAGCTAAACTAGCTCACTGATTGGCTGCCATGCTGGTCCGAAATCTCTTAGAAATGCCCGGCACGGCAGTGACACTTAGCTCGCATGCTGTTTTCGGCGCTAAAAACCTGAAAAAAATTTCATTATTGGGATTAAATTTATAATCGCAATAATGACCTCACAGCCAGTTATTTCCTTTTGATTAATGACCAGCTGGGTGGGATTGGGCATAGCCTGCGCATCGGGCCACCCTTCCCAACCAGCCGGTTGGAAATCACCAGGAAATGACCAGCTCTTCAGTCATTATTGGTTCTTTGTAAATACTGGCTCCCAAAAGTGGGATCCTGGAAGCATTTTAACTTCCAAAGAACTGGCATGACTTCTAGATTTTGACTCAAGGCTGTTTTAGATTTCCACTAAAAATAAATTAACTGAACCCCTGGATGGCAGAAGCACAAGGAGGTTAAGTGACTTGCTCAGGGTCACACAGTGAGACTGATGCTGTGTTGAGATTTACATTTTTACGTTTGCTTGCGCGCATGCGCAAGGAACGTTTTGGGAGAGTAGCACACTTGGAGGTGTGCCTCTCCCACCCAATGCATTGCTCCCTTGAGCAGGCGTGGCGGTCCTGCACCAATGGGTGCAGGAGCTCAGTATGACAGCAGTGTTCCTCTGCTTCAAAGGAAAGCACCGCTGCCATACTGGCGCGCCCCTGCATCACAGCTACCTCCACGCCCCCTCGCGCCCGTCCGCCGCCCCCAAAAGCTTTGGTGCCACAATGGGAGCCCACCCCAAGCGTGGCAAATGTTGTTTGCCAATGGGGGTGCCCAATCCCCCATCGGCTCCACAGCCCCACCCCAAGCCGGTCCTGCTGCCACGCTGGGTGGGCAAACGATCCTTTACTTTGCAGACGGGGTGCCCAGTCCCCCATCGGCTCCTCACCCCAGCCAGCTTCTGCCACACGCTGGGAGCCCACCCCAGCGTGGCAAAGGTCCACATCGCCTTTTTAAATTTTAACCTGTAAAACAAAACGGTCCCGCTGCACGCCTCCCAGCCCCTCCCACAACCCGCACCCACCCACTGCGCACCCAGCCTCCCACACCCCTCTCACCCCATACTTACCTCCAGACTCTGGCACAATGATCTTCGTGGACCAGGAACACGCCTGCACTCTTCAAATCCGACCGCGAACTGAGGAAATGCCGGTAAGCTGTATAATGGGCTACATAGGGGGGTTTCAACTTTATTGCATATCTCAATCATTTTTTGGAATTTTTGCACCAAATTTTCAACATGGGGTTTTTGGGACCCCTCCTCATGAATGATGTCACTGTCATGGCGTTATTTGGGCCTGAAGGATGATTTCACAGGCACTGCTCTGTCACTGCGCGAAATCACCCATCAGCCTTGAATAACACCATGACAGTGACATCATTCATGAGAAAGAGTCCCAAAACTGGTGCAAAAATTACTGTTTTATTTAGCGCATGCAGCAGTTCCTACACAGGCTCGTAAGTTCTGCGAATTTTCAATATTTTCACTCCAGATTTTCAACATTGCCATTTTATCACACCTTCTTATGAGTTGTAGAGCTGTCATTTTTCACATCTCACCCAAAACGTGTTTCCGCCCATGTAGCGCACAATGGTGATCGAT
The DNA here is from genome assembly GCA_016271365.2 of Neoceratodus forsteri. Taxonomy (NCBI): domain Eukaryota; kingdom Metazoa; phylum Chordata; order Ceratodontiformes; family Ceratodontidae; genus Neoceratodus; species Neoceratodus forsteri. The sequence goes on from JADMNL010000029.1 coordinate 182,223,064, forward strand.
TATATTGAGATCAATGTACAGGACAAATTAAGAAAATCACAGTGACACTGTTCATGAGCAGAGGTCTTAAAATGGCTATGTTGAAAATTTGGTGAAAAATTCCTAAAAATGACTGTTTCTGGCGTTTTGCGAGTTCCTACTGCTTTCAAATGCGTTGCGAAGTTTGATATTTGCACTCCAGATTTTCAACATTGCCATTTTACCACACCTCCTCATGAGCAGTACAGCTGTCCTTTTTCATGTCCTGCCCAAAATGTGTTTCTGTCCATGTAGCGCATAATGGCGCAGTCGGTGTGCGAACTCAATGTATGGGACACATTAAAAAAATCACAGTGACACTGATCATGAGTAGAGGTCTTAAAATGGCTGTGCTGAAAATTTGGTGAAATAATTCCTTAAAATGACTATTTTATGACTCTGTGTTGCGCAGTTCCTACGCACGCTCGTAAGTTTGCAAATTTTTAATATTTTCACTCCAGATTTTCAACATTGCCATTTTACCACACCTCCTTATGAGCAGTACAGCTGTAATTTTTCATATCCTGCCCAAAACGTCTTTCCGCCCATGTAGTGCACAATGGCGCAGTCGGTGTGTGAAATCAATGTATGGGACACAGTAAGAAAATCACAGTGACACTGTTCATTAGCACAGGTTTTAAAATGGCAATGTTGAAAATTTGGTGAAAAATCCTACAAATGACTGTTTTACGAGCGTGCGTTGCAGTTCCCACGCACGCTCGTAGGTTTGGAATTTTCAATATTTCCACTCCAGATTTTCAACATTGCCATTTTACCACACTTCCTTATGAGCAGTACAGCTGTCATTTTTCACATCCTGCCCAAAATGTGTTTCGGCCTATGTAGCGCACAATGGGGGTAGCAACAAGGTCATGCTGACAATTTATTGTGCAAATACCAGCAATCGCACAGGGCATTAGGGTAAAGCACCATACATGCCAAACACCACTGCAAATACCTGCAAGCGAACGTTCGGCATTGACAAATGCTTGTTAATCATGTGATGAAGAGGTCTTTCTTACTGGATGCCTGATTTTGTTTTTGCATATTATTTTACAGGGTCACCCAGGGAGAAAAACAGGGTGTGGAGAGTTAAAAACTGCAATACACCAAACAGAACTGTAGTATCAAAAAGAGCTTTATTACTTAAACATAGAAACATTAAAACAAAGAATTTGATGGCAGATAAGGACCGTTTGGCCCACCTAGTCTGCCCACTTTCCTTACCTACTGTAACACTGCAGACCGTCCTTGATCGCCTGCTTAACCCTCCCTTCCCGAACCACTAAGGTTCCCTTATGCCTATCCCATGCATTCCTGAGTCCCATTACAGTTTTTGTCCCCACCACCTCCACTGGGAGGCTGTTCCAGGCATCCACCATGCTCTCTGTGAAGAAGTACTTCCTCATGTTTCCTCGAGTCTACTCCCCCAATCCAGCTTCATAGCATGACCCCTTGTTTTTGAGTATCTTTTTTTCTGAAACATGTTTCCCTGTTGTACCTTGTTTATACCGTGAGGTATTTGAAAGTCTCTATCATATCCCCCCTCTCCCTCCTTTCCTCCAGGGTGTACAGATTGAGGTCCTTTATCCCGTCCTCATAGGGTTTCTGGTGAAGACCCTGCACTATTTTACTTGCCCTCTTCTGGACCGCCTCTACTGTCCTAATGCCCTTCCAGAGATGTGGTCTCCAGAACTGGACATAGTACTCCAGATGAGATCTCACCAATAATTTATACTGTGGTATCACCACCTCCCTCTTTCTGCGGTGATACCCCTCCCTATGCACCCTAGCATCCCACTGGCTCTCCCCACTGCCTTGTCACACTGTTTGGCCACCTTTAGGTCATCAGATATCATTACCCCCATGTCTCTCCTGTTTGATGTCCTCAAGGGCTGCAGAGGTCACTTTGCCATAGCGATATGCACAGCACTTTGTTATCATGGGTGAACTGTAAGTAATAAAGTGCTTTTGATACTACAGTTCGGTATTTCTGACCTCTTTATCTGGGTATCGAGGGGGAGTGCAAGTTTTGTTCAGTTTGGTGTATTAACCAAGACAGCCACATAGAGATCAAATGTATATAAAACCAGAGGTTTACCTATAGCGCTTCAACAGCGCTAGTGCCGACATCCCCTACAGCGACGGCTGCAGTGCCGACTGTCAGCTTTGTAGCCACAGGGATGTCGGCACACACAATTGGGGGTCTGCACCCCTGCCCCCCCCCTTGTGGGGGCTCCACCCCCCCCACACACCCTGGTCTCTAGGATTCTAACTCCGAGTTGGAGTTGAACTGGGGGGGGGCAAACACCCAGCAAGGCAGTCCCGATCGCCACACAGACCATCACAGCAATGGGCGGATTTTGGCCCTATTCCTGTCGCTGTGATGGTCTTCGCCATGCTGGAGTCACTGCGGTAACTGTACACCAAAACCAGAGGGGCCATCGTGAGTTGTTTCCTGTGCTCTGGCACATTGTTCCCTGTCATTAACATGGGGACAGGAAACAGCAACACTACTAGACGCCCCTCTGGTCTCTTTAAATATATAGGATGTCTATAGGTAGCGCAGTCCATGTGCAATATCTCCTTTCCATTTGGGTGGGCGGGTAGTCCTGCTTCTTCCCAGATGGACAGCAGCAAGCTGTGAAGTATAGAGAGGTCATGTGACTTTTGTAAAGCCACACAGTGCATCAAAAGGAGTGAAACAGAAATAACAAATAGCGTGACAACAACAGGGCCTTGTACAGGGGGGAATATAAGCAAAGCACAAGTAATATAGTCCAGAAAAAGAAAAAAAACTGTAAAACGCGTACAGCAGTTATGCGGTAGCCAGGATGAGAGCTAGGGAAGCGTGCGACCAGTGTATGGTAAGATATTTCTAACAGACTCATGGTGGGGTAACATTCAGATTACAGAGTACACTCAGTTTTAAGCTATACAATAGAGTAAGAGGCAAAATGGGTACACAGTAAGGGGTGGCTAGGGCATGGGTTGTTGTAGTGGGGAGCAAAGAGGAAAAAGCTGTAGGTGCATGCTTCTGAGAAGTGTTTGAGTGTGAGTAGTTTGTGAGAGTGCAAGGAGAAAGAGGGAAAATAAATAAATATGAAAAAATACCTAAGGGGCGCCGGCATGGTGGCGCTGAGGGTTGAGGCGCTGGACACCACACCTCGCGCCGCATTGGTGACCCGGGTTCAGGAATGAGCCCAGGCCGTAGGGGGTCGGCAGGTGAGGGAGAGGATTGAGCGTCCGGAGGACAGCTCTCGTCTTCCAGGAGGGAGGGGGGGTCCATGCTTGGTGCTTGACTGACCTCTGGCGGAAGCCAGATGCACAGCAAGAACCAGCATCCAGCAAGGGGGACAGGAGAGGTAACGTCGGCGGTGATGTCATGATGCCTGGGCATGCCTCTCCCTCACAGGAAAAATGGAAAAAAGGTCTCCAGGCTCCGGGGAGATGGAGCACCAAGGAGCTACCCCTCACGGCCTCGCACCGACCTCCCTTCCAGCTCCCAACAAAATCCAGATTGTTGAGGTGTAGCTGCCCCACCTTGTCCCCGCCCGGGGTGGGGAACTACGCTCCATGAGGCGAGCGAGAAGGGCAAAGATAGGTGGCGTAGGTGGGGGAAGTCTCCATAGGTGCTCCCGAGGATGTGGAGCTTGGGGAGAAGGGGGCGGATAAACAAACAAAAAAAATACCTAAGGGTTCTTCACATTCATCTATGCCTTCCTGACTGTTCCCCCAAGCATTTCTCCCTCTCCCACTGTCCGTTTTCCCCTTTAAGAGCTAATCATTCTTGCACATATCTCCCTTCAGTGTAAAATTACTGTTGCAACAGCATGCTGTCACAGATCACCAGTAGGGTGCAATTAGAGAGTGAGGAAAATGTTAAGATGTTTTAGGGTTTAAACCCAGATCTCCCAGTTCACATTGCAGAGTCCTGTCATTAGACGACTGCTGCTGAAATGCTTCTCAGTTGCAGGGACGATCATCAGGCAGAAGCACTGCCTCTGTTGCAGTGCTGACCTGGAAGTAGTGGCAGGCATATGCTGACTTAGGGGCAGTGGCAGGCATATACTGATTAGGAGTAGTTGTAGGCATATACTGACTCGGGGAGGGTAATGGCAGGCATATACTGATTTGGAGCAGTGGCAGGCATATACTGACTCACGGGCACTGGCAGGCATATACTGACTCAGGGCAGTGGGAGGCATATACTGACTCAGGGGCAGTGGCAGGCATATACTGATTTGGGGGCAGTAGCAAGCATATACTGACTTGGGGTAGTGGCAGGCATATACTGATTTGGGGGCAGTAGCAAGCATATACTGACTTGGGGTAGTGGCAGGCATATACTGATTTGGGGGCAGTGGTAGGCATATACTGACTTAGGATAGTGGCAGGCATATACTGACATGGAGCAGTGGCAGGCATATGCTGACTAAGGGTAGTGGCAGGCATATACTGGCTCGGGGGTAGTGGCAGGCATGTACTGATTTGGGGGCAGTGGCAGGCATATACTGACTCGGGGCAGTGGCAGGCATATGCTGACTCAGGGTAGTGGCAGGCATATACTGACTCGGGGGTAGTGGCAGGCATATACTGACTCAGGAGGCAGTGGCAGGCATATGCTGACTCGGTAGTGGCAGGCATATACTGACTTGGGGGTAGTGGCAGGCATATACTGATTTGGGCTGGTGGCAGGCATATACTGCTTCGGGAACAGTGGCAGGCGTATGCTGACTCAGTATGTGGCAGGCATATACTGATTCGAAGGACAGTGACAGTCATACACTGACTCGGGGGCAGTGGTAGGCATATACTGACTCGGAGGCAGTGGCAGGCATATACTGACTTGGGGTAGTGGCAGAAATATACTGATTTGGGGGGAGTACTGTAGGGGGGCACTCTGTCAAGCCCACTGTGTTTGCCTCCTGCCATCTAGGCAGCTGCAACATTCAATATCATACCTCTTAAGTGTTCCTTATTCTGTGGGGTATCTCTCATTTTTACCCCTCAGAAGTGCACTGTCCCACACCTGTTCCACATTGAAAAGAGGCGGGTCACTTTGGAAAGGTACTGTTAACTCAGTGTTTAAAGAAGACATTCTTAAACAGCTAATAGAACAAAAAAAGTGGACAGGACAATGCGATGAATTTTAAGTAGTCAGTTGTAACTTTTTATTTCTGAAGTATGTCTCTCCTTCCTTTTGCACACTAGAAAGCTTTCTGCGTGATAGCATTATGCTGGAAGTGTGGAATAGTGCTCTGCCTGGCAGCTGACATATCTAGTTCTTTTCCTCCCCACTGCATCTTCAGTTCTATGACCTCACTGACCGTGAATGACCTGGCAGCTACTGAGTGGCACTTCCTGAGCAGCTGTGATGTCATGGTCAGTGAGGTCACAATGCTGATGATGTAATGGGAGGAACAGAGCTAGATATGTCAGCCGCCAGGCAGAGTGCCGTTCCACACATCACTCCTACTAACATCACGTAAAAAAATAATTAACTAAAGGGAAAATGAAAAGCACCTCAGATATAAAAGGTATTAGTTGACTGCTTTTAAAAATGAATATTAGTTTTAGACAGCACACTTGCTCTTTAACGTTCTATGTTGCAAAAACAAAATTAAACTTTGAACTAAGAGCACTGACAAAAGGAGTTTGGGGAGCTTGCATCTTCATGTCTGATAATGTGTCCCTCAGTCTGAGGGCCAGTGCTCCACATTGTCCTTCATTATAAGTGACTATGTCCCTCATTTTACATAGAAACAGAGAATTTGACAGCAGACAAGGACCACTTGGCCCACCTAGTCTGCCCATTTTCCCTACCTGTTTCATATAGCGCAGATCCTAAATGATCTGCGGCTTACCCTCTCTTTCCTTTCACTAGAGTTCCTTTTTGTCTGTCCCATGCGTTTTTGAATTCCCCTACCATTTTTCCCCCTACAGTCTCTGCCGGGAGGCTGTTCCATGGATCTACCACCGTTTCCGTGAAAAAATATTTTCTTGTGTTACCTCTAAGTCTACCTTCCTCTATTTTCGTATCATGACCCCTTGTTCTTGCACATCATTTTTTTTTTGAAAGATGCTACCTTCTCGTACCTTAGTTACATCCTTGCGGCATTTGAAATTTTTCGTGGCAAAACACTGAGAGGTATGTTCAGTATTATTTGGGCTGGCAGTATAGCCTAGAGGTTAGAGTAATGAGCTGTGAACGAGTTTGGTACATCCAACAGACGAGACTTGGGTTTGATTCTCACAGTGAGCAAGTCAGTTAATCGCCCAGTGCTCCCAGGTTGCCCCTCAAAACAGGCACTTGTGCTACTGGGCCTTACCCGGTTACCAAAGACTAAAATAAAATAAATTATGTGACATAATAACCACTGTTTAAATGGTAAGGACTACCAGGAAAATGCTATACACTCTGTCCACAGCCCTTACAGAAATGCAAGTGTACAGCATGCAAGCTTTTGGCATGCGTGCTGCACGCTTGTATTCCTGTTGGGAAATGGAGAGGAAAACCACCAGTGGTGCAGGTGCCTCAGGAACCCTAGGCCACGTGATTCTTTTTTTCTCCTGTACAGTGATTCCACTACGAGGTAAGCTCCATGTGACCTCTCTTTCCCCACTGTGTTAAATGCTATAGCCAGTAATGCTGTTCTCCTTCAGGGACTGATCCAACCAGAGTTTAAATGAATCAACCTTCCCCACTGGCAGCCCTTCCTTTGGAAGCTTCTTCCGTAGGTGTACTGCTCTCTGGGTCCACTTCTCTATGCTCTGACCACAAGGATGCATTGATGTCCTTTTTAAATCAAAGTGTCTAAGAAGTCTGTGTTCAATAAACTGCTAAAATAAAGGCATAATAATTTTGTTTTTATAGTATTAAGCATTAATACACGACCAGAAGATGCGTTATCATCTGGTAATCTAAACATTGGGGGGGCCGGGTCATGAGACACGAGGCAGAATGCCCTTTAATGCCAGTGGCTCTTTTAATCTGTTCCATGTTATGCTGTGTTCAAAAAAAACTAAGGAAACAGAAGTGGTTTAGCGGTTTTGCAAGTCACGCGTTTCATGTTCCCCTCCCAACCATTAGACTGGTAAACTAGCCAAGACACAGTGTTGACAAATACCCAGAGTCACAGCTGAGCTGGTAAGGTAGCCCAGAGCCAACTTTAATGGTTTACTTTTCATTACGCAGCCAGAGCATATTTTAATTGGGAATGCCATTTGTAAACAGAGGACAGCTCACTGTCCCTTTGATTAAGGGAGGCAGACCCCACAGTGGGCACCACGGTTCCATTCAGTGGCCAAGCTGAAAGGAGATGTCAGCCCCTGGATAGGCTGCCAAACATCACCTGTTTACTAAACCTAGTGTGAATATTGGGAGATAATTTAGAAGCACTGCTTGCATCATTAGCAAGGTGTGCAGAGTCACAGGAAAGGGCGCAGTGCCAAACAGCCTTAATATATTGTACAAGACATGGCATTATGTTTGTAATGCTTTTGAGACAGTAATTTCAAGATGTATTATAATTATTATTTTTTTTTTTTTTTTTTTTTTTTTTAGCAATTTCTGTCACTGTTGGTCTGCCCATGTCACCTGTCTGTTTTTTTTTGTGCTGCCACAGCTGCAACATTCCTCCAGCTGGGAGGATGGTCAGTGGGCTGCTTTCAGGGACGGACAATTTCAAATATCAGGGGAGAGTGCAAATGCCAGCAGACTCACTCCAGCCCTCCCTTGGGGTCATGTGTCTCCCCTCAAGGAGGGGCCTGTCCCCAGCCTGTTCTAGTTTTGGGGTTCCAGGGACAGCATGAGGTGAAGTGTGGGCTTCCTGGTGATTGGAAATATATTTAAATAGGTTATAGTTGTTTTTAAAGTAGCTCACTGTTATATCCATATTTCTCTTTTCAGTTGGCCCAGAGAAGGGGAGAGAGAGAGAAAGAGAGAGAGAGAGAAAGCGCACAATGCTGAAACCAGATGGCATGCAGTTATTCAGGTACCTTGTCTACCTGCTGGTTCTGTTTGCAGACCGGGCTTCAGCTCAGAATGACAATGAACTCCAGGTCACCACCAGGTCCGGAAGAGTGAAAGGGATGAAGATGCCAGTCCTTTCCAGCTACGTTTCTGCCTTCCTAGGGATCCCCTATGCAGAACCCCCCACTGGCAAACTGAGGTTCCGGATATCAGAGCCTAAGAAACAATGGGAACATGAGTGGGATGCCACAGCGTACCCCAAGTCCTGCTACCAATACGTGGATGAGCTGTTCCCCGGTTTCCCAGGCTCAGAGATGTGGAATCCTAACACAGACATGAGTGAGGACTGTTTATACCTTAACGTGTGGGTGCCATCTCCTAGACCAAAAAATGCTACAGTCATGGTTTGGATCTATGGTGGTGGCTTTTATAGTGGGTCATCATCCTTGGATGTGTACGATGGTCGGTACCTCGCTTACACGGAGAAAGTCCTGGTGGTGTCAATGAATTACAGAATCGGAGCATTTGGCTTTCTCGCTCTTCATGGCAACAAAGAAGCTCCAGGGAATATGGGACTCTTGGACCAGCGGTTGGCTTTACAGTGGGTACAAAACAACATCCAGTTTTTCGGAGGCAACCCCAAGTCAGTCACCATCTTTGGGGAGAGTGCCGGGGCTGCTTCTGTAAGTATGCATCTTCTCTCTAGCAGAAGCAAGCCTCTGTTTACCAGGGCGATCCTTCAGAGCGGGTCACTAAATGGTCCCTGGGCCACACTGACTCCCTCAGAGGCACGCCAGAGAGCCACCCGTCTGGGAGAGCTGGTGGACTGCCCCATCAGTAATGACACAGAGCTGATAGACTGCCTTAGAACCAAGGAACCTCAAACAATTATTGACAAAGAATGGTACGTCCTTCCATACCAAAGCATCTTCAGATTCTCCTTTGTTCCAGTGATAGATGGAGACTTTCTTCAGGATATGTCCGATGCCATGCTAACTGCGGGAAATTTCAGGAAGACTGACATCTTATTGGGTGTTAACCAAGATGAGGGTGCCTTCTTTCTTGTTTATGGTGCTCCTGGCTTCAGTAAAGACAACGAAAGCCTCATCACTCGAGAAAATTTCATAGAAGGTGTCAAGATGAGCGTCCCCCAAGCCAATGACATTGGCACAGAAGCTGTGGTTCTTCAGTACACAGACTGGATGGACGAAAACAACCCAGTGAAGAACCGTGATGCTATGGACGATATTGTCGGAGACCAAAATGTCATTTGCCCTGTGGTGCAGTTCTCCTCCAGTCTCGCACATCACGGGAACAAGGTCTACACTTACTTCTTTGAACACAGAGCCTCAAACCTGGCGTGGCCAGAGTGGATGGGGGTGCTCCATGGCTACGAGATTGAGTTCGTTTTTGGGCTGCCCCTTAACGAGAGCCTGAATTACACTGCCGATGAGGAGAAGCTGAGCAGGAAGATGATGCGGTATTGGGCCAATTTTGCCAGAACCGGGTAAGAGCTGATGGTCTATGAATAAAGGTACACAATGGTAGAAATAATTATGGTCTGGTTGGACTGCTAAAGCTCACCTTCCATAGACTACACACAGCCAGGCCAACAATTTTATGCTAGCCCTCACTCTCCAAGATTAATTTTCGAGGTCCCTTTGAGTCCTAATTATTGATGTTTATTGCTGTATGGTTGCTCTGTCCCTGCTTGTGCCTTCTCTTCTACCTCAGGCCATGTTATCATGCTGCGTCTGCCTACTCTTGGACCCAGTATTGGTCTTGGTGGTCCACCACAATCCAGTGTCCATGCTTCTCTCACTGTACACTCTATATCACCCTATTCTGCCCCCCTCTTCTGCATGGCCTCCTTTTCAGCTGTCACCATGGCATACTCAGAGGAGTAACGGCCTCAGCACGAAAAGGGAGATGGGAGGAGTTGGATAGGACTGCAGACCTACTGGGCATGGATGGCTATTCACTGGCCATTATGTTTCGACCATTCTGGGATTTTGAACCCCATTTAGTGCTCATCCACTTCTCTATGTTGTCCTGGGCCCTATTAACATTGTTCCTGTGGGCAGAGGATGCCAGGCAAAGCATGGCCCACAAACCTACCCATGCCACCTCTCTTAGCTTAGGTGTCACTCAAGTGAGGGGATGACCATTTCCATCCTCCCCGAGAGGTAAGCTTCTTGACCGATGCTTAGAGCACTCCCAGCTCTGTGGCTCCCCACCTGTTGTCCTGTGTTAAGGGCACACACCTGAGTTGCCAGCGTAGCAGGTAGCACCATGCTACTAGTTGGAGGCCACGGAAGTCATATTTTGATCAGTGCATTGTGTGGCCTAACACGGGGTACTTCAGTGACATTAGAGTGTTTAGTAAACAAGAATAACTATGTTAGTGCGTGCCCCACCCATACAGACTTCGAAGACCTCTCGGAAAGCTATGGCTGGTAGAAGTCAGCAAAATGATAAGCCCCCATCCTTCACTGCTCATCCTCTAGGTGAGCAGTTCAGACATTATAGATCAAGGGAGCACTACCAACCAATTGGAGAATCCTTTCCTTTGCAGATGAGACACTCTGAATTCTGTAAAGACTAGAAACATAGAAACACAGACTTTGTCAACAGATAAGGACCACTTGACCCACACAGTCTGCCCATTTTTCCCTGCCTATAGTATCAAGCAGATCCTACTTGACCTCTGGCTTCCTCCCCTCCTTGCTTATTGGAAAATGCTGCAGAAGGCCTTGTTAGAGCCCGCTGTCACTAAACTATGGTATGTTATGGTGTGACTCCAGTTCACCTTTACTGCTCACTTTTAATATTACAGAAATGATGGCAAACCAGTAAAAGAGGCCAAAAATCTCTCCTTTTTTTATTCACATTTTAATGATTTTTGGGAAATTTAATTCCTCAGTGCTTCACAGTGGTAGTTACCTCAGTCATTCCTAGCTGGAACTGCACGGCTGATTTTGCTCCATGGATTACAGGCAAAAAAGAAATTGTACTGCTCCAATTTGGTGGCGGGTCCCAGGTACTGGGTATTCTGTCGATGGAGCAACGGCATCAGGGTGACCCAACTGGTTCACCTGTCACAGTGGCAAGCAGGCTGTCGGTGCACCCTGCAGTAAGAGTGCCGCATGGGTGTTGCGCCCCCTTCCCCCCTACACCTCCACCATGGAGGTGATTATCATAAGTTTTGGGGTGCTGTGTTTTGCCTACACGGGGTTGGGCAACACAGTGGCTGGTGCTGCGATCGCTGTCGGCATTGTGCTGTCACCCTGAAGACAGTCGACCTGCGGCTGGCGCCTTGAAGTGGGTGAACCCAGGTACTGTAGGTCTCTTTGCTATCTCATGCCTTCATCCTGAGCTGCGACCAGGGCAAAGCCAGTGAACTAAGGCATAAAAATCCATCAGGATAGTCACTGTCCAGATTAATACCATAGAAGACCTAAAGAATATATTATAACAACACAATTAATAAACTGAATTTGAAACTGTTCTGTTCTGTGGATAAATGATTGGTGTATACAGTCTAGATTCAATGTACAATGCACAATGTTCCACTTTCTTCTCTTCCCCTTGCCAGACTGGACACCCTGTGTAATGCCTTCTGTCGTTCTGCCACAGACTCCCCCTTTCACTCATCACTGCACTCTGTGTTCATCCCTCTCCATGCTCCCTCTTTACCTCTTGTCACCTGCACTGCTCTGCTTCTTTCATCTATACATACTGGTTTATGGCACTGCCCTCATGTCTCTCCGCTCTCATCTCCTCCAATAAATCCACCTTGTACTCCCTTCGTCCCAGGGATCCCTGCTCCTTCTCCCTCCCTCACCCTCGTTCCTCTGCTGGACATTCTGCCTTTTCCTATTGCTTTCCCTTACTCTGGAATCTCCTCCTCTCTTCCATCAATCCCTCACTCTCTCCAGCTTCCCTTAAACATCAGGTTAAACTCATGCCCTCCCCTCCTTGTGTCTGTCAACTTCTCACCTGACCTGCTTTATCCCCCAAAGTTGACGCCCCCTCCCTGGGGTTGATTTTACTTCTCCTAATTTTATTTGCACTGATTGTTTCTATCCATTTGTTGGTTGTATCTATGAGTGTTTAATGTGTCATGTTTCAAACATCTGCTGCAGATAAAGAACCTCTGTGCGCAAGCACTGAGGCAGTGGTTACCCCAAAGGGCATTTGGCCGGGAAGCCAAGTTTCAAAGAAATACAAAATCATACATGCCCTCACAATGCAAAGCATTATAGGCTGCATATGCAAATCACCACAAAATATTATGCTGGTTCAACTTTAAGTAGAAATGCGTGGTGCCGAAAGGCCTCTCACACAGTTTGCAAAGGGTGCCAACAGAAGACATAGACACGTGTTTCATCCTACCAGGACTTATTTGCTGCAGATGCTGTGCTTTCGTGTCACATTTTGCACTATTATTTTTTTGTTTGCACTTTATTTGTTTTGTCTTGTTCAATTCTGTTGTTACTGTTTCACTGTATCCTTATCCTCACCCCTCGGCCATACCTGAAAATGAGCCTTTGCTTAGTGGGTATGCCTTCTGCACAGCAAAACTTTTACAGCTAACACGTCAATGCCAACAACATCGGCAGTTCACTGTAAAAGTCCGCCTGGGACCCAAGCACTCTTTCCCCTGGGCCTGCATCGCTCCCTGAATCATCTCCAACTTGGAGTTGATAATCCCTAAATTCAGGGGAGTGCAGGAGGCAGAGCCCCCCCATATGGGAGGGTTCAGGGGGTGAAGCCCCCTGATGAACAGCAACTGCTTCTCCAGATGGATTTATGTCAACTGCAAATTGCGTTTGACATAAATCCATCGCTGTAATGTTGGTCAACAAAAAATGTGTCGAACCGGCATTGTAGAGCCGGCTCAGTGTGCCTTTCCTGGTTACCAAATTTTAAATAAATACATACATACATATCCATGGCGTGCCGTTGGGGCAGCGAAACCCTTACATTATTAACAATGTGGGCACTGCAACCCGATCGATAGTCATTCCATCAATCAGGATTTGGCAGAGTCCGCTGTCTTGCCACCCCAGGGGTGTTTCACTGTTTCCTCCTACACCTCCAACCTGGAGAAGATTATATTATTTTCCGGGGGGGGTGCGGGGAGAGAAGCCCCCTGCAAGCAGCCAGGATGTGCCCCAGTGATTTGCCACGATGGTGGTCAGGTGGCATGGTTGCCGTTGGCATTTTGTTGTCGCTGTGGTGTTGGTAGACTTGATGGATATTGAACTGACATTGTGGAATCCATATCCATGATGCTTGTTGGAGGTAGAGTGAGAATCAGATTAGGCATCGCTTAGTGAGTGTGATGTTCAGTAAGTGTGAAAGCTCTGAAATCATCTACCTTCACCCTCTCACAACTGGCTTCCCTTCCAGGGACCCAAATGAACCGCAGCAGCAGCCGAGGTGGCCCGAGTTCACAACTGACACACAGCAGTACGTCAGACTGAACACCAGTCCCATCAGCATCTCCAGTGGCCTGCGCGTACAGGAGTGCGCCTTCTGGAACCACTTCCTCCCCAAGCTCCTCAATGCCACAGGTAAGAAAGTGTGCTTCGGGTAACCCGTTACTCTGCAAGCTGTGCAGCTGTGGGAATAGGAGCGATGGAGATGGGGACAGCTGGCTTGAGGGGATGGCAGTAGTTATAAGGGAAAAGGAACATGAAAGGTAGGGGAAGGGAACTGGAGAGCAATGAATCAGGTGGGAAGGGGGTGAGAGTTGGAGGGATGGGAGACAGTGATGTGACACAGACCTTGATGTTTCCAGAAACATCACCAACCCTCCTAGAACTACTGGAGCCATATTGTTCTGTCTGGTTGCCTTGTGCATTAATATAGTGTAGTATGAGTATGGTACGGTATAGTATAGTATGAATACAGTACAGTACAGTATAGTATAGTATAGTATAGTATAGTATGAGTATGGTACGGTATAGTATAGTATGAATACAGTACAGTATAGTATGGTGTGGTACAGAACAGCATAGTATAGTATAGTATAGTACAGTTTAGTATGGTATGAGTAGGGCATGGTATAGTGTGGTATATTATAGTACAGTATACTATAGTACAGTATAGTATCAGTAAGGTATGGCGTAGTATACTATAGTATAAGTATAGTACAGTATAGTGCGGTGCGGTACAGTATAGTATAGTACAGTATATATTTGCTTTTGTTATTTGCTTTTGTTAACCAGGTAAGCACACTAGACAGCAAGTGCCTATTTTCAGGTGCGACCCAGGAGGTTACAGAGTACATACGAAACATAATACAGAGTCAAGGTAACATACAGGCCCACGAACAAATGGGTGGAACAGCAAACGGTACAACTGGCTTTAAAATGGTAAAGTTGGCAGTATGTCAACAAGATACATAACAGCATTGAGAGGTAGAATAACGGGTAACATCATGACAGAGAATACATCAAAAATAAATGAAAGTACGGGCATGTATTTGCATGACATGAGCGCCTATCATGAGAGAGAATGAGCATCAAAATAGTGCAGCTAGAGGCGGGTACTGATATGACAAGAGCGCCTCTCCAACAGGAGGGCGGAAAGTGCCTTATGCTGGTTATCAGCAGAGATTAACAGCAGCCGGTGTATCAGCTCACAGACTCCCATAGTGAATCGGGGGTGAGGGAGAGTACAGTACAGTATATAATATAGTTTAATATGGTATGGTATGAGTAGGACATGGTACAGTGTGGTATATTATAGTACAGTATAGTATAGTACAGTATAGTATCAGTAAGGTATGGTGTGGTATAGTATAGTATAGTATAGTATAGTATGAGTAGGGTATGGTATAGTGTGGTATAGTATAGTACAGTACAGCATAGTTTAGTACATTATAGTATAGTATAGTATGAGTAGGGTATGGTATAGTGTGGTATAGTATAATAGTGTATGGTGGAACGCTGTTCCGCATGGAAATCCATGCCTGGAACAGCGTTGTTGCCCTTCACTCAGTGCGTCACGATCTTGTTGTGCTGCACCCAGTGCGTCTTGATTGCAGCACAACAAGATCGAACACGACTCAGCCGCATGCGCCAATAGAAGCGGCGCACAGGGGCAACACGAAGGCGGCACTTTGGCGGCAGACACAGAAGTAAGCTTTTTCCCCGAGTGTTCACGAGTGGTGGTATTTATGGTTGCCCATACACTGTAAAGATTGTGTATGAGCAGCCATACCTAAAACAAAGGCAGTTTTGCGATCTTGAGGTTTCGGTAGCGGACTTACTCTCGACTCGCTCTTGAGGTCTCAGGTTGCGGAAACCTCTCAATCGCAACTGCCTTGTTGTGTATGCTTGCACATACACAATCCTCTATGTTTAGTACAGTATAGTATAGCATAGTATTGTATGAGTAGGGTATGGTATAGTGTGGTATAGTATAGTACAGTACAGTATAGTACAGTACAGCATAGTTTAGTGCAGTATAGTATAGTATGAGTAGGGTATTGTATAGGGTGGTATAGTATAGTACAGTACAGCATAGTTTAGTACAGTATAGTATAGTATGAGTAGGGTATGGTATAGTGTGGTATAGTATAGTACAGTACAGCATAGTTTAGTACAGTATAGTATAGCATAGTGTTGTATGAGTAGGGTATGGTATAGTGTGGTATAGTATAGTACAGTACAGTATAGTTTAGTATAGTACAATACAGTACAGTATAGTATCAGTATGGTGTGGTAGAATATAGTATAGTACAGTATAGTTTAGTATGGTATAATATAGTACAATACAGTATAATTTAGTATAGTACCATATAGTATAGTATAGTGTAGTATTAGTATTAGTGTAGTTTAGTACAGTATAGTATCAGTAGGGTATGGTGTGATATAGTATAGTACAGTACAGTACAGTATAGTATCAGTAGGGAATGGTGTGGTATAGTATAGTACAGTACAGTATAGTATCAGTAGGGTATGGTATGGTATAGTATAGTACAGTATCAGTAGGGTATGGTATAGTATAGTACAGCATAGTACAGTATAGTATCAGCAGGATATGGTGTGGTAGAGTATAGTACAGTATAGTACAGTACAGTATAGAATGGTATGAGTAGGGTATGGTATAGTGGGTATAGTATGGTATGGTGCAGTACATATAGTTTAGTACAGTACAGTGTAGTGTACTGTAGTTTAGTATAGTATAGTATTGTATAGTATGAGTAGGGTATGGTATAGTATAGTACAGTGCAGTATAGTTTAGTACAGTGTAGTGTACTATAGTATAGTATAGTATAGTATGGTATAGTACAGTACAGTATAATTTAGTATAGTACCGTATAGTATAGTATAGTACAGTACAGTATTGTGTAGTATAATAGAAGATTATATTTGTGCAACAATACAAAACAGTGTAGGAAATAGCATGAAAATAGCTTCATGTCTTAGGTGTGTTTTGAGGCGCGAGGCAATTCTGAGTGTATGAACAACCCAAGAAGTAGACCTGTAGCTTTACGATTCACATTCAGAAGCATCGTTCCCTTCCCTCCCCTCCCCCACACAATCACACTTATGATGACTGCCCCCACCCCAACCAAACTGAAAAATGTCTTTTCAAACCTACTAGAAATTGGCTAGCTAAAAATAGATTTCACAGGCGGCTGAAGAAAGTTCTTAGTTTAAAGAGATCCACCAATTTACTTTATACTGCCCCTACACCTGATTAATAGGTGCTTTACCTCCATATTAGTAGAATGATGTGATGCTGCACCCCAAGAAGTCCTCTAATGGCAAGTTATTTCACTAGTAAAAATCTCAAAACCGGGTCCCAAGGACTTCTGGTTGTTTTCAGCTGTCCTCGCCCTCACTAGCGTGATGACAAGATGCTAGGGAGAGCATGGGGGCGCGCTTCATTACAGTCAATGGGAGCCAGCTTTCAGATCAATTTTTACTACTAGAATGGCCACTTTGTAATGAAATGTGGGCACCGGTTAAACTAACAAGGGACCTGTTAGTCCATCGGTGCCCACGTGTCATTACAAAGTGGACACTGTAATAGTAAAAATCAATCTGAAAGCTGTCTCCCATTGATTATAACGGAGCATGCCCCCGCGTTCTCCCTAGCATCTTGTCATCACGCTAGGGAATGCGGGGGCGGCAGAAAACAACCAGAAGTCCTTGGGACCCGGTTTTGGGATTTTTACAAATTAAAAAACTTGGTATTAGAGGACTTCTGGGTGCAGCGCCACATTATTCTACTAATGGAGGTAAGGCACCTACACGGGTGCAGAGGGTATATCTTAGTGGACTTCTTTTAAAGACAGTACATCTGCCTTTTTTCAGAGATCCATTCTCCATATTGGAGTGCTGCTGCCTTTAAAGTAGTTTTGTGCGGCTAACAGTTGTAGGGCTGCTTTTGCTACAGTGGTTAACCAGTTAAAAATCCCGGTGTGAATACAGATGTCAGAGCCACATTCCACGATTTTTATTTTCCTAGTTCTCAGTTTGGTTACCTAGGAGTGTGCTGCTGAGATGCAACATCTCATTTGCAGTGGGGTCCTGCTTCTAGCCATTTCTGCAGCTGCTTGGTCTGGAGCACTGGGAAATTAAGTGACTTGCCCAAGGTCACAAAGTGAGTTGGGGGCTAGAGAGGAGCCCCCCCTGTAGTACTCACATCTAGAATGTGCCTACCAGCTGGAGCGAAGGGTTGGGCATGGTGTCTTGGGTGGGGCTTCACAAAGCCTTGGTTTTCTCATTTTTCCTCCTGTTTTCTCCCGCTATGTCCCAGGGCCATAGCAGCTCAGAGGATGCATGTGCGTGGAGGTGCGCATGCTCTCCAGAACCATGGCTCTTTCCATCCCCAGACCTACGTCTTGCCTCCCATGTGTCGTCGCTACATCTAGGCCTCCACCTAGTGGCAGCCAAGAGCCAGGAAGACCCACCAGTCCAGGAGAGGAGAGCAGCCAGGCAGCCGCTCGACCCTCTCCCAGCCCTCCCTGCCCCCCGCTGACCCGAGCTAGTTGCTGAACTCAGGTCTTTGGCGTAGTGAGAGGCATGTCGATTGTAGCACCTGAGCCCTCTGCGCCACTGGGTTAGCTTGCTTCTGTTTTAATTATACTAAGTTAACTGGACCCAGAATCCCTAATCGCCAGCCCACATTTTCTGGGCTGGGGCTATGAGGAAAGGCTGTCACTCATGATATACCACCCCCACCGCCGAATACATTACTGCAATTTTAAAATGGACTGCAAAACTTGGGAAATGGCTGATCCTGGTAATTGGCTCCAACATGGCTAGTTACACAGAGATATCATCACACATCTGACATTGCTGCGGCCAATCAGCTTTCAGGATTTCCTCAATCCTCTATATAATGAGTAGGACAAGCCGGAGACAGTACACTGTAGGGCAACCAAAATGAGCCAAGGGCTATCAGGGCAGATTTTATAAGGATCGGCTCAGGGCACTGAACATGTACTTGCTTGTGGCCAGAAGGAAGAGGGGTGATAGGACAGAGACCTTCTAATTCCAGAAAGGAATGAGTGGGTAAACTGTGAGGGGCTACTCAACCTAAAGAGTGATTCAAAAACACAGGGACATGAGTGGAAGTTGGCAGGGGGGAAGGGTCAGGACAGATGTGAGGAATTTTTATTTTACAGAGAGTGGCTGTGCAGCGGAGCAGTCTGCCGGCACGGGGGGGGGGGGAGGTGGCAAAACTATTAACGGTTTCAAGTACGGCCGGGACAGAGTTACAGGCTTACAAGTTACTGTGGGGGGATGGAGGTAAGGCAGCAGGCAAGAGGGGAGAAGGGGACTACAACCCCCACCTACACAGCATGTCTCGGGGGTAAGATAGGGCATAACAGGGTGGACCGAATGGAACAATGCTCTTTTCCTGCTGACATTGTCTGTTTTGTCTTTTTTTTAACTTAGTTTTAATTAAAAACATTTTTTTTCTTTATTAATTTTTATTAAATCAGACAATAAAAATACTAACAACAATAACTATTTATAAAACAACTCATACATAGATCTCTGTCAGCACAGACATTGCTACCCGGTATTGTTATTCATTATTTATAAGGTATCTGAGGCAGACAGTAGCAGTGGCTGACATTTTTTTTTCGGCCAGTGTTTTGTTCTCTTGTTAGGGGTCTGCTGGGCACCCCTACCCCATCGACTTATTAGTTAGTTATCACTTGCCCAGTACCACTGTGAGGGATGACGACCAGTGGTAGCCCTTCCGTTTTCCTCTGTTTTCTCCCAAGGGGCACCACGTATGGTGGCAAACACTTGAGTGCATACGGTGGCACGTGTCCACGCCAGAACAACCCGGAGCAGACCCATAACTTTGTGTATACTCCCGACCATGCTGCTCCCTGTTCTCCACCAGGCAGCAGTCCTACAGCGGGAGTTTAGTTCCCCCCCCCCCAAGGAAGGACAGCAGTCCATGGGATGCTCAATTCTTCCTCTCCTGGCTGGCCCGGACAATCCAGGATCATTCCCGAAGCCAGGTCACCAGCGTCCCAAGTGGTAGCACTACCCCAGCGACGACGGTCCACTTTTATGCTGGACATTTTCATGTGAACACACATTCATTCGCCCCTTTTAACAGTATTTAAACATTGTAAGAAAGGTTTCCAGGTACTGTCAAATACAGAAGAAGTATGTATTGCATTATAGCTAATTGTTGTATTGAAAGCTAATTTACCCATGTAATATATCCATTCTTGAAAAGTAGGAGTATGGTGTGGTTTTCCGATAGCACAAGATAAAGTCATCTACATTTCATTGATTCTGATATTACACCCTTACTTAGTGTCTGCACGGGGAAAGATAAGTAATGAGTTTTTTTATTGATGAGTTACCCGAAAACACTTTGTATTAGCTATACCTGAATACGAGAGTCAGTTTCACATTTGTAGCCCCACCCCCATACTGTGGCACACACCTAGACCTGGCACCAAGGTGACGGGCTGCAGACAGCGAGCAAAGGCTGAACACTGTACCTGGGGCACCACAGATTCCGTTTCACCAGATGTTGAGTGCCTTCAAGCGACAGGTGCAGATGCAGGAGATGTGAGGGGAGTGGTGTGAGTCTTGTGGAAGATAAGGCAAACTTTGATCAGGTCACACCCCTATGCACCCGGGGGGGGGGGGCGGAGGCTGACAGTGCAGTTTTATGTTAATTACTTAAAGAGATCCTGACACAGTTGAGACAGCTTGGAAAAAATATAATATTCAGACATAACTGTAGCTTACGTTTTGTATTTTATTCTGTAATTCTCACCCTCATTTCCTTATTCTAGGGGTATTTTATCAATACAGTATCTCTGCTCTTTGAGTTCTGGCTGCCTGCCTATACCTGACATCATAATTCTGCTTATGACATCAAAATATGTTGCTGTGGAGATAATTATGATGTCATATACATGGGATTGTGATGTCACGTGTAGAGAAGCAGCCAGAGTAGATGTAGTGTAGGGGATCGGAATCTTGTTTTCGTGCAACGATTTTCAGTAATAAAGAAAATGGGGAATTACTGAAAATATATGAAGTACTAAAGAATATGGGATGGAGCCAAATGTAAATCTTACTTTTTTCAAAGTTTTGCTAATGCTGACAGCAGCTCTTTAAAGGGAACATAATGTGTGCGAATTTGCAGCTGCTTGTGATACAGTACTTCCATTTCTAGGAATTAAATTCATACCTGCAAATATCCTTATTTAACTATACCTGAAAAAAAAAGTTGACATGAAAAGAATGGTATGCTGTATTCACTTTTTATGGGCATCATTCTACACAATCCTCATGTTAAAACCAGGAGTTTGGAGCTTTCCTTGTGTCACTGCATAGGAACAGAAATCAGAACCAGAGCTGTTGACCGATCAGCGGGGTGGGACAAACCAGTTTGTGAACTGGTGGTCAGTTTGGCCACTAGCTTTCAAAATCTGGAAGCCAAATCAATATTTGAGTGGCCTTTATTTTTAAAGGGACACAGTCAACCCCCTTAGGCCTCAAAGCATCCCCAGTTTAAAAAAACACATTTGGTGATTGTTCACATTCTGTAGAGACTGTTTATGCAGCTAGTAGTTTGATTCAGATCCCTTTTTTTCTTTCAAAGAGTGAAACACTGAATGCCATCATACTGGTGTTACCACACCAAAACATGTATGTTTATGTTTCTTGACCAACTACCACTGCATCTTTCCTGGACTCAGGAACACTCCCAGTACAATCTAGCCACTCAATACTTAGTCAGGGTAGAGAAGACTAGGGTACCGAGTGGCTGCACTGTTTGAGGGTGTTTCTAATGTTCAGAAAGTATGCAGTAAGAGTAGTTTGATGAATTTGTATCTATGTATGTATCTGTGTTTTTATGTATCTATTTTTAAGCGAAAAAGATGTTCCAGGACTAGAGGGCATGGGATGAAGTTGGAGGGAGGACAATTCAGAGGAAACATGAGAAAGAATTTCTTCACAGAACGGGTGGTGGACAAGTAGAACACCCTGCCAGAGGAAGTGGTGGGGACTGAAACAATCATTGGATTTAAGAATGCATGGGATAGACATAAAGGAATTCTGGAGGTCAGGGGTAAGGGGCAACAGAGTTCTAGGAAAACATGAACTGAACTTACAAACTCAAATGGGCAGACTGGGTGGGCCATAGGCCCTTATCTGCTGACACTGTCTATGTATCTATGTATCTAATTTAAGCAAAACAAGGCGGAGTATAGCTATGCATTACCGTGCATTTCAGTCCTAGTAAGCAAAGACGCAGATAAAACAACCAGCAACATCACTGAGTTCTGGAGGGTAAGCAATCATAAAATGTGGGTTTCTATCTAATAATGTGATGCAGAAAAGGTTGACAGTGTCCCTTTAAGGGCTCACAAATCATGTTGGGGGCAGGTACCCAGCTGACTGATAACTTTCAAGATCTAGTGGGAAGCAAAAATGGGCCAGGAAGAGGATGATGTAATTGGCAACCACCATGTTCAAAAGGGCTACTCCAGTCCCTGACTACAAACCCTGGCAATAAGGTGCTTCAACCCCCTGCCCCCCGCGACCCTGATGCTTTGAAGGAAGAAGGAAGACAGGAAAGGAAAGGTTTGATACAGTTATGTTCTTGCCCCATCACACTTAATGGTACAGTACATATTATGAGTCAGGCCATTGTGTGCCCTTTTAATTCATTTGATTTTTATCTTCACATTTTATATCTCCCCTATTTCTTTGTTTTTCATTTTCATTTTCTTTTGTTTGAGCTTTACATTCATGGTTTTTATTTTCCCTTTGTTTCCTTTCATCTGTAGAGAGCAACGGAAGCTGTGAGAGTGTAGCGCCCCCCAGCTGTGGGAGCCCTGGGCTTTATGTTGTTCTGGTTTGCCTACTCTGTGTCTATCTCTCGGAAACGGAATTTTAAGAGCAGGATGGACATTCGTTTATAACACTCTGTACCTCCCCACCACCACCTACGCCAAACAACATCAGTAGCTTGCTGCAGAAAAGGGTTTATCGGGTGGGTGAGGGGGGAGTGGGAGGGGGACATTTGTTGAAATGAAGGCTCGTGTTACTCCATATAGGATGCTGATCTCATCATTCTGTACATTCAAACAGAGAGCAGTCGGAAACGAACTTATCTCAGTCGCACTTTCTGTGAACGATATGCAAACGTTGGGATTTCTAAAGGCGTCCTTCAAAAAGACACTTCACATTTTTGAAGAGCTTCTGTGACAGCATGGGGAGAACTTTGGAAAAATATAACATGTACATACTATGCAACTTCTATTTCATCTACTTATCTTCCTCTCATACTTTATAACGTATGAAACTTATATGTAAACAGGGGACCTCTCATCAGTTGTTCTTCATAGAAACCTAGAAACCTAGCATTTGTCACCAGAAAAGGACCGTTTATCCCACACAGTCTGCCCAGATGGTCCCTGCCTAGTCTGTCTCAGCAGATCCTAACTGGTCTCCAGTGACCCTCCCTCCTCCCTGCCTATTTACTAATCCTCCTCTGTGTCTTTTTTTTTTTTTATGCCCCTGATTTTCCCCATTTTCTCCCGACCCCTGTCCCCGTCGTGCGCGGGCATCTGGAGGCAAACGCACGCCATGATACCAGGATGCCCCTCCCGCTACTTTGCCACCCCCCACCTACGCTGACCATTGGAACTCCACCTGATGGCAGTGGAGCTACGGGGCGGGGCGATAGCCTCCGAGAAGAGGAGAGCTGCCTTTCGGCTGCTCAGTTCTGCTCCCTCCCTCCCTCCCCCCATTCCCCTATGTCTATCCCATGCATTCTTGAAGCCCCTTACTGTTTCGCTCCAGCACTTCCGCTGGCAGTCTGTTCCAAGCATCTACAACTCGTTTAGTGAAGTAGAACTTTCTCTCATCCCTCTTAAATGCCCTCCCCTCCACAGCTTCATGGTAAGCCCTCTGGTCCTGGTGCTGTTTATTTGAAAGAGACTCCCTCCAGCACCCTGTTTGCCCCTGTGAGATTCTTGTAGGTCTCTATCATGTCTCCTCGTGCCCAGCACTAGTGGTAAGCAGAGGATTATGACATCACTTGTAGACAAGCAACCTGAAAAGATGGAGGTTCTGTGGCAGAGGTTCCGTTTTCATGCAAGTGTCAGGAGGCAGTGTGGTCCAGTGGTTAGAGCACAAGCTTGGGAACCAGGAGCTCACAGGTTCAAACCCTCACTGGAGACAAACACTCACTGTGTTACCTTGAGCAAGTCTTTTAACCTCCCAGTCCATCCAGTTATGAAAATGGGCAGCAGTACAGTAGGACCTCACAGAGAACGAGATGTTACAGCTCAGCTGGGGCTATTCTGAGTACATAACTTGTAAATTAAACAAATAAAATGAGGATAGTAATAAAGAATGCAGGAAGATAAATACATGAAATAATTAACATTTTACCTTGAATTCTGTTTCAGTATTATGTTTTTCAAAGTTTTCTCTGTGACACTGGAAGTACTTTAATGGGTGCCTCACATCTGTGGCTACCCTTTGTAAAAACATCATTTTTATACACATTTCAGCTTGTATTTCATATATATTCTTTATGTAAAATATAACAAAATAATATAAAATTATGTTAATGTTATCTATATTAATGTACAAAAACATATATATTTATTAACGTCTAAAAAATTGCAACAAAAAATGACTTCCCCTTTTTATTTATAACTATGCACATTAGCATGAAAAATGGGATCAGTTCTCTGCTGACGTCACCTGCTCGGATTTCCTGTCTGCACTTGACATTGCAGTCTTCTGGTGTGACATCACATTCTGTTGCCATAGAGTTGATGACGTCACAAAGAGAGGTTTGTGCTGTCTGGTGCTGGCAAGCAGCCATAGCAGATGACGTGCAGGAGGCAAAGAGCCTGTTTTTATGTTAATGTACATAATTACAGTAAAAAGGGAGGCTCTAAGCACAGAAGAAATATGCACTGTAAGTTACATTTTACTTAACATTTTTTTTCCCTTTCATTTTCATTGTTTAAAATGGACGGGGAGATCCCCCATTTATTTTAACTTTCATTGCCCTGGAGTAAATAGGAGGTTGGCACTCTGTTGAAGATAACTTATGATTTAAGCGGACACCTGTGGGAGACCAGGGTTGTCTCTTAAGCTGGGTGTCCTACCCCCACAGAACAGCAGGGGTCTGGGTGTATCGTCACCGTGAGGGTTTCGCTCCCTGCTGAGAGGGAGAGGGTCTGGGTCATCCCCGTGTTTGCGCACTCCCTTTACTCTCTCATCTATGGAGTGACCTTGGCATTATCTGTAAAGGCAGTAGTGCACCCTGCCCTCTTTGCTGAAGGGTATAGTGTACCCTGTACGGATGCCAGTAATTGGGGAAAGTACACAGTAGGAAAATGTGATAAAAAATTCCCAGTTAGCCTACAGAAATGCCATTTTGTTTGTTTCATTTTGGGTCATTATGGTGGGAGGGACTTTGATGTGCAGCATTTTGTGTAGCACATTGTGATATTAGTGCAGGTGTTTAAAGGAGAACTACCCTTAACCTGTAAGTCATTCTTCCCTGGTGACAGTTATGTTTCAATACTTGTTCCAATTCTGCTACTGTTCTGTCTTTGCTGACCTTTCTCAGTGGGCATTTTTTATTTACACTAGTGGTGAGGACCATTTTTGAACTGTTAAGCAGTAAGGCATGACCAGGGGTTATTTTAATAGTGTGTTAATCTCCCCCTAGGAGCATAATGTGGCTCAAGGCGCAGCCGAGTGCCATACTGCCCCTAGTGGTAATTAACTGACTGTTACTCTAACTCCTGGGAGTGCCCTATTGCTATTATGAAAAACTCATTTCAAAAGAAAAGTGTTAGTAGTGTATGTTTCGAATGTTTTTCTCATTGAGGGGGGAGATTTCTAATAAAATAGGTTATCTACCAGCTGTTTACGAATGCTGGTTCAGAATCAGAATGCATCGTTCCAGTCCTTCAGCAGTGCTAGAGGATGGAATGCTGACAGAAATAATTTGTGCCCCATATGCCTTCCTGGTGGCGTAGAGGGCTCAGGCACTGCAGGCAATTACCTCATGCCACACTAGTGACCCAAGTTCAGAAATGAGCTCGGGTTGCCACAGGGAAGGCTGGGAGGGACTGAGTGGCCGCCTGGCAGCTCCCCTCTCCTGGATTTGGGTGGTGTGCTGTCTCAACTCTTGGCTGCCACCAGGTGAAGGCCTGGTGGTAGTGCCAATGCACGAGTGATAGACATGAGTTAGGTGAAGGGGAAGCCGCAGTTCTGGGATGCATGGGCACCTCCACATGCATGCACAGCCCGAGTTTGCCGTGGCTAGGGGAAGAGAGAAAGTCAGAGGAAAAAAACATGGCAAGGCAGGCATCAGTGACTTTCCACACTTCGAGCCCCCATCTGCCTCACCAACCGGAAGTACCTGCCAGACTACTGGATTATGACTTCTGGGGGAGGGAGGACAGCTCCCCACCTTGACCGCATCATGGGGGGGGCAATCCATGGGATACTTGCCTGGTCAGCTGAGCCTGGGGAGGTAGTGGACAGTGGGGGTCAGAGGGGTGGGGCAGAAAGGAGCCCAAGGCTGCCTCGACCTGGGAGCAAAACAAATTCATGCCCCGTGGTGAGCAGGCTATACATGACAGTGGAACAGAGATTAATATAAGGGTCTCGGAATGCTGACAGCCAATCAGATTTCAGCATTTATGAGACCCTTATTTATAATATGATGTAGTTTATGTCTGCTCTTACACTGCTGACACAATGAGTTTGCATCCTGCTACAGTAATGTGGTTGAAAAGACAGTCCGTCGGCACAGTGGTATCGCTACCATGCACAATGCCAGCAGCACGGGTTCAGAAGCGAGCCTGAGACGTCAGCAAGCCAGCTGGGGGGAGGAAGCTTGAGTGTCCCAGCAGATGCTGCCCTCCTCTGGGGAGAGAGGTCCATGTGCTCTGTTGTAGTACTGCCACCTGGATGGCCACAGGTGGCAACAGGTGACCACTGGGCCAGCACCTCCAGACTGGGGACATCGGCATATGTGTGTGTGTGTGTGTGTGTGTGTGTGTGTGTGTGTGCGCCGTCTGTTGCAGTCCTAGCGCATGATGCACCGAGGGATGGTGGGAGGGAGAAACATGGAAAATCCCCCAGCCTGCAGAATAAGGATGCCTCTCCTCATAGACCCTGCACCCATTCACTGGGCTCCTGACCTGCGCCCGAGCTAAACTCCTCCCAGGTTTGGGGAACTCCGAAGGGGCTCCGTCACAGGGGGTAAACTGTGGGGCACTTCAGGGTTGGAAGGTAAGTGCCAGGGACAGTGAGGTGATGGGAATTGGGGGAAAGGAGGCAGACAGGGCAGGCTATGTGTCAGAGGAGTGTAAAGTACATTAAAGAAAAAAAATAAAAAAAAAAGAAATGTGATTGAAAGGGACACTAACAACCACATCATACAGTTCTAAAATGGTACTTATCACCAGCGTGTAAATCAGAACCCCCCTTTGAGGTTACTAAAAGGCACACATAGAAGAAAAAGTAGCATTTAAGCAGTGCTTGAACAAATAAATAACTGAAGTAACTGTAAATATGTAGTAAATATGTAGTGGCAGCCAATTTGCACATCAAAACCCGCAAACAGCTGTGGACAATTGCAGGAACCAGTTTTAGGGGAAGGGGAATGTTGGCTAGAATACTGGGCAAAATCACCTACTGGTGCAAAAAGTGTCTTGGGTTCTTTTCCTTCCGCCTGGACACCCACCAGGAAAGCACCAGAGATAGGTAGAAGGGACCTTAGTTTAACGTCTAATCCAAAGGACGACATACCTCCAACAATACAGAATACTTCTAGTACTGCATTCGGGTGCCAGCATTTAAGGTATGAGCCCTATCCCAGTGTGGGACTAGAGCTCATGGCCTTCAGGCACAAAGATGGATGTGCTGCCTACTAAGCCACGCTGACTCCCTCCACATAGATAAAACAATAACAGGACTCGAACCAGTGCTCAGAAAACGCTTCTACCGATAAATTGCTTTCAGGTTCAGTGCAGTTGTCTATTAAAGGGGAGAGGAGCACTGGAACATTCCCAGTTCATACGTGCTTACCTCATTTTCTTCCATGAACGCCTCTCGTATCCTTGGTCCCATCGTTCCGCCCAACCATGATTTGCCTGACCGCCAGCAGCAAGGTGACCCCCTCATCGGTCAGGCCCCTGTGAAATTTAGTCCAAGTGCTTCCTCTGATTGTCTTGCGTGATCAGGCTAAGCATGGGTCATCCAAATGATGAAACCTAGCATCCCTTTTTATAGCAGCGGTGCAACGAAACTGGGCAAAAAAAAAATCAATCCTGCCTGTTTTTTCACTATAAAAGAGTCCAGGCATCTTCTAGTTTTATCTGGCGGTAACATTTTCCAGTCCCACCAAAATTTGAGTATTTTATAAATGTTTTAATTCATTTTTTTCTCAAGAAAAAAAAAACAGACGACCACCACATTTATCTTAGAAATACCGCCGTACACCTGGTATCCATTAGGACTGAGAAAAAACTCATGGTGCACAACACAGGAGGTACCTGGAAAAGCAGAATTGGCAGGTATGCAAATAGAGTTATTAACCGAAACTGAAACTAGCATTTTGGAATAACATTCTTCACTGCACTGCCACTTTAAAATCATGGAACAAAGCCAGTAAGTCAGTAAGAAAATGGAATAACTTTAATTATAAAATGCCAAGAAAAAAATCTAGAAATTTCATTGGCTGAGAGACATCACAAGACTGCCTTAAATCTCTATAAAGGCAAGGCCAGGTGCCAAATCTCGTTTACCTCTAAAACTACTAAGAGCCATTTTATAAGTGTAATAAGTCACTCCGGGGTGTGCACCATAGGCTTTTAATATACTTCCTTGGGGCGTAAGGACACTTGGCTTTCAGCTTCATGCCTTACTACACCCATGGGGTGTGCATTAAAATCCTTATAATGCACACCCTGTCGTAGCTTATTACTTACATGATTTACAGGCTCTTTAGAGCAACAGTTTGGAGGGGGTGGGTGCACTGGTTCTGTTTGATTCTGAGATGGTGCCAGTTGTAATCCCAATATTTAAGCAATAAGGCACGACAGGGTGTGGGTTATTGGGGAATTTACCTATGCCTTGTGTGGTGTGTCACGAGGCGCAGCTGAGTGACAGCCACACAAGAAGTGGGTAAATCCACCAATAACCCACACCCTGGAGTGCCTTACTACGATTATACAATGGACCCATGTGTAAAATACATTTAAAATGTGTTTAAGTATGTTTTTTATAAATGCCATTTCTCAGCCGTGGGTTATCGCAGGATATACCATAGTCATGTGATGTGTTTTGACCAATGAGGTTACAGGATTTTCATACCCCATTGTATAACATCATTTAAAAGAGCTTTTCAGGGACTGTCAAACTATGAGTAACACTGGTCAGCAGCGCCCTGTTTAAAACAGCAGTATTTGTTAGTTGACAGAAAATTGTAATCATACAGGTTTTTTTAGCAATAATAGGTTTCTGGTATAGATTAATCATCAGTAAATTTTTATTTCTCTCAGATGTTTTTAACCCTTAGGCTGCCAACAGAATTAGAACGTATAGGAATTTTGGACTCATGTATCAGTCCATGGCACAGAAAGGGTTAAAACAGCCTTTTTTTTTTTTTTTTTTCACTAATGTTATAGTTAATGCTTCAGGTCATTACAGATGGCTGCCAGCAGCAATTTTAAAAATCCCTTCCCTGGATGTTACTTTCTGACGTTACAAGCTGGCTTCATACTGCGTATGTATTAGGAGGGTGCTGGTATGCATTTCTGATGGTAACTAGCACAGCGCCACACCAAAATGTTTTACCTTGTTCACAGTGGGCAAGGCCAGATAGCTATTGTTTAAAAAGAAAAAAAATACTTCAAAACCCCATATCTCAATTCAGGACTGAAATACAATGAAAAGAAAAGAAAAATAGATTGATTTTTTTTTTTGCCAGAAATGCGGTTATCTTTTAAGTGTCAGTTAATTACACTGTAGTTACAGTGTAACTACTCTGTCAATTGCAATTTAGTTGCATGCAACAAACTTGTAACTACAGTGTAATTACCCTGATGCATGTAATTAATGATTAGTTACATTGAAATGGACGCTTAAAATGTAACCGACATACAATATTACAAAAAACTGTACAATTATTTTTTTTTCCACTAACAAATACTGATGATTTGGGGAGCAGTGAGAAAGGAAACAAAAACAACTTTATTCAAAGAAAAAATGGGAGACAAGCAGCTACAAAGTAAGAATGATGCAAGGCTTGCTGGCCCGGTGGCGCTGAGGGTTGAGGCGCAGGACGCCACACCTCGCGCCACGCCGGCGACCCGGGTTCGGGAATGGGCATGAGCCGCCAGGGATCGGCTGGGGAGGGGAAGGATCGAGCGTCCAGAGTACTGCTCTCCTTCTCTGGGGAGGGGAGGGGAACTGGTTCCGGCGTCACTCGCCCCCTGGCAGAGGCTGGGGGCACGGCGCCACACAGCATCATGGGTAGAGCTGGGATGGACGCTTGCCATAAAACATTGAGCGTCATTGCACATTCCCAGCTCCAAGGGAAATCTACTCAGAAAAATTCCGCCGGTCCCCCTGTATGAGCCGGGGCTCAGTGCCCAACCTCCAGCCACCTTCAGTTCCACTTCAGCAGCCCCACTTGGGGGAGGGACATCCCCAGGTGAGGGTACAGGTCACTGAGCCCAGGGCAAGCCCGCTCACGGGGCTAGGAGCACCAGCGGGGAAAAAAGCATACTATATAAAAAATTAAAAAGAAAAAGAAAGATGCAAGGCTTCTTACTCCTTTGATGGTGTAACAGTGAAAGCCAAAAACAGAAATGACATTACTCTCTAAATAAATGTGATAAAAAGTTACTGCTGGCATTAGCAGTACTCAGTTTTACAAAATCTCCCCAAAATTTCAATTTCCATTTTTTTATTTCTGACGACATTTATAATAAAACAGGATCCTCCCCCTCAGACTTCTTATTTATTTTTATTTATTTAAAAAGGTTGACCAGGAAAGACAAACTGAGCTGATGCATCCGGGGGGGGGGGGAGAAAACTGAGGTGCTAAAGTACAAACAGTACAATAACAGGGATAGTAGCATCACAAATTACAGTGATTCTGCACACTTAAAATCGAAACAAATTGTTTACAACAAATTATAAGTGATGGTGGTGATCGTCCCTCTGCGTAAATTATGATCATTTTGGTGTAGCTGTTAGCCCCGAAAAGTTGGCAAGTCAATCCCCTCCACTTCCCAACTGATTTCCACACTCCCATGCTCAGGCACGTTGTGATGTGCAGCAAGGGAGGGCATGGGGGCGTGCCCCATTGAAACAAGTGGAAGTATTTTTTTATTACTATTTTATACATTATGATGGCGAGCTGGAGATTTAAGCAATAAGGCATGACAGGGTATGGGTTATTGGGGGTTTACCCACACCTTGTGTGGTGTGTCACGAGGTGCAGCCAAGTGACTTAACCACACAAGAAGTGGGTAAATCCCCAATAACGCACACCCTGGAGGGCCTTATTGCTATTATAAAATGGACCCATGTGTAAAATAAATATAAAATGTGTTTAATTATGTTTTATATAAATACAATTCCTCAGCTGTGGGTAATGCAGGATTTACCCATGGTCATATGACATGTTTTGACCAATGAGGTTACAGGATTTTCATACCCCATTGTATAATATTTTATACATTATGATGGCAAACTGGAGACTAGCAATTGTGAAACAGAAATGATTCTGTGTAAATAAATAGACTATTATGCAATAAAGGGCTGAAGGAGGACAATTTGCGTGTGCAAAAGGCAATACAGAGTTCAGGGTGAGAGTGATGGTTGTAGTTTGAGGAGACTTCTCACCTTCTCATGTTGCTTATTCTTGCAATGAAGTCAAAATCTTCTACTTGTGACACTACAACCTGTTGCCACGGGAATTATTCTGATGTCACAAGTGGAGGATTAGACGTATGGATCAAGTATAAGCAGTAGGAACAGAGGAAGTCTAAAGGGCAGAGTCTGTTTTCATACAAATGTGTTTAGTAACAAAAGATGGAAGGTCCTGGAATTTAAATTTGGGGAGAATCTGTATTTTTTTTTTTTTTGCAAGAGGCGAGAAATCACTGTAATGTATTTTCATTATTCGCGGATTGTTTCCATGCATGGATTGTGCATATAGAAATGCCTGATTGCAATATGCTGAAGTGAAGAAACGGGCGCATGCACGCAGAGTGTTTCCTAATGCTTTATTTTTTTTTTTATTAAGGAGCTTTAGGGGCTGGACTTCCAAAACCTAGAATATCAGTGCCAAGTGAAACACCATCAAGATTTTGTTGCAGCTTTCATTGGGTGCCACATTTCTTAATTTCTGGGTGGCGTTTTTGGATAATAGACATTTTTCATGTTTACAGTTGGTAGTCTTTTTTTTTTTTAATGTCGTCTGACCTGCACGTTGTAGATACAGTGTTTTCCTTCAAATGTGGCACCAAGCTATGGCCAGTGAAGTCCTCCCCAACCACCAAGTAAAAGGCACACCCACCTTCCATACAGGGGTGGATGGGTCAGCGTCCCGACTCTGGGGATTCCATTTAGGTTGGCTGAGGCCCTGTGCAGTCCCCGAGGGGCATGCAGTGAGGTCTCATGGCAACCACCACTGTTTACCTTCCTCCTGGTGGCTCAGCAGGGGGTCACATAGGGTGGTACTGCACCTCTGGGGAACTTCACTTGTCAAGATGTCTGCCCTCTTCACAACCCCCTCCTCACTGAATTTTTCTTCTCCCTCCTGGTGTGCTGCCACCTGGGGGGGCCCCATTGCGGGAGATAGTCTACGTGGCAGGCAGGACTGGAACCTGCAGCAGAGGAGGTAGAGGAGATATTTAGTCATGGGGCACTGTGAGGAGGTAGAGTGGCTATGGGTAGGAGAAAAAATCCTAAATGATAGAATGATTAAAAAAAGTGATTTAAGAAATGCTGCAGTTTTTATCCGCTGCTGTCTGAAAGCATGCAACTATTTGGACACCTTAGGAATTCCAGCTCCAGACTCCTTTTTGAAGTTCAGTTTCTTTGTCAATTATTTTCCCCCACCAGTTGCTGCTTTGTCAGAGACTCTGTCTCACTTAATAAAGATGGCACTGACCTTTAACCCTGCAATATCTGATCCGCTCGGGCCCCCTCCTTATAGAAAGCCATTAGGGGTGTGCCGTGCACCACGTGGGGCGGACATCAAAGGGCCAAAGTTCAGTGGCATTTTTATTTTGTGCCAAACAAGGTCATTTACCATCTGATTGCAAACATATTATACAATATAGCAATTGAACTAGCATGAGTCAGTAGGGCAGACGGCCTCTTCTATTGTATCGCTGCCTGAACTGAATTGGGTGAAACATAAACACAAGATAATTCTGGTTCATTTCCATTATGCTGCCCACCTTTTCATCAGCTCTGCCACATGGTGCAACAAGAGAGTTGCCATTCTGTTTCTCCCTCCGTGACCCAAGCTCATTGTATTCTCCATGCCCAAAGATCATAACTGCTGCAGTGCTGTGCCAACACAGTCCATAGCTTTGAGCACTGAAAACTATCACTCCGCAATTCCACTCCACTAAGAGCAGTGGAATGAGACGGTACCTGGCCTGAGTCTGACTGATTGGACCAATGACAGAATGAAAATCGCATTTCATTCTAATGCCTCGTGTGATCGGTTGGTTGGCAAAAAGAAGAGGCAGTGCCACCCTACCAGGAGCAGGTTTTTTTGCCACCCGCATACCAGTGAGGGAGGGCAGGTCAGTTATCCATTCTATGGATGACATCACTGTAATTGGCCATGTAGGAAGAGGCAGGTAAGCGACAGGGATGCAACATGTATCAAGCCTCCTCCATCCCCTCTCCTCCCCCAACCCCAACATGGCTTCTTTGGGTTTTGTTTGAGAGTTATATTTTTGCCTCTCCCACAAAACAATTCGATGCCAGCATAAACATCCGCATCCATGGCATTGCATTTCATGAATGCGCAGTAGAGCAACATTTCAAGGAACGGAGTTTGAATCTTACAAGTTTGATATCAAAAAAAAAAAATTATGAAAAGCTTGAACTGATGGACCCAAATGCACCCCTCCACCTTCTTGCAAGCTTTTATGCTTATGAGTTTGGCACAAGACGACAGAATAGCTACATGCTCTCTACTGTTTCCATTCTTCTGTGTTAGTCCTCACAGACTGAGATATTGGGGGGGGGGGCGGTGCTTGTCTCCTATATCTTAGCAGCAGTGTAGAGCCGAGGCAGCCATAATATTATATGTCAGACCTCAGCAGCCTCACCCCGTATGATCCATGTTTCCCTTGGTGCAGGGATCAATTGCTCACATGAGCTAATGTGCTGAAGGACACCAGTTCAAACTCCTTAATAAATATAGTTTTTAAACTCAAAAAAATGAAAACAATGCAGCACCCTGCCTCCACCATCAGCAGTAGCAATTCTCAGTGAAAAATGAGCCTGTCGCAGAGCTGCTCAATGTCTCATGGGTGTAGCAGCCTGTGCAAGTAGCAGTGCCGGAGCCGCTGATGGATTCCAACCAATGACGTAACTGATTAGAGTAACCAATGATGTAACTGATTAGAGTAACCAATGACGTAACCAATGACGTAACTGATTAGAGTACTTATAATGGTGCAGTGGGGGGACATACAATAAGGGATAACACTTGATGGGGTGTGTGGCTATAAGGAAACAATGTACATCTTGGGTGGTCTTTAGGCATGAGCCGTAGCCAAGCGATGAAACCTTCTGAGAAATGCATTACTCCTTTTGCCGCACCCCCCCCCCGGAGTGTGTTATCCCACTTATAAAATAAGCTTTTATTTGTTTTAAAAAAATTGCAGTTCAGAAGAGGTGTGCAGTTCTCAGAAAATAATCAACTCATGTGACATGTTTCGACCAATGAGGTTGGTAGGATTTTCATGGCCCATTTTATAAGTACAGGAAAAGAACAGGGAGAGAGTAGATAAGAACTAGGAATGCTTCAATTCTTCCCATCCCCTTTAAAGAGCACGTGACGTGATCATTTTTCCTGGGCAGGCAGCTCATGCCAAGGAGCTGCTTGCCTCGGATGCTAACTTAGGCATATATTTACCTTTCTTTTGTATCTGCAGGATTACTTAGTTACTTAAAGCAGCAGTGCAACACAACTGGACAGAAATTTTGACCTACCTTTTTCTCCACAGTGTAAAACATTGCAGATATCTTCCAGTTTTATTGGGTGATAACATTTTCTAATTCCCCCAAAATGTAAGCACTTTATAGCTGTTTTAAATTAGTTTTTTTCTCAAAAAACAAAAAAAGATATCCACCCCATTTGGCTTAGAAGTAGCAATGTAGGCCTAGCAAAGGTTAAGATCGAAAAAAAATAAATACAAAACTCGTGGTACGCAGCATAGGAGGTACCTAGAAAAGTAGATTTCACAGGTGCGCTTATATTTTTATTACTGGTAGCTGAAACCGGCTTTTTAGAAAAACATATTTTGTTGCACTGCTGCTTTAAATTACTGTTTTTTTATTTTTATTTCTAGTTTTGCTTCATCCCATGCCGCCTTAAAGTCGGACTCCTTCAGGTCCCGCAGGAGGCATCCACCTGCTGTTGGACTCACTGCTTGCTGCTACCTCCCTGTCCATCCATCCACAGTTCCAACATATCCCTGCTAGTAGACCCCTCTCCGCTCTCCATAGAGGAAGCAATTCCAGAAACAGGAGGGAAGGCTGGGTGGCATGGGGGGGGCAAAACAGTACCATCATCTGGTGCATTTAAGTGGGTGATTTTCTACTTGCTTCCTTATCCCCTTAATGGCACACACATCATGATTTTCTGGGGGGGATACACTGTGGTGGGTGGTCACCCATGCCACTGAGTGCACCACCACTGGACCACCACCGTAAGCTGCCCTAGGAGTGGTGCATGCCCTATCCCCCTGCCAGGGCTGGAGAGTGACCATAGAGATGCTTCTCACCCTCCCTCCCTGCCGGTCTCTGTTCCCATCATGCCAGGCATGCGACATGAAGCAGGGTCACCAGTGAGTCAAGCTGACGCTTCACCGCTCAGCACCACAGAGCTGACTCTAACGTACTGTTTTTGAGATTACACTTTCTTAGTCACTCAGAGCGTTGACGACCGCTGCAGCCCTACCCCCCTAAATCAGTGTTTTGATAATGCCAAGAAGGGAACAAGGCCCCAGTGCTGTGAACGGAGTAATACCGTGATCGGGGAGAGCAGCTACTGTAACATATAGTCTTTACAGGTCACTCTACATGTTTGGGCACGTGCTACCCCCACCTCGATCGCGGTGTGACTGCGTTCATAGCACCAAAACCCTGTTCACTGTTTTGCATTATCAAAGCACACTGATTTGGGAAACGGGGCTACAGTGATCATCAGTGTCTCGTAGTAAATAAGGAATTATGTTTATACAAACGCACATTACATAACTTCAAGGGGAACAGTAAGCACTAAGAGCCCCACACCCGAGCGCAGCTCTGGTCCCAATTTGCACTTTGAGTGTGAAAACATTTTTTTTTTATTCACTGTTTACTGCAGGATACTAGATTGTATCAGGCTGCTGCAGGGAATTCTGGGATTTGTAGTTACAGAAAATGCTGGCCTTGAAGTCAGCAGTATCAGCCTGATACAATCTACTGTACTGCAGTAAACAGTAAGTAAAAAAAAAAAATGTTCGCACATAAAGCCCAACTTGGAACCAGCCCCACATTAGGGTGTGGGGCTCTTAAATGTTGACTGTTTCCCTTTCATAAATCCTTCTATTAAAAAAAAAAAAAATTGAACTATACTAATTTAGCTCCACAGGCAGGACACTTCTTGGCAAGAGTTGCCTCCCCCCGAGGGTGCCAACAGCTCTTTAAACTGCCAAGGCAGCTGCCAGGCCCATATGGCGAGATAATAATCGTATGTGAAAGGAAGTGAAAGCAGCAAAGTGTGAGAGAATTCCTGACAGTGATGTTTTTGCATTGTTCAGTTCATTTCTTACCGGACTTATAAACAAAGTGATTGACTCATAAACCAATTAAACTAGTATTGTCTTTTCATCACTTTCCAGTGAAAGCGGAAGTTAAAAACACTGCCCTGTCCTGTTTTTATTGTGGGTTTTCTCTTTTGCACAGTGGAGGCTAAGTTTTACCGATGCCTAGCCCAATGGTGCTACATTACCACGTGGGAGACCAGGGTTTGATACTTGATTCGGACTCCCGACCCCAGGCTAGTGGGGGCCAAGATGTGACCTGGGGGCAGCACGTCAGGTACTGCATGCTACATCTCAGACCTGCCAAAATGCTCCGACACTTTTTCTCACTGGGTAACAAAGTTAGACATGTTTCCCAGTGGGAGTGGATGGTCGCTGTTTCCTCTCCAGCCAACTCCCGCCGCAGGCATCCTACGGACCGGTTGAGGGATCAGGCCTGCAAAGGCATACAGGCTTAAGTAAGCATGCCAGGGCAGCAGGATGATTGACACCATCTGAAAGTACAGGAGTCTGGTGAATGCGACAGCCAAGAGGGAAAATACAATGATAAAAATTTTTACTGAAATTAGTCAACTTTCCACCCCACGCACCCCCCCCCCACCAACACACACGGGTTTCCATGGAGCACGTCTAGCTAGGAAGGGATAGATAGCTAGATAGATATTCAGCAGGTCTAGGTGACAGCTCAGATGCCATACAGTTATACATATATATATATATATATTATAAATTTGTTTCAAATAAAGTTGTATGGCACCTGAGCTGTCACCTACATCTGCTGTGTCGGGTCTTCAGCCTCTCAGTCCAGTTATTCCCCCCTCCCCCCCATTGAGGCCGGTGGGCATCAGCACGGAGCAGAGCCCAAAGGTGCCGGCAACCTTCATCCAAATGGCCCGGTGCACATTTCGTTTCCATTTTGTCCACCCATGCCCCATCCACTTCCCGTTTCATGCCAGGCAGTGCCCTTACAGGCCGTGTAATCACTCAGTAACCTATTGCAGAGGAGGCAATTTCTCCACCCACTACAGGGGGCACTGCGGCTGCAGGACTGCCTATCTACGGGATGCTGCCATCCCTCCACGGCTGGGAGCGCTGCCATGTGGCAGTACCACCCGAACCCCCCTCAGCAACATGAAGCAGCTCTTGAGTCTGTTCCTGAACCCATACTGACCACTGTGTCATCAGGTGGCTGTGGGCAAATATATCTTTTACTATGGGTAGCCCATCAAACTGGTGTCTCTCCTACATCCTGCTCTGTTGACAATAAACACACCACAGCCAGCTGACTGCAGTTTACTCATACATTTATTGGGAGACCAGAGTGTTTCAGGCCTGTAAGAGCGTCTCTTCATGTGTTCTTAGGGTGAGAGAACCACAAAACAAAGGTGACAGACTCTAGTCGCCTTATAAATGTATTATAAATCTACACTTACTAGTGAACATTTTTTCCCTTACGGAAACCTGGTTGTAATTTGCCGTTATAACGGCAAACACACGCTGGGTTTCTCACACTCCACGCATGTACCAGCCTCCGGTCTTCCTTTCTTCATCGGCAGCCACCATGATTTACCGACGGACACTTCATGGCAACTCGCACTCGGCGGTAAGTTAAATTAAAAAAAAAAGGAAACAGGCTGTATTTACTAAAGAACTGGCTGCAAAAATGAAACAAAAGGGGGAGGAAAGTTTCCAGTTGCTTCCGATCATGGATCACACTTCCTCCCAACCAGACGGAAGCTAAAGAGAGCTGTATCTATGTTTTATATAATTGCTCTGGTGAAAAAATGCTCCCCAGCAGTTATATAAAATAATGGTTGGGTGGGGGTGTAAAACTCGAATTTTACACACACCCTTGGTGTGGAATGCCTTTATAAACCCTTCAAGCTTTGCTCTCTGAGTTTATGTGGCATCCCACACCTTGGAGGGGGTGTACAATTCTCATTATAACCCCCTATCCAGCCATTTATATATATGATAAAAAAAAACCACAGGTAAAAGCATTTCCTGAAGTGTATAAAAGAAACATACACCCAGGTTTCAAGAGTAGACCAGTTCACTTCTTCAGTGGCTGCACTTGTAGCACTCTTATGGTTATAAGAGGTCCTCACGTAGCGGGAAGTCCTCAGGGCTGATTGGTTGAATTAGTGATTATTTACAATTGCTTTCCCATGGTTTGACCACCGTTTATCCTTATAAGACCTTGGTTTATCCAAGCTCTACCATGGTTTGTCCACGACTGACTATGGTTTATCCTTGCTTGCCCTTGGTTTATCCAAGCTCTACCATGGTTTTTCTACGACTGACTATGGTTTATCCTTGCCTGGCCTTGGTTTATCCAAGCTCTACCATGGATTGTCCATGACTGACTATGGTGTATCCTTGTCTGGCCTTGGTTTATCCAAGCTCTACCATGGTTTGTCCACGACTGACTATGGTTTATTCTTGCCTGGCCTTGGTATATCCAAGCTCTACCATGGTTTGTCCATGACTGACTATGGTTTCTCCTTGCCTGGCCTTGGTATATCCAAGCTCTACCATGGTTTGTCCATGACTGACTATGGTTTGTCCTTGCCTGGCCTTGGTTTATCCAAGCTCTACCATGGTTTATCCACGACTGACTATGGTTTATCCTTGCCTGGCCTTGGTTTATGCAAGCTCTACCATGGTTTGTCCATGACTGACTATGGTTTATCCTTGCTTGGCCTTGGTTTATCCAAACTCTACCATGGTTTATCCTTGCCTGGCCTTGGTATATCCAAGCTCTACCATGGTTTGTCCATGACTGACTATGGTTTATCCTTGCCTGGCCTTGGTATATCCAAGCTCTACCATGGTTTGTCCATGACTGACTATGGTTTATCCTTGCATGGCCTTGATTTATCCAAGCTCTGCCATGGTATGTCCACAACGGACTATGTTTTATCCTTGCTTGGCCTAGGTTTGTCCAAGCTCTGCTATGGTTTCTCCACAACTGACCAGGGTTGGCAGCACAGTGCCAACGAGGCCAAGAGTCTTATGTTTCATGCTGGTTACACAAGCCTGTGACAAAGTATTGTGCTACCAGCAGGGAACATAAACCTCTATGCTCTGTCTGTGTCATGCTTCCAATTTTTCTAGCACTGTTCTTTAGCACTGTTTATAAAAAAAAAATCTATCACTGTTGTTTAGCACTTTAAATCTCTAAACACACAGTCAGGTGCCAAATCTCATTTTCCTCCCAAAAAAAACTACTCAGAGTCATTTTGTAAGTGTAATAATCCCCTCCAGGATGTACATCGTAGGACGTTAATGCACTTCCCAGGGACATAGGGACACTCAGCCTTTGGCCTCATGCCTTACTACACCCCTGGGTCTTGCATCAAAATCCTGTAATGCACACCCTGTCATGGCTTATTATTTACATATTTTTTGCTGTATCAATAAAGGTTATAATACTTTTTATACCTTTTAAATTCAGTGTTTTTGTGCATATATTCTGTTGGTCAGAAGGAGGCGGGTGGGTCTGCTTTCTCATTTCTGTGGTTGTCTTGTGGAGTGCAGTGCCCTTACTTTGACGGCATCCCTTTTCTGTCTATACCACTGTATGCATCTTTCTCATTGGCTGAAGATGTGCACAGGTATGCAAATAGCGACATACTGCACCATCGGTTCCTCACATTGGAACACTACTGGGTAAACTGGGGGAAGGCGGGTGATCCCATGGCTCTCTTGGTAAAGTTATTGCCTGGTGATCAGAAGGTCCTGAGTTTAAAACCCATCAGGTGCTGTATCGCCCATACATTACTGCATGGCTGCATATGCATGCAAAAGGAAGGGGGGGCCAGAAGTCCTGAGCATCATGGGATCGATGCCCAGAAAGATTTCCAAATTCCAATAACAGAGAAAGACAGACAGTCTCATGACAAACAAGTAACTGGCATTCCATTTTAGCACTAATAGAGGGTGCATTCTGGCTGCTGCACCTTCTTTATCTGCTTTGTCTCTTCCTGTTTAAAACCTTTTACTTGTGTTTGTGACATGTGACTTTTTTAATTTTTGTTTTTCAATTAGTTTGTGTTTGGCATTGCTGTTATTATCTATATTTGTGTTATTTGTGATTAAACTTTGTAAATCTGAATGAATTTATTTTTCAAAAAAAGTGACAGTTTTTAATGTTTGTACAATTTATTTTTGGAAGCGTGAATAAAACTATTTTGAGCTGTAAAAATGCAATCTTTGCAGTCTGTTTTGGGGTGTGAATGGGGGAGGAGTGAACTCAGTTTTACCTCCATCTGTGGCCACTGGTCGCTTGTCTAACCTGTATCCTGGAACCCCAGGATGCCACACCACACACTGTGTAACGCAATGGCACTCTCCCCAGGGGTAGGCCCTTACCAATCAGTGCATAGGGGGACACTTCGCAGTATCCAGTTTGAGAGGCAGGGATGGAGGTGCCTGAGGCCATCCCCAATGTTGAGGGGAGAAATCCTTGCTGGACATGGGGATGGGGCAGACAGCCACCTGTCTAGCCTGTGGTCAATACATTTCCTGTTTCCTTCCCTGTGAATCCCACTCACTGGAGATTCAGAGACGTGCTGGTGCAGACACATCAGATGCACCAGCATATGCGTCTTCCTCTCTCACAGTCTTTTCCGGCAACACTCCTACTACGGTTTACCTAGGTTGTGATACCAAACCAGGAGATGCAACACTCCCTCACCACAGGAGAGCATCCTCTGGGGGTGCTGTATCCTCTTTCCGATGGCTTGCTGCTGCAGCTCTTTTTTAATTTTTTTTGTCGACTCTCTTTATCATCAGGTCGACAGGCAGGGATATACCCCCTGTCAGCACATGGATCATCCTACCGGCATCCCTCCTCCAAGCCACCTGGTCTGGGTGGCCCGTAGCTTGCGCCTTATGGTGGGGCTCCCCGGGAGGGAGAGACCGAGATCCACCAGAGGCCCCAGCAAAGGCTTACACCTGGGGCATCATTCGGGAGGTGGTCCAGGGGTGTACGGTGCTCCATGACCCAGGGTTTTCAGGCTTGGTTTCCCCCAGGAGGTGCAGACGTGCAGTGATGTCAGTGCAGGACGGGCATGCCCCCTCACCTGTCCCACAGATGTCCACCATTACCTTGTGTGTGCCATGTGGTCCTGAATGCTGGAATACCCAGTCTCCACTGGGTGTCACTAGTATTCCAGGGAACCACAACACCCCCCCCCCAGGAGGTAGAGAGCTGTCCTTGGGCCTTCATTCAGCCTTTCCCTGCCAACCCTCTGACACACTGTGTTCACTTCTGAGCACAGGTCATCAGCACCACTGGTGGTAATGCTATTGCTGCGCTGACAGGCCAGCACTGCGGCTGAACTGTTAGCATCTTTTTGTGTTCTTGTCTGTTTCTGCACTCCATATCTGGAGCAGCCAGGCTCAGCTGTCTACTGGCCTTAACCATGCACTTCTGTAAGGCTCACTTCTGACCATGCACTGGTAAACCATGGTCGAGTGTGGACAGATCATGGCAAAGTATAGATAAACCTTGGTCAAGTGTGGTCAGCTAATGGTCAAGCAGAGATAAACCACAATGCAAAATAAACAGGCTGCACTGGCATGAAATACAACACAATGTTAAATGAACCAAAGGAGATCCATAGTCAATATTTAGGAAAACTGACAAGTAGAAGAAAAATAGAAAACTGATATTTTGAGACTAGTTCTTCATCTGAGTGAAAAATCACCCATGAATAAACCATAGCCAAGTGTGAACAGATCATGATCTAGCTTTGACAAACCATAGTACAGATGGATAAACCATGGATAAGTATGGCCAGATGATGGTCAGGTAGAGATAAACCTTATGGTTCTGCGGATAAACCATAGTCAAACATGACCCGTTTATAGTCAAGTATAGATAGGCCATGGTAAAACGTGGCCTGATTATAGTCAAGTATGGGTAAGTCATGGTCAAACGTGGTCAGATTATGGTCAAGTATGGGTAAACCATGGTCAGATGTGGATAACCCATGGTTAGGTGTGGCCAGATTATGGTCACGTATGGATAAACCATGGACTGGTGTGGCCTGGTCATGGTCAAGTAAGGACAATCCATGGTTCAGTTTGACCAGATTTTTGGATTAAGTATGATCAGCTATGGCCAGATCATGGTCAGGTATCAATAAACCATGGAGAGGTATGAGCATATTATGGTCTGGCCAGATTGTAGTCAACACATATAAGCCATAGTCAAACGTGGCCAGTTCATGGCTCCTGGCCACGGCATGGAAAAACCATAGCTGATAATTTTTTATCCCAGATGTTCCCCTCTTAATATCTGTGTCTTGCTGAGCACATACACCGTGCAAGTTTTGGAGGGGTTTCCAAATGTGTAAATGCATTTTTATTTCAAAACTTTCTTTGAAAACTGAACCTTGAAATTAATTTCTGTCTTAGGTGAGGAATCAGTTACCAACTGTAGTTAAAAAGGACCTCAAATTTGCTAATCTGGGGTGGAGGCAGGGGATATTATCCACACACCTGTGAGTGCTGACAGCTTTTTTACTTTGATAGTTTCAAGCCACTGTGTAAGAGTGTAATAAATGTTGTTAATAAAATGAGTTCAGAAAATCCTATATTCTGATTCTTCAAAACAGGTTACCTGACCGTGGATTAATTCTCATGTAATCCACAGTTAGGTTGCTGGACTACAAAATCCTGATTGACAGCAATGTAAAGAGACCTAGTCAGATCACTCCACCAGAGAGGAATGGAAACAACTACAACTATGGCATCGTCATTAGGAAAAAATCCACCTAGTGGAGAGTGGAGAACTACATGGCATCCTCAGTAGGACAAACCCATTAGGTGGAAGAACTATTTTATTACAAATGCATGTAGAAAGTATTTTATTTAACATTTATTTGGGGAAACCTCTAAAGTAAAGCTGCCCATTTTATAAGCAAATAAATTAACCCACTCCAGGGCATGGGTTTACTTGAGAATTAATCCATGCCTGGGT
Source organism: Neoceratodus forsteri (assembly GCA_016271365.2). Taxonomy (NCBI): domain Eukaryota; kingdom Metazoa; phylum Chordata; order Ceratodontiformes; family Ceratodontidae; genus Neoceratodus; species Neoceratodus forsteri. The sequence continues at coordinate 182,266,633 of JADMNL010000029.1, forward strand.
GGCTGAAGGCACGAGACCGCCCCAGGCGTGGATTAAGTCACAAGTAAACCCATTTCCTGTTATGGGTTAATCCTTTCTTGAACTTTTTACCAAGCCTCTATAAAAGACAAATATTGGGTTGCTAGGTAAAAAGCTACTGACATCTGTAAGAAAACATTAGAAAAGGCAATATTCAGTCACAGTTTAGAACCATAGAAAATTGTCTGCCCGAGAAGACTTGTAGACAGGTCTGTCATTTTCCTATCTTAATGTTATCTACTGCACATACCAACTGGTCTCTGTTAGGTTGTATGCCCACTGGTAGATAAGCCTCGCCACCCCCGGCCTCCATCCCTTTTCTTAACTTACTTGTCATCATCCCCTTATAGCTGCCCCACGCTCTCTTGAAACATGTCACTGTCTTGGCATTTACCACCTCCCTTGGGAAACTATTCCATCTGTCCACCATCTTTTTCATGAAGAAAAACTCATGTCCTTTCTGTAGCTACCCTTCAGCAGTTTATGCTCAAGTCCCCTAGTTGCCGATCCCTCTCTAGGCTTTAGTAACAGGATGTGACATTCTACCTTGTTTAATCCCCCTCAGATATTTGAAGATTTCTAGCATGTCCACTCTCTCGCTCTTGGAATCCATCAAGTTTATGTTCAGACTTGCCAGACAGCTCTCATATGATTTGCCCTGCTGACCTTGTATCATTATGGTAGCCCACCTTGGACAGAGTCTATAAGGTCCTTATCCCTTTTCCGATGTGAGCTCCAGAACCAGACACAGTACTCCAGGTATGGCCTGTCTAGTGACCCAAAGAGGTACAACTGCATCTCTTTTTCTTCCACTAGAGAGCCCCCTCCCTATACATTCCAGCATCTTGTTTGCTTCTCCAGCTGCCTTGGTGGACTAGATTATTAATGTGAGGCTGTCACTGTCTTCAGGTTTCCCTGGCCAATGTGCATAACCTGCACTTCTTGGCATTGAACTTCAGTTTCCATGCCTCGGACCAGCCTTCCAACTGTTCCCAACCCCCTCCACAAAGCCTACTGCACCACAGAGTTCAGTATCATCTGAAAATAGGCAGATTTTCTCTTGATTCCTTCTACTGTGTCACAAATAAACACATTAAAGAATACTGGCTGAAATCCCAACCCAGTAAAGACCCCTGGCCGGGTTCCCATTGAAGTAAAGCTTGAGTGATCTATAGAATACTGGATGGGCAATGGTGCACGTTATGTAGTAGCAAAGACCTTTTGTTTTTATATAAGATATAACTGTTTGAGCTAGAAGCCCTGTTTACAAAGTTGTCCTGTTACATTGGCACTGTTGTGTAAATCTTATAAGAGGTACAAAGTTAGAATTAACATAAGTCTTTATCAATATCCAGACAGTACATTAAAGGCTGTGTTTCCATCAAGGGGAACCTTGTGACACCACATAGCATGAGAGCAAACCTCAACTAATCAGTAAAATAGTAGATGGGCAGTGGTGCACAACCAGGCTGCATTTCTATCCAGGGGAATCTTGTGACGTCATACATCGTGAGAACAAACCTCAAATAAGAGACGGCCAATGATGTACAACAAGGCTGTGTTCCCATCCGGGGATCCCTGTAACATCATAAACTACAAGAGCAAAGCTTGACTAATCAGATGAATAGTAGAGGGGCAACAGTGCACAACAAGGCTGCGTTCTGATCAAGAGAAATTTGTAACACATAAACCTTGACAGGGAAGCTCGAGTAATCAGTAAAATAATAGGTGTACAGGAAGCCTGTATTGCCCTTGAGGGGTTCTTTGAGACATCATAAACCACAAGAGCAAAGCTTGAATAATTAGTTGAATAATTGATGGCCAGTGTTGGACAACAAGGCTGTGTTCCCATTGAGGGGAGCCATGTAATATCATAAACCCCAACAGTGAAGTTTGAGTGATTTATATAATACTAGATGGACAGCTACACACAATAAAGCAGTGTTTCCCATCAAGGGGATCCTTGTGACATCATAAACAATGCGAGCAAAGCATGTGTTATCTATAGAATAACAGATGGGTAATGCAGCACAACATACCTGTGTTCCCTTCGAGGAAAACCTTGTGACATCATAAACCTCAGGAGCAAAACCTCAGTAATCAATAGAATAACAGATGGCCAGTGATGTACAGCAAGGCTGTTTGCCCACTAAAGGGATCCCTGTGACATCATAAACCATGAGAGAAAAGCTTGAGTAATCAGTGGAATAATAGATGGTAAGCTATGCACAGAAAGGCTGTGTTCCCATCGAGGGGATCCTTATTAAATCATAAACCAGGGAAGTGAAACTCAAGTAATCAGTAGAGTAACAGAGGGGGCAACGATGTACAAGGCTGTGATCCCATCGATGAGATCCTTATTACATCATAAACCAGGGAAGTGAAATTTGAGTCAGTCAATAGGATAATAGAGGGGCAGGGATGTACAGCAAGCCCGTGGTCCAATTAAGGGTATCCCTGTGACATCTTAAACCATGAGGGCAAAGCTTGAGTAATCCACAGAATAATAAATGGCCAAGTATGTAGAACAAGCCCATGTTCCCATCGAGGTCACCCTGTGGTATAGGTACTCCTAAGGAGTATAGCATCACAGACTTTGCTGAGATGGGAACCTAGACTTGTTGAGCACTGATTGTTGAGTAAATCGTATTTACAACCTTTGAGTCAAAGACTTATTTACAAAGGCTCCTGGTCATACCACAAAACATCAGCATAGTACAAAGCATCAAATTGGCATGTAGCATACAATAATACAAGGTGGTAAAGTAATACAAGGTATATTTTGTATAGTGTAGGGTTTGTCGTTTGCCCTAAAAGCATAGTGCCACATCTGTCACTCTCACGCACTAAAAGTGAATTTCTTTTGAAGTGCTGCATGACTACGGAGCCCCAGATTTCTGGGGGATGTTGCACCATCAGTCTGACATCCTAGTGATGGTGTAACAGCATCCCTGATGTCAGAACAGTGGTGCAACACAACTGTGATGTCACCGTTTCCCCATGGTGAAGGTGACCAGCCATACGCTGTAACAAAATCACATGTACCCCATGAAGCTTTGCATTATGGGGCACATGTGATTTTGTACGTCTTGGAAACCTGACTTTGTTGCCAGTGCCCTTTATAGGTAACCCTTGCCTCAGTGCTTTTGTGTTGAGGTTCTTTATCTTTTTATACACTATAACCATCTAGAAGGTGATGAAAGCAGGACATCATAATTTATACTATTTATATATCTGCACGATGTTTCATTCCCCAAGATAAAACTCTTTGAAATTAGATATCTTGTTTACAAGGGGGGGTCCTGTGGAATGACAGCAGTACGCATATATTAGACTGACAATACAATATAAAAATTTTCCTCTACGTAATATAAACCACAGTGCAACTACAGAAACAATGCAAATTGGTCAGTATGAGTATTTGGGACTCTACAAGTGACTGTGAGCTTTCGATCTCACTTCCCCGCCCCCATAAGTAGAACAGAGGACATATGTAGAATACAGTAATTAACTCACAAATGTTAAAGAAGCAGTGCAAAGAAAAATGTTTATAAAGAAAAATATTTTTTTCCCTAAAAAAAGCCAGTTTCAGCTTCAGTTAATAAAAACATTAGCATACGTGTCAAATATACTTTTCTAGGTACCTGCTATGCTGCGCGTCATGATTTAGGAACTTAGGAACATAGCATGTTTCAGACAAGAGGAGTCAAGGCCTGTCTCACTTGTCTGCTATTACAACTAATAGGGATAACAGTGGGCTCCCTTTTCTATTAGATATTTGTCTAACTTTCTCTTAAATACATTAACGTTGTCACGATTTACAACTCTCTCAGGGGGACTGTTCCAAATAGTATCTTCACGTTATGAAAACCATTTTCTTCTCCATTCTGTTCCAACGTGACTCCCAATTAATGCAAGTACAGTTTATTTTATTCTATTCTCGTTCCCAACCCCTACCAGGTCTACAGTGCTATTTCTCAGCAAATATGGCAGCCATATTTTTGTTGTGAGAAAAAAAAGTAAATTAAGACAGCTATAAAATGCTCAGATTTGGGAGGAAGTAGAAGATTTTACCACCAAATAAAACTGGAAGATGACTCAAATCATTTATTGCAAAAAAAAGAGCAGGGTTAAATTTCCCCGGTTTCATTGCACTGCTGCTTTAGGACTGTCTGGTTGCATAGATAAGGCCTGCCAGGTAGCATAGGTAAGGCCTGCCAGGTAGCATAGGTAAGGCCTGTCAGGTAGCATAGGTAAGGCCTGCCAGGTAGCATAGGTAAGGCCTGCCAGGTAGCATAGAGGTATGGCTTCTGCTCGCTGCTCTGGAGAGCTGGGGTCAGTAATGGACTCAGATTGCGGGGGGGGGCAAGGCAGGGAAAGAAAGATTAAGCATACAACAGGACAGCTCTCCTTCTTAGGGGTGGGGGGGAATTCATCCTCCATTGCTTGCCTCCCCCAGTGAAGGCTTCATGATAGCACAGCGAAAGTTGCTACAGGGGACACAGGTAAGCCGTTGAACGACAGCCCTTGCATGCGCACTATCGCATAACTGCATATCACATCATTGCATGTCAGCTAGCCCAGGGAGAAGAATGGAGGGAAAAACCCCGGAAGGCAACATGAAGATTCACACACACACACACACACACACACACACACACACACACACCCTCGCAGGCCCTACACTCTTGACCAGGCAACTCCTCCTTCCAGACCAGATCTTTACCCAGTCGAGGGGACACCATGGGGAGTATGACATGAGGAAACAAAGGAGGCTGTGGTAAGAACCTGGAGATGGCGGATGACATGGCTGGGGGGGGGGAGATGGGGGCCAACTGGCAGCAAGTAAAGTTAAACCAGGCATTGAAGAAGAACTGGCTGGTTGTGATACTGAGTGGCTACTGCAGCATCATGGAACCTTGAGAGAAACACTCAGTCGGACAGGAATTGCAAAAGGATAAGGATTTATCACTTGTTGTTGGACGCATTTAGCAAGTAACTTGGCAGAGATTACAATTCTGAAAGCATGTCCCAGCAGATGGGTTGGGTTACGAGAAGCTGGCAGCGGGCGGTTTGTTTAAAAGAGAAGAAAATTATTTGGGGGGTTAATTAGAGGGAGCTGTTTGGCCATCTAACCTTTATAACAAAATAAAATTAATTTAAAAACAAATTGATCCACTCAACCACCAGTATAATTTTTTATTTTTTTATTTTAGACTTTTTCACTGGAAAAGGCACTTGAAGTCAAAGCTCATCTCCAGATGCATCTCAGGAGTGCAGGGAGGTTAAGAGACTTGCTCAGGGCCACACAGTGTGCAACTGGTGGTTGTGGGACTCAAACCCCAGGGGCCCATTTTTCCAAGGGCCTGATATGACCCAGGGACTAAGGCCCACAACGTAGCACACTGGTGTGAAGGGAAAAAAAATTCAGCACCGGCAGGAATGCTATTTTCAGCATTTCTTGTGCACAGACAGCAGGCGCAGCTGCGGAGAAATGTTTCACGCCTGATAATACTATGCATAAGACTGTAGAGCAGCTGTACATGGAAAATGTCCACAAGCTGTCGTAAATCACAGAACTGGTCGTAAAATAGCTCCACGCTCAAAAATCGTGCACACACAGAAAAACTTGTGGGTGTGTAAAGGAAGCTTCCCCGTTCCACACTGATTCTGACACCCGTGCAGATTTTTCGGTGTCTTTAAAAATGCATTCCCAGGTCTCTGCTGGGCCTCCAGTTTCCAGCTTAGAGCCCCAACCTCAAAGCTATATTGCCTCAGTAATTTAACTGTTAAATAATTTGTGGGTAACAGTTGTTTCCGCAGAGCTGGGGAGAGTGCTATGGGGGAATGCTCCACTCTTAACATTCTACAAAAGTCACTCTGCACAGTTTTCCACGTAGAACGATTTTTAAAAAACCTCAAGAAAAACATCCAGCTCTTGTGTTATGTGTAGAATAGTGGAACGAGAACAATGCACAATAAGGCTGTAATTCCTACAAGGAATTCTGATGACACTACAGATCATGAGAGGGAAGCTTGAGAGGTTTGATGTCATTGGAATACAGAGATGGAATCACAGTCCTCTTGAGTTTTTTCACCAGACACTATTTTCTAAAATATATGACGCAACATTTTGCCAACCAAAACAAATGTTAAACATTATTCAATTAAACATTTATATTTTAGCAGACCAAGCAGTGAGGGTAAAAACTAAGGTTTTTAAGTTTTCTAAGCATAAAACACTCAGACTTCCAGCATTAAAATACAGAGGCAAAAACATGATTCAGTGCAAATCGTTGGAGTCTGTGGAGTGTTAATGTTCTGTCAATTGCTGCATGATTCTGATTGGCTAAGGTACCCAAGCACAGCAGCAGACCACTCCCATACACAACTGATGATTGGCAGCTGTAAAACATGCACAACAGCACTGTTCCGTCACTCAGTTCTCGTGTTCAAAACGTGCCATCATACACTACGTATAGAATAATGCATTGGGAGGAGTGCATAATGGGAATTTTATGCACACATGAGGTCTGGAATGCTACATAAATCCCAAGGGCGAAGCCCTACGAGTTTATTAAAGCATCCCATGCAGATAGTGTGCATAAAATTTTAGTTATATACCCCTCCCCATGCAGTGCTTTATGGAATTGCTGGGGAGTGTTTTTTTTGCCAGCTACCATATTTTTTTATTGCAAGATCCACTGGCCTGAAGGTGAACGGTTACAAGAAAACAGCATGAAAGTCCAAACATCAGAGTCCTTTAAAACTGCACATAACTTTGTAAAGTTTATTAATAGGCAGATTAAATTAAACGAAGTTCTGTAGCCCAAAACTGTGAAACACTCGTCAAGAGGCTGAGCTCCAAAAACGAGTGTCCATAGTGATATGCTAATGAGAGGAGTTCAGAGGTCACTATTTTCTTGAGAAGGGAGCGAAGGATCATTAGTGAGAGAGAGTAGAAGGGACCGGGGGTAATAGTGACAACAGAAGGAGGCTTGTGGTGCAGTTCAGCATTTACATTTTTAGATAAATAGAATTTTAAGTGAACTAGCTTGCGATCGACAGTCCCACAGTTCAGCGAGCGTGAGCTGGCACTCTCACTTTCCATAGGGAAACCTGGTGCGTGAGCACGCCGTTATAACCTGCGGGTTATAATGGCAAATTATAACCAGGTTTTTCTATGGGAAAAAAAACACTATGCAGTTATTACAATATTGTTATGATTTAGTTCAATTTATCCACACAAATAATCTGTTGTGTAGCGTTTTCTTGTTTTCGGTGCTCACTTTGTTTCTTTTGTCTGGGAATTTTAACTCCTTGTCTCCAGTTCTTCTGTTTCTTCGTTCAGTTTTTAGACTATTAGATATTTATAAAGGGAGAGCCATAGCAGGAGCCAGCGGTATAAATCCCTGTGTGGTTATTTCAGTGCAGCGTGGAAAGAATGATGCTGTTACTGAAATGCAACTGAGCTTTGCACTTTGAGAAAAAATAAACGGGCTTTTTGTGGAATACGAGCAGGGGGAACAGCTGCAGGTGAATCCAGATGGCAAAGTTAAAGCTACAGACAGGGACTAAAGCGGCACATACACACACACACACACACGCACACACACACACACACACATATGATTTTATGTACACACACCAGGTGTTACCAGCGGTGTGGCTTCCTGGGAGACAGCAATATATGTGTGATCCCCAGAGCCTCACACTGGAACGAGCTGGGTGGGGGTGACATGGAGGTGAAGCACTTGGCTCCCAGGGAGGGAAGGTTCAAGGGATAGCGGAATTCACACAACCCCTGCTGGATGATCAGGGAGCAATATCAACATAAGCTGTGAAGGCAGTCGCTGGTCTGCCGTCCTGTCCGGAGAAATGGTGCAGCCAAGGTACTAGCCTGCCAAGGCATCCAGACAAAGGGTGCAGCCGATGTGCTAGCCTGCCCTCCCATTTGGGAATGAAGGTGCAGCCAAGATGATGCAGATTACTGAGTGTGGGAAAGGAGAAACCAGAGGGGGAAAACTTAGAAAAGAATAAAACGGTAGAGCTACTGCTCATAACCCCGATAACCCCAGTTCGGGAATGAGCCCGGATCACTAGGGCTGGCTGGCGGGCAGGTTGGTTCGAGCATCCAGGAGGATGCTGTACACCTCCAGGAAGGGAGTCCCATTCTGCTGTGCTTGTACTGCCTGGATCTTCCCAGGCTGAAAAGCAGGCAGACGGCCGCAGATGGGGAGACAACTGACCTTGTAGACATTTACATCTTTGTGTGCGTTCCATTCGTGTGTTCACAGGTTGACGTCTCGGAGCAGGGGAAGAAAACATGGAGGCAAGATTGCCCGCCACTGCAGGGTAAAGCTGGGCCCCTGCAGGCTCTGCAGTACTGACCATGGCTCCTGCTTTGTTCTCCCGAGGGGCTTGGTCCCACCCTGAGGGCCCCCTCACGGGGGGTAATTGGGCGAACCATGGGGGCTTGGAGACATCAGCATAGGTCCTAGAGTAGGCAGGTGATGGGGTTTAGCTCTGGTTAATGGTGAAGGGAGGCAAGAAGGGTTATAAATTATACTTAAAAAAATAAATAAACAAAATGTGCAAGTCATGCCAGCTCCTTAGCAGGCTGAGGCACCCCATGCCACGCTGATGACTCAGCTTTGGGAAGGGACCAAAGTCCCTCAGGGGCCGGCCGGGGGGAGGAGGACTGAGAGTCCTCTGCTGGCTCTCCTCCTTCAGGGAGGCAGGACAGTGAGTCACTACTTGGCAACCACCTAGCCCAGGTAGGTGGTGCAGCAGTGACCACCTCCTGATTGTCCGGGCACAGATGCAGAGTATGTGTGATGTCGCTGTGGTGCACATCCGTTGGTTCACATCCACATCATTGCACATGTGCTGGCCTGGGAACAGGGAGAGAAATGGGGAGAAGAACCCTGATTGGCAGGATGATAGAGGGCGATCTCATAAGCTCCGCACCGCCAACCGAGGCACCCACTCACCCATGGAGGTAAAAGTAGATGGGGTAAGTCCTGGGTTGGGGGATGATGAGGCTGAGGGTCACCGTCAAGAAGCGGGCCAGTCGGGATGCACAGGAAGCATAAATATAAGATGAAAAAAAAGAATGCAAGTCCCTAAATCTGGTTGTCCTCTGTTACCACTAGAGCATCAAACCCAGTCCTACATAAAGGGGAAGGGGCAATATGCACCCCTCTTTTATGACTTGTTTAAACCACATCTAAAGGATAAGAGAAGTAGTGTGCTTTGCAGTCATCCCAGCTCACCCACCCCGTACCCCACTGCAAACAAACACACACACAGCAAGGAACTGGTAAACAGGCTGGAACATCATCCTCTGTTGGGATTTGATCCCATGACCTCAAGATCTCTAAATTAAACCATGCCGTCACTGCCACCCAATGGAGTGGCAGGGATGACTGCAGTGCGGAACACACCCTAAGCCCAGATCAAATGTCCCCCCCCCACAGAACTCACATGCTGACATGTGTGGTTTAAATAAAGTTTATGATCGCAGCCCATGTGCCTAGGTTTCCAGGGGCTGACTTTCAGGCAGCTCTGTAAATCCGTCCCTTCAGGAGCAGAACCCCCTCCGTTTCAGACACTCAGGGGCCTGACTTGAAAGAGGCAGTTGTCATGCAACTAGAAGTGGCAGCCGCCTTATGCTTTTCAAAGCTCTCAGTTAGGTTAGTCTCTTGGGAGAACACCCTACCAAAATCATCTTTTTTTTAAATGGTTTAGAAAAATCCTGCACTCTGACTGGCTGTTGCTGCCCAAAAAGGAAAGTGTTTATGTCAACACAACCCACTGAAAATAGTTTCACTTTCAAGAGCCTCGTCTCCATTTTAGCTTTATTTTTTAAATGTCAATACCCATTTTATAAATCCAGTAATACACAGTAGTATTTGTGGATTGCGCTGGGATTACCCACACCCAGGTGGTCAAAAGCATGAGGCATTCACAAGCAACTGGGGCATGTATTATTCAGCATTACTTACACTCTCATGCGTTATTGCTTACTTGTTCCATGTTTCACCGCGGCAGGGCATCTAAATGGACATTTGGTAAAAATCTCAGTCAGTGCTTCACCTTTTTAGTTAAGCACAGACTTCAATTTTTAAGAAAAGTCCAATTAAAATATAGAAAACTATAATAAAAGATATTACACAGACTTGTTTGGCGTGTGCCCCCACACTCTGCCTATGCAAGTGTCACCAAATGCTGAGCACGGGGGATGGACCCGACTAACAGGGAGGTAGGAGGGATTGCGAGGCCAGTCCCTTAGGGGCAATAAAGTGGAACTCATTAACTGCTGACTTTCACTGGTCTAGGACTTACGAATCATTCAAAAACAAAATGAAGCAATGTTGCATTTGGGTAAATGTTTTAAATGACTGCTATACTGTGATCTTGTCTGCATTTTTACATTATGTGCTGGCTGGGGTTCAAACCTGCCCCCCAGCTTGCCTTCTTAAGTTTACTCCGTGTACATGGGATGACCTTTTGACCTCCCATGACCACCGGGAGCAACCACCCCATTTAGAATGAGGCAGTCCAAATAGGGACCCGAGGGGATTGCAGGTTCTGCAATTATGTGCTTGTTATGTCTTCTGGGTCCACCATGAAAATAGGCATTTGATGCCTTCATGGCTTACCTAATTAACATATTTAAAATAAACAAATAAAAATTGCCATCCCTTCCTGTACAGGTAAGACAGCCTCCTGTTCGTTTGCTTGTTTTTCTATATGGATTTTTTGCCCTTCCCCTGATATCCCCCAGGGATATACCTTGTTCCCAGGAATTTACACTGTTCAGGGGAATCCGTCGTGTGGACAGCAGGGACATTTTTCTCCCTCGCTTCTCTCGTTCCCTCCTTGGTGTGAGAGCAGCCATAAGCCTTGGCAACATAGCATGCCTTGGTGGAGGAGACAGCTCCTTGGCCCGCTTGCAGGGGTGGTTATGTGCCAGAACCTGCTACCAACCTTTGCCAGCTGAGTTAAGCTGCCCTCCTGCTGCCTCTCATGACCCAACATGGCCCCCAAAGGGATGACTGGAGTCTGCTTCTGAACTACAGTCATCTGCACATCAGTGTAGTACGCGGACTCTGGACCACCAGGCTGACGCTGGGCATTGGGCTACCACCGGGCTATTTTGCTGCCGCTGAGCCTTCGGGCCTGCTTCTGTTTTTTTTTTTTTTTTATTGCTAATCCCTTATGGATGCATCAGGGGCATGAACTCCGTCCCGCACCACCCGTCTGCCAGCGCAACTGCCCTGACCATCCCCAAGACCCCCCTTCTCCATGGATTGCCCCCTGTGGCAGGGTTGGGAAGAGAGCTACCCCCCGAGCACAATCCAAATCTGGAGAGGCCGCAACGGCAGACTGGTGGAACGAGGTCGGGACTTCATGAAGCCTCTGGCCGCAATTTTTCATTTTCAGGTGTCCCTCCCTCCCTCCCAGCATAAGGCATGGGCATGCACATGTGCGGGCACACGCACACTGGCTGCCTGCCTGTCTCCCAGCCTGCACTGCCCCCCCCCAGCCCCCACTAGAGAGCAATCAACAGGCGGGAAGACGATCCCTCCCTTCCTGAGAGAAGAGAGCAGTCCTCCGGATGTTCGATCCTTTCTTGCCTCTGCCAACCCCCGATGGCCTGGGCTCATTCCCAAACCCGGGTTGCTGCTGTAGCGTGAGGCAAGGCATCCAGTACCTCAGCCCACAGCGCCACTGGGCCAGCGATTCTGTTTGTTTCTTAAGCATCAAACAATGTGCTCTTTAAAAAGAACATAAGCTGCATCCTGCAGTTCTAAAGCGATCCTTGTCACCAGTGTGCAGATCCGCTGTACCCACTGGATTTGATAAAAGACCAGTAAAGATAGACCAGTAAGAGACTGGGAATCAGTATTTGCAAAACAACTTCTAAAGAAAATACAGGCATGGAGATAAATATACCTGGACGGCCCTGCAGCAGCACATCACACTACCACGCACGCAGCCTGGGTTCAGGAGTGGTAGGCAGGTCAGACTGCAGCAGCTGCTGCTTGACAGAGCATTGCAGTTGGGGAGGGGTGGCACGTGGCTTTGGTGCCACAGTAACTCGTGCAGTGGGCCAGGGGAGCTTGCTTCCTCTGAAGGATGTCACTGCATACAGCAGAGGCTGCTGAGGGGGCTGCGCCCATGCTGGGGGGGAGGAGGGAGGAACCAGGCTAAAAACCCATGACTGTGTGATGGCCTGGGCTCCCATGGCCTCCCTGGGTCCTAGTGCCCACCCATGCAGGATCCTAGTCCACACAGCAGAGTGCCTCAGCGTAGAGAATGACTCTTCCCAGGGCAGCTGCCATGGTATGCAGAACCGTGGCAGATGTCAGGAGGGATGGGGACCCAGGGAAAATAGGGACTAGCAGACCTCAACAGGGTATATCCTCAGGAAAAAAGTATATCCCCAGGAACAGGATGCATCCCTGGGAATAGGGTGTATCCCCAGAAACAAGGTATATCCCTGGGAACAGGGTACATCCCCAAGAACAAGGTATATCCCTGGGAACAAGGTATGTCACTGGGAACAAGGTATGTCCCCATGAACAGGGTATATCCCTGGGAACAAGGTATATCCTGGGAACAGGGTACATACAACAGAAAAGGGTACATCCCTGGGAGCAAGGTATATCCCTGATAACAAGGTATGTCACTGGGAACAAGGTATGTCCCCAGGCAACAGGGTACATCCCTGGGAACAGGATAATTCCTTGGGAACTAGTATGTCCCTGGGACCAGGGTGTATCCCCAGAAACAGGTTACATTCCCGGGAACAGAGTATATCCCTGGGAACAGGGTACATCCCCAGAAACACAGAGTATATTTATTTTATTTATTTATTCATGATTTTGTTAATCGGGTAGGTGCACTGATCCCAGGGACCGTTTTCAAGCATAACCCGGGCCACGTAAGGTGGCACAGAGTAAAAACATCAGAATAACAAGAACATAACAAGAGCGGGTAATACATAGTGAAAGGTTACAGTTGTTAGATTTGGCAATACATGGTGGCAGTAGCTGAGGAACAGCAAATAACAAAGCAAAGTACGGCTCATGGTGGGACAGGTTCAGTAAATAAGAGAACCTATTTGGCCCTACCCCTGGAACCTATAAGGGGGGACTAGTCCTTAAAGCAGTGGCATGTGGATGCCAACAGGAGCCAGTCTTTGAAGCAAGTCTTGAACTGTCAGTGAGTGTTTATGGTGCACAGCTCAGTGGGAAGCTTGTTCCATAGTGTGGGGGCTGCTACAGACAGGGCTCTAGCGCCCATGTTCATGGCTACCCTGGGGATTTTCAGGGAAGGGATACTGGAGGAGCATAGGCAGTGGTGTGAGGTTTGGACGTTGAGAAGGGGAGCGAGAGGGGATTTCTGGCCAATACGGATGGCAAAATCAATAAAACTGTACAGTGCAAGGTCAAAGCAGGCTTGTAGTGGGAGCCACCCCAGTGCAGTGTAGCGTGTACAGTGGTGTGTGGAGAAAGGGGCCAGCAGGGAGAAGCGGCAGGCGCGGTTGCATGCTATTATATCCCTGATGGACATGGTCAGAGAGAAAAAGTTGTATGAAAAAAATTTCTTCTTTAAAACTGTTTCTGAAGCAGAACTGTATAGAGTGCGGCCATAGTCTATAAGAGCCATAAAGTAAGGGTTGTGCAACAGTGTGTTTTGAGTCAGGTTACAATGAGGTGACTGAATTTGAAAGCAATCTTTTGAGATTTGCATTGTTACTGTTAAATAGAAAAGGTATTTCCTTCACAGAAGCACAGGGCAGAGGGTTTCAATCCACACGGTGGGGTTATCTCAAATGTCCATCACAGCAATCGACTGCCTGCAAGTTCTGATGAATCAGATAAGAGGATCTGAGGGGACTGCAAGAGTGCAGTCACATAATTGTTGCTGTGCTGTTGGTCATGCAGCGGTTGTCTGGCTGTCACGTGAAGTCCCTACCTTCAGAACAGTTTTAACCAGCTGCCGATGTTGGACAGTAAAACAAAATTACAGGAGAGAGGAATTTAGCCCTAAAGAGCACTCACACTGAAGGAATGTCACCTGTTCTGCAATGCCAGAATACCAGCAGTTTCGGGAACAGGTTGACACCAAATTGGCAGGGTCCTGAGGTTGTTAAAGCTGCAGTCTATGTTACAGAATGCTTTAAGAAATTTACTGTGTTACTTCTTATCAACCTCCCTGCCAAGAATGTCTTGTGAAATTCTTTATGCTCTTTTATTTATTTTTTATTTATTTAGTTTTTGTTGACCAGGTAAGTGCACTAGACAAATCTTGCCTATTTTCAGGCACGACCTGGGGGAGGGGGATACAGATGAATGCCAACTGACCTTGAACCAGATTAAGCTGTTGGTGGTATTTTTGAGTGAATGAGGAAATTTGGCCCAGGACACGGGGAGAATTCCCTATAGCCATTAGGTGGAGCCTATGCTACTGGCTGCCTGATGGCCAGTCGCACGAATCCCTGGAGGAGATGGATGTCGCTAGTACAGGAGAGTGGGCCTCCTTCCCTGTGCTTGAAACTTCTGAGGCCCCAGAGAATGATTTAGCTGTTGCTATTTATGGCGGTAGCACTGATATTGCAGATAACGCTAGTGGCAGTATACTGTTAGAAGGATGTGAGCAGGTTACCGACTCTTTGGTTACTTCTTCCTTACGTTCTACACTGGAAGAAAAGCAAGTGGCTCTGCTGCGGCAAGTTCAGCTGCTGGACAACAGAATTTCTGCATACGAGGAAAGGCGCCTGGCGGTCTACTGAAGTCTGGAGGCGCTGCTATCAATAAAGCCCCTTACTGGCGCTGCCAATACAGCGTCTCATCCTCACTTCGCATTAGCGGTTATTCGACGGAGGCTGGCAGTCTTTACCCCATGATGCGGTGTGCCTAAAGCCTGGAACCATTTCTCCACATCCTGACTACCCAGTACCAGGAGATTTTGTTGCTAGATCAATTTCTGATGTCTCCGTGAGTAACCCAGTCGCGACTGTGGGTAACCAGATCAAGGAAAAAGAGGTATTCATTTTTTCTGCAGACAAAACTCCTGGTTGGAGTAAGCGTGGAGGCTTACTTTTTAAAGAACATAACCATGCAACTGACGCGCTGTCTACTCCTCGTGTCTCCTCTGCTTGGTCTGTGGATACTGCTCTTGTTAGTGCTGGTTGGGAGAAAGGGGAAGGTGGTGTTTGGACACCAGATTCTCAGGACCCTACCTATTTGTTAATGTTACAAAATGCAACTACTACTGCAGCAGCTAATATTTTGAGCTCCAACGAACCCCGGGGTACTGAGTGTGCACATGTAAATCCTGCTGTTACTATTGTAGACACTGGTGAAAATGTTATAAAACCTGTAGTTAAAACTGTGCCCTCTCTAGGCTGTAATGGGATTGCCCCAGCTCATGAGGACTTAACCTCTGTTTTACCCCCAAATGTTCAGATAGGTTTAACTTCTGCACCAAAACCTGTAGTTCAGACTAATGATAGATTACATACAGATAAACCTGATAGTTTCAGATTAACTGATCTATTTAACTCTAAAGGTGAACCTGCCCCCAGACGTAATGCGATTCGTCTCCTTTATAAAGGTGGATTGGAAGAACCCCCAGACCGTATATATATTGCTAGACAACTACTTAAAGGGTCCATGAAGTTTTCCGCTACAGAAATTTTTGCATTGATTAACATCGGTAATAATAATTTTGATATTGGTTTTAAACAGGTTTCTAGTCTGGATAAATTCTGGGCCCAGTATGCAACACTTCAGACTTCCCCCCTTTGGGCACCTTTTCAAGTCATCCCTTTAACTAAACTTGCGGTTAGGAATATCACAATCATTTTTAAAAACGAAGGTGTTAATGTGGAGGACATCTTATTTTGGTTGAATAAAAGGTGTGAGGTACTCAACAGACCCACCCCAATGTTAGATAGTGAACAGATGTGGGATGGTAGCTGGAGGGTGAGAGTTAAATTATTTTCCTCTAATACAGGACCAAAACACTTACCTAGTTTTTTTTATTTGGGTAAGGATAAGGGCCTTATTTACTACGCTGGCCAACCTAAATCGTGTTTTAAATGTGGCTCCCGTACACATCTCAGTTCAGCTTGTAGCATCCTGAAATGCAGTCATTGTTTCGAATTTGGTCATTCTTCTAATGCCTGTTCTAATCCTTTTAAGTGCAATTTATGTGAGGGCACGGGACATGCTTATGGTCGATGTCCTTGGGCCTCTCACAATAGGCTTAACTGTCCTTCACATGAAGGCTTAATTACAATTGCTCAGCAAAAGCATTTAATTACTGTTCGTGATATGGATAACCATTCTACTAGTAACGTATGAGTCCCCTTAGTGTTGGAGCGACTAATTCTGGGCTGTCCTCGGAGATAGTTCACCAGGTTGAAACTGTTTTCCGCCCTGTTTCTGATTCCACCTTACAACCTTCAGTGTGTGATAAGCCAGACGTTGAAATGCCCCCCTTTGCAATTGGCTTCTGATTTAGATTCTTCTGGCTTTACCAAGTTACCCATAAAAGAACTAGAAGGGATCAGGCTGTTCATAGTCGCAAACAAGTAGTTACTCAGACATGGCAATCCCCAACAAATTTGCCATTTTAGCTACGGATCTTACTGACAAAGACTCTGGTGGAAATGAGACGGATACCTCCTCTATCCAGTCCTGCCCTGAACCTGAAGGTAGCCAAGATTTGGACCCTATAGCAAAAGGACCAGACAATGTCAAAGAGTAAATCTCCTATTGATACTTAAATCAAATGAGGTCTTTGTCAATTTGTTCCCTAATGTTAATAGCATTAGGGACAAAAAAATTAGGTTGTATTTTTTTGACTATTAAAGATTTAAAATGTGATATCATATGTTTGGTTGATACTAGGCTCAAATCTCACAATGAGCTACAGCAGGCCTCGTGGCCTGGACTATTGGCCCGTCCCTTTTGGTCTTCAGGTTCAGATACTTGTGATGGTATAGGTATCTTATTTTCTAACCCTAACTTTCATGTTTCTAGATTGATTGACATTCTACCTGGGAGGGCATTATTGCTTGATTTCACTTATTTTAAGGAGCGTTTTCGCCTTGTGGCAGTTTATGCTCCCCAAACCAAGGCCCAATGGGTCTTTTTATTTAATCTAGTAAGACCTTTTTTGCACACTTCTAGATTGACGCTGTGGGTAGGCGATTTTAATTGTGGCCTGCAACTGGAAGACAGAGGTCTTAAGACTTTGAAAATGTTTTGTGATTCTGTAGCTCTTAGAGATATTATAACTACAGCCCAACTTATTGATGCATATAGGATATGTCATCCTAAAGGGGGCTTTACCTTTTTTAAAGGGCCTCACTTTTCATAGATTTCATTTTTTTATCTAAAGTCTTGAGTCCTCTCTTGTCATGCACTATTGGGATAGAATTCTCTGATCATGTCGCTTGCGACTCTCTCATGGGAATCAGCATCCCGATGTAAAAGAACCGTTGGCGTTTCAATTACTCCCTTTTGAATACCCCCTCCTTTCAGAAACTATGGCAGAAAGAATGGATAGCTAGGTTATCAGTTATTGAACTATATGACTCTATCACGGAATGGTGGGAAGATTCTAAGTCCCGTTTGAAGTCTGTTTTTCAAACTATGGCTGCTGTTTCTCATAACAGGAAATATTTGAAGTATTTGGCCCTTAGGCAGCAACTTCAGCACTTGTTGTCTCTGGCTAATACTACCTGCCACGATTTTAGTGATCAGATCACGGTTATTTGTGCCCAGATGAGGGAAATGCAGTATGATAGAGCTAGTACTTTGGGTCAAGAAGCCAAATTTGGGACTAGGATGGACAAGAAGGGATTAGACCCTTTCAAGGCATGTAAGAGTCGTGTTACCTCTAAATTAATACAGTGCTTAAAATCCCCTAACGGTTCATTGATTACTGAACCTGAAGCTTTGGTGCACCTTGTTGAACAGCATATTTTTAATATGTTAGGTAGTACACCTGATTATGTGTCTGCTAAATCCTTTTTAGAATCACTGCATCTCCCTCTACTTTCTGTTTCGGATCAAGAAAAACTACAAGCAGATATCTCTGAGTTTGAAGTTAAACAAGCCATTGAAAAATTATGTTTACATTCTGCCCCTGGTTCCGATGGCCTTACAGCGCGTTTCTTCAAAACTTTTTCATCTGATTTGGCTCCTTCTTTAACTTTGCTGTATAACGAGATTTTACGCTCCGGTCTCTTGCCTAAATCAATGAAGGAAGCCATTCTAATTTTGATTTTTAAAAAGGGGGATGCTACTGAACTCAGTAATTGGCGACCACTCAGCCTATTAAATGTGGATTACAAGATATTAGCTAAAATTCTTTTGAATAGAATGCTTAAGGTTGCATTCCTTTAAGTCCTTACCAGACGTGCGGTATCCTGCAGATACCAGCAGGACAATTTAATACTCTTACGGAATTATTTGTTTTAGGGATAGGAAAATGGTGTCTGGTTTTGTTCTGGGCATAGATCAAGAAAAGCTTTTGATCGAGTTCTTCATGACTTTCTGTTTTCTGTATTAAAAGCTTTTGGATTCCCAGATAAATTTCTTTTTTTGGATTCAGTCTTTGTATAAGGGCTTTTATAATCCCAAAGCGTTAATGGTTGGTTTGGAATCCCGTTTCAGTTGTTGGGGTGTTCGGCAGGGATGCCTTTAAGCCCATACTATATGATTTTTATATTGATACATTAATAAGGGCTATTTTACTGTGTCCAAATATTATTGGAATACAAGGACCCCTAATGTACCTCCCATAAAGTTATTAGCTTCGTGATGATTTGGTAGTGGTAGTGGATAGTAGTTCTAAAGAAGAACACCTCTTTCAAATTCTTAAGACTTTTTCGTCCTTTTCGGGATCCAAAATTAACTTTGATAAAAGCGTGGGGGTACCTGTGGGTCATACTACTCGTCCGCCTAATGGTACTTACGCTGGGATTCTTATTAAGAATGACTTTTTTAAATATTATGGGATTTATTTTGGATCTGGTGATACACCTACTCACAACTGGCTCAGTGCTATTAAAAAGGCCAAAGGCCTGGTTGCCAGTTGAAAATCATCTTTAATTGGGAAGCAAAAAAGAGAGTGGTTTTACTTAAAACTTTAATCTTGCCACTTTTTTTGTATCTTAGTTATGTTTTTCCACCTCCTTCTGTACTCTTTTCTAAATTAAATGGTGTCTTTTTTCAAGGGTTTTGGGGGTCACGGCTTAACCCAATCAAACGGAGTTTTACATACAGACCCATAAGTGAGGGTGGGGCTAATATGATCCACCCTATTGGCTTTTTCTATAGTCTATTTTTTTACTGTAATTTTGGTAAGGCCCTTAAACCTGGTGATTGTATTTGGAAGCCTTTTTTTCTATCATGGTTTTCATCATGTTTATCAAATTGGGACCCTGTCAATAAGAATATTTTTTCCCGTTCCTCAAATATTCCAGCTTATGGTAAGGAAAGTTTTAAATTGGCATTATCTTGGGGTTTTTCCTCATTGGATTTTTGTACGTTTACCAGGAAACTGATTTATGAACACACATGGAGGTGTGAAGCCTTTGAACCTGTTACTTTTCCCTTCTGTCCAGTAAATCGTATAACCTGGGTCATTAAACAGCTTAATAATCCACGTCTCCCTTCCTTTGTTTGGGATATGGTGTGGCAAAGTAACTATGGTAAATTGGGAGTTAAGGGAAATCATAAACATAAGGCCCTGAATGCTCGTTTTTGTCCTAGAGTGTCCTGCCAAGATGTTCTTGAAACCCAGCAACATTTGTTTTTGGACTGTCCATTTTCTAGGGACTTATGGTCAAAATTAGGGGATATGTGTTTAGAACCTTCATTTTCTCAATTATCTTATGATCAGATTATGTTTGCACTAATGCCATTTTGAATTCAAATATTCTGTTGATACTTTATATGTGATTTTGTTGTTATTAGATACCATTTATGGCAAGCAAGATGTTTGTTAGTATTGCATCAAAAGTGCTTACTTTAAATGAAGTTCTCAATAATATTTGTCATGCTTTGAATTCGATTAAGTTACGTTGATTTTCAAAATTACCCAGTGCAAAATTTCATCTCTTATGGCACAGTTGTACTTTCTTCTTTTCAGCATGTTGATGTTTATTTTTTCTTTGCTGTTTTTCTGTTATGTTTTGTTTTATTACTAATCTATTGTATGAGTTGTCTTTTTTGCTCTTTGTAATGAAGCCCAACATTTCTAAATAAAATACCCCTACTCTTTTCGAGAAGTGCCATGGGCTCTTTAACATCCACCTGAACTACCACCAGTCCAGGCAGATGGAACCTCGGTTTAACTTCTCATCTGAAAGACGGCACCTCAGAAGTGCAGCACCCCTCTCATGCTGCACTACAGTGTCAGTACTGGGATATTAACCCAAGTGCCAGATGTGGGAACTGAACCCACAGCCCTCTGATCTCCCGGCCTCTGAGGCTTACCAACTCCGATGTTAAAAAATGCTTTATGGAATTCACTATGCACTTTTTACCAACCCCAATGTTAAAACAAAAGTTTTATGAAATGTACCACATGATTCATATCAACCCCATGTTAAAAAGTTTTATGAAATTCACCATGCAATTCATATCAACCACCATGTAAAAAAAAAAGTTTTAGCCAGCCTGCCGGCACAGCAGTTGGATTTCCACTTGCGACGCCAGCAATCCAGGTTCAGGAATGAGCCCAGGTCACTGGAGGGCTGGCCGGGGGAGGATTGAGCATCCCATGGACAGCTCTCCTTCTCCGGGGGGAGGGTAGGGGACTGGTCCGGCATCTGCTGGCTCCTAGCGGAGGCTGGGTGTAGTGCAGGACACATGGCCCAAATGCTAACTGGGGGAGGAGCGGACGTCAGCATATGCCATGATGTCACTACGCTGCCCCCAACAGAATAAGGGAAAAATGGCTGGGAGTTCGCCGGGTGACGGCCTCCGGATCCTCTGCATCTCTGCATCCCCCAGGGAGCTGTTCCTCGAGGGTGCCCGGCAGCATCCTGCAGCCTAACAAAGTAAGTGCTAGTGTTACCCTGCCACTGGTGCATTCCCCCTCGGAGGAGAGAGACCCGCCCAGCGAAGGGAAATGCTGGGATATTGTGGGAGGGCTGCTGTGTGGGACCCGTCGGGGAGTGAGGAATCGAGAGGGGATGGCAGAAGCAGGAAGGACCCTAGGAGAGCCCGAAGGAGTGGCGGGCACCCGAGCAGGAGTGAGGGGATAAAACAAATTACACAAAGAAAAAAAAAAAAAAGGTTTTATGAAATTCACTATGCAATTTGTATCAGCCCCATGTTAAAAAAAAAGTTGTACGAAATTCACCATGCAATTCATATCAACCCCATGTTAAAAAAAAGTGTTATGGGCCCTTTGGTAGTGGTGGATTTCGCTTGCGACACGGTGAGCCGGTTGCGGGAACGGACCGGGTCATCGGAGGGTTAGCCGGGGGAGAAGGATGGAGCATCCTATGGACTGCTCTCTCTCCCGGGAGGGCGAGAGGCACTCGGAGTGCTGATGACTCCTGCCGGAGGCCAGGAGATCTCACGCTGCTGACGCCAATCTCTGGGAGGCGGGGCGGATGCTGGCGTCATTGCACGTCCCCGCCTCCGTGAGGAAAAAGTCAAGAAAATATAGGCGGGTGAGGGCCACTGTCTAAGTGAAGCCCTCCCAAAAGACCTCGAGCAGCCACCATTGCTGCGGGTCCCCCGTCTAGATACTGGTTCCGTGGTCATGGAAGAACGTGACTATGGCCCCACCCTCCGGGGGCAAGCTGGGGGTGACTGGGGGACCCCAACAGCCATAGATGGTGGCAGAGGCTTCCAGGGGTCATGACCAGGGCTGATAAAGTGATAGGGTCCTGCCAAAAAAAAAAAAAGTTTTATGAAATTCACCATGCGATTCATATCAATCCCATGTTAAAAAAGTTTTATGAAATTCACCACGCGATTCATGTCAGCACCATGTTAAAAATGTTTTATAAAAATTATTATGCACTTCAAGTTCTTATCAACCCCAGTTTTAAAAAAGTTTTATAGAATGCACTTTGCAATTCATATCAAACCCCATATTAAAAAATGTTTTATTAAATTTATTATACACTTCTTATCA
Organism: Neoceratodus forsteri; assembly: GCA_016271365.2. Taxonomy (NCBI): domain Eukaryota; kingdom Metazoa; phylum Chordata; order Ceratodontiformes; family Ceratodontidae; genus Neoceratodus; species Neoceratodus forsteri. The sequence goes on from JADMNL010000029.1 coordinate 182,288,839, forward strand.
ACCCCATAATAAAAATGTTTTAATAAATGTATTATGCATTTATCAAACCCATGTAAAAAATGTTTTATTAAATTTATTCAGCACTTCATATCAAACTCCCATGTTAAAAATGTTTTATGAAAACTTTTAGGCACTTCTTTACAACCTCCATGTTAAAATACTTTTTAGCCAGCCCGGTGGTACAGAGGGTTGAGCTGCCTCACGGCATACGTCGCCCATGCAGGCGACCCAGCGCCGGCAACAGAACAAGCTCAGGCCATAGGAGGCTGTCCCCGGGGGGGAAGGATTATTGAGAGTCCCAGAGCATGCTCTTCTCCTCCTCCAGGGAGGGAGAGGCAGCCAGTGTCACTGCTATGCTGTCACATGGGTGACCACGGGCGGCAACGCGGCTGGAGTAGCTAGTGGAAGGCAGGACATCAGCAGGTACCACACAGTGCACATTTGTGTGGGTCCATTCTTGACACTCCTTTGATGCTGGTGTCCTGGGGAACTAGGGAGAGGAAAAGTGGAAAAAAATACCCCAGGTGGGAGGATGACACCAACCAGCTCAAAGGCCTTGCGCCTGGCTGCCCAGGCATAATCTCCCACTCCAGATCTGTCTGCGGCAGAGGGAGTAGGGGCCCTGCCACCCCTGGCAGAGGGGAAAAGCTCTGGGGGCACATAGGGAGAGCTTCTGGTAAGTCCTAGGAGGTGCCAGCGTGACGGGGCTGGGCTGAGTCAAGCAAATGGGGGCCACTGGAGAGAAGAGGGGTCATAAATAGAGTAACGAAAAAAAAAGGTTCAAGAAATTCATTATGCACTTCATATCAACCCCAATGTTGAAAAATGTTTAACGAAATTCACCATGCACTTTACACACAAACACACTCACACACACATACACACGCACACACGCGCGCGCACACACACACGTACACCTGTCCCATTTTTCCTCTCTCTCCCACCTTGACAACTGGGGCAAACAGATCTGCATCCTTCCTACAGCTGGGTGGGTGTGTGGCTGCCTTGTAGCCCGAATCAGTACCACTTCTTGGTACAGCAAGAAGGGTGTGCTTGCATACCAGGCAACCTGCGCGTTTCCTCCGTGAGTGCCACCACCTTCAGTCACTCCCCTTGATGTTGGTGAGGAGGATCACTCAAAGACGGCACTGCTGCTGGCTGCACATCTCAGTGACACCCCTCTTAACACTGCATATCATCTCCCTCTAAATCTGGCCCCCACCCCCCGTGGTCATTAGAGTAGGGTCAGGAAGTGGAATCCGTGTCCCTTCTTCCCCAGAGGAGGTAAGCATTCAGGCAGATACTCAAGCCTTGTCTATCCCCTCCCGATGTCCTGGGTGTGGTACGTGAACTTGGGTCACCAGCATGCCAGGCAGCCCCCTGCTGCCAAAAAGCAATTTCATGGTCAACCCTGGCGTGGCTTAACAAGAGATGCACCAGCCAGCCTAGCAGTGGTATGCAGAATGATCAGAATTCAGAGACAAGCTTTGGGCATTGAGGCTCAGCCAGGGGAAGGAGGACTGAGTGTCCTAAGGACAGCTCACCTTCTTCAGGGAGGGTCCATCTAGCAGAGGCTAGATGACAGTGTGGGCTGAGGCTAAGAAGAACAAGGGAGGGACAGAACATTGCCGATGTGGGCGCTGACCATGCATGCGTGGGCGCGAGCCTGGGAGCATCTTGCATGGTGTCATCCCACGAGGAAAAAAAGGGCAACAATGGTGACCGGCTTGGCAGATAATCCCTGCCTGCTTCTCCCCATTTTCACAGCTGGGCTCACTACTCCTGGCTCAAGGAATGGTCCCAGACGTCCCCTCCACCACAAGCAGCAGAGCAGCTGCATAGTGGTCAGTGAAGCTGCTGCAGAAGCTGAAGGAAGGCCCCACCTCAGAGGGCTTAACCCAAGGGGGCAATGCATCGCTGGGTAGTGGGAGGCCCATGTAGCCTCAAGTAGACCAGGTGAGAGGAGCCTCGACAGATGGGACGTGGCACTGACAGCAGCAAAAGAGGTCCTGGCCAGGAAGACAGGAACACTAAGGACAATGCTGTAACACACCAAGTTAAACAAAATCTCCATTGATTGCTTACAAAACGTGAAAAATTCTAAACCTACATAATGTAGGAGCCACAGAGATACAGACAGAAGAACCAGGGCAAAAATAGATTTAAAAAGAAAAGAAGAGACATACACTGCTTAATGGATTGTTATGAGAACAGAGTGCAAATAATACTTTCAGCAGTAACCTATTAATAGCTGCATTCCACCTGCACTATTTATGTGATTCTATAACATGAGACCTCAGCTCGGAAAACATTAGCCCTGCCCACAGTATTAAAACAATTATAGGCAAGCCAAGGCCAGTGGTGTATCACGCTGCCATGTGAAACATCAGGTTTCACCTTGAGCACCTAAATTCCAGGTTGGAGCCAGCAGTGTATGTGGTGCACTGTGCTGCTGTATGAGACATGGGGGTTCATCTTCGAGTACCCAAATCCCAGGCTGGAGTCCACAGGGTATCAGGTGCACCATGGAGGAGGTGAGACGCTCTGCTTGAAGATACCTGTATTTTTGAATACTGAATTCATTGCTTTTTACCAGAAAATCTTTTGTGTTCTGTCTTCCATGTACCCCTTCCTCAGGGTCACACCTGGGGGGCTGGCCCGCTGGCGCAGAGGTAGTGCGTCCAACTGCGATGCCGATGACCCAGGTTTGGGAACAGACTCGGGACGCTGGAGGGCCGGCTGGGGGGATAAGGATTGAGCATCCTAGGGACCGCTCTCCTTCTCCGGGGTTGGGGGTAGTGTTTCCGGCACACTACAGCCCCCTAGCGGAACCTGGGGGATCTGCTGTGCCGGTGCCATACTAGTGGAGGGAGCAGGGCAGACACAGGCCATCACTGCATGTCTCTGCTCCCCATACAGCACACAAAATACTGACACCGAGCATGAAGCCCCGCTCCGCTGCCTCCGCTGCCAACAATGTCCACCAGGTGGGGTTCTGCTCCCATGGCCTCACCCTGGGGGGTAAGCCAGGGCACATTACCGTTGACCTTGAGGAGGGAGCATGAGCTGAGATTCCCTGCAGAGGGGGCTCAAAACAGGAGCCACACACACAAAAAAAAAGAGTCCAACCTAGAAACGAGCCTTTCTGGTCAGCAGTTTATCAATAAATAAGTGAAATACTAGAGTTCACCTTCAAGCACCCAAGTCCTAGGTTGGATGTAGCAGGGGATATGGCGCATTGCGCTGCTACATGAGATGCCAGGGTTCACCATCGAATCCCAGGCTTGAACGAGTTGGGGGATCTGGTACATTGTGTTGCTACATAGGACATGGGGGGTTCACCATTGAGTCCCCAAATCCCAGGCTAGAGCCAGCGGCAGATCTAGTGCACTTTACTGCTACGTGGGACATGGGGGTTCACCTTCGAGCCCCTGAATCCCAGGCTGGAGCCAACAGAGGAGCTAGTTCTTCATGGACAGGAGCAGTTTTATTTCGAAGGAGGGCTGGTGCAGGCAGCGTGGCATGTCCCCACCTATCTGCCAGTCAAGAAGTGGCACTGGCGTGGGCTGTGAAAGTGGCTGATCGCCCACCCTCCCAGCTGGAGGAAGGGTGTAGCTATTATGACCATAAGCATCGGGGACCATGGGGGGGTGGGGAATGGGACAAAAAACAATTATGAATCACCCTGATGGGCCAGGGAAATCCTACCTTGGTCGGATGGAGCTCAGATTTGGAGACGGATAGTGGTACTGTCTGTCTGGGGACACTCAGATACCAAAAGACACTATCCAAGCTCAATTAGGTAGGACACAAATCCCTATCTTGCAGACTCCAGCATGACACACTGCCATCATATCACAGACCAGCCTCCTTACCGCACTGATCGCCATGCAGTATCTTTTTTTTCAATTAATTTACTGTTTTTTTTTGGAGGGGGGTTTAACCACCAGTCATCTTAACTACCCTCATTTGGACTCCCAGTGGTCTACCCCCAAACTCTGTCAACTGCCATCTCCAGCATGGCAGCCCCATGGTTTATCTCCCCCGTGATGGGTATGCGAGGAGTATTACCTCACTCGACTCCGCTTTATCACTTCTGATCTGGTCGGCAACATGGGGTCAGGGGAGTGCCTGATCTGTGAAACTGCCTGCCGAAGATTTCTTCGCTGTCCCTCTCCACGGGCACTGGCATCAAGGATCCCATGACTTGCATACACCTCAAGTGTGCCAACATGGGTCCCTCACTCCAGGCACTCAGCTGTCGCTTAGATGGCAGGAGAGCATGGAGACCTGGAAACATTTCCGCCTCAGAAAAGGAGAGGAGCACCATCTAGAACACGTAACCGACCTGCTGCCAGCCATCTATTGGTCTGAGTTTGGGGCACAAACGCAGGCCACCAATCACATGGCAACAGTGGCTGCACCAGTGAAACAGCATATAGTATGTTTTCATTTGAACTAACCCTCCCATACCCCAACTGCTATTCTGTGTGTACCTTATAAGTTCATTTTATCAAGGCAACAATTCGTTGATCAAACGAGCCGCAGAATCACATCCCATCTTTGCTTTATTTTACATGTTCCTGATGCAGGCCCTTTAAGATGACGTCATTTGGATATGACTTCCCCAACCCTCCTCAAGGAATGTATTTAGCCCTTGCTTCAGACGTTCTTGCATCCTTGATTTACCACTAACTGCACCTACATTAACCGCTTGTGCCAGTTCCTTATATAGCTTCCTTTTTTAATTATGCGGACTCCCACATCCTGTTGCTTCTGTGTCAGCAAACCTTTCAACCTCTAATTGTTTAGCTGCAGTAATGGAGCCAGCAGGGTAGCAAAACACCAGCCAGGAGTCTAAAAACTGACACCGGCTCAGCCAAATGCTAGAATATTTTTCCACTGGGCTACTACAATTTCCCTTTCACCACTAGCCCAGCTGGCTAGTGGTGAAGAATGTCATCTTTCCGTTAGTGCACAAGCTGGGCCTTTGGAGTGTCTGTGTGGCTACCAGTGGATTTTCTCACTTGCAAGGCCCACCTAGCTAGTGGCTGAAAAGCCTAATTTCCACCCCTTGACCACCCAGTATCACCTCAGGACAGTAAACAATAGCTGATTTCATGTAATGTGAGTTTTAAAATGGAACATTTTACTTGGGGGGGGGGGTGCTACCTTCCCCCCCCCGACAGCACTGGGGGGGGGGGTAAAACATGGATCGAATTGGACGCATTGGTATAAAACATGTAGATCTAAAAAGGAACATACTGAGTCGAAATAGAATGAATGGCAGATTTTGAACGGGTCATGGTCCCTTCCTTAACCGTTGCTGTGCCGCAGACTGATATATCAGTCCAATATTCTCATACGTTCTAATTCTGTTGGCAGCCCAGGGTTTAAGATATTGTTACTGAGTAGATGCATCAGTTGGGACTTGCTGGCAAAGGGAAGAGGGGTAATTTCTTGGCAGGATGCAGCTTTTGCCCTTTTGGTGCATGCTAGCGCTGTCCCCCCCCGACACTTGCCCAAATGTGGAGCATAAAAAGGGAGGAAGGGACACTTTCGAACACGTCATCGTTTCATGGAGACAGAAGCTCAACACACACTGGAAATTCATTCTTGTACTGTGAATCCAAAAAGTTTGTCATTGTTGAGTGCGCTGTAAGGCGCAAACAACCATGTGCTTTATAATCTCAGCGTACAATGTGGGACAGCATCTGGGAAGGGGGGTAGGAAAGGAGGTGTGATTGGCTACTGTGGCCATCGTATCCAACTCTAGATATGTCTGGGCAGAGAAGGGGGGCTGCAAGGCCTTTTTCTGAGGTTGTCGTCTATGTTTCTCTACCTCCGTATCTTCTCCACGTAGGACATAAAGCTTCCGAGGGCTAAAATATCTCCAAATGTAGGGCTGTTGAGAGATGGACAGAGGGATTCTGAGGGATAAAATAAGAGACGTCACTCCCATACCTCTCCACTGTCCCACATTAGGAGATACAGCCCTCATTTTAACCCTGAGGACCCCCCTCTGTCCGTACCTCTCCTGTCCCACGTTAGGAGGGATGTCCCTCATTTTGACCCTCAGAATCTCCATTCATCCCTTTCAACTGTGCCACTTTAGGAAAGACATTCCTCATTTTACCCCCAGAACCCCTCTGTCTATCCCTCTCAACTGTCCCATATTAGGAGATACATCCCTCATTTTACCCCTGAGGACCCCTCTGTCCATACCTGTCAACTGTCCCACATTAGGAGGGATGTCCCTCATTTTACTCCTCAGAACCAGAGGTTCTGAGAGATTCTGAGGTAAAATGAGGACATCCCTCTAATGTGGGACAGTTGACGAAGTATCAGACAGAGCTCCAAAAAGGGTAAATGAGGCCATCCTCCTAAATATGAGACTGTTGAAAGGGATGGACAGAGCAGTAAAATAAGGGACACTGCATTCCTTGTAATGTGGGACAGGTGGAAGGGATGGACGGAAGAGCTCTGAGAAGTAAAATGAGGAACATCGTTCCTAATGTGGGACAGTTGAGGGGTGTACTGCGGGTAAAATGGGGGGTGTCAATTCAGAAAAGGACATGGGAAAAATGATTAAATCATCACCCCTAAGGAAAAATTGTAAACTGAAGTGCACGCTGCATGCTAGGAGTAGAAAAGCCATTGGACAGGTTGTCGGAGGAGGGCAAGGGAACAGGTGCAGATATACATCTTATAAAGCTTGGATAGCAGTGGGCTCTGTCTTTGGTAGAGGATGTCAAGTTCTTCAGACTGTGATATTGTAAAAATTGTAATCCATATTTTTTCATGTCTGATGGATGTCTAAGCAACAAATAAAAAACTTTTGTATAAAAAAAAAAAATGAGTTGTCATTCCTAATGTGAGACATTTGAGCAATAGGGACAGAGGGGTTCTAAAGTATAAAATAAGGAACATCTCTCCTGATGTGGTGCAGTTGAGAGGACTACCCGGTCAGAATGGCGTATCCTGAATCGTGAAGTGTAAACCACACGGTCAGAATAGCGCTGTGCAATACAACGATAGGGATAGAATGCCGCAAGTCAGATTAACGCTATCCTTATGACTGTATTGCAGTCGCAGAGGAGATAGGGATTAAGCTTCTGCTGGGAGGACTTCCACCAAACAGCTGGGATAAAGCCCCCCATAGTGGGGGTTGCTGGGCACAGAGCCCACCCATAAAAACAGAAATATGTGTTGGTTCCCTTCCCCTCCGCGATACCCCCGAAGGTTTCATCCCTTCCCAGTGGCCTCCCGGGGTGATTATAAATAGTTGGGGGGCAAAGCCCCGTAATGGAGAGTGTGGGGGTGGAGCCGTGCAAAAACAGAAACGTGTAATCTTTTATGTTAGCGATCCATGTCTTCAGGGACTGCTACCATTGCCACTGTTGTTGCACTCAGTGTTTTGGTTGGGCACGGTTGTGGTAAGTGGCGTTATTACATCGCTGTTCTGGACTGCGCTGTTGTGACCTGCGCAGTTCTGACCTAGTGCCATTGAGAGGTATGAACAGAGAGGCTCAGAGGGGAAAAATAAGGAACATCCCTCGTAATGTGGTGGAGGTAAGAGGGATGGAGAGATGGGCTCTGATGGGGCATCCCTCCCAATGTGGGGCAGTTGAAAGGGATGAACAGATGGGTTCTAAGGAGTAAAATGAGGTAGGTCCCTCTTAATGTAGGACAGTTGAGAAAGAGGGACAGAGGGGTTCTGAGGAGTAAAATAAGGCATATACCTCCTCCTAATGGGTAAAATGAGGGAGGTTCCTCCTAGAGTGTGGCAGTTGGGAGTGGTGGACGGAGAGATTGTGAAGGGTAAAATGATAGTGATCTCAGCTATACATGTGTTTAGCACACTTCCAAAAGAAATGAATCTAATTTTCAGTGTGACCCACATAGTACTAGCTACCTAGCCTGTTATCCTCCAGTTTCCAATCCTGCTTGTGACTAATTGGTTTTATCTCACTCTCTCTCTCTCTCTCTCTCTCTCTCTCTCTCTCTCTCTCTCTCTCTCTCTGACTTCTGACTGAATGATTGTGCTTCTGTGATTAGCAGTGTTTGCACAAGCGGGTGGAGATATACGGCCTGCAGTGGCCCTGGTGTCATCTGTGGGATACAGGCCTCATAAAACAATCACCAAAGTGTGTCTGGCAGGCTCACATATACAGTGTATATACACACACACTCAACTAAAGCTGGTTCCCTGAACTTGTCTGTTTTTTACTGTGGTTATCATTTCAGACAACATCGGTGAAGCTGAGTTGCAGTGGAAGATGGAGTTTCACCGCTGGAGTGCCTACATGATGCACTGGAAGAACCAGTTCGACCACTATAGCAAGCAGGAAAGGTGCGCTAACCTGTGAGTGGGTAGCAGCCGCATCCCAAGAATGCCCGAGCCAACACCTGACAATGGCCTACCTGAGCAGGTACCCTGTCCTTGGACTATCTTAGCAGATACACTGGACTGGTATATCCATGTAGATACTGAGCACCTAAATGTACACAACACAATACTTTGGCGCTGAAATGAACAACTTGATACATGCCCCCTCCCCGTTCCAGCACTCGGGGAGGGGGATCCAAAATAAGGACTTTCAGAACTGGATTGATCAAAGAGAAATTCTGTGATGGATAACTGAGCCATAGTGAAGGATTTAAGACTGGTCCTGGATTTATCCTTACCAATCCCTCCCACCACAACCTCCACCATAGTTCAAAACTGGAGTGTCCTTGGCAGATACCAAGGAATGGATGGTAAGCCTCCCCCAGATTCCTGTTCAGATTGCCAGTGCTGTAGTATCTGAGTGCGTGCCTGCTCACCATGACACCTACCAGTCCGACAAAACATCGCATCCAGCCTGCCATGTTTTTTTTAGTCCACTCAGATCCTGCTTACATATTACGATAACTGTGAATAGTAAATAAATCAAAGAAACAGACAGTTTTCTCCACAGAAGATGGAGTTGAGCGTCCCCCCCACCCAAAAAAAATGGTATAGGTAGAAATGCTGTATTTTGTATTTATTTTTTTGTCAGTTGGGGAGGAAGATCCTTATTTATTTACACTGAGAAATTAAGAGGCATGAAAAAGTCTAGTAGGCTGCATGGGGAATGCCAAGTCAGCGTCTCTGATTGGTGCTGTGATGTGGGTCGCCAAAAACTCAGCGTGGTGCTACATCGTCACAGTTCAGTTTACCATCAGGGTGGCAGGTTATCTTATTTTGTTATTATTATTATTTTTTCAATAAAAGTTAAGTTGTGATCATGGGTACATCGTAAGCCTTTTCAGGTTTCGGTACAAAGCCTGAAAGGTTCTGGACCGTTCTTGGTGTTTGGACCTTTTTCTCAAATCTAGGGATCTGTGTACATTTCCATATTAATTCCATAGTTAATTAATTACTCATTTGCATTCAAATCACATAAACATTTGTTTTTTAAGGGTGGGATGTGGGGGTTCAGCTCAAACTTTTTGGGCTAGCCCGGTCTCCACAGTTTCTTTTTTCCAACTGTTCTGCTTTTTTCCCCATTTTCCCATTGTTTTGTCCTCCTTCTGTTCCCACTACACCTGTGAGCGGGTTACTGGCAAGACGACAACCTTCTCCCGACCAGGATGGCGGGCTACCATCACAGCTGCAGCCAGTGTCGCTCTGGTGATTGGCCAAGCATGGGGAGAGAGCGTGAGTTGTTGGGGACCTGAGCATTCACTCCCAGAGGGCCAAGATCGCCGAACAACCCTAGAGTCCCTTCTAACCTTAAAGGGAGCAGTCAGCACTAAGAGCTTTTTGCACTTTGTGTGCAAAAACAGGGTTTTTTTACTGTGTACTGCAGCATAGCAGATTCTATCAGGCTAATTCTGCTGACTCCCAGGCTGACATTTTCTATAACTACAAATCCCAGAATCCCCTGCAGCTGACATCAGAGCATTGCTGCAGTAGTGGGAGAGTCAGTAGCCTGCACCGCAAGTTAGAGTTTTACAATCTCTGATCTTTTGTTTGCTGCTCCCACTGTCCTCCCGGGGCTAAGTGTAGTCACAGAGAACTGTTCATAGCCCCAGGAGAACATCTGAGGCCAGAAGGGCAGAAGGTTGTGGGTTCAAGCCCCACACCAGGCACTGGGGGTGAAAATCCCAGTACTGACACTGCAGTGCATTATGAGGAGGAGGATGAACTCCTAAGGTGCCGTCTTTTCAAAGGCATCCGAAACGCATCAGGTGTACATGGCACTGAATAAAAGATGAATTTTATTTTAATACTCTGAGTGGTGCTTTTAAGCAATGTTGAAGTGGTGAGTGTCCGATTTTTTTAAGTTTTGTATATAGCACCATAGTAGTAGTGGGACAACCCCTATCAGTCCTCTGTCCCCAGGAGGGAAGAAGGGTACAAGTTTGCAAACAGTAGGATGAGGGGAGGCAGGACAGATCCCCACCTGATGCTATGCATTCAAAAATTTTTAATATCCAAGCTGTGTTTTCTCAAACATTAGGTGATCTGCCTCTTCGCTGTTGATCCCTTTCTCGTGAAAATCAATGTCCGTTTTTTTTTTTTTTTTTAATGTGGCAGTAATTAAAAAGCAGCTGACAGGATTATGTCCTCTGGGCAGGCAACTCATGCCAGGGGCTGCCTGCCCGAGGAATTACACTAGCCATAAATTAACATTTTTTTCTCAAAGGATTATATCGCTCTTTACATTAATATTGGCCACAGTCTCCTTTCTGAGATCACGCTGAGCTGCTGCAGACCACCGTAGCCCCACCCCCATTATTGGCATTTTAATGACACAACGTAAGGAAATGGGTCTGCAGTGCTAATAGAGTGCCAGCAAAATCAGGGGGCAGTGCCTGCCTTTCCGTGCATTTTTTAACTTTGCACCACCAGTCACCCTTCGGGTCATCAGAATGCAGATTTTTAAAGGTGGGGCTTCAGCGGTCCTAGCGCTCAGTGCAGTTGGGGAAATGAGATTGGTGCCAGACAAGGTAAAGAATTACGTAATCCTTTGAGGTAAAAATTCAAGATTATGGCTAGCATAACTCCTCAGGCAGGCAGCGCCTGGCATGAGTTTCCTGCCCGAGGACATATTGCCTCAGCCGCTCCTGAGATGTTAAACCGAGGTCCCATCTGCCTGTTCTGGTGGTTATTCAGTTGGACGTTATGGATCCCATGGCACTTCTTGAAAAGAGTAGGAATTTCCCCGGTGTCCAGGGCACATTTTCGCTAAAAATACCACCAGCAGCTTAATCTGGTTCAGTTTCAGATTTCAGTTGGTTTCTATCAGTAATCACCACCCTCCCCCCACTGGATGATGCTAAAAATAGACAGAATTGCCTTGCTCTTCTTTGCCAGTTAAAAAAAAACCTGGAATAAATAACAAAGGAGCTGAACAGCAAAAGAAGATTCTTGCCAGGAGAGGTGCCTCAGTGCATTACCGCCACCTTGTGGCACCAAGAAGGAATGACAGAGTAAAACACCTGGAGGAGCTGTGGGTGGTTATGTCGTCAGCCCCCAATGTTATACTATGCAGAGGTACACCAAACGACATATCCTTGACACCACCTCATTGGTGGGCAGGGACCAAATGGAAAAAGGGGTGGGTATAAGCAGATATTTATGAGCATTCTGTTTTAGGAAAGAAAGAAGGCCATTGGTACGTCGAGATCTTTCCCCCACCAGCTTAGCAGGACGATCCAGTCACCTCTTCTTCTTCAAAGTAGCCGACGAGTCTGAGTTTAAAGATCATTAAAGCATCAGCTGATACAGTCTGCTCTCAGTGCTCTGGAAATCTGTCCCAAATAACCTCCATTCACTCCGTGGTTCTTCCTGATACTGTCACTCCCATGAATTTCCTCCTTTCCATGACACTGTGTGTCCCTTTGTTCTGTCACTGGAAATTCTGAAGATCTGTGTCTAATCGGACGACCTTGTCTCTTTCAAGTTTTTTAATTACTGCAATCACATCTCCCATTGTCGACTCTTTGCCAGTGAAAAGAACCCCAGTTCTGCCCATCAGTTCTGCAGACCCTAATCCACCTTGGCAGAAAAGCACCGTTGGAAGTGGTCAGATTCAAACCCATGCCCCAAAAAACACTGAAGCATAAATCCAGTGGCTTACACTGCTCAGCCATGCTCTCTTTAGAATAGGGGATACCCCCGCCCGCATATCATGATCACCACTGGTGGATCTAGAACTTCTTCAAGGGGGTAGCGGTTTTGTCAAGAGGTTGCACTTTCCCTCAGAAAATGTAAAATGTTCCCTCTTAATGCTTAGAACTAGGTAAAAAACAGTGTTACTGCTTTGCTGGATGATTTTTTTTCAGTTGTTTTTTTACCAGGAGTAGCACACTAAGCTGAAAGCTTGTTTCCAGGTGCGACCTGGGAGCACAGGGAAGTTAAATGACTTGCTCAAGGTCACGCAGTATGTAAGTGGGGGCTGTAGGATTCAAACCCAGGTCTCCAGATTTGCAGCTCAGAGCATTAAGCCACTGCGCCATACTGCCTTCGCTACAGTTGGATCCATTAGTTATGGAACCCCCAGATACGTCTGGGCACCTTGTTCCCTCCCATCTCTGCAACCACAGCCAGAATCCTCTGTACAGCAGCTGGTTCTAAAAGCTATTCCAGCTGACTGGAGCCCCACAGGAAGGGGGCATATTCCCAGGTTATAGGGTAGCATGGAAGACTGTGGAGCTTGACAAAATATGTCCTTTATTATCCGGAGCCTTCCATGCCATACTTGAACCTAAAGATGATTGCCTGCATGAAAACAAGACATTTTAGTCAGCAGATTGCATTCTCCTAGTTTAGAACACCATCTTCTCTAATGGACTACCATTGATTTTTGTTCATAAAGACAATGTTTATCTGAATATACATTTAATTAAATGAACAACTTGCTATTAAGCCCACCACCCCCTCCCATTTTTCCCCTTCTAAATTTACAGAGCAAGCACTTAGTGCCTGTGACAGCAACACAGGCCAGCAATTAATTAACAAGAGGGGGGCTGCCCATCAGCCAAGCAGTGTGTTGGCTGCACTGCAGATGTAATTTGTTAAAAGCACTTAGGAAGATAAGATAACACAGCAAGGGTCACGACCTCAGTGAAGTTTCCGAGCCACTTCAGAAGAGCAACTAACCCTGCTGTTTGCCAGCTCCTCGGCTTCTGTCCGTAAGAGTGTATCTCAGTTTTTCAGCCTGAACTCAATAGCAAATCAGAAGTTAAAACAGGTCCATGCAACCCACCACCCCACAGGACACACCTGAAAATGAGCTGTCACAGCTCAGTGGACCTCCCCTGGTCAAAAATTCCAAATAAATAACATAGACCTCTATAACTCACCAATCCCCCATGCCAGTTCCACAGAGTAGTGCACACAAATGACTGAAACAGAAGATACATTTATACAACAGGGTAATTACATGTTTGTTGCCTGCAACTATGTTGTAATTACAATGCAATTAGAGTGTAGTTACACAATAACTACAGGGTAGTTAGGTGACACTTAAAGTGTAACCAATTTATTTTATCAAACCACATCAAAATATACTTGGAACAGTTAACACAAAACATATTTTACCGTAAAGTGCAACAGTTCAGAAAGGGCTCTGAAAAGCTCCGTGCCAGACCCCAGGACGCACATCATGGAGCTGTGGGCAGAGGGGGAATTTACCCCTTGTCATGTCTGTTCCACCTTCTATGCTGCTTTATCCCCTAGAGACACCAGTATGATGGGACCAAGGTCCCTGACATCAGCATGCTTACGTGCACTCCACAATATACACCACAACATCCCACCCCTCCCTGTGTCCCATGTGCACTGCCACCTGTACATCTACAGATAGAGGTATCGTTAGAGGATGCGGCTCCCTCTGTCCCCAGAGCAGGAGACTATCATCTGATATACTCAATGCTCCTTCCCTTGGCTGGTCACTGGTGTCATGAGTGGTAACCTGTGTGCCTTCCCTGGTCAAAAAATTACAAATAAATAAAACAGGCCTGTGTAACCCACCATTCCTCCAGACACACCTGTAAAAAAAAATTTATAGATCTGTATCTTTCCCAGTCAAAGATTACAAGTAAATATTTAAAACGGGCCCATGTAACTCCCCTCCCCACCACCAATGCATCTAGAAATGAACAATCACAGCTCAGTGTTCTTCTTCTACTCCCCAGGCCAGGGCGGTCACCCCCACTACTTCACACCGTGCTTCCTAGAATCCTTACGGTTACACTTTCTTTTTCATTATGACTATTATTCTTGTCCCCCTTATGGGTTCCTCTGTACCAATCAGGGACACGTCAATTCGTGCTGGTCATTCCGCGCTGCGACAACTCACCTTGGACTATTAGCTCCAGCATCAATTGGCTCCCGCATCAATTTGTCACTGGACAGTCCGCCCCCACTATACAGCGTACTATACTCCAACAACAATTACAGTATGACTTCCACTTCTACAACCCTGGAGCACACTGCCTCATCTGGGGGGGCCAATTGCACCCACCCGGACGTTATTTTGTAATATTTACACTGGGGGAGGCAGTTGTCCAGGGCTGAACTGACATAGGAGACAACTGACGCTGGAGCTAACAGTCCAGGGCAAGCTGTCACAGAGTGAAATGACTAGGATGAATTGTCATGTAGCTGTACCAACTGCACCCTACCCCAATGAAGGGGGTCATTATGTCCGTGTCCTTTTCGCCCGCCTGCCCACCAGCCCTCCCGCAGAAGGAAGGGTGCCAGCAGGGTGGTCCCCAACATCAGGGTGGGAAATGAGGAGATTCAAAGGGATGACAAAACGGTGGGAAAAAGAAAAATAATGTAGGTAGAGAGAGAAAGTCAACTTTTAGGAGTTCGGACCCATTTGGGGTGAAGGCTGTGGGCTAGGGTGACTGACAGCAACAAACCTGCTGAGAAATGTTTGCCAAGATCTCTGCCGGAACAAAGCTCAGAGCAGCGACATATTCCTCCTCTAGTCTAGGCTACCAGCGTATTTAACTTTTTTTTTATCTAGTGCAGGTTAAAAACTTCCCATTTGTGAGAGTTCAGAATATTTCCCTGGCTCCTAAAGCCTAGAAATCAGTATTGTATCTGTACTCAACATTTTTGGCAATCATAACTGAGCAACCAAGTTTGGGAAGTTGATATAACTAGTAAAATGCCCCTTCTTTCAGAAAAATCAATCTTCTTTTTACTCTGCTCCATATACTCCATTTTGCTGAAATGTTAATATGTCATGTTTCAAAGGCACGGGGTCATTATGTTGCAGCCAAAACCGCGAAAAACAACAATGCCACATGCAAAATGGCATGCGGCAAAATAAGATCGGGAGAAAACGCCGAACAGAACACCACAGCATACACCACTGGCAACAATGCCAAAATCTTTGTTTATGCGGGGGGCGGCCTCTACACACCAAGTAAAGTAACCAACTCTGGGGGGGGGGAGTGGACCGAAGGGGAAAAAGGAAAAATTGGGAGCAGGGAATTTAGTCTTTTTTTATAAACAGAACAACTTGGGGAATCAAACCCTGATCCCCAGGTCTTCACTGCACCAGGGGCTTGTGCCTTAGCCACTCCACCACATGAGTGGATTGGCCAAGCACAGCACTTCTGGCATCTTCACTCCTTCCTCCAGTTCCTAGTGTGCGACAGGGGTAGTGGTAGTTTCCTACCGCTATTACACCCCGTCACTGTACTTCATTCCGCGCTTTAGACCACATGGTTATTCCTGCGCTGTTTCAGCAGTGCTATATTGACCTGATACCATTTCAAAGATCTTCATCTTGTGGCATCCAGTGCCACCCCTAGGTCCCCACATGAGGCACCCAAGTTGTGTGGTGGCTCCCTTCCACACCCCAGAGTCTGAGAGTGCTTCCTATCCGACTGGTCTGGAGGCAGCTTACGTGAGGAACCAGAGACCTACATATGGAAGCATTGCGCATTTTACTACCACCACCTCCACCGGGACAGCTGACATTTTGCAGTTTTTAAAAAAAAATTATTCAGCCTGATTCTGACTTTTAGCCTCTCATTGCCAATTGAATGAGAAGATGTCCTAGTCACTCTTCATTCCCCCCCCCCCAAAATCACAAAATACAGGCAGGCTGCTCTTTTGTGCCACCATATCTCCTGAATATCTGAAGTGGGACTCGAATAAGTAACCCTGCTCCTTCACACTCCATGTCAAGGGTATTTCAGTTTCATTTGAGCATTCATCTTCACTGTCAATGTCATCGTCATCATCCTCATCCTTATCCGGGACATAATTCTTCTGCCAAAACCAATTTAAATCTCTCCTTAAAAAATATATGGGTACTGATTTAGTAACTTATACTGCATGAAATATTATTCTAAAGGCAGTATTAAATTATGATATTGTAGAGTTGTACTGATAAATATATATATTATATATGTAATAATCTCAATGCCGATCTTTCAGTAGCGTTTCCCTTGTGTTCTGTGTTCCAAGCTCTGTGTGAAAGTTGGACAGGGAGGGCTGACTTGTGATACTCAGGCTGAGGGGCTGTTTCACTATGTGGGCTACCACTCGACTCCCGGCAGGTGGAGTAACCAGAGGAGGCTACCGCGGGCACCCAGCAGGCGCAGTTTTCCACAGAGTTCTAGCAATAATATGAGTCTCAAATCGGCACGCATTGGTGGGGAACAGCACAAGGAAGCATGAGAACTCCCCCCCCATATGTGTTGGGTCATTGCCCCATTGTCCAGACAGGGGCTTTGGACTGCTCTTTACCCCCCCCCAAAAGTATAATTACAGTATGGGCGAGTTGACATATTACACGATGGAATAATGTAACTGCAGTAGGGGAGTGGGTGGGGGAGGGGCATGGTGTAAACTAACACGCTGGCCAGTTGACCGATGATTTACCTCAGATAAAATGCCAGTGGCCACTAAAAAAATGTATATTTGGGTAGCTACACATCCAGAAGAGGCTCAGTTCGTTTTTTAGGAACGGAAGTAACAAAAAGGTCCACGTCAGAGGAGTTCGAAGGTCCCAAATTTTGGAAGATCAACTGGTCACACTTTAAGTTCCCTTAACTGCACTTTAGTAACAGTGTAACTACACTAGAACTGCATCGCAGCTGTGATGTAGTTTCATGCAACAAACATGTAACTACACTGTAACTACCCCTGTTGCATGCAATTAATGATTACTTACCCTGTAGTTACATTGAAACTGACACTGAAAATAAAGTGCGACCCATCAGGCATGGAAGTTTTATTGATATAAATATGCTTTTTTGGGGGGGGGGGACTCAAAGGTTTTTTTTTTTACTTCCATGCCTGCAAAAATGGATGTTATCCAAGTTCCCTTTTGATTCCTTTTGGGTGTCAAATAGGATTGCTCGGAATCTGCCGACTGGAGTTAGATTTGTCAGCTTCTGATCCGATTTTCAGATTTAAGATTTTTGGGATTGCAGTCCTAAACTCCTAATTCCTAAACTGAATCCTAACAGACCTATTTTTACATTGGAATTTGGGATTTCAAATCTGCATTTGATTATGGGTTTGAGATCCTTTTAAGATATGAATCAGAATTGGATTAGGATTCAGAAGCTCCTAAATTCAAAAATCAGATCGCGAGCGGCCAATTCCCAGCATCCTGAGTGTCAAATACTGCGGAAATGGACCTACTTGGATCCCTGGCATCCATTGAGTTTCAGGCACCCTGTTCTGACCAATGACAGTACAGTAGCCACCGTTACAGTAGTATTGGCCACAAGAGTGTGGTCTAACGGGAGTTCGGTTACTAGATGTGGCACTGATTTATTTTACACAGTGGGCAAAGTGAGGGTGGGGTTTGGTGTCCCTTTGGCTACCTCCACTCCTCCTGGTCCGGAGTGCAATACCCCTGATGTCTAGTCTGTAAATTAATTCCGTGGGCAATAATGAAGTAACATATATATTTACCAGTCCTAATTAATTCATGGGCATTTGCATATGCTTCCCATGATGTTTTGCATTACTGGGGTATGTGCAATTTGTGTTTTCTTATAGTTACTGCTTTCCCTGGAGACGGCGCTACGCTGACTGGTGATTAAGTGAGGAGGGAAAATTAAGTTTTATTGTTTGCTCTCTTTTTTATACTATTTGTATATAGTGTTTATTTAAAGATTTATACAAAATAGAATATATATAAATATTATATCGTACTGATTACTTACTGTATGTTTTCCTAGAAACTGTAAATTATTTATTTTTTACTATTGCTGATATTTTTCTAAACCTCTCTAATTTAGCAAAGGGGGGAAAAACCATTGTAAGGAGGTGCTGTGATGTGATAGCCACAGAAAAGGGATCTCCCGTTTACAACTGAATGCCGCAGATCACGGCTTTGCCTACACCCACCACCACTGCCACCACCACACCCACAGTGCCAGTATACCCACAGATCTTTACAGCCTTCAGAGAGGAAACTGTCTTTAGCCAATAAGCTCTTATTTCCTGTAGAAGCTTTTTTTTTCCAGTACTGGTTCACATGCTAGTCTCGTATCACATGTATTACCCTTTCTAGTAAATTCAGTGGGTGTTTCTGATTCATGCACATGCGGTGAGGACAGCATTAGAACTGTGTGATGTTGTTTAGGTCTATGTTAAGCTCTTACATTGTTTCCACAATGCACACATCTGTGTCGGACCACTGGCACGGCAGTAGAGTTACTGCTTATGACACCAGCAACCCAGATTCAGGCTCCAACATTGGGTCATCGGAGGTTCAACCGGAAGGGGGGAATTGAGTGTCCGATGGACTGCTCTTCTCCTCTGGGGTGGGGTGGGAGTGGTGCCCGTTATCTTGGCTCCTAGTGGCGGCTGGGAAACAGACCACTGGGACCACAGTTTGGGGGGGGGCAGAAGTGATCAGTAATATATTAATTTTTTTTAAAACCTTACCTGAACGTGCCTGTTTTCAGGGCAACTATGAGTGAGACACCAATGCGGTAATCTGAAGCACCCACTGCTTACTAAAGGGACAGCAAAGAGGGAACAGTAACAGAACTAGGACCAGTACCTATTACTTACTGGTTCAAAGTAGTTTTCCTTGATCCAGCCCAGGTTGGGTGCTGCATTGGCAGCTGGACCACGAGTGGAGGGGTGAAAAAATTGACAGGGGATGAGTTTAGATATGGCATTCCCACCGCGATATGTTTTTTTCTTTAGTATTATGTTGTGTTTTCTCCTCCCCACAAAAAAAAAAAACATTGACTTCGACCAGGAAAAAAACAACTCAGCCTGCCATCCTCAGCACTGTGAAGAAAATCATTGGCAGAGAAGCACTTGTAACAAGTTCCAGGGGCACTGACAGGGCAATTTTTACCAGTGTCCTTTAAGGTCAGGGAGCAGTGTCTGTTGCATGCTAGTTCATCTAAGTCACAAGATTTTTTTTTTTTTTTAAAGGTACTTTTATATTTTTCTTCCTGAGCTGGACAATTAGTTGAGAATTTGCAGTCTCTTCCCCTCCGCCCACCCCTTACCTGTCCCCGAGATATGCAGTCAGCTGTTGCCTAATTCAGGCCATGGGTAAATCTGTGTGTACATGTTCCGCATGTCAAATGGATGTGTAACTGTCTTGATTCTCTGCATTTTCCAATAAAAATGATTACCTGATTAACAAAGACTCACGCGCGCACGTGTGTGTGTGTTTATGCCATGTTTCTTGCAGACATGAGACACTATGATTCCTGGTGTTGCACTTTGAGGAAAATTTGACCTACAGACAGCAGTCTGTCTCAGGAACTTTTTAAAATTCTCTTATTTAATTATTTTGTTTGTTTTGCTTTTACAGAGAAGCAACTTTCCTGTGCATGAGGGGGGGTCCTACTTCTATCCCACTTCTGCAAAGGAACTGAAGAACAGGGGGGTCAAGAGACTCGCTCAATGTCACCAAGTGATATGGTGGTAGGAGTGGGATTTGAAGCTGGGATTCAACTCTATGCTGTAACTACTGTGCTACACTGCTTTTTTTTCCCTTTGGTAATGGGGTAAGGCCCACTGGGCCCAAGGCCTGCTTACGGGGGTGAGCCGGACGCACAGGGTCACACAATGTGCAAGTGGAGGTTGCAGGACTCAGACCCAGGTCTGCTGGATGTACCAAGCTCATTCACAGCTCATTGCTCTAACTTCTAGGTTATACTGTTTTTTTACTGGACATTTTAGGACCAGAAACAAAAAGGCCTAGGTCAGGCCCCACCTGAAGTACTGGGTGTAGGTCTGGGCTCCCCATTACAAAAAGGGGCATTGAGGCAGTTGAGGGCGAGCAACTTAGGGCAAACAAACTGTCTTCTATAGTTGCTTTAACTGTAAGCAAAGAGGTGTTATGATTTTAATTTTTAAATCAGGGCCTAATTTCACAAAAACAGATCACTTGACAAATGATGAAGGACAATGGCAACTCTTATTATGCTCCACAGAGGGGAAGAAATATGCCTTTCTCAATTTTTATGTTCCTAACTCATATCAGTGCCAGTTTTTCACAGAAACCCTCCCAATAATTGAGTCTTTCATGGAATTTGAGATATTACTGGGTGGAGACTTCGGTACTGTTATGGATCCCTATTCAGACAGAAGGGTACAAACTTCATATTGCCGAACAGGTAATTCCTCACACACTTTAAATTTTAGTTATAAGAACCTCAACTCCACTAATACCTGGAAACTTGTCAACCCCAAAGGTAGAGACTACACTTTTTTTCTCTCCATGACATAGCTCAGTTTAGACTGTATTTATGCATTTCCCTCCCACTCCTCCCAAATCACCTCAGCTCATATTGATACCTGTACAATATCAGATCATGTGTTATACAGACTCTCATTAGACACTGAGCTGCAAACCTGGAGACCTGGGTTTGAATCCCACAGCCCTCACTTACATACTGTGTGACCATGAGCAGGTCACTTAATTTCCCTGTGCTCCAAGGTCACACCTTTAAACAAGCCTTGGCTTAGTGTGTCTTTCCTGGCCAAAAAGTAGTACAAAAAAGTCTGTGTTTTAAAATCAGTAAAAACAATAATAAAGAAAAAAACAATGATCTAGGGTATGGACAACAAAAACCATGAGGAGAAACTGGAGGTCCTTAATGTGTTCACTCTAGAGAAAGGGAACGGGGCCAGGAACATGGCCACAGTCATCTGCATATGAAACGGTACAGGCAACGTCAAACAGATGGAGTTTTTTGATCTAATGAGCTGCAGCAGGAGCCAGAGACTTGCCCTGAATCTCAAAAGCAGTAAAGTCAGGGGTGACGTTAGGAGGCACTTCTTCTGTCAGAGGGTGGTGAACCTATGGACCTGCCTACCAGCTGAGGCAGTGGATATGCAGACAGCATAGACTTTCAGGGTAACCCTGGACACATTAATGCTTACTATGGGAATCAATTTTGCATTCATAGCCCCCCTCCCACGCCTCGTGGCATATACCTCTACTTGGCGCTGAGCAAGCAACATGCAGGCAGTGAGAGCAAAGCCAGGACACTCGAGGCACCAAGGACATTTTCACCAGATGTGACAGATGTGTATGCAGTCGGTGAGAGGGGACTGAGGTGAGCCTTGTAGACAACTGAACTTTGACCAAGTCGCACATGCTGAAACCTGCTGGTGAAGAGACTGAAACATACCCAAATAAAAGTTGATCCAAAGACCTGTGTTTTGTTTTTCTTCATATGCACAATATTTTGTATAGTCTGTACAGTAGCAGGTATAGGTAGTTTGGTTATGTAACAGTTTCTTTTTTGGGGGGAGCCGAAATATTTGTATTTATTATAAGGTAAAATACATTACATATAGATAATGCAATGTATTTAGCCAATAAAATGTCAAGATATCCGTACAAAATAGGCAGTGAACAATATTAGATATCCATGCAAAACAGACAGTGAACAATATTACATTAAGTAATATACTAACGGAAGCACATTTCATATGACGTAACAGTTCAGACATTTTGTAACTATTTTAAGAAATAGACTCCATACTTTCTCAAAGGTATTCAATCAATCAATCAATCAAAGTCTTTATTTAACCAGGCGACCACTGTTGAGCAAGCTCATTTTCGAGGTGGACCTGGGTTTATTAACAGGGAACAAGGGACAATATACATGGGATGCAACACACAAGAAAATAGCAATAACACAAATAAAGGGAGATACAATAATACAGTATATACAAAGTATCAGCAGGTAGCATTGACAGTAGTATATGTTTGGAACAGAAGATACAGTTAGTTTTGGGTAGGACACAATTTTTCATAAAAGTAAAGAAATATACATATCAGGTGCACTGAACACAAATAAAACCTAATATAAAAAGATACATAGTGATACGGTATGGAGAATTTAGAGCTGGAACCAGGGTCAAAGGAATGTGGAAGGGACAGATATGGGGGTAGAAAAAGGGGAGAGGAAGAGTCAATTATAGATGTGATCAGTCTTTTAACAGCAGTAATTAGAGTGTGCTTGGACTTACAGGAGTCACTATTTAGGGTAGACAGGCACAGGACTCCTTATTGTGATGTAGATATAGAGGTTTAAAAGCTGCTTGGCTGATGGGGTGAGTTAATTTCAAAGTTTTTCAGCTTGTTCCACAGTTGAGGGAGCACAAAGCTGATGGCTGCTCTGCCAATGCGAGATTTTGCTTTGTAAACATAAAGGTAGATATATGAGGTGCTAGATGACTTATTCTTTCATCGAAAGCTAAATCACTTGTAGACTGTACCCAGTCTCGGAATGATGGGACCGCTGCGGTATTCCAGCAGGGTAGAATTAACCCTTTCAAGGCAAGACATGCTGCCAGGAGCCACAGCTGACCTCATTTTGACAAAGAAGAAATAGGTAATAAAACAATGATAAACTTTTGTTCACAACTACTTTTTATTTCATATCAACCTGATCCCTTATTATGCATACCAGGAGACTGCACACAACAGTTTCAGAGAAAAAGGGGGGACTAGGAGGGGTTAAGTACAGGAGCAGGCACAGTTAGTGTACCACGTACCATGGCTTTCAGAGTGTGGTTATGTCGCAGCAGCAGCGTTCAGAGCTTAGTCACGGAACAGGCGTTGAGAGTGGGGAAGGAAGAAGGTGGGGGTGGAGGATTAGGTATAGGGGCAAGTATAGGTGGTTGTAAATTTTTACATAGCAGGGCTTTCAGTGTGGGAGAGATGGGGTTAGGTACAGGAACAGAACAGTTATAGGTAGTGTATTCACGATGGTGGCTTTCGGAGTGGGAGAGGAAGAAGAGTGGGGGTGGGGATGTTAGGCACGGGAGCAGGTATGGGTGGTTTTGTATTCACAAATGTAATTGGGCTGTCAGGGGAAGAAAAGGGGGTTGGGAAGACTAGAGAAGGGGGAGCCTGTATGAAAAAAAATTGCCTGCCCCACTGCAGACGTGAGGCATGCGGAGGAGGAAGAAGGAGGAGCACCAGTCAGAGTCTCTAACCATGTAGGATGACGGCTGTGGTGCTCTTGAACCCCACGCAACCCATGCTGGATCCTGGTGTGGATGGTGGGGGGGGGCCTGGGGGTCCTGCCATGGGGGTGAGTGAAGAAGTGGCAGTAAATTTTTATGCACACAGGATTATAGCTCTGGCAGTGCTTGAACTCTGTCGCACACCACCTGTGCTGGATCCTGCTCTGGATGGTGGGGGGGCCTGGGAGTCCTGCCATGGGGGTGAGTGAAGAACTGGCAGTGAGTTTTTAAGCACACAGGATTACAGCTCTGCCAGTGCTTGAACTCTGTCGCACACCACCTGTGCTGGATCCTGCTCTGTATGGTGGGGGGGCCTGGGGGTCCTGCCTTGGGGGCCTGGGAGTCCTGCCATGGGGGTGAGAGAAGAAGTGGCAGTGAGTTTTAAGCACACAGGATTACAGCTCTGGCAGTGCTTGAACTCTGTCACACACCACCTGTGCTGGATCCTGCTCTGTATGGGGGTGCACCTCCTGAGGCAACGTTGGGGGAGTAAGAGTTGTTAGGCACATAGACTGAATCTGGATCACTTGGATCCTGCCCCGCACTAATCACACTGTATGCTGCTCTGGTTTGTGTGGACACCCCTGAATGCCCCATCATGGCGGGAAGGGGCAGGCCATGGAGGACTGCAGGTAGTTAAGAGGTCTTCATGGCTGTGCGGTCACTAGATACAACCCGAAGAGGACAGCTGTCTAGTTGGAAGCATAAACACCTATAATAAATAAATCTATATAATTATAAATGACTTGTGCAGCCTCATTCTCTGAATTGTGAAAGTCAGCTGGGATGGGTGGGGAAGGGGTGCAGCTGAGTGGTAACAGGTCAGTCTCTTTCACATTCAAGAAAAAGATTCTTGGTGCGGAGCTCAGAACTAAATTTAAGAGCAGTGTGGTCGGAGAGGAGCCAGCCCTAATATAGCTGTCTGCCTTCTCCAAAGACAGAAGCAGTACTGTGTAAATCACATCTAACTCCGTCTGTGACATATGCCCTCTTCCCCTGGAAAAACACTTGCTAGATGCCTGTGTGGAGATGGCTAAATGCAGTCATAATGCAGGAGACTCCCATTACAGAGCTCCTCCGGCAGATACAGAAAGTCCCACGGCCCCCCTTCCTCCATGGCAGCAGGTCAGAAATGAAATCATTAGCTGCCTGCAGCCATGTGCTGCTCTAGGAGACAGTCACCCTCTAGTGGTGGTCTAAGCTACTGCAGAACCTTAAACAGATGCTACCATATATAGTAAAATGTTTTTTTATTATTACTTTTTTCAAACTTGAAGTTTATTGACTATTGCATGAAAAGCACATACAGTGTAGCAGTCTTCTCCACTGCTACATTTAGCTATTCCAAGTCAAGAAATACATTTAGCATAAAATGAAATATCAGTTAGAGACACTGAACATTTAACAAATACTATGCTTTCGCACCAGGGTTGATAGATAATAAAATGTCCTGGTACTTGGTGAGTCAACGTGCCAGTTCTAGCCAACTATCGGCAAAGGTTTTCCTTTTTTTTTATCTACAAAGAAAAATTCTCAACCCTTGGGCACGTCATACCCTAAATGTCCTGGCCCAGGCTAGAAAGCTCACTGGGGACCCAAAATGAGGTAGGGCCGCTTACGGCCCTCATGGGGGACCCCAAGTTTAAACCTCCCAGAACTGACCCAAGACTCTGAATCTGGAACAGGCCGATCTTGACTAGATATCAGCTGATGGTACTTTCTGTTTTTTTAATTGTGGTCCAGAAAGAAGCACAGAGCCAGAACTCGTTTCCAGGTGTGGACCCAGCGGAAGGGGGTTAAATGAGGGAGAAAAAGGCAGTAAGATACAATTTGCAATAAAGGACAACATAACTGCTCACTGGCATTTAAAACCTTTACTTTCATAGACTGGTATTTAACTTTATGTAGGTTTTTATGGCCAGTGTCCCCCCTTCCCACCCTAGTGACTTCCTCGCTGTGTCAATCCACTCACCATCATCCAGGTCGTAGTGATCCAATGGGGAAGCAGGGCCTATAAGCACAAGGGTATATTTATCCTTGACGCTATTTTTTTTTTTGTCAACTGCCATTTTTCTGTCCTGATTTGCACTCCGCCCCTCCGTCCACTCCAGCAGTGGTGTTGCACCTCGGCATGCCTGGCGTGCCCATCTGGGCCTTGATGCCTTTAGTACGGTAGAGGTGAGGATAGCAGAGGGGGTTAAGGTGGGGGTAAGAGTTTCTTCCGCTACATTCAGGAGAAGTGCAAATTAAAGGGGCGTCTAGTTAGACTGAAGAAGAGGAGGGAGGAGAGTACGGACAAAGCAGAAATACTAGGTGGGCATGCAGTCTACAGGTCAAAAGAGCTAGGGGTCAGATTTAACATGGAACCAGTCCCTGGGGAAAGGGGGCTGAGGGGTCAAAGTGCTCTGAAGACTGACGAGTCAATGGGCCTGGATGGGTTGCTTGTAGGAGCTGGCCGACCCACCGGCAGATCATTTCAGCACCCTGACAGCAGGAGTGGTGGACGTGGATTAGAGGGCAACAGATGTGGTACCCCATAACAAGAATAGGAGCAGGGATGAGCCAGGGAACTACTGACCAGTCAGTCTAATGTCTATAGTGGGCAGATTATTTGAGGCCATTATTAAGGAGAAGACGGTGGCGTTTACGGATGCCAGTGGATTCCAGGACCATAAACAGCACTGATTCACAACAGGGAGGCCATGTCAGACAAACGTGATCGACTTCTTCCACTGGGTCACAGAGGTCGCAGACAAAGGACAGGCAGTGGCCATACTGTGTCTAGACTTTAGCAAAGCATTTGACTGTCCTACGTTTATTTATTTCATTTTTATTTACCAGGTAAGTGTGTTAGTCAGTGTCTATTTTTAAGCATGATCTGGGAGAGTACAACCATGAACAGCGGTACAGTACAGCACAGAAATACAAGAAATATGTATCCAAAAAATACAGATGATACAGTACATTACAGAAATACAAGAAATGCGTATCCAAAAAACGACACACTGGTACAACAGATGGTACAGTACATTACAGAAATACAAGAAATGCGTATCCAAAAAACAACACACTGGTACAACAGATGACGCAGTACATTACAGAAATACAAGAAATGCGTATCCAAAAAAACGACAGACTGGTACAACAGATGACGCAGTACATTACAGAAATACAAGAAATGCATATCCAAAAAACGACACACTGGTACAGCAGATGATGCAGTACATTGCAGTGACTCTTTAGAAGTGACATAAATACAGTATTGCAACACTGTTTCTTCAACCAGATGATGGAGTGCAAACTAGCGAGCCAATCAGCAAGCCCCAGTGATGTACACACATGAGCGAGGACCTCAAGGTACGGCACAAGATTACGGAATGGTTCAGGAACTGGCTGTGTGGGAGAACACAGAGAGTAGTCTTAAATGGGGAGTTCTCCATGGTAAGAGAAGTCACCAGGGGAGTTTCCCAGAAATCAGTCTTAGTCTCAGTACTTTTCAGCACCTTTATTTCTGACATCATTAAGGGATCCAGCGGAAGATGTGCCTACTTGCAGATGGCACAAAAATCTGCAGTAGAGTGGACAGTGATGGGGGGGTCAGGACACTGAGGGAAGGTCTGGAGACAAGGTCAAAAGTCTGACAACTAAGGCGTGTCCAGACTACAACACACTAAGTTGTAACATTTTGTAAAACAGTTTATCACTGCTGTATCCAAATTCAGTTCGGCCGTGTTTTAGCATCGATAAAACATCCGTGCTGTAGGGTCCATACTTGTTGCCCTGATCGTGCTCAGTGGGCTTGCCAAACAGGCTTTCTGGGGGACTGAAGCAGAGCTGGAACTGTGCCTCCGCTTCCAGACTGGCAGGTAACATGGTTTATTATTGTAATCCACTGCAAGAAGTTAAAGCCCCGCTCCTATCAAGGCTTTAACATTGTTTCTGAACCCATGTTTAACCCTGCCCATTGCATAGATGCGATCCGTGTTAGATGGACTTAAAAAGGTGTAAGCGATTTAATCCATTCTAAGCAGTTCATACCAGACGGGGCCTAAAATTCAGTGCAAAAGTGCAAAGTTATACACATAGGGGTCAGGGACCCAAAAATACAATACAGAATGGAGAAGTAATGTTAGAAAAAACAATGGGGGGTATCATGGGGTCTTAACAGCAAATCACCTAAAGTAGTCAGCGTAGTATGCCAGCCTGCCCGCACGGTGGTAGTGCTAGCACTTACAAAGCCAAGGACCCAGGTTTGGAAATGAGCCTGGGTGTCGGAGCGCCAGCCGGGGGGGGAGAAGGACTGAGCATCTTATGAACTGCTGTCCCCCTCTGGGCGGGGGAAGCTCCTGGCACTTGCCTGACCTCTGGTGGAAGCCAGGGGTCAGACAGCCAGAGCTGAAGTATTCAAGAGGCGGGGCAAACATCATCATGTGTGCCCCTAACATTATTGCAAGCCCTGCCTCCTTAGAGGAAAACAGGAAAAAGTCGGACCGTACAGGATGCCACCCGCATCGTGACACAGGCCCTGTACCACTGACCCTTGGCAGCCCTGGACACAGAACCAGATGTCTGACAGGGGGCACCACCCCCCTGAAGGCCCCACCCTGGGGAGGGGGGTAAGCCAGGCATGGACACAAGGGAAGTAAGTCCCGAGGACAGTGGATGACAGGGTGGGCATGGGGTACAATCGTTGTTGACTGGTCCGACCGAGAGGAGCAAAAAAAAAAAAGTAGTCGGTGCAGTGCAACAGAGCAGTGTGGAAGGCAAATAGGATGCTGGGGTGCACAGGTGGGGGAGATCAGCAGCAGCCAAAATGAGTTGGTCCTGCCCCAGTACAGATCCATGGTGCAGCCGAAATTGGAGTACTGCATGCAGTTCTGCAGTCCACACTCCAAACAAGAGACAGCTTGGGGTGATGCAGTGGAGGGTAACAAAAATTATTCGTGGCCAGCAACAAAAGTCATATATGGCGAGGCTCGAGGACATCAACATGTACACACAGCAGACTAGGTGGGGGGGTGGGAACATGATTGAAATGTTCAGGTTTCATGGGAGAAACAAGGTGGGCACCAGTGAACTGTTGAGAATCAATGAGCTCCAACTAGTGACATCATCAGTTACAGTCAGTCAACAGCTGCTGATGCTAATGTCACTACTTGCGTAAGTCGCTTGTTTTTTTTTTTTTTTATTTCGTTTCTCTCCTGCCCAACCGCCCCATCACCAGGTCCCCCCCAGCCCTCTCACCCAAGCGTCCAACACGAATTACCTCATCCAGCATCTTTCTCCGGTGCTTGCCCCACATGGTGGGGTCAGTGGGGGGGTTCCCCAAACCCTGCCATCATAACAGATCCAGTTCTCATGGACTGGGCCTTGCTAGCTGGGTGCAAGGACTGCAGGAGACTGGCACCATCCAGCCAGTCAGTTGATGTTTTCTCCATTCTTGCATTCTCCTCAAGGGTGCAGATGTGCAGTGTCATTATCATGCAAGCCACAAATTCCCATGTGACGTACACTGCCGGCTGCCGGGGTGTGGATGTGCCGTGCCATCATGCTGCACGCCACACATTCCCATGCAGCGTGCACTGCCGGCTGCCGGGGTGTGGATGTGCCGTGCCATCATGCTGCACGCCACACATCCCATGCAGCGTGCACTGACGGCTGCCGGGCTGCGGATGTGCCGTGCCATCATGCTGCACGCCACACATTCCCATGCAGCGTGCACTGACGGCTGCCGGGCTGCGGATGTGCCGTGCCATCATGCTGCATGCCTCACATTCCCATGCAGCGTGCACTGACAGCTGCCGGGCTGCGGATGTGCCGTGCCATCATGCTGCACGCCACACATCCCCATGCAGCGTGCACTAGCGGCTGCGACTGCCAGATGTGCGTGCCATCATGCTGCCGACCACATCCCCATGCAGCGTGCACTGACTGGCTGCCAGGAGTGCGGATATGCCATGCCATCATGCTGCACGCCACACCCCATGCAGCATGCACTGACAGCTGCCGGGGTGCGGATGTGCCGTGCCATCATACTGCACGCCACATATCCCCATGCAGCGTGCAC
This sequence comes from Neoceratodus forsteri, assembly GCA_016271365.2. NCBI lineage: Eukaryota > Metazoa > Chordata > Ceratodontiformes > Ceratodontidae > Neoceratodus > Neoceratodus forsteri. The sequence continues at coordinate 182,318,382 of JADMNL010000029.1, forward strand.
TGATGGCTGCCGGGGTTCGGATGTGCAGTGCCATCATGCTGCACGCCACACATCCCCATGCAGCGTGCACTGACGGCTGCCGGTGTGCGGATGTGCCGTGACATCATGCTGCACGCCACACATCCCCATGCAGCGTGCACTGACGGCTGCCGGGGTACGGATGTGCCGTGACATCATGCTGCACGCCACACATCCCCATGCAGCGTGCACTGACGGCTGCCGGGGTGCGGATGTGCCGTGACATCATGCTGCACGCCACACGTCCCCATGCAGCGTGCACTGACGGCTGCCGGGGTGCGGATGTGCATGACATCATGCTGCAAGCCACACATCCCCATGCAGCATGCACTGATGGCTGCCAGGGTGCGGATGTGCACTGACATCATGCTGCACGGCACACATCCCCTTGCCGTGTACACTGATGGCTGCCAGGGTGTGGATGTGCAGTGCCATTATGCTGCACGTCACACATTTCCATGTGATGTACACTGATGGCTGCCACACCTCCAGTGCATCTTGATGGCCCCAGCCTGCCCTAATGCCGGTCTTCACCCAGTGTCAGGCAGACACTGGTCTCTATGTCCCCCCCCCCAAGGAGGAGAGCAGTCCCTCGGATGCTCAATCCTTCTCCCCCGGCTGGCCCTTTGACTCAGTTTGCATTCAAACCTAGGTTGTCGGCATAACAGATGGTAGCACTACTGCTGTGCTGGCTACTACTTTTTATGTTTTAATTTCCATTGATTATGCACCTGCACTAGTGTTGTCTCTGTTCCTAGGGTCGGACCCAGCCCCGCTCCCCCACATCTCTGATGCTTACACTTCTCTTTCCAACCCACAAGCTTACCCTCCTGGTGGGGTTCTGCTGTGCCAGACTCACACCTCCAACCTCCATGGGGTAGGGGCCACAGGCAGGAGAACGCTGGGTGGAGATGGTGGCCAGTAGCGGGAGGCAGGTCCTAAAAACAACTGGGACCTCCCTGCTCACTCCAGGGCTGTCTGCTGTTTGGTCCCATCCCCACTCTCTCAGGACATGGGTATGCTAGAAACTCAAAGCATATCATGCAGTACTCAGCCAATATATGCCATCCCTCCCTTTCTTGGGTCCCCTTCTGTATTATCACTTGTGGTTCCAAGGTATCAGTGGTGTACTAGGGATTACCCTCCTCCCTCCCTAAGGAGAAGAGTATCATGTGGGACACTTAATCCTTCTTCTCCCAACTAGTGCCTGATCACTGGAACTTGTTTCTGAACTAGAATCACTGGCATCACAAGCCATAGCGCTACCATGGCACCGACAGCCCAGCCCCCATAAGGTGCTACTTTGGTGCAAATAGAGTACATGGAGGAGATGCTCTCTTTTCATTAACATGACAGCCCACGCAAATAACGGTATCCACGTCAGGTGCCAATGACTGACTGTAACAGATGATGGCACTGGGTGAAGCACTCCTTATTGCACAAGGGGTGACTACATACAGAGTGGGTTTGAAAGACCAGAGAGACAGAAAACAGAAACAAAGAGTAATATACAGAAATAGAACAGGGGTAATCAACAAAGTAATAAACAGGAAGAGAGCAGGGAGTCATCATTAGAGAGAAATATACAGAAATATAGCAGGGGAAATCAATAGAGAGTGATATCCAGAAATAGAGCAGAGAGTAATCAATACAGAGTAACATAAAGAAATAGGGCAGGGATAATCAACAGAGAGTAATATACAGAAATCGGGCAAGGGTAATCAGTACAGAGTGATATACAGAAACAGAGCAAGGGTAATCAATAGAGAGTAATATGCAGAAATAGAACAGGGGTAATCAACTGAGAGTAATATACAGAAATAGAGCAGGGGGTAATCAACAGAGAGTAATATACAGAAATAGAGCAGGGGTAATCAAAAGAGAGTAATATGCAGAAATACAGCAGGGGATAATCAATACTGATATCCAGAAATAGAGCAGGGGGTAATCAATAGAGAGTAATACGCAGAAAAAGAGCAGGGAGTAATCAACAGAGAGTAATATACAGAAATAGAGCGGGAGTAATCAATAAATTAATACACTGGAGGAAAGCAGGGGTAATCAATAGAGAGTAATATACAGAAATAGAGCAGAGGTAAGTAATAGAGAGTGAAATACAGAAAGTGAGCAGGGGTAATCAGTAGAGAGTAATATACAGAAATAGAGCAGGGGTTAATCAATAGAGAGTAATATGCAGAAACAGCAGGGAGTAATCAACAGAGAGTAATATGCAGAAACAGAGCAGGGAGTAATCAATAGAGAGTAATATACAGAAATAGAGCAGGAGTAATCAATAAAGTAATACACTGGAAGAAAGCAAGGGGTAATCAGTAGAGAGCAATATGCAGAAATAGAGCAGGTAGTAGTCAATAGAGAGTAATATACAGAAAGAGAACAGCAGGTAATCAATACAGTAATATCCAGAAAAAGAGCAGGGGTAATTGATAGACGGTATTATACAGTAAGGGTGAAGTGATATGCTATCAGACAAAAATCCGTATCGCAACCACAGTGTGATAACCAGATCATGATGTGTACACTGTGAAGGTATCAACCACAGTGTACATGTCATTGCCGGTTATCAACATAGTGTACACATCACTCCCCCCCAATGCCGCTAAACAAAAAAAAAGTAACATAAACTGGAGCCCTATTGTATAAAACAGACATGCGCTGTCCCATTGTGTGATACCTATGTATCACAACTCCTGGACAGTGACCTCGGAAACCTCTCTCATGACTCCGTTATGTTACGCCCCTCATGAGCCAAGATCACTGTCTACTTGTTGTGATACATACAGTATCACATGCTGGGCCATCGTGTATCATCCCCTTAATATATAGAAACAGAGCAGGGAGAAATCAATAGAGAGTAATAGACAGAAATAGAGCAGGGGTAATCAGTAGAGAGTAATATACAGAAATAGATCGGGGTAATCAGTAGAGAGCAATATACAGAAATAGAGCAGGGGTAATCAATAGAGAGTAATATACAGAAATAGATCAGGGGTAATCAGTAGAGAGTGATATCCAGATATAGAGCAGGGGGTAATCAATAGAGAGTAATATACAGAAATAGAGCAGGGGTAATCAATAGAGAGTAATATACAGAAATACAGCGGGGTAATCAATAGAGAGTGATATACAGAAATACAGCAGGGTTAATTAATAGACAGTAATATGCACAAATAGAGCAGGGTAATCAATACAGAGTAATATGCAGAAATAGAGCAGAGGGTAAGCAATAGAGAGTAATATAAAGAAATAGTTCAGGGGTAATCAGACAGTAATATACAGAAATAGAGCAGGGATAATCAGTAGAGAGTAATATACATATATAGAGCAAGGGGCAATCAATAGAGGGTAATATACAAAAATAGAGCAGGGGGTAATCAATAGAGAGTGCTATCTAGAAATAGAGCAGGGGGTAATCAGTAGAGAGTGATATCCAGAAATGGAGCAGGGGGTAATCAGTAGAGAGTAATATACAGAAATAGAGCAGGGGGTAATCAGTAGAGAGTGAGATCCAGAAATAGAACAGGGGCTAATCAGTAGAGAGTAATATATATAGAAAGAGAGCAGAGGGTAATCAGTAGAGAGTGATATCCAGAAATAGAGCAGGGGGTAATCAATATAGAGTAATATGCAGAAATACAGCAGGAAGTAATCAACAGAGAGTAATATCCAGAAATAGAACAGGGGGTAATCAATAGAGAGTAATATACATAAATAGAGCAGGGGGTAATCAATAGAGAGTAATATACAGAAATAGAGCAGGGGTAATCAATAGAGAGTAATATACAGAAATAGAGCAGTGGTAATCAACAGAGAGTAATATACAGAAATAGAAGAGGGGTAATCAATAGAGAGTAACATACAGAAATACAGCAGGGGGTAATCAGTAGAGAGTGATATCCAGAAATAGAGCAGGGGGTAATCAGTAGAGAGTAATATATAGAAAGAAAGCAGAGGATAATCAGTAGAGAGTGATATCCAGAAATAGAGCAGGGGGTAATCAATATAGAGTAATATGCAGAAATACAGCAGGAAGTAATCAACAGAGAGTAATATCCAGAAATAGAACAGGGGATAATCAATAGAGAGTAACATACAGAAATAGAGCATGGGGTACTCAGTAGAGAGTGATATCCAGGAATAGATAAGGGAGTAATCAATAGAGAGTAATAAAAGGAAACAGAGAAGGGAGTAATCAATACAGAGTAATATACTGAAACAGAGAAGGGAGTAATCAATACAGAGTAATATACAGAAATAGAGCAGGGGTAATCAATAAAGAGTAACATACAGAAATAGAGCTGCGGGTAGTCAGTAGAGAGTGATATCCAGAAATAGAACAGGGGGTAATCAATAGAGAGTAATATACAGAAATAGAGCAGGGGTAATCAATAGAGAGTAATATACAGAAATAAAGCAGAGGTAATCAACAGAGAGTAATATACAGAAATAGAGCAGGGGGTAATCAACAGAGAATAATATACAGAAATAGAACAGGGGTAATCAATAGAGAGTAATATACAGAAATAGAGCAGGAGGTAATCAGTAGAGAGTGATATCCAGAAACAGAGCAGGGGTAGTCAGTAGAGACTGATATCCAGAAAAAGAGCAGGGGGTACTCAATAGAGAGTAATATGCAGAAATAGAGCAGGGGTAATCAATAGAGAATAATATATAGAGAGAGAGCAGAGGGTAATCAGTAGAGACTGATATCCAGAAATACAGCAGGGGGTAATCAATAGAGAGTAATATCCAGAAAGAGAACAGGGGTAAGCAATAGAGAGTAATATACAGAAATACAGCAGGGGTTAATCAATAAAGAGTGATATCCAGAAATACAGCAGGAAGTAATCAACAGAGAGTAATATCCAGAAATAGAACAGGGGGTAATCAATAGAGAGTAATATACAGAAATAGAGCAGGGGGTAATCAATAGAGAGTAATATACAGAAATAGAGCAGGGGTAATCAGCAGAGAGTAATATACAGAAATAGAGCAGGGGGTAATCAGTAGAGAGTGATATCCAGAAATAGAGCAGGGGTAATCAGTAGAGACTGATACCCAGAAACAGAGCAGGGGGTACTCAATAGAGAGTAATATGCAGAAATAGAGCAGGGGGTAATCAATAGAGAATAATATATAGAAAGAGAGCAGAGGGTAATCAGTAGAGAGTGATATCCAGAAATACAGCAGGGGGTAATCAATAGAGAATAATATGTTGAAATAGAGCAGGGGTAATCAATAGAGAGTAATATACAGAAATAGAGCATGGGGCACTCAGTAGATAGTGATATTCCAAAATAGAGCAGGGAGTAATCAATAGAGAGTAATATACAGAAACAGAGCAGGGGGTAATCAATAGAGAGTAATATACAGAAATAGAGCAGGGGTAATCAATAAAGAGTAATATACAGAAATAGAGCAGGGATAATCAGTAGAGAGCGATACCCAAAAATAGAGCAGGGAGTAATCAATAGAGAGTAATATACAGAAAGAGAAAGGGGTAATCAACAAGAGTAATATACAGAAATAGAGCATGGGGTACTCAGTAGAGAGTGATATACAGAAATAGAGCAGGGAGTAATCAATAGAGAGTAATATACAGAAACAGAGCAGGGGGTAATCAATAGAGAGTAATATCCAGAAATAGAACAAGGGTAATCAATAGAGAGTAACATACAGAAATACAACAGGGGGTAATCAGTAGAGAGTTATATCCAGAATTAGAGCAGGGGGTAATCAATAGAGAGTAATATACAGAAAGAGAACAGGGGTAAGCAATAGAGAGTAATATACAGAAATACAGCAGGGGTTAATCAATAAAGAGTGATATCCAGAAATACAGCAGGAAGTGATCAACAGAGAGTAATATCCAGAAATAGAACAGGGGGTAATCAATAGAGAGTGATATACAGAAATAGAGCAGGGGGTAATCAATAGAGAGTAATATACAGAAATAGAGCAGGGGTAATCAATAGAGAGTAATATACAGAAATAGAGCAGGGGTAATCAACAGAGAGTAATATACAGAAATAGAGCAGGGGGTAATCAACAGAGTGTAATATACAGAAATGGAACAGGGGTAATCAATAGAGAGTAATATACAGAAATAAAGCAGGGGGTAATCAGTAGAGAGTGATATCCAGAAATAGAGCAGGGGTAATCAGTAGAGACTGATACCCAGAAACAGAGCAGGGGGTACTCAATAGAGAGTAATATGCAGAAATAGAGCAGGGGGTAATCAATAGAGAATAATATATAGAAAGAGAGCAGAGGGTAATCAGTAGAGAGTGATATCCAGAAATACAGCAGGGGGTAATCAATAGAGAATAATATGTTGAAATAGAGCAGGGGTAATCAATAGAGAGTAATATACAGAAATAGAGCATGGGGCACTCAGTAGAGAGTGATATCCCGAAATAGAGCAGGGAGTAATCAATAGAGAGTAATATACAGAAACAGAGCAGGGGGTAATCAATAGAGAGTAATATACAGAAATAGAGCAGAGGTAATCAATAAAGAGTAATATACAGAAATAGAGCAGGGATAATCAGTAGAGAGTGATACCCAAAAATAGAGCAGGGAGTAATCAATAGAGAGTAATATACAGAAAGAGAAAGGGGTAATCAACAGAGAGTAATATACAGGAATAGAGCAGGGGTAATCAGTGGAGAGTAACATCCAGAAATAGAGCAGAGGGTAATTAATAGAGAGTAATATACAGAAAGTGAACAGGGGGTAATTAATAGAGAGTAATATACAGAAATAAAGCAGGGATAATCAATAGAGAGCGATACCCAAAAATAGAGCAGGGAGTATTTATTTATTTATTTAGCTTTTGTTTACCGGGTAAGTACACTAGACAAGTATTATGCCTATTTTCAGGAACGACCCGGGAGAGTACAACATGGGGAATACAGATGAGGTACAACAAGGATGGATAGCATATTACATTAAATAAGAAAACATGTAGGAAAAAGAAAATACCAATCAACAAAAGTACAACGTATGGGAAGAAATACATAGTTGACAATAGGAGGATCTATATAGGAGTGCAGTATGATCCACAGTGCAGCTTAGTAACATATAACTTTCATTTTATAGTAGGCAAAACCTGGGAACTAGCAGGCTCAAATGGCAATTTATATATAGTAATCAATAGAGAGTAATATACATAAATAGAGCAGGGGGTAGTCAATAGAGAGTAATATACAGAAAAAGAGCATGGGATAATCAGTAGACAGCGTTATCCAGAAATACAGCAGGAAGTAATCAACAGAGAGTAATATCCAGAAATAGAACAGGGGGTAATCAATAGAGAGTAATATACAGAAATAGAGCAGGGGGTAATCAGTAGAGTGATATCCAGAAATAGAGCAGGAAGTAATCAACAGAGAGTAATATCCAGAAATAGAACAGGGGTAATCAATAGAGAGTAATATACAGAACTAGAACAGGGGTAATCAATAGAGAGTAATATACAGACATACAGCAGGGGGTAATCAGTAGAGAGTGATATCAGAAATAGAGCAGGGGTAATCAGTAGAGAGTGATATCCAGAAACAGAGCAGAGGGTAATCAATAGAGAGTAATATGCAGAAATAGAGCAGGGCTAATCAGTAGAGAGTAATATACAGAAAGAGAACAGCTGGTAATCAATAGAGTCATATCCAGAAATAGAGCAGGGGGTAATCAGTAGACAGTGATATCCAGAGATAGAGCAGGGAATAATCAGTAGAGAATGATATCCAGCAATAGAGCAGGGGGTACTCAATACAGAGTAATATATAGAAAGAGAGCACAGGGTAATCATTAGAGAGTGATATCCAGAAATAGAGCAGAGGGTAATCAGTAGAGAGTAATACATAGAAAGAGAGCAGATGGTAATCAGTAGAGAGTGATATCCAGAAATAGAGCAGGGGGTAATCAGTAGAGAGTGATATCCAGAAATAGAGCAGGGGGTAATCAGTAGAGAGTAATATGCAGAAATAGAGCCGGGGTAATCAATAGAGAGTAATATACAGAAAGAGAACAGGGGGTAATCAATAGAGAGTAATATACAGAAATAGAGCAGGGCGTACTCAGTAGAGAGTGATATCCAGCAATAGAGCAGGAAGTAATCAATAGAGAGTAATATACAGAAACAGAGCAGGGGGTAATCATTAGAAAGTAATATACAGAAACAGAGAAGGGAGTAATCAATACAGAGTAATATACAGAAATAGAGCAGGGGGTAATCAATAGACAGTAATATACAGAAAAAGAACGGGATAATCGATAGAGAGTAATATACAGGAATAGAGTAGGGGTAATCAGTAGAGAGTAATATCCAGAATAGAGCAGGGGGTAATCAATAGAGAGTAATATACAGAAATAGATTAGAGGGTAATCAGTAGAGAGTAATATCCAGAAATAGAGTAAGGGGTAATCAATAGAGAGTAATATACAGAAAGAGAACGAGGGTAATTAAATATAGGATAAAGTATGGGGTGCAGTGTGTTACGAGAATTTAACACACACCCGAGTTGTTGGATGGCACATAAACCCTGAGGGCGAAGCCCGAGGGGTTTATGATAGCCATCCAACAACGAGGGTGTGTGATAAATTCGAGTTAAACACACTGCACCCAATATTTTGTTTTATATAATTGAAGGGCTCCGTCTTTTTATGTTGAGATTTAACTTTCAAAAAAAGAACTGGAATCTTTCCTTGGAAATGAACGTTTTTGTCTGAGAAAAAGAAAACTGTGCTTGAACATTAACTTTAATTTATTTAATTGGTAATCAGAATGAAGAGAATAAACACTTGAGAGTCTATAACTGTGCAGATGCTTCCGGTAGAGTTTCATGTTGCAACGTCTGTTTTGCAGTGATGTCGTCATTTGACCTGCACAGGAAAGGTTAGGGTTGAAAGGGAGAGCAGTTAGGGATCGTGGCAAAAGTGTGAACTGTAGAAGTCAGGTTTAGGTGATGTGAGGCTGGTGGAGAATATATTAGATGGAGATAACGCCACTAAGTAAGTGAATTTTTCTAGTCTGTGGTGTGTGAATTGAAACGGACAGTTGAAAGCTCGCGCTGTGTTTGTTTAGTTTGTGTCTCGAGCACTTTGCTAGGGGAAGGGAGTGTGTGAATGCACGGTATTTAATACACATTTTTTCTATGTGAAAAAATGGAGCCCATTAATTATTAGAGAGTAATATACAGAAATAGAGCAGGGACAATCAGTAGAGAGTGATACCCAAAAATAGAGCAGGGAGTAATCAGTAGAGAGTAATATACAGAAATAGAGCGGGGGTAATCAATAGCGAGTAATATACAGAAATAGAGCAGGGGTAATCAATAGAGAGTAATATACAGAAATAGAATGGGGGTAATCAAGTAAGCATTAATCCACGATGAAGGTGGCATCTAATGGGGAGTCAATGCATGGCTGGGGCTGTTGGGCGGCCTCGTGCCTACGATGACCAACCATGCATTAACTCCCCATTAGATGCCACCTTCGGAGTGGATTAATGCACTTGTAACATGGCTTGTGCTATGCTATTTTTAAGTGGTTATTGTTTTACTTGTTATCACACACTCATCACTGCTACTAATTATCTCACTTACTAATTTATGGTTTACATCTCATTCTTTATAAGCGTCTGTGTAAGTGCCACAATCCGTGTGCATGCTGCACTGCTGACATTCACTTCCATAGTGTCTACCAACTTGTGAGACGTTACGAGTTTCATTCACATTGCACTATGCACATAACATTATTTTGTCACTTACAAACCTCGCCGTTCCGATCAGCTGTTCTGCTGGTATACTTCCATTTTCCCTGATATTGCTCCCCTGAGGCCTTGTGGAAACTATCTGTTGGCTGCATACTTTACTGTGCCAAAACAATAACAGTAGTTCTGTTACCGGAGTGTTTACAGCTCCCCTCATATTTCTGACCAACAGGTGGCACTAGTCGAACAGCACACCACTTTTGCACATTTTCTGAACCCCGTCTTTTAGGATCTTGCAGTTTTTCTATCCCATTCTGCTGCCAGTATTGCTATTTCCATCGGGTGCTATCCTCGGCTCCAAACTGAACACTTTCAGCTCCCACATGTATTTTCTTTTGTGCCTATTTCTCCGCGTGCTACACCTCAGTCGGATGTCTCCTCCACACACAGACTGCCTTTCCAACCAATAGGTGGCGACCTCATTCACACTCCTGTGCCATTAGTCACTCTCTCCTCTGTTCATAGCGCCACCTGTTGGTCGACCTAATGATATACCTACTCCTGACCACATTTCTTAGGGCATTTGTGCGTGCGTTCACGAGCTCAACATGGCATTATCGTCTCATAATGCCGTGTTGCTCTTCTACCACCTGACGCTCTTGTACCAATCGTCTTTCTTCCCTACGATAGTACTTTTTTTGCCATGTTACAACAGAGAGTAATATACAGAAATAGAGCAGGGATAATCAACAGAGAGTAATATACAGAAATAGAGCGGGGGTAATCAACAGAGAGTAATATACAGAAATAGAGCAGGGGTAATCAATAGAGAGTAATATACAGAAATAGAGCAGGGGTAATCAACAGAGAGTAATATACAGAAATAGAGCAGGGGAATCAATAGAGAGTAATATACAGAAATAAAGCAGGGGGTAATCAACAGAGAGTAATATACAGAAATAGAGCGGGGGTAATCAACAGAGAGTAATATACATAAATAGAGCAGGGGTAATCAATAGAGAGTAATATACAGAAATAAAGCAGGGGGTAATCAACAGAGAGTAATATACAGAAATAGAGCGGGGGTAATCAACAGAGAATAATATACAGAAATAGAGCAGGGGAATCAATAGAGAGTAATATACAGAAATAAAGCAGGGGGTAATCAACAGAGAGTAATATACAGAAATAGAGCGGGGGTAATCAACAGAGAATAATATACAGAAATAGAGCAGGGGAATCAATAGAGAGTAATATACAGAAATAGAGCAGGGGGTAATCAACAGAGAGTAATATACAGAAATAGAACAGGGGTAATCAACAGAGAGTAATATACAGAAATAGAACTGGGGTAATCAACAGAGAGTAATATACAGAAATAGAGCAGGGGGTAATCAACAGAGAGTAATATACAGAAATAGAGCAGGGGTAATCAATAGAGAGTAATATACAGAAATAAAGCAGGGGGTAATCAACAGAGAGTAATATACAGAAATAGAGCGGGGGTAATCAACAGAGAGTAATATACAGAAAAAGAACAGGGGTAATCAATAGAGAGTAATATACAGAAATAGAGCAGGGATAATCAACAGAGAGTAATATACAGAAATAGAGCAGGGGGTAATCAATAGAGAGTAATATACAGAAATAGAGCTGGGGTAATCAGCAGAGAGTAATATACAGAAATAGAGCAGGGGGTAATCAATAGAGAGTAATATGCAGAAATAGAGCAGGGGTAATCAATAGAGAGTAATATACAGAAATAGAGCAGGGGTAATCAATAGAGAGTAATATACAGAAATAGAGCAGGGGGTAATCAACAGAGAGTAATATACAGAAATAGAGCAGGGATAATCAACAGAGAGAAATATACAGAAATAGAATGGGGGTAATCAATAGAGAGTAATATAAAGAAATAGAGCTGGGGGTATCAATAGAGAGTAATATACAGAAATAGAGCAGGGGTAATCAACAGAGAGTAATATACAGAAATAGAGCAGGGGTAATCAACAGAGAGTAATATACAGAAATAGAACAGGGGTAATCAATAGAGAGTAATATACAGAAATAGAGCAGGGGTAATCAACAGAGAGTAATATACAGAAATAGAGCAGGGGTAATCAATAGAGAGTAATATACAGAAATAGAATAGGTGGTAATCAATAGAGAGTAATATACAGAAAGAGAGCAGGTGGTCATTAGGTATCTGCAATTTTTTTAATCTGGCTTCTAGGGACTAAGTTGGTGTCATCTTAATTACTGGAGTTTTATTATGGCTATTTGTTTTCAACTGAATTTATATTTTCTGTCTTGTAGTGTGCCTTGAGCAATACAAGAAGGTGCTGTTTCAATCATTTTCAATGAGTCCCATGTAGTGGTTGCAGGCTGGTGAGACAGTGACATCTACAGGTCCTACAATGTACTGCCCCTTCAGATTGTTCATTAAAATGTTAAGGGCAGTGAGGAAATGAGACGATAGGGAAAGTAAATTGCCCTTTCAGATCATCACCCACTATTTCAGTGGTTATCATGTGTATACTGAATCTCATGGTCATAAATGTGTCCAGCCTTCCTTTAAAGTTATCTAGAGTAGGTGCCATGACTACTGCCTCTTGCAATCTGTTCCACCTGCCAAACCCCCTCCGTTTAATCAGAAGAGTCACCTTGAGTTTAGTAAAGATCTTTCTGGAAAGACCCCTGCAGCAAGAGTGCGTGCAACTATTTAAAATGTCATGCTGCCACACGAGTGCCACCAGGTTCCAGTACCCGACACGGTTACGAGTGAGAACGTGTTCTAAACAGGGATGACGAGAAAGAAGACTGATTCATTTATAGGACTGAATTTTGAAAGCAAAATCCAGTTGATTTATAATAATTGGAAAAGCAGAAATCCCAGGCAAAATTTACAAAATGTGATTTACTATTAAAAATACTGAATCTGCTTCTAGTGAGCGCACAGAGGTGGCAGGAGGCACTTATTGTGTTGCTCATGGGCTCGCCCTCTGAGCCTGTAATCTGCTGTGGGTCAGCAGAAGGAAAACTATACAAATGTAAAACGTTTCAGCAGAAAAACGCCCTGCAAAGCCGGCCCTGTGGCGTGGAGGGTGGAGGCACTGGACACTACACCTGCCGCCATGCTGGCAACCTGGGTTCGGCAGCTGACTCAGGTTGCTGGAGGTTGGCTGGTGGGGAGGGGGGAGAAGACTGAGCGTCTGGCGCATGGATCTCTCCCAGGGAGGGGAGTCTCACTGCCCCGCTGTAGACAGCCACCAGATGGAAGCTTGGTGACAGTTCAAGCATGGACAACGTAGGAGAGAGTGTGCCGCAGTTTGATGCAGGACATGCAAGCCTCCACAGAGCACCTTCATTCATCTGTGTTGCAGCAAGGGGATCCTGGGGAACAAAGGGAAAAGGTGATGCAGGCTTCAAGAGTCTCTGCCTGACTCCAGCCTGCACCACCACCTGGGTTGCCTCCCCCAATTCTGGATGTTGGTCTGGGGGGAGGATGGCCATCCCCCTCCAGGCCCCACCGGTGGGAGATTTTTGGGAGAACTCTGGTGGAAGACACGTAGTGAAGGAGGTGGTTCCCAGTTTGGGGGAAGGCAGGGACAAGGCTGAAAGCCTGCCTGTAGCCACATGGAAGAAAGACTATATGGAAAAAAGGACTAGTGGTCCATCACGTGTCCCAGTGGATACCATCCTCCTTCTCCAATGGTGGGGTTTCGCATGAAACCACTAGTTAACATGGCAAAAGTGCGATGACAAATGAAACTGCAAGAAATGATGTTACATTGGGTAGCAGCGACATGCAGAACAAAGTGAACAATGTATGCAGCAAAATAGCAGTGCGGTAGTTGTTGGGAGGAAACAAGTTCATGCAGGGGTAGAACCTGGACGGACGCCCACCTGTCGGAAGGTACGGGCCTCACTGGGGAGGTCGGGTCAGGTAGAGGGCAGGCAGGAGCAGGATGATGCATGGTGATGTTTAAGCTGGTGTCTGGGGGAGATGGGGGGGAGATGGAGGATGGGCAGGGGTGATTCCAGAGGGAGGGAAAGAGGTAGAAGAGGGCAGACTGTCCAGCCAAGGAGTGTGGGTGGATAAAGGAGATGTGAGGATCCCTGAAGTGGAGGGAGTATGAGGCAGAGGGAATGGGAGAGAGAAATGAAAGAGGTATGAAGGTAGTGGACTCAAACCAGTAATTGGAGATGAAGGAGATACAGTGGGACTACAAGGTCCTGGCCAGACTGTTAGAAAAATTGGTTAAAAAAAGGTATACAGCTTTCTCCCAGCGATTGTTCTCTCAAGTAGTACAGGAATGGTTGAGATCGGCAATGGGACTACCACATCTCCTATTTTTACAATTTCTTGAACCCATTCTGGCCCCCACCACTCTGAGGCTACTCCCCAGCCCCCACCACTACGAGTCTACTTCCCCACCCCCACCACTCCAAGGCTACTCCCCAGCTCCCTCCACTCCAAGGCTATTCCCCAGCGCACTCCAGTCCAAGGTTACTCCCCAGCCCACACCAGTTCAAGGCTACTCCTCAGCCCCCACCACTCCGAGGTTACTCCCCAATCCCATCACCAGTCACTGGTACGGGGTTCAGGAGTACTGGCTGGTGGGACTTCACGGATGCAATCATCGGGGGTTTTGCTGCCATTTTCTCCCTTGCTAAGAACAAATTTAAATTTGCACAATTTTAGCTGATTAGCGCTGAGCGCAAAATATAAATAACATAAAAATAGCACATTTTACCGTGCTCATTGGCCTTGTTTCACAGTGATTTATGTAAACTGTTTTTTTTAATCAGTTGTTTTGCTCCCCAGTCTGCCATCTGTGCCACCTTTTCAGGCATACCCCTTGGCCCTGGTCTCATCTGCCACTCCTTGCCAATCAGCAAGGCAGATGGGGATCCATGTAACGAAGAACCTGAGAGTGCCTGTGCTGTCACTGTAGTGGAAGGGTACTCCTTGGTATCTGGTTGATCATGGAGTTCCCTATTGCCCGCCCCTTGGTCCTCCACCATCTGTTTTGGGTGCAAAAGGCCACAGCACAACTTTACTTAAAACTGAGATTTAGAGGCCAGCTCGGTGGTGTAGAGGGCTGAGGTGCTGGCTCCTTACCTCGACCCATGCTGGCGAACCAGGTTCGGAAATGGACTCGGGACACCAGGGGCTGGCAGGGGAAGGATAGGATTGAGCGTCCGTAGGACTGCTCTCCTCTCTTGGGGTGGGTTATGGGCTGACATCGGTCGGCAGCTGCCTCTGGTAGAGACCAGGAGCACTGCATGATGGTGTAGGAGGGAAGCATACCAGAAAAGCGAAAAATGCTCCACGTTATGCCATATGACGGCTTCCCAGCTCCCCAAGGCCATCAATGCTCCAGCAGCCATCCACCTCAGCAGTACCTCGGGGTCCAAGATGCACTGGTCCGTCCTGCCCAGGCTGGTGCCTTCCCCCTCGGAGGAGAGGGACCCACCCCACAAAGTGTTATGCCGGGTTACCCTGGGGTGGCTGCCATCTGAGAGCAGGGGCTCAGGGGACAGGATGGGTTGAGAAGAGTCCTTGGCATGCCCGAAGGAGTGGCTAATGTGGCAGCGCGATGGGGGAATAAAGAAATAATACAAAAAAAATAGAAATGTAAAACATACAGGCATAGCATCATAATTATTTTCTTATATATTGCACATTTTGCACATGTATTTTATTGTGGAAACCATAATCTATCCCAAAATGATACCATGGTAGTGAGGGCATTGGATCCTGGTCCCAGATGCCACCTCCCTTCCCCCGGAATAGGGTCCTGGACTTCCAGAGTGCACCTTCCAACTTAGTCATCTGCAAACAGGTGGATAAGCTTCCTCCAGTCACACTCCACCCTGCCCGTCCTTGACAGTAAGGAGAACCCACTCCCTCTGCCTCTGCCTCTCCAGCCCTCTGCTATACAGCTTTGGACCAGCAGGGAAAGGGGGGCATCTCTTTAGCAGGCCTCCCTGAGGCATCCCTACCCACCAACATCATGTGCCCAGTGAGTAATCCGTGTGCAACAGAATTAAGCAAAAAATATGACAAACCACATCTGATGCCTAGTCATAGCCTCTAGACTAGCCACGATCTCTGGGGCCCAAAGAGGGGTGGGTGGCTGGGAAACAACCAACTTGCGCTGGTCACTCAGTGACTCAGCAACAGGAATGGCAATCAGGTAGGGTCCTTTTATTCCCCTGGTCCCACCTCTGGGCCATGCTCCAGCCCACACCCTCCAATCCCTGCTGCCAACCCCACACGCGTCGAGCAATGCTGAGAGGCACCATTCCCCCCCTCCCTTCCTGCAGTGCATAACCCATTGGCCTGATGCTGGCTGCTTTGCATGCTTGCAAGAGGAAGAGCTTCCCACAGGGGCAGGAGGTGGCAGCCGGAGACCTATGCCAGCTCCTCCCCCTTACGTGCGGAGGCTCCCTTGCTCATGGAGGTCTCTATTGCCCACCCCGTGATTCTGCCCCTTTTTTGAGGAACAGAAACACACACACTCACACTCACCATCTGTTTTGGGTTCAAAAGGCTGCAGCACAACTTTACTCAAAAAAAATTCAAAATTCAAACATAGAGGAAAGGTATCATAATTATTTTCTTTTACATTTCATAGTTCACATTTCACATTTTGTACGTGCATTTTATTGTGGAAGTCATAATCTATCCTGAAATGATACCATGACAATGGGTGCCTTGGATCCCAGCCCAGATGCCATTGCCCCCACCCAGTCTGAACTTTTGGAGGGCCCCTTTCAACTCAACCATCTATGAAGGGTCCGATGAGCTTCCTCCAATGACACCCAACCCTGCCTGACCCTGACAGGGTGGAGAACCCACTCCTGCCCGTTCCTCTCCGGCCCTCCGCGGCACAGCTTCAGATCAGCAGGAAAAGAGGGGATACCTCTTTAGCAGGCCTTCCCAAGGCACCCTTACCAGCCACAGGGGGAGCACAGCAACACCTTGCCTATGATCACCCCCCACCACACACTCTCTGACCAAGTCACCTCACCTCATCTGATTCCTTATCTGATACAATCGTTGACAATATATTAAAATACAAAATCCATGTCAACATATCCCTCTTTACCGTAACTGTCTTTTTACCCTCCTTTTCTTTCTTCCTCTCTTTCTCCTTATCTGCCTTATTGAGTTCCTCTTCCTCGTACAATAAAGAAAAAATATCAATATATTCCTTCTTTCAGATTTTTTCCTTCAGGGACTGTGGTACTTGGGACACCAGTGACCCAGGGTCACATGACAATGGTCCCACTTTCACCTCCAAAACTTCAGCCATGAGTAGCTTCACCATTGCCGCCAAGTCCTTAGCTGGTGAGCTGGTCCCCAGGGATAGAGTGGCCTGTGCTGCACAGACGGGCACTGTTGGTGAGGCCAGGGTCACCCCCGGGGCCTGGACAATTGGGGTGCCGCTGCTCTGAGATGGAAAACCCTCACCCTGGTCACCCTCAATGGCAGACACTTCCTGGGCAGACGTGCCAGGTTCTGCTGCGAGGGGTACTAACAGGAACTTACCCCCCCCACTGAGGTCCCACCTTTTCCACCAACCCAGACCTCTGTACCTGGAACTGCCCTGCTGGGATGCATGCCACACACTCTGGGCACTGCCCCCAGCATTTCTGTGAACATGCCCTGAGTACTGTGTCACTCTACCCACACATGTCACCAGCTCTCTACTCCACCATGGAGTTTCCTTCAACAACCTGTCCCCCCTACCCTATTGTCCTCAGACCCCTTTTCTGCACCCCCTGCTACCACAGTCCTAATCAATCCATCACAGAAACTCAGGATAGACTGGTGTCCTACTTCCTCCTCATCCCCAAAAGACACCTCACTAGCCGAATAAACCAGCTGAGGTGTTCACTATAGCTAGATGTTCACTATAGTGAGGTGTTACTATGCCTACTTAGTGAACAATGGGAGCCATCAAAGGTGTTCACTCTAAGAAAGAGTTTGTTATAGAGGGGTTCTTTATAGAGAGGGAGCTCTGTACTTGCCAGCCAATGCTGCTGTCTCAGGCACTCCTGAAAACTGTTTTGGCATCCTGTCAACATGATCTGCACTCCTCTTCCTGGATCCTCCAGCCAGCTGGAGAAAGGGGAGGCAAAGGCTGAAGGGTCCGCAGGGGGCAGGGCAGTGGAGGGGCCCACCCCCAGGATCATGCTCTGGCTGCACCCGCCAATCTCTGTTCCCAAGCCCCATGCGCTGACCAATACTGAGCCCCCCCGACACCTACTGCACATCACCCACCAGCCTGGTGCCAGTTGTTTTGCATGCTGGCAGGAAGGAGTGCTTTCTGCAGGGGCAGGAGGTGGTGGCCAGAAACCTTGTGCAAACTCCTTCTCCCCCTTTTACCTGGGGATATCCCCCTATTTTACACCCCTTATTTATTAGAGCCTCACATTTGTTTTTGGTACTGTTGCAGCCACTGTTGGCACTGAGCGCCACAGTGTACTCTGGGTATGCCACACCCCTCGCAGAAGAGAAAGCACCCAGGCCCACCTTTAGCAGCCACTACAGTGTCAGATGTTGGACCTCTCTCTCACCAGGCTAGCTTGGACTGCACTTGGTAGAACTCCTGAGCCCAGGATCACACTGATCCAGCTCCCCAGGTTCACCCCTTCAAACCCAGGTCACCAGCACAGAAGCAGATCACTCTTTTGATGGTCCATCAGGCGCCCCTCCCAACAAAAAACATTTTGACTGTCATGAATACAGAATGATTTTTCAGGATTAATGGAGTCAAGAACCATGTTTATTCATGCAGGAATCACTGAGAATGTTCTTGGAATTTGACTTTTTGTGTCACTGTTTGCCAGATGTTCAAGTGCACATGATTAGAATTTTTTTTTCCCTTAGAGGGCTGACATCATGCAACAGATGTGGGATGTAGTGAGGAACAAAAGTAAATGGGGCAGCCTGCACAGTTATGAGGCAGTAGCGTGTTGGGCTGCCCCCTTCTAGAATGACGTTTACATGTCGTCTCTTGGAATCACACCCTGAGGCTGGCTGGGGCCCTTTGGTGTTGCGGAGGTGAAGTGTTCAACTACCAAGTAGTGAGGATGTTGACCACTTGACTTATACATACAAACACACACACACACACTGCTGGCCTACAAAGGAACAGTACTGGCACCAGCTATGAAGACTGCTGCACTCACCTGCCCTCCAATCCAGAAGAAGTGGGCTGCCACGAAGGGGCTCAAGAGTGCCAATGACACTCCTCAGGCCTGGCAGCATTTCTACACCAATCTTCCCTCCCCCAAGATGCCAGTACAACAGATCCAAACCATGCACATACAGCGGTGTGCTGTCACAGGATCAGCCATCCTCTTGGCGAGAAAAAAGGTGTAGCTAGAGTGGGCCCCCAAGAGTGACTCCCATCCTTCTGAGGCCTGGCAGTGTTATCTACCTATTTGCACCCCTCTCCCGATCCAGAGTCTGCGCATGAGATTGTCCAGTGTCTCTATGGTGCTATGACTGCAAAAAAAAAAAAATGTCCCTTGACCGCCAGGGGGCAGTAAAGCATTGAGCCTGCCACTCTACCCTGAAAACTAAGAATAGCCATGCCTGTGTCACAACAGCCTCAAACTGCCCCATAACAATGACTCGGGCTTGGAGCGCCAACTCCATAAGTCAGCACTGCTACATTAATGGGTCAGTCTCGTTACTTGTTTCCTGAAACATTCCGAACCGGAATGGACCACTTGAAATCTAGCATTTCATTTTCAAGCAGGTCTTGCAGGGGTCATGACCACCCCACAGGCGCAGCGGTCGCACTACCACTTGTGACACTGATGACCCCAGTTTGGGAATGAGCCTGAAACATCACAGGGCAGGCCGGGGGGAGATAGGATGAGCGTCCCATGGACTGCTCTTCTCCTCCTCTGAGTGGGAGGCCATAGGCACCTGGCACATGAGTGACACCCAGTGGAGGCTAGGAGTACACCAGCTGGGACCACATTGCAAGGGGAGGAGATGATGGTGGATGTCCACGGGGTGTGTGAGGTAGCATGCACACCCCCACACTGAAATCACTGCATGGCCGCATCTCCAGGGGGAACCTACAAGAAAACCCCTAGGAGCAGCACCGAATGAAGCTCCCTCTCCCTCCACAATGATGCCCAAGTGTAGGACTCTGCTGGAATCAAGGTGGTCTTGGTCTTTCCCTTTGGGGAGCTCTGCCACAGGGGGTATGCTGGGGGGCCTCCAGTCAGGGCAGCTGGAGGGGAATGCAAGGCGGGGGTCCATGGGAGTTTCTGATATGGGGGGACATCCCCGCCTGAGGCTAGAGAATAAATAAAAAAAGAACAGTCGATCATTAATATCACTATCATCAGGATGATTCAAGGACAGCAGGACCGATCGTGTGAGGATTGACTCAGGCACCGAACATGTGCTCGCTGGAGACCCAACAACAAAGGGGTGATGTGATGGTGACCTTCGGGTTCCTGAAAGGATGGAACAAGGTGAACTTTGAGGAATTATTCAGCATGAGTAACAGTTCAAGGACACAAGGGAGCCAGTGGAAACCGATGGGAGGGCGTTCATGATGGAAATGAGAAGGTTTTATATTACAGAAAGGGCGGTAAAACTGTGGAACAGTCTGCCAACCAAGGTGGTAGGTGGCAAAACCATAAATGGTTTTAAGCACACCTGGGACAGTGTGAAGGACACAGTAGTTACTCAGGGTGTTAGCAGTAGGAAAGGGAACAGGACGGTGGATAGTGAGGGTTAGTACCCTGTAGGGGCCGTAGGTCCCAGCATTTGACAGGAAACTTCGGGCAGACTGGATGGACCATTGGCCTTTTACCACCACCACTGTCTATGTTGCGCTGCATCTGGCAAGGGTTTACTGAGATTGGAGCGGTGGGTAGAACTGATTGGGAAACCAGGGGGAAAAACACAGCGATGGGGAGAGCACCTGATGGGGCTGGAAAGTCCCTGGTAAGAGGCCTGACAGAGGCGAGGAGGAACCAGGATTAGAAAATGAAGAGCAGCCAACGCCTCCAGAAGAACGTTGAAAAACAGAATATTTGGACACAGTTTAACTTATGTTTTAAGTTAGCGCTGTATTTCTTCTCCCATTATTTATTACTGTGGTCATTTGCATGGAAACAGGATCCTTGCTCCTTAAGCATTCATCCGCTCCTACTGCCTATTCCCTACCTGATGTCATAATGCTCTCCTTCTGACATCAGACTTAGTCTCATAGCAAGAGACTGTGACATCACACAGTGTCAGTGGCTTAGCAGGTAGCACACTTGCCTCTGAGGCTGAGAGATCGGAAGGCTGAGGGTTCTATCCCTACACCAGGGACTTGGGTTGAATGCTGAGGACACGTCCTATCTGAAATCATTTTATGTTTAGCATTACCGTTAACATTAAGTCTGTCGTGGCTACTGAGCCACGGGACATCCCACAACCTGGGAGGGATCAGCTTATCCGTCAAACATTTAAGCACTCATCCATGATGGGGGTCTGGAATACCTTTAAAAACAGGAGAAATGGAATGAGCTTGAGATTGCAAAAACACATAAATACATGTACTTGGTTTAGACAAAATCTGATCCAGGAGTACTTTCCATTTGTTACATTTTTTAATAGCAGGTTGTAAGTATGCAGGGAAGGAAGAAACCGGGAAGGGCCTACCCACTGGCAAGTGCCGCAGCCTATGTAAAGATCCGAGCCAATGATCCGCATAGACCACCCACACAGCAGGCTGCAGCCTAGCCAGATCAACCAAATTCCTGTGAAAACAAATGCCGAAAAAAAATGTAATGGGATCAACACAGTTTAAACCACCCTGTGCAATAGGGAGATATAACACATCTCGTTTGATCAGGTTCAATCTACTCCCCCAAATAATCTGGAAAAAAAGACTAAGAAGAACGATCTCCAAATTTTGGGGTGTAGGGTAAACAACACTAAGGTATAAAAAATGAGAAGTAGAAACAATTTAACAAGAGCAACCTTTGTCTTTTTGGATTGTTGCCATGATTTCCATACAGCGACACGGTGTTTAGCAATCTCAAGCTTCTCAGTCCAGTTCAGAACAGCATTATCCCCTTTCCCAAACTGAATCCCCAAAACTTTAATAGGACCCTGCAGAACAGCAATACCCTGTAGGTCCGTAATGTGAGGAGGTGTAGTACTAAGAGAGTACAGAAAACTCTTAGATTTGTTCAGTGATGCCCCAGCCACTACCGAATAGGCATCAAATGCTGTAACACTAGGTGTCCTGAGGTAACATCAGAAACAAAAACACACACATCATCTGCATATCAGGGTTCGACAAATCTGATAGCCCAACGTCCCGGGCTACCAGATTTCAGGTAAGGACAAGCGGTTGGTGACAGGATTGCTTTAAAAAAACAAAAAAAACAGATTTTCTGCTGCATTACCAGGTTCTTCCACTACAGCGCTCACTGGCAATGTCAGAGTCTAGCCATCATGTGAGCCACATAGCCACACACATGGTGTTCAGCAGGGCGGGAGGGAGAGCGAGCAGCGCTGAGAGAGTTCTTCTGGGAGTGAGCTGCGGCTGCAAGGGGACTTGAGGTGGATCTAGTCGTCGGACTGACAGTAGCAGGTGTCCCATCCAGTCAAAGAAGATGTGGCTGTTCTGGTAAGGGGCCCATTTGCTAGCATTGGCAGCAGTGCCACAACTTGGCAGGGTTAATCGGAGGCGCGCTCTCATTTTAATTTCATTTCGAGGAGAAAGGTCTTGCATGCCTCTGAGTTGGTCGTGCAAGGGGCCGAGTGTTTTGTTAGGAGCATGTTTGGAGTCGGGGACTGCGGAAATCACTGCCTGCCACACCTGCTGTTGCTTGTGCCTGGGCTGCCATGCCAATAATAAAATATAATACAAAATAAATTTTGGAGCTGCTGCTGCAAAAAGTGGAGATCAGGGGAGGGACACAATTAGGGAGGGTGAGTGGTGTTGGTGAGCCGAGGATGGAAAGGGTGGGAAGCAGCCAGGACCTGTGGCGATGAGTCGTTTTGAATTCATACCGACTGCAAGAATTTTTGTTAACAGAAAAAAAAGGGTGATTGTTGGATCGGGAGGGAGCGGGACCATGTGCGTGCGGTGTGGAAAATGAGTAATGTGACAAATCACAATCGCTGCACTGAGGTGAGAAGAACACAGCTCTGAGGCTGAGCATATATAAGAAGGAAAGGGGTATCTGTTACAAGCCAGGAAGAGAGTGATGAACAAAAACAGCCCAACTCAGCTGCAGCAGTAAAAGCAAAAGGGGAGAAAGAATGAGTGGAGGTGAAAGTTACCTCCTGAACAGAATTGTGAATGAGAATAAACAAAACTAGACTAAACGGAAGGGTAAGAAAGTGAGAAGTGTTGGCCTTTTTGTGAAAGTTATGTTGCTTTTAAGAGAGAGCATAAGACTTGTTACAACAAAAATAACCTAGCTGCAGTAGTGTGTGTGTGTGGGGGGGAAGGGGGACTGAGGAGTGAAGGAGGAGTGGGTACTGCCCAAAGAAAAGAAAATAAGCCTGATTGTGTGTGAAGGTGGCTTTTGGGAATCTGGGAGAGGAAATCGTGGGGAGAAGAGAAGGAACAAGGAGGGGTGGCCTACTAGCCTTCTCCCCTTAGAAAATAAGAGAAGCCTGACTGAAAGTGTGTTGTAAGCTGTTTGGAGAGGAGATCGTGGGCAAAGGAGTGAAGGTGGGTTGACCTACCAAAATAAAATAGGAGAGCCTAACTGTTGTGTGTAGGTTTGTAGGAGAGGAGATCATGGGTAAAGTAGTGAAGGAGGGGTGACCTGCCTAAAGAAAATCAAATAAGAGAAGCCTAACTGTGTGTGAGCTGTTGATATTAGAGAAGATCCTAGGTAAAGGGCTCGGAGTGAAGAGGGGTGGATGTGGGTGGGGGTGACTTGCCCAGTGTAACTGTTCTGCGGCTGGCTTGAGAAAGACTACAAAAATAATAATAACAAAAAAAAAGATGCAACAAACACAAACAGATTTAAAAATCCATATTATTTATTTGCAGTGAGTTCACAAATTACAGAAGAATAATGTAAACCTGATCTGTTACTTATTTCATATTCAGAGTTTATAAAGTATACACATTTACAATGCAGAAAAATAAGCAAATCACTAACTCATAAGGAGAACCAGTTCTGTCTAACCTACCTAGAACAAAACATGTCACATTTTCATACTGTTAAACATATTAGTACAGTATTTAATTATTCCCCTCTAAAGTAACCTGTTTTTCTTAATTTTGTTATATTTTTTCTTAAAAATATGCTTATTTTTAACCGGACTACCAACTCAAGCACAAGGACTATTATTTTTAGTCAAGCCACTTGTCCTGGACAAGCAGTGAATTTTAAAATGTGTCGATCCCTGCTGCATATGCTAAAATTTTAGTACACACTGTGCCATGTTTAGGCTGAACACCAGTAATGAGAGTATACTGATCAATGGTTCCCAACAATGGGTCCAAACAAAAACATAAAGCAGGGGGCCCATGGGGCACCCAATGAACAGGGATATAAGAACCCAAATAGCCATTTACTAGTGGCAGGCGTAGGCATGCCAATATAATAAAGCAAGCCAGGAAACAAATTTATCAGGGATACTATACGACCTCAACACCTGAAATATAAACTGATGGGGGACCCGATCAAACGCCTTCTCCTGGTCGAAGGACATGAGAAACCCAGTAATATCATCATCTTTCCCCTGTTCCACTAATTCCCTAACCAGCAGGAGATTATGGTCAATAGTTCTACCAGGAATAGAACAAGTCTGGGAAATAAAAATCAGGGTAGAAGCTACTTGCAGCAATCAAGCATTCAAGATCTTCATCAAAATTTTCAAATCAATATTCAAGGGACTCAATGGTCTCCAATTATTAAGGTCACCCCATCACCCTTTTTAAATATCAGAATTTGAATGGAAATACAAAAATGAAAGTCAATTTTCTGATGCTGCAGACACCAGTTAAAGACAACTGCAAGTATATTCAGAAGGCAGACCATCAATACCAGGAGCAGCGTAATTCTTTAAGTGAGAAATTCCCCACGCCACCTCATCACTACTTATCGGGGACAGCAGGGGTAGGAGCGGTGTATCTGTACAATCCTGAATGGAAAGGGATGTAAGGAAGGGTCCGATGTGGTTATCCAGTGAAGGAGCAATATACATGTCTGTTAAATATGCAGTAACTGCCTGCAAGATGTCAGGTACAGTAGTACTTGTAGTGCCATCACCACCTCAGTCAGAACCCGATCAGATGCTCTCCTACTACTACAGTCGAAAGCATCCCCAAACCCCTTTTTACCAGGGGAACAAACTCTGCTCATGTATCAGCGTTGCGCTCACCACTCCCCACCATTTACCCACTCCCTTTCCCATGCGCCGTCAGACCGCTTCCTTGGTCAGATAGTCATGGCTCTACATACATGGGGTCTGTAGTCCATAACTGATGTTATCCCTCATCTGGGATTAATTGTATTTGTTTACTTGTATTATTATCTTTCTATAACTTTCTCTGGGGGCAGTGCCCTTTCTGTTTAATATATCAACCTTGCGTTGAATGTCACAACCTTGTATACATGTGAAAAACAGGTCCACCTTGCAAACGAGCTTTGCTCAACAGTGACCACCTGTATAAATAAAGACTTTGATTGATTGACTTGATTAGTTGAATAGGGAAGCTGCCCTAGAATACTGTAGAACCACCATATCTTTTTTTACTACCTGTACTTGGGAAGTTAAATTAAGACAATGTGTATTAATAGTAGAATACAATGGCCTGGATATTCAAACTGCGCTGAAAACTGGTGCAACAGTAGGAGCAAGCGCAAACCAGTTGCGCAAATGCGCAACAGGTGCGATATTCAAACATGGAGCAGAGCAAATTGCGCAAGCAACCAACGTCTCAATATCGCACATACTGCGCCATCGCGCAACCAGGAAGGAGAAGCTGAGCTAAAATGGTGCGCTATGGCGCAACCATGGAAGCTCAGCTGAGCATTCCAGAGCTGCCATAGCGCAAGCACAGCCCCTCCAGAGCAATGGAACTGCACATCCAGGGAGGCAGGCTGGGGCCCACCGCCAGCCATGCCACATGGGCACAGGAACACACTGCAGAACCCACACCACACCGCACACCCCAAGCACAGCATCACTGGGGTGGGACGGATGATCACGTGCCCATGGGGACAAGCCAACAATGCATAGCAGAGCCATGACACCCCAGCACAACCACTGGCAGGCAGAGAGTGCCACACACAAGGGGTTGACAACCACAGTGCACATCAGCCCCCCCACGCACAGCACACTGTGCACCGTGACCCCAAGACACCGCTCATGTGCAGTGACTGGCACTGCAGGAAACACCATGCATCCCCCCTGCCACACGTCAACCCCATGCTGCAGAGAAGCATACCAGCCAGATCCACCCTGTGCACCCAGCAGTGGGTGGCAGCAGACGGCAAGACCAACAGAAAGTCAATGCCATGCTGGTGATACCTCCCCATGGACACACACACACACACACACACACACACATATATACCCAGGACCATACCAGCCCAGATGGCATGTACACCCCTGCAATGGAGCACCCATAGCCAGTTGCAAATCAGAGACCAACACAGCAGTCGTATCAAAATATAAATGTATATTTAAAAGATCAACATATAAACATAAACAGGTGAAACTATGTACAAGTGGGGGGGGACGGGTAAAAGGCAGGGGTGTTCAAGGGGAGAATAAAAACCTGGAGAGGAAGGCAGGGTGATAGGGATGGGAGAAGTGGGAAGGGAATGTGGCCTATGGCTCAGCTGGCTGCGGTCTTCCCCTGCTGGTGTCCCGTCCTGTGCCTCCGCCTCCTGGAACCATGGCGCTGTGTGGCCTGCAGTATCGCCTGGTTCTCCTGTGACACCTGGGTGAGGTGCCGAATCCCCTCTCAATCCTCCTGAGTACCTCGAGGCCTAGGAAAATGGGAACACAGTCAATGGCTGAGACTGACCACAACCCTGAACACCACCCAACCTGCAAGCCATATAACCCAATGTCCCGCACCTGTGATGGCATGCACCCCCCACAGTGAACATGCACATGGCCATCACAAACAGGCGGCACCAGCTATGCGCACCACCGCCCACACACACTGCCCACATCAATCACAGTACAAACTAGGCTGGCAAGTGATGTGGCAACGTAGTGCGATGCCAGTTACACAGCCTATGTGCCCAGTGCATGCCTGACCACCTGTGATGCATACACAGACGGCCGTGATGCTGCACTGTGATGCGGTCACCTGTGTCATGCCTACCTACATGGATACATAGACAGTGTCGGCAGATAAGGGCCTATGGGACACCCAGTCTGTCCATTTGACCTTGTACGTTCACTCTGTTGTCCTATAAGTCCGTTCCCCTCACCCTGACCTCCAGAATTCCTTTATGGCTAACCCATGCATTCATAAATCCTGTGACCAAGTCAGCCCCCACCACTTCCTCTGGCAGGGTGTTCCACTTGTCCACCACCCATCCTGTGAAGAAATATTTTCTCATGTTTCCTCTTAAATGACCCCCCTCCAACTGCATCCCATGCCCTCTAGTCCTGGAACATCCTTTACGCTTACAAATATTGTTTTCCTGCACTCTGTTCCCCCCTGTAGGATACTTGTATGTCCCCATCATATCCCCACACCCTCCTCCCCTCCAGGGAGTACATGTTCAGTTCCATCAACCTGTCTGCATAGGACTTGTGATGCAATCCATGCATCATCCATGTCGCCCTCCTCTGAACCCTCTCCACCCAGTCCATGTCCATACGCAGGTATGGTCTCCGGAACTGTACACTGTACTCCAGTGTGGGGACTCACTAGTGTTTTTTATAGTGGAACTATGACCTCCCCTTTGGTTGTGTCCTGCATGGCTGGTGGTCTTGCCCCCCCAGCATGCAATAGCATCCATGAAGTAATGATACTCACACTCCTCCAGCAGCTGGGTCTGATGCTGCTGCTGCTGCTGCTGCTATGGCACAACACCCCCTGGCACCGGGCCCTGCCATGGCCCACATCACCCTGGTCCTGTGTCCTCACAATCCGGCCTGTGGGAGACATATGTTGAGACAAACATCAGTGTGACTCAAAGCAGAGTGCCCCTGCCCAGTGAGAGTGCCTGCCACACAGCCATAACCATCCATCGCACAGCTGCACACACTGACACACCTATGCACAGCCACCCAAGCACACACACACCCTACAGAATATAGGTGCATAGATGGTACACTCACCTGGCCTAGGCACCACGCCCGCCTGGCACGTGAACGCAGCCGCGCAACAGTTCGGCCCTTTCCAGCGGAGGTCACTGCACCGTGCCGCACTGCTCAGCAGACCGCCCCCGGCCAGTGACCTCCACCAGGTCAGTGGCCACCTGCCACACATGGGTCCTAGACATGGTGAGGGGGCCTCACCACAGTGCCTCACAGTGGGCTCCACCAGGGCCACCAGGTTGGCCACTTCAGCTGGCTCCAGGACACCGCCTCCTCCTAGCCATGGCACCAACTTTACAGCAGGCAATATGGCGCCCGCTGCGGCGTAACCCCACGTGGAGTTGTTGTGCAATAGACCAGCACAGGGTCTAATCGGCTGTTTGAACAGGCGCCCGTCACTTCCACGTAGGCGCTGTCACCAGACAGCGCAATGAAAGACGATACACATGGCATGCCAACAGCACCAGGGGTCAGAGGGCATACACAAGGTCACAGCAATGGCGCAGGCTACGCACAGTGCCATAGGACGTATAGGCATCTCTGGCGACTGCCAAGCAGAGCACCAGTGCCACAGTGGACTATCGCGCAGAAGTGCCACAGCGCCATATAGTGCCCAGTGCTG
The DNA here is from genome assembly GCA_016271365.2 of Neoceratodus forsteri. NCBI lineage: Eukaryota > Metazoa > Chordata > Ceratodontiformes > Ceratodontidae > Neoceratodus > Neoceratodus forsteri. The sequence continues at coordinate 182,347,056 of JADMNL010000029.1, forward strand.
TAGCGCCACTGGCACAATGGTGGCCATGGCCTGAATCGCCTATCGCGCTCAGCAGGTCTGCAGCGCGATCGACGCATGCGTAACCTGTCTGGGCATGCGCAATGCAGTGTAGCACGCAGCCACAAACATGCGCCATCGGCTCAGCCGGACCTTCCATATTGCGCTAAGCGCAAATACGCGATATTCAGCCGACATATGCAAATCATTCGATCAGCCATTCAAAGGCGCAGTGGCGCGATTAGCATGTCATTAAAGTTGCGCCACACCTCATTTGCATGTGTTGCGCTATAAAAATTGCGACAGTGGGTTGTGCTGGCCAGATTTGGTTACTGCAGGTGAGAGGTGAGTTACATGCTGTGTGATGCTCAGGACAATGCTCATGGGCGGAGGATGATAAAGGCTGAGGGGCTGAGCATGAAAGGGCACTAGAAAGGGACAAAGGCACCCTTTCTATCAGTATCTGCCATGCGGAGAGAGAAGCGGGGCTTCCACCCCCGGGCGGCAGCTATGCTCATGGGGAATGCTGTTGACTGCACAGTGACAGGTGTCCACTTCCACCCATACAGATCACCATGACTGACCAGAGCCAGGCTGAGGGTGTGGACGGGCGGGCGAGGAGGAAGCCGAACTTCACCACGGCAGAGACCGAGGCCCTCTTCCAGGCCTACCTGGAGGATGAGCCACTATTGAGTGGACGGAGGCACCCCTCAGGGCGTGCAGCTGCATGGGAGGGGGTGGCTCGGGCGTCACAACCTGCAGAAGCCACCAGTGCTCCGTGCAGGAATGCCGAAGAAGATGGGGACTGACCGCAGGAGGCTGAAGGAGAAGGTGGCAGCCTTCAGGGTGGCACGTGCTGGCACTGGTGGGGGCCCACCAGTGGTGTTGCAGCTGACCCCTACAGAGGAGACACTGGTCACAGCCATGCAGCCGAGTGCCATTGCGGGCGTTCCAGGCGGAGGATTCCAGACAGGTGGAAGCCCATCACTGCACGGTATGACATGGTGATGTTGTTGGGGGGGGGCTGTTGTTCACATGCACTCACATGTACTCTCTTTCTGTTACAGATCCTGTTCGTCTGCAGGAGACGGTGGTGGTGGTGGGTCCAGACAGTGAGGCAGACCTGCTGGACGTGGAGGAGGGACCATCCACCTCCGCCACCAGCCTGCAGGCACTGCAGCAACATGCAGGCTGGGCCAACAACTCCGGCGTCAGTGATACGGGTGCAGGGGTGCACAGCCTGTGCACAGCAGTCTGGCATGCAGGTATGCCAGCATGCTGTGCCTATGGCAGTGCACGCACCTGCACCATTGATGATAGCAGGCCTGCAATGGCCAGTGATAGTGTGTGTCCCACGACGGACACATGGCAGGCCAGCACGCGCCCCTGGGCCTTCCTGGTTCACACCTGTGTACCAGCATGCTGGCACAGTCCCAGGCTGTGCCTGTCAGCACCGGTGGGGCAGCATCGGTGGCTGTGCAGGTGTCTGGCACTGTTGACAGCACGGAGGTGGAACAGTTGGACCTGGGGGCTCAGCAGTTGGAGGGGCGGCAGCAGCAGTTGCACACCAGGTCTGGGGGGACAGTGTCAAGCAGTGGCACATGTCCACCGCCCTTTGATCCACCCATACCTGGTCCTGGCAAACAGTGCCCACCCTCAAGGGGTTCTGTGCACCAGGACCGTCCAACCCTGGGGGTGACGATGCCATTGGGGCACAGTACCCATTGGACGCGCACACCCGCCTGCTGCAGGAGTCGGTACAGCTTCAGGGGTGGGTTGCAAGATCCGTGGAGGCACTGTCTGTGTCCGTGGAGCGGCATAGCAGGGAGTGTGCTCGGGACCGAGCCGAGCTGGTCCTTATGCGGACGGATGTGACCGCTGCCATTGACAGGCTGACCCAGGCAGTGGTCTCTGTGGTGAACGCATGGCCACACTGTCAGGTGCCCGTGCCACACACCCCACACAGTCGCCTCCTCCCGTTCGAGCGTCGTGCGACACCAGGCCTGTCGACGCCGGGTTCTGCTGTGGGCATCCCGAGCACCCCTGGTGCAAGTTTGTTTGGCAGGATGCAGACCCCTGTGCGGGCAAGGTCGCGGTCGCGCACTGGGACCCCTGGTGGTGCACCAGCGCCACCCGATGTGGCCCCTGCTCAGCCTGCCAGTGCTGCTAGGCCACGGCGGGGCCGCCCACGCATCCGTGGTGGCCGTGGGACAGTGCTACCTGACTGAGCTGTCTCCCAATGCAGGCCCTGTCTGGTGCTGCCCTGTGTGCAATGTGTGTCATGGTGGGCAGTGCACTGCTGGGTGCTCTGCTCACCAAGCTGACACACGGACCACCTGCACACTCTCCCAACTGCTGTCCACAGGTGCGTGTGCATGATGATGCCTGCATTGCACTGTACACCAAGGTGCAAGGTTGCCCAGGTCCTGACACACGTACGTGGACAGTCCAGGTGGTGGGGGTGGTTGGTGGTGCTGTGTGTTGGCAATGTCATTTCCACAGTGCTGTGCTGCTGCCCCTGTATGCTGCCTGCCTGGTGTGTGTGTGTGTCCATATGAGTGCTCACCCCTCTCTGATGGTGTGTTGGTATGCCTGGACCCTTCAACTCCCCTGACCTTCATGCACGGTGTGTTCCCCTGTGTGCCTGTGGTTTGGCATGGACAGTGTTGCCTGCACATGTCCCCTTGACTTACCTGTGTTGGGCGTAGTGCTCTTCTGCAATGGTGTCCCGGTGCAGCTGGGCCTGCGGGTCAGTCGGGGTCCCTCCGTCCTAGGGGCTGCTCATCACCCACATCACTGGCGCCACTGGGCGTCCCATCGCTGTCCCCTCTTGGACCTGTCGGCTATCCCATGGTCTTTGGCCATGTTGTGCAGGGATGCAACAGGCCAGGAATATCCCACAGGCCTTTTAGGGCTGTCTGCAGGGCTCCGCCCGGAGAGTGTCCAGGCATCGGAAGCATGCCTTGAGCATCCCAAACACCCGCTCTATGATGTTACGTGTTGCGGCATGTGCCTCATTGAAACCGAGCTGCGCTGGGGTGTGGGGGCGCCTGTATGGTGTGAGCAGCCAGGGACGGAGTGGGTATCCGCAGTCACCTGTGTGAAGATAGTGGAGATCAGTGTCATGTCAGGTCCATATTGCCCATATCCTTGTGTGACACTACCATGGCACCTGTGTCATTCCCCACCCTTGCACAGAGTTTGCATTCCATACATGTGTACTCACCCACTAGATGACCCGGGGATGTTCCCACTCTCGAATCGATGGCACAGTGCAGACTGGTGCCATATGAGGCATCATGTGCTCCGCCAGGGTGTGTGGCACAGACATTGATGATGCGCCCAGTGGCATCACACACCACCTGGCAGTTGACACTGGCAAAGCCCTTTCGGTTCCGATACGCATGTGGCGTCGGGGCCAGGTGGCGTCTGAATGGCCACATGGGTGCAGTCTATGGCCCCTAGCGCCAGGCATATGTGCTACCCTGTGGAACTCCTGCATGTTTGTTGTACACTCTGCCGCGGTGCTGGGGAAATGGATGTACTCCGCAGCATGAGGCAGCAGTGCTGAGAATTGGGTGAGGATCGTGACATGGCGACTGTGTAATGCCTGTGGTGTCCCCTGTCGGCCTCTGGAAGGTGCCCGTGGTGAGCAGGCACATGCAGGCTGTCACCTTGGTCTCCACGGACAGAGCATGACTCCGTCGTGAGGGTGCCTGCATCACATCACTGCACAGCTCGCTGAGCCGTCTCAGTATTGCCCTGTTCAGCGTGCCGGGCCACAATCTTGACGTCTGTGTACAGCTCGAGCTGATGCGGGCACGATATCGCTCAGTCGGGCTATACCGCCGCGGCCCCTCCGCTGCCACGCCCCCGCAGCATGGTGTCTCACCCTCATTACAGCTTCCATGTGGAAGCTGACACTGTCCATCTCCTGGCTTCTGCCCCCGGCTGCTGTTCCTGTGTTACCCCGCTGCCCCCACCTGCTGCTGCCCCCCACTGGCCTCTCTGTCCTCCTGGACCCACTGTCCCTCTCTGCCCTTCCAGCTCCTGTCTCTCTCTCTCTCTCTCTCTCTGTCTCTCTCCCCCAGTTTGCGGCCTGCTAGGGTTCTTGCACCGCTTCCTTGAGCCTTTTTATTTTGGCTCAAATCCGGTACTGCGCAACTTCCGGCTCAGCCACTCTTACGCATTGCGCAAGTGTTCGGATATCGCATTGAGCACTTTATGCATGGACCCACCCCCTTCGGTTGCACATGCCTTCATTTCCATTGCGCTGTTGCTCAGCATGTTTTCGGTGGCGCAACTGGCCCCTTCTGAATATTGCAGAATGGCGCATTTTTGGAGTTGCGCACACGCAACCCTGTTGCGCATGGCGCAACCCTTTTGAATATCTGGGCCAATGTCTCTAAATGGGTCCTCAAGGCTAGATACTTTTTGTACTGGGTAACCGTAGTCATCTTGGAAAAATAGGTAGCAAGGGACTGCAGTTCATTCTTAGTGTCCCCCAACTACTTGCTTAAATCAGCTGTAAACCCAGCCACTGTCATACGCGCTTTCAAGAGGTCCTGAACCTGCCAAACAAAAAGGGCAGTATCTAACAAGGTAATATTAAATTTCCAATAACCCCTCCCAGTAGAAGCATGGGGTCCCACCTCTAGAGTAGCTGTCAGAACAACATGATCCGAAGTCTCAGCAGGGATGGTCCTGGCATGGAGTACCCGCACCACATTATCAGAAAAGCAAAAGTCTATCCTAGTGGATAAACAGCCTTTAAAGAAAGTATGACCTCCCTGTGGGTGACACACCCTATAGGTATCCTAAAGACCATTAACAGTGAGAATACGGTTAAGACAGGTGGTATCACAGAAGTCCTTATCAGTAAGGGCCCCCCTGTTTTGCTTGCCCACCACACAATTAAAGTCACCCCTCCCAAATGATATGTTTGGACATAAATAAATAAGGTTTAGTAATAGTAAAGATGTCAACCCTGCCCTTTTTTGTGACTGGAGCATAGATAGTAATTAATCTCCATGAGGTGTGTAAATAAGTGAAATCCAAAAGGAGTGCCCTTCTAGAAACTATCTCTACTAATTTAGTAATTTGAAATCCATCCCCTCAAAATAAAACCCCAACACCATCACAAGTGTCCACCCCAAAAGAGAAAAAAGAAGGGCCCCAACGCCAACGTTTCTTAGCCAAGGACACCAAAGAAAGGGTGTTTAATTGGGTATCCTGGATAAGACAAATGTCCCAAGACAATTCCTGCAGTAAATTAAAAGTCAGCAGTCTATGTCGAGCATTCTTTACACAATTAACATTCAGCTTAGCGATGCTCAGGTGAATGGCGGGAGCCATGAGCAAAAGTTAAGACACAAAAAAGGGGAAGAGGAAGCAATCAGCTAATCTTCCCAGACCTAGTGCTTTGTCGAGGGCGAACACCAAGTCATTGAGACCTGACTTTGCTATCAGCGTCCCGAGATTTGTCACCCTCAGAATCAGAGGACAGGAGAGTCTGTGATGAAGTATCAGAATCACCCCCCAGATCCGAAGACTGAGATTTTCTGGAAAGGACAGCAAATTTATTACCAAGGGGCACCCCAGTACCAGGTGAAGAAGCCTTAGCCAGTTTAGACCTAGTCTTAGTCTGTTTCTGCTCCCTCCTCTTGGCCTGCATACCCGACTCAGGGGGTGGCATGACCAAATTGTCCACAGCCACTGCAGGAGCCAAATCAGCAGCCACTTCAACTGTAGCAGGAACTGGGGGAGGAAGACCAGAATCAAGTTCCATGGGAGCTACAGGTGAGAGGTCTGCAACAGGGACTACGGGGGGGGGAGGCCCAGGAGGCTCACCAACCACCTTAGCAGGATCATTGGGGGGGGGGGGAGTCAGGGACCACAGCAACAACAAGATCAGGAGAAGGTTTAGTAGCAGCAATGTCCTTTTTCTGTGCCTCAGTAAGGATAGTATCCTGATTAGGACAATCATTTCTGTTGTGTGCAGCCCAGGGGCACATCCGAAACCCATGTCCAGATTCATCACACAAATTCCATTTAAGCTGATTCATACAATCCATACATGTCCATAGGAAAGACAAAGAGAGCGACGTAACCTGTCACAAGCAGCACTTCAATGCGAATAAGACCCGCATTGAAAACAAGTTCTAGGTTGTCCCACATAGAAACAATGACCCCGCTCCTGGCCCAAAAACAGGCTATTAGGCAAATGAATGGGGCCTACATTGTTATGTCTCAGCCTCACCCTAAATTTCCAACCACCCGTCCAGAAATGCTCAGTGTCAAAGATAGGTTGCGGTGCCCCCAATATCTCACACCGCTGCTGCAACCAGTGAGAAATGTCATGGACAGCTACATTCTCGCTCCTAAATAAAATGGTAACAACTTTAATAGCAGGTCTGGTAAGGGGGATAGCCCAAAAGGGTAACCATAGAGCAGTATATCTTAGCGTCTCATACTTGGTCCAGAACCGATCCAGACCCTGGGGAGTCTTAAAGCTAATGTCAAATAGGCAGTTTCCCAAAACATGTATAAGGGCATAGATCTCATTCCTAAAAAAAAACAAGGATCCCTTTATAAGGCTTTTCCCAACACAGATTCGATCAGGAGCAAGAGTCAGGCCCCCCAAATATTGCAGGCGGACAGCATTTCTCCTCTGCAGTGGAGGAGACTGACCACTGAAAGTGTCCTTTTTTCGAAATTCTTCCCAGCGGGTCTTGGCACGATCTTTGGGGTCAGGATGAAGATCTGGAAGTGGAGAGGCAACCTCCACACGTTCCCCCCCCCATGCAGGCAGTTTGCTACTAGTACCCTCGTCTGCCGAAGATGAGGCAGACAGTAGCAGAACCTTGTCTAAAGAATTCGGTTCTAAAACAGTAGGCTGCACATCCAAGTCAGAATCAGTAGCAAAGAAAATGGATGGTGAGGCGTTCCCCCCTTTAGCAAGGCCCTTGGAATCCTCAGACTGTTGTCGGAGTCCAGGGATCGGACTATGAGCAGGGTCCGGTATCCAATGACCCTCCTTTCCAGGCTTCTATCCCACACCCCGAAGGGAATCTTCCAACGAACGGGAGAGGCCTCCCACCCGGTGAGAATCCGGTGAAGAAACCTCCACTCTTCCTCATCGTAATGCAAACTCTTCTGCAGGTTGGAATGTGCAGGAATTCAAAGGAAGGGAAACTGTACTTATAGGCTCTAAGGGCACAGCAGCAGCATTCGTACATGAAGGCAGTGGAATGACATAGGCAGGAGCAGTAGACGTGGAAACCGCTGAGTCAGTAGGGCGGCATGCCTTTGATGCTTGTGCGTCACAAATGAGAACAGCAGGTGGCTGACTCACAGAAGAAGTAGTTGTCAAAGGAGCAGCAGATGTAGGCGAAACAGCAGGTAGAATGCAAGGGTCAGATACAGGGGCAGACCATGGCTCAGCACAGAAAGTAGCAGAACCAGTCGGCATCAGACGGGAACCGGCATCCGCTGCAATTACAGCCATAACATACTGCCAGTTAGATGCAAGCAAAGTCCTAAGCCACAATTCATCTGCGGGCAAAAATCCAGAAGATGTACTGTACGTTCCAGCAACAGATTATTATTCAGTTCTGTGTCCATGGCGTCAGAAGACGCAGACATACCAGATAAGATAGGCTGCCCAGCTAGACCTGCAGGAGCGGAGCTCTGCTCTCCTACAGGTACACCAGCACACTGAACAGTCTCCGAGGTCAAGGCCATGGTCCAACAGCTCCTCCTACCAAAGAGTAGGGAAATTTCCCCCGGTGCCCTGGCCAAGTTTCCCCCCCATTCACTAAAAATACCACCAGCAGCTTAATCTGGTTCAAAAGTCAATCAGCATTCATCTGTATCCAGTCTAGTGTGCTTACCCGGACAACAAAAACGAAATATATAGGTAAATATATCTCAACAGAAGGTTATGACCTCAAGTAAGGAACAAGCTGTAGGGACAAGGGATAAAGATCTGGGGATTCTGTGTTAGTGCAAACTGCATCAGTAATAAATAAGAGGTAGGAGAAGTCTATTGAAGATATAGGAAATGCAAGCTGAGTTTTATGTGAATACAGTTTTCCAAAATACTCCCAGAAGCATCAGCTCTTTCATGGCTCTCTTGGTGTTGGCACTGTGTTTCACCAGCAGATGGTAGTACAGAGGCAGCCTTCAGCTACACTGCAGCAACTATCTAAACTCAACGTTGGCAGCAGACAAGCTGGGCCCAGCTCAGAGCCAGGCTGCCTGTCACCAGGGGATGGATAGATCAGGGGGACGCAGCGCATCACAACTCGCACAAGGAAGGGAAAGGAATTTGGCTTTATGTAACACATTCATACTACACACTGCTTTCCAAAGCACCGCCCATGAATGCACGGCTGCAACCAATTAGGCACGCATACTAGGGATTTCATAATATCAAATTCTGAGTATCCTCCACGAATTATTCCCCCCCCCCAAGCTTGCCATGTCTCTCCGGAGCACAATCTAGACTGCAGAAGGGGCTCAGTTGGTGATGCAGGGCCTACTGGCAACAGGCGGTTCATCCTACGCAGTCAGGATTCAGCTCCTAGTTTACTTCCCTTCACCAAGGTCTGTGTCGTGTGCAATGATGCATGTGAGCGTGCTTGTGCACACTGTTGGCGTCTATAGGTGGTGTTCATGCTGCGCTGTGCACCTCCCCATTCCCCAACAGAGGAGAACTTTCCATAAGACACTCAGTCCTCCTTCCTGCAGACAGCATACAAGCAGAGACCATTTCTGAACCCAAGTTGCCGATGTAGCAAGCAGGGGCTTTAGTCTTCCTGCTTTTTAATTGAGACTTCTAGCATTACTAGCATAATGAATGCTGGTAGCAGCCATTCGTATACAGATTACTGTTCCAGTTGGGTAAGGGTGGAGCACTCAAAGGAGAAATGAACCTGGGGCAATAATTAGCATTATAGATAACAGGAGCATCTCCAACCAATTACAGACCTTTGTTCAGTTACTCGTGAGGTACTCTTATTACCATAAGAGCACCTCATCCACTGAGCCACTGTAATGGGATTCTCGGTGACTGTTCCTGCCGTTAACTGTATTAAGTAAAAAAAAGGATTTTTCTTATTTAACATACAGTAGTTAGTGATCTATAATAAGTTTATGAGTCTGTTTGGAGGGCCTCTATGGACATAACATTGTTGCCTCTTGCGTCCTTAAGACCACAGAACTGCTCACCTTCGGTTCGCAGTCCTCTGGTCTTATGAATGCACGAGGCGACACTCTTATATCCATTAAGGCCCTCCAAACAGGCCCATAAACTTATATTATGAAATGGGGAGACAGAATGCTGGCTCCTGACCGGCTAAAAAGTACTTTCAGCTGGGCCGTTATCTCAGCATGACAGCTCAGCTGAAGGCAGCTCACCAAAAATATGTTTAAAAAATACATCCAATTTATTAAAAAAGGACACATTTCTTAATCGTAATAAGGCACTCCAGGGGGTGCATTATGGTGGGTTAATGGCCCTTCTTAGGCAGTGGGAGCACTCGCCCTCCCTCATGTTTCACCCCACCCGAGGTGGGCTGTTATCCCACCCCAATGTAACCCCTATCATGCCTTATTGCTTAAATAATTAAAAAACCTCTTCCCATGCTAGCCCACCAGCGCAACGTTGGGGGGGGGGGGAAATCGAGCGCCTGTAGGGCTGCTCTCCTCCTCCAGGGGCAGAGTGGGTGGAGCCCAAAGCTTGCCTAGCCCCTGCCGGAAACAGGGGGGAGAGGCAGCCCAAGGCAAGAAGGCTGGGGGGCATGGCGGCCGTCAGTGCACGTCAGGCAGGAGCATGTGGCATGCACCGTGATGTCATTACACGCCATGTCTCCCCAGAGCCGAAACCCAGAGGAAAAGGGTCTGGCAGCAGGATGATGACGAGTGGGCAGGCCCCGCACCCAGCGGGCTGGGCATGTCGGCCCGAACTGGATCCATTCTGCAGTGGGGCTTGGAGAAGCCCTAAGGAAAGCCAGGCAGCAAGTAAGTCCCAGTGGGCATTGGGGTGACGGGGCTGAGGTGCTTGTCAGAAGGTGGGTCATCCAGGAGGGGACAAAAAATACTTTTTCCTGCTGAATTAAAGGGTATGGGAAAGGCAAACGGGATGATACTGTGCATAAGGAGGGGGCTTCAACAGTTGCAGATGGGAGGTCATGCTACCACTGCACAGGGCACTGGCACAGGCGTACCAGGAATATTGCATTCTGTTCTGGAGTACACATCTGAGGAGGGACTATGCCAGGCTGGTATCCATGTAGTGGAGGGCAGCAGGGTAAATTATCTAGTGGAAGTAGGGTAGGTCCGATCAACAGTGATTAAGAAGTCACACCATGGAAACAGAGAGGTTTACAAACAGAAAAGGGCTCATAGTCCATCAAGTCTGCTCCGTTCCCACCTGAGTCACCTCCAGTCTAGCACGAGCAGAGTTTTATGCGGAGCCTTCATCCCACGTGTTTGCGTGGCCAGTCCCTCTGTCTCCATTAGCACCATCCGTGTCCCCTAGTCATTTTCACCACTTCCATCTCACTATCTCACCCTCTCTCGAAACTAGCAAACTTCTTAATATTGACCAACTCCATTGATAGACTGTTGCATTTTTCCATCACCTTCCCCAGGAAGACGTTCTTCCTGAAGTCCCTCCTTAAGTCTCCCCATACCAGTCTGAATTTGTAGACCCTTGTAATTGACTCCTCACTAAGTCTAAACAGTTGTTGGTTATATACCATTTATGCCATTCAGATACTTGAAGGTTTCATCATGCCCCCGGCTCCAGGGAGTACATTTTGATGTCAGTCCAGCGGTCCTCATAGGTCTCACCATGCTAGTTATGAATCATTTTGGTTGCTGATATTCGGACTACCTCAAGGGCAGGAATAAAAGGGTTGGGTACAACATGGTTCTTATTCTGACTCTGATCTATTTTTAAGATTCTGATTTACTCTGCTTTGCCAAAACAGGTAATTCTCCAGATTGGATCAGAACCAGATCAGAGGCACAACTAGACTGAAGCAAATGCATATGAACATAGAAACATAGAATCTGATGGGAGATAAGGACCGCTTGGCCCACCTAGTCTACCCATTTCCCTACCTAATGGAGAAGCTGCAGATCCTAGTTAACCAACAGCCTACTTCCTCCTACCCCCCACTAGACTTGCCTTATGTCTGTTCCATGCATTCTTGAATTCTCCCACTGTTTTTGACTCTACAACCTCCTCAGTAAGGCTGTTCCATGCATCTACAACCCTCTCGGTGAAGAAATACTTCCTCACATTACCACTGAGCCATCCCTCCTGTATCTTCAAATTGTGCCCCCTTGTTCTTGCACATCTCTTTTTCTGAAAGATGCTACCCTCTAGGACTTTGTTGATTTCCTTGAGGTATTTGAATGTTTCTATCCTGTCCCCCCGCTCCCTCCTTTCCTCGAGGCTATACATCTTAAGCTCCTTTAGTCTTTCTTCATATGTCTTCTGGTACAGACCCTGCACCATTTTGGTTGCCCTCCTCTGGACAGTCTCCATCCTGTCTATGTCTTTGCGGAGATGGGGTCTCCAGAACTGTACACAGTACCCAGATGTGGTCTTACCAACTGTCTGTGCAGAGGAATAACAACTTCCTGTTTTCTACTGGTGATGCCTCCCTATGCATCCCAGTATCCCCCAGCCCTCTTGCTGCCCTCTCACATTGCTTGCCCACCTTTAGGTCATCCGATATGATTACCTCCAGGTTCTTTCCATTTTGTTGTTGTCAGTATCTCACCCCCACTGTGTACTCTTCCCCTGGGTTTTTGTTTCCCATGTGCATTACTTTGCACTTCTTTGCATTGAATCTAAGCTGCCATACATTTGACCATTCCTCCAACCTTGCCAAGTCCCTTTTCATCCTTTCCACCTCACCTTGCATATCAACCCTGTTGCAGATCTTTGCGTCATCTGCAAAGAGACATACTTTTCCTTCCAGTCCCTCTGCAATGTCACTAATAAAGACATTAAAAAGGACTGGCCCCAGTACTGAACCCTGCGGTACCCCACTAGTAACCCCCACCTTTCTTCACTGTAGACTCCATTTACTATTACCCTCTGTGTGCTGTTGTCCAGCCAGTGTTTTACCCTGGTTACCACCCTGGGACCCACTCCCAGGCTGGTTAATTTGTTTACTAATCTTTTGTGAGGGACCATGTCAAATGCCTAATGCCTTGCTAAAGTCTAGGTAGGCCATGTCCACAGTCCCTCCCTGGTTTACTACTTTGGTCACCCAGTCAAAGAAATCAATTAGATTTGTCTAATACAAAGAAGCCAGCAGATGAAGGCCATTTGGTCTATCAAGTCTGCTTCTTGCAGGGTCCACAGCTTGAGCTACTGTCCCTGCCTCCCTCCCCACTCCCTCCCATACCCTCCCTACCCCATGATCCTTACCTCAGCTTCTCTTAAAGCTGCCCACTGTCTTGAATGAGATGACCTCTTCTGGCAGTGCATTCCAAGTGTCCACCACCCTTTCTGTGAAGAAGTGCTTCCTGACCTCCCTCAAAAACCTCCCCCCCCCTCCAGCTTAAGACTGTGCCCCCTCGTGTTATGGTTGCCACTCAGTTTAAAGAGATTCTCCTTATCCACCTTATTTGTCCCTTTCAGGTAGCTGAAGGTCCCAGTCACAATAAATAACAGACTTAGACTGCCCCTGCTCCTCCATTGCAAGTCTTTCTTAATGTCAATTCAGATTTAAAATATGTTATTTTATGTTTTTTCCACCAGTTTCTCATTTTTAACAGGTAAGCTCCAAAATCACTCACAGTATCCCAGGCCAGGCCAGACCCAGATTATTGGCCAGTCAGAACCTGATCTGTTGACTGGACTGGGTCAAATCACAGTCATGTAACAAGCGACTCTGATTTCCAGAGTCGAGTCAAGGCTCATTCGGGGGTCCTGATCAGTTCTTCCCTCCTTACTCGGGGGGGGGGGCCTTGTCCTTGTTTTCAGGGAGGGTTCAAGAACTGCGCACAGTATTCCAAGTACAGCCTCACCAAGGACCGGTACCTAAGAAGAATCACTTCCTTCCTTCTACTTGAAAAAGCCCTCCCAATGCACCCCAGAATCTAGCTGTTTCCCCCTTATACCTTGTTACATCGGGCCGAGGCTTAGTATAGCCCTCAAGTCCCATTACGTGGTCTGTTCTAGCCTTACCAACCCCCTCCCCCCCCATATTCAGTTTTCATAGATACATACATAGACAGTGTCGGCAGATAAGGGCCTATGGAAGATTCCTCTTCCCTTAGCGTTGTATGGACCCATGTGGGCATGCTTGTTAGCTATGGCTCCTGCATGTTGCTAAGGGAAGGAGGAGCCTGAGATTCTGACACTTTTCCTTGGACCTGTGGGCGCTGAGTGACAGCCCAAGGCACCAATGGAAGTGGACCTCAGTGTCTATAAGAAGGGGACTGTACTAGAGGATATTAGATCTAAAGGAGATCTTGTGGTGTCAAGACCAGCTGTACTAGGAGTTGGTGCAAGCTGCACCATCCCAGGCCTGGGGCGGTGGAAACCAACTGCAAGGCATTTGACACAGTCCCACTCAAACGATTAATAAACAAATTAGCCAGCCTGGGAGTGAAACCGCCCTTTCCTGAAGGCTCAGGGTTCTGTACAGATAATTTAAATCAAATAAATGCAAAACAAGCAAAAGATACAATGAATATGGCGTAACACTGCTTAATCAAATATATAAAATATGAAATTTTGCTAACTCGCTAGTTAGCTGGTGTAAGCTTGTTCAAATAAATACGTTTTCAGAGAGGTTCTAAAAGCCTCAATTGAGCAGGCCATATGTATACACCCAGGCAGCGAGTTCCACAGCACTGGAGCTGAAGCACTGGTCAGCTCTTGAACCTGGGTCACCAGTGTGGCAGCATGTGTGGGGTCCAGCGCCTCTACCCTCTGTGTCCCTGGGCCGGCCCTAGCTGTGCCCTAACTTGCTTAGTGAGGAACTCTTTGGGCCCTGTGGAAAAGCAGGATGCACAGGCCCATGCAGAGTCATGGTAGCAGTGCATCCAGGATCCTGGAGTCGGTGCCTACCAGGGCAGCCAGTCCTACAAACAGGTCAGTGAAACAAGTGGTAGCACTCAAGGAGGTAACTGGTAAATGAAGAAGATCCCATCCAAGTTGCAGTATAAGCAAAACATAAATGATTTAATCAGTGAGCAAATAAAAATTACCTGCAGAGACCAATAGTAACAGCGCCAATACTTCAACCACAGGGGGTCTTCGTCAGGGGGTGTGGCTAGTGGAAAGAACAGGTAGCCTTATATACTGTGATATTTAAAGAGACAACATGCCTCCCAGTAGGTCATTACAAAATGATTACAATAGTATATTAGTTAACAGAAACAGTGCACTGTGTGAATGACAGTCTAAAAAAATGGGAGAAAATAACGAACCATCAAAGAGGTTACAAACTAGAAAGCTCCAAACTAGAAGGTGTCCGCATATTAATTTTATAAATGGGATATATTAAGAACTAAAGAAGAACAATTAGGTGGACACAGGTGCTATTTTAAACTAATGCTAGGACCTATGAATGGGTTCACCCATGTCAGTGCGAAAAACATGTTGCCGACGCCAATTACAGTGTAGCCAGCATGCCACCGAGCATTACAATGCCAGGCATTATGTCTCCCAGGAGTTACAGCGGCAAAGAGCCCTCTCAGGAAACAGTCGCCTTTTGCAGGGGGTTTCACCCCACCGCCCACTGCTGGGGGCTTTGCCTGGATGGGGCAGAAATTGTGTGGGAGCAAAGGGTGGTGTGACTGAGGGGCAATCTAAAATCAAGACCACCCCTGTCATTGCCACCCTTGCTGTGGCACCCTAATTGCGGCGACAAAATTCAGTCGCCGTTCTAACGGTATACCGTGTGAATGTAACCTGGTTAGGTCTGTTAGGGCTGCAGACAGAACCAATACAAAGGAAGAATAAAATTCTTCTCCGATGTATAAAAAATACTGGGATGGGGGGGCAGACATGCAGAGGTCCAAGAGGTCACCCAAAAGGATACCGAAAAATGTATGGAAAGGGTGTGGTGGATTCGCTATGGAAATAACAGGATGGGGAATGAAAGAGAAGGTACAGTGTAAAAAAGTTACAAAAAGAAAAAGAGGAAAAGGTAAGAATTGGGTAAAGGTGGCTTAGTGAAGGTGGGGGTGAAAGGATCCCCTTTATCCAAATATTTTTTATACATCAGAAAATAACTTTATTCAGTAGGCTGCACCCTAACTTTTTAACACTGTCTCAATCTCACTCTCTCCCATTATAGTAGCACTCGCTATCCCATTGTGAGGTGCCTTTTGCACTTCACTGGAGGGCTCTCCATGCCTGTCAAAGCATAGCTCTGTCAATGGATCCCTATTCTCCATCAGTCTCTCTGATGGTAAATGCATTAGACTAATAAAGCAGTTCATTTAAGCTTGTATACTTTAATTGTAAAATGTACATCTGATGTCAATCCTTTGTAACACTTTTGTACCTTGACTCTAGAGACCTTTTGAAAATAGGCTCAGCCTAAAGGGGTCTTGTGTGTAACAAATAAAAAATAAATAAATAACTACGCTTCATACAGTACACCAAGAGGGTGTTCTTGCTCCAAATCTGAGCTGTTGTGTTCCCAAAGGTACTTTCGAGAGTGTGTGGTGGGGGTGTTGCACTTCTCATGCCAGTAACCCACTGACCCGCCTAATGTCCTGACACCAACAAGAGCCCAGTGGATCACATCCCAGACACAGTCATGTGTGCTGCCTGGTGAACCACCCAATCCAACCACTCGGAACCCCTCCCCAGACTGTGGGTACTGCTCTGCAAGGGATTCAGATTATTTTCCCTTGTTGCCTTGGCAACAGATTTCCAACTATGTCTTGCTGCTTCAGATCTCTGCTTAATTCCCCTACTGTCTTTCGGTGTGATAACTCTGCGTTGATCAGTCACCAGGATCTCCTTCAACGTCTTCAGCCGAACTGCCACAGAATCAAAGGCCATCGAGTCATCTCCTTCGAAGGGAAATGCCACTGGGGTTCCCCCTCCCTCCTGCTGGCCCCCTATTACTCCCCTTCTATGGGCAGAACCTCCAACTGATCCCTAGATCCCCCAGTGGCTTGGGATCACTTCTCTTGTGCCTGAGGTCCCTTTCTGGTTGTCACCAGGGCCTTTCCTGATGTTTTCATAGATGACCTTGATCTCTCGTGGTGTCTCGGACCTTGGTCACTCTCAGACCCCTGAGAACAGCTGGCACGTGACTCCTGCCCACACAAAGTGGCAGAAGCCTCCTCCCGATGCCACCAGTGCCCCTGTCCCGAGTCTTGCAGCCACCACCACCACCAAGAGTGACCTTGGGACATGAGCTCTCCAAGCTTCTGTGAGGCGCGAGTGGTGTACTGGGCACTAATGAGTTCTCAGTCCTTTGGGCACTGCTGGTGGCACCCCTGATGCCTAAGGGCACCCTGCCTTACCACCCTTCTGGTTGCCATACCCAATAGTTTTAGACCGCTACCCTAAGTATGGGTGTCCCAGTCTGTCCCCACCTGGTACCCCAAGGGCTCCTGCCAAGTGAGGGCAGCTCAATTGTCAAAGTTCCCTCCAAAAGCTAAGCCCTAAGAACTAAAAAAAAAAAAATTGGTGCCACGAGGGCACCTTATTTTATCTGCTCTATAAGCTCCTCCCCCTGTCAGTACAGATGGGTGGGGGGATGATGCCAGAGCCTCCGACCCCATGGGTTTATTCTGGTGAACAATCACTGCCCCCTACTGTTAGGAGGAGGTTGTTACATGCTTTGATAGTATTACACTATGCTGTGTATTATTTATTAATTTTATTTAGTTTTTGTTTACCGGGTAAGTGCACTAGACAAACCATATTGCCTATTTTCAGGCACAACCCGGGATGGCTGACTTGTGCAGAACAGGACACTGACGGGGCAGATCTACAATTTTTTCCAAAGGGGCAGCAATTCTGTCAGGGGGGCAGCACCTTCTTGAAAAATGCAACTTTCTCAGATTAGGCTAAAACAGCTACTGTTTACTGACCTAAGAGGGTAGCGGGTGCTACCTTGCTACATAGCTGGATCCACTAGTGGACACAGAGTTCATTCTGCTTTAAGTGCTATTTAATCCACAGTCGGATAAAGCGGACGGTGTCTGTTGACACAGAGGTGTCCTGGTAACAATTACAGGGATCTACTCCAGTTTCAGGTTAGAATTCTCTGCCCTGCAGTGAGGAGAAAAGTAGGAGGAGTCCACAGCCCGCACCCCCCACCAATGAACCTCCCTCCCCAATCAAAACTTGCTTCCCTACATTGTTTTAAGGAGAAGTTTCCACCCTGAAACCTGACACCAGGAATGAAAGTCTGTCTCTGCAAGAGTCAGTGTGTTGTGTGTCTCTCTCTGCTAAGTGCCATTGCAAGGGGACGAGCCTTGCTGCCTGGAAAACTTTGACCTTTCCTCTACGAGATTCCACCCTGGCCTGGGACTGTGCTGGTAAGCTTTAGTTTTTCCACTTGGATAATCCCTCATTGGCGGTGGGCCCATCAAGAGCTGTACCCTTCCCTTTTTTTTTTTCCTCCTAGGGCTTCACTTAGACCCGTGCTGTTGCGTTAACAAGTCAGCTGGCAAATACAGAGTCCCCTAGCCAACAGAAAATGGGTACAAATGAATAGGTGTATACTTTTTGGGAGTGTTATCAAATAATTTGTTGTCATACATTTCAGAATGTCTTTTACTTCTGCTCACTAAACTATGAAAGAGATTCAAGCCCTTCTCCATCTCCCCCAAAAAAGTGGGAGTTGGTAGTTCTCTAACAGTGATGTTGTCCTCTGCTGCCTGGAGTTCCAGGCTGCTGTAGTTTTTGGAGTTTCTGATTAAAGCCATATGGTCTGACTCAGAATGGGGTTTTAGCAAAGGTATTTGCTTTTAGAAAGTGTGTGGGGGGATGCAAGCAAATGTTAAACCTCGGAGAGAGAGAGAGAGAGAGAGAGACAGGCCTCCTTTAATCAGTACAGGACTTGTCCTTATAGTGGAGAGACAGCTGCTGATATAATGCATAGTGCCTGGAAACCCCCTCCCCCCCATTCTATCCTCTACCCTGGGAAGAGGCTGCACCATGGTCTCAGTGGAAATGGGACGCGTATAATGGAGAAATCAGAATGGAAGTGGAGGGAGAGGAACAGATGACTGATGGGAGCAGGGCCATCATGCCCATTGACTCTGTTGGGGGGGGTACATGCCACCCCCAACATTCTCATGCAAGCTATGAAAGCTTAAGAAAGGAGGGTACAACAAGAGGGCATAGCCTGAAACTGGTGGGGGTAGAATCAAGAAGGAATTGAGGAGGCACTTTTTCGCTGAAAGGGTGGTGAAGGGGTGGAATGAGTTGCCAGAGGGGGTAGTGGCAGCAAAGACAGTGGCCGTTTTTAAGGAGGGGGTGTGGGACAGGATAACAAAGAAAATTAGGACAGGAGGAGGCATTACTGGGAAGTGGAAGGGGGAAGGAAATGGGAGTAGGTGGATGACTCCAAGAGAAATAAGGGAAGGGGGGAAGCTCCAGGAAATTAAATGAGCTATGCACTTCAGCAGACTGGATAAACCATTATGGCCTGTTTCTGCTGGCAAATTCGTATGTGTGTATGTTCGTATGAAAGTGTAACTTAGGGATCTCCCTAGTCCAGTTTTTATCTAAACGCTTCCCAGAAATTCTCTTGGCATAATTCCACTGCTGAGAGGGAAAACAGAGGGCAGATGGAGACTACAGAGCATCTTCGATTAAGGAATTTTGGGACACTCTGGATGGTAACTTCTGCTCTTTTTCTGTCTGTCACCATTTGATATTTCCATGTGTGTCTCTGTAGCTTTCTGGCAGACCTAGAAGAGGTCTAGTGGGCTAGTGGTTAAAGCTGAAAACAGGTCCTTTGACCGGTGTACTCATCTGAACAATGAATAAATAAAAGCACTGAACCATGGGGTCAAAAGTTAGAATCGCACCACTGGCTTGCTGCAGGACCATGGCCAAGTCACATGACCTCAATGTGCTTCAGTTCCCCCCAGCTATCCACTTGGGTAGAAGATGGACCCCCCACAACTAAACATTACCATCTTGATTGGGCTATGCTGGTTAAACAAACTGCCCCATACAGAAAAGTATGTCTAATTAATTATTCATGAGCCTAGCGAGGCTCCTGATTGGCTACTGGATCGGACATTAACATCTTAGAAATGACTGATCCAGCTGCAAAGTGGCACTGTGTAGCATGTGTGGCCCACGCCACACAGTAAAAACCTAAATAAAACTAAAAAAAAAAAACGAAAACTGCTATTGCGATTAGACTTATAACAGCAATAACAGCCTCGAACCCAGTCATTTCCTCAGATTAGCGACCGGCTGGAGGGAGGTGGCTCGAGGTGTCATCCCCCCGAACCAGTCGTTAATCCCTCGGGAATGACCAGTTTCTTAGTCCTTAGTGCTTAAATAATATATATAGTGCAAAAATTGCGACAATGGGTTCTTTTTTGGTTTATTTAAAGTATATGAAACAATGGGACATGTGATGGATACATTTCACATGTATAGACAAGTATTTATTTATTTATTTTCGAATGTTCGTATTTAAAACTGTGCCAGGAAAGCCACACTTTGCTATAATTGGCTCATTTCCAGGTGCATCCTAGGAAGAGGGATACATGGGAGACAAAGAAGGCATAACACACAACATGGTGTGCAGTTATTTTATTTACTTATTTAGTTTTTGTTGTCCGGGTAAGCGCACCAGACAAATCTTGCCTATTTTCAGGCACGACCCAGGAGAGGGGATACAGAGGAATACCAACTGACCTTGAACCAGATTAAGCTGTTGGTGCTATTTTTTAGTGAATGTTATAAGGGAATAATGCACACCTAAGGTGGTTGTTATGCACGAGGCGTAGCCAAATGCTGCAACCTCCCGAGAAGTGCATAATTCCCTTATGACTGCACACCCTGGAGCGTGTTAGCCCACCTGAAAAATAGGCTTTTGTTTGTTAAAAAAATACATAGTTTAAGAGAGGTGTACTGTTGTCAGAAAAATCATCATTGGTCATGTGACATGTTTTGACCAATAAGGTTACAGGATTTTCATGCCACATGTTACCATTATGACAGTAAACAACAGTAAGTGTAAACAAATACTGAGCAGTAAAACAGTAGTCAATATGCAGCAATCCATCAAATAGCTGTGCAAAACAGCAGCATGTGATAATATCAGCAGTCAGCCTGGAGGTTAGAGTAATGAGCTGTGAATGAGCTTGGTGTATATCCAGGAGACCTGGTTTGAGTCACTTAACCTCCGCTTGGCATCCTGTATGACTCTAAGCAAGTCACTTAACCATCCCAGTGCTCCTGGGTCACCCCTGAAAACAGATACTTGTGCCTACTGGGTCTTACCCGGTTACCAAAGAAAGAAATAATTAATACATACATAAATAAATAAAAATAATAAGATCAGGCCAGATGTCAGGGATAGGGCAATATAACAGAGAAAATCTAAAGCAAAACGAAAGGGCAGTGGTCCAGAAATAGATGATATGGGACAGGGTAGATGGGCAAGAGTGGGGGTATGGTGAGCCATGGATAGATCTCTCCTCACACCTTCCCAACTCTCTCTTATGTCCACAGACATTATAACCATCACTCCTTTCTTTTTTTTTCAATCAGTATTTTGTCCTTGCACTCAAGTCAGCCCAACGTGCCCCCCCCAGCCTCATCACCGACCTTCTCAAGGACTTGCTGGCTATCCACCACTTATGTAGAACCCGTTGGGTGGGTCCCAGCTGTGTTAGTCATGTGAGAGGCTGCGGAGCGGAGTGCCAGCTTGTAGATGACTGGCATCTTTCGTGCATGCCTGCTGGGCTACCACATGGGCTCTGCCAGATGGCAGTCCCTACAGTGGGAACTGGTGTCCTCCCTTCCTGAAGAAGGAGAGCTGCTGCCAGGGGTTCAATCCTTCCTCACCCTGCCAGTCCAGCAAGCAACCCTGTCTGTGCCCAAATATGAGTCATCGGCTTTGGGGAGGGGGGAGTGCAACTGCTCCTCCGCTGCGCTGGCCCCATTCACCTTTCTTACTTCTAGATGTAACTCAGTTAAGTAGCTTTTTCTCAAATTCTCCTTATTCTCGTCAGCCGGCTCTTTTGCCCAGGGATATATCCCAATCTAACCCCTGCGTTTGGGAACCCCCCCAGCCGTGTCACCCCACCTCCCCAGGGGACTTAGAAGCACAGCCAGGATATAGTGTCTTGCCCCCCCACTAGTGGGCCCATCTGCACTAAGATGGGAGGTTAATCCCAAGGGAGGAGGGACCGAGATGCAAATCCAGGTGCGCCAGCCCCATCTCGGCAGGTGTGGAGCCTGCCAGGATCCTGGGTCATCAAGTTATGATGGCCCAAAGGATTCCCTCCTTAGGTACCCCTTGCCCCGCAGCTGGACTTGCCAGTGGTCACCATGGCAATGATGCACGCCAAGCAAGCACACGCTGCCGTGACTTGGCTCCAGTCACTCCCACTCACTCTTACAGGTGCCTCCAGGATGCACAACTGCCTGTAGTCACCCAGGTGGTGGTACTGCAGTGGAATGCTGCAAACCTACTTCCCCCGGCCAGCTTCCAATTACCAGAGTTCACTTTTAACCCCAGTGAACTGCCGGCAGGACAAGCAGCTTTCTCTTGGAGACCCATTGTCATCTGGAACTCCTTCTTTTTTCTCCTTCAGCCCTCCACCTCACTCTAGTCCCTAAAGAGGCAAGACCAGGATCTGCTCCGTACTTTCCTGGGAGCATGTAGGACCAGTACTGGAGCATCAGAAGGAAAGAGCGCAAAAGATGGCAATTGTCCAGGGATAGTCAACCCAGAAAGGAGTAAAGATCACAGAAGTGACAGAAACTGATAGAGAAGGCCATCCTGGCTAGTGTAGACTTTGGGGCTGCACTGTAGACAATGTTGCCACAGTCAAGGATGATTTCTCGGAGCTGGCAGTATAGCCTAGAGGTTAGAGTAACAAGCTGTGAATGAGAATGAGCTTGGTACATCCAGCAGACAGACCTGGGTTTGATTCCCACAACCTCCACTTGTATACTGTGTGATTCTGAGCAAGTCACTTAACCTCACCAGTGCTCTCGGATCACCATTGAAAAAAGGCACCTTTGCCTAGTGGGCCTTACCTGGTTAACAAAAGAATAAAATAAAAATAAAAAAGTTTTATCCCAGTCTCAGCCTGCAACTGCTACCAGCTTTCTCAAGCCCTTGAAACACCTGCATGGGTACTCAGTACCTGCCACCACTCAGCAAAGACACTCTCTTAGGGTAATTCTAAGTCTGAATCCCTCCAGAGCCACTGCTCATGTAGTACAGTGCTTATTGCTCAAGGGCAATTGACCCACCCTCTCTGTCACAGCTGAGAACAGCTTACTTTAGAAACAAATTATGGTAACTGTAGCCTTATCTTCAGAAGCAGAAACACATTTTTGTCAGTTATAAATCAGTTAGCTGTACCTCAAAGGACTCAGTCACAGAAACAAAAAGAAGATACAAAACTAATATTTTTATACTTCAAGACATTTTCACATAGAATACAGGATACTACACAAAGACTATGGGGAACAATAATTCTACAGAAATGGAAAAGAAAATGTTTTGAACAGTAGGTCACATACAGAAAAAACTATCTCCCTCTTCCCTATTTTAGAAAAGTAAACTAGCTTGCCACACAAGACACCTTGCTGTATTAGGACAAACTTGAACCTTAGATGGTAGCTGTTCATAGTCCCAAACCTGACTGCTCTGCTCTAACGAAAACTCAGGTAACAAGTTTTTTTTCCAAAAAAGTCTCCCTTATAATCAGTACACATGTCTGATGACATCATGCCTAGGCTAATTTTCTTTGTCTTGAGAGAGCTGGGTGCTCTCGGGAAAACCGGTCTGTTCTGGACTTTCATCTTTGTATATACAAATACATCTATTTTCTTGTCACAAGTCCTGTCTAGCCCAGCAAGGATGTCTGGTTAAAGACATGAAAAGGCACTTTCCCATTTGGAAGCTCTCCCATAAATTGCCCAAGAGTTCTGCCGTAATACAGGACAGCATAGATGGTAATTGCCCTCAAAGCCAGTTGATCTGTCTCTGATAAAAATCTTGACTTTTCCCAGGAATATCACTTTGTCCCTTCAGCTGCTAAATTCTAACTGATACCCATGCATAAAGAATTAAATAAAAAAAGTACAGTAACAGGTATACGTAGCAAATTGTTACAGATGGTTAGGATAATTTTGGGGGTGATTTCATGTCAGGCAGCAGCTGAGAGACTAGTCATGTTATGGTGGAAAGCACCAACCTGTGGGAGGAGTTGGGCAGAACTGGAGTTGGTGTGGCTGCAGAAGATTAGAGACTGGTGTAACCAAACCATGAGGTACTTAAAAGATGCAACTTGGTCCAAGGGGGAGCCATCATGGGTCTTTAACAGTGGCCAGGAAGTAAGGATTGCCACTTTTCCAGCTCGGGTTTAGACCCAAAGAACCTAGCCACAGTTTTCTATGCATTCGGGGTATTTGTGTGATAGCTTCATGCCATCAAGTAATAAAGCGTTGCTGATGTCACCGACCCTTGATCCTTCCTCTGTCCTGGCACCATGTGTTGCTTCTGATGGCTACATCCAGAAGCTCTCAAATGCTTGCACCTCCCTTCGCAATGCAGCAGGCTCCCCCAGCTCACCACGAGGGTCCATTTGATGAGGTGGTGGTCATTACCTAGCCCACCCCAGCTTGAACAGGCAGCTCCCTTCCAGGCCTACCATCAGATTTTAATGACCCAAGTCTTCTCCTAAGCCTAGGCTGCCATCATTGAAGTGCGACAGCTTTGCTTTTTGTCTGGGCCATTGAGTGCCATCCCTTTTAAATTAATAAATTATTCTTATTACTTTTTTGCTGCCTCTGAGTTGGCCTTGTATTCTTCCTGTTCACTGTTAACAGCTCTCTATTTCTGTGCTTCTTGGGCATACCGTCTTCTCCACATTCCGCATTGCTGAGTGACTAGTACTGAGCAGTGGAACTGGCATCATGGACTGTCCATATAACCTGGAAATGGACAGCAGTGAATAGGGGTGAGGGATAATACAAGGCAAGCTCAGTGGCAGACAACAAGTTATTAAAATTCACTCCTTCAACAAAATGCATAGTCTAAGTAGATCAAGAAAGTGGGTACCAGTATGTAGACCCCCAGCCTGCATATAGGCCCCAGCCTGTTTATATAGACCCCAGCCTGCATTTAGACCCTGTCTGCATATATAGACCATGGCCTGTGTTTATACTCCAGCCTGCATTTAGACCCTGGCCTGGGCTTGGAACCATGCCAGCATGCACATGTTGTAGGGGACAGGCAATGGCCCAACTCCGAATAGACTATATATATATATATTTATGAGTGAGAGGGTAAGGTTTTACTCACGAGTGTTGGAGCTAAGAGTTTTCTGAAAGTTCTTTCCCCTTACAAGTCATGATACCATTATATATTTTTGTCTGTCTGTCTATAGACATCTATCTATCTATCTATATCTATCTATCTATCCCCATCTTTGACTACTGTGACGTAGTCTATGGTGCTGCTCCCAAATCTTCTCTGACCAAGTTGGACACTCTTTAACTCCTTCTGCTGCTTTGCTATCGACTCCCCTTCCCGCTCCCACCACTGTGAACTCTATCGCTCTCTAACCTTCCTTCCACTGTTTCACAGACGCATCTCTCACTGTGCCAAACTAACCTCCAAATTCTGGTTTGGGGGGCTCCCTTCCTGTCTTTCATCCTCTCTCTCCACTCCACCTCCCCCCCCACTCTCTCAGATCAAATGACGCCTGCACCTTGACGGTCCCTCACCGCTCCACTCTCATCAGTCAGACTTGTTTCGACCATCGTTTCCCTAAAATCTGGAATTCCCTTCCCCGAAATACAACACTCCTCCTCCAACTACTCCCTTACCTCTGCCCTACACAATTACCTTCCCCTCAGCTGTTCCTGCTTTAACCCACCTTAATACCTATCCCTAGTTTCTGCCTTCCTACCATGACCCCCGCAGGGTTCTCAACATCCTGAAGGGGCAATCGGGAAATGGCTACCCCTTCTTGTCATATTCAGTTCTTGCCTCTCCCCCTCTCTTCTCCACCTGCCCTTCTGGGTCACCAGTGTATACAGCCTAACCCCATCCTTTGTACTCCAACAGCAGTTGCGTACTACCTTAAGCCTGCTCCTGGTACACTCATGCACTATAAATGGTTCTATTGCATTATTACTGTTTTGTACATTTATATCTTCTTTTGTATGATTTTGGACATGTATTGTAGTTTACCCAATGTTCCACTACTGTTTACTTACAATACCTTGTGTTCCAACTGTTGCACAATCTTACAATGCTGTATTGTTTATACTACCCACATACTTTTGTAACTGATCATCATTCACAACCCTATGTAACCCCTCCCACAGGTCGCACTGTGAGACGGGCAACTTGTTGTTCAGTGTGCCCTCTTGGTGAAACATTTAAATAAATAAATACATCTGTCTATCTAGCTATCTATCTACAGACAGTATCTACTCTGTGTGTGAGTCTGTCTGTCTGTCTACAGACAGCATCTATTTATGTCTGTCTATCTATCCATGTATGTATGTATGTCTGTATGTATCTATCTGTTTACTGTATATATGCACATTCAAAGCACACATCCCAAAGTCTCCCTTAACCCTTGTTTTTGCCCATCTTTGCTGCATTGTATACTGAACTTGTCGACAAGCCCACAATGACTCACTGAAGCACTCCTTAGCTTAAACACTTTCAAGGGGGTTAGAAGCACAGGTTGGGTGAGAACCGCAAGACCTGGCTTATCATCTGTACAAGCATTGTCTGCTCCTCTGCAGTCTGCATGCCCAGCCCCGAGCTGCAGGTTACTCCCATAATCAGGTTGTACAGCAAGAGAGAGAGAGAGACATGGAGAGAAAGAGAGGGGGAGAGCTCAGCCCACAGACCTTTATTTCTATATATTTTACAAATTATTTCCCAGAACAGCCCTTGTGTAACAGTGGATTATCAATGCAGAGTCACTTCCAACCCAAACCCACATTATTTGCTTACTGCCTTGCCCTCCCTCTTCAAGTCTTGTCTAAAAACCTTTCTTTTCTACCTTGCCTGTAGCTCCTAATTTTTCTCTCTCCCATCATCATTTTTTTTCCACTTATTTTGGCTGCCTGAGTGCTGGGTACTGCCTAAACATGCTGCCAGTCTGCCCCTCCCTGACATGTACTAACTGTTAACAGTCTCCATGCTTTACACATATAAACAATAAACCACCACAAGGTGTGGACTGTTATGTGATAACTGCACGCCCAGGTATTTGTGAGCCACAATGGGTTAATGCCGAGTACTTACGCATGGAAGTGTATTATCACATGAACCCACACACTGAACTGCTTTAAAATGGGTAAACTAAGAAAATGTGAAAAACAAAACAAGCAGATTTTTTTTTTATTAATAACAGGCATTTTGTTTTTTTGTTAAAAGCAACTAGAGAAAAGAAGTCACTCCCTAGTTCCTACCTGTCAATCATCTGAAGTAAAAGGCCTAATAGTTATACAGGGGAAGCAGAGAGAGAGTGTGTGTCTGTGTGTGCGTGTATGTGGGGGGGCAGAGGGTGGGGCCAGGGCAGCAACCCCCGACTAGACAGTAGGTCCCATAGTTGGATAAGGTAAACTGAATTATCTTTTTCTGGTGACATCTTCAATGTCTCTTTCTTCGCAGTTAGTAGATGGAATATAGAGAATACTGGTTAGGCAATCATGTATAACCAGCTTGTGCTGCCACCAAGAGGTTCAGATTACAGCAGACCTTGAGGGCGAAGCTCAAGAGGTCCATTGTAATCTGAATCTCGAGGCAGCAGCACAGACTGGTTGCGTACAGTTTTCCCCAACCAGTATTTTTTATAGTGTATAGAGATAAAAATAATAATAATATTTTGTTTTAAACTGCTTATTTATTTATTTATTTGTTTGTTTCTGGGTACATGCACTGATCCCAGGGACCATTTTCAGGCATGACCTGGGCCGTGAAGATGGCACAAAATACAGTGGGGACAGATACAAATATGAGTTACAAGTACAATACAGAGCACTAGAATACGTACAAGTATTACTATACAGTTATGTACTAGGATAGGATGCACAAAATACAGCGGGGACAGATACAAATATGAGTTACAAGTACAATACAGAGCACTAGAATACGTACAAGTATTACTATACAGTTATGTACTAGGATAGGATGCACAAAATACAGCGGGGACAGATACAAATATGAGTTACAAGTACAATACAGAGCACTAGAATACGTACAAGTATTACTGTACAGTTATGTACAAGGATAGGATGCACAAAGTACAGCGGGGACAGATACAAACATGAGTTACAAGTACAATACAGAGCACTAGAATACGTACAAGTATTACTGTACAGTTATGTACAAGGATAGGATGCACAAAATACAGTGGGGACAGATACAAATATGAGTTACAAGTACAATACAGAGCACTAGAATACGTACAAGTATTACTATACAGTTATGTACAAGGATAGGATGCACAAAATAGAGTGGAGACAGGTAAGAGATAGGAGCTACAAGTACAGTACAGAACACTGGATCGATTATGCCCCAACAGGCAGAAAGTTACTGACTAACACTAGCATAAACTTGATTTCGACATGTATTAGATAAGGCTCAGGTCTACAGAATGCACATTTCCATCTACTGGAAATTTGTTTAATACTGCGTTCTATTTCTCTGTAATGGGTGTTGTTGTTTATTGGAAATATGCAATAAAGAAGTTTAAAAAAAAAGATCCCATGGCACTTATCAAAAGAGTTCCTGGCCAACATTCCCCCTGTCAATAAAGCAGAGCCATGTAATCTACCTCACCCCAAACCCCACCAATATGCACCTGCAATGAGCTGTCATGACGGAGTGTGCCATTCCCGGTCAAAAATTACAAATAAATAAAAAAAAAAAACTAATGGCTTATCTACTTCTCTTTTTTCTAGGTGTGGCATACAGTCTGTACGCAATGGGTTCTAAAGGTCACATTCAGGAGTCCGTGATGAATCGCCAGTGACAGACTTAATCAAGACAGTACAGCTACAAACGAAGAGCAAGAGAGAGAATGCCAATGAGACTTCCAACATGTGAAAGCAGCAACGGAGGCAGGGAACCAGAGTAAACTCTTCCAGTTTAAAAAGAGGGGGATGGACAAAATTATCTCCTTTGGGGGATATTAACAGGACTAGACTTGAGGCTCTACGGTCCAGGGTCGATAAACATGGACGAGCTGGAGATGCCCACCATGGACTGGGAGGGGCTGGAGAATCGCATTGCTCAGCTACAGCTGAGAGAGATGGAAAAAGAAGCCAGTCACGGCAGTCGCGGCTGGAGGACACCCGCTTATCTCACGGCAAGTGAAAGGGCTTCTGGAGTTATTGGCTCTTACTTTACCTGTACACTTTCAAGTGGTTAGAAGCAGAGGTTGGGTGAAGACCACAAGCCCTGACTCACCGTCTGCACAATAAATGCCTGTTTTCTGGCAGTCTGTGCATAGAGATGGGCAGGTTTAGTGCCTGGCTTGGCTCGACCTCTATACACAATTGAGAGCCAAGATCAAGCCAAGCCAGTTATGGTCAAACTAAGCCTTTTGTCAGCCTCAGCTGTTAGTACAGTGTCTGAAATGTTCTACTCCTATGTAGGTAACAGCCTGCAGTAACCCGAGCTCGGTTCATGTTTTGGCTTGTAGAGTCAAGCCAGGCCCCTGGCTCAGCTCTGGCTCGACTGCAGGTGAAAAATTCCTGGCTTGCCCACCTCCATCTGCTCGCCCAGCCCTGGATGACAAGATACTCCCATAATCCAGTTGTACAACAGTAGAGATTATAAGATCTCTGCAGTACTTTATTTCCATTTATACAATGACTGTGAGAATAAAGATTGTCCAATTAATGCATGCATACCATAGGAATTCAAATACATAGATACATAGATACATAGATACATAGACAGTGTCGGCAGATAAGGGCCTATGGCCCACCTAGTCTGCCCATTTGAGCTTGTAAGTTCAGTTTGTTTTCCTAGAAGTCTATTTCCCCTCACCCCTGACCTCTAGAATTCCTTTATGTCTATCCCATGCATTCTTAAATCCCGTGATTGTTTCAGCTCCCACCACTTCCTCTGGCAGGGTGTTCCACTTGTCCACCACCTGCTCTGTGAAGAAATTCTTTTCATGTTTCCTCTGAATCGTCCTCCCTCCAACTTCATCCCATGCCCTCTAGTCCTGAAACATCTTTTCGCTTAAAAATAGTGTTTTCCTGCACCCTGTTCCTCCCTGTAAGATACTTGTATGTCTCTATCATATCCCCTCTCTCCCTCCTCTCCTCCAGGGAGTACATGTTCAGTTCCTTCAACCTGTCTTCATAGGACTTGTGATGCAACCCATGCACAATCTTTGTTGCCCTCCTCTGAACCTTCTCTACCCTGTCTATGTCCTTACGTAGGTATGGTCTCCAGAACTGTACACTGTACTCCAGGTGGGGCCTCACTAGTGTCTTGTATAGCGGAATTATGACCTCCCTTTTCCTGCTGGTGATGCCCCTGCCTATACATCCCAGCATCCTATTTGCTTTACCTGATGCCTTGTCACACTGTTTCCCTACCTTGAGGTCATCAGAGATGACAACCCCAAGATCCCTTTCCTGCAAATACATTTGCAGAATAAATTCTGCAATTTTAACTGTCAATATAGTGACTAATGACACTGAAAAATCATGTTATTTCACTAGTAGCTTCCCTCTTATTTTACTACTAGCTATGTTATTCGAATCCCATGGTATACATTGGATATTCTGTGAGGAGCCTTAAAATATGATTGCTATTCAGTGTAGGCTGTTGATGTCATTCTCTCTTGCACTCATCGCTTTGCTTCGCTCAGCCACTCCGTGCAATGGAACAATGACGGCAACATTCTACACTGAATACAAATCATAGTTTAAGCTACCTCAAAGAAGTGGAATGGTGGAACTGAGGGTTGAGGTACTAGACGCCACACCTCACGCCATGCCAACCACCCAGGTTCAGGAATGGACTCGGGCCATCAGGGTTCGGCAGGAGAGGGAAGGGACTGAACGTCCGTAGAACTTCTCTCCCTTCCCGGGAAGGGATCCTGGCTTCGCACCGCTCCTTGGGAGCCCCTGATGGAGATCTGGGGCAGCTCAGGGAACTTGCAGTGCCGCGACTTGGGGGTAGAGTGGCGGCTGACATCGGCACGTCTGTGCCAGGATGGCATTGCATGTCTGCGCTCCAAAGGGGAAACCCACAAAGACTAAAGTCCCTGAAGGGACACGGAGGTGACAAGAGTTCCAGTGACCAAGCCCATATCCCCAGCACCAGACCACTCCTCCTCCAGTCCTCCAGGGCCTCTACCAGGATAGACCCTCTAATCTCAGATAGGCTGCCAGGTAGGGTGATCTGGGGGGCCCTCCCCTGGTGGGGGCTGGAAAGTCCTGGTGGTGTCCTGGAGGAGGGGGTCTTGGCGGGGAGTAGAGGCGTAGGTCAAGTGGGCACCTCCAAGAGATGTCCTGCCCTGAGGAGCATAAATAAAGTATAAAAAAAAAAGCTACCTCAAAGAATATTCCCTATTTATTTTCATGCCATACAGAGCTGGAGTGGAAATAAATAATTTATTCTCAGTGCAGCTTACTCAACAATGGTTATTTTCACTCAAGCTGCAGCAGCTCCTTCTGGAATTAGACAGCATGTTTGCACATTCCAGAGCACCTTCTCATCCTAGCCAGGCAGTCTCATTGTATAAATGGAATATGCCATGGGCTGCCTTAAACTAAATGATTTATTTTGAGTTTCAGACTTTTAACTCTATAGACCTCACTCATGGCTTTATCAGGTCAAGATGACTAGCCAGTCCCTCACCCACTAGTCCACCACCAGCTACTGAGAGACAGGGTCTACTGTGTCTGGTCCAGGGGTATCCTGGCCATTATTCAGATGACTTTGGGGGAGTCCCACTCCCAATTTTTCCAATGATCATCTTCCACCTACTGGATGACACTACCAAGTGTTCAGTTGGCCTCGGACACTGTGGAGCCCGGGCAGGGGTGAGCAAGCTTTCTGGCCCACCACAGGAGTTGACACGGTGCCAGAAGTGGTGCCTCTCTGAGCTGTGACGTGCCACAATCTGCAGTACTATCTTCCTGTCACAGCCACCCACCTGAACATCCCTCCTGAATCTAGGTCATGAGCACAGCAGCCAAGCCCAACAGGTGTCTCTAGAGCAAGTTACTTAAAGGGGAACAGTCAACACAAAGGGCCCCCACACTCAAGTGTGTGCACTTTGTGGGCAAAAACAGTTTGGTATAATAGATTGAATCAGACTCATTTTGTTTAGTTCTAGGCTAACATCTTCTGTTACTACAAATCCCAGAATCCCCTGCAGCTGATATCAGAGCAGAACTGCAGCAGTGGGAGATTCAATAGCCCGAAGTGAATGTTAAGAATGCTCTGATCTTTAAATTTTCTCTTTTTTGCTCCCAGCCATGGCTTCCCCTCTGAGCCGCCCCCAATGCCTAGACACGCCCCAGTCCTGCTGTCCTCCTTGCGATAAGTACAATCACAGAGTACTGTACTTAGCCCCTAGAGAAAAACAGATCTGGAAAACCTCTGATCAGAGATATAAAAGCTCTAACATGCACTCCGGGATATTGAATCTCGCACTACTGCCTACTGATCTGATGTCAACTGCAAGGGATTCTGGGATTTGTAGGAAAAGAAGATGTCAGCTTTGAAGTCAGCAGAATCAGCCTATTACAGTCTACTACACTACAGTAAACAGTAAGTAAACCAAAATGTTTTTCCCCACAAAGTGCACGCTGAGACCAGCCCCACACTTGAGTGTGGAGCCCTATGTGCTGACTGCTTTCCTTTAATCTCTCACTGCTCCCGTCCAACTCCACCCTGCTGTAAAACCTCGTAAAAGTAGGACCCCCCATACACACACACTGAAAATCTCAGCTGGGCTATCCAGAGTGAATAATCTGTAAACAAACATTGCAATCAGTCCTGTGGCTATTCTCCAGATGTCATTGTTTTATAAAGCTTTTTTTTTTATTTCAGTCTTCCAGTAAAACAGAGGGTGAGTCGACGAGACTGCATGTACAGACGGATGATGTTTACGATGATGGTGAAATGACTAGAAAAATAACAGCACTCACCTCACGGTAAGTAAGATCGCTCTGCCTGTCATCAGCAGCAGTCAGGAAACTCTGAAGATGCTTCTGCAAGTTTAGTATGGTGATGGGAAAGGGTTCTGTGAGGAACATCCTGTCCTGACAGTTGAGAACAACAATTTGTATAGGATGGAAGCATTCCTAAGTTTGTTTTCCAATGTAATTTACTATTCTAACTCCACGCTGCCATGGAGGGTCAATATAGCAAGGGAGCACTGTATAGTAGGGATGCATGGACTCAGCCATTCCCAATACAATTTTGGATTTAGAAATTTTGGAATTCTAATCTGATTCCGATTCAAATTCTGAAAGGACCTCAAAATGGGAATCAGATCTGAAATCCTAAATCTTAAATTCCTGTGTAAAAATAGGTTTTAGGGTTCAGTTTAGGAATCTGGATCTTGCAATTCTGAAAATCCTAAATCCAAGAATTAGATAGGAATCTGACGAGTTTGTCAGATTCTAAGTAACCCCGGGTCACCCCTGAAAAAGGGACCTTGTCTCAGTGGGCCCACCCGGTTACCAAAATTCAAATAAAATAAAATACTGTATAGTTGCATTATACGTAGATTGTTGAGTCATTTCAAGTGGCTTTTATTCCTTGAATTCAAACTGAATAAGATGGTTAAAATCAGCAATATCTCTAGACGTCATCTAGAGCTGGACATGCGTTCAACACGAATTCAGTGGTAAGTCCACTGCACCAGAAAGGCTATACCAGAGAGCTGAGTCTGAGCTTTTCTTATCTAAAAAATGTTGCTCATAATAAATTCTGTTCCAAAAATGAAAACTGGTGGGCCAATCTGCCAGCGCAGTGATAGCGCTATCATTTGCAATGCCGACAAACTGGGTTCCCGAACAAGCCTGGCTCATCGGAGGGCTGGCCAGGGTAAGAGGACTGAGTGACCCACAGAATTTCCTCCTCCTCCTCTGGGGAGGGAGTGGGGATCACTGTCCCTGGTGCGACTGCCACCTGGGTGACCATGGGTGGCAGTGCACAGGTGAAGTGCAGTACTGGGGTTGGGGACAGCTGATTGGCTGGATGGACGCACATGCCTTCCGTGAGCACGCCCATGGACTAACATCTCTGGAGGGAGGAAAGAAAATGGAATATATAACCTTTCTGTATGACGGCTCCATGCAGCCTGCAGACCCCGCACCCTGCTGACCTAGGCTCACTCCCAGAATCCCATAAGCAGCCTTTCTGAGGGACCTGGTCCAGCCTGAGGACCTCCTCCATGAGGAGAGAAGACCACGGGGTGCCACTCCAGGAGACAGAAAAGCCCTGGGAGATGGCGGGAGCGATGGAGTTGGGGCTGCCGGGGCACTGAGAAGGACGGTCAATAGCTGAGGGGCAGTGGAAAAAAGAAAATAAAACAGAAAAAAAAGAAAACAGCAATATGAATAGTGCTACGGTCTGTGCTAGGCTCTTGCTAAGAATTCAAAATGCATAATTCACAGGGCATCTCTTTTCTGGTCTCCTGATGGCAGTTTGCGTCAGTGTCAGCATTTTCGTGTTTAACTAAATTTATCTGCATCTGTAAAATGTCCTACGTCATGTTCATTGGGGTGTTTAGTCGAG
Organism: Neoceratodus forsteri; assembly: GCA_016271365.2. NCBI lineage: Eukaryota > Metazoa > Chordata > Ceratodontiformes > Ceratodontidae > Neoceratodus > Neoceratodus forsteri. The sequence continues at coordinate 182,381,027 of JADMNL010000029.1, forward strand.
TGCTTTTCTTGCGTTGATTTTAAGCTGCAGCACTGGCATTTCCTGTGATGCTATGCGCTTTGTATTGCCTCCAGCATTCAGCGCCATGGTAACCAAACTCCTCTATATCCAGTCGACACAGTGGAGGTCTTCCCAAGGCCATCCCAGAGGGCAGAGAGGAAGCAAGCCCAATAAAGCCATGGGGGCAGGTGTCATCTTCCACCCCCCCCGGTGCTGCTTTTTCCCCTCTTTGTCCCACTCACTCGAGACAAGAGCACTCAATGTTTTTGTGTGCTGGCACACCTGAGGCACAGATGCTTGCACTGTGCCCTCCCTGTCCACACCACAGACACCTGAGACTGCCTTGCCATCTGTGGTCACCCAGGCGGCAGTAATGCAGCAGGTTGTGTAGCCTGCTGTTTCTGGAGGAGACCATTCTTTGGGATTCTTGAGCCTCCTCTTCCTCTCTCCGCCAGCCCTGGGCTTTTCTGAACTTGAGTCACCAGTGCTGGCAACACTACCGCTACACCAACGTGCCAGCTATCATAATTATGCTTGAAAAATTTGGTTGTGTGTGTTGTATATGAGAAACAGCAAAGTAGTGCCATCTAGTAGTGAAAGCTTGGAATAACAGTCAAATATAGTGCCACAGAACTGTAACAGCTAGAGACCTCTACTGGTGATCCATAGTATGACAGCAAGTATATGAAAGGCAAAGGAGCTCTAAAACCTCCCAGTAAGGGGAATTACCCTCTAGCTAAATGATTAGGGCTGCTGCCTTCGGGACTCTGGGTAGAAAGTCTGATACCCCACAAGGACTGCAGGTGTGCCTCCCTGAGTAGAATGGGCAGACATAACAAACTGAGACATCTGAAGTGGAAAGGGGCAGTCACGGCAGTCTTCCTATCTGGGAAGGGGGGTATGAGGGGTCTCCCCATCTGGGAAGGGGGAATGAGGGTGAAATTCTAAATAAACAAAGCCCTGAAAAAAACAAAATAGTGAACGATAATTCATCAGTAACTGTTTTATTCCTCTCTGCAGCCGCCAGAACCGGATGAACCTGCAACTTTGTTTCATAAATGACAGCAGCAGCGACCAGGAGAGTGATGGAGAAGACACAGTGCAAAGCCTAGAGGCAGAGAAACGTGATCAGGTACAGCAGGAGGGAAGCAAGAAACAACGGAACTGTATCAAAGCCACACTGGCACTAGCCACGAGGAGGAATGGGGGTACCCAAGAGATCCTTATATTGGGAGGGTCCATTGTGTAGTGCAGTAGGTACTATAGCCACCTATGGGCAAGAAAGCTGTTCAATAAACAGACATCACCCAGTGTCTTAGTAAAGTTAAAGGGGAACAGTCAGCACTAAGAGCCCTACACCAAAGTGTGGGGTTGATCCCAATTTGCACTTTGTGTTTTTGCTTACTGTTTACTACAGTATAGTCAAGGCCCCGTGGAATTCTGCGATTCTGGAATTTCCCGCAGAATTTGCATCATGCCGCAGAATATATATAGTGCCGCAGAAGTCATTGTTTTTGGTGAATTTTCTTTCAAATATACTGTTTTTCCATAGTGTCAGGCTTCCTTTCCCATCTCATTTATCCTGAAGCCCCTCCTCTGTGCTCAGCATGTGATGTCATTAATGAAATCACATCTTATTTAGCCAATGGCAGGACTGCGTTCTGCCAGAGAAATAGATAAATCATGCCACAGAAACCAGAAAATGTTGCTGCAGAAGCCAAGGAGCCTTGCCGCAGAAATCAGAAAATTGTGCCGCGGAGCACTAGGGGCCCTGAGTATAGTAGGTTGCATCAGGCTGATTGTGCTGACTTCCAAGCTGACATTTGCTTTAACCATAAATCCCAGAAACCCCTGCAGCAGACTGATAACAATCTACCATACTGCAGTAAACAGTTAAAAAAAGTTTTTGCACACAAAGTGCAAACTGGGGGCGGAGGGCTCTTAATCCCGACTGTTCTCCTTTAAGGTAAGACCAAAAAGGGTTTGTCTAGTGGTGTAGTGGATCATGCAGCACCAAAAGAGAATAGGGTTCATGTTCAGCCCCTGGAATCCCATATGGGGGCCTGCTGAGGGCCAAGCTCATTGTTGGATGGGGGGATTGAGGTGCTGGGCTCCTGGAGGGGGAGAGAGTGGCCCACCTAGGATAGGCACTAAACCCTGACTGCATACACAGAAGCAGCATTGGTGTGGGCAGTGAGGGCAACTGCTCGCCAGATAAAATTGTTGCCATGGCAATTCATTGTCGAGGGGAAATCAACTGTTGAGGCAATATGGGAGACTTAATCATAAAAATATTAGGGCAAAAAACAGGTGCTGAAATATGCCAGCATTGTTGTGTTGTTGATATGTCATACAGATCTCGGCAGACCCGTCTCTGGAACCCAGCCACCCGTCCCCCAGCAAGAGTTTTTCAGACAAGCGGAAAGAGCTAAAAATGGAAGCTCAAAAGCTTTTGGCAGAAACTAAAAAGCAGATGGAGCACACTGAGAGACTAGCAAAGGAGAAGGGTGGTGCAGCACTGGTAAGTTTCCTATCTTGCCTGTTAAACAGGAGGAAGCATGGCTGTTTACATTTTTAATGTTGGTGTACACATGCATGCGCAGCAAAAACTTTTGTTACAAAGAACCACATTTCAGAGATGTGTCACTGTCAGGGTCCAATGCAGCTCAATCTGCAATGAGCTCGGTAATGACAGACCAATGACCAGGTACTCTGATCATGACACAAGTCCCTGCTTGCTGGGCGGAAACTTCTCATAGTTGAAAGGACTGGAGCGCTCCTATGACAGAGCACCTCGATGCTTTCAGCTGCATGAAGCCACCTAGCAGGCAGCTAAGCGGTGTCATGCTCAGCCTGCTTCTCTACTCCCCCTGCCACTCATTAAGTTATGGATTTCCAGCCCTCCATTCTGAATCCTGTCCCTGCCAGTACAAGTTAACCCTCTACAGCTCGCTCCCTCTGCATGCTGTCCTGCCCTCCGTTCCAAATCCCATCTCCGCTGGTACAAATTAACCCCCCTTCCACTCACTCCTTCTGCATGCAGTCCCACGCTATGTTCCTGAATCCCACCCACACCAGTACAAGTTAACCCCCTCCTACTTTCTCCCTTTGCATGCTGTTCCACCCTCCCTTCCGAATCCCATCCCCACTAGCACAAATTAACCCCCATCCTGCTTCTCTCTGAGTGCTGTCCTGCCCTCCATTCCAAATCCCATCTCCGCTGGTACAATATTTGTTACCTTGCTGCCACTGCACCCACACCATCATTACCCAACCCTCATCCAACCCTCCCACTTACCACACACCAACCCACACACCCCCACCTCTTATTTACCTACCAGAGGTCCAAGGCTGTAACCCTTTCCTAATCAGAGATGCATTTTTACTCTTCAAAAGTGGACCAGGAACTGAGGAAATCAGGTAAGCTGCAATCACTGTATTTTAATGCATTTTGAACTTGTACTCATAACTTGGCCATTTTTTTATATTTTTTCCCCCAGATTTTCAACATGGCCTCTTTGGGACCCTACCTCATGAGCAAGTTAGGTAAAATGTTTCACATTTGGCCCCAAAGGTGATTTTGCAGTCACCTCACAAAATCACCTTTCAGGCAGGATTTGAAAAATTTCAGCTACCGGGTTCATGAGATAGGGTCCTAAGAAGACTATGTTGAAAATGTTGGGTCAAAATATTAAAAAACAGCAAAGTTATGAAGGTACATTGACATTTTTCAATGCCTGTTCATAATTTGGGCAATTTTCAATATTTTCATTTCATTTATGTTTATTTGAGTCTAGGACTACATGTACCTTTGAGCCGGGGCTCTTTTACAAAGGTTCCACGTCAGTGAGTACAGGCATATAGTTTCAATTACAGTACAGCACAATCAGTAACACTGATGGTCGTAACATGTTATTACAACGTTACTACATAAAACACATGGAAGTGTACACAAACAAGGAAAAAAGAGTGAGAGGTGGGGAAAGGAGAAGGCAGGGGGTGAGTGAGACCGGGGCAGGGGTATGGCAGCCTAGGGGGCTTTGTCAAGGATGGACAGGGGTAAGTGCATCAGATGGGCAGTGGTGGAGGCAAGGTGCTAGGTGGAGGGGCAACAACAAGCAGCAGAAGCAACGAGCAGCAAGGGGGAGTACTGCTTAGTCATGGCAGTCACAGGAGCTAGAGGCAAGAAAAGCGAGGCGGAGCTTGAACTTGAAGGCGCCCAGCATAGCTGAGGCAGAGATGTCACTACTGAAACTATTTAGCCAGCTGAGTGCCCTATATGCAAAGGACCTTTGGCCTTGGGTTGTGCGACAGCGGGGGATTGGCAGGAGTTGAGGTTTAGGAATAGAGGTTTATTTGTTATCTTGACCCCAAATTGTCAACATGGCCTATGTTTTCACACCAGAACATGACAGGTGTTGTTTTTCAAATCCTGGCCAAAATGTGTTTTCGCCCTTGTGGCACAAAATGACATTTGAGCCAGAATTATTTTTTTGAAAGGCATGTTTATCGAGTTTTCCAAAGTTCACGTGTAATAACATGCAGCACAGACTGAAATCTGAATGTCTAATACATACTACAGTCGGCCTCCTTGTGGTACAGCAATGTACCACACTGTATTTTCAAATTTGCAACAAAAGCATGTAAAATAGACTCTGACGGCAGATAAGGACCACTTGGCCCACCCAGTTTGCCCATTTTTCCCTGCCTGCAATATCACTGCAGACACTACTTGATCTACAGCTCTTTCTCACTCCCCCTTCCCTTTTGCTAAGATTGCCTTATGCCTATCCCATGTGTTCTTGAACACCACCACTTTGCCCCCACCACCTCTGCTGGAAGACTGTTCCAAGAATCCACCACTCTTTCTGTGAAGAAATATTTCCTCACATCTCTCCCGAATCTACACCACCCATCCACCCCCACCTTCATAGCATGTCCCCTTGTTCTTGACCACCTTTTGCTCTGAAGAATACTTCCTTCCTGTTCCTTATTTACTCCCCTGAAGTATTTAAATGTCTCCATCATACCGCCCTCTCTTCCAGGGCATACATATTGAGGTCCTTTAGTCTCTCATAGGGCTTTTGATGCAGACCCTACACCATTTTAGTTGCTTCCTCTGGACCTTCTCTACTCTGTGTATACCCTTCCGGAGATGTGGCCTCCAGAACGGGACACAGCACTCTAGGTGGGGTCTTACCAGTGATCTATACAGAGGCAATACTACCTTCCTCTTTCTGCTGGCAACACATCTCCCTATGCACACCAGCATTCCAATAGCCATTCCTGATTGTCTTGTCGCACTGTCTGGCCACCTTGAGGTAATCAGATATGATTACCCCTGGTCTCTTTCCAGCTTGGAAGTTGTCAGTACCACTCTACCCATTCTGTACTCTGCCCCTGGGTTTCTGTGCCCCAAGTGCATTATTCTGCACTTTTTTGCATTAAAACCCAGCTGCCATACCCTTGACCACTTCGCTAGTTTTCTCACGTCTCTGCCTATCCTTCCCACACACCCCCAGAGTGTCCAGCCTATTGCAGATTTTGGCTTGACACCAGGAGCACTCCTCCACCTTGGGGGCAATGCCCAAGCGGTACACACAGTTTTCATGTTCTGTTGCAGACAGTGAGTACCAGCACACCACACACCACTTGAACCCAAGCTTCTTTTCTGTTCCATGGCAAAGACAGGCAACAGAGCAGGGAGCCAACTATGAGGATACAGGATGAATTGAAAGCAAAACTTTGCAAAAAAAAAGCTTACAGGCTGAAAATTAGCAGAATCCTAATTCACTAGCAGGAGCGGCAAAGGAGAAAACCTATTTGTGGAAGAAAGGACCGGAGTGCAAAGGGGTGCAGCTAGATGACCACATGGTTGGATTGTGTACAACAATAATGAATTCCCCCTGAAGCAGTAGGCTTGTTATTTGAGCCAGTCCTCTCCCTCCTCCAAGCATACAGCCAAGTCCCCTTCAACAAATGCTGCAGCATGCCAAGACCACACGGGGGGTTGGGGCGGAGTCCAGATATGGGCCCTATACTCTCTCGATTGCGTCCCATCTATCTCTGAGGGTGTATGTCAACCTCTCCAGCAGAAGTACTTTCAAAATGAGGTCCTCTCATTGTGACACTGTGGGCATTTGATGAGACACCCTTGTGTCGAACATGTGATAAAGCATCCAGTCATCCTTCTGCCGGTCCTCGATTCCTAAGAGTATAGATACTAGGGTAACAGGGAATGCGACAGCCATAGATCTGTCACACATTCTCAGGCACCTCATTCCAGAAGGGCTTCGGACAGTATTTTATAAATGACACCTATCATGTTCAGAAAGGGGGGGGGTCATAAAAAGACTATGATGAAAATCTGGGGTCAAAACATGAAAACAAACAACTCAGTTAGGAAGAAATCTTGAACTGTTCCAACGTTTATTGATACCTTTACTTTTGCAGATTTTAGTCTCTAATGTTCAGCATATCCATTGTGTCACCCCACCCTCGTGAACATGACAGGTGTCCTTTTTCAAATCCCTTCTGGAACATGTTTTTGCAGTCGCACAGGGAAATCACCTTTCGGATGGGATTTTAAAAATTCCACCGCCTTGATCATAACAACAGGTCATAAAAAGACTGTTGGAAATTTGGGGTCAAAATGTGGGAGCCAACTGAAAATTAGATGTTGGCACTCGGCTGGTTTATCCTGAATAAATACAATCTAAAAATGTGTAAAAGCAGGACACTGCTGAAACTGAGATATTACATCTCACCTAATCTATGCTGGGTAAATAGGTACTAAAAATGTGTAAAAGCAGGACACTGCTGAAACTGAGATAGTGCATCTCACCTAATCTATGCTGGGTAAATATGTACTAAAAATGTGTAAAAGCAGGACTCCAGTACAGCAGAGCCCTTATTGAACTGTGCACCTGTGCTGCTCTATATTGGGAAAATACGTTGTAAAAGCTGGACACCACTAAAAATGTCACATGCCTTTCAGTGGGGCTATACTGGATAAATGCATATGAAAAACTGGGTAAAAGCAAGGCCCCAACAAAAATGAGATATTGCATCTCGGCTGTGCTATCCTGGGTAAATACAGTGTAAAAATTGGGAAAAAACAAAACCCATGGAAAACAAGATAGAAGTTCAAAAATGTGTCTGTCATTGAGGCACAGGCCAGGAAGCACAGGAAAACCAGGAGCAGTTATAAAATTCGCAAATAGTGTTTTAGTATTAACAGCAAAATAAAAAATTAAAATTGTTCAGTATAGCTATTTACAATGGCAGTACAAACATAGAAAGCAGAGTCCTTCTTCTGAGTTTTTCTTCCCAATTTCCAATCTCAGTCTTTCAGTCTCTGTCTCTCCTTGTCGTTTTAGCAAAAGCGTTGCTGCCATTTTCTAAGTGTTTGTCTAGGAACTCGTCAAGAGAGCTTGCTTCTCACAGAATGTTCTTGTCAGTTTACAGAATGTTCTTGTCAGTTTTGATACAGGTGCAGCAAAAAGAACACAGTGACCGAGAACTGACCTCTTGTTTACAGCTCTCAGAGAGTTTGCAAACCAGCATCTCAGATTAACCCCTTGAGTTCCAAATAACTTTTTATAATCATTTTAACAGTATAACTATATACACTTTAAACAAAGGGATCCCAGTATCAGTGACATTTCCACATAAAGATTCACATATATTTTTATACCCGCAGGTATGCAAGGGGGAAGAAAAGACAGAAATAGTAAGGGAAGGTAGAGCGATAGAGAGAGGCGGAGAATTGCGAAACCGTCGGAGTGATCAGTTCCTAGGTCTCATAAGAACATTTGGTTGCGCAACCAGACAGAGAAGAGACAGAAAAGGAGAGGATAGAACAGACCCTTGCATTTAAACTATTTCTGCATAACAAATGGGGCAGGGCCTTATTCAACCCCATACCGTGTCAAAGCAGGACCCCACTGAAAATGAGATATTGCATTTTAGCTGAGTTATCCTGGGTAAATATATAGCAAAACTGTGTAAAAACAGGACCCTACAGCAGAACCCACTGAAAAGGAGATGTTGCATCTAAGATGATCTGTCCTAGAAAAATACATTATAAAAGCAGAACCACACTGAAAGTGAGATATCGCATCTCACCTCTACTGTCCTGGGTAAATGAAGAATAAAACCGTGTAACATCAGGACCCCAATGAAATGACATACTACATCTCATTTGGTCTATCTTGGGTAAATACGTAGTAAAAATGTGTACAAGCAGAACCCAGTACAACAGCATGCAAGCAAATATTCAGCATTGACACACATTTTCCTCTAGCTGAATAGTCAGAACTACTGCTTGGAAGATATATGGGATATGAGGATCACTCCCAGGCTGTGGCACTGACTCTTTCAGAGTTGTCTCTCTCTCTCTCTCTCTATATATATATACACACACACACACACACACACACACACACACACACACACTGGGGCAGGACATTATAAGTAAGTAATAATCCACAACAAGGTGTGCATTATGGGATTCTAATGCACGCCCCAGGCAGGGTGTGTAAAAGGCACAAGGCCAAAGGCCAAGTATCCTTATGCCCCTGGGCAGTGTACTAAAATCCAATCATGCACACCCTGGAAGGGCTTATTTCACTTATAAAATGGCTCTAAGTAAGTTTTTTTTTTTTTGGAGGGGGGGATAATGAGATTTGGCACCTGACCATGCGTTTATAGAGATTTAAAGCAGAGTCAGGTGACCTGTATCAGCCAATGAGATATTAAGATGTTTTTCTTGCCATTTTATTAAAGATACTATATATCAAAACAAATTCTGCTCCCTTTAACCATGTTATATTTTTCTAAAAACAAAACAGTCTGGGGACACGACTGCCAGTAAAGGGGTGAATAGAAGTTTGGAGCTCTCGGACCTTCAGAAAATGACAATGAAACAGATGGAGAGCCTCAAGGATGATATAACTGTCGCTATACAGAGTAAGTATCCATGACGCACCCTACCTAATCCCAGCAGGCAGGCAGTAATGAAAATGGAGAAACAGGAATCAGGATATTTAGAATTTAATTTATTTAGAATTTGGTGGGGGAGCTGGGAAAGGCACCCTGAGGCAGAGGTCATTTTCAGGTGCGACTCAGCAAAGAATTAAGCACAGGGAGACTAAGTGAGTTGCTCAGGGTCACACGGTATGCAAGTGGGTGGTTGTGAGATTCAAACTGAGGTCTCCAGGTTTACAGCTCTGTGCTCTAATCATTAGGCTATACTACAGGTTCCATATATGGTGTGAAATGTGCCTCTTACACTATAGGACAGTCATCACATTCCCTTTGGGTTAGAGGACTACAAAGCTGAGCAGTTCTGTTTGTTCAAACTGTGAGATGATGTCACGCAATATGCCGGCCACCGAAGTTCAGAGACGAGGTCAAGTTGGCAGGGGTTTGCCGGTGGAAGGAGGACTGAGCATTCTGAGAACTGCTCTCCTCCCTTGGGAAAGGAAGGGAGGGAAGTGCATCCCACCATCTGACTGCTATCTAGCAAAGGCTGAGTGACACATGGCTTGAGATACAAGAGAAGGGGGGATGGGCTGCTGCCAATCCGGGTGCCAACCGTGCATGTGCGGGTGTGTGCCCATGAGCTTCACTACACTACCGCATCCCTGGAGGGGGGACTGGGGACAATGCCTACCACCTGGGCTAATGATGCCTTGCCTGCCTATCAAATCTATCGCCGGGCTCTCAACTCCTAGCTCCCAGATCGACTCCTGGGCTTCAGATTTACTGTGGGTGGCCAGATATTGGGGATGGAGCGCCCAAGGAGCAGGAGGCAAGCCCCACCTTGTGGAGTTCAAACTAATTTGGGCAATGCAGTTGTGTGTAGAGGGTGGCCAGAGCGTCCTAAGAAGCACAGGTAAGAAGGAGCCTTTGATGGACAGGGAACTGGCACTGGCAATGACCAAAGAAATCCTGTCCAGAGATGCCCATGGGGAAAAAAAAGCAATTGAAAAAATAAACAAACAAGTAGATGTAACATTCCCCCCCTTCCTATGTGAAATGCTCCAATTTAACATTGCCACCGGAAGTGACAATTGTACGCAGTATAAGAGATTTTGTGGTTCTGAGTGCTGATTGGCTGAAATAAGGTATGTGATTTATACTTGGAATATACAATGCAAATCTCCATGCATTTGTCCTTTTTGCTCTTCAAGGGGCCTCATGGACATTCCCAGGGTTCGGCTCAGGACGTCAGGAGACCATGCTTTTAGTGTCTCTGGGCTGACCCTGTGGAACTCGCTTCCACCTGCAGTCCAGGAGGTCCCCTCGATTGAAGTGTTTAAACTGAGCCTGAAGGCCCACCTCTTTAGCCTGGCCTTTGCAAACCGCTGAATACATCCTTTATGTCCAGTCCATACAGTATGGCAAACCTGAAACTCTTTCTTTTAAGCTATGTTTTTAAATACTAGATTATTACTTTTCTTTATTGTATTTTAATTGTTTGCTTGTTTTACTGATGTTTGTTAGGCGCCCAGAGCCTCTGGGAATGAGTGCCTTATAAATAAAATTGCCTTGTCCTTTTTCAGATATTCTGTTCGTTAATTTTGTTCCAGGGTTTCTCAGTGACAGAGTACTGTGGTGGTAGAAAGGGAGAAAGGGCCTTTCGTTGCCATCTTGTCTGCTACTCCTGCTAGAATTTTACCCTACTCATTATATGGTGTCACTCCCCCCCCAACCCCACCACTAGCAGGTAGTCATGTACTGGCCAGAGTCACAGACCCTCCTCAGAGGCTGCATTCCTTCAGGGGACCTCACTCAGCCTCCTTCAGCCCCATATAGGGTATCTTGGGCTCAGACCACAAACCCAGGGTCCCCTTAATATGTTGAGTAAACATGCTCATTACTAGGTTACTGGGATAACCCCTGATCATGTTTTTTGGTGCTGAAAATAGACTCTTAAGTGGGTGCAGGGGCTTGACTTACACATAGGCTTACACAATTTGCAGGAAGCCTTGTTTTTGTATCTGATTTGGGCTGCAAAACCCAGACAGTAGCCGTTGTCATAATGTTTCAGAATTTTGAAAAAACTATGTGGTAGTGGAGGGCTCAGCAAAGGGCCCTAAAAAACTAAAGATAGTCCCTTGTTACTGAAGAAACAGTTGTGTAGCCGGTAACTGGACATTCTTCAGAGCCATATCCGGTATCCTGGTGAACGAGTGGGCTTCTACCACGGCCTAGATGTTGTACCCCAAATTACGTTGTTCATGTTTCTTTTTTTCAACAGAAATATTGTCAGTCATGCCGGCTTGTTGGTGCTGAGGGCTGAGGTGCTGGACACATTACCTCATGCTGTGCCAGCGGCCCGGGTTCGGGAACTACCTCAGGTCATCGTGGGTGCCAGCACGGGGAGGAGGGGGAGGGTGTGAGCAGGATTGAGCACTGGCTCTCCTCTCCCAGAAGGGGGGGTCACCCGCCTGTAGTCTCACTGTCACCAGATAGAGATCAGGTGACAGGCGCAGGTGGTAGCGGCGCAACAGGTAGGGTGGGGTGTCCTGCTGTATGTGGCATGTGCGTGCCTCCACATGCACACATGACACCAGGATGCATGGGGTTGGGGAACAAAAGCTGAAAAAACGTACTAAACTACTTAGGGGAAAGAAAAAAAATATATATTGTCAGTCCTGTGCCAAACCTTTGCAGAAATGCAAATTGTCAACTTGCCTAAACTAGCACATTTCTAATGTTAACTCACTGTGCGAGACCTGAATTTTGCTCTCGCTCCCTTTCTCTTCATATAACCAGATTTAAACACAGAGCTGATGCAGCTGCTTCTTACAAGAGATGAACTGCAGATGGAGCAGGATGCCATCTTGTTGGAAATGGAGGACTGGGCGACGTAAGTGCAAGCTACAATCAAGCGCTGTTCTCTTGTATGCTAGGTCTCCTCTTGGACCTCCTTTCACCTACCCTGATCTTCCCAGGCTGACTGCACCTCTGGAGGGGTAACTAGTACCACTAGTCCCAGGTCACAATCCCCCACTCTCCCCAAACGAGTACCTGTCCAGGTGGGGCCCTCTAATCCCTGACTGGAGGGGCCTTCCAGGCCTTGCCATGCCCTTTTGAGGAGGAGTTTCCATTAGAAGTGGAAAGGGGGAGGAGTCTGATGACCATGTTCCCCAACTGGATGGCCAGTGGGTGCAGAAGCTTCATCTGCCAGGAGGGGTCCGCCATTCCCATTTTTTTTCCCCTCCCAACTCATGAGATTGCAGAGGCATGCGCGTGCCACTAGAGGTAGCACAAATGCATCCCCCACCCTTCCCATGAGCGCACACAGCTGCAGGTTACCTATATGGTATTATCGCAGCTAGAGGTACTACCCTCCCTCCCCAGCAGAGAACAGCTTCCTGTTGGGCATGCCTCCAGTTATACACACACACACAGCTTTACAGTCACTATGGCTTATTTAAGTTTCAAAATTTCATACACAAGGGTGGTCTCAGTACCACAGTGACTGGGAGGCCAATCCCACATGACGACGGGGGGGGGCTGTGGGTCATTTGCACTGAGGAAGGGAAGCCTCCAGATCGAGGGAGGTAGGGAGCATTCTAATACATGTTCATTTGAGTACCGGCATTCCCATTTGAACTTTGAAATGTCCCACTGGAGCTGGCGGGGGGGGCATTGCTCAGTACATTCACACATACCCTGCTGGCTGTTTGGCTGACCTCAAAGCATCACTGGGTGGCGGCCATGAAGAAGTAATAAAAATATTTTATTGAAAGGAAATAGCCAACTGAGAAACAACTCATTTCCAGTGACTTGCTCTGAACAAGAGGAAGGGTGCACCTGGGGTGGCCTCGCAGTTGGGGTGAGGGGGGCAGGGGGAATAAGAAAGAGGGGGAAATGGGTCAAATTTACTGCATCAGGTTAGCCCTTTAGGTGCGACACTTGCTTTTCAAAATGGTACGACGGGGTTTACAGCAATAAGGACCTTCATGCATGGCCGGGGGGGGAGGTGTTGTGATGGTTTACCCTCCCTTGAGATGTCAGCACTGACACAGTCTGCCCACCCATCTCACAACAGCACAATGTCAGCCAGCAACAGTGATGCCAAGTACAAGCACGCACACAATGCATACTGCTTCACAGTATCAGCCCACATCTTCCCTCCACTAAGCGTGGGCCGTTCCACAGCTCCACCTGTGGTCACCCAGGTGTTGCTGCTGCAAAAGCATCACACTCTCTCCCTCCCTCACCTGAGAAGGCTAATGTCCTCTGGGACACTTGATCCATTCCCCCCAGTGGGCCCCTAACAAACCCAGCTGGTTCCCAAACCTGGGTCGCCACGCTGTGAGAGGTGGCCCTAGCGTTATGCTGATGGGCCAGCCGGCTGCAAACCTTAAATTAACAAAATCCCTAAAATATACATATTATGTTGCACATTTTCAGTAGAACCCGGTGGTCAGAAAGTTACTTTGCTTCAGCTCCTCTAACAGTGTGTATGCATTATGAGGTGATAGTGACCACAATGTCTCTGCCTTGCATATTTTCAGTAGGGTCTAGTGGTCAGAAACTTACTTTGCAGCCACCCCTGTGGTGCAGAGGTTTGAGGCACTGGGTGCCACACCTCTAACCATGTCAGCAACCCAGGTTCAGGACCCGGCTCAGGTTGGTGAGGGGTCAGCCGGGGGAGAGGATCGAGTGTCCCGGGAGGGGGGGGGACTTGCCGCAGCGCTCCAGTACTGCCATCATGTGGAGGAATGGTGGCAAGGCAGTTAGTGAGCTAGGAACTTGGGGGACAGCCAGTGGCAAGATGCACAGTGCGTGCATGCCTCCACCCACACACAAAATTGTGTCATGCATGCCGCCAGCCATGAGGACAGAAATGGGAAAATGGAGCCAGAGGATGATACCTGGTTGGTTTCTGACCCATGCCACTACTCGGTGCTCTCAGCACATCTGGACACTAGGGAAAGTGATGGTCTTCTCCTGGCCAAGCCACAGTGGGCAAACCACTGGGGATCGCTCACTGGTGAGTACCGAAGGCGTCTGGCTGTCACCTGGAGGTGACCAGGCTCCGGGGAGAAAAACCTTTATCAAAATAGAAAGTTATTTTGCTTCAGCTCCACTAACAGTATGCATGCAATTATAGGCATAGTTATCGTTATGATGGGACAGTAACTGTGATGTCTCTGACTCTTGCAGGCTTGCCGAGTCTCAGCACAAGCACTCCTGGAAGAAAGAGACAAAATAAAAGCACAAGGGCCATGATGGAGAGGCTTTAACCACAGTGGACTAAGTGACGGACTTCTTATACCCTTTCTGTGACCTGTACCACAGTTAGGGAGGACACCGGCTCCATCGGCTGCTCCAAGCCTGCAGCTTTCCGGACTGGCTCCTCAAATTTGAACTCTCTGACTAATAGTGCAATCAGAATGCTGTTTGACAGCCTTGTGGAGCCTGGGGTTGTCACGACATGCAATATATTACAGAAGAAACCTGGTCTGTCTGTTTTAAGTTCCTACATGTTTGGACCAATTCTTTTAAAGGAAAATTAATGTCAGGAGGACAACAGTTCTGTTCATTGTAATATCAAAAGAAAAAGCACAGCAGAGTCATATGACTACTGTGTTACTGTTCAGACTTGTTCATGCACTGTTGAACTAGTTTTAATTATTTTTTCTGTCCTCTGTCTGTTCTCCTCCTCCTCCTCCTGCCGTCAGCAGTCCTCTATCAGCCTGTCTTCCTTGGTGACCTCGCGGTCACCAGAATGCCGGACAACATGAATGCCCAAGGCAGCCCAGGAGTTCATAGGGATTAAGAATACTAGGTGGGTGGGGCAATATCCTTTTGCCAGCCTGGGGAATTTCTGCTTTTCTTCGGACCCATCCTCTCAATGAGCTTGTCCATGCTGTGCTGTCCTTACGGGTTGGGGAGCAACATGGGGGGGGGGCAGCGGCATGCAGAACAGCTGAACTTTCCCGCTGCCTGCACAATGAGGAACTGTTGTAATCGAATGGGGTAAGACTCTCCACACAGTCTTGGAATGCAACAGAGTGGGTGTAATGTCCCTCAAAGTGTAAACCATGAAAAGTGTAGTGTACACAGAATCAGTAACCAGATGTAGAGTGACATCTGGTGGCAAAAGTGAATATTGCAGCACACAAGAAGAAGTGCCAGTCTCACACCTTGTCTAAAAGGTTTGCTTTTAGCTGAATGGTAAGGACTGCTGCCTCTGAGACCAGGGATGCAAAGATTGATCCCTGGGCCTGGCTGTGAAATGCGCAAATACGTAATTCAGCTTACAGATGCCGCCCCCACTTATGAAGCTGGATATAGACGTTACATTATCAGTGAGGTTGGGATCCTCACTGTGAGATCAGATGCAGAGTGCCATCTGGTGGTGAAAAAAAAAGAGGCAGTAGTGTAGTGTATACAGAATCAGTAACCAGCTGCAGAGTGCCCTCTGGTGGAGAAAGTAAAGACTGCAGCATAGAAGAACAAAATCCAGGCTAACACCTTGGCTAAAAAATTGTTTTTCTTTTAGCTGAAGGGTTAGAGCTGCTGCTGCCTCTTGAGACGAGGGATGCAAGGATCGATCACTGAATTCAGATTTGAAATGTGCAAGCCTGTAATTCAGTTTACAGAAGCTGTTCTCCCCCTCCCCAACAAAGCTGGGGATAGACAATATATAAAGTAATTTCAAATGAGGTATTGGGCTTGTACTTTTTGGGAGATTTACTTGTGCTCTCCTGGGTCCCCATTGCCACCCACAACCAGCTATTGCCACTTCCAAGCCCCATCTCCTAATGTGCAAATCGCCAGACCCCCCATGGCAGAGCCTTCAGAGTGGCACCTCCCCTCTGGCACAAGTTACGCAGTGCAGCCTCCGTGGGACCAATGCAGCATGGGGGCCTTTGAGTGCCAGCTGCTGGGCTGGGGAGGGTTCTGTGTTTCTTAGGCCTGCCCCCAGGGACATCAGGGGCAAGGGCTCTGATGCATGAACTTGTGAGCACGTCCTCATGGAACCAGTTGATACCCCCCACCCCAGCCACTCCTCCAACTGCAGTACCACCTGTTGTCACCTAGGTGGTGCTAGCGCGATGGAGTTGGGCAGCACCCTCCCAAAGGACAGCATCCTTTGGGGCACTCGATCATCCTTCCAGTGGCCAGCCCCAACATACTGCACTCGCTCCCAAACCCAGGATCTTGGCATAGCTGGAGGCACCCCTGTGCTGTGCCTGCTTAACAACTTCAGCTTGCCCAAGAGTGACATCGTATTCTGTCTCAAGGTTCCAGGAAATGGCTGCTGCCTTGATTTTATCTCCTTATTTTTTTATACCCTCTCAACGTGGCTTCCTCATCCCTCTGGTCAGGCCCAGTCTCATCTGTCCACATCTCCAGCGCTTACTTCCACATTTTGATCACATGGATTTCCCCACCCCTGGTGGTGGGGCATGGCCAGAGTCATGCAATATCCTCCACTGCTCCAGCCAACGTAGTGGCAGACACACCCTGTGGGATTAGTCTGGCAGCAGAGAGCAGGGGCCTGGACATGCTGGCTATCATGCTGCTTATTTGGGAGGATATTTATGTTTAGACCTCCCCGGCATGCCTGTCAATAAGTGCTCAAGGCACTGAACTGTAGGCATGGAGCTGCCAGCATTGCATGGTCAGCCAAAGTACCAAGGCAGTCCCCCCTCCAACATGCAGGGGGCACTCAGAGAGCAGGTCACTCTTTACCCTCTTCCGGGGTTGGCACACAGTGCCTCCACATTGCACTTCAGACCCCACCAGCTGGGGTAGGGAAGTCAGGAGCAAGGATCAATCCCGGGTCTCCCATGTAGCGGAGCAGTGCTTCACCAGATGGTACCACAGGGTCAGAGTGCTGCCTTGATTTTAGATGGGGTCAATTTAAACAGGGATATCTCTGGGCTGCTGACACCTACAGATAAGCGCCATAGCTCATTTAACAGAGCACTTCGTGAGCTTTCAAACTCTGAGGGACACTGTTCACATATGTGTCCTATTAATTGTGCTCTGTCAGATCCACTGCAATGCTATGAGATCATGACATAGGGCCTTTCTTCTCAAGTATTAAAGGCTTTCATCTAGGTTCTTCTCCCCCCATCCGGTAGCTCATCCCCAGAGATAGATGTTGTTCACAGAGATATACCCTGGTCAATGACCCTGGCTATCATTTAGACAGCTAACTGATTTTTCTCCTTCATTATTCATCTCCCCCCCCCCATTGGTGGGATGAAACCTGCCTTGCACAGCCACAGCCCACCCTCCAGTAGGGGAACCCTCCCTGACCCAACTGCAGGGGTCAGTTTGGTAGCGGAACCCGTCACCAGCCTTCCCTGGTCGAGATGTACTGCCGAGCGGAAGCTGTCTCAGCCTTGGCCAGCTTCCCAACACAACTGCCCGTGCTTTTCCGAAGCTTGGTCATCAGAACGGCAGAGCAATGCAGTACCGCTGATCCACCAGAGCATCTGTTCTTACCGATTCTTGAGAGAGAGAATACCAAATTCTCAAGTGAAAATGAAGCTGGCCTCACATCAGTTTTTAAAGTGCTGCATACCTCTCAACTGTCCCACATTAGAGCGGACATCCCTCGCTTTATCCCTCAGGAGTGATCCATCCCACATGGAAAATGCTCTGTCTCACCCAAACAAACACATTGTAAACTCGGACTTTAACTCCTTATCTCCTGGTGGCCATTTTGTGTCAAGTTAAGCAATGAATTGTTTGGACTTTATACGAAGCTATTGGAAGTTTAAAGCAGAAATTCTGAAATCCAGCACAATCTCACTTATCCAAACTGCTTGGGAGACATGAAATTAGTTGGGATAATTGGGAGTATGTATAGCTACAATTAAAATATTCTGAGTGACATTCGCTTGGGAGACATGTTACCAGTTCATTAGCCTGGGGATGTTCGTATAATGGGGAGCGGGGGGTTCAGACTGAGATTGTATTATACCCTGTGATGCTAATCAAAAATTAAACTTTGCACAAATAAAAGATGTCATTCCCACCATGTTCTGACCTTGTATCTCATTGTCTGACCATGCATCCCACATTTTGAGGGCCAATGTCCCACATTTTGAGCACCACATTGCATCACAGCCTGTCTGATTCAACTGGCATCACAACCTGATACACCTGGCATCACAGCCTGATACCCCAAACATCACAGGCCAATACACCTGACAACACAGCTTGATATGCCTGGCATCACATCCTGATACACCCGGCATCAGATACTAATACACCTGACATCGCATCCTGACACACCTAGCATCACATCCTGATGCACCTGACATCACATCCTGATAAACCTGGCATCACATCCTGATACACCTGGCATCAGATCCTAATACACCTGACATCGCATCCTGACACATCTAGCATCACATCTTGATGCACCTGACATCACATCCTGATAAACCTGGCATCAGATTCTGCTACAAATGACATCACAGTCCGATACACCTGGCATCACATCCTGATACAAATGACATCACACCTTGATACACCTGACAGCACAGCCTGATACACCTGACATCACATCCTGATGTGCCTGGCATCACAGCCTGACACACCTGACAGCACAGCTTGATACACCTGGCACCACATCCTGATACACGAGACTCATCAACTTTACACACCTGACATCACATCCTGACACATGTGGTATCACATCCACACACCACCTGGCATCGCATCCTGATACACCTGACACCACAGTCGACATCACAGCCTGATATACCTGTGATAACATCCTTATACATCTAACATCACATCCTGATACACCTGACACCACAGCCTGATCCACCTGGCATCACATCCTGAAACACCTGACATCACCACCTGATACACCTGGCATCACAGTATGATACACTTGGCATCACAGCCTGACACACCTGACAGCACAGCCTGATACACCTGACAGCACAGCCTGATACACCTGACATCACAGCCTGATACACCTAACAGCACATCCTGAGACACCTGGCATCACATTCTGATACACCTGGCATCACAGCCTGATACACCTAACATCACAGACTGATACACCTGGTATCACATCCTGAAACACCTGACACCACCACCTGATACACCTGGCATCACAGTATGATACACTTGGCATCACAGTCTGATACACCTGGCATCACAGCCTGACACACCTGGCATCACATTCTGATACACCTGGCATCACAGCCTGATACACCTAACATCACATCCTGATACACCTGGCATCACAGTCTGATACACTTGGCATCACATCCTGAGACACCTGGCATCACATTCTGATACACCTGGCATCACAGCCTGATACACCTAACATCACATCCTGATACACCTGACATCACAGCCTGATACACTTGACAGAACAGCCTGATAAATCTGCAATCACATCCTGATACACCTGACATCACAACCTGATACACCTGACATCACATCCTGATACACCTGACAGCACAGACTGATACACCTGACATCACATCCTGATACACTTTGCATCACATCCTGATACACCTGGCATCACAGCCTGCTACATCTGACATCACAGCCTGATACACCTGGCATCACAGCCTGCTACATCTGACATCACAGCCTGATACACCTGGCATCACACTATATTGCTTTAGAAATGACTGTGATTATGATGTGGCCGAACCGTTGGAGCAGTGGTGGTACTGCTGATGCCGACACTGGTGATCAAAGTTTGTAAACGAGCTTGGACTATCAGGTGCTGGACGTGGAGGAAGATTAAGCATCCCAGAGGATGCTGTCATTCTGGGAGGGCCACCACTGCCACTGTTACACTGCCAGCTGGGTCATTACAACTGGCCATGCAGACAGCAGTGTGATGGGGGATGTAGGCCGAGGTCTACAGGAAGCACACTTGGGTGCCTCCAATTGGACCTCCTCATGTGCTGGCATCCCAGGGGAGTGGGGACAGAAACCCCCGAAAATGCCTGCCCTGCATGGCATGATCTCAACACTCTCAGGCCCCAACTCCAGCTACTGGACACCAAATAAATCTTAGGAACTCCTGCCTCCATAACCTGGAGGGGACAGGAAGTTAAAACCAGCATGGCTGGTCCCACCATGGGGGAGGGCCCAGCTTGTGGGGTTGGTATCCTATGGGTAAGTACCAGAAATACTGGGGGATGCCACTGGGGCTGACCGAGTTGGGGGGCATGGCAAGAGAAAATAATAAATGTGAAACAAAAGGGATTATGATGTCACAAGCAGAGGATTCTTATGTCAGGTGTAGACAGCAGTGCTAGTCAGACAGTAGCTGATGGAACTGGATCCCATAGGAAATCACAGATTTTCTTGGATGGTGGATGGTATCAGATACGGTTGGTACCTAAATACCGTATCCTATCACCTAGGATACAAGAGGATACCAACTATCTCATGTGACTATCTGGGATCTGAGGCAGATATCTGACTTTGGATCCTGCTAGCCAACCTTGGATCTCACTATCTGATCCCAGATCCCACTTCAGACCATGGATTCCAAATCCAGGTGGGGTCGGATAGGATCTCAGATCCAGATAGATGGGCTGCCCGTTGGATGCCATTAGGATAGTCAGAAGCACCGATGCTGGCCCAGTGTCGAGGTGGGTTGAGGCGCTGGTTGCCTTACCATCTGCCACACCGGTGACCCAAGGTTCAGAATGGACCGGAGTCAGCAGAGGTTGGCTGGGTGTGGGAAGATTGAGCATCCTAGGGACCGCTCTCCTCCTTTGGGGGGGGGGATCCTGCATCTCGCCAGTTGATTGCCATTTGCTGGAGACTAATCCGAAGCCGTATGCTGATCACCCATCGACACCCACACCGCGAACGACAGTACAGCGGCAACATTGGCAGGTCACTGTACTGTCACTGCGGGACCCAGTACTGCCTTCTAGGGGTCTTACACCCCCTTCCCGAATCAACTCCGACTCGGAGCTGATTAATTTTGGGAGGTTCGGGGCAAAGCCCCCCTGAAGAAAAAGAAGTCTGAAGTGAATGGTTCTATGCTGACCGCAATTGCAGTCGACATAGAGCTGTCGCTGTAACATCGGTCGACAATGAAGTTGTCGAACCAGCATCGTAGAGACCCCACAAAGAAAAATCAAGAGAACAAAGCCCCAGACTTCTAAGTTTTCCCCACAGGCCCCGCATGACCCTATGTGGCAGGCTACCCTCACTGGTGGATAACCAGTAAGGCCACTGTGTGTCAGTGACAGGATGGGGAAGCCACCAGTATCAAGGGACAGAGGCGCACAAAGTATAGATGGAAAAAATAAAAAGGCCCTATCTGAGCATCAGGAATAGACATGCAGATAGAACAGACAAAGTCTAGGGGACGGTGACTCTGTTTTGTATGCTTACATGCACTATTCTGGATTCCCTTCTGGTTAGTAGAATGTCTTCTTGAGTTCTTTGGGTGACTGAACTGCATAGCAAAGAGAAGTAATTCTGCCACAGAAAGGACTTGAGCAGAAACTCTTAGAACCAAAAGAGATGTTGGAACTCAAAAAACGTACTATAGCATATAGTAGAAAATTGTTCTGTATAGAATTCCATCCCTTTCAAAACGCTGTTGTACCACAGTTCAAAGGTCATGGAATGTGATGGTGCCCTTCTGTGGTACAACAGCATTCTAAAACCTCTAGAGACTGCACAAGTCAGTTTCATTCTGAAAGTGAACAAACCGCCACATTTCACATAATACTATACACAACTTTATGCAGAACCGGTGTGTTCTGCCACCTCAGGGTTGTGAATCCCACAGACCTCTCAAGCTTTGCCCTCTGTGGCAGAACACACTGGGTTGTGCATAGTTGCCCATCCAGTATTCGCTATATAAATCATGTTGAAGACTTCTGTTTTGAAAACATGGAACTTGAAGGTAAAATCAAAATGCTTTACTCTGTAGAAAATTAGAGAAACCACTGCATAGGAAATGGACCATGCAAACTGAACTTAGAACTTCCGAATGTTGAAACTGCTGGCATGAGAGACCCCCCTCTTATGGTTATAAAAGTGCCTGGAATGTTGGAAATGGAAAAAATGCATTGTGGGAACCAACCACCTTTGACATAGGACCCAACATACCTGATAGGGGTCTGTGGGACATGTTTTATTAACATATATTGCATTGTTACGTTTTAGTCAGTTTTATGGCTAGGGGTGGGGGGTGATACATTTTGCCCAGGAGCAGTCCTTCCCCATTTTGTACGTCGAACTAAGTCCAGCTTTGAATTTCACTTCCAGAACTGAGTTCCTCCGGGTTCCCCCTATTTCAACAACTGATAATCCTGATTGGCTAACAATGATGTCATGATTTATAATCCTGTTAAAGCATAGTTATAAAGAGAAAGGATAGCTAAAAAAAGAAGAGATATAAAATATATATAGTATAGCTCACAAGGGCCACTAGATGGCACAGTGGAAGCTCTACTCACTTCTATGCCGGTGACTCGGGTTTGGGAGTGGACTCGAAGAGCCAAAATTGACGGCAGCCAGGGCTGGGAAGTGCTGTTGCAGGCAGCATGAGCCAGCTTGAGGTATGGACAGCAAGCGCCCAGTGACGCAACATCGCCATGTTGTGGGCCAAGGAGCGTGATCCCATGCAAATGGTTGTGCATTTACCCAGAGCACACAGTGTCATTTGAGGCCACTGCACAGCTGGCCCATGTCACAGGGTGGAGGTAGACAAAGAAGAAAATAGGCCCTTATCTGCCGACACTGTCTATGTATCTATGTATGTATATAAAAAACAGAGAACCCCCCCCCAGCTGCCCTAGAAACCCCTAGCTGCCCTCCGAATGATGATAAGGCCCGAACAGGATACATATCTGACTACAGGGTAGATCCCTTAGAATAACTGTTGCCGTCTGGTCTGTTTCTGCTGGCACATTCATATGTTCGTATAATAATCTATGTAAAAAAAATTATGCCTGACAGTGATGTTTATCCAACATTACCCCTGTGATGTCAGCAGCTCGAAAAGATATAATGAGATAGGTGAAGCAGAATACAGGGTATGTGAAACTGAAATGGAAATGTGTCATAAAATCATGCATTTTTAAATATTTTCCCTGTAAAGACAGGGCTCTTTAGTTTAAAACTGGTTCCAGGTCTCCCGTGGGTGGGGCACTTTAAGCACTTAAATTATGCAAAACAGTACTCATCAGCCTCTTCTGGAGAGCGCCAGGCTCCATTTGGCTAGCAGCACACTTCCGTAACTGGTTTGCTTTATTTACACTGCAAGTTAATTGTGTAATTTGGCATGCCTTCAACTGGGGTCAGGGGCTGTGTATTTATCCTAATGCATGCCGAATATGCTGACGCCAATTTGAAATTGTGATTATTTTACATGTAACAGGCAAAAGCCCAACTTTCTTACCAATAAAAGGTGATCAAGGCAGTGGCTGCTCTGGGTGGCTGTAGAAGGGAGTTTTCAAGTGCAGCAAAAGACGGTATCTTCTGAAGCATTTATACATCAGAAGGTTTAAAAATTCTGCAGACAAATGTGAAGAGATAATCTCCCATCAGAGATGGATAACCAGGTACTGATGCAATTATCTCCCATTAGAGACTGATAATCAGGTACCGATGGAGATAATCACACATTAGGGATGGATAACCAGGTACCGATGGGATTATCTCCCATCAGAGACAGATAACCAGGTACCAATGGGATTATCTCCCACCAGTGACACATAACCAGGTACCAATGGGATTATCTCCCACCAGTGACACATAACCAGGTACCAATGGGATTATCTCCCACCAGTGACACACAACCAGGTACCGAGGGGATTATCTCCCACCACTGACACATAACCAGGTACCAATGGGATTATCTCCCACCACTGACACATAACCAGGTACCAATGGGATTATCTCCCACCAGTGACACTTAACCAGGTACCAATGGGATTATCTCCCACCAGTGACACATAACCAGGTACTGATGGGATTATCTCCCATCAGAGACACATAACCAGGTGCCGATGAGATTATCTCCCATCAGAGATGGATAGCAGGATACTGATAGGATTATCTGCCATCAGAAATGGTTAACAAGGCATTGATAGAATTATCACCTATGAGAGACAGATAACCAGGCACTGATGGGATAATCTAGCATCAGAAACTGATAACCAGATAACAATGGGATTATATTCCATCAGAGACATATGAAATGCTTGCTTGTGCTGGCATTATTACCTAATTCCTTTCTTGTATATAAATATAAGAGATCAGCTTTCACAATACTTCACTAAATTAGCTACCAGGAGATTCCCAACTAGTTTTTTCACACAGTTGTGGAACAGGGCCAGGTGTGTCAATGTTTAGTTTACTGCCAGCATTGGTGAGTGTACTGGGAGAATACTCTACTTCAAGAACCATTCTTCTTTTGGCCTTGCTTTCTCTTTGGAAACCATAGCCCTGCTACCTTTGTGTATACGCCCCTTCTACCCGCCTCCTTTAGATTGGGTCGCAGACATCGGGAGGGGAGGAGGGATTGAGATGATGGGGGTTAGGGGGGTTGTTTTGTTTTTGTGTTACTGTATATATGCAGCCACCTGTCATCTTTGCTGGTTTACCTTGAATTGTATACTGTTTAAAAAGTTTAATAAAGTTTATTAAATAAAAGAACCATTCTTCTACGCCTTAATCGCTTCCAGGAGTGTAGCTTTGCTATTCCAGCACCATGCTGCTGTGGAATACCAATCCATGTGAAATCTGAGGGGAAAATTAAGTTTAAAAGTGTGTTTTGGGATCATCATATGTGGATTTCTCTACAATTATGGTATGTATCATTCCAAAAATGGCCTCAGTCAGTTAGAGCGATGAACCTGTGCAGCTCTTTTAGCCCATCTTATCCAAGATCCTTCAGGCTGAATCTCCTGGGAATCTAACATTGTTTTGTACACTGTTAACCCAGAATAAGATCATATATGATACATGCCACACCCCCAACGTTTTAGCCAAAATGGCCAAGACTGATGAGAACTACTGGAGATGTAAGGTAAACCGACAGTCTCTTACATATTCTATAACCCTGCCCCAAAATCTCCAAAGTAATCCACTTTTATGCACAGGAACTTAAGGTTCAGATTAATCTTTTTTTTCCTTACTTAATATTTTTCTCTTTGACTCCTGACCGCCCCACTCTGGACGCTCCCCCCTAAAATGTCAGTGTCAGTGGCTCAGTAGGTAGCACACTTGCCTCTGAGGCCAGGAGACCAGAGGGCTGTGGGCTCAGTTCCCACATCTAGCAGTTGGGTTAATATCCCAGTACTGACACTGTAGTGCAGCATGAGAGGGGTGCTGCACTTCTGAGGTGCCGTCTTTCGGATGATACATTAAACCAAGGTGCCATCTGCCTGGATTGGTGGTAGTTCAGGTGGATGTTAAAGATCCCATGGCACTTATTGAAAAGAGATAGGGAATTTCCCCAGTGTCCTGGCCAAATTTCTCTCATTCACTAAAAATACCACCAACAGCTTAATCTGGTTCAAGGTCAGTTGGCATTCATCTGTATCCCCTTCCCCAGGTCGTGCCTGAAAATAGGATTTGTCTAGTGCACTTACACGGTCAACAAAAACTAAATAAATAAAAATAAAGCCTAGTCACCCACCATCCCAGGATCTTGACTTCTTCCCCCATGGCTTAGCCCTTGTGTCAGTGTTGGAGTGGCTACCCTCTGAAGCAGGATCCAGTTATTGTCCAGTCGATAGTGCCAAGCCAGTGGGAGGGCTGTCCATCATCCTGCATTGGACCCCTGCCCCTGTTGCCTCCAGTCGCCACTGTCAATCCTCCTGCTTCACTGCCTCCTCCTCCCCTTCCTCGGCCTGGACACCTTCTCACTCTCTCTAAATCCTCAACCTTATACCACCCTAGCTTCACTGTAGCTTCCTTTTCTGCCCCAGCCCTCTCCACCTACATGTCCTAGACCTTGTCTCTCCTGGTGTCTGCCATCAGGCCTTCCTCCCCCTTCCTTCTTTTGTTCCTATCTCCCTACAGCTCATAGCCCCTCTATTACCCTGCAGTTATCCCTGTAACTCCACCTTTACACCCGTCCCCTTTTGATTTTGTGGTGCCGACGCCCTACCAGTCACCCCACTTTACAAAGTCATTAGCTTCACTGCTCTGTTAGCCACGGTTCCAAAGTTAACCCCCCCAACTTGTCTCATGTTTGTAACCTGCCTTTACTTTCATATTCTTATTGTGTAATTGTCTCTTGTATGCTTATTCAACTGTATCATGCATTCCTTTGCTGTATTTTGTTGTAATGTACTGTATTGCTCTATCTGACATGGAACCTCTGTAAAAGAGTCTTAGGGCTCAAAGGTTATTAATTCGAGACATAAATAAATAAATATTTTCCCTTCCATTTTTGCAGCCCCTAGGACATTGATGTGTAATAACGTATAGCATTTATCAACATCCTGCAGCCTTCTGGAGCTCCCATCTGCCTTAACACACTGCCTCTACTGGGTGTCAGTCATACAGAGGGAGATGCAACCCTACCACCCCAGGAAAGGAGAGGAGAGCAGTCCACCGGATGCTCGATCCGCTCCCCCTCCAGCCGACTCCTGGCGACTCGAGTCCACTGACATTGTTATATTCTGTATGACGTGGATTTTACAGAACTATGTGTATGTATGAATGTGTTTACAAGTCTAATCACTCAGTTGGGATATCCTTTTCCTTGTACTTGTAAGGAATAAACTTTTACAAACAAACAAACAAATTGCCAAACCTGGATCACCGACATAGTAGGCAATAGTGTTACCGCAATGCTACCGGACCGACTGAAGGCTCAGACTAGTCTTGTTTCCAGAGTACTAATTCTAGGTGACTACTCTTCTTTATTCACCCTTCCGAGACAGCAGCAACTTTGACTGCTGGCATTATCCTATCCCTTTGTCTTAAAGGGACACTGTCAACCGTTTTTGCATCACATTATTTCTAGCTGAAAACCCACATTTTATGATTGCTTACATAAGCACCCTCTGGGAGCCTACTAGTTAATTTTGATTGCTAAGGGTAGTTAGGCAGAGAAGAGGGCTATGGCGCCGGTAGGTCTGGATGCTGGGCCTGCTTGCTGCCTGCAGGTGGCGCCCCATCCATAGAGGGTATAGATAGGAGAAAGTTTAGATTCTAAAGGATTCTTCTCTGACAGAGCAGCCCAGAGAGAGAGAAGAGTCTGGGGGATCGGCCTGCAAGTTTGGCCGGAGGGCCACAGTGGGACTGGGGTGGGCTGCTTGCCACCCCAGCCCTCCTCCCTCAAAGCTCCATGTAAGAGAAGTGCAGCAATTCAGGCCATGAATGTGAAGGGGGAGAAGGTTGGAGCTGAAGTTTCAGGGCCTGTTGGTGCATTTGGGAGCTGAAGCCCGGGGAGAAAAGAAGTATGGAGGCCCGCCAAGTGAACTTTTCTACCTTGGTATGGTAAGCACTGATGGGGCCCTTTGAATTAAAGTAGTCTCACCCGTGGGTGAGTGCAGCTTGTTGGGTCAGAGTGTGTCCTGTGAGCGGGCCTGCTATGGCAAATTGGGCTTGGGGCATGGTCCAGAGGTGGCAGTCTGGACTGTTGTGGGCCTAGTGGTGGCAGCACTACCCATGGTTGGTGGCCGGTACAGTGTGGGGACTCCCGAGTTGGGCAGCCTGTGGAGGCAGGGAAAGGTCCATGTGGGGAATGGTTGGTTGGGACCCCAGCAGGGTGGCAGACTGTCTGGGTACTCTGTGTGGCATGGCAATTAGTTCCCTAGGTGAAGGCAGTCCAGAAATTGGAATCACTGCATGAGTGGAGGTGCTGTTGGTTTCCAGATCAGGATGATGAATTCCCTGGGAAGCCATTCTAGGC
Organism: Neoceratodus forsteri; assembly: GCA_016271365.2. Lineage (NCBI taxonomy): Eukaryota > Metazoa > Chordata > Ceratodontiformes > Ceratodontidae > Neoceratodus > Neoceratodus forsteri. Next base: position 182,408,901 of record JADMNL010000029.1, read on the forward strand.
ACACGGCATCAGTGACTGGATGTCCAGAAGGTCTTCAGTAGTTTGGTTCTTGCTAAAGAACACCAGTTTTGACTGCATAAGACCTTGAAGTAAAAGAAGAGCTCCAAGTATTGTAAGGCACTCCCGGTGGAGAAAGTGAAAGGAAAGCCCAAATTTAGAGAGGGATTGGGACAGAAGAAACGTCTCATGCTGTCATAGTCCCTAGTGTGTGCCCAGTGTTGAGAATTGAAGAATGGGAAGTAAGCAAGTGCCTGTGTAAGGAATTGGATTGAAAGGAAGGAATATGAGATAGAAGTGCTGCTAAGTACAAGCTACCTCTATATGTGGCCCGTTTCGGCCCGTGTATTGCTGCTGCCAGGAACGTAACCTTTTTGACTTGAGGGAATGACTGCATGCAATCATCCAGTCTGTTGGCAAAAGAGACTGCTGCAGGAAGAAATCAGGTGTCCGCCTGTGGATGCCCCCCCACCGAATGTGTTTACCCCCACACTCCATGGAGTGGTTCACTAACTTTCTAGTTCATTAAATCTGTTTGTTTGCATTTTGATTCTGGAGTGGACACTGGTTTAATCAATTTTAACTGTGCAATCTGTGCCTGCTAACTACCATTGCCCGCTGCAGCTCAACTGTCGAAACTAAGACTCACTCCTGCTCCTCAATAAGAGAAGCCAACTCGCTGCCAGCATAAGAACCAGGTAATGAGCATACTTCTATTTTCTTTGGACTGTGGTTGCTTGGGTTGTACGGTGACCCCCTCCCATCAATTTACCATCCGAATACTCCTAGACAAGGAGGGGGCCTTACAATGTGGGGGCTCATCCGGAATTTGAGAAAAAGAACTTTGAGGAGCAAGTTATGTGCCTGGCCTAACTTTTGGATAGCTGCAGGGGAGTTTCTGTATTGTGTAAGCACCATGTTGAACTTGTGCATCATTACGCCTCATAGCAGCGCCATTTTGCAACATGAGCTGTTTAGCATTTACCTAACGTATGCAGAACATTGGAATCCCCTGTGATTGGTTGGAGGTGGTCGAGCTGGAACTGAGGATCACGTTGCATGGAACAGGGAGCGCCATCTTTGCTAAGCCCCCTTGGAACTGTGCCACAAGTGTGTTAGTGAGAGGAAACGGCCCAGCGGTGCCACCCAAGTGTTGGTTTCATGCTGCTGCTGCACATTAGGCATTTCCTTGTATTTGTCCCTGCCCTCAGGACACTGGTGGCAAGAGCACTTAGTGTGCAGGCACACGCTGAAGCATGCCCGCGCATGGCAGTAGCCAGCATCCGCCCTCCTGCTCGCTGTTCCAAATGTACTTCCAACTGATGTCAGCCAGGTAGCAGAATAACAGTGGAACCTGCATCCCTCCCTCCCTCCCTGAAGAGAAGCATCCTCTCTGACGCTCAAGTCTCCTTCCGCTAGCCATTATCCAATGATCCAGGCTCACTCCTGAACCCAGGCTGCCATCATTGTGGGAGGCACTTACAGTGCAGATTTCTTAATTAAATTCTGACAGACTGGCTTGGCAGCATGGACAGCAGAGGCACTGAGTGCCTTGGCTCCTGCCACACTGGCAACCTGAGTTCAGGAACAAGATCGAGACACTGAGGGTCGGCCGTGGGAGGAAGAGATTTAAGCATCCAGCGGACTGCTTTCTTCTCCCAGTGTGGGGAGGCATACTGATTCGGCCCTTGGCTCCCACCAGGTGGAGGCCTGGGGGTGGTAATGCCAGCTCACAAGTGACAACATAGGGAGGGCCCGTGGCTCCGTGGCAGGTACACACCTCCACACACATATGCTCAGATACTGCTGTGGTGGAGAAATCAAGAAGAAAAGTGTGAAAAGGTGGGTGCAGGTTACATGAAATCCTGCCCGCCTGTCCCCCACCCTGCACTGCCACCTGGACCACTGGATCCACACAGGATATATGTCTCCAGGTGGGGGGAGAATGGTCTTCCCCTTCCTGGCCCCACCACTGGGGCAATCTCTGGGGTCTCTGGATCTGGTGAGTACCGGGGGAGGTGGTAGCAAGTCAGGGGGGCAGGGACAGGACTAAGGTAGCTCTGCCCAAGTCAGCTGGAGAGTAAAAAAGCAACATGGAAAAAAAATTATGATAGACAATTGACATTTCAGCAATAATGACTGAACAGCTGGTCCTTTCTTGGGGATTAACTATTAGCCAGGGGAGGGTGGCCCCAAGGTGTAGCCGAGGGCCAATCCCCACTGGCCAGTCGTTAATCACCAGGAAATTACTAGCTATGAGGTCATTATTGAATTATAAGTCTAACTGCAATAATGAGAGGTTTTTTTACAGGTTTTTAGTGAAGAAAATAGTTTTGTTTTGGCGCTGCTGCTATCAGCGTACAGCGCATGAGCAGCTCAGTGTCGCTGCTGTGCCGGGCATTTCTAAGAGATTTCAGAACAGCACAGCAGCAAATCAGTGAGCTAGCTTAGCTCATGAATAATTAATTAGACTTATAATCGTGATTAACACATACTTGCAGGATTCCACTGTCATGAAAACCACCTGAGTGCTCCACATGACATCACACCTGCTGTGTCTGTGACATCAGTCTGTTGTAACAGTGAGCACTATGATGTCATAAGTATGTACTGCTGTTAGCAAATCCAGGTGTAAACTGTTTATAAGGACTTCATGGCTGAATTTTCTAAAACGTATGCCAAAAAAAGGGAAAGACAGGGGTAAAGTATACAAGGTGCTCTCTGACCAATTACATTGGTGATCAGAGTATGTTAATGACACAATATGTTGAAGTGGATACCGTTTCTTTAACACAGTATTTCACCCTCTAGGCTTGTACATTTAAAACCTTTTCAACCACCAGCCCTCCAACTGGAACACCAGCTGCTGTTTACTTAGTAAATGGAGTGATTTAAGACTCTTATTTTTGTTCTTTCTCGCAGGAGTCTTATCTCCCCTCTCACATTAAAGGGGAGAAACCATCACGGATGAGTGACTCTGCCTACCTCACAGTCGGCGTGGTCAGCGCCTATGCACTGTGTCTACATCAGTGAACTCGCTGACCCTTCAGTGCTTCCCCTGCTGGCTAGCAGGGGAGGGGCTCACCTATTGCTTCAAGTCCACTGAACTAGTACATCCTCCAGCAGTAAACCAAAATGGATAGACATTTTTTAGCAGAAGCCAATTCTTACTTTTTTTTCTCAATTTTTCCCCCTCTGGATCCCCCCCATCTCCTACTCTGTTAATGGGCTCACCCCACTGCACCCTGGGTCTTGTAGGGAGAACAGATGGGCAGTTGCCTTTGGGGAGTCAGTGAAAACCGGAACCAGTCTTGAACTGTTATGCACCCAGTAGCTGAACAATTCCAGCTTTCTGACTGGTACCAGCTGGAATGCCAATAACCCACCGGAACACTCGCCCAAACTGTTGGAATGGTCACCATAACCTGCTGGAATGCCCACTGCCCTGTAAAATGGCCACCATGACTAGCCAGAATAGCTAGTGACATGACAGTAAGCCCACTCCCGGCCAGATGACCACAGAGAAGCATTAGTGTTGGAAGTCCAGGCAGGGAAATTAGTCAAAACTGGAATTGATCAAGAACTGGAATGTGCCTGGAAATGAAAATTACATACCTACTGTAATTCTGATCTTTCTGTGTATCTTCACCATTCATCACCTTTGGGTATAGTGGCCAGAGGTCATGACCCCGTGGGAGCTCTTTTTTGGGGGGGGGATGGGGAGAGCTGACGCACCATCTGCGCCACCCTCAAGGCCAACGCACTGCATGGTGCTCTCGGGTTGACCGTTATGTGTGGTTGACCCCGTCCTCCCGCCAGTTCTGAGTCACCATAGAGTAAGAAAAGGTTGGGAGGGAGGGACAAGGGAGTCCAAGGAACAGATAAAGCAAAGGATATACAAACTAAATGGAGAAATAAATGACTGAGATGACAGAATAAAGCTGGAAAGCTAAGGGGATTGCGAGGGCCCCCAATCTCTGGAAGTAGAAGAGGAGGAGGAGGGAGGGCTAAAAGACTTTTAGAAGTAAGGATGTGAGGGGGGAAGGAAGAAACATACCCTGGAACCTTGACCTGTCTCCAGATTGTATACGGACTGCGAAGGAGTAGCCAGAAGGCTTAACTGCCAGAATTCAAGGCACAGAATCACTGGCAATAACGCCAACATAAGCAGAATCGGCTATTCCAGAAGAAAAGACAGGATACAGGGCAATACCCCCCCCCCCAAAATCAAGTTTTGGTATAAGAAAACTAGTTTCTTAAATTAATCTGAGGGTTGTGTCCAAAGAACAAAATAATCAAGGGAAAAGCTTATGGGGGAGAGAGAGGGAGAGAACAGAAGAGAGGGCAACCACCAACCCCCCACCCCACGGGGGGACAAGGCACTGAGGAAGGAGTGCCCCCTACCCTTACCACTCTCCCCCTAGAAGAAAAACATCCCCCATATGCCCAAGGTCACCCCACTCCTAACAGAAAGGAGGAGGGCGAGGGAGGGGACACAGAAAGGGAAGGGGACCCAGAAACTGAAGCCCCAGGGGATGGAGAGGATTGGATGAATGGTGAAGATACAGAAAGATCAGAATTACGGTAGGTACATAATTTTCATATCTTATCTGTCAGTCTTCACCATTCATCACTGCTGAGTGATGCTGAGCCCGAGAGAGCCTTAACCCTAAGGACTAAGTCCCTTAGCTCTCAGTGGGTGGCACACCAAGAGAGAGAGAGAACCTTCACGGGTCTGGAGAGGCCACGAGTGGGGAGAGTGAGATGGGGACTCCTCGGAAGGAGTAGGAAGTTGCTCCAACAGACACCACCTCACCCTATGGGAGAAAAGATGGGTTCTCTGGTAAGGGGAAGAAATCACCCTACGTCAGGCCAAGGGTGACAACCGGGAAAGATGTAGCCATGCCGTCCGCCTAGTGCAGATCGCTGTCCCTACAACCCTGGAAGCTACCTCGTTGGCATCGTAAGATGCCCTCACTTGGTGCCTCGCTAGCTCCAGGCCACATGCAGAGAGTGCAATAGCTTGTCTGGTTTCCTCCGTGTCAGGCATCGAAGCTGGGAATTGACCTAGCCTGGACCACAGAAACCTATCATAGGTAGGGTAGTGGGCCTGATGTGCAGATATGGAGAGCAGCAACCGTGCCGAGTAGAAAGTCCTCCTTCCCCAGAAGTCAAAATCCATGGAATCTTGATCTGGGGGCCGGTCACGGTGAGGAGCACGAAGCCCATCAGGAGTGTCCAGCTGCGTCAATCCTGACTGATGATGAGGCATGGAACCTGGAGACTCCAGGGGGCACAATACCTCTGGCAGAGATCCCTAGGGGCTGGAACTCCGGAAAAGAGGCTGTGCCAGAAATGCAATGATGCCTCCCGTAAGGGAGCAGGCCGGGGGGGGGGCACCACAAGGGTGACCGCACTGAAATCACCTAAAAAGGTGCATGTCAAGTGCTCTGGATTGTGCTGTGTGGGTGGGGTGATATGCAGGTCCTCCAACATCCTCACAAGGGATTGCTGATACTCTGCAAGATCAGCAGCTGGGGAGATGTGGACAGACGGTTCCTCTCCTCCAGAAGAGGGGGGGTGAAGAATCAGGGACCTCAAGAGTTCAGAAGCTGCCTGCTCGGGGAGACTGAAAAACCTGTCTGCCCATGGCCCTGACATAAGAGGGAAACTGAGCAGCCACAGTTCTTAACTGCTCCCAGGAGTGAGGGCCACTAGGACCAAGAATACCTGGGAGAGCAGAAGAAGGTGGCAGAGGAGAGGGGACAGAACCGACAACAGGAATCGGCTGTCCTCTGCATGGGCCAGAGAGCGCACCTGGAGCACCAAGGAAAGAGGGAGCTCCAGAAAACTCAACAGCCGACAGCTGGTCAACCATACTGGAACTGCCCAGGCTGTGCCCTGAAGAATCCACCCCCTGTGAGGTGACCGGGGCCATGAGAGTCCTGCTACTTCATTCAGAAGACATACATTTCACAGACAAGACTTACAAACATATGAAACTGCCAGCAGAGGGACACTACGATCTAGCAAGTCTGCTCACTGTAGGGGATGAGTTCATGCATCTGGTGTTACACGTAGAGAAAAAGTGAAATTAAAATTCACCGGTGAAGTCCTGGCAAGTCAGAATTTTGCATCCGAGAGACAATCTACAAATTTTGCAGTCAGGCCTAAATTGTACCTATCGGACTTGTGTTTTTTTTTTTTTTGCAATTTCACCCTGAAGTGCAGAATTTCACCCCGAATGGTGAAATTCTACCTTTCTAGGCAAAAGCAAAATTCCGCTGTTTGCAGGCGAAATGCCACACTTCGCTGGTAAGACTTCGCGATTTGCATCCGCGAAATTTGCAGATGATTTAGCAGAGCGAAATTTCCCAACTTCACGCATCCCTAGTTACAAGATGTTCTGCCACTCCCCTGACACTTACCCTCCCATTGACTTTGCTGTACCCTTTTTTACACCCACCCCCTCCATTTTCTGGTTTACAACCTCCTCCAGTAGCCCCCTCCACCCTGCCACCCCAGTCCGCGTTAAAAAGTGCCTCCTGACCTTCTTTCCGGAACCTTCCTCCTGCCAATTTGCAACTGTGCCCCCTTGTGTCCTTATTTTTTCTGAACTTAAAAGGGTCACCAGATTGACCTAGTCTATACCTTTGAGGTACTTCAAGGTCTTTGTCATGTCCCCTCCTCCCTCCCTTCTTTCCTTAAACAAGGTCATGTTACGGTTCTCCAGCCTTTGCACATATGAGAATCCTTTCTCCTGCAATCAGACCTACCAGTTGAGAAAGGGGGTCAGGGTTTGTGGGTGGGGGCTAAATGGTGGCATTCCTGCCATTTCCCCTTTGAGCTAATCTCTGGTTACCTTTGGGCTGTAGGTATTACAGTGACGTGAATTGTGCTTCCACAGCGTATGCGTTTTTTTGTGTTTGTTACAGTTCATTTCTCTAGGTTAGCCCAGCTGAGATGCAATTTGTCATTTTCTGTGGGGGGGTCAGCTTCAAACTTATTTTTCAGCATTTGACCCATACACATAATAGTTACTCGGGGAGGGTGGGTAGCAGTAATGCAGGGAGTAAAGTGGGAGGATGCGAGGGTGAAAACCCTGTCTAGACAACAGGTCACAGGGTACAAAAGGGTAAAACTGGGCAGACTGAACGGACCAATAGTCTTCTTCCACCCTTGTCCATGTTTCTACAGTATCTGCAGAGCCAGTCAACAACATGTGCACGCAACAGAGTTGAGGGATGGGGTGGTTAACAGCTGGAGGCAGTGATATGAGAGAGAGAGAGAGAAAGAGAGAGTGAGTGAGAGTTGTAACTGCAGCAGCAGGTAAATCACTTACTGCAGTCCAGGCTCAAGGAATCTATAGACACCTGCTCTCCCAAAGACATTGAAGATAAAAAAGGAAAAGCCAAAACACAAAATAAGGTAACTTGTAAATTTTTTGTTGTTGTTTCTCTCTCTCTCTCTCTCTCTCTCTCTCTCTCTCTCGTGTTCTTTCCAGTTTCTTGGCTTGAAAAGGGGATAACACCAGTGAAACAGCTGTCTGTCGGCAGGTGGAATCTAGGGGTTTTGCCCATTGTTTTCCATCTGAACATTGAGGTGCTGGCAGTCGTTTTGTTGTAACAAATTGGAATGATTGCATCTCTAACATGAAAGAAACTTTCTTCCTCTGTTGTACCATTTTTCCCAGAGTCATGGGAGTTGCAAAGTCCTGATTCAGAAGAATCATAGAGGTCACAAACTCCTATTTCCGCAGAATCAAAGGGGTTACAGCCTCCTATTTCTGCAGAATCAAAGCGGTTACAAACTTCCCTCTTCTGTAGAATCAAAGGGGTTACAAACTCCCCATTTCATCAGAATCACTGAGGTTACAAAGCCACATTTCAGAAGAATCATAAGTGATAACACCATTTCAGCAAAATTATAGAGGTTACAAAGTCCATTTCAGAAAGACAATTAGGGTTAAACAATTAATTTCAGTAGAATCTTAGAGGTTAAAAGAAAATGTTAGAGAAAAAAAAACGTAGTGGTTGCAAAGTCCGATTTCAACAGAATTATATGCAGGGCTGTCGCTAGTCATTAGAGCAGAAAGGGATTTTTCATTTTCAGATGATGATTTTTAAAACTGCTTCGTGCTATTAAACAGAGTTGAAAATGGGTATTGCCTACCATAGCATAAAAAAATATACATTTTGGTGAAGATATTGGTGCAAAACAAATAAAAATCCTGAGGAAGCCACGGCATGAGTTGCATAGTTCCATTTCTCCAGAATCACAGACGTAAAAAATTCCATTTCTGCAGAATCCTAGAGGTGTCCCTTCAAAACCGTTCTGTGGAACCATCTCTTTAATGTCCACTGCTGTAGGTGCAACTAACCCTGCCCCCCAATCCTACTGCAGGACCTTTCCCTGCCTGGCCCTCCTAATCTCGACAGAGTCCCCTAGACTGCCGATCCATCTTTCCCCCTACCCCTTTTTACCAGTCCCCTTAGGTTTATACAAGGATGTATTTCACTGTAACTCCAGAGAAACTGTACATCTTTTATTGTAAATCTGTATTTTATACCAACATGTAACTAAGTGTATTCTGTGTTCAATGTCTGCACCTGTAATGTTGTCCAATGTTGCATCCGCACAATGTTTTATCGTCTTGCCCTCCCTACAACGAGGTGCCTTTGTAAATGAGTCCCTGACTCAAAGGTTTTAAATCCGACTGTTTTCAAATAAATAAATAAAAATTCAGCAGCTGCATTGTAACAGAATCCTAGTGATTAAAAACACCCATTTAAGCAGAATCATAGGGTTTACAAAGCCCCACATAAACAGAATCATAGGGATTAAAAACATCCATTTCAGCAGAAATATAAGGCTTACAAAGCCCTATTTAAGCAGAATCATAGATGTTACAAAGTCCCACTGAAGCAGAATCATAGCGATTAAAAACATCTACTGTAGCAGAATCATAGGAGTTAAAAACACCCATTTCTTCAGACTCATAGGGAATTACAAAGCCCCATTTAAGCAGAATCATAGTGGTTAAAACCCCAATTTCATCAGAATCACAAGGGCTGCAAAGCTCCTAATCCCATCACATTTTATTCAATCAAATCCTGGGAACACTTTGTTTTCGGGGTTCCTAGAGGTTGTAGCGATCATATCAGGGGTTCCAAAGAAACCACGGGGGTCTCAACAACATTCCCAGGGCTGGCTACCCTTACATGAGGTCCCTTTCCTACCTGAACATAACAAAAGAAGAAGAAAAATTGATTTTCACTTGGGGGCAATTAGCGTTCATGTAATTTCTGTTCTGTTCCCAGACATACAGGTAAGTAAGCCTTCTACAGAAAAGTGTTTTGGGTTTGTTTTCTGGCAGCTATTTAACACACAAAATGTAGCAGTTTGCACAGAAAAAAAACAACCCAAATCTTTTTTTTATACTTTCTCTTCAGCAATGTTCCATGTATGAGGAAATCAGAGATAAAATAATAGAAAACTATCACAGTCATACATCCTGGGAAAACATTTTATCTACAATATTGAGAAAGACTCAATAAACTAGGAGAGGGGGCATACCAGGCAAAAATTAAAATGCAAAGCAACAACGTTAAATATTAATATTGGTTACCTAAGTGCAAATAGGGGATACGTTATGGCTGGTGGCAGAATACACTATTTAGGTGAATGAGTGGAAAGTGATCTCAGATATCCTCACGAGTGGCAGAGTGTCGCGGAGCCACGAATGATGGTAGCCGAGGTCACTCGCCACTCATTCACATAAATAGTGTATTCCACCACTGGCCATAATGTATCCAATTTATACAATAGGACTGTGTTTTGTGCTGTTCTTTTTTTGGTTTGATGATGTGACAACTGTCGGTATAAATGGATTTATTTCACTCTAGTGAGAGTACAAGTTCTTATGCAATGAATTATTTGCTCACGCCTATTGTATAAATATAGTTATTCTACATTAAGGGTATTAATCTAGCCAGCCCGGTGGCGCTGAGGTTGGCGCTGGGCGCCCACTGCACAGCCGTTGGCGACCGGGTTAAGGAAGCGGACTTGGGCGCCAGGGAGAGGGTGGACAGAGCATCCCAGGACTGCTCTCCTCCCTCTGAGGTAGGCAGGGGAATGCACATCGCACTGTTGCGACACCTGGTGATGACCGGGTGCAGCACAGTGCAGTGTAGTGCATAGAAGGGAAGGAACACGGCAAGACATTGGCTTACATGCAGACGTCATTGCACTGTCTGCTCCTGTGGAAAAACAGGAGGAAAATGGCTGGGCGTGACCAAGGCAGCTTGATGGCCGCTCTCCCACCGACCCGGAGGACTGTTGTGGAATCACGCAGGGGGCCCAGTCCAGCTCGGCATGGGGAGGTCCTCCAGCGAGCCTGGGGCAGCCGCACCAGACCCCCATCATGCGAGTGAGCCTGCTGCTCTCCGGGGTGGTGGGGGCCGGCGGCTGGATGCCCCCACCAGGCGTGCCGCAGATGGTGAAAAAAAGTGTGATATGATAAAAAAAAAAAAAGTATAAATTATCATGAGAAGCGCAACCACTGCACACTCAGCGGCAACACGGGTTTGGGAACCAGCCTGGGTCTTCGGGGGCCAACTGAGGGGAGGAGGACTGAACATCCCAGAGGGGAAGGGAGGGATGGCTGATCCCGGCACTATGCTGCCACCTGGGTGACCATAGGTGGCACTGCACCTGGAAGGCATAGCAGGTGGGGGAGGGATGCCTGATGATGAGACACTCCGCGTGCATGGGATTGCATCACCATCAAGTCAGCGTCCCTGGAACAAGAAAACCAGGAATAATGCCCTGGCAGTGCAGCATGAGGGATCAGACTCTTGTACACCCCCCAATGGGGGCAGGGCCCTCTCCCAGGTGACACTTGATCCATTTAGCTGGTGATGGAAGAGGGGACCTGTTGCCATAGAGGAAAACACCAGGAGTGAGGTAAGCCCCTGAGGAACTGGGTGACAGGGAGGGCAGGGTCGGACCCAGAGGACTCAGCCTGAAATGGAGCAGGGAGAAACAGCACCAACTGAAAAAAAAGCATAAATCAATAGGCCCAAAAGCACGGTGGTAACGCTGCCATCCGCAGCACCCATAATCCAGGTTTACACTTGAGCCTGAATCATTGGAGGGCTAGGAGGATGGATTGTTCCTGAGCACCCTCTTCTCCTTGGGTGGGGGTCTAGGTCAAGTTGCAATACTGCCACCTGAGTGACCACTGGTGGGGGTGCACAAGGACTATAGGGAATGGCTGGGCTGCATGGGTGACTTCAAAGGGGGCATGGGGGATGAAGTCCTCCAGTTTCTATTTTTCATTTAAGTATCCCATAGTTCTGAGCAATACTGACATTTTTATGAGCTGCCCCCGCTCTTTAGGTCTAAAACCTCCCCTGCTGGGGTGCCTTGCGGAAATCTACATCTGTGAAATTACTTTAACAATCAGGCATTTCTCTGCTATCAAGACATTGCTTATTTAGTCTTTGCCCAGCAGTTAAAAGCTTTCTTTGCCAAGCTGACTAGTAGGTAGCATATTGTGCTGTCCCGCTGGTGACCCAGGTTCAGTAGCAGACTTGCATTGTACCGCTGGGGGGGGGCTGGGATAGAGATGCTGCCTGGCAGAACTCCCAACTGGGGAGGAATGGCACTGGGTTCCGCCACCTTAGCAGTCTAGGAAGATGCCCATGGGGAAAGAAACAGACTTTCGGTGGGGGGACATTACGTTTCTTGATGTAGGTGGCCAAGCATGCAACAAACGAGGCTTTCTTACCTAAAGGAGCTTTGGGAGCATTAAGGCAAATGCCAAACTGCAATTCTCCTTCGTCCAAAATAAAAAAAAAGAATGCTAAGGCAGAGTAGATTCACAACAGAGATAAAAGGGTTAATACAATATACGTTAGCATTTCCTATGCTAAACAGAAATACTATCTGTACCAGAGAACAACTAGCTAGATGCATTTTTTATCTCCACAGTAGGGTGCATCATACGCCACAGAATATATCTAGCTAGTTGGGTATGTCACAACAAGCATTTCATTCCAAAACCTGTGCCATACGGTTTCTACAGTCACGCGCTCCTGCCAGCATGCGAACATGCCAATCACAGCTTCACTCAGAATTCTAAGAATAAACAGACTATGAAAACAACAAACTTTTATGTTTTATTCAAAAGTCCCTAGGGAAAAAAACACCAATGTTTACTGTGTAAACTGCACACGTGACATGCGTCTGACTTCACTCACGGCTTTGCCACTCATGAAAGTCAAGAGGACACTGACCACTCATGAAGATAAACACGGTATCTCATGAATGCCCTCCGCATATCCCCTGTATCTTACAAGAAAAGAGAAAAAGGCTGCTCTAAAATGGGGAAAAAAGGTACAGATTTATGCTGCCTTGACAGCTCAGTGACAACATTCACACTGCTGTCTAGGCAATCCTGGACTGAGATGAACTCAAGTTGCCGCTGTGGAAGGCGGACCAGACTGTAATAGCTGACGCTTGGTAGTGTGCAGAGGGAGAGAAAGAGTGCATTGGGCATTCACTGCAGCAAATACTCCTGTGTAGAGGTGGGCCAACCAGAGCAGGCTCAAGCCTGACTCACACCAGGTGCCTGACTCACACCAGATGCCTGGGTTGGCTTGATCTCTATGAGCAACTGAGAGCCAAGGTCAAAACGAGCCAGTCAGGATCAAAGCAAGCATACTTGTCAGCCTTGGCCCAGTGGCGCTGAGGGCTGTGGCGCTGGACGCCTTACTTCAAGTCACACCAGCGACCCAGGTTCGGGAATGAGCACGGGTTGTCAGAGAGCTGGCACGGGGTTGGGGGCTGGAGCAGGATTGAGCAACTGCAAGATAGCTCTCCTCTCCCGAGGACAACTCTGTCATCCATGGTAGGTCCACTGCCCCTGGATGGAAGTCCGCAGGCAGAGCACGCGAACAGGCGGCAAAAGCAGTGGAAGAGTGTCCTGGTACCACGGCGTGCATGTGCCTCCATATGCACACCCATGGCCAGGACAAGCGGTCGGGAGAAACACAGGGGTAAACCTGGGGGGAAAAGTATTTAAAAAAAGCATACTTGTCAGCCTGAGATGTCAGCGCAGTGGTGGGAACTTTCTACACCTTTAGTGCAACTCACAAGAGACACTGTCGGTGTCACAGTGGACAGCAAGCAGCAGCCATTGCTCATCTCATACTTCGTCTTGTAGAGTCAAGTCAGACCCTTGGCTCAGCTCAGGCTTGGCTCTAAGTAAACAAAATGCCTTGCTTGCCCACCTCTACTCTTGTGGTGGACCAGGGCTGCTTGCTCCTTCCTCAGGTGTCGCTACATACATCTGAGGCTGTCAAGAGGCTCTGCCCAGGGCCAGCACGGTGGCATAGAGGGTTGAGGCACTGGACGCCACACCTCGCACCATGCTGGTGACCCAGGTTCAGGAACAAGCCTGGGTCATCCCATGCCGACCACAGCACACTGCCAATTGTCCACTGCTGTGATCTGGCCCGTCTCACAACGCAACGACATCCCACTCTCAAACTCAGTTCACTGGGCCATTGAGGAGGCCTGGGGGAAAAAAATATTTAAAAAAAAACAGAAAGCCCACATGTGGGGATTACAATCTGTGTGATATTTTCTCCTGCAGCAAGTTTACAGTCAGTCCAACACACCAGCCCCCCCAACACACTCATGACATGGAGATGAGTACTTGTCCGTGCTTTGTTGGGTCTGGTAACCTATTAACAGTTCTGCTCGTAGCAGAGAAAAGCCACAGTTATTCATTGAAAAACTTACGGTAATTCATTGAAAAGCCACAGTTAATGAAGCAGAATACCTGAGTAAGCACTTCCGAGAACAAGTGTTTGCATAGCAAGGTGCAATCTCTGTGACAAACAACCCACCCCCCATTACCCACAGAGCTGTCTGCCAGTCAGTAATGAAGACTACAGCAGGTTGGGCCACTGCTGGTGTACTGGTACACTGACAGCCTTACACTGAAATGTATTTTATAGAGCATCGTTCATACAGTGGTATCACAGAAGGTTTATCAAAAAGCAAAATACAATTAAAAGGGGAATTACAGACATATTTGAGATGTTATAAAAATAAAACTATAACGTACATAGTATAAATACATACTAAAAACGTTTCACAAAATAAAACAGTTCACAGAGACTGGGTGGGTACATACAATGAAGAGGATGATGTCTGCATTGGGATGTTTTGTCGAGAAGGGCTGGATCATGTTTCAGATGTTTGAATTAAAATTTTTGTGGAGGGGAGCATTGGGTATTTCAAGCAGCAGTACCACCTAACCAGGAAATGATCAGTTACCGGTTTTGTAGTGCCACAGTAAATATGGCGGCTGCTATCTAGTACTACTGCTTTCAACATGGCGGGTGGGAGAAATGTAAACAAAAACATTGGAAAACTGAGCAAATTATGGAGCGATAGCACAATGCTGGTGGAAAAGATTACCAGGTAAATGCTCAGCACAGCACAGGGAATACACCATCGAAAAAGCTCAGATTTATTATTGAGTTCTGCTGCTTTCAGAATGCTTGGATGTGTATTTTTGTAATGCTTGGACTTGGTTGTTTCTGGGGAGAGGGTGTCTAGATGTACTACTGGGGTGTATCCCATCCGCCCCTTTGGATATACCTGGCTTCAGCTTTGCCATTAAGTCAGCTACAGTACCAAGGTGGGCATGATTTCTGCGAGTAGCATCATGGTTACCCTAGATGTCATGGGCCCCTTCCTATGTGTACCTCCCCAGGGTCATCTGATGGGACACCGAAGTATTTATTTAGAAATTCAGCTATCACCCCTATGCTACACAGGTTCTGCCTCCATGTTTTCTCCAGGGCTTAAGCCCCTTCTCTTCCTCATAGAACATAGAATCTGTCGGCAGAAAAGGACCACTTGGCCAATCCAGTCTGCCCAGCTGTTTCCTGTCTGTTCTGTCTCCGCAGACCCTACCTGGTCTCAGGTGACCCTCCCTCCCCCAGCATATTTAGCAGTATTCCCCTATATCCTCTTTCCATTTACGTACTGGAAGAAGGAAGATTTGTAACAGGAATGGAAAGAAGGTTACTGCTGGCAGCATGACAGTTTAGTAATAATTTGGGCACATGAGGGGGAAATCAGGACATGTTCATAAGCGTTATGTTTCTGGGATCCATCCTCCCTCAAAGCAGGCTTTGTCCTTGGGGTGGGGAAACCCTTTCAGACCCTCTTCCTCTTGATTGGTGGGGCTGTAGCTTGGAAAGGAACCTCGTGGCATTATTTTGCCATTTTGGAAGTTTGGGACCAGCCCACTAATACCCCTCCACATATGCTGTTTCATGGCTACAGAGAATGAACAGCTCAGCACTCCTACAGTGAGAGCATGAGTCCCAACCAAGCTTAGAATTATGTCAATTTAGCACACAAAAAAATGACAATACTGCAACCTCACAGAAACTGACACTACAGTTGAGGAAGCTGTATTATGTTAGCTTACCCAGCCATGACATCACTTCCTGTCTCAAGGTTCCATGAAGTGACTACTGCCAAGAAACAATATAGGGGTGATTTAGATGTGGCTCTCTCCAGGCTGCTGGCTCCTACAGGTAACTCTTATGCCTAGTCTGAAGGAGCTTGCTGAGCTGCAACACTTTAAGGGACCCTGGACACCTATGTTTCTTTTTCGATGCCCACTGCTTTTGCACAAACTGAGCTTATGCACTTCCAGTATCTACATCAACAGTCTGCAAAGCACTTTGAGATACAAGCACATGAGAGACACCATATGAAAACAATTCCTGCTGTGTTTTATTGAAAGTTTAGAAATCTGTAAGAATAATCTATGCTATTTTCCACCTTTTTTCCTTTAGTTTTCTGTGCAATCAGTACAGCTGGAATGGGATGACCAAGAGGAGCTGAAATCCATGGAAAATGGTGGCCAACAATGAGAACGCCAGTGGGACCACTCTACGGCCAAATCTCTCCGACCCATTCACAGTGCAGACCTCATGCGAAATCAACGAGTCCTATAAATATGTCTTTTTACCCCTGTGTTACTCTTTCACCTTTGTCCTCAGCTTGACCCTCAACTCCATTATACTGTACCGGTCACTCCGACGTGCCAAGCGGTGGAACCCCTCACTCCTGTACATGTTCAACCTCGCCCTGACGGACTTCATGTAGGGGCTGTCCCTGCCATTCCTTGTTGCCAGCTACATCATGAGGGACCGGTGGGTCTTTGGAGACTTCATGTGTCGGTTGGTCCGGTTCTTGTTCTATTTCAACCTCTACTGCAGCATCTTCTTCTTAACCTGTATCAGCTTCCACAGATACCTCGGCATCTGCCATCCTATGAGGTCCATCAACAGGGAGAACAAGAAGACAATCCGAGCCATCTGTATCCTAGTGTGGGTTGTCATCTTTGCCCTGACCAGCCCGATCTTCCGATTTGCCAGAACAGATTCCTCTGTAAACTGCACAACCTGCTGGGATGACGCAGTAGACAGAGACCTTCTAAACTATGTGCCATATGGGATCTTCCTCCACCTACTGGGGTTCTTTGTGCCTTTCTCCATCATTGGTTGGTGCTACTCCCGCGTTTTGAGCACCATCTTCCAGACCATGAATAGCAAACAGTTCCAGTTTGCCATGCCAGCTCTGGAAAAGCGACGGAAATCTATCAAGACTGTTGTGACCATCACGCTGCTCTTTGCTTTGTGCTTCCTCCCATTCCACGTCACCCGCACTTTGTTCCTGATCCTGAGGGCCACGCCGAACATGGGCTGCCACACCATGAGCGTGGTGAGCATCTGCTACAAGGTCACCAGGCCCCTGGCGAGCTTCAACGCTTGGCTCAACGCTCTGCTCTACTTCCTCACCAAAGACAAGTGGAAGCAGACCTGTCTGAAACCTAGCAAAACAGAGAATGATTCCAAGTCTTCAGGGAACGTTTTCAAGCCATTCACTTGAACAGAGTCCACCAATGGACATGCCTCTAGCCTTGCTTTTACGGTTTGTGGCACATATTGCATGGGATAGTAGCCATAATCTGAGGCTTATACAGAGAAATAAGGTGGGAAATGAAAGTTCACCAACCTCGAATCCCAGAAGACACATTCACACTTTTGTTATATTAGACTGGGTTATGTATAGTAACTTGGTGCCTGCAACATGAACGTTAATGTATGAAACACTATGGGAAGCAATGTAACATAGTGGTTAAGGACATTAAGCTGCAGTCCTGGGTTTGAATCCCATCAGCCCTCACTTGCATACAGTGTGACCCTAAGCAAGTCACTTAACTTCTGTGTGCTCCCAGGTTGCACCTGCAAACAAGCTTTGGCTTAGTGTGCCTTTCCTGGTTAAACAATTTCCCCTTTCCCTTCCCAACAAGGCTAATATAAAGTAGCATGTGGCTACCATAAAGCTAACCGCTGTGGTTTAAGGCTCTGAGCTGCAAACCTGGAGACCTGGGTTTGAATCCCACAGCCCCCACTTGTATAGACTGTGACCCTGAGCAAGTTACTTAACTTCCTAGTGCTCCTAGGTCGCACCGGGAAACAAGCTTTGGTGTAGTGTACCTTTCCTGGTTAAATAATTTCCCCTTTCCCTAACTTTTGAAACCATTTTTAAGTACACTTCCAGGATGGTGACCTGCTTTTGTCATTGTGCTGAGAAGTACGAATCTACTAAATGAGGCGCCCGTTCTTCAAATGACTGAAAAAACATTTTCAGTGTAGTCAAATGTCAAGCTTGCATAGCCGAGTGCCCCAACCACCCACAAAGTGCATTATTCCCTTACAAGCCCACACCCTGGAGTGAGCTATCCCTCTTATAAAATGGGCTTTTGTTTGGAAAAAAATAAAACCAATAAGTAAATAAATAGAGTTTGCATAAGGTGACAGTCGTAAGAGAATAATCAATGACCACATGACATGTCGTCCAATGAGGCCACAGGATTTTCATGGCCCATTTTGTAAATGGGTAAATTGTGGGTGAAAAACAATTAAATTCATATGATCGTACTTCTCAATATACAAAACCACTGATGCATAAGAAAGCATTGATTCTTATGAGTTCTCCTTTTTTTTGCTTGTTTTTTGTTCAGAAGCATGGGAGACTCATTCAGTATTAGAGTTGTGTCAGAAGTGCTTTCATCATGAGCATAGTATCCCTAGCCCACTATCCTTGAAGAAAGATAAGTACTGATCGTGATTAATACGCCCTTATGATAACTCACTGCATCTGGCGTTGCATATAGAGCACTTGACCTTCCCATTGTACTCTTTTTTTGTACTTCTTATGGAATGGATATCTGGCCTGTTTGTTTAATACTGTGTTATTGCCTTGGCATGTATTATGTTCTAGCTTCCTTGTTCTTTGTGTATATTATTTCTTGTTATGGTATGTATTTGTATTAGCACAACTAGTTCATTACCCCATGAATTATCTGACTCTGTAAAATCTATATTGTTTGACATTCTGTGTAATTAACTCCGGGTCGCCCCTGAAAAAGGGACTTTGAGTTCCAGTGGGCCTACCTGGTTAACAACATTCAATAAATAAAAAAAAATAATAAAGTGCAGGACAGCTTGAGCAAAATGTCTCTGAGAAGTAATAAAGAGTTATAAATGGCAACCATATCGCTTAAAATATTGTACTATGACTGTTGGCTTGACTGTATATGCTTGCTGTTTCCCCTTCCCCCTCTTCCCAAGGACGCACCTGGAAATGAGCATATTGCTGCTCAGTGTACTTTCCATGGTGAAACTTTTAAATAAATAAAAATTTGTAAAATGGTTTTTCTGCCTCAGACAAATCAAACATAAGGCGTAGCCATTCCATAAAGTCCGGGGGTTGATCGTTCCAATGCACTACGAGGCACGTTTTAGCTATTAGAACTCCTGTGCTGATTAATAGTGTCTCTTATTTTCCAAATTTTTCTCTGCTAATTCCATTTCCAAAAGTTCAAATGCTACAAACCCCAGATCAAATGGCAAGTCTCTGCCAATAACCTTTACAAAAACAGCAACAAGCTTTGTCTATTGGTTCTGAGCATGCTCACAGCTGATTAGCACATGTGCTAATTAAGCAATAAGGCATGACAGGGTGTGGTATATCATAGGATATCGTCATGCCTCGGGTGGTTGGGCACGAGGCCGCAGGCCGAGTGCGTCCAACCACCCGAGAAGTGACAGTAGCCCATGATATACTACACCCTGGAGTGACTTATTGCTAATATGAACTGAGTTTGAAGTTTTATGAATAAAAAAAATTAAAAACAGGTTTTAAAACATTTTATGAATGAGTTTTTGGGTGGTGTAGGAGTACATATTGAAAAAAAATAGCTCTCAGGCAGTAGAGAGCAAGGAGGCTGGTGGTGCCAGAACTTTTTTGAAGCCGTGATGATGTAGCCCGATATCATCACAGCTTCAAAGAGCTGTGGGCCAATCAGATTCCTCTATTTACGATCCTCAGTCCATAATCTGCATTTTGTCTTTAAGCACCGTTGGCAATTCTCAGGAAATGCAGAATCAAATTTATGTATTCTTGAGGAAGTTAAATATGTATGATGAAGGGTGTTTTAATGAATTTGCTTTGATCTATTATTTTTTGTCATAATCTCTTTGACATTTATAACATTATCCCACCTAACCTCCGATATATTTAAGCCCAATTTTTCCCATGCTGCCTTTAAGTCCAACAGTTGTAAATTTCTGAACTCTTAAAGGAGTATGTAACTTAGATATTAACCTTTTATTTCATCAGAGGTTTACAAAACATCCTTTAGCTTAGTTAATGGAATAGCCCCATAGTATTTTCAAAATAAAGCTTGACTTGTAGATACGGAAATTTGCTACTCTCTGGTTATGTCACATTTGCATTTTAGCTGCTCAAAATTCATAAGTCTCTACTCTTCAAAAAAAGTCATCAAACTGAGATGAATTCTCTTTACTCCAGGCATGAAAAATATTATGCATAAAGGGTAGATCAAGGATCTGAAACAAAACAAGGTTGGTATATATAATTACACCATTAGCTTGCATTTCAATCCTATTAAGGAAGGAAGTAGATAAAACAACCAGCAACATCAACAAATTTTAGAGAAAGAAAGCAGTCATTATGGCCCTGTCCACACTACACTGAAAACTCTCCTCTGTGACGTTACAGAGGGACCAAACCATTACCGCAACAGTTTGCGTTTACACCTGTAACATTACAGGAGGCATTTTCATAACCGTTGTTGAAACCACTTATGAGGTGGTTTCAACAACGGTTACGGAAACCGTTTTGCCTCTGTAACATTACCAGCTGTAGTGTGGACGCATGAGCGTGTTGCCCCAGCATTGCCCTCAGTGCAGCACGAACTGCATCGTGGGATAGGGTGCCGACCGTAACAGTCACCCATCACCCACAATGTGGACCAGCTGTAACGGTTCCGAACCGTTATCATAATGGTTCACTGGCAGTGTGGACACACTGTAACATTTACTGTCTGTAACGGTTTGAAACCGTTACAGGGTTTTAGTGGTGTAGTGTGGACGAGGCCAAAATGTGGGATTTCAACTACAAATAATACAATGCAAAAAGGGTTGACAGTGTCCATTTAATACAAGCATAATATCCTGGTATCCAGTTGCATCAGCTAATGTGCTGTGTATAGCCAAATAACCAATCTCTTACTCTTTTCAGAAAACATTTTGTTGTATGTTATTTATTCTTTTAGTTTCTGACTACCAGGTAAGTATGCTAGACGGAGTTGAACCAGCATAATATTCTGTGGTGATCTGCATATGCAGCCCATGATGCTTTGCATTATGGGGGCATGTGTGATTCTGTATTTCTTAGATGGTAATATGCCTATTTTCAGTCACGATCTGGACAAGTACAGTCCCAAGCTCAATGGGGGGCAGATACAATGAATATGGCACAGGAAATGCTTAGTCAGTCAGAACAGAACAGTACAAAAATAAAGCAACATGTACATACAGTGCAATTACATAGAGGCAGTAGGAACATGCGTAAAATACAGCATGTGAGCAAGCAATTTATAATCCAGCAGAACAATTTAGCACAAAGTTATACACAAGAGGCAGTTTTATTAAATAATTATAAGTAGTATACCAACCAGCTAAAGGTTTTACAAGTCTCAAATATATAAAAGGGAGATAGTGATTAACAACAGATTAACAATACATTTGTATAAATTCACAATTCAGTAGCAAGATAAAACAGACTAAGAGGACAAGTTTCTTTCCTATAGACTCATTTTTATATCTAAGAATTTCAAGACTTAATACAAGAGGACTCAATTAGAGAGTCATATTCCAGGAAACAGGACAGCCGAGGTTTTATCTGGGGTCGAAGTTCAAACTTAAGTATTTCAAAAAAACGACGACGATGATCAGTTCTCTGCCAGGAAAAAAGGTTAAAATCGAACAGCACAAACTACGAAAGTGTGGAAAGAGACTCAAATGCTGAGCCCAGCCCCCATTACCAGGACAAACCGTGTTGGACATTGGACTGAACAGAAATTGCAGTTCCAGTCACCAGGCAGGTTGGGGTTGTCTCAGAATTGCGAGGAAACTGAGACAGCTGTTTCAAATCAGGAATAGGTCAGTGAGGCTGCTCACCATGACAAATACGTCCACCCTCACAGCAAAAGGAGTAGGGCACCTACACATGTAGTCTAGACATAGGAATTGATGTCCCAGTATATATTTATTTCAGAACATAACAAAAGATGAGAAAACAACAATGTAGCAGCATAAGACTGACACCCCCAAAAAATCACAGCAATGTTTCGTGTCATACCCAGATGCCTTATCAAAGTTTGATAAAGCATCTGGGTTAGACACAAAATGTTGGCGTCTTTTTAAATGTATACTAGGACATCAACTCCTATGTCTGAACTGCATTTGTAGCTGCCCTACCTCTGTTGCTGTGAGAGCTGTTCCACAACTGGATGCGTTCACTTAACAGACACTTATTTTAGCCACCATGCCTCCTCGCTCCTAAGAGAGGGCTGATGCTTCAGGGTGGGTTCTCAGAGGATAAGTTTTTTTTTTTTTTTTAAATCAAGCTGTCTCTCAGTACTGACTCCAGCTGGGCTATCAGCCTCCAACTCCCACAACGCCAGGAGAGGGAGGGCTTTCCTCTCCCCCCAGGAGCACAACCCAGATGAAGAGGTCCTGAGCAAGAGTGTGAGCTGGGTGGTGTATCAGGCTTCATTTCTAAAGTCAGGCATTTTTACTTTTTCTGTTTCTCTTCATTCTAGCGGCATTCAGTGATGCAGGTGTGTATGTGTGTAGAAGAGCGCATGCACCACGTACCTGCCACTGAACATCTTCCAAGGAGTTTTGCCAACTGCCTACCCCCACACCTCCACATTGTGACAGGGTAGGAGCAATGCACCTTGAGCAACCCACCCCCCCCCCGGGAAGGACAGCAGTTCTCTAGATGCTCAATCCTCTCCCACCAGGCACGTGCTGGGTAAAGACAGGGACTTCATCACCTAGGACTAATCAATAGCCCTAGAAGCGCAGCCCAGGTGAGCCCACACCAATCTAGCGGCAAAATGAGTACTCAGCTCCCAACTACTGCTGTGCCAGCTGACCCACCCCAGCACCACCCCCACCAACATCAGTCAAACTTTTCTGTGTATAGAACTAACACAGTAAGCAATTGCGAAATCAGTCACACTAGGAATGAACCGAACACATTCCTTCCCCCCTGCGTTGTACCATAGGGGTGGTGGAACGTTTCCCAGGCCAGAATTCACAAATATGTAGAATCAGTGTGGAAAGAAGACTCTGTACGCACCTTGTTTCACAGCATAAAATGTTTATTGTAACTGTACTGGGACAATGCAGACATGGAAAATGTTTCAATAAAAATATATTTACAAAAAAAAATCCCCTCCCACTACAGCAGACCCCAGTGGCCTGAGCTCGTTCCCAAACTCCGGTTGCCAGCATGGCAGGAGGCAAGGGGTCCAGCGCTTCAGCCCTTCACGCCACCGGTAATTATTTTGTTACTTTAACTGACTTCTCCCAATTATTTTTCCTCCCCAGTGCTACTATAGCATAAAGTATTCCCATCCTTGGTAGTGGCAGCCTCAGCCTGTGGGTGTGACTCATCACTCAACCTCTGGGTCCATCACTGCCCTGCCCCCAAGGTGGGGAAAGTTCAGGCTGGCTCTGTTTCTGACCTGCCAACTCCTCCCAGACAGATAAATGAAGGACAGCGCAGGAGGAGCCAGGCAGTGGGAATCTGGGGGCCAGCAGTGCTCCCAATAGAAGGTGTGAAACCCAGGGAGGGGTTGACGAAGAGCCTGACTCACAGCAAAAGAAGGGAAAAAACAGAATTAACAAAAAGATGGTAGAGGGCTGAATGGCTAGCACAATGTTAGTGCTACTGTTTGCCATCCTTATGACTCAGATTTATGTCCAAAGCCCGGGATGTCTGGTGTTGACAGTCAAGGCAGGGTTCTGGCATTAGTCTTGTGTGCCTCCTGCCTCGAGAATGGAGGGTATCTCCTTCCACTGCATGACTGCCTCCCCGTGGCCCAGGGGGAAGGAGGGTGTGCCAAGTGGGATTACATGGTTTCTCTAGAGCAGCCTTAGGTTAGTACGCAGTCACTCACCTGACAAGTGATGTAAGGCGTCATGCACCCAAGTGGGGCAGGAAGAGGAGTTCTGATAATAGGGCAGGGCTCACCCATACTTCTTTTTTTCTATTCTTTATCTGCCTACACCTGGGTGGCCCCCTTCCAGCATCTTGCCCCCCCTCATCACCCACCCCAGGACTTACCTTCCACCTCTTGTACCACCATGGGTGGGTCCCTAGACGGGTGGTGTGGAACCTGTGGAGCACACCATCATTCTACCTCACTTGAAGTATGTCTCCCCCACCCCCCCAAGAGTATTTTTTTCTCCCCAGGCCAGCATGGGTGCTATGGCGCGCACATACTATGTGAAGACGCAGTACACCTCAGCAACCTGCACCCAGCCTACCAAGAAGGTAATCGATGTGACACGACCCAGCTTCCACTAGGTGGTGCTCAAGCAGCAGGCCACGCTGTCCTCCATCCCTGGAGGAGAGCCATTGTGGGACGCTCAATCCTCCTTCCCCAGCTGCCCTCCGGCGACCTCAGCTTGTTCCTGTACCTGGATCACTGGCATGGCTGGCGGCAACACCTGCTGCCTCAGCTCATCATGCCACTCAGCCGCTGCTCACCCACTTCTAACAGCCCTGATACATGCTCTGCTGGGTCGCTTCTCAGGACTATTTCCTGGGGAGGGCTTAGTGGGTAAAAAAACACTGCAGCACTCCCAAGCAGATGAAGCTGCCCCCCCACCACACACATACACACACACACACCACAGTAGGGCCCTACCAACTCCTCTCACACATCACCAGCTCCTCCTTCCAGGCTTAGATGGTCAAGTGAAGTATCCTCCTCCCGGCCTGGGGTCCCAAATCACAGGAGAAAAACTGTGGGTTATGGTCGAGCAGAGGCTGAGGGGGGAATCTGGACCATCAAAGAACTCCTATACTGGGCAGAAGAGCTTAGGCACATGACAAGAAGGAATGGGAGTAACAGCAGAAAGTGGAAAAAAACAAAACAAATGGGACACAGAACTTGGTTAACACTAGACCAATTTCCTTGGGTACAAAGTGCAAGTTGCTTGCACGGAGTAACTCAGTACAGCTAAGACCAACCCTCACCTTTAACACTCATACAGTTAGTCATTACATTTTTCAGTGTGAGCAGTCACTAACGGTGTTACATAGAAATGCAGACAATGATAGCAGAAAAAGATCAAGGGTCCATCCAGTCTGCTTGTAGTTCCCTACCTGCCCTGGACCTACTGTCCATATGCGTTTCTATCCCTCCCTGTCCAACCCCCTGCTTCCTGCCCTGTTACCGATCTAAGTATCCACCAAACCCTTCACTCTGTCCCAGCTACGCTTAAAACCATTCATGGTCCTAGTGCCCACCCCATCCGCTGACAGACTGTTACACAGCTCCACTGCCCTTTCCATAAAACAAAACTTCTTCATGCCCCTCTTAAACCTTCCACCTATCAGTTTCCACCTGTAACCCTGGGTTCTGAATCTGTATTCCTGCTAAACAGAACTCTGCAGTTCACCTTGTTTATTCCTTTCAGGAACTTGAAGGTCTCTATCATACCCCCCCAAAAAAAAAAAAAAATGGTCTCCAACAAGTATACGTTCAGTGTCTTGAAACGATCCTTGAAAAATCTGTCCTGCTGGCACTGAATCATCTTGGTCACCCTGAGCTACACTGTCTCCAGCCTGTCCCAATCCTACTTTAGGTGAGAACTTCAGAACTGAGCACAGTATTCCAGGTGCGGCCTCACCTGTGACCTATATAGCGGCAGAAATACCTCCTTTTCCCTGCTGTCAGTACCCTTTCCGATACACCCCAGCATCCTATTGGCCTCACTGTAGGGCTCATTACACAGGCTTGATTGTTTGAAGGAGTCACTAATGATGACTCCCAGACCCCTTTCTTCTGACATAGTGCTGTTTTACCCCTTCCATTCAGTACTCTGTCCTGCATTTTTGTTCCTTAGCTGTAGAACCTGGCATTTTTTGGCAATAAATTTCAACTGCCAAACTTCAGACCACCTCTCTAGCCTTTGTAGATCCCTCTGCATCTCCTTGATCCCTTCGTCACTACTCTACCGCAGAGCTTCATGCCATCTGTGAAGAAACACTACTTGCCCCAGATGCCCCCTCCAGTGTCGCTGATGAACATACTGAAGAGCGAATCTCTGCGGCATCCCACTTGTGACCTCCCTCTCTTCCGATCTAACCCTGTTTGCCACCCCCTTCAGTTGTCTCTCCTTTGACCAGTTTCCTACCCATCTAACTACGTCCCTAGTTGTGCCCAGGTCCTCCAGCTTCTTTAGCAGCCTTCTCTGTGGCACCGAGCCGAAAGCCTTGCTGAAGTCGAAGCAGAGTAAATCCACAGTGTGGCCCTTGCCTATTACCTTTATTACCCAGTCAAAGAAAACTATCAGGTTGGTCTGACAGAACCTCCCTGTCACAAACCCATGATATTTACCATCCTGTACACTGTTGCTTTCTAAGTAGTCCACAAGGTCCTCTTTGACCAGTGACTCCATCAGTTTACCCACTAGAGGAAAGGCCGACAGGTCTGTAATTCTCTGGTTGCACCCAGTCTCCCCCCTTATGTCGCGGGACTATGTCTGCTACCTTCCAGTCTTTCAGTACTACCCCTGTCCGAACTGAGCTACTGAACTGTCCCACAAAGGGTTCAGCCATTTCTGCTGCCAATTCATTGAGCACCCCTGCCTGCATCACATCCAGCCCTGGGGCATTATCTACCTTTGGGCCTTCTAGCCTTTTCTGGACCCTTTCGCTGGTAAATACTGCCAGCCTAATTTCAGGAATGCCCCCGACAGCCGCCGTGATGCCACGTTCTGGCACGGGCTCAATGTCTTCCTTTGTGAAGGCAGAGCAGAAGCAATAGTTAAGGACGGCTGCTTTTCGTTCATCTGCCTCTATTACCCCACCTTGTAGCCAAACAATACTCCCTCCATGCTTCCGTTTTTCTTTAATACAGCTGAAGAATTGTTTTTCTCACCCTGAGCCTCTCTGCGACACATAGCTCCACATCTTCTGCCTTTGCCCCCTTGCCCATCCTCTTTGCATCCCTAGTTGTCATTTAGTACTCTCTCCATTCCTCCTGCTACCCCTGCTTTTCCTTCTAGCTGGTGAAAGCTTTTTTCTTTGCCCTCACTGCTTCTCGGACCCTTTATGAGAATAATACTGGTCTCTTGTACCCATTCTTTTACACAAAAAAACACAAAAAAGTTTATTGCTGTTTCTCATTATGTAACAATATACAGCGTAGTAGTAGAATAGGAACCAACAAAATGGATACGTCCATTAGCTGCTAGATGGGGAAAACAAGTCTTTGAAAGATGAGACACCCACATGGTCGAACTAGAAGATCATCAATTGTGTCTGCACCACTGACACTGACTCTGTTACATATGATGTTCATCCTTGGACATACCCACATCTTGCAGCCCTTCCATGCTACTGGAGTGTGGACCCTGACAGGGCTCCAAAGGAGCCAGTCTCCAGAAATTGAGTTCTTGTTGACCCCAGATAGGCACAGGAGTGGCTACCTGTCACGCAGCATCCTCTGCTGAATAGCTTGCCTTCAAACCCACTTATTTATTCTAATCCCGCCAGTGGGCGTTGATCAGCAGGTGGGTCTGAGAGGGAAGGGACTCCAAAATCAAGTAGCATGAGGAGAAGGTCCACCAGTGCAGCGGCAGGGCTACCACGTGTGACACCGGCAACCCAGACTTAGGAACAAGCCAGAGTCATCAGGGGACCGACTTGGGGGGGAAATCAAGCATTCCAGAGGATGCTTTCCTTCTCCAGGGAGGGAGGGTTTCATCCTCTGTCGCAATACTGCCACATGGGTCACCACAACTGGCAGTGCAGTTAGAGGGCCTGCAGGAGGGCATGAACATCACTGACACTGGGACATAGCCACGCCCTGCGTGCACAAGCCCCTTGACGTCCTTGTCGCAACATCATGTGGGGTACAAGAAATTGCTAAAATGTCCCAGTGCCCACAACGATGAACCCTGGTATATCTGGATTCAGCCTCATCACCAAGGCATGCCTCCTGATGACACAGGAGACTCTGTGGTAAATCCCCACCACCCTGTCCATGCTCAGGGGGGGTGCAAGATGTGGCTACATGGAGGACTGTGCCCAGAGGTAGGTGGAGCTGGCTGGATTCTGCCTTGGGAGTCCCAGAGGGAGCTGGGCACTGGAGGTGGAAGGGTGCATACAGTAAATAATAAGTTAAAAATAAGTTGGAAGGCAGTATCGCATAGTGGTTTAAGGCTCTGAGCTGCAAATTTGGTGACATCCAGCAGGCCAGACCTGGGTTTGAATCCCACAGCTTCCACTTACATACTGTGTGACCCTGAGCAAGTCACTTAACTTCCCTGTGCTCCCAGGTCACGCCTGTAAAAAAGCTTTCAGCTTAGTGTGCTAATCCTGGTTAAACACAACTTAAAAAAAAAAAAAAGTGCAAGGAGGCGTGACACTGATGTGATGCCAGTGTGTGTCATGACAGAGTGGGGGCCTACTGGCAACGCTTCCGTACCCTCCCACCAACAGGCTCACTAGTAGATCATCGTCAGAGGGAAAAGCAAGGACCATTCATTGCAGTACAGCTCCCCCCTCACCAGCAGGACTTCAAGGGGCAGCTGTTCTACAATAAAGATAAGGAGACCCACCTCAGGGAGAAGAGCGTGACCCAGGGCCTGTCTCTCCTTTCCTTACCATAATCAGTGGCCAGTTTCCCACAAGCCTGGAAATGGGAAGGTTGCCCAAAAGATCCAACAGTAAGTCAATGACAACAGATCAGGGGCAAACTTAGGATCTTTGCTGGCAAAAAGCCAGTCTGTGACCACAAACATTTGGTGACTACCATTTGCCTTGCAAGTAGCTGCCAGGGATGACATCTCGTCTAGAGACTAAGTAAGTCCTGTGTTGTGTGTGTGTGTGTGTATGTGTATATATATATATATATATATATATATATCTATATATATATATCTATATATATATATACACACACACATAGATAGGCAACTATGTACAACCAGTGTGCTGTGCCACGAGGTACTGATTCCCTGTGACCGCGAGAGCGAAGCTCGAGAGGTCCATGGGAATCAGTTCCCCAAGGTGGCACAACATGCTGGTTGTGCATAGAGTTGCCCATCCGCTATTCTATATAGTGTATGAGCATCAATGCCTATTTCGGACACTGCCTTTTGTTTCAGTGAACTGGAGGTTGGGTAGGGGCACTTGAGGGTTGGTGGCAGGCTCAAATTACTGACAGTGTGCTGCAGATGTTTCTGCAAGTTCAAGTTTAAAAATCAACAACTTCTAGCTTAATTGGATAGGTGAAATCAAGTATGTGGCAACATTCCAAGTTGTTCTGCTGCAGTGGAGACACTACTGCCGCAGAACAACATAATGATGTCACTACTGCAGCAGAACAAGCATATTCCAGGAACAGAATACCATGCATAACACAGAGGATAATGTATGGTGGTTTGTCAGTAACCAGGCTGTAATCGCTTCAAGAGGTTACCATGCCAACCGTCAACCTCGACAGCGCAGCTCGAGAGGTTGCGACGGTTGGCATGTAACCTCGAGATGCGATTACAGCCTGGTTACTGACAAACCACCATACCTTATCTTTATAGTATGTTTTTCTTTTACCAAACAGCAGGAATACAATGTTTACCCCCCCCCCCCGACACTTCCGGTTGCTGTGATTGAGACGATGCCATTGTGGTCGCTAGCTACTGCAAGCTTCAACTGTTATGCTAGAATGATGATTTTGAAAAATGTGCAGCTTGCTAGTGACTCGCATTCTCATAAGGGACTTTTGAGAAGGCGAGATACCAATCGAATACTGATCACAGTCGGGGGCTTGTGTTCAATCCTGTAAACTCATCGCTATGACGTACTAGAGAGAGGTTTATCATCTACGTCAGAACGATGGGTTTACAGGGTTATTAACTGTGCAAATTCCATTGATAGCAACTGCTCCCCATACATTATAGCATTCCACTATACACTATAACAGTTTTTAGAGTGGCAAAAGAGGGAGCCTCTGAACACCCCCTAAAGTTTGCCTCCTCAAGCTGCGATTGTGTATCGGGCCCCAGGAGTCAGATTAACCTTTCAGATTGCTCGGGTCATCCTGATGTTTGTCCCCCTTGTTCTTTTTCTATTCTGTCAAGCTTTTTATCTCCTGGCCCACGCTGTTCTCAGGGATATACACTGTTCTAGGGATATACAGTAAAACTTGGCATTTTCACTGTCAAAAAATGTTCCCTATTTTCGCTGAAGTACTAATTAGTGTGAAAATAAATTTATGCTATCAGCACTTTACATATACTTCCCTGATTCTCCCTCCGTGGCAGGGGTCTTCGTGGGTGGCGGCATCCTCCCCTCCACACCCACTCACTTCATTCAGGATCCAGGGCAGGCAGTGAGCTTCGCGGGTGGGTCTCAAGTGTGGCAGGTGGGATCATCACCTAGGCATGGCCCCGGATGTATTTCTCCTATCTTCTCCTTTTCCCTCCCACTTCCCACATGGCATGCGTGATTGTCACCTGTTGGCCCTGTATGCAAGCAGTATATCTCCATGGTGGAGCAGGATCTCTGGCCTGTCCCAAGAGATCGCTGCAACGCAAAACACCTGCTGCCAACCCCTCCTAACTAAGGAGTGCTACCCCGACATGGCCTACCTCCCGATCTGTCTCCTCGATCTTGTTTTTGAATTGGAATTGCCTGTATGGTAGCCTGCTGGGCCACTGGGGCAGTTATGGAGTGGAGCTTTTCTTTAAAGAGATATGATCATAGGAAAGAAAGAAGGCTACTGATCTATCAATGGTTTTCCACGCCAACTAAGTGGGAATACAGTCACCCCCTTTTTCTGTATTTATCTAATTTGAGCTTGAAGTCAAAACAGTGCTAACACCACTTTTTCTAGAAGCTTACTGCAAGTGTTCACCATTCGTTCTGTGAAGGAATTCTTGTTGAGGGGATGGGGTCCCAGTCGCTTGTCGACAGTCACTGGGAAGGCTCAATAACCCTAATGTCCTGTCCTGCCTTGTGGCCATGGAGGGAGGCGCCTGGCCCACTGAATATTTGACAAGCTCAGCTGCTAAACCAGGTGGCGGAAGAGTGTGTTACTTGTTCAGTATTCATGTATCCTCTGCCGGTCAAAGAGCACAACATCCCCCCCCACCAAAAAAAAAACTCCCAATAATGTCTAACACGGTCTGAGCATTGCCTGCCACATACTGACTAGCTGGAGAAGCAGAGGCGCCTCTAGGAAAAGCTTATTAAAAATGTACTAGAGAGAGAGAAAGAGAGAAAAAGAGAGCGATAGGGAAAAGGGTGGAAGAGACAATGAAGATGAGAGAGGGAGAAAGACAGCATGAGAGAGAAAGAGTGTGTACCCAGTGCTTAATATGTTCATTCTCGGGTCTGAAATTTAGGAACAGAGCATGCCATTGAGCTGCTGGACTGCCTTACTCTCAGCCTGGTGCACCACCTACTGGTATTAGCGAGATCTTCCTCTCTCCCACTATAATTCCATGGATAAGCATCAAACACAATGAACTATGCTTTTCCAAAAAAAAAGGCTAGTATCAGCTACAATCAGGAAAAAATATTAGAATACCTGTCAAATGTGTTTGTTTAGTAGGGTTACCAAGACAGTCCTGATTTGGGCAGCTGTGTCCTGCAGAAAAACATGAAAAATACTACGTGCCCTGATCTGTTAGTAGAAAAGAATATTTTCTAACTTTCCTCAAAATGCTGCACAAAACTATAATACCTTAGCTAAAATATCTTAAAAGGGAAAGAAACAGTAGAAATAATAAAAAAAATTTAACACAGTCTTAATTCTGATTATTTAGAGAAAACATCTCTGTTGCTCGGGTCAAGGTTACAGACTATCCTGAGAACTATCATGTTGCAGTAAGAAATGTCCCACTTTGGGCTTCTTAAAAGGTGAGAACCCTATTGTCTAGGAGCCTCCTATGCTGCGTAAAATGAGTCTTTTTTTTTTTTTTTTAAACTTTCTCGATTCTAACCCTTGCCTGGCCTACAATGCTATTTCTATGCAAAATGTGGTGGCCATCTTTTTTTCTCCTGAGGAAAACAACTCAAAACATTTATAAAATACTCAAATGTTGATGGAATTTGAAACATTGTACTAACAAATAAAACTGGAAGATGTCTGGAATATTTTCTGTTGAAAAAAGGTAAGAGTCCAATATTGTGCCTTATTACAGCAGCGATTAAACCACACTTTCACATTTTCATGGTAAAATGAGTTGAAAATATACCACCACCACCCAACTGGACTGTACGGAGAGTGCTGCAGCCTTCTCCAAATACAGATGTCAGTCATAATTATGCAGAACATCACAGGCATGGAGAGTGCAGGCAGCACAATGGGTGGCACTCAGGGTTGGGGGGGGGATTCTGTCATCTGTTTCCCAGCTCCTATTTATTTTATTTATTGAATTTTGATGACCGGGTTGGCCCACTGGGCCCCGAAGGTCCCTTTTTCAGGGGCGACCCGAGGAACAGAAAACAGTAGAATACATACAGTCATGTGATCCAGAGTAACAAAAGGTTTACACGGTTATGAGGATAACATTACATGCAGTTATACAATTAGTAGACCATAAGTACAACCCCTGAGCAAATCAAGGCAAGGTTAGGTCCCACAAGGAGAGATGGGTGAGTGTTGTGATTGGGATCGGAGGTGAATTATCCTATACCCTCGCAGTGGCAAGAACTTGTCCTGAGCAAATGGGCCTTAAGCAATTTAACCTGATTTACAATCAGAAAAAGAAGTCTAAACAATAAAGCTGAATAAAAAAAGAATTAAAGACATTTTATAAAAGTGGCTGTATAAAAAGGGATACTGCAGCATTCGATAGTGGGGCAGCAGAGAGCTGCTAACCTGAACTAATTTGGGGAACATTTAGACAGGCTAGGTATGTTTTCTTTGGGGGGAAAATGTTAAGAAAAAGGGCCACCTGTGGCACTTCCAGTGGTGTGACAAGCTGAAGCAGGGATGTCTTTCCACCCGCCATGCCAGCGACCCGGGTTCGGAAACAAACCAGGTTTGCTTAGAGACTGGCCGAGGGAAGAAGGACTAAGCATCCAGTGACGGCTCTCTTCTTTCAGGAAAGGGGAACAATGTAGGCCACTGCTTGGCTGCCACCGAGTGAAGCCTAGAACATACAAATCTGCCAGCAGAAACAAGCCTTACGGTCTATCGAGTTAGTCTGTTTGAATGCGCAGTTAGCACCTTTATATTGCAGTTGCCCCCTCCTCCCCCCTCACCTTTAACCCCCACACCCTGTCCCATGTCCCATGTCCTTTTAAAACTGCCCACTGTGCTACAGGATGCCACCTCCTCGGGCAGAGTGTTCCATTTCTCCACCACCTCTCTGTGAAAAATGCCTCCTCATCTCTCTCTGATATCGCCCACCCTTCAACCTGAGTCCATGCCCTCTGGTGTCTCTTCCTCTCTTCAGCTTAAATATCCCTTCTGTGCCTGTTTTGCTAATCCCCTTCAAATATTTAAAGGTCTCGATCATATCCCGACAATCCCTCCTCTCCTCCAGGGTGTACATATTCAACTCAGTCACCCTGTCCTCATAGGTTTTACCCTCCATCCTCTGGATCATCTCAGTTGCCCTATGCTGCACACCCTCCTGCAATCTGATATCCTTCTTCAGAAAGGGATGCCAGAACTGCACACAGTACTCCAAATGTGGCCTGACTAGTGACCTCTACAGCGACACCTAAACAGTCTCAAAAGCAGCAGTATTTGTGAGCAGAAAAATATTCTTCATATAGATCTTTAGTAATGACTTATTTCTGGAAAATGATCTGTGTATTCTCCTTCATATTGTTTGACTCCTGAACTGAGATTTGGAGCTTTGAAGTTTTTATAAGTCCCCACTCCCTGGCCACACCCCCTTTGAATAAATTAAACATTTTTAATGCGGTGCTGTGCACCATCACAAATGTGCGTCAGTACCCTCCTAATACATGGGCAGTATGAATCCAACATGTACAGTCAAAAAGTAACCTCGAGGGAAGGGGTTTCTAAAAGCTGCCAGTGGTGGCCATCTTTAATGACTTAAGTCATTAAAAAGGCTTTCAGCAGGTACAAGGAAAAGCAGGGGGAGGAAGAATGGGGAAGAGTACTAAACAAAAACTAGGGAAGCAAAGAGGAGAGTCAGGGAGGCAAAGGCAGACACAGAGTTTGTATTATTGAGGGGGTCAAGGGTGGGGAAAAACAATTCTTCAGATATATAAAGGAAAAAAGAAAACAGGGAGGGGGTATAGTTAGGCTACATGGGGAAGGAGAGGTACTAAAGGAAGACGAACAAAAAAGCAGCCATCCTTAGCAATTACTTCTGTTCTGTCTTTACGAGGGAAGACAGTGGGCACTTGCCTGAAAGTGACAGAAAGGCAACTGTCAGGAGCATTCCTGAAATGAGGGAGCCAATATTTACCAAAGAAAGGATCCAGAGGGGACTTGATGCCCTAACGTTAAAGGCCCAGGGCTGGGTGGGGTGCACCCAAGAAATTGGCTACGGAACTGGCTGAACCCCTAGTAGGGCTATTCAATAGCTCAATTCAGAGGTAGTTCCAAAAGGCTGGAGGGTAGCGCACAGTCCCGCTACATGGGGGGGAGGGGGGACAAGGAGTAACTGGGGAATTACAGACCTGTCAGACTTATCTCTGTAGCAGGTAAACTGATGGAGTCACTGATCAAAGAGGACCTTGGGGACTACCTAGAGAACAATGGCCTGCAGGATAGCATGGGTTTGTGGCAGGGAGGTCTTGTCAGATCAACCCGATTCTTTGGGTAACAAAAGTAGTAGATAAGGGCCGCACTGCAGATTTACTCTACTTTGATTTCAGCAAGGCCTTCGACTCAGTGCCACGGAGAAGACTGCTGAGGAAGCTGGAGGACCTGGGGGCAGCAAGGGGTACAGCTAGATGGGTAGGAAACCGGCTGAAGAAGAGACTGCAGATGGTGGTTGTAAACGGGGTCAAACCAGAAGAGAGGGAGGTCCATAAGTGGGGTGCCACCAGGATCTGTCATGAGTCCTGTCCTCTTCAGTATGTTCATCAGTGACACTGGAGAGGGCATCCAGGGCAAGCTGCATCTCTTTGCAGATGACGTGAAGCTCTGTGGTAGGGTAGCTAGTTTCGAAGGGATCAGGGAGATGCAAAGGGATTTACAAAGGTTAGAGAGGTGGTCGAAGTCGGGTTCGGCAGTTGAAATTCAATGCCAAAACATGCAAGGTTATGCACCTAAGGAAAAAAAAAAAACAGGACACAGTACTGGATGGGAAGGGTTAAACTAACCACTACGGCAGAAGAAAGGGACCTAGGAGTAATCATTAGTGACTCCCTCAAACAATCAAGCCAGTGTAAAACACCAAGGAAGGGCTACACTCACTGGTGGTGGTCCAGGGTGTGCCTGATGGGAAGTGCTGTCTCCCCAGAGGTTCTACGAGCCAACAGAAATAGTACACTCAACCAGGAACACAAAGCGTGAAAAAAACTTTGAGATAAGGTATAAATTTAAAAGGAAGCACAAGAACATAGATTTTTGTCAGCAGAAAAGGATCAGTCAACACGTCTAGTCTGCCCTGATTTTCCCTGCTTATTTGGACACCTCCAACTTGTCTTGGTCACTGGTGTCCCCCTCCACCCCAACCCCGCCATCCTCTAACTAGTTCCGAGCATATCCCATGCGTACTTGAAATTTTCTACAGTCCTAGCTCCCACAAGTTCTGCTGATAGGCTGTTCCATTTGTTCACGACTCTCCA
Organism: Neoceratodus forsteri; assembly: GCA_016271365.2. NCBI lineage: Eukaryota > Metazoa > Chordata > Ceratodontiformes > Ceratodontidae > Neoceratodus > Neoceratodus forsteri. The sequence continues at coordinate 182,444,409 of JADMNL010000029.1, forward strand.
TGAAGACGCATTTCTTCATGTGCCTTTTAAACTTCACCCCCTCTAATTTCAATGCATGCCCCCGTGTCTTATTTTTATTTATTTTATTTATTAGCTTTTGGCAACCGGGTAAGTGCGCTAGGCAACAATCCTGCCTATTTTCAGGCACGACCTGGGACAGCACAGGACATTGGTACACAAATTACAGTAGTACATCTTAAAATAAAGTAAACATAAGGTAACAATAACAATTTAACATTATACACAGTGGTTAGAGCAACAAATCTGGTACAAAGGATACAGTGCACATTAAAAGACATATTGTGGAAAGAAATGGGAGTAGGCCCATGCCACAGGCCAGCAGTCGGGTGTAGTTATATTATGAGCATTTGCAGTGACCGAGGGTGTGAAGGTGAGAGAATAGCGAGCTTTTAAATACTTGGTGGGAGGCAGAATTTTTAACCTGTAGGGGGAGTGAGTTCCAGAACTTATGTGCAAAGTATGAGAATGCCTGTTCGCCCATTTTTGTAGCACAAGGTCTGGTTGAGAGCATAGGGACAGAGGAGGACCTGAGGGTATGGGTTTGGGAGGCAGGAGTCAGCAAGTTAGCCAGGTAGTCTGGGATAGAAGGTCTGGTTAGTGAGTCAATAAAGCATCCCAGGGAGTAGGCCCATAGATCCTTAGGTGACAGCCAGTTTAAACCGGAGTAGAGGAGGCAGTGATGAGTAAGGCGAGGGGCAGTTAAGGCGAATCTGCAGATATTGTTATAGGAGGTGTCCCATTTACTGAGTACGCTAGAGTTGGCAGAGTAGATGAGAGGTAGAGCGTATTGGAGCTGGGGTAAAAGGACTCCCCTTGCTACAGATAATCTGGCTGAAGGTGTCAGGGAGTGGCGCACTCGGTAGGCGCCCCCAATTTTTGCATTAACAGCACGACATACCGCGTTGACATGTAATGTCAAGTTGAGGGAGGGATCAAATATGACCCCCAGGTATTTGAAGGACGCTGTGCTGGTGATAGGAGAACCATCTTGGCAGTGAACCAAGAGCTTAGGGGCAGTGGAGGGAAGTTTTATTGAGGAACCAAATAGCACAGCTTGTGTTTTGTCCTGGTTAAGATACTGATGGCTGTTCGAGAGCCATAGTTGAAGGACTTGACAATCATTTGAGAGAGTGGAGTTGATGTCTTCTATCGATTTAGATCCTGAGTAGAGAACCAGGTCCTCGGCGTACATGAGAGTGCAGGTATGTCGGGAAAGGGAGGGAATATCATTTAGGAAAATGAAGAAAAGGAGCGGTCCGAGAGTGGACCCCTGTGGGACTCCATGGGTGATCTTTTTGGGGGAGGATAGGGCCTTGTGAAAAACTACCGCCTGAGTGCGACTGTCCAGGTAGCTGTGGAACCATGATAGAGTGGGGTCAGATGTTCCAATGGAGTGGAGCTTCTCCAACATGAGTGGGTGATGAACCATGTCAAAAGCTTTGGACAGGTCAATGAAAACAGCTCTGGTGACTAGGCCGTAATCCATATTTCTTTTGATGTCGCTGGTGAGTTGGGTCAGAGCCGTGGTGGTGCTGTGTCCAGGCCTAAAACCGTGTTGGCAGGGGGTTTGAAGATTGAACTTGGAGAGGTGTTCAGAGAGCTGGCGGTGGACTATTTTTTCAAGAAGCTTACTGAGAGTGGGAAGGAGAGAAATGGGACAGTAGTTGGACATTAGTTTGACTTCACCCTTTTTGTGAATTGGGATAGTTCTGGCCGTTTTCCAAGTAGATGGGGCAGTGGAAGTGCTGATCGAAAGGTTGAACAGCCTAGTGACTGGCTTGGCCAGCCAGGGTGCAAACTGCTTGAGTATACCAGGATGGATGCCATCAGCTCCCGGGCCCCCGCGGGCAGGTAGGGTGTTGAGTAGCTTACGTACTTCTCGGTACGTGGTTGAAGCCAGCACCAGGGTGGGTGGAGTGAGGGTCAAGGAGGGAGCAGGAGGAAAATAAGCTTGGGTCCTAGCCAGAGCTTCAGCAGGTAGCGTGAAAAAGAGAGAACTAAAGGCATTGGCAATGGTGCATGGGTTGTTACAGTGAACGCCTTGAATATTCAGGTCCGTTGGAGTCTGCTGCTTATCATTGCCAAGAATTAACTTGATTTCAGCCCAGTACTTTTGAGGGTTGTCGGAAGAGGATTTTTAGGAGGTTCCTGTAGTAGGTGCTTTTAGAAAGGCGTATTTCTTTTTTGCATTTGTTCTGCTAGGCTCTATAGGCTTCGAAGTCAGTGCGAAGATGAGAGACCTTCCCTGCGGACCAAAGTTTGTCCCTGCGTTTCAGTAGTTGAAGCAAGGGGCGCGTGAGCCACTTGGTCACCTTCCCTGCCACCCTGCGTGTGGTGACAGGGATATGTTGGTTTTGTAGAGAAAGAAGGACGGAGTTGAAATAATCAGTTGTGTAGTTAACGTCCTCGGTTAGCTAGAGAGACCAGTCAACTAGGCTTAGATCAGTTGTGAAAGCATCCACGCTTAGGTGGGAGAGGTTAGGGAAGGTAACAATTTTAGATGGGAAAGATGGGGTAATGGTGTCCCAGACACAGTAAACTGTATAGTGATCGCTAATGGTGTCAGGGAGCACTGCTGCCAAGGTGACATATTCCTTCCTTTTTCAGAAAGAGCAAGCCCACATGCACTTTCTTCACCCCTTTGAGGTACTTATAGGTCTCAATCATGCACCCTCTCACTCTCCTCTCTTCCACGGAGTACATGTTGAGATACAGCCACCTTTCCTCATCTGGCTTGTCATGTGGTCCCCGTACCATTTTGATGTCACTCCTCTGTACTGCTTCCACCCCATTTATTTCTTCTTGGAGGTGCAGCCTCCAAAACTTGACACTATACTATAGGTGGGGTCTCACTAGTGAGCATTACAGTGGCAACATTGCCTCTCTCCTCCTACTAGAAATCCCCTTACCTATGTGACCCAGAATCTAACATATTAATTGCCAGCAGATTAGGCCTTATGGTCTATCGAGTCTACTCGAACCACAGATCCCCTATTGGTAACCAAGGCCCTCCCCCCCCCCTTGAGTTCAGAATCCCACTAGCCTTTTCAACTGCCTTGTCACACTGACCAGCTATCTTAGGGTAATCAGATATAATGATCCTGAGGTCCCATTCTTGCTTGGTGACCACGCCGCCCCCCATCCTATTCACAGTTCCTGAGTTTCTCCACCCCAGGTGCATGACCGTGCCCTTTTTGGCATTAAATCCCAGTTGCCACCCCTGAGACCACTCCTCCAGGTTCCCCAGATCCCTAAGCATTGTCTCCACCCCCTCCCGCGAGTGTCCACTCTGTTGCAGATCATTGTATCATCCACAAAGAGACATATCTTCCCTTCCACTTCCTCCGCAATCTCACTTATGAAGACATTAAAGAGGACAGACCCCAACAATGACCTCTGCGGCACCTCACTAGTCACTTCTCTGCCCCCCCCCGTGTCTGCCATTCACCACCACCTCCTGTCCTTCATTCAGTTTGATATCCTGCTTTAATTTCTCCCCTACCTCCAGGCTGCTTAATTTCTTCAATAGCCTACCGTGTGGCACAGTATCAAAAGCCTTACTGAAGTTCAGATAGGTCACATCCACTGCCCTTCCCTTTTCCACCTCCCTAGTCATCCAATTAAAGAAATCTGATATTTGTTTGACGTGACTCCCCCCACCCACCCGGGTGAAGTCATGCTGACAGTGGTCTTGCAATCCTTTTGACTCCAGGTACTCCATCATCCTATCCTCCAGTAAGGTCTCCATCAGTCCCCCACCCTCCACCAGTGAAGTGAGACTGACTGGAATGTAGGTGCTGGCCTCCTCTTTGTGGTGCTTTTGTGCAGAGGGAACACACTGGCAGTCCTCTAGTCCTCTGGTACTACCCCTGTCTCTAAAGAGTTAATGAATAGTATTGCCAGAGGGCAGCTTGCACCTTGCTCAGCTCCTTCAGGATTCTTGGGTGAATCCCATCCGGCTCAATCACCTTATTTACCTTTAGGGCTTTCAACCCCTTTTGGACTCTGTCTTTCATAAAGGAATTAGCATCCACTTCTCCAAGCCCCTTAAGCTTTCTACTACTTGTTGGTTTGCTACCACCCTCCACTGTGAAGACTGAGAAGTACTCATTTAAAATTTCAGCCTTCTCCTGACCCACGTCTGCAGAGTCCCTCTCTCCTCCTGCCATTCTGATTCTATTGCTCCCCTTGTCATCTTCTTCTCGCTTACATCCCTAAAAAAGATCGTGTCCCCTTCTTAACCCCCCCCGGCTGTTTTCTCTTCTACCTGTGCTTCTGCTGCTCCCACTCTTTCCTGCCTCCCTTTGCTTAGCTAGGAATACCTGCCGTCCTCTTCCACAGCCTTGTATTTCCTGAAGGCTGCCTCCTTCACTGCCTTTGCCACCTCCTTGTAGAACCACAGCAGTATCTTCCTTCCCCTGCTGACTTCCTTTAAGCAGCATGCCATCACCTTAGCTATGCCCTCTTTAATCCTATTCCATAGGGTCTCCACACACCCTCAAGCCATCCGTTCCTTTGAGGTGATCTTTGAGGCAGTGCCCTTTTCTCTACCCATTTCTCCAAAATCTGCCCTGCTGAAGTCTAGGACCCTCATCTTTGTGTGGTTTCTCTCCTGCCCAATCTGTATGCCAAACGACACAGTATAGTGATCATTAGTACCCAGGGGAATGCCCACTGTGATGTCTGCAATGCTGTTCCTGTTTTTAAGGACCAGGTCCAGCAATGCTCCGTCTCTAGTGGGTTCTGCAACCAGCTGCCTCAGAAATGTCCCCATAAGGAAGTTAAGGATGGCCCTGTTTCTTGATGTACCTGCAGCTAATGGGCCCTAGTCTACATCAGGCATGTTAAAATCCCCAACTAGTACTTCCCTCTTGCTTGTCATTTTCCTAATGGCCTCTCCCAAGGCCCTGTCCATTCCCCCCGCCCCCCGTGTCGGTGATCTGTATACCACTCCTATTCAAATAAAGGCCCCCGATCTTGATTCTAGGCTGACCCATAGCACCTCTAGCCCCTCCTTTTCCCCCCGGTGACCCTGCAACTCTGTAGTCCCAATTCCTTCCCCCACATAAAGTACAATTCCTCTGCTTTTTCTCCCTGCCCTGTCCTTATGGAACATGGCATATCCTGGGATGGCCACAACCCAGCCATGAACAACATGAATGACATTACTGACACCACACTTTGGCTTGTCCCCTTACGAAGCCCCCACAATGAAACTGTTTCTGTTGGCTCACTGAATCAAACCAGTATAACCTGGCTTGTAGTAAGGCTAATAGGATGCTTGGGTGTATCGGAAGGGGTACTGACACCCAAGAAAATGTAGGTACCTCTATACAGATCACTGGCGAGGCACATATGGAATACTGTGCTCAGTTCTAGAGTCTTCACCTAAGAAAGGACAAGCTGGAGATGGTGCAACCCAGGGTGATCAAGATGATTCAGGGTGAACAGAGCAGATTTTACGAAGATCCTCTGAATATGTAGTCATCGGGACCAAAGGGGAAGGGGATAAGATAGAGACCTTCAAGTTCCTGAAGGGAATATACACGAACTGCAGGGAACTATTTGGCAGGCGTACAGAGTCAAGAACCCAAGGTCACAAGTGGAAACTGGCGGGGGAGTTTAAGAGGTATGTGAAGAAGTTTCACTTTACAAAAAGGGTGGTGGAGCCGTGTCAGTCTGCAAGTTGAGGTGGTGGGTGTCAAGGTTGTAAATGGTTTCAAGTATGCAGGGTCTGGTGGTTGCTCAAGTCAGCAGCAGTACAGAGGGAAGCGGGAGGGTGGATAGGGAGGGATAAAATCCCCTATGGACAACAGGTCCTGGCGCAGATTGGGAACTCCAGGTAGACCAGATGGACCTTTAGACTTTTTCTGCCATCACTGTAGATACATACATATTGTCGAAAGATAAGGACCTCCTGGCCCACCCGGTCTGCTGTATAATCCCCCCCTACTACTGCTACCAAGCCACTACTGAAGGGCCATCTTCCAAAATACTGTGTACTACCGACTCTGACACAGTAAAGAAAGCTTAGTGACTAGACTTCAGTACTAAACCCTTCAAAACACTGTTCTTGGGGAACATTATAAATGTGAGCTTCTGCGTTCAACCCTCTAAAATATTTCTATCCAAATACAATGTAAAAACTGAAATCGGTGATAAAACAATTATCACTATTTGAGAATCGAGTCTCAGTTTTAAAGCACTATTTGTTAGTTGGCATAAACTTTCATTATGTAGTCTTTTAGCATTAGTATCTGTCTGATATGAGTCATTAACAAACAGAATAATAGATAGGTTGCAGTGAATAACAAGGCTGTAATACATGATGAAAGTTTATAAAATGGGCAAAGGATTTCAAGCAATCTGATTGGTTGTTAGCCATGCGTTAGAAGTGTCTAATGCATGGCTAAATCTAGAAACCCCATTTAGAATACACAGACCCATTTTATAAGCGCAATAAGCCACTCCGGGGATGTACTTTAGACAGTTCTAACGCACGGCTGGGGATAGACCCCCTCAGCTGCCTCACTACGCCCCCTAGCCGTGCATTAGAACTGTCTAACGCACACCCAGTCGTGTCTTATTGCTTACTTATGCCAACTAACAAATAGTGCTTTAAAACTGAGACTCGATTCTCAAATAGTGATAATTGTTTTATCACCGATTTCAGTTTTTACATTGTATTTGGATAGAAATATTTTAGAGGGTTGAACTCAGAAGCTCACATTGATAATGCTCCCCAAGAACAGTGTTTGATGGGTTTAGTACTGAAGTCTAGTCGCTAAGCTTTCTTTACTGTGTCAGACTCAGCAGTACACAGCATTTTGGTGAATGCTTGTGCTGAGAGAGGTGCAGAAAGTACAGGCAGCAGACACTGTGGGGCAGTATTTACAGTTAGAAAAGGGATCCGTTTCTAGCAGACTTTTACAATTGGACACACGGAGGGGGGATTTTTTTTACCGAATCCTGCGATGATGGATGCGAGCTTTTTACCGCACAATTTATAATAAATGACTCTGCTACTAACTATATGGTGGGATCCCCCCTCTACTCTTTTACCGTTGAGCTCCACACTGAAGTCTCATCCGGATGATGTGATGGTTTTTTTGTGTGCTGTGCTTTCATCTTTCCACCAGATAAACTTAAGTTTCTGAAAAGTTTATACATTTTACTTTTTGTAACTACTGTTTTGTCAGAGACTCGCCGAAGATTTAATAATGCGAGAACAAAATTAAAAAGGCTGAAGGAAACCGCGGGGGCGGAAAAGAGGAAGCACTTCAAAAACCGGAGATGAAGCAGCGGCGGGACACATCCATTATGGGAAGAAACTTTTTGAAACAATATTTTTAAAAAAAAAGTACAAGTGACAGACCCCTCTAAAGAAAAATACACACTGCTGCATCGGGAGCTGTAAAACCGGGACTTAAGATGAGATAATTACGGGCACTTTTTTCTCCTCCCAGGGCCACCGCCTTCTCTTAATATTTTATTGGGTTTAATTTATTTTTGGGGTGGGCTGGGGTGCCGGAAGGGGGTGGGAGGGAGGGGAAGGTGCTGGGGCCTGCGGGTCGGGCTTCATCCCCGCTGCTCGAGTAGCCGGGCTCGCTGGGTTTCCAGCCCGCTAGGCCAAACCAGACAGCTGTTGGCCGACAGTCGGGCACGCGAGCTCTGCGTCAGCAACCGTTGAAGAGCGAGCCCCCCATGGAGCGGATGGAAGTGGACCAGTGCGCCTGCGCGGCGTCCGGAGGGGGCGGTGCCTCACTGCGCAGATCGAACAGCGCCCCCATGATCACCAATATAAGGTAAGGGGGCTTCCATATCATAAACATATACCATCACATCATAAGAAAATCTTCATACATATAAGTGTTGAGAAATCTATATATCGTGTCTCTATGTCACTTCAGTGGTATAGCCATCAAAGAATGGAAGGCTGCAGATAACAGGGCACAGTAGTTAATTTTTGTTATTATTTTAAATATCCTTTAATTGGGTGATTTCAACAAAATGAGCAAGTTATTGGAAGCTAGATAGCCAGTGAATGTTTGCCTGTGTTATACTCTTTAAAAAAAAATATGCACGTATATTATAACAGTATTATAGAATTACCTTAATTGCTTGTCCATCACTTCAGCAACAGTCCCTATTAAAAAGGATGCTGTGCTAGCTATGACAATGCACTGTAGTTAATTGTAACCATTTCTTAAAACATATAAAGTTCTTTTATGATGTGACTTCAGGAAAGATTGCAGAAAAAGAGCTAAACAGCAGAAGCTACTTTAATAACATTTTAACCTTTAGCTATATGGAAACATGCATCGTAACATAATGTAAGGTCGGAAGGGACTGTGGGTCCATCTCCCCGCCCCCCCACTTTCTTAAGCAGGAACCAGCGGATTTATAGAGATCACCCATACCCTCTCCTGCCAAGGGTACCCTGTGTTTCCCTTGGAGTGGGTAGGCAGAAATGTATCCAGGCTCACCATAAAGTGTATGTATTTAAAAAAAATAACTATTAATATGTATTGCTAAAGTGGAGAGCAGGTAATAAAACAAGATGTTTTTAATGACAATATCATTTTTCTGTGTGTGTGAATTTAGTGCTCGTGAAAGGTGCTAGACTGACAGCACTGAAACCTGAAGTTCTCTGTTTATCCACATGACAGGTACAGCACAGGCGATCACAGTGCAAACTTCCCCACACTGCCCTGCTAGTGTGCCTCAGCCTTGCCATGGAGGGTTCCCCACATAGGTGAGAGGGTACTTCAGACTCCAGGCCCATTCAGTCATTGACCTCTCATGTGAGACTGCCAGCAAGGGTGCCATTTGGTGGTTTTGTGTTGTAGACACCTGGGCGATAGTGGAGAACACTGGACCACCGGCATTTCCGTAGGAATTGGCGTGGGTCACATTTGACTGACGTCATGTAACCCGACATCATGGATTCAGTCAGTGATTGTACCAGCGCTAATCCAGTGTGAGTTGCTGTTTTTTAAGTGTCTGTTTCAGGATTCACGGTCTGTCTTTTTTTTTTTTTTTTTTTAGTTTGAGTTGGGGGCTTCACCCCACCCTAGAGCCCCCCACCTCAAACAGAGTGACAAACGTGATGCTGGGATGTGTACCTTGCCGAGGTAGTGCTCTGTCGGTTACTTTTTTTAGTTTGTTTGAGTTGCAGGGCCTCGCCCCCCCACACACCCTCCCAAGTTAAAAAAGACGCTTAACTCATGAAGATAAAAAACATATCTCACCGTCACCCATTACATATCATCTATATATGCAGCTGTTTCAGTGATGTATGATGTATTGTTTCTTTAAAAAAAGTATTCTTTATGCGCCCATTCTCCAGAGCTGCTGCCATTTGCCATGCAGGGCTATCTGCCCGCCCTGACCTGGCCATTTCTGCTACTTATCTCATTTCCATGTTGCTTGTCCCTGTGTCAGGGCACTTGGGTCAGTCCCCCCTTCCCCGGGACAGTTCTTGGCAGGGTAAAAGGTCAGCAAGATGGGGCGCAAGAGTGCTCCCTGCATCCTCCCTAATCACTCTGGGGGTCTTTCCTTCTGAGGCCCCCCCCCCACGGATCCTGGTCGCAGTGCAACCTGTGTCCTCAAAGCTAGAAGGAGGAGTCTTTCCTTCTGATCCCCACCCCACCCAGACGTGATGTGACTCGTCCAGTGTCCTTCGTCCCTCCCAGATCCATTGCACTTTCATCAGAGGTCACTCCTCCCTCCCTCCCCTCCCCAGGTCACCCCTGTGACTCTCTGAGCTCGTATCAAAAACCCAGGTTGCGAGCATTGCGAGTCGCAGCTCGGCTCCTGTGCCAAAAAGCCAGTTAGAAAGGGGGCCCCCCCCCGAGCCTTTTCTCCCTTTTGCTACCCTGTCAGGGATATATCAATTTCAAGCCTCGTGCACCCCTATCCCCCAGGTCATGCTGCCAATTGACTGTTAACTGTCATGTGTCATTTATCTTCATTCTTGGACAGTGACCTCTTTTGACCTCACTCATGGCTTCCCCACTCATGAAGGTCAAGAGGTCACTGACCACTTATGAAGATAAATACAGTATATCTCATGAGTGTCCATCACATGTTCCCTGTTTATACATCAGTTAACAAACTTACCAATCCAGGTACACCTACTCCCACGCCAGTTAACACACTCATCACAGGACACTGGAAAGACTTCGAGACCTACAAAAAACACTGTACAGACCAAACGAAAAACAGTACCTACAGCCTCATAGTAACTTAACAATTCCTCGTCAGTCAGTCATTGATGCCCCTTGTTGCTCCAGCTCTCTCCTCAGACGCCAGGCTCTCCGTGCTGTTGCCTCTGCCCTCCTTCAGCTGGCACTCCCGATCAAATCACGCCAGTCCCAACCGCACACACACAACACTCCTAACTGCAAACTACATATGCCACCCTGTCCCAGACTGCACACACCAACACACCAGACTAAAGGATGGACAACACAGCCACATCTTATATGAGGGACACAACAGTATGAAAAAAGAGGACAAAACAATAAATAGAACAGAAATTCAATTACACAAAGGAACAGGACAGAAAAATGCAAAACCAAAATCCAGAAATGATCATAAATGCCAATAGAAGGTGAAAACACCATTGTAACGTATTATATAAAACAAACCGTGGGCTTAACAGTACGCTGTACTCAGGACATACAAACCCATCGAGGGGTCTAACAAGATCATAACAGCGATGCACCTTCACGCTCGTGGTCTTTTGATCTTGTTAGCCCCCTCGATGGGTTTATTTTTCACGTGTACCACAATTATCCATCATTTATTATCTATACGAAGAGAAAAAAAAGTAGAAGATCAAAGGAATTGAAATGGGGAGAAAAATCAAACTCTAGTGAAAGGGGTCCCTGGTGGCGCCAACTTGTGGTGCACCGCACTGTTATGTGGGAGACACAAGTTCATGTCTTGAGCTCTTCACATTGCACCTCGATCCTGGGGAAGATTGATACATGCCCTGTGGTTTGAGCACCTCCTGTGGTGGGAAGCAGTGGAGGCATAGACGTTGTGGGTGACCACCCAGCGCTGACTGCCACCCAGTAACAGGAGTGCTCAGTGGGCTGCATAGGTTTTGGCTAGGAAGGTGGGAGTGCGAAAAAGAGAGAAGACAACTACTCCCGCAAGGATGATGATATCAGCGACTGCCCACCCTAGACACTGTAAAATGCCCCCAGACGCTCTTCACACCTGTCGGTGATTAAGACTGCTCCTTGATGGCAAGTAGCACACAAGCATCGTTGGGGCCCTGCTGGGTGTGGGGGAAGGGGAGCCCAGGAGGAATTGGGCAGCAGGAGAGAATCTGAACTAGAAGCACTTGTGAGGGGTAAGTATGGGTGTGTGTGTGTGTGTGAGAGGGGGATAATGCAGGGTGTGACCTGTCTGAAGCGAGTTCTGAGTTGGTACAATATAAAGAAAATGTAAGAAGAAAAAGAGAATAGGGAAGGTGGCAGTGTCGTACTGTGGCACAAACCCGAGGGACCATCGTGGGACTGCTTCTCCCTTTCTCTGGGTTGGGAAGCAGATGGGGAACACTGACGAGGCCTCAGATGGATGAGGCACGTGTCTGTACCTCTGTTCTCAGCCTTTGCAGATTGTGTGGGAAGCCATTTGGCAGGAACGGTCGAAATTCTTGCATTCTGATTTGCATGTGCTTCCCATAATGCATGATGCTTTGCATTATTGGGGTATGTGTGATTTTGTGATTCACAGAGACACAGACAGTGATGACAGTAAAAGATAAAAGGTCCATCTGGTCTACCCAGAGTTCCCTATCTGTCCCGGGCAGATAGTTCCATGGCTTCACCACCCTTTCTGTAAAATAGAATTTCCTCACATCCCTCTTAAACCTTCTCCCCCCCCTGCCAGTTTCACCCGTGACCTCAGGTTTTTGACTCTATACTCCTGCTAAATAGTGCCCCGCAGTTCACCTTATTTATTCCCTTCAGGAACTTGAAGGTCTCTATCATATCCCCCTGGTCTCCAGTGAGTGCATGTTCAGTGCCTTCAGACGATCTTCGTAAAATGTGCCCTGTTGGCCCCGAATCACCTGGTCACCCTACGGTGAACCGTCTCCAGCCAGTCCCTGTCCTTCCTTAGGCGAGGACTACAGAGCTGAGCACAGCGTACCAGGTGCAGCCTTACCAGTGGCACATATCAAGGTAGTAGTACTTCCTTTACTCCTTCCAATACACCCCAGCATCCTGTGGGCTTTATTGTAGGCATTGTTACACCGATGACTCCGAGGTCCCTTTCTTGTGCCATAGTGCTCAATTTAACCCCTCCCATCCAGTAATCTCGCCTGTATTTTTTTCCCTAGGTGCATAAACTTGCATTTTTGGCATTGAATTTCAACTGTCAAACCTCAGACCATCTGTCTAGCCTTTGTAGAGCCCTCTGCATCTGCCTGAACCCTTTGTCGCTAGCTCCCCTACCGCAGAGCTTCTTGCCATCTGCAAAGAGACACAGCATGCCCCAGGTGCCCTCTCCGGTGTTGCTGCTGAACATATTAAAAAGGACAAGACCCAGGACAGATCCCTGTTGCACACTGCTCGTGACCTCCCTCTCTTCCAACATGACCACATTTCCCACGACCCCTGCTGCCTCTCCTTCAACCAGTTTCCTATCCAGCCACGCTGAGGTCCTTCATCTTCTTCAGCAGTCTTCTCTGTGGCACGGAGTCGAAAGTCTTGCTGAAGTCGAAGCGGGTAAATCCACAGCGTGACCCTTGCCTACTGCCGTTGTTATCCAGTCAAAGAAAACTATCAGGTTGATCTAACAAGGCCTCCCTGAAACAAACCCATGCTGTTTACCATCCTGTCTAGACCGTTGCTGTCTAGGTGGTCCACAAGGTCCTCTGATCAGTATCTCTTATCAGTTTACCCACTACAGAGGCAAGGCTGACAAGTCTGTAATTCCCCAGTTGCTCCTTGTCCCCCTTCCCCCATTTTTCAGTGTAATACTGTGTCTAGAGTTCATTCCCACCTTAAATCACTTTGTTACAATAATACCTATGTTGCTTGACAAATGCCCCTATACTTTCAATTTCCTCAATTTTTCTTTTTTCAGTGACTCTGCCACAGTTTTCCAGCCAGTCTCAAGTCGATGTCGACGCAGTAGTGTCTCCGTAAACCTCAGCTACCCAAGACTCGTAAGTAATTCTCAAACTGATGTTTCATCTCTTACACTAAGTTGAAGAGGCTACCTCGTAATTTAAGATCAACTTCAACTTGTTTTTGGCAATCATGCCTCTGTCCAAGAGAGCAGGTGACTGGCTGGCTTAACAACTGCCACGAGTGGCATTTCTTGGTCATCTACTGGCAGTGGGTGCGAGAATGGCAGGCAGCTCAACATTTCACTCCCCGGGGGCCAAGTGCCTCACTTGTGCCATGCACCATGACCTGGCCCCCACAGCCAGCTCCACTGTCAGATTCCAGGGGCCCAACTGCAAACCCTGGTCTTCCTATTGTCTAAAGAGCACACTGCACTTGCAAACTCTGGTCCCCAGTTGTCTGTGAAGCACACTGCACTGCGAACTCTGGACCCCCGGTTGTCTGCAGAGCCCACTGCACTACGAACCTTGGTCTCCCAATTGTCTGCGGAGCACACTGCAGTGCATACTCTGGTCCCCTGGTTGTCTGTGGAGCACACTGCACTGTGAACCCTGGTCCCCCAGTTGTCTGCGGAGCACACTGCACCGCAAACTGTGGTTGCTAGTGGAGCACACTGCACTGTGAACCCTGGTCCTCAGTTGTCTGTGAAGCACACTACACTGTGAACCATGGTCCCCAGTTGTCTGCGGAGTACACTACACTGTGAACCCTGGTCCCCCAGTTGTCTGCAGAGCACACTGCACTGCAAACTCTGATCCCCCAGTTGTCTGCAGAGCACACTGCACTGTCAACTCTGGTCCCCAGTTGTCTGCAGAGCACACTGTACTGTGAACTCTGGTCCCCCAGTCATCTGTAGAGCACAGTACACTGCAAACGCTGGTCCACAGTTGTCTGCCGAGCACACTACACTGCAAACTCTGGTCCCGCAGTTGTCTGCAGAGTACAGTGCACTGCAAACCCAGGTCTCCCAGTTGTCTGCAGAGCACACTGCATTGTGAACTCCGGTCCCCCAGTTGTCTGCGGACTACACTGTACTGCGAACTCTGGTCCCCCAGTTGTCTGCAGAGCACAGTGCACTGCAAACTCTGGTCTCCCAGTTGTCTACAGAGCACACTGCATTGTGAACTCTTATCCCCCAGTTGTCTGCGAACTACACTGCATTGGGAACTCTGGTCCCCCCAATTGTCTGCAGAGCACACTGCATTGTGAACTCTGGTCCCTCAGTTGTCTGTGGAGCACACTGCATTGTAAACTCTGGTTCCCCAGTTGTCTGCGGACTATACTGCACTGTGAACTCTGGTCTCCTAGTTGTCTGTGGAGCACACTGCATTGTGAACTCTGGTTCCCCAGTTGTCTGAAGAGCACAGTGTACTGCGAATTTTGGTCCCCTAGTTGTCTGCGGAGCACAGTGCACTGCGAACTCTGGTCCCCCAGTTGTCTGTGGAGCACACTGCATTGTGAACTCTGGTTCCCCAGTTGTCTGAAGAGCACAGTGTACTGCAAACCTTGGTCCCCCAGTTGTCTGCGGAGCACAGTGCGCTGCAAACTCTGGTCCCCCAGTTGTCTGAAGAGCACAGTGCACTCCGAACTTTGGTTCCCCATTTGTCTGCAGATCACAGTGCACTGCGAACTCTGGTCTCCCAGTTGTCTTTGGAGCACACTGCTGCCTCACCACTAGGCCTGCTCTGCTTCAACTACATTTAAGTGTTCTTCTGTTAAGCACCCGATGGCATGTCATGCTGCCACACAGGTAACCCGAGTTTGGGAGCAAACTCAAGTTGCTGTGTCGATAGGCAGGCAAGGCTAAGGCAGCTGCTGCTTAGCTGTGTGCTTCAGTCGGGGAGGGTCAATGCATGGCAAGCACCAGCACTACAACGACCCCTATGACTGGGCAAGGCAGCTTACTTCTGCTGTAGGGACATGCAAGCGAGGCCATACAGAAGGCTGCACCCACATCAGGTGAGGTGCTAGAGACCTAATAAAATGGCAGAAAAAAACATGTCAGTCAGGATGACAGTCTGGGTCTCAGGATTCCCCTGGATCCTAGTGTCTACAGGTGCGGAATCTTAGTCCACATAGTGGACTGTCTTGGGATGGAGCCGCTGCCACGGAGGGGAAGCCATGGGGGTAAGCAGTGGGTTACTGAAACCTGTGGAGACGGGGCACAGGCATGAACAGGGTATATCCCTGGGAATAGAGTCCAGGACATCAGAAGCTGAGGCCAGCAGGAAGGGTGCAGAGTGAGCATTCTTCTCCCCAGTGGTAAGTTTGGTGCTGCATTGTTCATAGAGTGACACCTGGTGGGTGCTTTGAGGAGTCGCCACTGGCGATTTACATGACCATACACTGCCTGGTGTCTCCCCTTTCTGGAACATCACAAGCTCCCTCTTTTTCCCTAGAGATGAGCACCTCACCTCCACTCCAGTCCCCTAGGCTCCAGTGTGGGACTCCAGGGAAAATACGCCGCTCTTGACAGAGCACTTCTGTAGTTATTGATTTTTACCACCAGTCCACCCACTGTCCTGGCCAGCGGAGATCCATGCGACCAGGAACTGGCATATAGACGGTTCGTGGTACATGTTTTTTTTTTTTGCCATCTCTGCATACTTCGGTGCCTGGTGGCCCCTCAACAGGCCTTGCACCCATTCAGTGCTCTCCTGCAGAGGAGGCAAGCTTCCTGGCCCACCACAGGGGCTGCTACAGTGGTGGTACCTGGCACCTTCCCTCCCCCGGCTGGGAGTGCTGGCACACAGCAGCATGCCCCCATGCCATCCAGCCAGATCCTGTGTTCACTCCTGAGTGTGGGTCCCCAGGATGGGAGCGTAATGCACTACGCACTGGGCAGTTAGGCAGCCCTTTGGAATTATGTATTTGACTACAAACCCATCAGTTTAAAGACTTCTCCCATAGGGTGCAGTTTTCTTTGAGGATGTCAAAATAGGGTCCATAACCTCAATGCTGAAAGTCCAAATCATTGTATCCTTGAGGACTTCAGGGCAGAACTTCTGCTAACCCCATAGTAAGGGTTCCTGGACCCCAAATGTTTTGCACGAGACCCCACATTTGGTAAGCAGGTGGTCCACAATGCCTCATTTTCACACACATGCAAGCATTTTAGTACCATTGCTTAGCCTTAGTTTCAAATAAATGAGTTATTTTTCTTGAGTGGGACTCCTGAAAACTTTAGTGGGATCCCGAGAATCCACAGGGCTGGGGATCGCAGAAACTCCACCTAGGGTCATAACTGACTTTTCCGGCTATCAGCCAGCAGGTAAGCAGCGTCTCATTTTGAGTGTGAAGTCCTGCTTCTGCCCCAGTTGCCAGCAGGAAGGGACTGAGCACCGGAAGGTCAAGCAACTTGCCCAAGGTCACGCAGAGATTGAGTGGCTGTGGTGGGATTTGAATTGGAGAGCTTCCAGTTCAGTGTTCTCTTCTGAAACTGTTGTACCCACAGTACCTGTAATTGTTTTTAAGTCATTGTTTGTGCTCCCATAATTATGTGGCCCCAGGTCAGACCCAGCCCCGGCCCCTCTGCATCTCTAGCATGGACCTGTCTCCTTTCAACCCCATGAGCTTACTCCTTGGGACAGGGCTCTGACCTTGCTGGACTTGCACATCTCACTTCTGGGTTAGGGTTAAAAGCATGAGAACCCTGGGGGTATAGGGTGGCTAGTAGCAGGAGGCAGGGCCAGAGCAGCTTATGGCAGCTTAGATTCAATGCAAAGAAGTGCAAAGTAAATGCACCTGGGGGAAAAAACCCAGGGGAAGAGTACACAGTGGGGGGAGGGAAGGTATTAACAACAACAAAAATGGAAAGGGACCTGGGGGTAGTCATATCAGATGACCTAAAGGTAAAATGTGATAAGGCACAGGATCATGCCACTCGCTCTGGGGATTATACGTTGTTTGGCATATCACTCCCACAGGACTTTGGCGTGCTAGGAGCTCCAGGCATGCGCACCGCATGGAGCCCGGCTAACGTCCTCCCTCCAGTTTATGTTCCCTGCTGCACTACCACCTGTGGTCTACTAGGCGGCAGTATAACAGTGGCAAATCACATCCCTCCCTCCCTCCATCTCTGGAGGAAGAGTCCTCTAGGACGTTCGATCCTCCTTGCCAACCACTAGCAACTTGGTCATTCCTGAACTCGGGTTCCCAGCATCGTGAGCAATAGCGCTGCCGCTGTACTGACGGGCTCCGTACCTGGTATTAAACATAGAAACATAGACTTTGACAGCAGATAAGGACCGCTTGGCCCACCAAGTCTGCTCGTTTCCCTACCTATTGGAAAAGCTGCAGATCCTAGTTAACCAACAGCCTGCTTCCTCCTAACCCCCCCCCCACTAGAATTGCCTTATGTCTGTCTCATGCATTCTTGAATTCCCCCACTGTTTTTGACCCCACAACCTCCTCAGGAAGGCTGCTCTATGTGTCCACCACCCTCTCCGTGAAAAATACTTCCTCACTGGATAGGGTAGTCGATACCAGTCCTTTCACAGAAGAAAGGGTTCTGAAAGAACTCCTAAAACTGAAGGTGGACAAAACATGGGGCCTGACGGGATTCACCCCAGAATTCTAAAAGAACTAAGGGGAGAACTAGTGATACCACTGACTACCCTTTTTAACAAATCATGGTAGGATGGTGTGGTACCTAAGGATTGGAAGAGGGCGGGTGTGATTTCCCCTTCACAAAAGTGGGAGCAAAGCAGAGGCAGGTAGCTACAGACCTGTTAGCTTGACCTCAGTGGTCGGGAAAATGATGGAATCACTTCTGAAAGAAAGAATTGTTGAGTGCCTAGAGGCCAGTGGGGCACAGGATCCAAGGCAGCATGGATTCACAGTGGGAAGGTCATGGCAGACTAATCTAATCAATTTCTTTGACTGGGTGACCAAAGTAGTAGACCAGGGAGGGGCTGTGGACATGACCTACCTAGACTTTAGCAAGGCATTTGACAGTCCCACACAAAAGATTAATAAACAAATTAGCCAGTGGGTCCCAGGGTGGTAGCTTGAGTAAAAAACTGACCGGACAACAGGACACAGAAGGTAATAGTAAACTGAGTCCAGTCTGAAGAAAGTTGGGGGGGTTACTAGTGGGGTATTGCAGGATTCAGTACTGGGTCCAGTCCTTTTTAATGTCTTTATAAGTGACATTGCAGAGGGACTGGAAGGAAAAGTATGCCTCTTTGCAGACGACACAAAGATCTGTAACAGGGTTGATACACAAGGGCGGTGGAAAGGATGAGAAGGAACTTGGCAAGGTTGGAGGAATGTTCAAAAGTATGGCAGCTTTGATTCAATGCAAAGAAGTGCAAAGTAAATGCACCTGGGGGAAAAAACCCCAGGGGAAGAGTACACAATGGGGGGAAGGGAGGTATTAATTAACAACAACAAAAATGGAAAGGGACCTGGGGGTAGTCATATCAGATGACCTAAAGGTAAAATGTGAGAAGGCAGTAAGGAGGGCTGGGGGATACTGGGATGCAGAGGGAGAGGCATCACCAGTAGAAAATAGGACATTGTTATCCCTTTGTACAGACAGTTGGTGAGACTCCATCTGGAGTACTGCATGTAGTTCTGGAGACCCAATCTCTGCAAAGACATAGACAGGATGCAGGCAGTCCAGAGGAGGGCAACTAAAATGGTGCAGGGTCTGCAACAGAAGTCATACGAAGAGAAACTAAGGGAGCTTAATATGCATACCCTTGAGGAAAGGAGGGAGAGAGGGGACATGATAGAAACTTTTAAGTACCTCAAGAGAATCAACAAAGTCAAAGAGCGTAGCATCTTTCAGAAAAAGAGATGCGCAAGAACAAGGGGGCACAATTTGAAGATGGGGGGAAGGGGCTCAGAGGTAATGTGAGGAAGTATTTTTTCACAGAGAGGGTTGTGGATGCATGGAGTGGCCTTCCTGAGGAGGTCGTGGGGTCAGAAATGGTATGGTGGGGGAATTCAAGAATGCATGGGACAGACATAAGGCAATTCTGGTGGGGGGTAGGAAGAAGTAGGCTGTTGGTTAACTAAGATCTGCAACTTATCCATTAGGTAGGGAAATGGGCAGACTAGGTGGGCCAAGCAGTCCTTATCTGCCATCAAAGTCTATGTTTCTCATGTTAAAGAGGAGCATTATGTTTGGGGGTGCGCCATTGTGTTTGTGATATATTTTCAAGTTTGGATGGAATGAAATCATTTTTATTCCTACTCCAGGTCTTTCCGCTCTCGCCATTCCGATTGTCTTCTGGCCGCTCCGATTCCGTGAGGCAGGTAAGATGCACTGTCCGCATCACGCTGGATTAAAAAAGCTAGCACTTTGATGCATTCGGTTTCATCTTTACTAAGTGACAATGTAGTTCCTTCTGCCCCTACAGGAGGAGAGCATGGATCTTATGCACAGAGACACCACACATACAAGGTGAGTATACTGACCCATACAGAAAACATTATCATAAATTGCTTCTTGCTGTCAGACCTGGGGGGCATTTCTAGTCAGTTGCTTTTCAGCTACTGCAAGAAGAAATGTGGTTATGGGGCTGCCATTGGGACAGTATTGCGTTTCAGTGCAGATGACCGGGATTCAGAAGCAGAATCAGGGCGCTGAGAGTGGATGACCAGGCTGGGAAGGGAATCGGTACTGCGGTTGGCAACATTTCTCAGCTGGCAGAGGGGATGGCACTGCAACCGATGTCACGGTGACCCCAGTAGAGGGCCTCAGAGCTCGCTTCCCCACAGGGTTAGCTGTAGTGTCCATGGCCCCCAGGAAGGCTGGTAGCGCAGTCACGTGGGGTAAAGGTTGGTAGGAGGAAAGCAAAAATGAGGAGGGCCTGCTGCTGTCAGGGATGACAGCCAGGGGTAAGTCCCCTTCCTGGACTAGGGGAAAATACTGAAACTTGTTTTCTGGGAGGGGTGCATTATATTTATTATAATTTACTGTGCCCTTACCTAACCTTCCAGGTCTGGGGGGGGATCACCCACGGTGGCAACTAACTGGGATGCTCGCAAGAGGCTATGAGGCAAACGTTAGTAACAGAACAACTCTTTTAAACAGAAACCAAGTCCACAACCAAGGTTAGAGTCTAACAGGGGATCCCATTTATTTTTTCACAGCACAAAATTTCTTTTATCCTGCAGTCAGAATGTCAGTCCATGTGTCATGCTCAAAGTCTCTTTTAGGCAGATAAAGTCTCTAGATTCACCCCTACAGGGGCAGAATTCACTGTTACCAATTAACAAATTCCAGAATTTCAGTTGGTGAAACAGACAGTCTTTTAGCTGTTACAGAAACAGTTCGGGTCAAGGCTGTGTGGCAGGCTCTAGAATACAGATTTTTCAAAAATGCTGAACAAAATGGTCAAAGGCCTTAATTTTGACTTACATTAATTTTTGGAAACCCTAGAAATATTTATTTTGCGCGTCATGCCCCAAATTCAATACTACAAGTCAGTATACACCCTGGCACAAGCACGGCTTACACTTGGGAGAGACCCAGAAGAGGGTCCCCCCCACCCAAAAGAGAGGGCACTGTTTGTTTTTTTTTTTTCTCCATCCAACCTCCAGTGTGATCACCCGCCAACACAGAGTCCGTTGAACATGGTACAACCCATGCCTCATGGGCACTACTGGTGCGACAACAGGTTCCATGGCCCCCCCCCCTTCGACTCGCACTTAGAATAGGATAGGGGCAGGATGTCAGTCCTTGTGAGATGCCCACCCCTCAGGGGAGATGGATACATTAGCATTTAAACTTTGGGTTAAACATTTTATTAGTTCTCTGTCACAGAAAGTTGCCAGGTGTTGGAAGGCAGGGCAATTCTTTGAGTCCAAAAACAGTATCTGCAGTATTCAAACCCAGAGTACCGGCTCTGTAGCCTGCTGGACACCAAACCCAGTTTTTCACAAAGCTAAATTGTTCCAAATTCAACTGCCATGACCCTCTAGTCAGCTGGACTAACAGACAAGCTTTCATAGCATCTTAAACAGGGTGAACAAAGTCTCTTATTTAGTTACTTACCACTTGCCAGTAGAAACAGGCCACACGGTCTATCAAGTCTGCTCGAGTGTGCAGCTAGCGTCCCACTTTCTGCAGCTGCCCCTCCCCTCCTCCCCAGTTATCCCCCACACAGATGAATGCCGACTGACCTTGAACCAGATTAAGCTGTTGGTTGTATTTTTAGTGAATGGGGGAAATTTGGCCAGGATACCGGGGAAATTCCCCCTACACTGTCAGTAGGGGGACTCTCTGTCCGTCTTGCCTTATGTCTGTCCCATGCATTCTTGAATTCCCCCACTGTTTTTGACTCCATGACTTCAGGAAGGCTGTTCCATGCATCCACAACCCTCTTCATGAAAAAATACTTCCTCACATTACCTCTGAGCCGTCCCCCCTCTATCTTCAAATTATGCCCCCTTGTTCTTGCACATCTCTTTTTCTGAAAGATGCTACCCTCTTGGACTTTGTTGATTCCCTTGAGGTACTTGAAAGTTTCTATCATGCCCCTCCTCTCCTTGAGGGTATACACATTAAGCTCCTTTAGTCTCTCTTCGTATGTCTTCTGGTGAAGACCCTGCACCATTTTGGTTGCCCTCCTCTGTACAGCCTCCACCCTGTCTATGCTTTGCAGAGATTGGGTCTCCAGAACTGTACACAGTACTCCAGATGGGGTCTCACCAACTGTCTGTACAGAGGGATAACAACTTCCTGTTTTCTACTGGTGATGCCTCTCCCTATGCATCCCAGTATCCCCCCAGCCCTCCTTACTGCCTGGTCACATTGCTTGCCCACCATTAAGTCATCTGATATAACTACCCCCAGGTCCCTTTCCATTTTTGTTGTCAGTATCTCACCCCCCATTGTGTACTCTTCCTCGGGGTTTTTGTTTCCCAGGTGCATTACTTTGCACTTCTTTGCGTTGAATCTAAGCTGCCATACAGTTGACCATTCCTCTAACCTTGCCAAGTCCCTTCTCATCCTTTCTATCACACCTTGTGTATCAACCCTATTGCAGATCTTTGTGTCATCTGCAAAGAGACATACTTTTCCTTCCAGTCCCTCTGCAGTGTCACTTATAAAGACATTAAAAAGGGCCGGACCCAGTACTGAACCCTGCGGTACTCCACTAGTAACCCCCCTTTCTTCACTGTGGACTATTGTTTACTATTACCCTCTGTGTCCTGTTGTCCAGCCAATGTTTCACCCAGGCTACCACCCTGGGACCCACTCCCAGGCTGGCTAATTTGTTTATTAATCTTTTGTGTGGGACTGTGTCAAATGCCTTGCTAAAGTCTAGGTAAGCCATAGCCACAGTCCCGTCTTGGTCTACTGCTTTGGTCACCCAGTCAAAGAAATCGATTAGATTCGTCTGCAGTTGACCTTCCCGCTGTGAATCCATACTGCCTTAGTTCCTGTGGTCCACTGGCCTCTAGGTACTATACAGTTCTTTCCTTCAGAAGTGATTCCATCATTTTCACTACCACTGAGGTCAAACTGACAGGTCTGTAGTTTCCTGCCTCTGCCCTGCTCCCACTTTTGTGAAGGGGAATCATGTCCTCCCTCCTCCAGTCCTCAGGTACCACTCCCCTTAGTTCTTTTAGAATTCTGGGGTTAATCCCATCAGGCCCCATTGCTTTGTCCACCTTCAGTTTTAGAAGTTATTTCACAACCCTTTTTTTCTGTGAAAGGACTGATATTGATCCCCCTATCCAGAGTGCTTCTATTGACTGGATTATATACCCTTCCCTCCTCTTCCTTTGTGAATACTGAGCAGAAGTATTCATTAAGTATCCCTGCTTTTTCACTGTCACCCTCTACCCACCCACCCTCCTCTTTATTCAGCCTCACTATCCCTCCCTTTGTCTTTTTTCGCTCCCTAATGTACCTATAAAAGGTTTCATCCCCTTCTTAACTGAGTTGGCTATCTTTTCCTCAGGTTGGGCCTTTGCTATTCTGACTGCCTTCCCTGCTTCCTTCTGCTTTATCTGGTATGGTTCTCTGTCCTGCTCCTTCTGTGTTTTCTTATACTTCCTGAATGCTAGCTTTTTCTCCCTAACCTTCCCCGCCACCTCTTTTGAGAACCATAGTGTTTTTTTCTTTCATTTTGATTTATTTGCTTCACACAAAGGCTTGTTGCCTCTGTGATGGCAGTTTTGATGTTTCCCCATTGTTGCTCCACCCCTCCTTCTTGCCTGTTTGCTAGTGCTTTTCAGAGGCACTCTCCCATTTTGACAAAATTAGCCCTCCTGAAGTCCAGTACCTTCACTTTTGTATGGCTTGACTCTACAGTCAACTCTCTACACTCAAATTTATTTAGAATAGATTTGAAATCAATGTTTCAGGTCGTATGTAACTGTTAAAATGTTGGTCCATTGCTAAGTTTAGTAGTTTTTTGATCACTCAGCATAATGTATTCCATTTTAATTTGTTTGTTTTCATTGAAATTCCTGTAAACCATTACATCTGGGTCTGTTTGTACATCTGATTTTTTTTATTGGTTGCTTATTGTATTTGATTATATGTCGTTATGTATTTTGTATAGAGTGAGGTGTGTGTTGATGTCTAAATAATTTTGTAAAATTTTTTTTGTATCCATAAATTATATGAACTTTTACTCTTGTGACACCTAACAGGACTTGTCTTGTAAACAGGGATTTATCCCGAATGACATTTGCTATCCTGTATAAAAATAAAAATTGTACCTACAGCTGAGTTTATCGCGAACCACACTGTTTGGAGGTCACTTGTTCCCAGATGGCTACCTACTTCTAGATCTGAGATCCTCTCTCTGTCCCCATTTGAGAGTACCAGGTCTAAGACTGCTCCCTCCCGAGTGGGTTCCAACACTAGCTGTCTGAGGCATGCCCCCTGTAGGGCACCAAGAATGGCCCTGCTCTTGGATGTGGCTGCAGCAAAGGTGCTCCAGTTAACATCTGGCATATTCAGGTCCCCCATCAGCAATATCTCCCCCTTTCTCTACCATCCTAAGAATACCTTCTATCATTTTATATAATTTATGTTTCTGCGATGATTGTTTTGTGATTTTAAATTTGTTAGGTGCCTTAAAATAAAGTTTATTATTATTATTTCCTCCCCCTGAGACGGGGGTCTGTATACAACCCCTGTGTGGATTGTGGTGCTATTTCCAGTCTCCAGGGTGACCCACACTGCCTCCTCTCCTCCCTGTTTACCCTTCAGTTCCGTTGCTTTGATCCCTTCCCTTACATAGAAAGCTACTCCTCCTCTTCTTCTCTCCTCCCCGTCCCTCCTGTAGATTGTGTACCCTGGTATGTTGACATCCCAGTCATGGATCTCTGTGTACCATGTTTCTGTGACTGCCATGATATCCAGGAATCCCTCTTCCATCAAGGCCACCAGTTCAGGGAGCTTGTTACCTAGACTATGGGCATTGGTACTCATTACCTTTCATTTTTTGATGGCCTTACCCCTTTTTGCCCCATCCCTGTCCTTACTGCCTTTGTCTTTTTCTCCATTTATCCCTGCCCTTCTACCTATCGACTTCCCTGTCTTGGTGTTTACCTCACTAACTACCCAGATTTTTTTTTGGGGGGGGGGGCTAGTATTTCCCTTCTCCTTTGCAGTGTCTCTCCCCCCTTGGCATGTTTATATGCTTGCCAATGAGGCATTTAAATCTATCACGTAGGATCCTGGTTCCCCTCCTGGATAGATGCAGATCATCATGCCAGTATAAGCCTGCATCCCTCCAGGTGAACCCCCAGTTCCCAATGAAGCCAAAACCCTGAGCTCTGCACCAGTTTTTCAAACACTGAATCCCATGGTGCGGAGCACCCTAGCCTCACCCATACCATAGACAGGCAGCACCTCCAAGAAGGTTACCATGCGTGCTACTTGTCTAAGGCCCCTCCCCAACTCCACAAACTCCTCTTGCACTGCTGTAATCCCTTTCCCAGCCAGGTCATGTGTCCCTAGGTGGACAATGACATCCAGCTCCCTCCCCCGTGCCGCTGCTTCCACGATCCTGAGGATTCTCTCCCTGTCCCTCCAAGCCATGGCGCCAGGCAGGTACCTTAACTCCCTCCCTCCCTCAGTTCTACCCTCCTAACAATGGAGTCCCCCACCAGGAGTTGTTTCCTTCCCCTATGGGGTCCCATGCCACCCTCCTTTGGGTCTCCTTTGTGGAGGTTCCCAGCATCCTCCTTGGTCTCGACTGCAGGTGCCTCCATTGAGGAACCACAGCATGAGTGATTTATTATATTGGTTGAAACGTTGTTGCACTATGTTGAGGGACCCTGAAGCTATCCTGGATACAGAAAATACATGGACAGGGGGATGGAAGATAAAAGTATTGTTAAAAACTGATGCTACAGGGGTGATGCACGTTCCTAACTCTTTTTGTTTAGGCAGGGACAGAGGTGAGTTGTTTTATCCGGGACAATCAATGGCATGTTATAAATGCGGGGAAACAACACGCCTCAGTGGTGTTTATGACAAACTGAAATGTACAGTTTGTGGTGAAATAGGTCATGGAAGTGGAGATTGGCTTAATGAATGTAAATGTAATTTGTGCAATGAAATAGGGCACACGTTTCAAAACTGTCTTTGGGCCGCCCATAACCAGAATAACCAGAATGGTGGAGCAGCTCAATGACTGCTGATTACACATGCTCAAAAGCTAAGGAATAGACCCTCGCCTGGGCCTATGCAGCAACCCCCCCCACCATGACAACCCAGATAAATCCTGTCTCAACAGGTGTTATAGCCTCAGAACCCCCAGTAGATTCTACAACCCCTGCTTTAGCAGTAGACTACCACAATTTGGAGGACCCCCCTCCCGTCTTCTTCTCAGGCATCTAATCAGTCGAAGACTGATTCCCAAAACGAATGCCCCCAGGTTAAAGAAATGCCTCACCCTAAGGCACCTATTTCTGGTGGGAGCCAGAGGGTGACTTGGAGTAGCCAAAAACTTGATTCTCCTCCAAGTAAAGTGACGAAAAAAGATAGTATCACGACAGCAAATAGTTACAAAATCCTGCAGTCTCCATCTGAGGATACTGGAGGGGAGAGACACTTCATCAATGGCGTCTTCCCACCCTGAAACCACAGCGGACACAGAACTGCAAGTGGGGGGCATACAGGCCCACAAAAACAGAAAGCAAAAATAAAACAGAAAAATAAGGACCAAACAAGTAGAAAAAGTAGATTAAAGTAAAAATGTATCGTGCATATTTTTTCTTTTCGTGTGGATGATGAGTGATGGATTTAATATAGACACTGTGAATGTTAATAGTATTCACAAGATGGAAAAGAGGCAAACTGTATAGTTTCTTAAGCTATCTTAGATTAGGGGTTATTCTTCTACAAGACATCGGGCTCTACACTTCACATGACACTCAACAAGCCCAGAGGGATTGGAATTTAGGCCCTTCCTTCCGGTCAATAGGTAGTGAAACATGTTCAGGAGTAGGCATTTTATTTCGCATACCCGAAGTAAAACTTATCAGATTATATGATTTGATACCAGGCAGGGTTTTGATTCTCGATGTACTTATACAAAATAGTGGGCACAGAATTATTAACCTATATGCACCGCAAACTAAGGCTACTAGAATAGAGGTATTGCATTTAATTCTGCCCTTTCTCCACACGTCTAGGAACATTATATTTGGAAGAGACTAATTGTGGCCTTAGTCTCCAGGACAGAAGTAAAAACTCAAAAAACAAGAAGTTTATTGTATACTCTGTTCAGATATTTCCACTGCTCAACTAACGGATGCATATTTAAAGTTTACACATCAACACACACCTCCATTTCAGAAAGGAAGTTTAGCTACTAGGATAGACTATATTTTTACTTCACGTTTCATACGTTTCAGAGGGGTAGAAGTCCTTCCGGCAGAATTTACAGACCATAATATGATATCTATAACAATAGAAGATGAGCCTGAATTTCCCCAAAGCCCCTGGCATTTGGAAATCCAGTACCTCCCTTCTTGAGGACACAAACTTCTTAAGGGAAGTTAAGTCCTTTTTATCAGCGGGAAAATCCATACTGATCTTATATGGTAGCCCCATTAGATGGTGAGAAGATACAAAAAATGATTTGCGGAAATTTTTAAAACATTATAGCCAAAACAAATGCAGCTCTATGTATTTAACTTATTTACAGAACATGCACCACCTGGTTAAAAAAAAAGATATGCACTTTCATGGGCTGAAAATGTAGTTGTTGGGATTTCAGCCCATGATAGTGCATCATATATTTTTTATTTCATTTTTTATTGTTAGCGATATCATGTATACAGTACATGGATTTACCCCACAGGGTTCACGTAGCTTAATATAGTTGCAGCTTTATAGTTTTCACACCCCGTTTCTAAAAAAGTCACTACAGCCAGCAAACTTAAACTTAAGTAGCCCCTACGTTGTTAAGCAGGCAAACGAACCTCCAATGCCCAAAGATTAGGACTAAAAGATTGAGGAGTGTCCAGGGCTCCAGATAAGGTGTGTACCGGCCTACTTTACTCACCTCATTTTAGGAAATACTCTTCAGAAATTTTTGTAATGAGTACCAGTACTCACCCAATATTTGTAAATACTCCACACGTCGAAGAAAAACAACTGGTGATTCAAAAGGAACAGTTTTTTGCCAGATTTACAGCACTTGCATGCATCCCACTTTTATTTTACTCACTATGTTTTAAAACTGGTGACTAAATTCCTACCTGGCAACATTATTTGGAGCATTGTTGGCACCTGAAATTCTTATCTAGAAAAAAAACGACATTTTTTTAATAAATGTACTCCTCAGTCCACTCTAGCAAGACATTTGTACACATCTGAATTTAGTTTTACTCGGCTCACTTTCAAAATGAGGAGTACAGGTACTCATCCCAAAAAATCTTATCTAGAGCCCTGGGAGTGTCAATCTGGGACCCCACATCCACCCCCTGGGCAGTTTATTAGACGAGGGTGGATTTAAGGAGGGGCATGCATCATATCTTTTCTAATCAGGCCAATTTGTGTTTGTAAGTTTTGTCCAGTATCATACGAAATCTGTAGTAAATGTCTGTCCCTTTGACTCTAATACTAAACACAAAAGAAAAAAAAGTTGTTTAACAGACTCCTCAGGTAATAAACTAATGCAAAAGGAGGATATTTTACACATAGTTTATTCTTATACAAAAGATGTGTCTGCCCCTTTACAAACAGAAGTTCCTGACTGTTTTTCTCAGAGCCTCCTACCCAGTGTTCTTGTAGAGGTTCTACATCAAACTTGGCAGCCTATTTCTACGCAAGAAAAATTAGATACCATCTCCTGCTTAAAGAGGAACACATCACCAGGATCAGATGGCCTCCCAAATGACCTTTCTAAACTGACAGGACAAGAACTTAGTGCAGAACTTCCAGCAGTGTATAATACTATCCTGCAAACAGGGGAGGTTCCTCTAAATAGGAACATGAGAACCTTAATTTAACTATATAAAAAAGGGGACAGAACTAAGTTGCAGAATTGGAGACCTATCAGTATGCTTGATACAGATTTCAAAATCCTAACAAAAATTACTACCGAGAGATTGTTGTTAATAACATTCTTAGTAATTTCAGAAGCACAGTCATACTCCATTCCAGGTAAGAAAATCTCAGACCACCTAATCTTATTCACTGTCCTACGCAGCCAGTATAGTGTTATGCTTGTGCAACTGTGTTAGTTTGGTTTTGGCCGTTCACACTCTTTATTCAAGAGGAATTACCACCCTGTAGGGGTACAAAAGGTTCCACCCCTAGAGGTGCTACAGGACGATTCCCGTGGCTAAAGGTACCTTAGGAATCCCCAAAAGAAATGTAGTACAATCATATCCCAAAGAAGGAGGCAACACAAAGCATATGAACAAGCAGCAACTGTGATGTAGTAGCAGGAACTGTGACGTAGTACTAGAGAAGCATAGACAGTTTGATAACATAATGAGATGCTCAGTTTGATAACGTAATGAAATGCCCAGGTTTGCGTAGCATGATACTAATGCTTTGTGTTGAGATTAGGGGATCCCCCAAGGAGAGAGGGAACAACAGGACATCCTCCAACTCCATCCAACAGCAGAACCTACCTAAAGAAACTAGGGTACACTACTATGCTAACTAAGAGTTATGATCGGAGGCAATGGAGGAGGAAAAAAAACCCTATGAGGAGTAAACCTCTGGGATCCAAGGCCTAGATCACTTTCCCTCTAGGCTTTGGATAGTTTATTTGGGGACGACTCTGCTGCTGCAATTTGGAAAATCCAATTGAAGGGAAGTGAAAAATATTCCAATTTGAACAAAGGCTCTCATTCAAACCCTCTAGTGGGAGCACCATGGAAAGTTGCAAAGAAACCCTGCAACAATACATGTAACCAAGGCGCAGAAGGAAAGCAACTACTGCTGAGGCACTCACCTGGCCTACCCGCCCTAAAATCAAACCAGGTGAACCAGAGGCAGTTGTAGGGAGAATGCGGTGAAGGGGTCTTGCTAGGGAAACCACTAAAGTCAATGGCTGACCGCTGTAGTGTAACACCAGAGCCAAAGGAGGTAACTTTTTCCATCCTTCACCACTAGTCTTAAATTCTACACCAGGAGCTGCTGTCATGTAGCAGGCAACTGAAGCCAAGCCCGGGGCGAGGACAATCCCAGCTGTGGGCCTGGTAAAAAGGATCTTGCCCCAAGTTGGACACGCTCAAGATGCGGACTAAATGCAGAGCGAGACAGTCGGCTACAGGAACCCTGTGCCAGAATAGAATGGCTGGCATGCCCCAGAAATTGATTGAGAGCTGAAGCTGATGTGTTAAGTGAGCACAGCGTGCTGAGATCATAATGAGCATTGAGTGCTGAGACCTTGCAAGGTCG
The DNA here is from genome assembly GCA_016271365.2 of Neoceratodus forsteri. Taxonomy (NCBI): domain Eukaryota; kingdom Metazoa; phylum Chordata; order Ceratodontiformes; family Ceratodontidae; genus Neoceratodus; species Neoceratodus forsteri. Next base: position 182,474,430 of record JADMNL010000029.1, read on the forward strand.
AATGCAGAATTGAGTGCAGCAGAATCCCAGAGGCTGAAGCTGAGGGGATGGCAGTAGGCATGAAGCAATGGTTTGCGTAAGCAAGGAGCAATGATTGTGTAAGGAAGCATGGTCCTGCACATAGGTCAGTAAACAGAGTAGTAATAAGTGGACCTGCACAGTCCACATAACATAGGGCAATGAAACAGCACTGAATAGTGGGGAAAGCCAGCCAACATTTAAAAACCAAATCAAGGTGACAAACTGAGGATTTTCAATGGTGAAGACAGGATTTAGAACAGAATTATTAGTCACATTGGCCATGATCCCCCCCAAACACCTCCCAGTCCCCACCATAGGACAAACAAGGAAGCAATGGAAGGGCCAAGAACCACATGCAGATATTAAAGCCCATTTAATAGTCTCAGCAGGAGCTTTAGCTAACCTCAGAGTAGAACAGGTTGAATGAACATAGAAGCAACAATTTGTATGGAGTACATGGAGTTGTAAAACTGCAATAAAACATGGAGACACAACGCTCTGAAAGCAGGTATGGCCAGGCAGTGCAATGCAGCTGCAAGTAGAATGAGAGCATGAATGAGCAGCACAGCTAGGGTCAGAGTAAGCCTGCGTCAGGTGAAAACAATTGAGTATGCAACATGGAGCAGTTATGGTTGAAGCACACAGATGATTGCAGTAGTTTGAGAGTGGTGAGCAACAGTGTAAGAACACAAGCACTGGGTACAGTAGTAAGTGGAGTAAACCATAGCAGTGGCTGCAGTTGTAAGTAACTGAAAGCAGTATGATAGGAGCCTAGAAACAGAGCACCAGAAGACAAAACCAAAACACAGCAACACAGAAAACGAAACAAGGCCGTAAAACAAGACACACAAAACACAAGGAAGCACACAGCCAGAGGAAAGATACAAACCAGAAGCATGAAAACAAACACCAAAGTCCAGCAGAGAAATATTGGTGGGGGGTAAGCCCTAGGCCCCAGCCAAATCAGAGGACAGACCAACAGAGCCTCCGGCTGCAAACAAAAAATGCTTCACAACGAGGCTGAGAGGAACTGCTTATATAGCTTAGGAAGTGGGAGTGGCTGACTGCTTGGCCACTGAACTCCAGGCAAAAGTCTTTCCAATTACGTGAGATATTTGAATATGGGCAAAAGAAACTACTTTCAGGTTATGTAATATGATTAGAACAGAAAAAGGCTTTTGATTCTGTTAATCATGATTTTTTATGGGCCACGTTATACCATTATAAAGTCCCACACACAGTGGTTACATGGACACAAAATCGCTACAGAACAGCTACTTCAATACCTGTAGTAAATGGGCGGAAAGGGCCATTAGTGCCAATCAAACGGGGAGTACAACAGGGCTGTCCCCTTAGCCGTCTATTTTCTGTGTTTTTTTATAGACCCATTTATACGAACTATCAGTGGGGCAACAAACATACGCTGCCTGAGTGTGGCAGAAAAAAGCGCTTCATATACGGTCATTGCATGTGCAGATTATACGTGCATTCTAGCAGCAGATGAACAATCATACTACACTCATTAAGTACTTGTCGATTTGGAACCCGATGATGATTACAGCGGTAAGATTTCCGCTTGAGGCAGCCAGCGACCCGGGTTCGGGAACGGATCCGGGTCATCGGAGGGCCGGCTGGGGGAGAAGGATCGAGCATCCCAGGACTGCTCTCCTTCTCCGGGGGGAGGAGGGGACCGAGTGTTCAGTGCAGTGGCGACACCCGTTGGAGGCTGGGTTCACCACTACGCACTGACGCCACTTAGAATCCAGGGGCCGGGCGGACGCTGGTCGCCATTGCACGTCCCCGCCCCTGCTTACAGGGGGAAAAACAGGTGGGGCCTCCGTCTCTATGAAGCCCTCCCCGGACTTCAGTTAGCCTCTGTTGCCGGCTGTCCCAACAAGTTACTGGTACTGCGGACTGGTTAAGCAGGGGACCAGTCCCATGCACTGCCACCAGGGGAAATGCCGGGTGACTGGGAGAGTGACGGCAGGTGGCAGTCCGGGGCCGTGACCAGGGCAGAATCTGATGGAGGCCCTGCCAAGAAAAGGATAGTAAATAAAAAATAATTTGGGCCGCCCACCGCGCGGCAGTTGGATTTCCACAGGATGCCAGCGACCCGGTTCGGGAACGGACTCGGCCGCTGGGAGGGCCGGTCGGGGAGAGGGATAGAGCGCCCTAGGGACTGCCTCCTTCCAGGGGAGGGAGGTAGTGTCCGAGCACCAGTGACTCCTGGCGGAGGCCGGGAGTCACACAGCTACCGGACATGCTTGCTTAGAGGGGCGGGCGGACATCTGGCTCTCATTGCACCCACTCCCCGCCCGAAAACTGGAAAATGGACGGTTGCCAGCCGCCTCAATGAAGCCCGCCACGGCTTCAATTAGCTCCCAGGCCAGCCCTCCGACCTATTCCGCGCCTGCGGGCGCGCTCCGCATGCCGCAGCCCCGCCTGCAAGCCACGGGCACGGAGGGCCCCGAGGCCGATTTGGGGAGGAAGCCGGTGGCCTGTGATCGGGCCAAAGTACCGAGGCTGGCAGCTAGGTAAGGCGGCATAAAGAGAAAAATAAAAATAAATAAATAATTTGGAACCCTCTCTGGCGCTTCTTTGAACCAAGATAAATGTAACGGTTATAGATTACATTGTGATGTAAGCGACACACAGGATACAATTGGATCTATTAAGATTTTACCAGGCCTCATATCCATCCTTGGAGTACAGTATGGTGCGCCAGAGATGGATGTGGGAACTGGGAAGACAAAATGGCTTTGGGAAAACTGAAAGTTTCCACTTGGAACGGATGGAAAATTGGTAAAAAGAAAAGGGTGTATCTTATAAAAACAAACTTAATACTGATCTTCTTATACATTAGTTATGTTTTTGCCATCCCAAAACAATTGGAAACATCAGTCTTGAGTTTATTTTTCCACGCTTTTTGGGGTAGTCGCCTCAATAAATTAAACGGAATATTATATATTTACCTATAACAGAAAGAGGCCTTCATATGGTCAACCCGATTTTATTCTTTAATAACATTTTTATGACAACAAATTTGAAGCCAGTTCTGATAAATAGACAGATAGGTTGGGAAGTATGGATGCATAACTGTTGCAAACCTTGGTTTGTCCAATGGGAAACAAACAAACTAAAGACACTCCGCAGCACAGTTATGATTCCAAGGTACATTAGAGAAACTTTTTTGAGATTGAAACAATGGCAGGTGAAAAGTAACATGATTATAAGTTATAATTTATAACCAAAACACATAAAGCACTATATGAACATTTAAAATCTGTAGTATGCACAATTGATGAACCCTTTGAGAAGTGTCCAGCTAATATGTTACAACCCCTAAAAATACTGCTAAAAAATGAGAGCGTACCACCCCATATGTGGGACTTCCGGTGGTTATCCTGTCATGAAAGAATAAACGTAAAATGAAATCAGAAACATAAACAGCTACAAGAGATTATATATTAGACCTCAGTGTATACAACCAATAGAAACAGCTTTTTCCCAATGCTCCTATATACAAGAATTTTGGACCCATTTGGCTCAACAATGGCAAGAACCACTTTTCAAAAAAGCATTGTAATCCAACATTATGTATGGACATTTCCCACACCACTGGAAGAAATGGAATCACGGGGCCGGCCCGGTGGCGCTGAGGGTTGAGGCGCTGGACGCCACACCTCACACCACGCCGGCGACCCGGGTCCGGGAGCGGACTTGGGTCATCAGTGGGTCGCCAGGGGGAGATAGGCTGAGCGCTCAACGATAGCTCCCTCTCCGTGGCGTGATCCAGCCATCGCCCGACACTTGGTATGACCTCGAGCGGAGGCCTCGGAGAACTGCAAGCTCCATTTGGGGATGGATACGCCATTGAGCAGCATGGACGTCGGTGCTCGCGCCATGACATTGGGGAAAGACACTTGCTGCTTGGGGAGGGAAGAAGCGGCTCAAGCCTGCCTCCACTGGGAAGATGGGAGGACTGAGGCCGGCTCACGATATGGCCAGTGCCCACCCAGCAGACCTCAGACCGAAAATCGAAATGTTACGGGGTGTCTGAGCCCCACCTCCGCTCACGCCTGGGGTAATCCGCTGCTCCATGGGGCCTAGGGGTCTGCTTGGTAGGGTTCCGGGCAGTGAGATGTCCACTTCTCCCCCTGAGGGGTTGGAGGTGGCAGGCTGGGGAGGAGATAAAATATCAGGGGAAAAAAAAAGAAATGGAATCACAGTACACTCTGTTTAATCTTTACAGTGATTAAATGGCACCTATGGACGGCACGTTGTTTATTTATACTCCAACAAAAAGACAGTACATATTCAGAAATTATAGGGAAAATAGTGAAAGAGTTACAAACTTTATATATATCTAAATGTGCTTTGCAACCCAGATATGTAATAATTGAATTATGGAAAGCTTTATCATGGATTACGGAATCAGATTTTGCTGTTACATGATAGATAAATAATGGCATTGTTTTGACATGTATTATGAACTGGAAAATATTGACTATATATAGACCTTGATTTCAATAAACTGCCCCCCTACTCTTTTCAAGAAGCGACATGGGATCTTTAACATCCACCTGAACTACCACCAGAACAGGCAGATGGGACCTCGGTTTAACATCTCATCCGAAAGATGATACTTCAGAAGTGCAGCACCCCCCCTCATGCTGCACTACAGTGTCAGTATTGGGATATTAACACAAGTGCCTGGTGTGGGAAGGTTGTCTCTTGTCCTCTCAGCAAAGCCATTGGGCTATTACTGACTGTTACCACAAGAGGAGATCTCTGTAGGCGGGCTGGGACCAGTGTAAAGAAGGCTGCTGCCACATATTTCTAGATGGCTGGCGTTTTCCTCTCACACAGAAACTGGAACGGCAGCAGGGAAAATGGGATGTTGGCAGCTTGACGCCCTCTCGCCAGCTTTCACTGAAAGACTGAGGGGGGATTATGTTGCTGCAGTAAGCCCCGCCCCCTGCAGTGACTCGCTCATGCCAGCTCTGATGAGTTAACTGTTTGCAGTCTGGAAATTAACAGTCTTCTAATAAATGTGGAACCACAGGGACCCTGGGGGTTACAAAAGGACTTCCTTCCCCCCCCCATGGATCCTCCCCACTGGGGAGACAGTCGGTATAGTGGAGTATTGGGTGGGGGGGCCTGCCTGAGGACTGGGCAGTGCCAGTGATGGAGATATAAAAAACACATGGTTACAAATGGACTAGTAAAAATAGGTTTTGGGCTTTTGACCAACACAGAAGAAACAGAAACCCAGATGTGGAGTATACAGTGGGGGGAGAAGTATTGGTGGTCACTGAACAGGAAATGGACCTTTGGTAATTATAGCTGATGACCTCAAGGTAGTGAGGCAATGTGACAAGGCAGTAGGTAGAGCCAGCGGGATGCTGGGGTGCATAGGGAGGGGTATCAACAGCAGAAGGAGGGAAGTGGTGTTACCACTGTATAGATTGTTAGCGAGACCCCACCTGAAGTACTTTGTCCCGTACTGGAGACCATATCTCAGTAAGGACAGAGACGGGGTAGAGGCTGTCCAGAGGAGGGCAAATAAAATGGTGCAAGGGCTGCGTCAACAGCCCTATGAGGAGAGACTGCGGGATCTCAATGTGTACACTCTGGAAGAGAGGAAGGAGAGAGGGAACATGATAGAGACCTATAAATATCTCACAGATGTCAGTAACATACAGGAAGGGAGTATTTTTTAGAGGAGAAGATGCACAAGAGCAAGGGGGCATGCAGTGACGCTGGAAGGGGGGAATTTAGGAGGGGTGTGAGGAAGTACTTCTTCACTGACTAAGTGGTGGATGCCTGGAACAGTCTTCCAGCAGAGGTAGTGGGGGCGAAAACAGTGGAGAACTTCCAAGCATGCATGGGATAGGCACAAACGAATCTTGGTAGGAAAGCGGGGTGGGGGGAAGGGGGTTGCCAGAGACCAGGTATGGTCTGACGTGATCGTATAGGCTGGGACAAAATGGCCAAACAATCAATCGATCAAACTCTTTATTCTGTGTCGGCCCAGTGGCGCTGAGAGTTGAGGCACTGGACGCCACACCTCGCTCTGCACTGGTGACCCGGGTTCGGTAACGGACTCGGGCCACCCAGGGGGGTCGGCAGGGGGGAGAGAGGGATTGAGTGCCCAGTGGCGGCTTTCCCTCTCTGGGGAGGGTTGTGTGTCTGTTCTGCTGCTACACTGCCATCTCTTGGGTGAACCTGGGATTGGCGGTGCAAGTCAGGACACACAATGGGAGGGACAGCATCAGCCGAGAGCCCTGGGAGGAGTTGCGTCTTGACGCATGCTCCCAATTGGCTCTCTCAATGTGCCAGCGACTGCAGGGTATGGGCTGACCAGAAAAGAGGAGAATGGAGCCCGTCACTCCTAGGTGACGACTCCTTCAATGCTGGACCACATTACCAGCGGTCACCGGGGACAGACTCTGCTGTATTCCGCCCACTCCACCATTGTTCGGGGGAAGTAAGGGGTATCCTTCCCTTGCCGCGCCCGGGGGAGTATACCGGAGTACCTTGGGAGCTCTGAGCAGCGGACACTCTCTGGCAGAGCCCTGGGGGCGCCAAGGACTCTGTGAAGGCTTGAGGGGCTCGTTTGAGTGGAGGACGAAAGCGAGTAAGAAAAATAAAGAGAAAGTAAAAAAATAAAATCTTCGTTTTGCCAAGCGGAACATTGAGACAAGTTCATTTTACAAGATGGACCTAGGGCAGAACAATTGACAACAGCGTTAAGACATTACAGGTTGCATGAACGTACATAACAATTATATAGTAATAATAACAACATAATAACATATAACCATCGCATGTGACAAGATACTTGCACCAGAACATAGCAATAGGTTCAACAGGAGGTAGTGCCATTAGGGACTAGGTGGGCCAAGCAGTCCTTTTCTGCCGACAAATTCTATGTTTCTTTGTAAGCAGGACAGAGTACTGGTGGCAGAATGTGAAGAGTGTTAATGACCACAGAAAAAAAAATTGGGAGAGTGCAGCCTCGCCCCATGGTGCAGAGCCAGAGCATTGTCCTGCGACTTGGGCGACAGGAAGGGAAGGAAGAGGGAGCTCGTGGGCGAGCCCGGGAGTGCCACAGTAGTGCTAGCTCAGGGCCAAACCCATTGCAGAGGTGAGCACCTGGCTCGTGGGGTGGGAGAGAGCGTGTAGACTGCCAGGCGTTTGGGCGCCTCTGCCAGCCAACCACTGCAAGCAAGCCATTTTTCGGTGCGGTATGTTTTCAGATTCGGAGCACTGTATTCTAGAATTCTGCACAATTTATTCTAAAACAGGTAATCCAGTATTATTTTTCAGTACATACAGCTTAATTATACATTTTTCACTCCAGCTATTTGTTGTTCTAAGTCTTCTGCACACGCAGAATTGTCAACACAGTGAAACAGAGATGTTTGTTTGTGGTGTCCTCCATCAGGACGCAGGTACACACCCTGAAGCTCAGAGGGGGTAAATTCAGGGGTAACATTCAGGGGTAACACAATGAGGCACTTCTTCACCCAGAGGGCGGTGAACCCATGGAAAAGCCAGCGAGTGAAGATAATAGAGACAGTCAGGATGAATTTCTGCATACCAAGGGAATCACAGGGTATGTGGGTAACAGAGTGACAGGGGAATCCCTATAAATTAGTATATTTTTGGGAGACTCGGACAAGGACCTAGAGTCTTTACAACCTTAAATTATTGGGTAACTAACTCCCATCTGTTTTATATGAGAGTGGTTAGGAACAAGTCCCAGAAACCCCTTCTGCTGGTGTTATGTCCTGCCTTAGGAAGGGATTTCTTCTCCATTCTCCGGTTGTGGAGGGATACATAGTGGTGCTCTGCCTGGAAGGACAATCACTTCAGCCATGGGTCTTTATGTTGATGAGCAAAGTCTAAATAAGAGAGTGCCTTTGAACTGCGGGACACAGTCTGATCTTAGCCGCTGTTACCTTATTAATTATTTAAAGCTCTTTTTTTTAATCTGCAGGGGAATGGTGACAGCTATGCAGAGTAACAACCTATGGGACGACACTTATATGCCAGTAAGTAATTCCGAGTAGAAATTATTTTTTGTGACATCACTGGAGATTAAAGCCCCCTACTGATCCACATGACAAGTCACTGCCAGCAGACACTGTACCTCAGCCCCTGTGGTGGAGGGACCAACGGCATCTAGTGCTTGAGAAGGGTAACCTGGACTCTGTACCTATTCTGGACAGGGTTTTTTTCAGTCGTGGCCCTGTGTTGTGGAACATATTACCAACAGCAGTACACCATGAACAATTCCTGGCTATAAGACATAGGAGGAGAGACTGCAGGACTTGAACATGTACACCCTTGGGGAAAAAAAGAAGGGAAAGGGGTGACATGTGAGTATACATAAATACATACATATGAACATACAATTGAGTCAGCAGAAACAGGCCTCGCAGTCCATCATGTCTGCTCGAGTTTGCAGACCTCACAGTGTCTACTGAGGGATCCGCTCCCCCCTCCCTTCTGAGACATACAGGTACCTGCATGGCATTAACACGGTGGACGTCAAGGAACTTTTCTCCTTGAGTTCGAAGACAAGGACGAGGGAGAACCCAATAAAACTTGCGGGGGGGGTTCAGAAGGGACGTCTGCAGTTACTTTTTCATGGAAAGAGTGGTGGACAAGTGGAGCTTGCTACCAGAGGAGGCGATGCAGGCCAAATTAGTGAGTGGCTTCAGCGAGGGATAGGACAGGCATGTGGGGTTAGTTAGAAAAGAGGGACAGAAACAAAGGGGAGAGATGGCTGTTGGGACCAGTGCAGAGTAGTTAGATTGGGTGGGCAGACTGGATGGGCCAACGGGCCTTTTTCTGCTGTCCTTGCCTATGTATCTATGACTGTTCTATCATGGCGTCTGTCGCTGCCTAGTTTTCCCAAGCCTTCCCTAGCATGTCCTGATTTGCCGCTGACCAGCATATCTCTCAACGGTCCCTGATTTTCAGGGACATCCCTGCTTTCACCTCGGAAATGACCTTTGGTCCCTCTTTAAATTGACATTTTTTGTTCCTGAAGACTAGGTATTTAAAGCAGAAAATGGCGCAGACTTCAGTGACGCAGTTCAGTTCTCCAGAGGCTTCTTAAGCTGATGTTTGCATCTTTGAATGATCTCTCCCCGATTCTTGTGATTTGTCCCTCATTTTTTTAGACCCTGTCCTTGATTTGCAAGGAAAGAGTTTGAGAGGCATTTATGTATTTAAAGAGCCTCTGACACCACTAGAAAAAACTTGAAAAGCATGCAAGATTTAGACACAATTCGGTTTTAATTTTATGTATTTTTTGTGATTTTGTCCCTTTTTTTTTTTACTTTATTACTGAGTACAGTTATATGAAAGAGGATTACTGTCCCTCAGGCTTTATCTGCTCTTTCTGCCTGCCTACACCTGACATCACAGTCCCCTGTTTATGACATCATCATTATCTCCACAGCAACAGACGGTGCTGTCATAAACAGAACGGTGATGTCAGGTGTAGGCAAGCAGCCAGAGCAGATAGGCAGCGATCCTATTTACATGTAAATGTCCTTCGTGATAAAGAAGTAATGGTTAGCATTACGAAAAATTTTTTAATGTAAGCTGAATTATGCCTAAATATTACAAGCGACAGGGGCTGTTTAAAAGTTGGTAACCGGGAAAAGGCACACAGATCCAAGGCTCATTTCCAGGTGCGACTTAGGGAAAGGATGGTAGGGGAAGAACACCTTACAATACAGAACATAGGCAGAAAAATGCTATCATGCCCAACATTGGGCTTGAACCCGTGACCCTGAGGTTAAGAGTCTCAAGCTGTACTGACTGACCTAGCCAGGCTGTGCTAATGAATCTGCATCTAGCCGTTATTTTGCGTTGTTTTCATTTGCTGTAACACTTTCTAATTGGTGTACTGACGGCTGATGCTTTAAATGTTTATTTGCAATGCAAGGTTTCGAGCACACATCAAGTCCCTCTGAGGGGTCTGATGTGTGCTCGAAACCTTGTAGTTGCATTGCCTGGTGAGTTTCTTGTGCAAGATGTTCCTACTGCACACTTCTTCTAGTTTTGATGTTTATTTGTATAAATCGTATTTATTTTTTTATTATGCTTTATTTCCGCTGCCAGCGCCGGTACCTCAGCCCAGTCACAGGCCTCGCTGCCCCCACTCCCACATGAGTCGCAACCCCCTGATACCCCCGGCTTACCCCTTCCCCCAAGGTGGGGTTGCGGCATCGGCCCCTAAGTGCCGCAAGCATCGGGCTAGGACGGGGAGTCAGCCTGGGAGGTAATCAGAGCGGCAAGGCGGGTGTCATCAAGGTGGAAGGCTGCGGATTTTTCTGATGTAAGGGCAGGACGCGTAACGACGACCAGCCGCCTGCCCACCCCTGAACATGGCATCAGCACATGCGGTACACCCAGCCTCTGCTAGGTGTCTGCACAGCGCCGAACACTCTGCCCCCCCGGAGAAGGAGAGCAGTCGCTGGACGCTCAGTCCTTCTCCCCCGGCCTGCCCTCCAATGTCCCGGGTCCATTCCCGAACCTGGGTCACTGGCGTCGCAGGTCGGCACCCTGCCCCTCTGCCAGTGGGCCGGCCCCATATTTTATATATATTTTCTGTTTTTATCCTCTGAGCTCTGGCGTGGACTTTGGCCCTCCAAGTAGGGACCCTATCCCGGGTTCTGCCACACCGCACTTAGCCAACCCCGGAGAGTCCCCCACGGCCTCCCCCCCATGGCAAGGCCAAGAAGGTGGCGCCCCTTTCGTGGGGACCCAGTCCAGAAGCCGGAGTCGGCCCTCGGCATGGCGGACTGTCATGAAGCCCTGCCATGCTCCTTTTTTCTCCTGTTTTCGTCCCCTCCCCATGACGCAACCACATTGGGGCGCGCCTCCTGACCCATATTGCCCCCAGTCACCACCAGAGGGCAGTCAGCGAGTGGGGCGACGTGGGACCCTCCTCCCAAGAGAGGGCAGAGCAGCCCTCTGGACGCTTGATCCTCTCTCCACCCCTGCGGATTCCTGGTGGCCCGGGCTCGTTCCCGATCTTGGGTTAAAAAAAAATAAATACTGTTCTTTCTCTGAGTGGAAAATCTAATTAAGAGCTTCCTCTAGATACCAGGTTATAACAGGTTGTAAAACCAGCCACTTGTATAAAGTATTGCATTTTATGACCTATTAGGAGGAAAGCAACTTCTGACAGATACCTGTTACATTTCTCACCACTAAGAGAAATAGCTGTCAGGAAATTCCCTTGAAGATCAAAGGGGTAATTCTGACCTGCCATAAAGCAGGCTCACTAATTTAAAAAAAAATATATATATATATATATATAAAAAAATTTCTTTGTGGGATGCTTAGCAACATGCAGATGCCTGTGACTACCATGTGGTATACAGGAAATGTGAGTGACCTCACAGCCAGCATCACCATTGAGCTGTGACCCCACAGGCTGGGTGGGACCCTTGTTCTCTATAGATGGTCAAAGCTGAGAGAACATAGTGCTTTTTTCTCTCTGGACTCCTGAAAGACACACTTTCAAGAGCACGTCTACATTAGGTAATTCAACCCTGCACTATTTGCTAATTGAAACTAGGGTAGGATTAAATACTCAGCAATAAGGCGGTTTTGTTCATTTAATTTGTATGACTGTACACTCAATGTTATATGTTCTGAGTTTTGTATATCATTTACTATTTTTAATTTTAGTAAATGTTGTTTTTCTTGAAATCCTGCCGGAGCCTTTTCCTCATTTTGAATGTGAATGCTGGGACAGTGTTTTTTGATAATTCTGACAGAACTGTTAAGCGCTTACAGTGTGTTACCATATGCACCAAGGTAAGAAAAGTACCTAGGTCTCAGTTGAGTCAAAAGGGGGATTGTGAACCAGGTTGGGTGCCCGCTGGGTTAAGTATTGCATTGCTTTTCCCCAAAGAGGGTGTGATGTTTGAACCTGTTAATTGGGCATGCTAGTGAAAAAGGGTTCATATTTGACCCCAGGACTCAAGACTGGTAGTTGATCGGATCCAAAACAGACAGGAGGGCTACCCTGTTTGTCTCCTGTTCACATATTTCACTTCGAGGTTTGGCAGTGTGGGAGCAGAGGGCCTGACCACTGGAGTGCATTTGTGACACCACCCATTATGTATTTGATATATACTACACTGTTGTAGTGCTTCTATTGTTTTATCTGATTTTAGCTTAAAAGTGTCTTTTCTATTGTAAGCTTTGTATTGGTGTCCCTTTAAACCCCCTTGTTTTCGTCACTGGGATTCCCCAGAAAGCGCAGTCAGCTCCATCAGCAGAATGCAAATGTGTGAGGAGCAGTCAAAAGTTTAACTAAGGCATATGATGTCTTACTGTTTTTAAAAAAAATTAAAAATAAAGGCCTGGATATTCAGACTGCGACGGGCAGGCAGCAAGCCTGGGCCTAGCATAACTAGGCTCACGCCAGGAGTATGGACCAGGCAATATTCAATGGTGCTGCGGAACATTCTAAGTAATACATGTTAGATGAACTTACAGCTTACATTACAAGTGTCCTTGTGTTTTAAAGAATAGACAATGGGAGACAAAATCCTGAAATTAGTCTCTCATTGTCTGTATTGTATTAGAGCCGAGCAGTGCGGCGCCGCACTTTATCACGAGATGGAGCTACGGAGCATGCACCATTTTGGCGAACGCTGGACTTTTCAAAAATTAAATAAAGTAAGTGGAAAATGACAGAACAGGGAGCTTTATTTGCAAAACCCTTAATCGGGGGGGGGGTGAGGCTTGCAGGGGTGGGTGATTTGGGCTAATTACAGTTCTACTTTGAAACACAAGGACACTTGCAATGTAAGTTGTAAGTTCATCTTACATGTATTACAGAGAATGCTATCCCAAGGGTTTTTATCACTAGAATGCTTTCTTGAAGCATACTGAGACATTTTAAAATTTATATGAGAAGAACTCTCTGCTTGTTGATAATTCTTGATAACCTTTGCCCTTCTGAGGCTTCTCAGCTAAAAGCATGCTGGTGTTAATTAGCTTCTCTGACACAATCTTCTGTTATGCTTTAAATGTATATGTTTAACCAATGAGAATTATTTCTGTTTTTTCAACATTATCTGGTGTTAATAGTATGGGATTTTCAAAATAACTGCCATAAAGCTTCTGAAGAAGGACCTGGTTGGTCCGAAAGCTAGATCACTTTGTTCTTTTTTTGTGTAACATCTATGTGGGTCCAAGAAAAGGTATCAAATCATTTGTTTCTGGATCTGTTAGTAATAAGGTTCATTCCATGGAAATGGTGTATTCTGAATGCGAAATAAAAATTTGAAGCTTTAAAAAAATGTTAAATGCTAAATGTCTTTTTGATTTCAGCCGCTCCACATCCATGACAGCGGAGTGACTCCGAATCCTTCCCCCAGTCCCACACGGCGGTTTGGAAGGTGAGAGAAGCAGCAGCATCTACATGAGATTTGTGCCAAAGGTAGCACAAGCCAGCACATGGCATCTAGGTGCCAGTGCAGGTCATGATCGGGGTGGGAGGTTAGCAGTGGAACAAAATGGAAGGCTCTATCTTTTTACAATGTATTTTTTTACCCAGAGTGGCCTAGCTGAGATGCAATAAATAATCTTTAGTGAAGTTCTACTTTTTATCAAGTTTTTTCAAGCTGGTTGGTCTGCAGAAATTAGACACTAAGTGACTTGTCTGTGGTGGGATTTGAACCTGTGATCTTCTGGTGCCCAAACTGTTGCTGTAGCCAGTAGACCACACTATGTCATAGGGAGACTTGACACAAGGAGAAGCCAGACTGCTGGTAAAGAAGAGGATGAATTGGAAGGGTGACCTGTCAGCCAGGGCCATAGACTTCTGCGGCTACAGACGTAGGCACCAGACACTCATCCTTTCACAGAACTTATGTGTTGCCACAAAATTCACCATTTTGGGAGATCTTTATTTTAAAGCAGCAGCTCGTGTTAATATTTTTATGGCTGCATAGTGAGAGGTTTGTGTAGCCATATAGCGAATGGGAGGGGGAGCAGAAAAGGGGGCTAACACATCACAATTGTTTGCGTCACATTTTCCCAGAGAGTGGAGTTTAAGCACATGGAGTGGAGGAATTGGTCTGCTTTCTTCCCTCTGTCTCCCTCCCCCCTTCTTGCCCAGATCTACTGCTGTGTCAGCCCCCACCCCATGCACACACACTACAAATAAGTGCCTTTCCCCAATCACTGAATTGCTTCTCTCTGTCTCTCCCGTCCTGATTGGCGCATGCCTCGCTTTTCTGTCCCCCATCCCAAATGCCTTCTTTCCAATAACTCCCTAGTGTGTCACTTGTGAGAAGTGTGATGCTCGCTCACCCGCTCTGCTCTGCCTGCAGCCCTCCTTGCATGCTGCTGCTGCCGCTGGTCTGGTCGAGGTTGCTCACTCACTCCGAGAGGTCCTCCAGTTCAGTATCATGTGCCTTGCTTTTCTTTCCCCCCCCCCATCCCAATCACCATATTTCCAATAAAAATTAACTCCTACTGTGTCAGTTGCAAAAAGTGTGCTACTCTTTCATCCGCTTCGCTCCGCTCTGCTAGCAGCTCTCCCTGCACACTGTTGCTGCAGGTCCAGTCGGGGTTGCACACTCACTCCGAACAGACCTCCAGTTCGGTATCATGCAGGGTCAGACAGAGTCCCAGGTCACTGAGCAGCTGAAATAACCCTGGGAGAAGATGAGGCACATGCTGCCACTGCTGGTCTGACGCGGTCCTGGATACTCACTCAGAGCTGCCCTCTGGTTCGGTACCATGTAGCATCAGTCAGAAGTTAGATTGGGCTCCAAATAACTGAGTTTAGTGCCAATGGTTTGGTTCCATGCAGACAAAGTTCTGGATTACAGAGCTAGTCCCAAATCTGTACTCTGCAGTCACAGTGAGGTGGAGGGGGGGGGAGTGGCACTGAACTGGTGCTAAACACACTACCTACGCAGGAAGTGGCCCATCAGCAGCTGCTCAGCAATCTGGGATCACGGGGGTCCTTTTGGAGGGTCAGGTGGTAATGGTCATTGTCCTGGAGAGATCAGTTGGGTCACCGGTGTCGGGTGTCCACCGCAGGGAAACAGTGGACATTGCCAGCAGGTATCTGGGTGCCAAGGACTCTGATAGTGCCTGGAGGAGAAGACATACAGTGGAGCACACCAAGATGGAACCCAATACTGCAGAATTCTGCAGCAGGGTTACTGTAGGACACAAGGCAGTTTCAGTGGCAGTTCATTCCTGTTATCAGGCAGGATGCTGTGACACTGCATTGCATCCTGGGGGGGGGGTTTGCTGATGCGCACTGCCATGTGGCCAACTACAGCATGCGGGCCAATGATGCACAGTTTACAGTCTGCAGACTGTGTGAAAAGACTTTTTGTTTTACTGTCTGCTTAACTGCAGTATATTAGATTGCATCTAACTGATTCCCAACCTGGCAGTCGCTGTAACCAGAAATCCCAGAATCCCCTGCAGCTGATGTCAGAGCTGGCCTGCAGCAGTGGGAGATTCAGTAGCCTGTAGTGCATTTTACAGTTGTTATAAGCTGTTTTTGTTTGCTGGTACCGCTGTCCTCCCTGTGTTAAGTAGTCACAGAGGACTGCACTGAACCCCAGGAGAACAGTAGGCCCAGCAAACATCTGCATATCTGTGTGTGTCTTTTTATGTTCTTAGCTAACAGTGGCAGCTTTAAACTTTGTGTTGATTCCTGTTCAATTGTATTTTTTGTTCCGATGCAGCAGTGGTGTTTTGATGTAAGTGCAGCACTACAGACCAAGCTACACCTTCATTCTATATTCCTTATCAGGTTCCTGCTCTAGCAGCCATTTTGGCTCTGACCAGATTTCGTTTATATGTACTTTCTAGTTCAGCTCTTGAAACCGGACAGTAAGGCAGTCATCTAGCCCAGGAAGGTTGGGTCCATTGACAGCGCTAAGGGGTTAAAAATATGGGATTGAATTTGACCGACTTATGTAAAAAAAAAAAAAAAAAAAATTGGTCAAAACTGGCACCAACTGGGTCAAAAAGCAAACTGAAAACACAAGTTTCCACAACAGTAGTTAAAAATTGTCAGAAAAATGTAGATTTTGGGGCTGACCTGCTGGTGCAACGGTAGCGCTGTTGTTCATGGCACTGCTAGCCCGCATTCAGGAACAAGCCCGGGCTGTCTAAGGGCCAGCTGGGGGGAGGATGGTAGAGCATCTCAGAGGATGCTCTCCTCATCTGGGGAGGGGGGGTGCTGAGTCCCGCTGCTTTACTGACACCTGGGTGCACATGGGTGGTGGTACAGGGGGCCAGCGGCTTGTGGGTGGGGCATAGGGAGCGCAGG
Source organism: Neoceratodus forsteri (assembly GCA_016271365.2). NCBI lineage: Eukaryota > Metazoa > Chordata > Ceratodontiformes > Ceratodontidae > Neoceratodus > Neoceratodus forsteri. The sequence continues at coordinate 182,490,805 of JADMNL010000029.1, forward strand.
TCCGGATTGGCTGCATCAGGAATTCCCAGCAGCCTTTCCCCGTATGCGCTGCCGGCCATGGGGCGTGATGACCACAAAATGGAGGCAAACGATCTGAGGATGAGGCCTCTGCCGGCCCGCCACCGCCATCGTCAGATCCGTACCTGCCATCCACCGGGGAAATGCCACCAGTCTCCATCTCCGCCATGGGTGGCCAGATGTCTGCAGTGGGGGGGCTTGCCGTGGTGCTGAAGGTGACCCTAGCCCTGGGGGGCAGCATAGAGGTGTGTTGCGAGTGGACTGATGGTCCTGGTGGATGGATGGATGGATGACAGCTCTCGACCGGTGGGTACACGGACAGTAGGCAGTAGGTGGAAGGAGGTTCGGACCTGATCCGTAGGGAGAGTATAAAAAAAAAAGAAAGTGTAGATTTTATGGTTCACTTTTCCTTCATATAAGAAAGGGGAGGTAGTAATTTCTAGGTGGGTTTGCCCTTTTGGTGCTTTTTTGTTTTTTTTACAGTGTTTGGACAGGAAAGGCACAATGAGCCAAATCTCATTTGGAGGTATGTCTCAGGAGCGTGGGGAGGTTAAGTGACTTTAACACTGTCCTTGTGTAGGCCCTTCTCAGCATTCAGCCCGTCTTCTGGGATATTCTGACCTTTCCCCATGGCTTCCTCTCTCAGCAGGATGAACATAATTCCAAGCATGCAGCCAACTCCCCTGGGCTCCCTGAAGAGGAAAGGTAAGCCGTTACGATTAGCAGTAGCTCAGTACAGAGCTGTATGTCCATTTTCCAAGTAATAAACCATGACAGGGTGTGCATTATAAAATTGTAACGCATGCCGTAAGAATTATTTATTTAAAAGTTCAGAAATACAGCTTTGAGCAGAAATGCTCATTTACAAAGGTTCCTCGTCAGAATAACAATTTGTTTACACCATGTCAAAGATAGTATTAGAAACTGATTAACAAAGGCTAGACAATAGTGATTCAGTGACATAACAAAACAGAATAAGTAACATAAGTACCGTTTCGGCATTACAAAGTGAACAAACGTTAACATTCAACAGGTCAAATAATACAAAGCATAACATAGGCACTAGGAGCTAGACAAATTTAGCAACCCATCTGGGCATTGTCAGAGGTTACGTCTGTGCGCTTTTACGGCACATTGGAATGGAGGAGAGGCACGTGCGTGAGGAGACCGTGTGGTGGATAATGAGCTGACATCATGTGCACGTGTAAGAGGGCACCTTAGGGGTCAGAAGCACCGCGATCAGATGGTGAAAGGTTTGGGTTGGGCAGGAGTGAAGTTGGCAAGTGACAGTGCATGGGATGGGGTTTCATTAGGAGAAGGAGCTGCATTGGGAGCCAGGTAAGAGTAAATTTAGACATTCCCGTTTGAAAGAACCCAGCTCAGTTGGTGTCTTTTGTATTACCTGCAGTTCATTAAGCCAACTTGGCCCTGGTTGCAAAGGAGCTTTCGGTAGAGCTGTTCGGTTGAATGGAACAGCCAATGTACCGATAGTCATGTCTCTGGTTGGGTAAGGATTTTGGGCAGGTTGTAGGAGACCTTGCAACTGTTTGGGGGGGGGGAGGGGTCAGGCCCATGAGGGCTTTCATGCCTAGCAAGCAGGTTTGATATTTTATTCTGTCCTGCAGGGGAAGTCAGTTTGTAAGAGAGTAAAGAGTGCAGGTGTGCGGGAGTTTGTCAGCCCCAGTTACAAAGCAACAGGCTTTGTTGACTAACTGGACCCTGTTTAACACAGTGCCTGTGGCTCTCCCATATACTGTTAAACCGTAGTCAGCTATGGGGAGGATGGAACTTGTAACTGCCACTTTTTTGGCTTCTGGGGTAAGGTTGTGCCTATTTCTATATAGTGCTCCTAGTCTCCTGTTAATGTTGCAGATGATTTGGTCGGGATGTAGTAAGGCATGAGGCCAAAGGCAGAGTGGCTTTACACCTCTGGGAAGTGTATTAAAATCCTATAATACAGAGCTGGCCCAGTGGTGCAGAGTGGTGGGGCATCTAGCCTTATCTGGTGTCACGCCAGCGACCCGGGTTCAGGAACGACCCTGGGTCATTGGGAAGCCAGCCGGTGGGGTGGGGGGGGCAAGGAGCAGAATTACCTCTCCTGAGGTGGACATTGCCCTCTCTGTAGTCCCATCCCACTGGGTGACGGTCTGGTGGAGGCACAGGTAGGAGGGCAGCTAGGTGGGGCACTTGCAGTGCCTGATGTGCTGCTCCAAACGCTGTGATGTTCAGTCCCCAGGCGACGCGGTACAAGGGGAATAAAGGGAAAACTGTAAATGAAAAATCCTATGGTGCACACCCTGGAGGGGCTTATTACACTTATAAAATGGCTTTAAATAGGTTTTTGGGGAAGGGAAATGAGATTCTCCACCTGGCTGTGCATTTATAGAGATTTAATGTATGGTCAGATGATGTCTGTTAGCCAATGACATTTCTAAATTGTATCTTGCCATTATATAACTTAAAATGTATTAGTTCTAAGACCTTGTTTAACAATTCAAGTGCGGTATTTCCCCATAGGCTGCTCCCTTTGGCAGAGGGTGGGGCCTGGGGATGTGATCAAGACATTCCACGGGATAATTCCAGTAACTAGTCGAGAGTGGTTCATGCTGAGCGAGAGGACACAAGCACTGGGGGAAACGTAGTGAAGCTGGCATTGCAGGGAGACGTAGGAGGGCACGACAGGATGTATTTCTTCACAGGAACAGTGGTGGGTGTATGGAACAGGCTACCAAGGGAAGTCGTTTGTGCAGGAGTTATGGGGGGGCATTCAAACATGGGTAGGACAGACACAGATAGGGAGATTAACAAAAAGGGAGGGGGAGATGAATGAATAGCCACTGGGGCTGTCACAAACATTTATGAATATAGCAGGTCAGGCAGGATGGGCCACATGGTCTTCTAACAACAGCTTCTGTGTTTCTGTGGTCAGTACATTGTTGGCATCCAATAGTGTAAGTATTGTTTTCTCCCCCCCCCCCCACGGAGATTTTTATCCTCCAGAGCTCTGGCAGGTGTCTGTGGCCCTCCTGATGGAGGGACTCTCTCTCCGGTCCCGCCGCTCCCACACTCGCCAATCCCAGGTAGTTCCCTGCATTGATTGATGGGGCCAGGAAGGAGGTTGCCAGCTTCTCCTCCCTCCTGGAGACCCAATCCAGAATCTGGGGACGGCCCACAGGAGCGGCAGACCATCATCGATCCTGCCAATCTAATTTTCCTATCCCCCCTGTCCACCAATGAGAGGACGTTGGAGTGAGCCTCCCAACCTGTACTGCCTCCAGAGGGCAGTCAGCAAGCAGGATGACAAGTCTCTCTGTCCCCTGCCGACCCCCGGTGGCCCGGGCTCATTCCTGAACCCGGGTCACCGGCGTGGCGCGAGTTGTAGCGACCAACGCCTCAACCATCAGTGTCACCGGGCCGGCTCCAACAGCGGAACTATTAACATTATTTGTTTGTTTGTTTATTTTAAAAAAATTGCCAGGAATGACACACTGAACTGAAATAACGGCTCATTTCCAGATGTGTCCTGGGGGATAAAGGAGGCGGAAATTAGTAAAGTCGACAACAATGAGTAAAAGACGATAACAAATGTAAAATAATGTAACAACTGAAAATGCAGTCAGTAGACAATGCAGACATACATAGAATAAATATACCTTAGCTATGATCAAATGGACAAAATGCATTGAATAGGAGACTGGCACTAGTCAAGTGCAAAACTTCAGATGGGATGAAGCCTGTAAGGGAGAGTGTAAAGGGAAAGGATTCAAGATCAAAGGTCACACTGCATGCAGGGGCAGCTACAGGAGTCAGTACAGAAGTCACAAAGAAGGGATCTGGGGGAGAAGAGGGAGGAGACAGAGCGGATAACAGAAGGAAACGAAGACCAAATCTTGAGGATTCATTAGGAGAAAGCAGCTTGTCCAGCAGAAGATTTCATGAAAGGATGGATGAGAGATCTAGGGTTGGTTATGGAGGGAGTAAAAAAAAAAAGGGGGGGTGCAAAAGGAGGGAGTTAAGGAAGGAGAGGAAGGAACCAAGCCATAATTTGGGAAAAAAATTGTTATACTGGCCTGGATATTCAGGACTCGTGGCAGTTGTACTGCAGCACCTGCATCCCTATAAATGAGCCAACAAACATTATGACACAATTACGGCACTTGGCTTCTTTTATGGCTGAAAATGACGCTTGTGTCAAATATATTTGGCGCGCAATTTGCGGTAAGAAGAGAAACCACGTTTTCAGTGGTCTAGCAGTCTTGTCAAAAGTACCACAAGTGCAACCAAATTGTACCCTGATCGGCTAAAAATTCAGCCCACTGTCTCTTCAAGTTGAAGTATCTTTTGCAAATTTGGAGACAAATGGGACAACGGTGTTCCCCGTTACGGGTCAACATAAGCATATAATTAAGTGATAATGCGCAACAGGGTGTGTATAGTGCTGAGATTATGTCATGCCTTGGGTGAGTGGACACGGGACCACAGGCCGAGTGCATCCAACACCCGAGAAGTGTCATCCCCACAATACATGCCCTGGAGTGCATTATTGCAAGTATAAAATGGGTGATTATAAAAAAAGAAAAAAGTTGAAAAAATAAATTTCTAAATACAGTTTTAGTTATTTTTTGAATAAGTTTGATGCTGGGCTTGGATATGATCACTGTGGAAAGTCAGCACTGACCATTCAGAGCCAAGCAAATTTTCTTGCCATTTTACAATAAATGTTTAAAGAGCTAGTTCATCTCTTGAAATGAGTATTAAAGAGCACTTTTCCTTCTCTTTTTGCAGTCGCTCCCCAAGAACCAGGAAGGACCCTTACCCGGCCCCAATTCCACTGGTACCAGAGTCCTAATTTATTTATGCCCTGATTTTAGAAGGGAAGGGATCATATTTGGGCTCAGTGGTGCCGAGCTGCGATCCTTCCACTTCCTGATATTGAGAGCGCTCCATGCTGAGCATGTTTGTGATGTCATTATAGAGTTGCGCCAGCATGCTCCATTGGCACTAATGGAGCCATTTTTTTAACTCGACATATTTTTAGATGGACACTGAATAAAACCATGTCCACTGCTTAAGTAACAAGACCTTGTCAGTTGCGGTGGCCATGATTTGTCTCAGATAGCCATCTAAAATACAAAAAACAGAACTGGAAAAAAACTGCTCCTATTAATGTCTATGGAGCACGCCACAGCCGCTCTCCAGTATGACATCACAAACGCAAGCAGCAGGGTGGCTGTTAGTATCAGGAAGTGGAAGGGATCAGCCGCTGGGCGCCATTGAGCCAAAATACGATCCCTTTTCTTCTGAAATCAGGGCGTTTATAAATTATGAATCTGGCACCAATGGACTTGGGGGTAGGTAAGGGTCCTTCCAAGTTTTTGTTGTGAGTACCAGAAAAAGTGCACTTTATTGTTGAGAATCAGGCATTTATTTCTGTACCTCGGGTATTTTTTTCCCTTTTACAAATTGTAAGATGTTCCACCCGACAGTACTAGGTGGGATGTGTGGAACAGAACTTTACCCAGTGGCCGCCATATCTAGTTCTGTCCCTTGTTATAACTCATCAGCACTGTGACCTTACAGGCTGTGACATCACAGCTGACCCTGAAGAGCCATTCACCTTCTGCCCGATTGATCATAGTGATGTCACAGTGGGGGAGGCTACAGTGCAGGTGAGTTTTAAAGGGGAAGTAGCAAGGTCACCTTCCTGTACTGTTTAACAGTACTGATTACTTTGTATTGCCAGGTATAAAATTTTGTAACTGGCAAAAATGAAAAATTCTGAAATGAAAGGTAGCAGGTGGCTACTTTTAAAAAATGTATAAAATGTTCTGTCTGTGCTGAACCATGCTGGTATCCCGTGAAAAGGGCGACTCAAAATGTGTGAGCCCAGTAACAGCGACGGCACTTCAGCGACTTCAGAATCGGCGACAATACATGTTCATTAGTGCATTAACGGAGACAAATGCTTTTTCCCCCCTCCCTAAGGTGCTATGACCTTGGAGTGGGTTATTTAAGTAAGGGTAGTGCGGGGAAAAGCCATCTGCAATGAGGTGTGGGGCTTACTTCAACAGAAAAAGCATTTGTCACCATTAATGCGTCACGACATGTACCGTTGTTGCTTTTGAAGGTCGGTTAAGTTGTTGTTATTGCTTGCTCATTTTGAGTCGCCCTTTTCATAAGGAACCTCTGGTGCTACTGCTCTTGAAGTGGAACTCCATAAAAGTGTAGTTTTTTTGCTGTTGGCTTCCAAGTTTGTGTGTAGGGTTGCTCAACGTGAAGGCGGACGTAACCCTTTTGGTTCATTTTTTGTTCCCTTGAAAGGTGGCATTGAAGTGGATTCACCGCCAAAGAAGTTATTTGTCGCCGGGGTTCCCGGTCCTGGAAGCTCGGAGTCTGTGGTCCTAAAGTCCGTCATTTCTCACAGGTACTTCTAAGGACAGTAATTAAACTTGGAAAGGTTATTACTGAAACAAGATTATGGGGACACTGTCTATGAAACCCAGACAGTGCTTTAAACCTAGCACCTGGTCTCTGGCTACCAGCCACAGGGTATTGCTTTTCTTCTAGGACCCCCTTGAAAATTAGCCCTGCTCCTGTCACAAACCGCTCAGCAGGTCAGGCCCTCTGCTCCCACAGTGCCAACCTCCGAGCGCAGTATTGTGAACAGGTCACAGAACAGGGTAACCCTCCTGTCTGCTTGTGGGTCCGAATCACCTTTAGTCTCAAGTTCTGGGGGGATTCAAACTGTGAACCTTATGGTAGTGTACCCAAATATACAGGCTCAGATAATCTGCTCTTTGGGGGGATGCCAGATATCTTTCGCCTAAGGGCACCTAACCAGGTATCCAAAATGAACCCTTAAAACTCTATAAAAGACCTTAGGTGTATTCTTACCTTTTCCTAGTGTGGTAACACCGTAAAGCTCATGAACGGCTGTCAGTCTTAACCCTCCATACATCACATGCAAAAGAAAGAACTTGGAAGACACACCAGGCAGTCTCTTTAAATATAGATTTACTTAAAAATGGATAAAAATATGTAAAATGTAAACACAGAACACTATATCACAAAGCATACAATCACTTAAAAGAAAACAAGGAAAAGTAAAACATAAACTCCTACCACAATACAATTAGACTTTTTCTATTTAATGTATTACCTTCTTACAGTGCTTTTAGTTAGATCTGAGATCCTGTTTCTACAGAGTGCAAAAAGGAAAATGTCTAAGTTGAAACAGAGAATACAGTTAAACTCTGTGTCTCCACCCCTCTTCTGTGTCATCCAGCTCCTCCTTTTAGAATATAAAAAATATACAAACAGGATGTCCCATCAGGAGGTATATCAAATAAGGTGACATCAGCAAAAACTAATTTTCCAAATTATGACTGGCTTTATTCTTGTGTGGTTTCCTGTTTCCAAGGACATCAAATGGGTTTTACAGCTTTTTAACACCATAGTGGGATAACATGTTTTTCCTCTAAGTCGTCATAAAATGTTTATGATCTCCATCCTCTGGCTGACTCATAAAGTCCCATTTCATTTCCACTTCAAAGCAGCAACAGGCCATAAAATGCAATGTCTTGGAAGTTAATCACATTACAGCGATCTGCTGTTTAATATATATCCTGTCATTTTAACTGAAATCTTGGGGGGGGGGGACTTATGGCCCAGCTGTCTTATGGAGACAATCACACACTACATTTTTATATTACAAAATCATAGAACAGTCATAACCAGCTGGCCAGGCGTCACAGCTCCATGGAGTTATTCCTGGTAAAAAATACAAATACACTGAGTAGTACCGCAGCACAAGGTGAACACAAACTATGGGACTTTTCTTTCGGATAAAGAGCCTGCTGACAGAGTACTGGAAGTGGGGGAGGGAGTTAGGCTAGCTGCTACAGTCGAGGAGCTGGATTTAGGAGTCATCATAAATGACTCCCTCAGGCCGGTCCAGTGGTGCTGAGGGTTGAGGCACTGGACGTCCCACTTCGCGCTACACCGGTGACCCGGGCTTGGGAATCGCAGCCCTTTATATTTCCTCACTCAAAATAAAACACCCTTAAAAAATAGTTGGAACCCTGTATCATTCCTCATTAAACACATACACAAACCTAAAAAAATGAGGTACTACTACTCATAGATTTAATTTCTAGCGTTCCTTTACTTACCTTCTTATCAGAGAAATCTCTGCTGCTTATCCTGCCACAAATAAAATTGAGGCCCAGGCTCCACATCAGGCCTTTTGGTATGTGTTTGTGTGTGTGTTTTGGGGGGGGGCAGTGAACACTCTGTCAACAGAATTGTGCAGAATATTTCAGTTCTTGTATTCCATGGGAAACATTCCCTCTATTGAATGTGTGGAAAGATAGAAAAAAAGAAACTGGACTGGGGAACATTTTTTGAAATCAGTGAAAAACTATTGTTTTTTTTTTTTTATTTTAAGTAGTGTGTTTTTTACCTTTTTTGTTTAAATAAACTTTATTTTACTTCTTCACCCATTTTAATAAATGCATAATATTCTCCAGGGTTTATGGCATGTGTAGTAATAATCATAAAAGAAAGTAATCTCTGAACAGTGTGGTAATGTGAAATAATGGATGGTCCTATGACCAGAATTGACCAATCAGATTACTTGTTTGAGAGATACTGTTTTATAAATAAATATAAATAATATATCTGACACTTCTGTTTGACTTTCTTTCAGCCTCTCCACGCCAAACAGTTTGGAAACTGTGACAATCAGCAGTAGCCCGCCACAAAGCACCCCGCTGTCTGGACCACCTGTCACTGTCACTGTTAGCCTGCCACCCCCTCCAACTTTTGGGTTCGCCACCCCGTTCATCCCGGCAACCCACCCATCTGGGATGTGAGTCCAGTGGCCATGCTTAGAAATGTACGGCGCACCCCCACAACTTAGAAACATGCAAAACAATGGTGAGAGGACAAAAAGGACTTTTAGCCAGTGAGACAGCATGCCCTACAAATGAAATAGGCACCGTGGTCAAAGCAGAGAAAGATAACCAACACCAGGATGGGGATGAAGTGCTTCCGTTTTCAGCGATATCAGTTTCTCCCTCCCCAGACTGTCTGTACCTTGAATCCACTGCCCCTGGCTGCTGGCCCCAGCAATCAAGCAGGAAACAAAATCATTTGGCTGTACCAAAAACCACAACTGGAAATTAGGTGGAGGGTCCTCTGGTGGCAAGGCATGCTCCCTGCTGGATAGACAGTACATCTAGCAGATCAGGCAGCCCACACCGTCAACATGGGTGAAACTCTAGTTTTTTTTTTCCAGTGGAACCAGGGCAGTAGGAAGTGGTGGTGTTTGCTGGGGCAGTCTAGTAACACCCCAAAATATAAGCATTGGCCCCACTTGTATGACAATGGAGGGGGGAGAAAGCATCAATTGTAGCCATTGTCTTCATAGCCTCATGGTACCTGCGATCTGCCTCTGATTTTTGAGGCTGCCATGATTGTCGCGGACCAGGAGGCAGAATTAATTATGGACCCTTGGTAGCCCACAGAAGGCCCTATCACTTAACAGCCAAACTTTGTTTTTCATTGCTGTGTTTACAAACTGACCGTACAAAGGACTCTGGGAGGGAGTGCGCGACAAACTCCACCCCAACATCACTGCGAAGAAGCAAAGAGGAAGAAATGAAGGCGTGTCTGGCAAACAACGCTTTGCATCTTTCACAGGAAGGTGGTAGCAAAACCAGAGTGTTGTGGGGCGTTGCCTCAAGATAAAACGGGGGGGGGCGGGTAATTTCTGATGTCCTTCACAGAGCAGGAGGAGGAGGAGCTTGCCACATCAGGAGGCAGTTTGCTTAAGACATTCCAATCACCGACTCTCAACCCTTCCTCCTCCAACTTCACAGAAAAGGCGGTTAACAGCTGAAGCATCCAAACCTGTACTGCCAACAGCTTCCGATTGGTAACGTTATTTTATTAAAGCCCAAAGTGCAATGTCCCTGCCACCTTCCCTTGCTCGTTTTACTCTCCTCGAGTTTCAGATGTTCTGCTCATACTTTTGAAACCAGGAGGGGAGCTGGTGGTAGCTGCGAGCAGATTCCTGAATGTTTAATGAATGAATACCAAAGACACACGATATAGAACAAAACAAAAACAAAACAATTTACCTTCTGGAACATTTTTTGAAAAATTTTAGCAGCCTGTGTTTCGCTGTCTAGTTTCCCTTTTTCTGGGAGCAGCCCAAGAATTCCACACATAGGAGGGTCACGCAACACTGAAGTGCCAAGCAGGTTATGGTATTTTGGGGGTTGGGGGCAGCTTTACTGTGTGGCTTTGGACTTGGGGGGCGATTTTGTGTGCTATTTCTTTATTTGGGGTAGGCAATGCACAGCTGAGCAGAAAACTCAAATAGGACACCAGCGTGCGCAACAAAGATGGAGCAGGTATCGCCCTTTGTTGTTTTTCTTCTCTTGCTGTATTTGATTGGCCCTCTGATTATTTGATTGGCCCTCTGATGTGTTACTGGAGTGTCCGGTCAAAGCTGCGACTGCAAATATGTGCGGTCAAAAACCACGTGGTCGTAACAGCGATGTGCAGTTTCGGAGTTGGTATATATAATCTGCGTGGTTTTGGACCACACAATTTTGTACTAACCACACATCGCTGTTATTGACCGTGCAGTTTTTGATGTCGCAGTCTTGACATAGCGCCTGTTACTGGTGCTTACATACTGTACCTAGCTGGACAGCAGTGCCACAGAGCAAGGTTATTAAAGCACTTTGCATTGAATTTGTACAGCATTCCTAATATGAATTATTTGCTACTAAAAAAAATGAATAGGAAAAGAGACGGCTTCCCTTTCTGGATTCATCAGGTTTGGGGCGGGGAGAACAGACTATAAAATATTTTCTTTTCTTACTGAAGGCAGTAGGATGATCTGTAGAAACCTGTCTTTAAATCCGTCCCACTTACAAGTAAATAATAGCATTGCAGGGATTACGTAGCCCTGGATCTGTCTTTAAACTGCCCCCTCTTTCCCAATTATAAGTAGACAGGGCTGCAACAGCTATGATATCCCTGTCTTTAAACTGAGCCCCCTTCTCAGTCCTAAGTAAATTACAGTATTACAAGAACTGTGGGGGGACTGACACCCCACCCCGCTGCAATTCTACATAAATGGCAGTGTTGCAGGAGCTGTGGAGATCCTGTCATTACCCTGACCCCCCCTTCTCCCACGTATAAGTAAAAGGCAGTGCTTTAGGTGCCTTCCCTTTAACCTTTGACCCCCTCCATACCATATTATAAGTAAATATCAGTTTTTGGCTGCTGCTATTTAGTTTTGAATATCAGGTTTAAACATTTTTCTGTGTGATGTATGTAAACAATCAGGAAAACTGTATTCGGTATGAGGCAGTATTTCAGAGTTTGTAAGACAGAAAATTGAAATGTTAGTGTTCTATCTGAAACAGCAAACTGAAAATGGAATTCTTAGGAAAGGGCAAATTGTTTAACCAGGAAAGGCACACTAAACCAGATCTTGTTTCCAGGTGCAACCTGAGAGCACAAGGAAGTTAAGTGACTTGCTCAGGGTCACACAGTATGCAAGTGGGGGGCTGATGGGATTCAAATCAAGTCTTGAGGTTTGTGCCCTTAACCACTACGCCATAGTGTCTGCTTAGACCTAACCTTAGTTAGCCCTAACTAGTGTCTCTGTTTGGTCCGTGACTGCCATTTAGGCTGGTGTGCATACAGTTTCTTGTCTTATTTCTTTATACTCCCCAAGCCTTCAGCTGGCCACTCATTCGGGCCACCTAGGCCTACTGCCGCCATGTCTCTTCACCATCCGCCACCCCCATGAGTGCCGTGACTCAAGTAACCTGACATATCCCTTTGTCAGGTGGTCCCTTACCTCATGGGGGGAACCACGAGAGGAGAGTCACCTGTAGGCATTCTGCGTATCCCGGGCGTGGCAGGGGTTGGCGCAGACACCCATCTTTGGACTTTTTGGCAAGCAGGGACCATCCAGCGTCATCCACTTGGCTTCATGTTCTTTAAGTCTCCTGCTACCAAAGAAAATATAACAGGGCCATAAATACTTAATAGCAATCAGTCCTTAATATGCTGATTCTGCAGCACTTAAATACTGCTGACGTTTCTGGGCAAACTGTCGAAAACAGAATATTTGGACAAAATTCAAGCTTGTATTTCATCTCCCATTGACAGAGATTCTCCTACCTCTTATTTATTTCTGAGAAAATTTGAGCAAAAACAGAACCTTCATTTCTCAGAGTTCATCTGCCCCTGCAGCTTACTCCCCAGCTGAAGTCATAATCCTCTGCTGTGATATCTCTGTCGATTGCCATGGGAGTGCGTGTGATGTCACAAGGAGAGCATTATGACACTTGGTGGGGAATAGGCAGTAGGAGCAGATGAACTCTTGAGGAACAAAGTTCCTGTTTCAGATTACTTCAATAATAAATAATGGGAGAAGAAATATAGAGCAGAATTTTCAAATATTATAGACAGATACTGTCTCTAGATACATACATACATACTGTCGATAGACAGATATTGTCTGTAGATAGATAGATACTGTCTGTAGATAGCGAGATGGATAAAATCCCTGTTGTTGACAGTAGTCCTGTGCAAATTAAGACATTACACACATAAAATTGCTACATTAATACAATTATGCATGATGCATATCAAACATCCAGGCTCACGTGAACGCAGAGTTCTCCCCTGCCTGGGAATATAGGGAGGTGGCTGTGGTGATCTGGACCAGCGGTGCTTTACTGTACATGTGCATAAGTGTTTTTTACATGAAGTGTAGAGCACTGGTATCAAAAACGTGCATTAGTGCAACAAAGGATGCTGTTAAAAAGACAATATTGAAAGATTTTATAAAAAAAAAAAAAAATTTGGCGGTGGCAAAAATAAAAGGTATCCGGTGAGGATAGCGACTGAATATGGGCGACTGTCAAAACAGTGACTCATATTCAACGCTATCCCCATGGGCTACCCTGCAAGGGTCGCAACCATACGCAAAAGCGAGCATAGGGAAGGGTGACCGGAAGGGGGGGATAGCGAGGGAAAGGGGACGGACAGGGAAGGGGTTATAGGGACTGGTGTGCCTGCTGCTGCTGAGCTGGGGCCGTGAGGTGCGGCGTGTGTGTGGCTAGCTGTGGTCTTAGGTACTGGGTTTGGGGCTAGGGGTTGGAATTTTGCACGCGGGATCAATTTTTTTTTTTTTTGAAATGCGGACTGTGCCCCTCCTGACATGCCCCTCCCCAGAGTTAATCTAAAATCAGGGGGTGTGGGAGGCACAGACCCCCCCCCACTGCAAAAACACTTATTTTGTTGCCAGATGTTGGGTCATCAGCAAGTGTATATCGCTGATTTGCTTTTCGGCAATATACACTCGCCGTAATAGCGATCACCAAACCAAAAAATAGGCTGCCACCACGCTAAAATAATGAATGGTGAACCCTGGACTACATAAACAAAGATTTCATTTATAACAAGCTTATGTTTTTCCAAAGTTCACCTGGAGGTGTCAGCAGCAGTTTAAGGACAGGTTGATATGAAGAACAGCTTCTTGAGTCAAGGAGCCCTTCAGAGACAAGTTCCACCGTGTGTCCAGTCTCCCCCTAATAAAGTCCCTAATGCGCTCGGAGGGCTTGTGCTGCTCCCTCTCAGTCTCCTGAATGTCCTTTTTGTGCTGCAGTGATCAGAACTGGATGCAGTACTCCAGGGGCTGGAATTTTCAGAAGAGACAAAAGTCGTGCACAGGTGGCAAAAACTGTGCGCTTCCCTTGCGCACATTGCTGCATGAGGGTATTTTCGTATGCGGACATTTTCTGTGCACAGTTGCACCGAAATGCTATGCCTGGTATTACCAGGTGTGACATCTTCCGCAGCTGCGCCTGCCACCTGCACACACCAGGGGTTGTAAATATGACGTTGGCCAGAGAGGAGGGTTTTTTCTGCACATCAGCAAGTTGCATGTGACTTAGTCTCTGGGCCATCTCCAGCACTTTCAAAATCATGCCCCAGCTGTAGTCAGAGGCCTTGTACGGCGAACAGGTCATCTCACTTGACCTGCCCCCGCCCCCAATTTTTTTTTTCTCTGCTGAGCTGTTTGGTCCCCAGCTGCCATCTTCATCTGCTTCAGGCATGTTGTTCAGCATCTCTAGTCCCATCCGCCACTCCTCCCAACATCACGGCAGCAGGGATCCACGTTGGTTGTGATGCGGGAGCACCAACGCCGTCATCCTTGGTGGCAGGTGCACATGCGGTTTTTCTTCCCCTTTTCTGCCTCTGGTTTCCCCCAGGGGCCGAGTTGTGTGCAATGGTGGGCACGTGTACGCTCAGCACGCCTACATTACTGGCATCTACGTCAGGTCCCCTTCCTGTAGCACTCACCTGGTACACCACCTGGCCTCCACTAGGTGGTGACAGTGCAGCGAGACACACTATGCTGCTGTCCTGGAAGGAGGAGAGCTGTCGTGGGATGCTGAATCCTCCTTCTCCTGGCTGGCTCCCAGAGTAATGAAAAACAAAAGCAGCAAGTGTCCTGGATTACAGGCAGTGCAGTGAGGTATCCAGTGATTTCTGCCTGGACAAAACCACGGGGCAGAACACCGCGCAGTCAAAACAGCGTAGGTGAAAACGGCTACAGGAAATTATAGCGCGGACAGTGTAGCGCTATACCTGTAGTTGCTTTCACTTTCCACTGTTTGCTGCATCCTCGAGGATGTTTATAAATTTTTTTGGGGGGGAGAAGACCCTCGCAGTGGTCCATACTGAGTGCCCATTCCAATTTCGCGCTGTTTAGGCGTTGCAGAGTCATTTCCCACGCGACATTGCCTGGCGCCGTTGTCTCGGCGCTCGAGTCACAGTAAACAGTGCAGTGAGAGGTCACCCGCCCACACGTATCGCAAAACAAGAAAATGGCACTCGAGAGCCTCAAAATAAGTCACAGGTATAAAATAATAGTCCAGCATTTTGTCTTGAAAAAAGAGTAGCCTGGAGGGCTGTCATCCCAGCACTTCAACCTGTGATAGGACGTCATCAGAGTGTTGTCCCTCAGTTCAAACCCATAATTCTTTCAGTGTGCATTTTAAAGAGACAGTGTCCATTTAACCAGATTCATTTTCACAGTTTTCATAAGCATCCCCAAGCCTTTGCACCGTAAGTGTAAACAATTAATTTGTAATAATACGTAATTATTTCTATTAGATAAAAACAATATTTAGAAAAAATAGAGCAAAGGGAATGGGGGGGAATGAAAATACCAGTTCTATCCAAATACTAAGTCTCCTCTGGGTCTCAAAACTCGTAGCACATTAGCCGTCTGCGCCAGAGGGCTGGCCCGTCTTGACCAGCTCTTTAACCCTGCTGTCTTCATTACAACAGCACAGTTCAATTATATACCAGAGTTACTGGTGTCAGGATGTCACTTGCCACCATTTAAGTTGGGTGCTTTCCAGTGCTCTTATGTTAGTACTTCCTGCGTATGCGTTTATACTTCTCCCTCCTCGTCCTTTAGTATTCGGCCAGCCAAGTGTGTGATGACGGACATATTGCTGCAGAATTCATAGCAGCGGCAGACTATTCGCCATTTGTCAGACTTCGTATGAAAAAGAAAAAAAAATCCCAGAATTGCACACTGAAGCTGGCTGTCGTGATGCTGCGGTGATTGGCATCCCCGGCTTTGGTACACCCCAAATGGGGCTGACAAAGGAGGAGCGCTGTTTTTGGCTATGAAGGGAGCCATGAGGCTCACCTGCCTTCCTGGCCTGTGGAAGGGGGTAGCCATTTTGACCCCAGTTGGTTTAATAACAAAACAAGCTAATGAAAATTAAGTACCACAGACATTTATTTTTATGCCTTAAAAATACCCTCATTCATTCTTTTCACTGGCGTCTACTCTTCTGATAATATGGTGTATGTTGTGCTGTACTGTACAAAGTGTATTCCGGGGGTCTCCAGACATGAAAGGAAAGATGAGGAATAGGTAGGGGGTCTGTTCCATGGGACCCATTATCAGAAGACAGCAGAATGTCGATTATGAATCACCATACATGGGGTGCATCTAAGGACCCGAAATCCATGAGGCAACCAGGACAGTTTGGAAAGGGGCAACTTTGGATTCTTCCTCCTGGACCTGGGTGGGCTTGGGGAGGGCCTGGCACTGAGTTACTAAGTCAGCTTACAGTTTTTTTTCCTTTTAACATACATTTTATCCTTTGTCCTGCCATCTATCCAGGGATATACCCTTTTCCAGCTGGTTTTGCCATAACAGCCAGGATTTGTTTCCCCAAATATTCAGCCTTTGCTTCCTTCTCTCCTCCTGTAGAGCGAACAGCGCCGTATTGCCACAGATGTACAGCGTATCACTGCTGAAAGTGCAAGCTCCCTGGCACACCCACAGGGGTCTCTGTAACACCGGAACTCTCCACCAGCACTCCCTGGCCAAGTTACGTTACTTTTTGTCTGCTGCCTGGCCTGCCTCCCGATGTAGCAGACAAAGTCTGCTTCCAAACGCCATTCACTTTCACGGCATCGCACTAGGCTGCTGCTGAGCAACTGGGGTGGCCTGCCTAGACCTAGTAGTGACTGGCAGAGCCTGCCAAAAACCACATCCGAGTGTCGCAGACTGGGTACAGCTTCAAAAACAGGGCCTGCAGTGTACAAGCAGGTGATCGGCGCACCGTGCGCTGCTGGATGCCGGTATATTGCCAAAGTCTGTCCCTTTGGAAATCGTAACCATAGTGTTTTTCAAACCATGCACGTTTATTACGTTTTTGTTTGTTTTTGATCGATTGCCCCCCAGTCCCTGCTGTTGTTGTTTCTAGGGTTATACCCTAATCAGGTGGAGGCCATCATGTAGACAGCAGCCAGGTGTTTTTCTCCCCGGTTTTCCTTCTGAAGCCACTCCCCCCGTGGCACGAGCAAAGCCTGTTGGCCACATACACGCTCAGTGTGCCCCTGTGGAAGGTGCAGTATCCCTGGCCCGCTTGCAACGATCACTATGTTGCCTTCATGTGCCGTCAACCCTCCCCACCAAAATGCACTGCCTCTCGGCAGCTGCCTATGGACTGGCCATTCCCTGGACATGGTGACTCATGTCTGTTCCCAAACCCAGGTCGCCTGATGCGCAACCGCTTCGCCAGTGGAGCGATCAATTTATTGTGGTTTTTAACTTATTCACTGCCATCTTTTCTTCCTACAGACATTTCATGGCATTTACGCCACTTTCATAGGGTGTGTATGTGATGTAAGTCACACCTTTTTTGCACTGTCACGCAGTGGGATTGTGGGGTCCCAGTTTCCATGAAAAGTTTATGATCTCATAAAAGTGTGACAGGAAGGTAAATATATGAAATATAAGCTAAATAGCGTGTACTTACTATATTTTTTCAGAGTTTTCTTGTAGCGGTGGCTAATTAAAAGTACACCGATTTTAAGATTGTACTCCAACACGTTTAAAAACTGCCTGACATTGCCACAAGGTAGCACAGTGGAAAGGCATCTGCTCACTATCCTGGCTACCAGGGCTCACGGATGAACTTGGATTACAGGGGAACAGCTGGGGGAAGGAGTGAAAGGGGACCTGCTGGACAGCTCTCATCATTCAGGGAGGGGGACTCTGCTCTTCACTGCTTGACTGCCACCCAGTGGAGGTTATATGGCAGCACACACACGGAGGCTGCTTCAGGGGGTTGGGAACTGCTACAGATACAAATGTGCAACTGCACATGCACGCGCGCCGTTGCACACGGGCAGTCCTCTGGGAAGAAACATGGGTGGAAAGCCAACCCAGCGGCAGTGTGGCAACCAGCTCCTTGCATTCCCGCACCAGGCACCCAAGCATCCTCCCAAAGGGCCCTATCATGGGGGGGGGGGGGCAAGCCATGGGGGAACTTGGAGGTTGGGGTAAGTACCAGGGGATGGCGGGTAAGGGGACGGTTAGATGGAGCCACCTGGCAGATCAATAGCAGAAACAACAGACGGACAGAAAAATTCGTGATCTTGACCTGTCTATACAGAATGATGAACCGAATGCTAAAATTGTTAATGCATTTGAACAGTTCATTGCTTTGGCACTGCTGCGTGGATTTTCACGGACAGCGCCAAGCATGACAGAAAGTTGGGGGGGGATTCCGTCTCTTCGCCTGTATATTGTATACTTTTGAAAAAAGCGCATAGCATCGAGTGTGAGAGGTACTGGTTGCCAAAGTTTGCACTACCCCTTTAACAGACATGCGCGCAGCACAGAATTGAGGGGGTTAGCACCTTCACAGCGTGTCTGCCCTGTAAGTAAAAAAATAAAAGCATATTTTTTATTAGAATTTATTTTATCTTTTTTTTTTTTCTGTAACAGAATATTGTACGTTATGCTGTAAATATATGCTTGTGAGCATCTCTGTTTTGAAAGTGTTGTAACCACCAGTGCCAGTGTTAAAGATGGTGTTATACGCTGGAGAAAAAAAAAAAGGAAAAAACAACCATACTCTGTCTCTTTGTCTTATTTCTGTGATATATCTGTGGTATTAAAGTTATTTTTAAAGGGATTGTTATATAATTTAATGCAGCAGTTCACGTTACAGTGAAAATTATATATATATATATATATATATATATATATATATATATATATAAAATAGAGGATCAAATAAAGCGGTGTGCACTCCCCACAGCAACAAGTCAACAGCAACCAGCACTACGGTGAGAACAGTGCCAGGTCACTGTAATGTCAGCGCTGGACCCCGGCACTGTTTTCCGGGGGTCTTGCACCCCCTCCCCTAATCAGCTCCGACTCAGAGTTGATTAGTTGAATTGGGGGGGGGGAGTGTGGGGGGGGCACAGAAAACATGGGAGGCAGTGACCACCTTTATGACAACCGCAAATAACACTGTTTATTTTTCATTTGCCTACATCACAAGCAACTTGACTGACAGCCCTTTCTGCCAATCCCACAGTGAATCTGCCCTTAATTGTCAGACAGAACACAGACATTGTATACACAGAACATACAATGGACTGTGTTCAAATATGCCATTAAATTCCATTCGTGAGGAAACGAGACTTTCATAATTCATAACTCACTTGTGGCTTTGCCCCTCATGAGTTATGGTCCTGCCCCCTCACTCATGGAAATAAATAGCATATTTAAACACAGGCCATGTATATCTATTATATATATATATGTATGTATATAAATCTCGGATGAAAAAAATCTCTACAAAAAAAGTATTGGGTATTAGTTCAAGTTCCTGGTGTGGGTCTAGAACCCTCAACCTTCTGATCCTGCAGCCCTGAGGTGAGTGAGTGAGCAATCTCCTAAGCCACTAACAGTGTTGTATATACATGCTATATAACAGAACAATTGTAAAATGCTCTTGCGCAACATAAGAGGCAAAATCATTGAGCTCATTAAATGCAACATTATACGAATATTGACCAGAGGCAAGGGAAACAATGGGGAAAGTACTGAGCCCCCCAGGGATGAACTATTGCATGACAGTAGCTATACTGCCTGAAGACTGAGGGCAGCATAACTATTGGAAGGCAGTAATCCATTCCGAGGAGTCTGTGTTTTCCCGCTGTTTCCTGACATGACTCTGGTTAATATCTGTTTTATTAAAACATACCCAAGTGATGAAAGACTAAAGTACCTCAGTATGTACACTCTGGAACAGAGGAAGGAGAGGGGGATATGATGGGAGACCTTTAAATACCTCATGGGGGTAAATAAGATATAGGAGGGGGTATTTTTCGGAAGAAGAGGTGTTCAAGAACAAAGGGACTTGCTGTCAGGCGGGGGGTAGATTCAGGAGAGATGTGAGGAAGTACTTCTTCACAGAAAGTGTGGTGGATTCCTAGAACAGCCTTCCAGCGGAGGTGGTGGTGGGGAACTGGTGGGGTTCAAGAATGCATGGCATAGGCACAGGGGAATCATCATGGAAAGGGGGCGGTAGAAAGCTGTAGATTGAGCACGGTCTGCAGTAACAGTGTAGGTCAGGAGAAATGGGTAGACTAGGTGAGCCAAGCGGTCCTTACCTGCTGTCAAATTCTCTGTTTCTGTGTTTAATGAGGCTCACAATGGGCAATAGTTAAAAAAAAATTATACAATGGTGTGTGAAAATCCTGTAACCTCATTGGTCAAAACATATCACATGACTGTGGGTAAATCTTGCATTACCCACAGCTGAGGAAATGCATTTATAAAACAACATAATTAAACACATTTTACACATGGGTCCACTGTATAATCGCAATGAGGCACTCCAGGGTGTGAGTTATTGGGGATTTACCCACTTCATGTGTGGTTAAGGCACTCAGCTGTGCCTCGTGATACACCACACATGGTGTGGGTAAACCCCCAATAACCCACACCCTGTTGTGCCTTATTGCTTAACTATTACCCAGTTCTAATGAATTACCTGGTTCTTTGTTTTGAACGAGGCAATAGTTTAAACACCATGTATGTCATGTGACTGGCTCTGGTTCAATCAGAGGCCATGATATTTTTCTAAGGCTTAATATTTGTTTATACTGCATTCACTTTATGTATAACTGCATTTACTTAGTATATTATTCGCTGTCCCACTGTAGGTTAGTATTTGTTAGCATCCCCACAGAGACTAGCTGTCAGCTACCTTGGAACAAAGAGGCAGTACCTTCCTCTTGAGAGGCAGCAAGGAGGAGGAGGAGGAGGATTTGAACTAGGAGACCCAAGTTCCAGATGGAGGGATGTCTACAGGCAAAAAAGAAAAAAGCCCACCAGGCAGAATGCCAGCATCTAGGACTTCGGAAAGAGTGAGAACTAGTGTGATGGGAGGGTGTAGACAAGACAGGAAGGCATGAGAAGAGGAAGGGGTGAGGAGAGAGGATGGATAATCCAGGAGGATGTTAGAACAGAATTCGGAAATCAATATAATGCCATGCGTGTAACATCACTTCCATCCATGGAAGGCCAAACCAGGCTGGAGTGCATATCACAGTGGTGAGTACATGAGGGGGTTCAGTTGAAGGTGAAATGATAGAAGATGCTGAACTAGAAGGTACAGTCTCAAGTCGCTAGGCAGGATTTTTGGCGTGCACCATAGACAGCACAATGTCACCATAGTCAAAAACTACGAGGACAGTTTTGTGAAAAGAAACAAAAAATGGCTCGGCACCTGCTTTCTGCTAATACAGACAAGCACAGTTAATTCAGTGTTTTTTGTTTTTTCTCTTATTTTGTACCTCTGAACTATACCTGTTAATTGTTTTGTCTACCAATTTTGTATTGTAACCTCCTGGGTCGTGTATGAAAATAGTCATATTTTGTGGCTACAACACCTTACCCGGTAAACAAAAACTTAATAAAGTGGGGTGAACCAGGAAAAACGATAAATGCTCAATTACTATCTTTACAGTCCAAGCAGGGTTGTCTCGGGGCACTAAACATGTACTCGCGGGACACAAGAAAGGAAAGGGTTGACATTACAGAGACGTTCAAGTTCCTGAAAGGAATAAACAAGGTACATTGCGAGGAACTATTTAGCAGGAATCAGGAATGGTGAGTTAAAAAAAATGGGACATGAATGTAAACTGGTGGTGGTGGGGGAGGGGGAGAGATTCAGGAGGGATGCAAGAAAGTTTTACTTGAGTGGTGCCATAAAACAGCCTACCCGCAGAGGTGGTGGCACAGCTGGGGCAGCATAAAGCACTTAATCGTTACTCAGGGAAGGGAGGCAAGGGTGAAAACTTGGAGAATATAACAAGGCAGACAGGATAGATGGACGATCTTTTTCTGCTGATATTGTCTATGTCAGCAAAAAAAGTGTATCACCTGTTTCACGGCCATAGCATGGTGCTTCATCAGACTGACCTCCAGCCTTTCCAAATTATTTATCTTCTATCTGTCTGTCTATTGGTTTACTTATTTTTATTCTTTTGGTAACCAGGTAGTGCCCACTAGGCCCAAGGCCTGTCTTCAGGGGTGACTCGTAGCACTGGAGAGGTTAAATGACTTGCTCAGGGTCACACATTGTGCAGGTGGAGGTCATGGGAATCAAACCCAGGTCTGCTAGATATACCAGGATTATTCACAGCTTGTTTCTGTAACCTCTAGGTATACTGCCAGCCCAATTAACGGTGCTTGTTTTTATCAATGAACAATGGGTGCTTCATGTGAGTTTGTCACTTTTGGGAAAACTTGGACATAATATTTAGACAGAATTCAGTTTATGTCTTAAGGATTTCCTGTTCCTTTTGTTAGTCATCAGTTGGTTCACTTGCATGGAAACAAGATCCTTGTACCCTACTGTCTATCTACTCCTGCTATTTAAACATTTGCTGAAGTCACACCTAATTTCCTCAGCAACAAACCGCGATGTCACAGCAGAGGTTGTTAATTTCAGCAATGGATTATGGAACAGAAGAGAAATCTCTGGGGACAGGGATCCAGTTTCTATGCAAATAAACCCAGTAATAAAGAACTAAGGGAACAGAAGTGCAGACAATACATAGAAACACAGAAGTTGATGGCAGATGTAGACCGCAAGAGCCATCCAGTCTGCCCATTTTTTCTACCTTATGAATGTGCCATAGGCCTGTACTCTGTCAATGGCCTATCTATTCATACTCATCTGTATTGCTCCCTTATGCCTAGCCCATGCCTGTTTGAAGCCCTGCACTGTATTCATAGCCACCACTTCCTGAGGTAGGCCATTCCATGCATCTACCACTCTTTCTGTGAAAAAGAACTTCCTCACATTCCCCTTCCCTCTATTCTCCTGCTGTGTCCTCTTGTCCTGATATTTTTCTTATATTGAAACATGTGACACTCTTTCACCTTGTTAATGCCCTTAAGGTGTTTAATAATCTAAACTGTGTCTACATATTATGTTTTTCAAAGTTTCCTCAAATGAGAAAATTTGACTTTTTTTATTGTTTCTACATTCTGTCCCTACTCATCTTCCCTGGTGCAGCCTGGTCTTTGGTTTTAATTTTGTCGACAGTCTCCATTGTGGCAGCAGGGGGAAGGCAGGATGTTGCAGTGGAGGGCACCAAAGCTTGGGCAGAACACTAAAGCATGGAAGAAATGGAGCCAGAGATGTCTGATTTGGCGTTCTGCAGTAGGACATGGGGACATGCCTTGAAGTTCACGGGTGGTAAAATCTGGAGTTACAGGATGGCTGGTGCTGCTGAGGGTTGAGGCGCTGATGCCACGCCTCACTGCATGCCAGTGACCCGTGTTTGGGACAAGCATGGGTTGGGGGTCCTCAGCAGGGGGAGAGGATTGTGCATCTGAGGATCTACTCTCCTCTCTTGGGGAGAGGAAGGATGTTGGCCCGGCTTTAGACTGCCACTAGGTGGAGATCTGGTGGTGCTGCAGCACAGGTGGCGCAAAGGGAGGGGGTCGTGGGTACACCATGTGTGTGCATCTCCATGCATGTGTCTAACCTTGTGCGACAGGGATGGGAGAAAACAGTGAAAATGGCAGTCAGGGGTTTAATGAAGCCTTGCCTGCTAGTTCTGAGTCTGCCCTGTTGCCTGGCTACTCCATTGAGGGTCCGCTTTGGATACAAAGTACTGGGGAGGGAGGATGGCCCTCCTTTTTCCAGCCCTGCCATGAGGGACAATTTGTGGGGGAACCTCATGATCATGGTGAGTACAGAGGAGATGGGTACCGATTTGAGGTGGTGGGGACAGGGCTGACAATCTGCCCCCACACTGAGGCTGAGAGGAACCTTTGTGGGGGGAAAAAATCAGGTGTAATAGGCTGGCCAGGTAGTGACACAGCAAGGCTTCTGCTTGCTAGTCTAGTGACATGGGCTCAAGTTTCAAGGGTTGGCCAGGGGAAGGAGCGAAGACCAGCCCACTGGATGACTCTCCCCCTTTGGGGAGGGGTGACTCTGTCTTCCGCTGCTTGACTGCTTCCCAGCAGAGGCTGAGTTGCTGCACACATGGAGGCTGCCTCAGGGACTGGGGACTGATGTGGATGCTGATGCGTCCTGTGTGCAGCTGCATGTGCTCATGCTGCATCACTGCATGCCGGCAGTCCACTGCAGAGGAAAACAGGTGAAAAAACCCGCAGCAGTAGTAAAAAAAATGCAACCTGCCTCTCCCAGGGCCTGCAGAGCCGAAAAGGCACCTGCCTGCAAACTAGATCCTGCTCCCCTCCTGGAGAAAGCAGGCTTCAAGGGTGGCTCCACCATGGGGGTAAGCCATGGGGAAACTAGGAGGCTGGGCTAAGTACCCAGTGATGGGAAGGCCAGTCAGATGAGGCCAACTGTAGCAACTGCAGAAATAATGGATAAAAAATTAAGGAGTAACATTAAGAGGCACGTCATCTCCCAGAGGGTGGTGAACCTATGAAGCAGCCTACCAGTGGAGACAGTGGACATGAAGATAGTGCAGGCCTTCTGACAAACTTGGAAGAATTTCTGCTTACCAAAAGAATCAGCGGGTAGCCTGAGTGGTAGAATCTCTATAAATCGGCACATTTTTGCACATCATACTTATTTCTCCCCTGCTTATGAAGCCAGTGCGGGGGAGGAGCAGACATAGTGGGCGGGACTTTCATGGTCCCAAGACTGCTGCATGCCCCAGGTGCACCAAAGATATGGCACACTGGGCATGCAGCAATCTAATGGTATTTTCCATCCCGCGTGGCAACTGACGCAAGTCAGACCATCTTTTTGTGATCTAGCTTGAATCATTCTTAGGGACCGTTCTCGTGGTGTTTGCATCCAAGGTTTGGCACAAGCTGCCTTAAATCAGGAAAACTGTCCCAACTGCGTCCAACCTTTGAGAATCAGGCGCAGCTGCGGCAACAGGAATTGATGTGATGGCAGAAACAATGTGTTGAGGCACAGGGCCTGACACGAGCCCTGTGCCACCCACTGAAAATCCAGCCCAGTGACCGTAGAGTCCCAACAGACCTTAAATTCTATCTTACTGTGAGTCAATGTGGGTGGAGAAAGGGAGAGGGGAAATTGTTTAACCAGGAAAGGCACACTAAGCCGAAGCTTGTTTCCAGGTGCGACCTGGGAGCACAAGGAAGTTAATGTGACTTGTTCAGGGTCACACAGTGTGCAAGCGGGGGGCTGTGGGATTCAAACCCAAGTCTCCAGGTTTGTAGCTCAGAGCCCTAAACCACTACGCGATACTGCCTCCTAGCTGAGGTGCTGGTCCAGCCGGCCCACAAGACTGATTGGTTTTTGTTGACCAGGTAAGTACATTACCCATTTTCAGGAATGACCTGGGCCAGTAGGCAATACAAAGAGAAGAAGATCAAGGTAAAAATGAAAATAACCAGGTAATAAGATTACAAATCAGGAAGTTTTAAACAATTGCTAAAAAATATTTTTTTTACTATGCTTTTTGGGGCCACACGCCAACTCTATTGGCCCTGCCATTGCCAGGCTGCCGTCAACGTCCCCCCTGGGGACCGCACCCTCGGTGTTCCATCCTGGCTTCCCCCCCAGTGGGCCTCCAGGGTCCTCCCGCCCCCCCATTGGACACCACATTTTGGTGTCTGAGGGAAGTGGTCCTGGGCTGGCTGAGTGGCAGCGAGGCGAGGTGAGTGCCATTTTGCGTCGGCCATTTTGGCAGTGAAGTGGAAGTGGGAGGCATGGTGTGCAATGACGCAAGCCCATAAGCGCCATGTGTCCGGCGCACCTCCCATCCCCTGCCTGGCCACCAGTGACAATACGCTTCATGGTCACACAGGGTGAGGTACCAGAGGCACAACCCCCTCTCCCTCCAAGGAGGTGGAGAGCAGACAGCAGTCCATGAATCCGCCTCCTCCCCAGCTGGCCCTCTAGCAACCCAGATCTGCTCCTAAACTCGGGTCACCAGCGCCACTAGCAGTAGCTCCACTGCGCCAGCGGGCCAGCCTAAAAACATTTTTTAAATGACATGATCTGGTAAAAGGCAGAATCATCCAGGGTCTTAAAGCAGCACTAATTGTAAGTCACCATGTATTTATTTTTTTTCCCAGCAACAAAATTTTTCCGGCAAAACATTAATAAAACCATTTTTTTTTTGGTTTTCTTTTATTCGTGAAGGAAGCTGTAGGATTTTAAAGTTTTGAAAAGTTCCCACTCCCGTACCATGCCCACCATGTACAACAGAGAATAATAGACAGGGTGGTGTACATTATGAGAATTTTATACACACCTGAGGTGTGGAATGTTACATAAACCCCGAGATAACAGCATCGCACACCAAGGGTGTGTATTACATTTGAGTTTGCACACCACCCCATTCTATTTTTTTTATAATATCTGGCCATCATTTTTTTTCCTACTAGACTGAGGCTGTTTGGACTTTTCAGATTACCTGAGTTTCTGCATCTAATGGTATGCTCTCCCTGTTACTATCCCCTCTTGTGTCTTTATTATTTAATTTAGTTATTTTATTCCAGTATCAAGAATACTTTTTTTCCTGGTGCTTGCAGCCTGCCAGCTAAGGGAAGCAGGTATATAAAGGGCAGTACGGAAGTGCTGAGAACACTTCCTCTTTCAGGGAAAGCAGCCTGCTTTGACGCAGTTAACAGTTCTCCCTCCTCCAGTATTATGTTACGGCAGGGAACTGAGAAGGGGCTTAAAGAATTGTTTTTAATGTAAGTTATTTAAGAGTGTGGCTCTCCTTATTAAGGAGGTTTTAGTTTTAGTCGGAGGCAGCATGAGCTGCTAGCACTCAATTGAAAACTGTTGTTTCACTGAGAGAGTGACGTGCGCTGAATGTAAGCAAACTGTGTGCATATTCGCCACAATAACTGGGCAGTTATTATGGCAAAGAACTGGTCTGACTCACAGAAACAATTGATGACCTGTTTTTATAATTGAGCGTCTTGGTACAGTGTTGTGTGTTTACCTTCAGAAACCTGTTTTGTTCATTGAGGTAGCACTCAACTGTTCATTCAGGAGCCACACAGCTTCTCCACAGTTACAATTTATTTATTTATTTTTTATTTAATTTTCTTTTTTTTTTTTAGTTTCTGTTGACTGGGAAAGGAGGACTAGACAATTCTGCTTATTTTCAGCCTCGTCCCATGGGAGGAGATACAGATACAGGGGATAAAGTCACTTTAAGACAGCTGGGCTAACTGAAAAACACACCATAAGACTCCAGCACAGCGGATAAAGACAAAATACTTTATGTGAAAAACATTGTTCAGGTGGCGCTTACACCACTCACACTTTGCGCCCAATCATGTGATTTATCGCCTTGATAAGGGCGCATGATTGGGCTCGAAATGTTGGTGGTGTCAAGGGGTGCCACTTTTAACTTAATATGTTATAAATAAAATATTTTATCTTTATCTAAGCTGCGTCGGAGTCTTATGATGTCTTTTTCAGTTAGCCCGGCTGTCTTGAAATGATCATCAGAAACATGTGGCAAGCTGCAGCACCATCTGAATACATCCACAGTACAACTCTAGTACGTACATTCAACAAGTAACCTTAGCGGAAGAGATTTTCATAAATTACCAGTGGCGGACATCTTTAAATGATGTGAGTCAT
Organism: Neoceratodus forsteri; assembly: GCA_016271365.2. Lineage (NCBI taxonomy): Eukaryota > Metazoa > Chordata > Ceratodontiformes > Ceratodontidae > Neoceratodus > Neoceratodus forsteri. Next base: position 182,518,329 of record JADMNL010000029.1, read on the forward strand.
TAACTACAATATTACTCATAAAAGCTGTTTTAAAAATACCTGAGAAAATCAAAAGTATTAGTTCACTCGCCGGCCCAGTGGCAGTGAGGGTTGAGGCGCTGGACGCCTTGCTTCGCGCTATGCCAGTGACAACTCCCAGTGCTGGGTTACACTGCATGTCGGGGAGGGGGTCTCTCGGCTGAGGCATAGGGGTCAGGCCTAGGGCAGTCTGTGTGGGTTGCTCGGTGTGCCTCACCGCCACATTAATTCATGGATGACTTCGGGAGAAGGGGATTGCCATCTGCACCCACCCTCTCTGGCGGGCAGACCGCACACTCCTGACTGCTCGAGCCGCCCAGCCGTAATGCAGTAATCTATGCTGTGGGGCCCTGACCTCAGCAAATGCGCCGAGAAGTAACAATTGCCTACTACTGCTCTAGACAAGAGCCTGCTCTTAGGGCATGTGTGGACAAGCAACCTAGAGGAGCAAGTCAGGCAGACCAGGGTTCATGGGGGGAGCATTGAGCAGAGGAGTGGGCTGTGGGGGTGGTGGGGGATGGGGGGACTACAGCAGACTGTTTACTCTGGGACCTCTCTGATGAGGGATCACTACAAGCAGAATCTAATCTATTTACCTGTTAATTTGAACTGTGGCAGCCTTCGCTCTGCCTCGCCTGAAGAGGAATGCGAGACTTTGTAGAAACTATCACATACCCAGGGTATTCTCCATGGCTCTGTAATAACAACAAATGGAAATACCTCCTAAAGACTGTGAAGGGTCCGGTGACCCACATTTTTGCTTACTGCTCTTTTCCGTGTGCTGGTGACCATGTTAGGGACAACCCCCAACACAGCTTATTCTGGGCGTGGGTCCCCCTGCGAAGCTGGGCCCATCAACGGCCACCCAGGTTGTTCTGTGTTCAGCCGCGCCTCATTTAACTTTTTGCTTCTTCTATGCATGGCACAGATACCCAGGCAGGGGAGAACCTGGACTAGTGACTGTTACCCCAAATAGAGATACCTGAACTGGGGCTGGCTTGTCGGTGAAGCGGTAGTACTACCATGTGCAATGCCAGCGATCTGGGTTCAGGAAGAAGCCTAGGTCATTGTGGGAAGGAGAATCACATGTCCCAGAGAATGCTCCCCTCCTCCTGGGGGAAGGGCACTGCATCCTGCTGTAGCAGTGCCAGTTGCAGACGTGCAGGTGGTAGCGTGTGTGGGACACAGGGGAAGGAGGGATGAATCCTGCCATGTATCGCATGAGTGTGCCAACACACGCTCACATTGGGGACAACATCCCAACACCAGTGTCCCTACAGGAAGGGATTACACAGCAACAAGATAAAGAAGAAAGGCAGTAATCACCCTGGCTGGCAGGATGGTCACAGACCCTCAGCATGCCCTGCACCGGTGACCCAGGCGCCTCCCTGAAATCTGGACCCACTGCTCAGCGGGTCGAGGGATTTCCCACCACCCTACCATGGAGGGCAGGCCATGGAGTACCCGGAAGAGGTAAGCCAGAGAGAAGCTGGGTGATAGGGCTAGCAGGGTCGGCGGGAAGGAGGGCCAGCCGGGAGAAAGAGGAAAAAGAGCAACAACAACAAAAAAAAAAAGAAACAGTTGAACTGCTTCATTGGCTGTTTCAATATTGTTAACATTTAAATGTTTTTTTCTCCTGTTTACTAACCGTTCAAACCAATTTGGTAAATCGCACTGTGGAGGGGTCAAGGTGCGGGTAGTGGCTAGATACGTTTTGCCCACTGACGTCAGTTCCCAACCACCCCCACACCTACATAGTCATTGCACTGTAGGGTCCCTCCCCCTTTCTTGGATGCGACATCTCCTTACTGCAGAGCTTGTCTGCTGGCAAAGGGCTGGAGGCTGAGCCCTTTCATGCAGGTCTAACCGGCTCCCTGTTGGGAGGAGGAAGCCCAAGCAGCTCCCTCTGCTGGTCCTTCTGTTAATTTTTGTTTACTCTCCTTATCAGCATGAGCGCCCTGTTGGCACCAGGAATTTCTCAGCCCTTGCTGCTGAACATAGAAACATAGAGGTTGACGGCAGATAAGGACCGCAAGGCCCATCCAGTCTGCCCATTTTTTTTCTACCTTATAAATATGCCATCGGCCTTTGCTCTGTCAGTGGCCTATCTATTCATACTCATCTGTATTGCTCCCTTATGCCTAGCCCATGCCTGTTTGAAGCCCTGCACTGTATTCATAGCCACCACTTCCTGTGGTAGGCCGTTCCATGCATCCACCACCCTTTCTGTGAAAAATAATTTCTTCACATTCCCCCTTAATCAGCCTCCCTCTAATCTCATGCTGTGTCCTCTTGTCCTGCTATTTGTCTTGTATTGAAACATGTTAGACTCTTTCACCTTGTTAATGCCCTTAAGGTGTTTGAATGTTTCGATCATATCACCTCTCTCCCTCCTTTGCTCTAGGGTATACATATTGAGCTCAGTTAATCTGTCCTCATATGTTTTCTGATGCAGTCCCTGCACCATTTTGGTTGCCCTTCTCTGGACTGCCTCAGTTTGGTTAATGTCCTTCTGAAGGTGTGGCCTCCAGTACTGCATGCAGTACTCCAGATGGGGCCTAACCAGTGTCTTGTAAAGAGGGATTATTACCTCCCTCTTCCAACTTGTGATACCCCTACTAATATACCCCAACATCCCTCTAGCCTTACCTACTGCTTTAGTGGTCTGCTTGGATGATTTCAGGTCATCGGTGATGATGACACCCAAGTCTCTTGTTCCCTTATGGTCGCGAGACGACCAGGTTGACTGTACTTCGGTTCCAGTCACTGTTATAAAAATGCACAACATCAGAGTAGATTGTTACTGTACAGAACATGCACATGGTATCATAGGAGGGAGGCAGTCGGGGGAAGGGGACACTTGCTTTGTAAAACATGATGGGTAAGGATGTCTTCTGGTGTTCTCTGAATGTAGATGGGTTGAACGACACAGTGAAGTGATCCAGTGTACTGTCCCATATCAGAAAGGAAAACCTTGACTTGGTATTCTTGCAGGAGACCCACCTGGACACCACTGGGCATTGGTAACAAATAAATTTGTGTATAGCCTGGTTTGTAGCTCTGAGATAACTAAGGGTGAAAGACAGGATGTTGCTATTCTCGTGCCCCACATCACCCCCTTTCAGGAAATTAAGATTATTAAAGACAGAGAAGGCTACTTAATACTAGTCCAGGGAATTTTATATCAGATGGAAGTCATCTTAGCTAATATTTATCTTCCCCCTGGGGTCTAATACTGTACCTCAACAGTCAGACAGCTCCTGGACCTCATTCTGGAAAACACTCGTCGGGTACTACTTCTCGGGAGGGGGGGACGTCAACGTGATACGGCTGACCGACTAGGATACCACCAACCCTAGGCTAGCCAGGATGCTGGCAGTCCACAAGGCCTGCACCACAGTACTGCACTCCCGTGAGTGGGTGGACGTGCCAGGACGCTGGCAGTCCACAAGGCCTGCGCCACAGTACCGCACTCCCGTGAGTGGGTGGACGTGCCAGGACGCTGGCAGTCCACAAGGCCTGCGCCACAGTACCGCACTCCCGTGAGTGGGTGGACGTGCCAGGACGCTGGCAGTCCACAAGGCCTGCACCACAGTACTGCACTCCCGTGAGTGGGTGGACGTGTGGCATGACCTATGCCAGCAGACCAGATGCTGTACAAATTAATCTGCAGTGCATGCTGTTTTATACACATATAGATTACTGCCACACTCAGCAGGAGTCTCTCAAATATGTCAGTGACTGCAAGATTGGGGATATCCTTCTTTCTGATCATGCTCTACTCCTGACTTACAAATTGAAAAGGAGATCCCCAGGACATAGTGGTGCTTAAATGCGTACCATTGTACTCAGAGGAATTCAGGCACTTCCTGGGAGAGAAAATACCTGAAATCAATCAGTTTAACTTGGGGGGGGGACTCACAGGCTATCCTATGGGACACTGTGAAGATGGTCTTAAGGGGGTATATTATAGAATATTGTGCTAAAAAAAAGAGAGAGAGAGGAAATAGAGGCTGTCTGGCCTACAGGACACACTCCACTTCTTGCAAAGTGCATATTTCAAGGGAGACAGATCTGTTCTCCCACAGTTAGACCAAACCGAGTGGGATGTTGACAACATCTTGCTTGAAAAAAACAAAGTTAGCACTACCATTCTCACAACACAAATACTATGAGGTGAGACCCAGAGCTACCAGAGTTCTGGCCCACCAAGTGCGAAAACAAAAAAAGAGCTACGGTCACACAGTTGAGGCACCCTGCTACTTCCTGCCTCCTTTGTAGGACAAGGTAGATAGCAGAGGTGTTTCATATACCAGAACATACACCAGGTCTGGAGGCTAGTGATACTTTCTTGCACCCCCTAACGTTATCACAACTCACCCAAGAGCAGGCAGCCAGTCTATTCTATGCAGTACACAGCCAGGAACTGGAGCAGGTACTACGTAAGATGCACACCCAGAGGCCAGTCCGGTGGTGCCAAGGGTTGGGGTGCTGGATGCCACACCTCGCGCTACGCTGGTGACCTGGGTTCAGGAATGAGCTCCAGTTGTTGGGAGTCAGCAGTGGGCGGGGGAGAGGCGAGTGGGATTGAGCTGCCACAAGGCGGCTGTCCACCTGGTGGGGGACAACTGGTAGTTCAGGCAATGGGGTGCCCGGCAACAGCCACAAGGTGGGGCGGAAGGGTCCGAGCTGGTACCCGGCGTGCACGTGTGCCTCCATACGCATGCACAGCCATGTCTGCCGGGGTCCCGGGTTCGGGGAGAAAAAATGTAAATAATGTTTACCGCATTTTGGGCTATACTACTGGGCCCGCCATGCCGGTAAACACATGAGACGATTCTCCACCTCAGCTGGGCCGCAGTCCCCCCAGTATGTTTCCCCATGGCTGACACTGGAAAAAGAACTCATAGCACAAACAGGGGTCTCTTCAGAGGACCTACTCCATGTCCCACTGAAGGCTCTCCCTCTGTCCCTCTTGGACAGGGGTGTCGGAAGGCATACACACTGTACTCAGCAGAGTACAGTAAAAAAAATTCAGGCAGGGACAACAGACCAGGCAGGGGCAACAAAAACAGGAAAGTAAGGACATTGTGAGTCACACTGTGTCTGTGTGGCGCTGAGTCCTTTTGCCTTTGTTGTTCGCTATGTGGCAGTGATGCCACTAGCCAAATACACAAACAAGAGCAACTTACCAGGCAGGCAGAAAAACAAAGGAAGGAGGATTACAGGAAAAAACTGATTACTTGAACTCAGACATGGCAAATGGGGGGGCCTATTGTTGGTGTCATGTGGCAGTGCATATTTTGGTTTATGTGTACATAACGAGGAGGGCGCAACAGTGCATCAGTTTTGAGTACAAGTTTAAAATTCCTGGCTACACCCCTGCTCTTGGATACCCCTATTGCAACCTTGATCAGAATACATGGGCAACTTTGTTCCTTTCTAACCTATAAGCATACATTAGACACTGCCCAGCCCATTGTGGGGAATCCCAACTTTAACATAGGAGGGAAAACCATCTCCAGTCAATGGAAACCTCAATTGCAGGGTCTCAGTGTAGCTGATCTCTTTACAGATGATGCCTGCAATTCGGTAGGAGCAATCCTGAACAGACTTAATATTCCCCGAGTGCAGACCTTTAAGGTCTTTTAACTGAGGCACCTGCTAACTAATGCAAAGACCCTACGGAGGGATAGTAAAGCTACAGCTGGGTTCTTTAAGACTCTCTCTTGCAGCCAAGACTCTGCATGCAATCTCCTTGACTTATGGCCTACTACTCGAAAGCACTCTCACCAGTTTTGATGGGGTGCCCAAATACTGGAGGCCTCATTTTCCCAATCCAGAGAGTGCCTGGGAGTGGGATATGAAGTGACACCTATAAGTACATCACACAAGACAGGTTAAGGTTAACCCAGTTTCAATTCCTTAATAACATGTTTTGGACCCCCCCCCCCCCTTTAAACTGGTCAGAATTTCCTCGCCAACCTGTACCAGATGCCATAATGAGGATGGCACTCTCTCACACATTTTCTGGGACTGCCCCCCCCCATCAAATCCTTATGGGACACCATTAAAATTAAGGCAGACCCTTTACTAGGCATTACTGACTGTTTCACGACTGAAGTATGTTTAGCTGGATTTTTTGCCATCATCTGTGTTAAACAACGTAGATATTACATGCCACTGATCTCCTTATCCCTGAAGAAAATGGTTCTGCGTCACTGGGTAGACTCAAACCCAATTACTTATGCAGAGTGGTTACAAGAATTGCTCTTTAATCTGAGGGCTGAGCAGTTTAAAGTCAGTCTAAGGGGTTCCCTTTCCTTCTACAAGAGGGTCTGGGAGGGTATGCACACCCTATATTTGACTCAGGTGAGCTCTAGCCCAGATTAATGATGACATGGTTTCTGTTTGGACAGCTCTCCTTCTTCTTGTTTCCACTCATAGTGGTCTTCTTAGCTATTCGGCCTGATATACCTTTGGGTTATATTCAGCCAAAGTTGAAGCGGGGTCTGAAGGAGAGAGAGGGTGGTGGGGGGTCTGGAGGGGAGAGAGGGGGTGGGGGGTGAAGAAGAGGGAGGGTGGAGGGACGGGGGAGGTAGGCAGATGTGAAACTCTGCTGTTTACTCATTAATTCCGTGCCTGGTGTTATAACACAGTTTCATGTCCATTTATGTATAAAACTCAATAAACATGTTAAAATTAAAAAAAAATGTAAATAATGAAAAAAGAGATGCACACCCAGAAAGGTCGCAGGCCTGACGGTATATAATGGAATTTTATAAATCTCAGTGTGACTTGCTACTCCCTCAGCTTGTGAAGGTCTGTGACATACTGAGAACATGGTAATACGACACAATTTCAGTTTTTCGCAAACTAAGGAAGAACCCCCTCAGAGTGTCAATCACACAGACCAATATCGGTCCTAAATATGAACTACAAAATGTTCATGGAAGTGTTAGCCCGATGACTGGACCCCTTGTTTCCGCTCCTAATCCTCCCCAGACAAGGCAGGTATCGGACGAGCTTGACAAATAGGTGACAATGCCTGCCATACGCTTCAACGGCTTCACCAGGTACACACTCATTCCACCCACTTTCTGCTACTAGTCTTGATGTCCAAAAGGCATTTGATAGGGTGTCCTGGCCCTACCTACTTGCTACCCTTGAGAAATTTGGAACTCCTTGTGGAATGTGTCACTCTCCTCCAGTGGGTAGAGTCCTCCTTCCAGGCGTTTGTAAATGGAAATGGACATGTCTCCCAGTCCTTCCCTTTGGGCAGCGGAACGTGACAAAATCGCCCCCTATCCCCTCTGCTGTTTGCTTTATATGTTAATACATCCCCTGGAGCCACTCACTGCTGTATAAGAGTGGTTTCACGCGCCTTTGACTGGAGTGAGAACAGCGAAGGGAAGCCGAGCTGTCTGGCTCAAGCTGAAGGCAAGTGAAACCACTGTTACACAAGAACGAGTGGTGATGGGGGATGTATTAATATATTACTGATCAACAACGATCAATGATATATTTAAAAAAAAAAAAAATTGTTCCCTGAATGTGCCCATTTCCAGGGCATCTGCGTGTGAGATGCTCTTCACAGGGTAAGAGTGTCTCATGTGCAGGGGAAAGGAGTGCTCTGATTGGTCAGGAGCGCTACCTTGATCTATAATATACATTGAACCAGTGACACAAACTATCAAAGAGAATACGACCGTCAGGGAATCCATATGGGAGGCCTGAATCACCATACTGCACTGTACACCGACGATGTGTATGACACAAAGATCTGCAACAGGGTTGACACACAAGGGAGGGGTGGAAAGGATGAGAAGGGACTTGGCAAGGTTGGAGGAATTGTCAAATGTATGGCAGCTTAGATTCAATGCAAAGAAGTGCAAAGTAATGCATCTGGGAAATAAAAACCCAGGGGAAGAGTACACAATGGAAGGTGAGATACTGACAACAACAAAAATGGAAAGGGACCTGGGGGTAGTCATATCAGATGACCTAAAGGTGGGCAAGCAATGTGAGAAGGCAGTAAGGAGGGCTGGGGGGATACTGGGATGCACAGGGAAAGGCATCACCAGTAGAAAACAGGAAGTTGTTATCCCTCTGAACAGACAGTTGGTGAGACCCCATCTGGAGTACTGCATCCAGTTCTGGAGACCCCATCTCTGCAAGGACATAGACAGGATGGAGACAGTCCAGAGGAGGACAACTAAAATGGTGCAGGGTCTGCACCAGAAGCCATACAAAGAGACAGACTAAAGGAGCTTAATATGTATACCCTTGAGGAAAGGAGAGAGGGAGGGGACATGATAGAAACTTTCAAGTACCTCAAGGGAATAAACAAAGTCCAAGAGGGTAGCATCTTTCAGAAAATGAGATGTGCAAAAACAAGGAGACACAATTTGAAGATGGCGGGGGACGGCTCAGAGGCAATGTGAGGAAGTGTTTTTTTTCACAGAGAGGGTAGTTGATGCATGGAATGGCTTTCCTGAGGAGGTTGTGGGGTCCAAAACAGTAAGGGAATTTAAGAATGCATGGGACAGACATAAGGCAATTCTGGTGGGGGGGGTAGGAAAAAGTAGGCTGTTGGTTAACTAGGATCTGCAGCTTATCCAATAAGTGAGGAAATGGGCAGACTATGTGGGCCAAGCGGTCCTTATCTGCCGTCAAAGTCTATGTTTCTATGTGTTGTTATGCGTGGCAGACCCGGATAACACCATGCCAAAGGTATTTCCAATCTTGGACACCTTCAACACTGTCTCAACCTACAAGTTAAATGTTGCCAGGATGGAGGTCCTGTCCAGTCCATACACTTCCCCATCCAGGGCCCAGAAATTACAATTCCCTTTTAAATCAGATGTACAAGAACTTAAGATCGCTGGTGAGTCCCCACCTAGAGTACTATGTCCAGTTCTTGAGACCACATCTCTGGAAGGACACAGACAGAGTGGAGCTGTCCAGAGGAGGGCAACTAAAAATGGTGCAGGATCTGCATCAGAAGCTCTACAAGGAGAAACTAAAGGACCTCGCTATGCACACCCTGGAAGAGAGGATGGAGGCAGGGTATGATAGAGACCTTTAAATAACTCACGGGGGCAAATAAGGTACAGGAGGGAGTATGTTTCAGAAAAAAAGAGGCTAAAGAACAAAGGGACGTGCAATGTAGCTGGAGGGAGTTAAATTCAGGAGAGATGTGAGGGAGTACTTCTTCACAGAAAGAGTGGTGAATGTCTCGAACAATCTTCCCGCCGAGGTGGTGGGGTTCAAGAATGCATGGGGTAGACATAAGGGAATCTTGGTGGAAAGAAAGAGGGTAGCCAGAGATCAAGTAGGGTCTGCGGTGACAGTGTAGGCAGGGATAAAATGGGCAGACTGGGTGGGCCAACTGGTCCTTATCTGCTGACAAATTCTGTTTCCCTGTTTCAGTATCTCGGTATCAAGCTGCCGTTATGACTTGACCAACTTTATGAGGTCAACATAGACCCGCTATCAGGGCACCTCGCAACAGATCTGCAAGGCTGGCACGGGCTCCCTCTCAGCAGGATTCAGAGAATAGATACTGTGAGGGTGATAGTGCTTCCTCACTTCCTGAACATCTTCCAAAATCTGCCGGTTCCTACACAGCAGCACAGATGAAGGAAGTGGCAAGTTGCCATCTCCAAATTCATCTGGGCAGGGAAAACACCAAGAGCCCTATTCCATACCATACTGCTACCAAAGGCACGGGAAGTGACCCTCGTGTACCTACAGATGTATTATGCAGCTACGCAGCCGAGGATTTTATTTCAGCAGTATATAGTGAGCGCTGGACGACAGTGGCTACAAACAGAGCGAACCCGCCTTCCATTCTGGGAGATGGCACAATACCTATTTGGACACCGCCCTGTGGTTCACGACCACTTTACCTAGAACAAGTGGCTAGAGATGGCTGGGAAGGTATGGCAGGAGCTGGTGACCTCATTGCCCTTAAAGCCATTCTGTTTATTGTTGACCCAGAAGGAGGCTCAACAATGCAGCCTCTTTTCAGTCTTGTCCGGGGGGGGGGGGGGAGAAGGGATACAGATGCAAACCAACTGAAACTAAACCAGATTAAGCTGTTGGTAGTGTTTTAGTTGGGGGAGGGGGAATTGGCCAGGTATACTCAATCATCCACCTGCAAGGCTTTGTACTGGTCACCACAGACCCCACATTTTGGTGGAGATGTAGGTTTATCTAGTGCAGTGCTGCTCAGGCTCCCTGATCAGGGCCAGATTTTCAGAGCCCTCCTACCTCCCGCAGCTGCGGGGGAAAAACTGGCGCAAGTGGGTCTCCACTTGCGGAGCCACAGTTTTCCCTGCGGCGACGGTATTTTCAAAAGTGGAGCCAAGCTGCAATTGGTTCCACTGTTTATGGCAGCTTGCGAGTGTTGTTTCCCTGCAGCTGTGGAAAAATGCTATGGCTTGTGGTACCAGGAAGAACATCTCCCCCAGCTGCAGGGGACCGAAAATATACATCTCACCAGCTGGGGAGATTTTGGTCCACAACTGGAGTTGCGAAGTGGGACTTAGTCCCAATTTAGTTTGAAAATCTGGCCCCAGGTCCTTCAGAGAACTCAAAGCCCAGTTTGGGCAGGAATGCAGAGGCTTTTTCAGATATCTCCAAGTATGCCATTTCACTGAATCTCAGCCAGTTGAAGTTGGGGGGCTGCACCAAGATTCCCATATTAGAGTCCCCCCTACCCACATATATTAATGTGCATTCTGAGAGTTACCCTACCTCCATTATCTCTAAAGCTGCTCAAGTTACACGGCCCAACAATACTCCTTACATGGCAGCTAGGAGGGGAGAGGGGATAAGACAGGAACCAACCCCTGCAGCCTGCGACTGGGGTGGCTTTGAAGCTGGGCAGGTCACTTCGTCTCATGTGTGGCATGAATTTGCTTGGATGCAGGTTATGAGATACTTTAGGACACCTTTAATCACAGCGAGATATGGGATGGGGGTAGCGTAGCCTGTTGGAGAGGGTGTCGGGAGGCAAGAGCCACACACATGTATACTATGTAGGCCTGCCCCTTAATTGGGTACTTTTCCAGCAGAACCAGAGAAAGAGATAATGGCAGTCTTCCACATTAACTTCCTGCTGGGCCCTGAACTTTATCTCCTGTACCACTATTCCAGAAATATTAAAGGCAGACAAAGTATCTGTTAGGAATCATGACAATGGCAACCCGTAAAGTAACCACCACAAAGTGTCTCACGAGCCTGGTTCCAGAAATCAGTGCCTGGCGAGAATCTGTAAAGAAATATAGATCATGCATGCAGGGATCACCTTTGGTTAAACTTTAAATGATAGGTCGAGGCATTCACATCAAGATGGAACGCCTGGATAGTGTACGTTATGCAACATGATCTGACCTTTGTGCCTTAGCTGCGAGGGCGCAGGGGGCACGGGGAACGACAAATGGGAGGAAACAAACAGGGGATGCAGGGATCCCATCTGACCAGCTTACCCTATGAACATTTCAGTAAACCTATGGTTTGCAGGGGTTCTGGATGTGGTAGGAGTCCCCGAACCTTGTCACTGATGTACGGGGTTGGGCGGGGGGTCTGACATTCTGCAAGTGATACACTGTTGCCTGTGAGTGATCAATACATGCCTTTGTACTAATACTGCTGACTGCTATATACGAAATGTGCATACTTTCTAATAAAATGCATTTACAAAATGAAGAGTCCCCGCCTCCCTGATTATGGTGCTATGCAGTGTGTGTGTGTGTGTGTGTGTGTGTGTGTGTGTGTGTGGTGGCGGGGGAGGGGGGCTTATGCTATTAAACATGTGAACCAAAGGCGAGGGGAGCTTGCTTTACTGTAGCTTGAAGTTTACTCGTGTTGCAAAAGCATTTTTCCCCCAGCAATCTAGTTTAGAGGCAAGCCCCGGCCCCCACAAACACAACTATTGCCACCTCTCTCTCTTTTTTTGGGAAGGGGAGGATGTGTGCATTGAGGTTTTAGTTGGTTTAGTGGTCAGAGCAGAGTTGTGAACCTGAAGACCCCGAAGGTTCGAATCCCACCACCACCGCCGCCTAACTGTGTGACACTAAGTATTTCACACGTAACCGTCCTGTACTTCACATCCCTCGCTGAATATCTTTCTGTGGTGGTCGAATCTCCCCGCTCACCTAAGCATCGCCCATCTGGCGCCTGGATTGCAATGCGCTTTAGGATAGAGTTTGCAGAATGACAGGCGCTACATAAAAACCCAAGTCCTTCCCTTCGAGCTGCAGTTCCCCAGCTCTGCCATTGGCTGCTCTCTCTCGCCGGCGCCCTGTTTGAAATGCCAGGCAGATGCGGCCACAGCTGGCTTGTTGCTGGGAGGAGGAGAAGGCGGCGGTTGCAGCAGCAGGTAAGGAATGCATTTTTTTCCGTACAGTATTTTTGCTGACAGTTTACACCCTCGCCCGCTTTACATGCAATGCGTGAAGAGCAGAAGGAGGTTATAATAAAACCCGGAAAAAATCCATGAACATAGTTACGAATGCATGCAAAACGGATCGCACTGTCAGTTATTGCGAGATGCTGTTGTAATTGTAACTCGGATTATTAACAGTTTCGTGTTTGTCAGTTTGCAAATTGTTTTAGGGTTCTATGGGGGGCGATGCCGAAAGAAAGTTGGTTCGCGATTCTGTTCTGAGCTGATGCTGCTAGGGGTTGCAGGCTGCGATCACGCAATATGATGTTTTTGTGTGTTAAATATGGCATGATCCTACATATTAGGTTTGCAACAGAATGAGACGGTTAGGTGGACAGGCTAGTGGTGGGAGGATTCGATAACTTTGTGCAGTGCAAAGTTCAGGGGAGTTAGTACCGTGGTCCTGGCCACTAGCCATTTGGCGCTGTTGTGTTTTTATCTTTCCTTTTTTTAGCTACAAATAGAAATACTGATTAGGACGGGGAGCCAAACTGTTAGGGTTGCATATCAAAATTAATTGACTTGTGTTTGCTTTGGCTAAGAGTTTCTGTCGTTTGGGTAAAAAAAAAAAAAAAAAAAGTTCGCCTGGCAATTAGCCAAAAGGCTAAAGGGGTTGTGACTTTCCCCCTCTGCAATGGAGTTGTTGCAACCGTTTTTTTAAGTTATTATGCATGTGTGTTATTGTGGCAGGTACAGAGAGTTTGACCCTGTGTGTATATACATAGGTCAGTAGCAACACAAGATAGGGCCTGTGGTTAGGTTGTGAGGCAGGAGGCACAGCCAAGTGCCTCTAATACCCCCATGCAATTAGTACAGCATAACTGCACATCTTGAAATGCGTTATTGAGCTTATAACATGGTGAAAAAAGTCCAAAAGAGCTGAAAAGTCTTTTTTCGCCATAGAGCTGTTTCTCTCTTCAGGGTGCTAGCTTGGCTCTTCAGCCCCTGTCTGCTTCCCCCACTGGCCACCATTTCCCCCAAGACTCACCTGCTTCTGTTCCCCCATGGCTTAATCCCCGTGGTTGGGCTGAGAGTGGGAAGTCTGTCCTGCTCCCGGTCCAGATCCAGTTGGCAGAGTCCGGGGGTGATGGCACAGAGAGGGGCAGGCAGATAGGACTTCCTAGACCAAAGCCCCTGCTTTCCCCTTGTTTTCTTGTTTCCCCACGCCAGTGCTGGCATGCGTTCAATGGCGCAGGCATGTGGTGTGAAGACACTGCACATATTTGACGCCTGTGACTGGCCCATAGAGGGGCAGCCACATGCAGCCAAGTAGCGGCACATGCCTTCCCTGATGGAGAAGACCCATCTGTGGCTGCTCAGTCCTCCTTCCCCTGGCCCACACCCGAGCAACCCAGGTCCGTTCCAAACACACGGGTTGTCGGTGAGGCAGGAGGTAAGGTGCCCAACACCTCAGCCCTCCACGCCATTGGGTAAGCTCTTAAAAATATTTTTTAACTCACCAGTGCCATAGGTGATGGAACGGGGTGGGGGGGCATTATAGCTCTGGCCCTACCACTTTCATAAGTGGCCCTATCACTTTTTGCAATCATATTAATATATTACTAAGGGAGAATGTGCCCCTTACATTCTTAGCCCTGCCACTTTTCAGACCATTCCCCACCAATAACCAGTGCAGTTACACTGCAACAGTCACATGGTCATGTGACTAGATTTCACCAGTCATCCGTGCTATAATTATAGTTAAGTTCATTAATTAGATGCCTAGCATTGCAAGAAAATTGTAGAGCTTTTCCTGCCATATTATTTTGCATTAACTGTACTGGAAATCTTTGTGCTGACTCAGGATACTTTATACTGATTTATATATACGTATAGTTTTTCAGATTTTCTGTTTCCATACCCGCGTTTTTAAAAGGACATGCACACTAATATGCCAGATCTGAATTGTTTATAAACAAGTTTTTTTTTTTTACCTAGTTTTATCATGTTTGCTAGACTGGGACTAGCAAGGAGAAAAGACTGTGGGGGTCCCATGAACCTTGCCTCCACTTGCATACTCTGTGACCCTGAGTAAGCCAATTAACCTTGCTACGTTCCCAGGATGCACCTGGAAAGAAGCCTCGGCTCAGTGTGCCTTTCCCTGCCGGTAACTGTGAAATTAAAATAAAAAAATTAAGTGACAGCAGTCCAGACTAATTGCGTTTTGCTTTTAGATAAAGATACAAATGTAGTTGTGTGTGTGTGGTGGGGAGTTAGTTTTATATAATGGCTTTCATGTAATGGGGTGCTGTGAATAGCTGGTAAATAAATAGCCAATTGTATAGTAAATTATTGGCGGCTATAAAGGTTCCTCAATATGAATGTTTAGTACAGCATTTTTTTGTTTATTTAGCTGTTTCCTGTCTTCCTGCTGGTTCTCGTAGTTCCCCCCATTTGAGGTGGTCCTTGTGCCAGCGGCACTCCTCAGTAGCAGTCACCCATTTTTCAGCATTCCGTGCCCTCTCCAGGACCTGGGTTGCCAACAGTGGAGGGCACTGCACAACAACTGGGACATTAGGGTTCCCCCCATTCAGCAATTTTTAAAGTGGGAATTTTTTTTTATCTGAGTAGTAGTGTATGATAACTGCACCACACCCCCCAGGAATTCCAATCCCCAGTCAAACAGCAACTGTTATATTTCTTCTAATATTTTCATATTTTGAAATTAATTTTTCTTCTGGGAAGGCTTTTCCCTTCCACTTACCAACACTTTCTTCTCGGGTATTTGACAGTGTGTGTGTGTGTGTGTGTATGATTGCTGAGTGGTCGGGTTTTCTTAGCAACTTGTTTACCCAGGATAACCCAGCTGAGACTGAACATCTTATTACTTTCTTGGCATGGTCCTGTTCTTTCTAAGTTTACAGTTCATAGTGTCAGTGGCTCAGCAGGTAGCTCACTTGTCTCTGAGACTAGGAGATCAGAGGGTTGTCAGAGGACTGTGGCTTCAATTCCCACACTTGGGTTGTCGGAGGGCTGTGGGTTCAATTCCCACACCTGGCACTTGGGTTACTATCCCAATGCTGATACTGTAGTGCAGCTATGAGGGGGGTGCTGCACTTCTGAGGTGCCATCTTTTGGATGAGACATTAAACCGAGGTCCCATCTGCCGGTTCTGGTGGATGTTAAAGATCCCATGGCACTTATCAAAAAGAGTAGGGAAATTTGTTCGGTGTCCTGGCCACATTTCCTCCATTCACTAAAGAAAATACCACCAACAGCTTAATCTGGTTCAAGGACAGTTGGCATTCATCTGTGTGGGGTAACTGGGGAGGAGGGAAGGGCAGCTGCAGAAAGTGAGGTGCTTGCTGCACACTCGAGCAGGCTTGATAGACCATGTGGCCTGTTTCTGCTAACAAGTCGCAAGTAAATCTGGAGTACTTGAAGTACAGGGAGGTTGAATGTCTTGTTAGTAGCTCCAAAAGCAGCAAACAGAAAATGCTATTAAGTTGTAAAAGCAGCCAATTATTACTTTTTCGTTACAAAGTTTTTTTTTTGTTCCATTTGCTGATTGGATGGTTTTCTACCTGACAGCATTAGGTGTCACGTAATGAGCAGTACTTCACCTGCAGACTGACATATCTAGTTCTTTTCCTCTTCATACCTCATCAGCATCGTGTAACCTTTTTCTTGTGACATCACAAATTACCAACCTAGCAGCAGACAAGTGGCCCTTCTGGGCCTAGCAGCAGGCAAGTGGCCCTTCTGGGCCAGTAGTGATGTCACGGACAGGGCATACAGTTAATGATGTATGAGGAAGAGAACCAGCTATCTTTGCATCCAGGTAGAGCTCTGTTCCAAACTTCGTAACATGTATTATCAGGTAAAACAATCTCATTAGCTGAAGGAAAAATAAACTAATACTTCAGATGGGAGAAGACAGTCCACTACTTCTGAAAGCTAAGAGTGACCAGTGGGGTACCACAGGGATCAGTGCTGGGACCGGTCCTATTCAACATCTTCATCAGTGACATTGCACAGGATATAGAAGGCAGAATTTCACTGTTCGCTGATGACACAAAGCTCTGTAACAGAGTAGACACACCAGAGGGTGTAGACAGAATGAGAAGGACCTGCAGAAACTTGAAGAATGGTCAAGGGTTTGGCAGTTGAAATTCAATCTAAAGGGTGCAAGATAATGCATATGGGGCACAAAAACCCTGGCACAATATATCAGTTGGGGGTGAGGATATAGCATGCACCAAGCAGGAAAGGGATCTTGGGGTTGTCATCTCCTGATGACCTCAAAATGAGAAACAGTGTGACAAGGCATCAGGTAAAGCAAATAGGATGCTGGGATGTATAGGCAGGGGCATCACCAGCAGGAAAGGGAGGTCATAATTCCGCCTATACAAGACACTAGTGAGGCCCCACCTGGAGTACAGTGTACAGTTCTGAGACCATACCCACGTAAGGACATAGACAGGGTAGAGAAGGTTCAGAGAGGGCAACAAAGATGGTGCATGGGTTGCATCACAAGTCCTATGAAGACAGGTTGAAGGAACTGAACATGTACTCCCTGGAGGAGAGGAGGAGAGAGGGATATGATAGAGACATACAAGTATCTTACAGGGAGGAACAGGGTGCAGGAAAACACTATTTTAAGTGAAAAAGATGTTTCAGGACTAGAGGGCATGGGATGAAGTTGGAGGGAGGACGATTCAGAGGAAACATGAGAAAGAATTTCTTCACAGAGACGGGTGGTGGACAAGTGGAACACCCTGCCAGAGGAAGTGGTGGGGGCTGAAACAATCACGAGATTTAGAATGCATGGGATAGACATAAAGGAATTCTAGAGGTCAGGGGTAAGGGGAAATAGACTTCTAGGAAAACAAACTGAACTTACAAGCTCAAATGGGCAGACTAGGTGGGCCATAGGCCCTTATCTGCCGACACTGTCTATGTATCTATGTATCTATGTATCTATGTAATATTAATTTCTGGCAGTGCACTAGCTCTTTAAGGTCATATAGTCAGCTAGTGGTTGTGGATGGTGAGATTTGAACTTGGGCCTTCTTGTTTCATTATTCAATGGCTCCGGATGGTGGGATTCGATCCTGGGCTCTCCTGTTTCATAGTTCAGTGATTTGGATGGTGGGATTCGAACCTGGACCCTCCTGTTTCACAGTTCAGTGCTGTAGATGGTGGGATTCAAATCTGGGCCCTCTCACAGTTTACTGGCTGTGGATGGTGGGATTCGAACATGGGCCCTCACAGTTTGTTTAGTGCTCTGGATGGTGGGATTCAAACATGTGCCCTCCTGATTCACAGTTTAGTGCTCTGGATGGTGGGATCTGAACCTGGTCCCTCATGTTTCACAGTTCAGTGAATGGTGGAATTCAGATCTGTGCCCTCCTGTTTCAAAGTTCAGTGGCTATGGATGGTGGGAATCAAACCTGGGCCCTTCTGTTTCCCAGTTCAATGCTCTGGATGGTGGGACCCAAACCTGGGCCCTCTTGATTCACAGTTCAGTGCCAGTGGATGGTGGGACTCGAACCTGGGACCTTCAGTTTCACAGTTTCGTGGCTGTGGATGATGGGATTCGAACCTGGTCCCTCCTGTTTTACAGTTCAGTTTTCTGGATTGTGGGAAATGAACCTGGGCCCACCTGTTTCGCAGTTCAATGGCTGTGAATGATGGGATCAGAACCTGGTCCCTCTTGTTTTACAGTTCAGTAGCTGTGGTTGGTGGGATTCGAACATGGGACCTCCTGTTTACAGTTCAGTGCTGTGGATGGTGGGGTACAAACTAGGGCCTGTTGTTTTACAGTTCATTGGATGGTGGGATTCAGATATGTGCCCTCCTGTTTCAAAGTTCAATGGATCTGGATGGTGTAATTCAAATCTGGGCCCTTCTGTTTCCCAGTTCAATACTCTGGATGATGGGACCCAAACCTGGGCCCTCCTGTTTCCCAATTTAATGGCAGTGGGTGGTGGGGTTCGAACCTGGGCCCTCCCGGTTTACAATTCAGTACTCTGGATGGTGGGACTCAAACCTGGGACCTTCTGTTTTGCTGTTTTGTAGCTGTGGATGATGGGATTCGAACCTGGGCCCTCCTGTTTTACAGTTCTGTGGCTGTGAATGGTGAAATCCAAACCCGGGCCCTCCTGTTTCACAGTTCAATGAGCTGTATGGTGGGATTCAAACCTAGGCCCTTCTGTTTGAGAGTTCAGTGCTCTGGATGATGGAAACTGAACCTGGGCCCTTCTGTTACACAGTTCAGTGGCTGTGGAAGATGGGATTTGAACCTACGAACATATGAACATATGAAATTTGCCAGCAGATAAAGTCCTAGAGGTCTATCAAGTCTGCTCGAATGTGCAGCTAGTACCCCTTATTCTGCAGCTGCCCCTTCCTGGTCCCTCTTGTTTTACAGTTCAGTAGCTGAGGATAGTGGGATTCGACTCCAGAACCTCCTGTTTCACAGTTCTGCACTGTGAATGGTGGGGTACAAACCAGGGCCCTCTTGTTTTGCAGTTCAGTGCTGTGTGTCATGGGATTTGAACCTGACGCCTCCTGCTTCACAGTTCAGTGGTGTAGATGGTGGGATTCTAACCTGGGCCCTCCTGTTTCGCAGTTCAGTACTCTAGATGGTGGGATTCCAACCTAGGCCCTCCTATTTCACGGTCCAGTGTTTGTGAATGGTGGGATTTGAACCTTGGCCCTCCTATCTCACACTTTAGTGCCCTGGATGGTGGGATTCGAACCTGGGCCCTTGTGTATTACAATTCAGTGGTTCGGACAGTGGCATTAGAACATGGGTCCTCCTGCTTCACAGTTCAGAGATTGTAGGTTCTTCTGTTTCACAGTTCAGCGCTGTCGATGGTCAGATTTGTACTTGGGTGCTCATGTTTCACACATCAGTGGCTGTGGATGGTGGAATTCGAACCTAGGCCCACCTGTTTCACAGTTAAGTGCTGCCAATGGTAGCATTAAAACCTGGGTCCATGGTTTCACAGTTCAGTGCTCTGGATGGTAAGATTCAAATCTGGGCCCGTCTGTTTCACAATTCAGTGGTTGTGGTTGGTGGGATTCGAGCCTGGGCCCTCTTGTTTCACAGTTCACTGCTCCGCATGGCAGGATTCAAACCTGGGCCCTCCTGTTTCACAGTTCACTGCTCTGCATGGTAGGATTCAAACCTGGGTCCTCCTGTTTCACAGTTCAGTGCTCTGGATGGTGGAATTCCAACCTGGGCCCTCCTGTTTCACAGTTCGAGTCTCTGGATGGTGGCATTCGAATCTGGCCCCTTCTGTTTTACAGTGTAGTGCTGTGGATGATAAGATTCGAACCTGAGCCTTCCTGTTTCATAGCTCAGTGTTCTGGATGATAGGATTCAAACCTGGGTCCTCCTGTTTCACAGTTCCATGCTGTAGATGGTGGAATTCCAGTGCCCTCCTGTTTAAGCATCCAGTGCTCTGGATAGCGGGATTCAAATCTGGGCCCTCTCCTTTCACAATGTAGTGGCTGTGGATGGTGGGATTCAAACCTGGCTCTCACAGTTTGTTTAGTGCTCTGGATGGTGGGATTCAAACCTGTGCCCTCCTGTTTCACAGTTTAGTGCTCTGGATGGTGGGATTTGAACCTGGCCCCTCCTGTCTCAGAGTTTAGTGACTGTGGATGGTGGGATTTGAAACTGGACCCTCATGTTTCACAGTTCAGTGATGTAAATGGCGGGATTTGAACTTGTGCTCTCCTGTTTCATAGTTCAATGCTCTGGATGGTGGGACCCAAACCTGGGCCCTCCTGATTCACAGTTTAGTGGCAGTGGATAGTGGGATTCGAACCTGAGCCCTCCTGTTTTACAATTCAATACTCTGGATGGTGAGAATTGAACCTGGGACCTTCTGTTTCACTGTTTCGTGGCTATGGATGAGGGGATTTGAACCTGGTCCCTCTTGTTTTACAGTTCAGTTTTCTGGATAGTGGGAATTGAACCTGGGCCCACCTGTTTCGCAGTTCAGTGACTGAGGATGATGGAATTCGAACCTGGTCCCTCTTGTTTTACAGTTCAGTAGCTGTGGATGGTGGGATTCAAACCCGGGACCGCCTGCTTCACAGTTCAGTGCTGTGGATGGTGGGGTACAAACTGGGGCCTGTTGTTTTACAGTTCAGTGGATGGTGGGATTCAGATCTGCGCCCTCCTGTTTCAAAGTTCTGTGGCTCTGGATGGTGGAATTCAAACCTGGGCCCTTCTGTTTCCCAGTTTAATACTGTGGATGATGGGACCCAAACCTGGGCCTTCCTGTTTCCCAATTTAGTGGCAGTGGGTGGTGGGGTTCGGACCTGGTTCCTCCTGTTTTACAATTCAGTACTCTGGATGATGGGAATCAAACCTGGGACCTTCTGTTTCGCTGTTTTGTAGCTGTGGATGATGGGATTCAAACCTGGGCCCTCCTGTTTTATAGTTCTATGTCTGTGGATGTGGGATTCCAACCTGGGCCCTCCTATTTCACAGTTCAAGTCTCTGGATGGTGGCATTCGAATCTGGCCCCTTCTGTTTTACAGTTTAGTGCTGTGGATGATAAAATTCGAACCTGAGCCTTCCTGTTTCATAGCTCAGTGTTCTGGATGATAGGATTCAAACCTGAGTCCCCCTGTTTCACAGTCCCATGCTGTAGATGGTGGAATTCCAATCTGGGCCCTCCTGTTTAAGCATTCAGTGCTCTGGATGGTGGGATTCGAACCTGGCCACTCCTGTATCATAGTTCTGTGCTGTAGGTGATAGGAACCTGGGCCCTTCTGTGTCACTTTACAGTGCTGTACATTGTGAAATTCAAGGTCCTTCTATTTCACAGCTCAGTGCTCTGGATGGTGGAATTAGAATCTGTGACCTCCTGTTTCACAGTTCAGTTCTCTGAATGGTGGGATTCGAACCTAGCTGCTCCTGTATCACAGTTCAGTGCTGTAGATGATGAAACTCGAACCTTGGCCCTCAAATCCTGTTTAACAGTTCAGTGCCCTGGATGATGAGATTTGAACTTAGGCCCTCCTGCTTAACAGTTCAGTGCTCTGGATGGTGATGGTGAGACTTGAATCTGGACCCCCCTGGTTCACAGGTCAGTGGCTGTGCATGGTGGGATTCGAACCTGGATCCTAATATTTTAAAGTTCAGTGGCTATGGATGATGGGATTTGAACCTGTGTCCTCCTGTTTCACAGTTCAGTGGCTGTGTATGCTGGTATTCAAACCTGCAACCTTCCTGTTTCACAATTCAGTCCTGTGGATAGTGAGATTCAGACCTGAGCCCTTCTGTATCATGGTTTAGTGGCTGATGATGGTGGGATTCAAACCAGAGCCCTCCTATGTCACAGTTCAGTGCTGTGGATGGTGGGATTTGAACCTAGGACCTCCAGTTTCACAGTTCCATACTCTGGATGGTGGGATTTGAACCTGGGTCCTCCTTTTTCATAGTTTAGTGGCAGTGGATGGTAAGATTTGAACCTGGGCCCTCCTGTTTCACAGTTCAATAGCAGTAGATGGTGAGATTTGAACCTGAGCCCTCCTGTTTCATAGTTCAGTGCTGTGGCTGGTGGGCTTCAAACATGGTGGGCCCGTTTGTTTCACAGTTTGGTGGTTGTGGATGGTAGGAATAGAAACTTAGCCGTCACAGTTCAGCACTCTGGATTGGGGGATTTGAACCTTGGCCCTAATGTTTCATGGCTTAGTGGCTATGGATGGTGGGATTCAAACCTGGTCCTTCTGCTTCACAGTTCAGTGCTGTGGATGGTGGGATTCAAACCTGAGATCTCCTGTTTCACAGCTTCATGCTCTGGATGGTGGGATTCAAAACTGAGCACTCCTGTTTCACAGTTCAATGCTGTCAATATTGGGATTTGAACCTGGGCCCTCATGTTTCATGGTGCAGTGATTAGATGGTGGGATTCAAAGCTGGGCCCTCCTGTTTCACAGTTCAATGGCTCAGGATTGTGGGGTTCAAACCTGGGCCCTCCTGTTTCACAGTTTAGTGGCAGTAGATGGTGGGATTCAAACCTGGGCCCTATTGTTTTACAGTTCTGAGGCTCTGGATGGTGGAAATCAAATCTGGATCCAACCACACTTACAGAGAAATAGACCCACACACTGGTATATTTAATTCATATTTTATTTTTAAATCTTTATATGGATACCGAAAATTAATCCATACACATAGATGGCCAAAAACAGATCAATGCTTCCTAGTCCTCTGACCATTTCTTCAGGATCTATGTTGGAATTAGCATCAAATAATTATTTTATATTAATTGGTAAACAATCCATTAGTTAACCAATCCACCTCACATAATTCCTGAGCTACACTCATACCTCTCAACCTCCTGCCTCATAAATCAGGGACAAGGCTTAAAAAAATCAGGGACAAAGGAGCAAAATCGGGGACACATCTTCAAAATTGGTGATAGCCACTCATGAAGCTGCTAGAATAAGTGACTTAGTGTAAAATGCATTTTCTAAGGAAGAACACATCTGTAACTTGAATGTTTGCCATTATTTTGTGCTTCCATCCTCCACTGTATGGTCATGGAAACACAATTTTTACAAGGGACAGATTAAAATTTTGAGGCAAAATCAGGGACATCCCTGAAAATCAGGGACAGTTGAGAGGTATGGCTACACTTGTTTTGTATTATTTGGCATGCGCAGAGAATGGGCGCCGTCTGTTAAGTAGTCATCAACCTAGCAACGGAGATGAAGGGTGAGAGAAAGTAAGGTCTTTGAAGGGAGAGAGAGATAGAAATCAGATACATAGGGAAGTGGAAAGGTGTTTATGTACCAAAAGATTCATGCTTAAGAGTTTTTTAGAATTACATAAAGTGATAAATGAGAGAGAGATTTAAAATCGGGAGAGCCTAGTGGAAACGAACAGAAAACTGCCTAGCAGTGCTCCTAACCTTTCGCCAGACTCCAAGGCATATACAGTTAGTTGCGAAGGTTTTAAGTTTGTTTCATTTGTAGGAGAAATCTGAGGGTTATTTAGAAACTGGAGGCTTGAATAGTCACGAGTAAATTGTTATTTATGAAGTGAAATGAGAGAAAGAATGAATGAAGAGACAGGTTGTGTGGTAACAAAAGGTGAGGGTTTCACTTTTAATTTTTCAATTCTGAATTTCGAAGATCTAGTAATATCAGAATGAAAACATAAACAGAAATAAAATCTCTTGGGTTTATCATTTGAAGGTTTCCAAGGGAGAATAAAAAGCAGCCTGGAACAGTGAACGTTTCCTAGTAAAGGTGGGGAATTTGCCTTCAGTTTTGATATTACAACTGAGTTTTTATATTAGTTTAATAACTAAAAGTTTATTTGAAAACAAAATAGATTATAGAGGGACAGAGGTCATATAAGAGTGCTGCTACTTACATATAGTTTCATTTGTGTTGCATAAATCTGTGTAATTTTGTAAATTTTGAATATAAATGAGTAAGCATTGTATAATGCAAAACAAGTACAGCTAAAGAATGCGTGAGGTGGCTTGGTTAACTAATGGATCGTTTACTGATTAATATAAAATAATTATTTGATGCTAGTTCCAACATAGATCCTGAAGAAATGGCCAGCAGACTAGGAAGTGTTGATCTGTTTTTGGCATCTGTGTATATAGATTAGTTTTCGGTATCTGTATGGAGATTAAAAAATAAAATATTAATTCAATATAGCGGTGAATGGGTCTATTTCTCCATAAGTGTGGCTGGATTCACTAAACGGGTGTATAGAGCAAGATTCCTCCTGGTGTTGTTTTATATTGCAGGTGCAAGGTGGGCAACACTGAAGAGTGACTAGATTTGTTTTGTAGGGATTCAAATCTGGGCCCTCCTTTTTCACAGTTCAGTGACTGCGGATGCTGTGAGTCTAACCTGGACCCTCCTGTTTCACGGTTCAGAGGCTGTGGATGGTGGGATACGAATCTAGGACCTCTTGTTTCACAGTTCGGCGCTATGGATGGTGGGATATGAACCTGGGCCCTTCTGTTTCATAGTTCAGTACTCTGAATGGTGAGACTAAAACCTTGGCCCTCCAGTTTTACATTGTGTTCTGGATGGCAGGATTCAAACATGGGCCCTTCTGCTTCACATTTCAATGGTTGTGGATGATCGGATTCGGACGTGAGCCCTCACGTTTCACAGTTCCGTGACTGGATGGTGGGAGTGGCACCTTGGCCCTCCTGTTTCACAGTTTAGTGGCAGTGTATGGTGAGATTTTAACCTGCGCCCTCCTGCTTCACAGTTCAGTGCTGTAGATGATGGGACTCGAACCTGGGCTCTTCTGTTTCACACTTCAGTAGCTGTGGGTGGTTGGATTCAAACCTAGGCCATCCTTTTTAACAGTTCAGTGGCTGCGGATGGTGGGATTTGAACTTTAGCCCTCCTGTTTCACACTTGAGTGGCAGTGGATGGTGAGATTTGAACCTGCGACCTCCTGTTTCACAGTTCAGTGGCTGTGGATGGTGGGAGTCGAGCCTTGTCCATGCTGTTTTACAGTTCAGTACTCTATATTGGGGGGGTTGAACCTGCAACCCACTGTTTCATGGTTTAGTGGCTGTGGATGCTGGGATTTGAACCTGGGCTCTCCTGTTTCACAGTTCTGTGCTCTGGATGGTGGGATTTGAGCCTGGTTCTTCCTATTTTACTAATCAGTGCCATGGATGGTGGGATTCGAACCTGGGCTCTCCTTTTCATGATTTAGTGGCAGTGGATGGTGGGATTTGAGCGTGGATCCTCCTATTTCACAGATCAGTGCTGTGGATGGTGGGATTCAAACCTGGGACCTCCTGTTTCACAGTTCAGTGCTCAGCATGGTGGGATTAAAAACTAGGCACTCTTGTTTCACAGTTCAGTGCTGCAGATGATGGGATTCAAACCTACGCCCTCCTGTTTCATAGTTCAGTGACTTTAGATGGTGGGATTCGAACATGGGCCCTCCTGTTTCACAGTTTATGGCACTGGATGGTGGGATTCGAACCTGGGCCCTCCTGTTTCACACTTCAGTGACTAGATGGTGGCATTCAAACCTGGGCCCTCCTGTTTCACACTTCAGTGCTCTGCATGGTGGGATTCAATCCTGGGCCTTTCTGTTTCGCAGTTCAGTGCTGTGGATGGTGGGATTTGAACCTGGATCCTCCTGTTTCACAATTCAGTAACTAGATGGTGGGATTTGAACTTGAGCTCTCCTGGTTCACGATTTAGTGCTTGCATGGTGGGATTCGAACCTTGGCCCTCCCTTTTCACAGTTTAGTGGCATTGGATGGTGTGATTTGGACCTTGGCTCTCCTGTTTTACAATTCAGTGGATCTAGAAGGTGAGAATCAAACTTGGGCCCTCCCGTTCCACAACTAAGTGCTGTGGATGGTAGGATTGGAACCTGGCCCCTCCTGTTTCTCATTTCAGTGCTCTGGATGCTGGGATTCAAACCTAAGTTTTGCTGATTCATAGTTCGGTGCTCTGGATACTGAAATTTGAAACTGGACCCTTATGTTTCACAGTTCAGTGCCTAGATGGTGGGATTTGATCCTGCATCCTCCTGTTTCACAGTTCAGTGCTCTGGACAATGGAATTTGAATCACCTGGACTCTCCTGTTTAACAATGCAGTGCTCTGGATAGTGAGGTTTGAACATGTGCCCATCTGTTTCATTGTTCATTGACTGTGGATGGTGGGATTTGAACCTGGGCCCTCATGTTTCACGTTCAGTGCTGTGGATGTTGGGATTCAAACCTTGCCCATCCTGTTTCACAGTTCAGTGCTCTGGATGGTAGGATTTGAACCTGGGCCCTCCTGTTTCACAGCTGAGTGCTGGGGATGGTTGAATTTGAACCTGGGCCCTCCTGTTTTACAGCTGATTGGCTCTGGATGGTGGGATTTGAACCTGGGCCCACCTTTTTCACAGTTCATTACTCTGGATAGTGGGATTCGAACCTGGAACCTTATGTTTTACGGGTCAGTGCTTTGTATGATGGGATTCAAACCTGGGCCCTCCTGTTTCACAGTTTAGTGCTATGGATGGTGGGGGTCAAACCTAGGCCTTCCTGTTTCACAGTTTAATGGCTGTGGGTGGTGGAATTTGAACATAGGCCCTCCTGTTTTAATGTTCAATGCTCTGGATGGTGGCATTCAAACTTGTGTCCTCCTGTTTCACTGTACAGTGCTCTGGTATCAGTTCAGTTCTCTGGATGGTGGGATTCGAACCTGAGCCCTCCTGTTTCACAGATCAGTTGCTGTGGATTGTGGAGTCGAACCCTAGCCCTCCTATTTCATTTTCAGTGCACTGAATAGGAGGATTCTCCTCCTTTGAGGAGGGAGGAAGGGAGGGAGAGATGACATCTTCGTTTGCCAAGAAATGCAAAGTTATGCATATTGGAGCCAAGAATCCCAGGCAGAGTACTACCTGGGTGGAGTCCGAGTATGTGCATCAGATGAGTAGAAGGACCTGGGAGTGATGATCACTAGTGACCTGAAGCACTCCTCGCAGTGCAAGAAAGCAGCAGCAAAGGCAAACAAGATGCTGGGATGCATAGCTAGGGGGATCAGTAGTAGGAGGCAGCTGGTTATACTGCCCTTGTACAGGTCCCTGGTAAGGCCTCATCTAGAGCATGGGGTTCAGTACTGGTGCCCACACTTCAAAAAGGACATTAACCTGTTGGAGAAGGTCCAGAGGTGGGCCACGAAGATGATAGCGGGTCAGCAGGGTAGGGCATATGAGGAGAGGTTGAGGGCACTGAACATGTACTCCCTGGAAGACAGGAGGGAGAGAGAGAGAGAGAGAGGGGACAAGATTGAGACCTTTAAATACTTGAAAGGGATAAATAAGGTGGATAAAGAGAGTCTCTTTAAGCTGAGTGCCAACCATAACACAAATGGGGCACAGTCTAAAGCTGGAGAGTGGGGGGTTTAGTAGGGAGGTCAGGAAGCACTTCTTCACAGAGAGGGTGGTGAACACTTGGAATGCGTTGCCGGAAGAGGTGATCTCATTGAAGACAGTGGGCAGCTTTAAGAGAGGCTGGGATAGGCATAGGGGGAAGGTAAGGATCATGGGTAGGGAGGATGGGGGGAGTGGCGAGGCAGGGTAGAGACAGTAGCTCAAGCTGTGGACCCTGCAATACGAGCAGACTAGATAGACCAAATGACTTTCTTTTGCTGGCTTCTTCATGTGTTCATATGCAACACTGCCACCTGTGTGACTAGCGGTGGCAGCGCAGCACGGCATCAAGTGGGGGTGGGACTCCGACTGGTGACCTGCAGTGTCATGCATTTCATGAACACCAAATCGGTCCTGCTCATGCGCCGGCAGCCTCAAGTGGATCGGGGAGAAAAGTGGAGAGTGGACCCCATGCTGGCTTTGCTGGGACTCTGATATATCCATGCTGGCCACCTCGTGATGCCATGCACTTTTAAGGGTACACCCCCTCCACCCGTACCCCACCAGAGGGTAAGACGAGGCTCTGTGAAGGATGCTGAGCGAGGTAGGTGGGACCTGGTAGGAGGGTGACTGAGGGTTCCTGGTGGACCCAGGCACCTGGAACAGAAGCATAAGATATAAATAAAAAAAATAATCAATTAAATGGTTCTTGTTCATAATTGACTCCCACCTGGTGCCGCCCCCCTTCTCTGACATTGGTTTGCCACAGCTGTACTTCTTCCCCAGCTGGAAGAGCTAGCCGTCAAGCAGCCATCCTTACAGTCAGTGCCAAAGCTGCTCCTTGGTTGGTCCTGTCTGGGGTTGCACCAGTGCCAGGCAGCCACACACACCCCCACCTTGGAAGCTGTGTGCTTTACTTCCACAGACGTGCTTGGCCACCAGCCTCCCCCAGTGTGGGAATCTATGACACATACACTAGGCCCAGTACTGCTAGGCTGCCTGTGATTCCGCTATCTGCGTGCTGTGAGGTTCAATCAAATAAAGAGGTAATTGGCTCTTGCTTCTCATATCAACGTTTCCAATGCCGTGAAACGTTGGGTGTGATGTGTGATCTTCACTGGTCTTCTGCCTCGCAAATACACAATATTCAGAGAAGTGCTTTCAAAGTCTTAGGGGCAAAGCAACTGTTGTGATGTAAACGTCTTTAGTACTAAAGAATGAAACTGTCCTGAAATTCAAAATTTTATTGAATATTATGAGTTTATTTTTTAAAAGTCTCCCTTCACCAGCCAGCTCCTGACCCCCTTTGGAACCCTACAGTACCCCAACCCCATCACCCAGCATCTCTCAGGACTTAGCTCCGTGGCCAGACGCTCATGGTGTCACCTCCCAGTGATGGATGCTGCTGGACTGGGCCAGGTTCCTCCAAATTAGGCAGATTGCATTAGTGATTGAGGGATTGCCCAAACTGGCAGGTGTGGGGTTTGCAGGCCACACAGGGCTGTCATGCTGCAGCAGCCGGGGTGTGTGTGCTGTTCTCCCTCTCCCACTGAGATGCTGGGTGAGAATGGGACATGCGCACGTCGTGCGTCTTTTCCGCGGTAGTCAACTGGCATCTCCCCCCAACAGAGTCTGCTCTTTTCTGCATTGTCATCACCCAGGGGATGGTTGCACAGCGGAGAGTTGCCCCTTCCCTCCTCAGAGGAGGAGGAGGAGGAGAGTGCCCTGTGGGATGCTGAATCCTCTTCTCTCTGGCCAACCCGCTGACAAGCCGGACTCATTCCTGAACCCGGGTCGCCGGCTTAGCAAGCAGTAGCACTACCACTGAAGCATGCAGGCCAGATAATTTGTCTTTTTTAACACAGCTGTTTTGCCCTCAAGCCACAACCTGTGCCTGTATGTCAGGCCCCTGCCCACCGTCCTCCAGCCCCGTCACCCATCAAGCTGGGGATATGCAATGGAGCAAGACCCAGGGGACCCGGTGACTGTCATTTAGGCGGCTCAAGGCACATACGTTTCCTTGCTTTTCTCCCTCCGCTTTCAAGTCCCTCTCCACTCCCCTGACTTCGGGCCTTGCCTCCCATGGTCACGGATGTTGCAGTGTGCAACGGGCTGACGCCACCCCTTGCAAGGGAGCAGGCTACCAGGCTCACCGCGAAGGGCTACTGCTACACCGGAACCCAGATGTCTCCCTTTCCGAGCTGGTTCGGGCTGCCCTCAGCAGCACTGCCTAGCCCTGGCCGCACCAATCCTGGCTCCCAGTCAGTTCCTGAATCCATCTTGCCAGTACGGAAGTGTGGCATGCTTGCACTAAGCCATAGAGCGACCCCAACTATTATGAGATTTAAAGCCTGCCATTGCCAATTATAATTCTTTAACACCTTTGGTTCACAGTTCTCTCACCTTATAACCCTCTTACTGGCACGCGAGAGACACCCCAAGCACCATATAAATGTATCGGGGTATGAGACTCCAATCCTGCACTCTGATTGGCTGGTCAGCCTACATGCTTTATAATAGCTGATTACAGCTTTCAGCCACTAGAACTGGGCGAGATTCAGACCAGTGACCCGGAGGTTACAGACTGACTGCCAATCCGAGCGACCCATCCCCCCCACTCCCAGCCCTCACCTCTTAGACCGCTGACAAGCAGTATAGTTGCTGTGACTAAAAATCTCCCCTTGTCATTGCCAACAGTACAGAAGAAAGAATTGAAAATAACCACAAACATCCTCCTCCATCGCCGCGTCATGAGTTTGGATTTATTTTTAGACCAGTATTCTACCCGTAGCCTAGCCCATGTACAAAGCTAGTTCCTGCACAGATGTAAGATCCTTTCTCTGCTCGCTGAGCAACATTCTGAGACTGGAGTGTTTCTAGTTAACACAGCTGTTGAACAGAGTGACATGAACCACAACTACTCAACATTCCCTCCCACTAATTAATTTTATTGATTGATCGCTTTATCCCTTTGATTTATCCCCCCCCCCATGCTCTCCTGCCAGTCCCATCTTGGTGGCCCTTCCCAGCCACGTCACCCACCATCCCTAGATTTTACCCCCTTGTACCCGCACAACTTACCCTCAAGGCAGGGAAGAGGGACTTGCCTGTGCCCCCCTCTCCTTAAGCAGTATCCAGTCTGGGTACCTGGTTGGTGGCACCCAGCCTGCAGGAGGGCCATCTTCATTCTGCATGGCCAGAGTGATTTTCGTCTGATTTTCTTGCTCTACGTTGGTGAACGATGATTCTCTGTGTCTTTTGCTGATGTCCCTCCTGGGCTTTCTGACTGTCCTGACATGCAGCCTCTGCTGGGTGTCAGGTGTGCTGTGGAAAGTGCAACCCACCTTCCCTGGAGGCGAGGCAGTCCCTCCTGGCATGGTCCTCTCCCCAGCAACCCAGTGACTTGAGTTCGCTTCTGACCTGGGTCACCAGCGTGGCATGTGGTAGCACTACCACAGTGCCATTTGGCCAGCCAGTGTTATTTTTTTTAACTCATTTACTTTTTCATCTGCAGACAGTTCCAGCTGTGCTTCCGTCTCATGTGCTTTGGTCTTGCTTTCAGCCACTGCAGCTGCCCCACATGCACAGGTACTATCTGATGCCACCGATCCAGACCCGCTAAACTGCTCAAAACTCCTGTAGTGTACCCCATTCAGCAGGGCCTCTGCCAACAGGGCTTGCACCCCCACACTGGGTTGACCCAGTAAATAGTGACAGCACAGTGGAGGAGCTCTGACTTTTTCCATGGCAGCAAGGTGGGTGGGTAGAGGTAAGATGTCATCACCAGTGGTCCCCCCATTTCGAGCTCAGTCAGTGGCAGACCTGTCTTGACGTGGTGTGGGCGCCCACAACATCAAGGTTACCACCTTTCCTCCCATAGGTGGCGCTCTAGTGGCGGACAGAGCTGCTCCCTCTCACTACGGTTGGTGCACATGCCCTCTCATCATTCTCTAAACCCCACTGGCCCTTGGTGGAGGAGTCGAGACCCTGTCTCAGGCCTCCCTCATAATGATGCAGAGCACAATTAACTTGCAACCCCCTCTCCCCAATTTTTTTTACAATTTCAAGCGTCTGTGTCCATTACTGTTAAGGAGATCTACATGGAAACTAGATCTTTGTCTCAGTTTTATTTATTTAGTTAGTTTTTTTATTGACAGGGAAAGGATGGTTAGGCTATGCTGCCAGTTTTCAGCTCATTCTGGGGAGAGGGGATACAGATGCAAACTAACTGGAATTAAACCAGATTAAGCTGTTGATTCAAATCTGGGTCCTCCTGTTTCACAATTCACTGCTATGGATGGTGGTATTCGAACCTGGGCCCTCCTGTTCCACGGTTTGATGGCTGAGGATGAAGGGATTAGGACCCTCCTGTTTCACAGTTCAGTGCTATGGATGGTAAGATTCAAACCTGGGCCCTCCTGTTTCACAGCTCCATGGCTGTGGATGGTGGGATTCGAACCTGGGCCTTCCATTTTCATGGTTTAGTGTCAGTGGGTGGTGGAATTTGAACCTGGGCACAGCTGTTAGTGGCAGTTGATGGTGGGATTAGAACCTGGCGGGCACTCCAGTTTCACAGTTCAGTGGATGTGGATGGTGGGAGCTGAACCTTGGACCTCTGGTACTTGGTGTTTTAGTGAATGTAGGAAATCTGGCCAGGATACCAGGGAAATTACTCTACTCTAGTACTGGCCCAGTGGCACTGAGGGCTGAGGCGCTATGCTTTACCTCGTGCTATGCCAGTGACCTGGGGTCAGAAATGACCTCGGGTCGTCGGGGGCCGGCATGGGGGGAGGCAAGGGACAAAGCAGGATCGAGCCACCTAATGGCAGCTCTCCTTTCCGGGGGTGGTTGTCACACACACACCCCCCCCCCATAGTTCCTCTGCCACTGGGTGGAGGTCTAGTGGAGGCACAGGCAGGAGAGAGCAGCAAGCTGGGAGGGTATCTCGGAACGTCGCGTGCACGTGCCTCCACACACGCACATGCGCGCCTGAGAAGGGGCAGGGCAATAAACTGGGGGAAAATGCACTAAAAATGTAAATTAAAAAAAAAAAAGAAATTATTCTTTCCAAGAAGTGCAATGGAAACGTCCACCTGAACAATCACCAGACAAGGCCTCAGTTTAACAGTAGGATGGTATGCCCCGACAGTACAGCATCCCCTTTTAGAACTGCACTCGCGGGTGCCAGCGTGATGGTATGAACCCAGTCCTCAAGTGGGACTAGAACCCACAACCTTCTGGCCAAAAATCTGACATTGTGTTCTTGTTATAGAACTAGTGACAAGCTTCAATTTTTTTTTGATTACCGGTAGGTAATAACTATCAGCATCCTAAAGCAAATTACAATTTTATTTTTTATTGTTTTTATTTTACTAAAAATACTCTCATTTAGTCTGTAATAATGTCCATATCCAGTGTTATGGGGTCCTAAGGCAGTTACGTTTTACTGCTTATGGAATGTTGGCTTTGGCAACTTACACTCTCCGTCTCATGACTGAGACTTCCACCCTTGTATAGGCGCCACAAGGCTGCATTGTGTGACCACGGCAACCCTCATCCCTGTGACGGTTCCACCAGTAGAAGTTCCCAAGGGACTCAGCCTTGTGGTCAAAGGGAGCCTAGAGGAATGTGCAGGATGATATTCTGCAAGAGAGAGAGAGAGAGGGTGTCCAGTCAGAACCACGACAGCAAATAACACGTGGTCAAAAACCGTGGGGTCATAACAGCGCTGTGCAATTTTTTAATTTTTATTTTATTTACTTATTAGAATATCGGAATTACAATCCTTTGAGTCATAGACTCACTTCCAAAGTCTCCTTGTCGGATGACATAAATACAGACATGACAGTAATACAGTAAAGACGTTACATAACTAGTTGGACGGTAGATGTACGGACATTATTAAGCATTATAATACATTGATGAGTGTCTATACAGAGTATTAGCTAAGCAGTTACATATATCCTTAGCAGTGCTAAGCAGTTACATATATCCTTAGCAGTGCAGTAGTGCAGGCATTACAAAACATTATCTTATCGGTTACATACATCCTTAGCAGTGCAGTGATGTAGGCTTATACACAGTGATAGCTAAGCAGAGTAACAAGAGAGCAGAGACGTGATAGTTGGGCCCTGGTGGGGTTTAGCAGAGCAGTCTTGGGTTAAACTTTGTCTTGGTGTGGGCCCACTTTAGTAGCGACTGGGCTATAGTTTGAAATGGCAGTAGGACTAGCGCGGACATGTGTAGGTACATGTGGCATAGAGGTGATTCTTGAAGGCCACTTTGAAAGGGCCGAGCTTGGTGTGGGTAGTGACCGAGGATGGTAGGGCATTATACCAGGCAGGGGCCATGACTAGGAACAATCTCTGGGCAAGCGTTGTCCTGACCCTGGGGATGGCCAGTGTTATTGTGTCTGTTCTGCATGTATGGACTTTGGGGGTGGCTAGGGGCAAGAAGGCCAACACTCCTGGGGGTGTCTGTCCAAGGAGGGATTTTTTTGGCCATGAGGCATGCTTGGAACTGGAGCCTTTCATCAAGGCTGAGGATCTGGGCACGGTCGTAGGGGGTGCAGGTGTGGGTTGTGCGATCAGTCCCTGACAGGAGCCTGCAGGCTTTGTTGATAGTTACTTTAATCTTGTTGAGAGCAGTGGTGGCAGTGGCAGCATAGACCAGTAGGCGGTAGTCGACCAGTGACATGACAGATGAGGTGATGGCTAGACGCAGGGCTTCAGGGGGTAGACAGTCCCTGTCTCGATAGAGGAGGCCGATTCGTGCATTAGTTGCGAATGCCAGTGTGCTGATGTGGCCGTGAAAAGTGAGAGCAGGGTCGCACGTGATCCCAGAGTATTTATAAAATGAGACCTGCTCTAGGGGGTGGTGTGAGCTGGACAGGATTCTCAGTTGGGCATTTTTTAGTTTGCTTTGGTGGTGCGCAAACAGCATGGGTTTAGTTTTTTTCTGGTTCAGTACTAGCTTGTGCTCAGCAAACCATTGCTCAGCTTGGCTGAATGAGTGCTGCAGCAAGGCCTGCAGGTTGGCGGGCTTTGTGTGGGAGGCACAGAGGACGGTGTCATCTGCATATAGAAGTATCTTGCCAGAGCACGAGGTGAGAAACATATTCAGAAACAGGCTAAAAAGTAATGGCCCTAGGATGGAGCCCTGTGGGGCTCCAGAGTGGGTGGGGCAGGTGCTGGATACAGTATCATTTATCATGACGCACTGCGTCCTGGAGGTCAAATAGCTTGCAAACCAGTTTAGGGGACCTTGAGAGAGACCCGTGTGCATCAGGGTGTTCAGCAGGAGGGGGGTGGTTAACCGTGTCAAAGGCCTTGGACAGGACAGTGAAAATGGCCCCTGCCAGCTGTCCCTTGTCTAGGGCAGAGTGAATATAGTTTGAGAATTCAAGGAGAGCTGTTGTAGTGCTGTGTCCGGCTCGGAACCCGTGCTGCTCCACACACAGCAGGTTATGGGTTTCTAGGTAATTGGTCAGTTGGTCTGCCACTACCTTTTTCAGGGCTTTGGACAGTGGGGGGAGAATGGAGATTGGGCGGTAGTTCCCTGTGAGTAGTGGATCCCCACCTTTGTGGATGGGTGTTACAACCGCATTGTTCCATTTGCTGGGGAACTGTCCAAGGCGGAGAGAGCAATTTAGTAGGGCAGTTAGTGGGAGAAGCAGTGTGTCCAGGACCAGACGGAGGAGTTTGATATCTAGAGGGT
Source organism: Neoceratodus forsteri (assembly GCA_016271365.2). Lineage (NCBI taxonomy): Eukaryota > Metazoa > Chordata > Ceratodontiformes > Ceratodontidae > Neoceratodus > Neoceratodus forsteri. Next base: position 182,553,358 of record JADMNL010000029.1, read on the forward strand.
CATTAAAGGGGCTGGTGCCATTTAGGGCCTTGATCAGGTAGGGTTCAGCTTCTCAGAGGGAGATGGTCCGGAGATAGAAAGGGGGGCATGGGAGGAGAGGTGGGGCCTTGGCTGGGTGTGGGGTCGAAGGAATTGAATGGAAGCACAGAGCTTAGGTCCGTAAAGTTGGAGTTGAGAGTAGTGGCAATTTGTTTTGGGTCAGTGGTGATCGAGCCATTTGCAGAGATCTGGGAGGGGACCGTGACTTCCCATTTAGCGTTTTTATATTATCCCAAAATTAGCGTGACGAGCTCCAGGTGGCAGTCAAGGTGGCTCTGTAATGCCCGGCTTTCGCTTTGTGGATGGCCCAGGCACATTTGTTCCGTTCTACATGGTAGGCTTGCCTGTCTGTGGGTTTGTTCGATTCATTTGCCTTATACCAAAGGTTGTCATGGTTCTTGAGCCGCTGTAGGAGGGATGGAGTAATCCAGGGGGCATTTGCCGCTTGAGGTGGGTCTTTTAGGGGAAGCGAGATTAGCCATGGGCTAGGGTGAAGGTGTTGTTGAAATATTCTAGCGCTGCGTCCACTGAGGTGGCCTGGTATATAGGTGATCAGTCACAGTGAGCTAGATGATGCTTGAGGTTTGTAAGACTGCTGGGGCTGAGGCAGCAACGAAGCATGGTGGGGGGGAGGGGCAGGTTGCTTGGCCGTCCATGTAAAGATTACCGGGGGGTGGTCACTGAGAGAGTTAGGGAGGACCACAACATCCTCGATTTTATGCAGGCGGTTAGTTAGTACAGTGTCCAGCAAGGTTTGTGGCCCGGTGGCTGAGTTGTACTTTGTGGGTTTTGGAGTTAGTATATCTAATCTAGCGTGGTTTGGGACTGCACGGTTTTGTATTGACTGCGCTGTTTCTGACCACATGGTCTTGACATAGCAGAGAGAGAGAGAGAGAGAGGGAGAACGGTAGCCCCAACGATCGACAGACTAATCACCATCCAGTGCCATCTCACTGTGGAAATTTACAACTTTCAGTGTGTGTGTGTATGTGTGGGGGAGCTTCAGAGAGAACCTTTTGGGAGTCAAGCCCTGAGGCTACCACCACCCCAGGTTAGTACTAAGTCATACTTTGTAACGGGGAAATCCCCAAAAGCAGTCAGCACCAAATGCACAGCAGTGCTTGAACAAAGAAGGCAGGTGATACACTGCTTTGAGAATTTTGTTGAGTAACGTAACTAAAGGACCAGTCAGCCTCATCACCCACATTAAAATCCTTACACCTATCTCTCGGAAATTTCACTTATAAAAAAACTTTTTAATAGCAGCCATTTTTGACCCTCACTAAAAACTTTTAACTAGGCCTTCAGGAAACTAAAACTCCCTTAAATGAAAAACAAAATTAAATAAATGTTATTTACCTATATCATTCTTTCACTACACCCATACACAAATTAAAAAAATAAGATTGTACTGTACTCGGTTTTATTTTGTGAGGTCTTCTATTGTGTGTGTTTGTGTGGGGACAGCTGAACATTCAGCCAGTAGAATTTTGGAGAAAGTTTGAATTCCTGCTTCAGTGGTAAACTAACATTCCATCTATCGAATGTGTGAATAGACAGACGCTTGACAGCTCGAGAGGGACTATTTATTTACTAGTTATCTTTATGCTGATCTAATCCGACCACACTTCCAGGGCCTAAAAGCACTTTGCCTGCTGCTTCATTCTTCAGCATAGTGCATGCCCCACCATGTCTTACTGCTTACATATAGGCAGTCCTTTGGTGTGTGTGGAAGCATGAGGCTGCAGGTAGACTGCTTCCAGCACACACCAGAAGAGTGCCTATATCCCCCCAATGCGGGCAACACCCTGGAACATGTTATTGCAGTTATAATGATAAAGGAAGGAAGACAGCACTCCACCAACCCCACAGACCAATAAAAGGCACTACAAATGAAAGTTATATATGCAGAGTCTTTATTTGTGCTATAAGGAGCTAAATTAACAAGGCAGTGTAACCACCTTACGCAAATGCCCAGCACATTTCTTAAGCTTTCTCAAGGGCTTCCAGCCTGCTCTGAACTTTAAAAATAGCCTGGCGTTAAAAGTTTTGGCTTAGAAACTGCAGCACTGTGCTTTTGTGAGTACATATAGGCACAGCAGTTGACCTGGTTTGTCTAATCAGAGAGCAGTGTTGTGCTGTCAACCTGACTCATTTAATAAATTAAAATAATGCTTACAAGCTTGCATTCACAACAGTTGAGTCACTCAGTAAAAACCAAAGCAAGATTCAAGACAATATAAATCAGCGTCCATCTGTGACGCTGATGACCCGGGTTCGGAAACGGACTCGGGACGTCAGAGGGCCGGCCGGAGTGGAGAAGGATTGAGCATCCTACAGACTGCTTTCCTTCTCCGGGGAGGGGGAGGGGGTAGAGTGCCCGACACACACCACGGATCTCTGACGGAGGCTAGGGGGACCCATTGTGTTGGTGCCGTTACTTGCAGAGGGCCGGGCAGGTACTGCCGTACAGCTAACACAAATCTCCAGTCCCCCAGCCACGACGCACCCGCTTCACTGCCACCAGTGTCTGCTGGAAGGGTCCCGCTCCCATGGCCCTGCCCTGGGGGGGATAAACCAGGACTAGCCTACATTGACTGTGGGGAAGGGGTGACCGCCCAGCAGCCCTGCCCGTGGGGGGTAAGGCTGGGCTTGGTGGGACGGCATGCGGGGTAGAGGCCGAAGCTCCATTAGGGGCATTAAGGGGAAGACTGGAGACACAAAAGATACTAAATTTAAAAAAAAAGACAATATAAATCAATGTTGCTTCAATCCATAAATAAGAGAGGTCATTTCTGAGCTAGCAGGGTATCCATACAGAGGCAGTGTTAGGCACAAGCGAACCAAGCAGTGGCTTAGGGCACTACCAAAGAAGTGGAGTACTAAAGAATAACCAGAGATTAGCTTGCAATGCAAAAAGTGCCAGTATAATATAAAAACCAACATTGTTGTTGTCACCCTTGTATTCATAGCGTTTTTACCGCTTACTGGATATGGGTCAGGAGGTAGAGACGGGTGTGGTGAAGGGGGCACTGCAAGTATTTCAAATGGGGGTGCCATTAGGTCTAAAACCGGTACTTTATCGATATGAGAAATTTGGAACACGTTTGGGAACACCATGGCTACAGCAAGAATGGAGCGAGAATGACTTGATGTTATCGCGGCCTGTGGCTGTGAAAGGCAGCTGTGCAGTGTGTGGAGTGGACATGAGGAGACATGGACATTTGGAAGCTCCATAACTTTCCAGAGGCTTTTACACTGTCAAGGATAGAATTCCAACTGACGGCCAAATACCTTACGAGTTCTTGGAACGTCTAGAATTTGTTGATTTAAAATGTGATTACCGTGAGCATGCTGAGAGTTGAAACTCGTTTCCAGGTGTGACGGGGTTGGGGGCAGGGGAGATGGTATAGGATGCAGCAAATGTGGTAATGCTTCCGCCTGTAACATCAGTGATCGGAGTTCAGGAATGTATTCAAGTTGTCAGGGTCCGGTCAGGAGAAGAGGGGTCAAGTGTCCCAAAGGATACTCTCCTGACCGTCACTAAACAGGAAGGGGACCTTGATATTATCATATCTTGTGACCTCAATCATGGCGAGATAGTATGACAAGGCAGTAGGCAGGGCCAGTGGGATGCTGGGGTGCGTAAGGAGGGGAATCACCGCAGAAGGAGAGAGGTGGTGGTACCACTGTATTGATCATTGGCGAGACCCTACCAGGAGCACTGTCTCCAGTTCTGGAGACCACATTTCAGGAAGGACATAGGGTGGAGGCTGTCCAGAGCAGGGCAACAAAAATGGTGCAGGGGCTGCAGCAGAAGCCCTGCAAGGAGAGACCGAGGCATCTCAGTATGTACACCCTGGAAGGAGGGGGACATGATAAAGACCTATATGACCTTATGGGGGATAAAGTATAGGAGGGGAGTATTTTTCAGAAGAGAAGGTGCACAAGAACAAGGGGGCATGCAATGAAGCTGGAAGGGGGTTACATTCAGGAGAGATGTGAGGAAGTAATTCACAGAAGGAGTGGTGGATTCCTGGAACAATCTTCCAGCGGAGGTGGTGGGGGGCACAAACAGTGCTGGGTGCATAGAGAAGGGTATCACTAGTAGAAAAGGGGTGGTGGTGTTCCCTCTGTATAGATCACTGGTAAGACTCCCCCACCTAGAGTACTGTTTTCAGTTCCGGAGACCACATGGCGGGAAGGACATAGACAGTGTATAGGCAGTGCAGAGGAGGGCAACTAAAATGGTGCAGGGTCTGCATCAAAGGCCCCATGAGAAGAGACTAAAGGACCTCAATATGTACACCCTGGGACAAAGGAGGAAGAGGAGGGATATGATAGTGACCTTTAAATACTTCACAGGACTAAATAAAGTACAGGCCGGAAGTATTTTTCAGAAAAAAGGTGTTCAAGAACAAGGGGGCATGCTATGAAGCTGGAGGGAGGTAGATTCAGGAGAGATGTGAGGAAGTGCTTCTTCACAGAAAGAGTGGTGGATTCCTGGAACAGACTTCCGGTGGAGGTGGTGGGGCAAAAACAGTGGTGGGGTTCAAGAATACATGGGGTAAGTACAAGGGAATCGTAGTGGAAAGGACGGGGGAGGGAAGGGAGAAAGAGCTGTAGATCGGGTACAGTTTGTGGTAGTAGTGTAGATACGGGAGAAATGGGCAGACTGGGTGGGACAGGCAGTCCTTATCTGCTATCAAATTCTCTGTTTCTGTTTGTTTGTGTTGCTCTCCAATCACAATCAAGTGTGAACTTGCATGTAACTGTCTGTACATGTCATTATTCTGTGTAAAAGTGATTTTGTACTATGTTGTCAGTTGACTGTTCATAAACTTTGCTTGTGTATTCCAGTGCTCTAGAATGGTGTAACTTTCCTCATCCAAACTGTTGAAAAAAACTATTTAACTGAATCACTTAAGAGTAAGGCTGGCCGGCCCAGTGGCGCAAAGGGCTGAGGCGCTGGACACCACACCTCAAACCACGCCAGCGACCCGGGTTCGGGAAAGGACTCTGGTTGCTGGGGGTCAGCAGGGGAGGATAGGATTGAGCGTCCGTAGGACTGCTCTCCTATCCTGAGGTGGGTTTGGGGATGGCATTGCTCGGTAGCGGCCCCCAGTGGAGACTGGAGACACTACGTGAGTGACATGCAGGGAAATCTAGAAAAGCGGAAATACCGCTTGCTGGCCGCTGGATGACGGCTCTCTGTCCCTGATACCTCCAGCGCCTTCTAGAGGGCCTACTTCTCCTCGGCAGCATCCCTGGGGCCTATCACTAGTGTGCTGGGCCATCCTCCCCCCCAGTGCCCTTCCCCCTCAGAGGAGAGGGACCCGCCCGGTGAAGGGATACGTCCAGGATTCCTTGGGGATCGGCTGCAATGTGAGGAGTTGGAGATGCTCGAGGAAGGACAGGGGGGTTCAAAGGGGCTTGTGGAGCCTGAAGGAGTTGGGGTCACCGAGCATAAAAGAGTGAATAAATACGATAATACAAAAAAAAAAAAGAGTAAGACTAATCTGTAGACTAACCCCCCGGGGTAATCATGATGAGTTCTCAAACCAGCTCTGCTGACCAGTTTAGACACCTTCAAACCAGTTTAACTTTGCAAAACCAGTCTAAGTGTTGGTCTGGACAGGGCCTGATTTTTTTCAAGGTGCTCAATCAATCTGTGTTGGACATAACAAAAAGGGGTTTGTTCGAGACGTGGCCATCCATTAAACATTGAAGGAACTTCTCTTGGGAGGGTGTGCCGTATGCAGTGTGTTAGTTTGGGAACTCATCGTGCTGACTGCAGCCTGAGTAGATGTACTTCTAGCGTTCTATCGTTGTTTGCTTTTAATTCTGGTTTGTGGAGGAAATTCACAATAAATAAGGAACACAAGTGTTTTTAATCGGGCTCTGGTGGGTGGCTCTGGGAACTAGTTTGACTCAGAGCACAAAGCTGTGTGACTATATAAACCCAGGTTTGAATCCCATCACTGCCCCTTACACACACACACACACACTGAAACTCTGAGCAAGTTGCTTACCCTCTCTTTTTAAAGTGTGGAAAGAAAATCCTATACTCTCATTTGGTCGAAACACATCACATGACTGTCGATTGTTCTCTGACAACCTCACACCTCACCTGAGCGACATCATGTTTTTTAACAAAGAAAAGCCTGTTACATAAGTGGGATAACACACTCCAGGGAGTGCGGTCACAAGGAAGTAATGCACTTCTTGTGTGGTGGTGGCACTCTGCTACACCTTGTGCCTAACAAACACCCAAGGCACGCACTATTCCCTTTTAAACGCACACCATGTCAAGTGTTATCCTTTGCGTTAGCTCTCATCCATCTTTGCAGTGTTAGAATACCCACCTGTGCGCCCAGTGGTCGCAGTATTCTGCCCCCATCCCGGCCTCTCCTGGGATACAGTTTGTATAGCTTAGTGCTATATAAAATCAAATGATTTCACTTTGCTTTGAGAGAGTGTTAACCCCCTCCTTTTTCTGTACCATAGACGTATTTTCTTGCACAGAGTACCTGTTCTGTTTCAGTTTGACTCCGTAGCACATGATCAAACTGCTGCTTGAACAGGCATCCCTATACTGGGCTTGGGAAATGTCCCATCTTCTTGAAGATGGAAGCAAGCTGCTTTGAAACAACTGGGAACTGTGAAGGAGACACAATATTGAACTGGCAATCTTCAGGAAAGCTCACTCTTGCTCAAATCTGCGGGAGACTTTACTTTAAATGTTATACTTGGTATTGCTTTGTGTTGGTTTTTTTGAATCAAGAAAGGGTTTGCAATATTGCTTATGTACTTGTAGATTAGGAGTTTAACGTCAAAGGGATAGAAATACTGCATACTTGGTTTTCCCTTGTGGATAGCTGGATTTTTGTCTACTATTACAGGGGTCGAAATTAAGTTTTGCAGCCACTAGCCAGCAGGGCTAGTGACTGGGAAAATCCACTGGCTCAGTTGGTGTACATACTGAAGGGTTGCCTTCTCCCATACAAGCCCACAGGGCTAGTTAAATGAAAATCTTACTAGCCCGATACAAAATCCACCAGCATTTGGCTAGCGGGCCAGTGCCAGTTTCGACCCCTGTAGTATTTTGGTGACAGTTTGCATCAAACTATTTTTGGTACAGTGAACTATTTACTGGTGGCTGAGGATTTGTCATTGTAAGGCCTGCAGTTTAGTGCAGGTTAGTGGAGGTTTGTGTATTTGACCCAGACAGTGCCTCAGGTGGTGGAAACTGGTTTACTCTGATTGTCTTCAAAACACAGACCACTGGGTTGTATAAGGCTGGGGCAGGGTAGGCTTATATCATAGGTATTATGAGTAGGTATTAGAGTCACTTACAACAGTATAGCTCGCTTTGTCACCTGGTTCCCCTGGAAAACCCACCACTGCATCCTCTTCTCCTCCTTCAACTGGCCCACCCTTGAAGGGAGATTCCACCTAAAAATGCTCTCCTTTCTTCATACAATCCACCTTAACCCCTAGGCTGCTGACAGAATTAGAACATATAGGAATTTTGGACTGATCTATCAGTCTGCAGCCATGCAAGGGTTAAACTACTACCACCTAGTGTCAACTCCCTTTTCCCACTTTCCGCACTTGGACGGTCAACTAGAGGTGCCGCCACTATGGTCTTTGACACCCCATTTTACAGGGCCAAGCAAGCTCAGAACTCCCTATCCTTCTTAGGTACCAGGTTGTACAACAAGCTGCCCTCTGGAATCCAAGCCAAGTCCAATTCACTCCTTCAACTCCTCACTCAAGGACCACCTCCTTAGCTCATCCACCTGCAGTTGCCTCAGGTTGTCCCTTCACAGAACCCATGCATACACCCCTGCCCATACACCTCCTAAGCACTGCTCTCTCCCATTCCCTCCCCACCACCTTCCATGTTTTACACTTGCGTCCTCCCCTCCTTCCCTTCCGCCTCCCATCCTGTCAGCCCCCGACGCTGTTTTTCAAACCTCAGTAGAAATGCGCTATCCCCTCTTACCACACTTATGGGTACTGCCCTTTTTCCTCTTCTCTACCACCCTCCTACCAGTACCTACTGCTGAATCCTGCTTCGTTACCGCCCCTTCTTACCACCTGATTCCTACTAATCCTAGGTCGCTTTTTCTATCTCCATCCTAACTCAGTCACCTACTTCACTATATTCTTATGTACCCAAAATATATGCCTATTGCATTGGTCTTCTTAATATTGCTACTCTCTGTACTGTGTTGTTCTGCTATGCTGTACACTATTATGTTCATACTACCTGTAACTTATATTTCCTCATTGGACGTTTGTAAAAACGGGCATTTGTGCTCACATACTTTCCAGCATATAAATAAAAATTGATTGATTGATTGGATTGGATTGGGCTCAATTGCTTTCTTTTTCTCTGACTGAAATTGTTTTTTGCAGGGTATATTCTCTGATAAATTGTTGTGCACGTTGTCTTGCTGAAAGGAAGGTCAGCACTCACCGGGGTGGTGGGTCAGAGCTGTAGCTGATTGTTTATGGAGGGCACGGGCTTAGTCGCACCCATCCACCCTGCCCCTCACTCCACCTGCCCAAGGATGTCATTTCCTTTATACCAGGGGTTCTGACCTCACTTCCCCAAGAGGGCAAGGGGCATACAACTGTCATATCCTTAACAGCCCAGCACACTGCATAGAGGGTAAACGCACGCACACACTAACAAAAAAGACAAAAGTATATATTAAACAGGAAGGGAGATAGACATGTGGGGAGTGGTGCAATGCACTGGCTGTGGGGCAACAGTCTTCCAGGAGACATTCTGGAGGCTGCGATGTTGCCCTATTTGCAAGCAACTCTCTGCTCTGAGGGAGGAGGTTGCCTGTCTCCAGGCCAACCTGGCAAAGAGTAGGGAAACCTCCCCCACCAAGGGAACACCAGGGCTGCTGCCGCTGCCTCTGAGGTTGCCAAGAAAGAGGAGCGGTTGACTCCAGTGGGCTCAGGCAGGGAGAGGGTGGTGGAACAGAGGTGCATCTCTCCAGTTGTACCGCTTCACAATTCATATGCCATTATGGTGGAGCGTGGTTCCTCTATGGTGACACCTGCAATGGAGACCAAGGAGGATGCTGGGAACCTCCACAAGGGAGACCCACAGGAGGGTGGCATGGGACACCACAGGGGAAGGACATAGCTCTTGGTGGGGACTTGATTGTTAAGGGGCAGAACTGGGGGAGGGAGGGAGGGAGAAGGAGATAAGGTGCCTTCCCAAGGCCATGGCTTGGAGGGACAGGAAGTGAATCCTTAGGATCGTGGGAGCAGCTGCACAGGAGAGGGAGCTGGACATTATTGTCCACCTAAGAACAAATGACCTAGCTGGGCATGGGATCAGAGCAGTGCAGGAGTTGTTTGTGGAGTTGGGGAAGGGCCTTAGACAAGTAGCATGCACGGTAACCTTCTTGAAGATGCTGCCTGTCTGTGGCATGGGTGAGGCTAGGGTACTCTGCACCATGCGAGTCAATGAATGGTTGAGAAACAGGTGCAGAGTGCAGGATTTTGGCTTCATTGGGGACTGGGGGTCCACCTGGAGGAATACAGGCCTATACAAGCACGATGGTCTGCATCTGTCCGGGAGGGGAACCAGGCTCCTAGGTGATAGGTTTAAATGCTTCATTGGCAAGCTTTTAAACTAGCCAAGGGGGGAAGCACTGATAAGAAGCAGGGAATTCCCAGCCTTCCCTCACAAAATAGGGTAGTTAGCGAGGTAAACACCAAGGTAGAGAGGTCAATAGGGAGCAGGACAGGGGTAAATAGAGAAAAGGCAAAGACAGTAAGGGCAGGGATGGGGTAAAAGGGGTAAACACCAAGGTAGAGAGGTCAGTAGGGAGCAGGACAGGAGTAAATGGAGAAAAGGCAAAGACAGTAAGGGCAGGGATGGGGTAAAAGGGGTAAGACCATCAAAAAATGGAGGGCGATAGTACCAATGCATGTAGTCTGGGTAACAAACTTCCTGAACTAGGGGCCTTGACGGAAGAGGGACACCTGGATATCGTGGCAGTCACAGAAACATGGTACACAGGAGAACCATGACTGAGATGTCAACATACCAGGGTACACAATCTACAGGAGGGACAGGGGGGCCAAAGAGGAGGAGTAGTAGCTCTCTACACAAGGGAAGGGATCAAAGCAATGGAACTAAAGGGTAAACGGGGAGAAGAGGAGGCACTGTGGGTCACCTTTAGACAGGAAATGGCACCACAATCCACATGGGGGTTGTATATAGACCCCTGTCTCAGGGGGGAGGAAAGGGACAAGAAAATGATAGAAGACATCCTTAGGATGGCAGAAAAAGGGGAGATATTGTTGATGGGGGACCTGAATATGCCAGATGTTAGCTGGAGCACATTTGCTGCAGCCACATTCAAGAGCAGAGTCATTCTCAATGCCCTACAGGGGGCATGCCTCAGACAGCTGGTGTTGGAATCCACTCGGGATGGAGCAGTCTTAGACCTGGTACTCTCAAACGGGGATGGAGAGACGATCATCGATTTAGAAGTGGGTAGCCATCTGGGAACAAGCGACCACCAAACATAGTGGTTCATGATAAACACAACTGTAGAGTCAAGCCATACAAAAGCAAGGGTACTGGACTTTAGGAGGGCTGACTTTGGCAAAATGGGTGAGTGCCTAAGGAATGCACCAGCAAATGGGAAGGAAGGAGAGGTGGAAGAACAATGGGGAAAATCAAAACTGCCATCACAGAGGCAACAAGCCTTTGTGTGAAGCAAATAAAACAAAACGATGTAAAAAACCACTGTGGTTCTCAAAAGAGGTGGTGGGGAAGGTTAGAGAGGAAAAAGATATCATTCAGGAAGTATAAGGAATCACAGAAGGAGCAAAACCGAGAACTATATCAGCTAAAGCAGAAGGAAGCAGGGAAGGAAGTCAGAATAGTGAAGGTCCTAACCAAGGAAAAGCTAGCCAACTCAGTTAAGAAGGGGAATAAAACCTTTTATAGGTTCATTAGGGAGCAAAGAAAGACCAAGGGAGGGATAGCGAGGCTTAATAAAGGGGAGGGAAGGTGGGAAGAGGGAGACAGTGAAAAGGCAGATATACTGAACGAATACTTTTGCCCAGTATTCATAAAAGAAAGAAGAGGGGGAGTTACCTACATACGAACATACGAAAATACAAAATTTGCCAGCAGATAAAGGCCTAGCGGTCTATCAAGTCTGCTCGAATGTGCAGCTAGCACCCCTTATTCTGCAGCTGCCCCTCCCTTCCACCCTTCCCCTTCACTCCCATTCACCTAAACCAAACAGTAGACGCACTCCGGACAGAGAGGTCGATATCAGTCCATTCACAGATGAAAGGGTCCTGAAAGAACTCCGAAAACTCAAGTGGACAAAGCAATGGGGCCTGATGGGATTCACCCCAGAATTCTAAAAGGACTAAGGGGAGACCTAGTGACACCACTGACTACCCTTTTTAACAAATCATAGGAGGATGGTGTGGTACCCGAGGACTGGAGGAGGGCAGATGTGATTCCCCTTCACAAAAGTGGGAGCAAGGCAGAGTCAGGAAACTACAGACCAGTTAGTTTGACCTCAGTGGTAGGAAAAATGATGGAATCACTTCTGAAAGAAAGAATTGTTGAGTATGTAGAGGCCAGCGGGGCACAGGACCCAAGGCAGCATGGATTCACAGCGGGAAGGTCATGTCAGACTAATCTAATAGATTTCTTTCACTGGGTGACCAAAATAGTAGACCAGGGAGGGGCTGTGGATATGGCCTACCTAGACTTTAGCAAGGCATTTGACATAGCCCCACACAAAAGGTTAGTAAACAAGTTAGCCAGCCAGGGAGTGGGTCCCAGGGTGGTAGCCTGGGTGACAAACTGGCTGGACAACAGGACACAGAGAGTAACAGTAAACGGAGTACACTCTGAAGAAAGGGGGGTTACTAGTGGGGTACCGCAGGGTGCAGGACTGGGACCGGTCCTCTTTAATGTCTTTATAAGTGACATTGCAGAGGGGCTGGAAGGAAAAGTATGCCTCTTTGCAGACATCACAAAGATCTGCAACAGGGTTGATACACAAGGTGGGGTGGTAAGGATGAGAAGGGACTTGGCAAGGTTGGAGGAATGGTCAAAAGTATGGCAGCTTAGACTCAATGCAAAGAAGTGCAAGTAATGCCCTAGAAACAGAAGCCCAGGGAAGAGTACACAATGGGGGGTGAGATACTAACAACAAAAAAATGGAAAGAGGGCCTGGGGGTAGTGATATCAGATGACCTAAAGGTAAGCAAGCAATGTGAGAGGGCAGTAAGGAGGGCTGGGGGATACTGGGATGCATAGGGAGGCATCACCAGTAGAAAACAAGTTGTTATCCCTCTGTACAGACAGTTGGTGAGACCCCATCTGGAGTATTGCGTGTAGTTCTGGAGACCCCATCTCCACAAGGACATAGGATGGAGGCAGTCCAGAGGAGGGCAACTAAAATGGTACAGGGTCTGCACCAGAAGCTATTTGAAGAAAGAGTAAAAGAGCTTAATATGTATACCTTCGAGGAAAGGAGGGAAGGGGGGACATGATAGAAACCTTCGAGTACCTCAAGGGAATCAACAAAGCCCAAGAAGGTAGCAGCTTTCAGAAAAAGAGATGTGCAAGAACAAGGGGACAGAATTTGAAGATAGAGGGGGGATGGCTCAGGGGCAACATGAGGAAGCATTTTTTCATGGAGAGGGTGGTGGACACATGGAACGGCCTTCCTGAGGAGGTTGTGGGGTCAAAAACTGTGGGGGAATTCAAGAATGCATGGGACAGACATAAGGCAATTATAGTGGGGGGTAGGAGGAAGTAGGCTGTTGGTTAACTAGGATCTGCAGCTTATCCAATAGGTAGGGAATGGACAGACTAGGTGGGCCAAGCGGTCCTTATCTGCCGTCAAATTCTATGTTTCTATGCTGTATATCTCTTATCTGATGTATAGCATATTAAAGGAAAGCTGTCCTGATTGTGCCCTCCCGGCCCAGCCAAGCTTACCCTTCGGTTAAGCTTTTAACGTATGTTGCGGCATTTTTCTCGTGCCACAATATACATTATTTTAACTTTTAAAAAGTCGGAACCCGGAAGTATAGCACATGTAGGGGACGCTCCATTATCTTTAAAGCTGCGGCAATGCACTGCTCGCTTATTTAACCGGAGGCTAAGCTTGGCTGTGGCGGGAAGGCACAATCAGTACAGCTTTCTTTTAAGATTTGTTTCAGGTCTGCCATACAGGACACATGGTTGTGACCTGTTGAGAAGTGCCAGTCTTCCTTCAGTGGAAAATACAATTAAGTTAAAACTTGGTACCCTGTTATTTAAGGTCTCTAGGGATCAGTTCCCTGCTACAATTTTGTCTTTATTCCCCAAAGCCTCTAACCCCTTTGGGACAAGGTCCTAATGTAAGACTCAGTTTATGGTCCCCAAAGTCAAAAAAAAATTGGTCAGAAATCATTTTCATTTAGAGTTACTGTAGTCTTCAACTCCATTCCGACAGTAATCTGTAACTGTATAACATTGTCCACTTTTAAATCAAAACTTAGGGTTTGGCTGGAAGGTTTTAAAACCTGTTCTTGTACCTTTAGTTCTTTTAGGAACTAGCTTTTGGCCAGTATAGTCTTGTTGTGTATTATGTTATTTATTGTATTAGAATTTTGTATCGTGTTATTATGTTTAAATGTATTACTTGCCACTTGTGAAAACCAGCAGTGATGCTCATCAAGTTATCAAATATCAAAAATTAAAACAAAATGAATTGCTTCTATGTTTTTATGTTTTCACACATACTAATTTTCTGTGATATGTTTTAAAAAAATTCTACACACAACATTCAACAATTCTGCAACATTTGTTTCAATATTACAGCTTCAGTTTACATTTTTTTCACATCAGCTAGTTCTGTTCCCTTGGCATAGCTAGGTGGGGTAAGCACCTGCTCAGAACTCCCCCATTTTCACCATTATGTTTTCATAAAAAGGTTTTTGTAACACTGGAACTAAATAATGGAATTTATTTGTGGAAACCCATTCCCAAATCCTGGATATGCCCCTTGTGTTCTTAAGTTAGATAGTTACATAAAAACAAAATGGTGGCTGTAACAAAATGGTGGATATAACAAAATGGTGGATGTAACAAAATGGTGGCTGTAAGAAAATGGTGGATATAACAAAATGGTGGATATAACAAAATGGTGGATGTAAAACAGTATGAGAGGATAGCTAAACAACGTGAGAGCTTTCTGATCTCCGTACTACGCGGCGTTGTTGTGCTTTCTTTTTTCTACATAGATTTTTTTGTCCCTGGACATCTGCTGTCGTGTTTCAGGGGTACACCCTCTACAGGCCTTACCATCATTCAGATGGCAACTGGGAGTTTTCTCCCCCAATTTTCAACCTTTTGCCTCCCTTCCCCACCCCCAAAGTGGGCCAGCCATCCTGCAGCCTCAGACAACGCAGCGCGCTGTGGGTGTGTGCACCACCCTTTGCATGATAGCAGGCTCCCTGGCCCACCGCAAGGGGCCACTGCCTTGCTGAGTGTCAGCCGTCATCACCCCGAGCTGGGTCACACTGTCAGTGACAGGGCTTCCAGGCCCTGGTTGCCACAATCCCAGGTCCCCAACTTCACTCAGGAACCCAGGTCCCTGTCACGGAAGCACATAGCATCTACAGTGGGCCATCGTGTGGCCCCGTCAGGACTGAGGCCTAATTAACAGGCAGTCCCCAAGACTGGTATATTCCCCATAGGTCTTTTTTTTTAATTCTTTAGTAACTGGGTAAGGTCCGCTAGGCACAAGAGCCTGTTTTCAGGGGAGACCAGGGAGCTTTGAGCTGGTTAAGTGACTTGCTCAGAGTCACACAGTATGCAAGTGGAGGCTGTGGGAATCAAACCTAGGTTTTCTGGATGTACCAAGAACATTCACAGCTCGTTACTCTAACATGTAGGCTATACTGCCGGGCCAACCCCAAAAGCATAGCACCTTCCCTGACCGAGTATTGAACCTGGGCCACGGCATTGAAAGCACTGTCATTTACTAATTATTTATTTTAATGTAATCAGGAATTCCTCCTTTTTTCTTTTTGATTGCTTTTGCGATCATTTCTGGGTTTGCCTGTCATTTCTTCTTCGTCCCCCTGCTTTTCTGTAGTGCAGTGACATTTTCCTGTGTGTTGCTTTGCATCCATAGGGTTTTTCCATAATGTAGTGCACCCCCAAGGGTGTGTGTACAGGGTGTAGTTTTCCTTAATTGGAACTTGGGGGTACATGGGGGTGGCTGGATGTGGCCATCGGGAGCAATATATGCAGTTGGGAGAATCGTCTGTGCACGGCGTGGCCTATGTTGGGACTTGGTGGAATACGCTGAATGGCGTGCGTTGCATGGAGCTGCAGTTAGTGTTTGGGGGGGCAGTGTCGGCAGCATTGTGAGGATGGGGTCCTGGGACATCTGGAGTGTGGTGGGACTGGCTGGCTGCGTCCAAGATGGCATGGTGTCTGGTGAGTGCTGTAGAGTGTTGAAAGACATTGCTGTGTGGTGAGACACTGGGAGGGGGGAGATTTCTTATTTTGTGGGAATTTCAGTGCTGTCTGTCTTTGAGCTAGGCCTTTTCCCCCTTGGGTTCGGTAGTGTTTTTCTTGTTTTGTAGGTTTTTATCAGGCCTTTGATAGTTTATTTTTTGTGCTATAAGCTTTATTTTCCCAAATATGGGGGGTCTTTTGAGGTGTTTTAATGAGTGTGGGAATTTTTAATTGGTTTGTCCAGTTTGTTAACTGAAGCATTCATTTGTTTAACTGGTTTTTAATTTCTTTGTTATATTGGTTGTAATGTCGCTCTGCGCCTGGTTTATTTTTCTCTCGTGGTATATAGGTTTAGGTGTTGAGGTATGCGAGTTTAATTGGGAGGTATACAAGTTTCAGTGGGAGGTATGCAGCTTTGAGCAGTAAGGTATACAAGAAAATATGTGATAATGGTTCCACTAGGGAAAAATCCACATCCATATATTACATATATATATATATATATATATATATATATATGGGATACACGATGGGCATGAGTATGATATGGAAAATATTTTCGCTCCTCTAGAGTGACCTCTGAATTCTCACGAGTGGCGAAGCCACGAGTGAGGTTTCAGAGGTCACTGTACAGGACTGAACATATGTCCCATATTACACGAGTGCACATCATGTATCCTATTTATACAGTGGGGGCCTCATTGTTGCAAAAAAATATATATATATACAGTATATATGTATCTTTATAAAATGACAAGAAAAAATGTAGACATTTCATTGGCTGAGAGATGTCACCCGACAGTGCATTAAATAGCAGTAAACACATGGTCAGGTGCTAAATCTCATTTTCCTCCCCCCAAAAAAGTACTTAGAGCCATTTTATAAGTGCAGTAAGCCCCTCCAGGGTGCACATCATAGAACTCTAATGCACTTCCCAAGGGTGTAAGGACACTCGGATTTCAGCCTTATGCCTCACAGCACCCCAGAGGGGCAGGCATTAAAATCCTTTATAAAAATAGGTCTGGAGCATTCTGCATCCTGATTGGCTAAGAAGTACCATTTGCCATTTCCTCATCGGCACATATATTGCCAGCTGGTACTTCTTATGCAACCAGGATGTACTTCAGACCCGGCAGCCAGCCATGTCGCTACCGTAAAACCAGTACCCATACAGAACTTGCCTTAAAAGTAAAAAAAAACAAACTATTTGACCCATTCAAAGACTCCCAACTGCTGCAATGCAAATTATCCTAACAGTGACAAGATTCACATTGTAGACATTTAACATGGTACTGTCACCTTAATTTATGATCCCACTGATCGTGAATGCTGAAGGTCCATGCCATGCCCAGTCCTCAACGCGCCACTGCTCGTTCTCAGCTGCTCCAATCTCTGGTTTCCATTCTCATGTCCTCTTCCTTCCTGGATTTACCACTATTGGAAAACAGCCACTTTTTTCACTTGCAGCTCGCCTAAGCAGCACTCTCAAAAGAACTTCTTTCCCAACACGCTGCATACCTCTGAAAGCCGCGCTCACGCGACCAGACGTGCTGATCAGTGACATCTCAGTGCGGCAACTTGCAAGGGACACGCTCGTTTATAGATGGCTGCCACACAAAATGGAACATTGGAAAATAAAGTTATCAACAACATTTAAAACAAAATAAAGTGGTGTGTGTGTCAGGGGGCAAAGAGTGCATGTGGGGGGGGAAGACAGACAGACACAAATGCCATCAAGTGGCTGAATTTTATAATTTTTTTTTTTTCTAGGGGAAGGTTTTTACACAGGGAACCATTTAATAAGTGGAATAAGACACTTCAAGGTGTGTTTTGTGGGCTAAGAGCACTTCCCAGTTGCTAAAGGCACTCTGCACAAGTGCCTCGTGCCTCATTATACACCACGGGTGTGCTTTAGCCCATAAACCACGCCTCATGTCTTATTCCTTACTTAGCACACACCCTGTTGTGGCTTATTACTTACATACCGTATCTATCTATCTATCTATCTATCTATCTATCTATCTATCTATCTATCTGTTTATCTTATCTATCTATCTATGGGAGAGGGAGGAAGATATACATATATAGATAAATCAATAACTGGTGACCCCTTTATGACACTGATTATCAGTGTGATCAAAAGCTGTAATAGCCAGGTATGACATCATGCTCAGTTATTATGGCATTAGGAGCGCTCGTGCATCACTTTCGCATACAGCGCAACAGTCGGACATACGCCACTCTGTAAGACCCTGCACCAGTTATTATAAATAGTAAAACGTAAGTGAACGTGGGCTTATGGAGCTTTTTTTTTTTACACACCCTTGGTGTGTGTTGACCACATAAACCTTTCAAGCTTCACTCTTGAGGTTTATGGGTCATAAATCAAAATGTCATAGCACACAGTCACCTATGCATTATTCTCTTTCTAATGTATGGTTGGGCCCTTGTCCCTATAGAAAAAAGGCACGTATTTCCCCTTATAAAGTGCTAATTAGCAGATAGAAAACCATTTAAGTATTTCCACTGTATTAATGTATTAGTAACACCCTAATAACACATTAATACCTAAGAAGTGCATTGGAAGCCACCCAGTTACGTCAATAACACTTGTAACAAACACCTTAATAACACATGTAATTAACACCTTAATAACACATGTAACAAGCCTGTTAATAACATGTGTAACAAACACCGTAATAACACATGTAACGGCCATGTTATAAATATACAGGACAGCCACATGATTAACACATGGAATGGCCAACCTAAAATCGTCAATAACTCACACAATGACAACTTTTCACATAGAACACACAGCAAAACACACTCTGCCTACAGAAAACTGCCCCTAGCCTGAACTCTGATCACACACCCAAAACCTCCTTCAGCCTCACGCACCAAACAGCCGTGTCCCATGATACCGCAGGCCTCTCTTGCACATGACTTCATGCTGCTGCAGCTGCTGGTCCTCCCTCCGCACTGCTTCCAACACCTGTGGCTCTCCTGATCGCAAATGACTTACTTCCCCTACTGCACTTCCGGACCGCTCGACTTCACCCCAGACTGGTGCTCCTGATTGCACACCGCTCTTCATCCCAAACACACTAGGCAGAAGACCATCAGAGCCATACCTCCTTTTAAAGGAGGCCCCTGCACTACCTGTAACACTACAGGGATGAAACCGTAACAGCCTCACAAACGCCATGACACACACACAAAAAAAAGAGCCTGTACACTACAGAAAAAACACTCCCAGGCATACCGCTACACTATGGTGAATCCCTCACTATGAAAAAGCACTACCACGTACAGGAAAAAGCATGGAACCCAGAAAACAGTGTCCAACCTAATGCATTATACAAAATACAGGATGGCAAAGTCTGGTATACTCATGAAATAATACCATCTTGGGGTTGAACAAATTCATAAAGGCCCGATGCAATCAGTAGGTGAACTTCAAAGTGGGTGTGGAGCCTCCACTAATCTAACTGGCCCCCTCCCACAGGAGTTCTGTGTATTTTGTTACATTGATTGCCATGTGTAGTGATGTTACTGTTGTTTTGAGACTATAAAAAGTAACTGTTTTTCCTGTTTGTGCTAAACTGATATTAAATTCAGTATGATGTTAATAAAAAAAAAATTTAAAAATGAATGATATTCTAGCCTTTTATTTTTGTACATCGGTTTTGTGCTGAATTACTATAGTTTCATCACTTTGGTACTTCGAGTGGCGTGCTACTTAACCATGCCGCTGTCCTGCAGTTAAATTGGTAACACTGCTGCTCTGAAATGGCGTAATACATTTTTTTATTTTATGTGCCCTGACCAGCCAGTGTTCCATTCCACTCGCTTCCCCAGGCCCATCATCCCTGCCCAAACCAGAACTTACCTTAGCTTCTTTCTTGCCACATGGCATACCCCCCATAGTGGAGGCTGCCATGAGTGGAAGGCACATCCCCCAGAGATGACGGAAACTGTGATCAGAGCTTGTGTTTGGTCACTTGGAGCAGGGCTTGGGGGTTGCAGGAGTCATCCTACTCCAGGTCAGGATTTTCTCCTGCCCTCCCTTCCCGAAGTCTATAACATGAACAGGCATCTGTAGGTGCAGAGCCAGTCACCTCCCTCTCCCTCTGTCAGGGGTAGGCGCCACTCCTCCCATGCTGCCATGGATGGGGCTCACACAGTGGATGGAAAACTGTGCTACCAAGGAGAGGGGAGCATCTTCTGTGATGTTCAAGTCCTCTCCTGTGCGGGCCCTCCATTGACCTGGCTGTTCCAGAACCTGGGTTACCAGCGCAGACTGGCATAATACTCAGAGGTGAAATACAAAATTGGGATGGGGTGGGAGAGTAATGTACTCCCACACCAAATTATAAATGTTTCTTTTTTTATAGAAGTTATTTTTCTCCCTGGTCATGTTCATTGTTCGAGAAGGCCTGTTCAGGTCTGCATCCTCCACTTTCCAGGTCCCAACACTTTATCATTCACCTCCAAGAGTCTCCTCCATAGCAGAGTTTCTTTGGGGGTACATTCCTCCTCCACCCCACCCCTGGTAGTCCACTGTGGATTACAATCTGGTGCCTTCAGGCACTAGGACCCAGGGAATCCCAGAGGCCACATTGTCATATAGGCAGGCATTTTTTTGCACCCGTGGGTCCGTCACGCCTCCTGATGTGAGTGCAGCCTTCTTGGTGGACTCGCATACACATAACACATCCCTGTAGCAGGAGCAACCTCTCTGGCCCAGCCGCAGGGGTTGTTATCGCGTCAGAGCTCGCCGTTGACCCTACCCGACCATGGCACAATGCCGTGAGGCAGCTTCCCCAGTCTGGCCTGCCTCCTGATGCAGGGACTCAAGTTCGCTCCTCCACCCTGGGTCGCCTCCAGAACAGTGTGACGTGCTGCCACTGTGCCACCGGGGCAACCCAGATTCTTTTCTTCATTTCTACCCACCATGCTTTATCAACATTTGACCGCAAACTGGACTTTACGCTGTATGGGAGGGGGAGAGGTATCATGGAAAATTCTGGACTTTGGTCTATAAGCACAGTAAACCCGTTTCTTTTGAAATTTATTGAAGTGCGTTCTAAATGTGATGTTTACATTTCAGTGTTGTTGTTGTTGTGCTATATTCTGCTAGTCATTGTGTGGGTTTTCTTTTTTTACGCATTTCCTTTGTTTGGTTGTTAGTTTTTTTGCAGTATTTTACAACAAAATGCACCAAATGTTTCCCTAAAACAAGAAAATAAGTCAAGAGGCATTTGTGATACTTAGCAGCTTTTCAGTGTTTTAAGCAGATTTGGGGGTCCAACCCCCAAATCTCATTTAAACGATGGTATCGTTGCTTCCCCAAAAAGCCTTGTGCTTGAAGGTGGCTGTCACAAGTCAAAGGATTCCAGGGAAGGACTGTGGGATTTTTCTAAAGTAAAAGATGTTAGTAGTACTGTTTTTTCCTAAAACTTTCCTGACATGACAATGTTGGGGGAAAAGAACTTTGGGCATCTGTCCGTCTCCCTTGTTTTTCTATGAATTTTTTATTTTAATCTAGGGGTAGGGCGTGCAGTCAGCTTCTGCTGCCTCCCCTCCTGTTGTAAATGGAGCTGAAGAATGGCAGCAGCAGATTCACCACTTACCATGGTGGCAGAGCCCCTATTAGCAAAACGGGAGAAAATATCCTGATCAGGCAAACTCCCTCCCCCCCCCCACAAAAAATCCAAAAGATAACAGGCAAAATAATAATAATAATAATGCACAGCAAGGCAGTTATTTTAAAGGCAGGGTGCAATAGAGAAAGTAACTGTTAAAAAAACTGAACACCTGCCAAAAATACCAAAAGAGGAAAGAAATGTAGGTCGACAGCAGAGCTGTTCTAACTGCACAGCATAGTCTTGGCAAATGTACAAACTCAGACAGAGACGTTAGTATTGGCGCAATTCTCACCCGTCCACATACAAATTTTTTATTCCTTAACGACTGCACCTACACCCCTCAAACTTTCCACATCTTTACTGCAGCCCCAGAGGTGCCCCCTGATTTTTTTTCAGATTTTTCCTGCCCCTCGAAGAGGTGCAATTTAAGTGTAGAAAGTTGCACCGGGGGAAACTGACCAGGCTTTCTTCTCACCCTTTTTCACAATTGCATAGAAGGTTGAGGAGCCGAGGCTTTTTTTTTAGGTAGGAAGGTTCTTGGGGAGGAAGATTTGGGGACAAAAACGGTCCGATCGGGCCAGGTGGGCTTTCCCGAGGTGGGGGGAGAGTGTTTTTAAGCGAATTTTGGCTGGAAAATCGAATTCTGAGACTGTGAAAGCAAAAGTGAGTTGTATTTCTCTGTCTCTCAATACTGGGCATAGGGAGACTGCATGCATAGGGGAAGGGGGCACCCGTCCTAGAATTCATTTAGAAAGATATAATATTTTTTACTTTCAAAAATGAATCTCTTTCATTGCCATGCAGGTATCTGTGCGTTTGAGGTAAGTTTTATAGGCAAAAGTGGCTAGCAATGTGGCAGAAGTTTTTCTTTCTCAGGTGTACTTTTCCTACTGGGTTTTTGGTGTCTCACTGGGCAGCCTAGTGCAACATAACAGATCCATTGCTGACGTTTCAGGGTTGTATGTTTTTTTTAATGTACAGGAATATTTGGGGGAGCTTGGTGAGAATGCTTCTTTAAAAATGCAATTAAATTGTAAAAAAAAAAATATGTATATATGTATTATGAAGGGCTTATATTTTTTTAAATTGACGTTTTCTGAAAATATACATATTTTTAGTTTTCTTGTTAATTTTGGTTGTTTTAACTTGGGGGCATCTACAATTTCCGTAAATATTAATAACAATCTGGGGGCAATTTTTATGTGCAAGAATATGTTATTTTTCAGCCCTCATTTTATACAGATAAGCCCAGCACTAAGGTATATTGATCTTGTTTGTGCATTATGTCGAATAATTATAGACAAATATATTGCTGATGTGGTCGCCCCCCCTTTTACCCCCGTAAAGGGCGTGGTAACTCAAAAAACTAGCCTCCTGACCCAGGGGCTGTATAAGTGTACTATTGCCCTGTTGCCTGTTGCATATGTGATCTGGGTGTTCTTTTAATGGAGGAAAACTAATGATTAATATCATCTGCTAAATTCAAAAAATGAGGATTTGTCTGCTTTTTGTTTGTTGAAATGCGTCTTTTCAGTCTATAAGGTTTTGTGGGTGGTGACATTCGCTTTTCAAAATTTGGTGGAAAAGGAGACCTGGACTGAGCAATAATTGGGAAAAGAAAATTGTTTCTTGATTAAAAACTTGAAAAAATGTAGATATGTCTTTTCAAATGAAATGATCCTGTTTTTTCTCCAAAATATGCTTTTCTTGGACCGAATGTGATTCCACCTTGAGTCCACTGCTTCTGGTGGAGTGATTCTAGAATCTTCTGGAGTGCCCGAAGTTGGGGTGGTGGTCCAGGGAGGCCTAAAGAAATTTAAAAAAGGGGTTCATCAATGTTATTTTAGGGTTGCTCTATTTAGTGACACCCCCTCCTTTTCTGGGTTCTCCTATTTGCATGTATTGGGGTTTTGCTGAGGAAAATAACTTGTTTTTTGGACCAGTGGCTCTGGACAAAGGTCCTGTCTGTTGCAAAATGGCTATACTGCAGTATCTTCAGCTGTTTTTATTTTTCTGTAGCTGGTGGTATTTTCGAATACTTATTTTAAATGCCATTTAGTTATATTTTTTGTTATTTTTAATAGGAATGTAAACCTAGAAATTGTAGTCCAGGAAAACAATAGCAGTTTTGATTGCCTTAACCGTGAAGAGTTTACATCAATTTGAATTATTATTATTATTAGTGTCCATTTTTATGGTTATTTCTTGCTGTTATTCCTTCTGATGGTTAAGAGGTTTGGACTGAGGAAAAGGGCATGTTGTGTGGTTATGCTTTTGCTGCCGGGGAGGTTAGTTTGTACCCCGAATAATCGGTGTAAAACTATTCTAATAAATCCAGAATATAATCATTTGTTTTGTTTTTCTTAAAAAGTGTCATATTATGCTGGCAGAGAAAAATTTGTTTCTGTGGTTACAGTACAAAGTCATATAAATGTGTTTGCTGTAATTTTTTTGTAGCAGCAGTTGTCTGGAATTTTGCGATTCGGGTTTTCTTAACTGAAACAAAGTGACCTTTTCCTATCATGTGAAGAGACAACTGCATGTAATGGACCCATGAATTTGTGTAAATGTCAATACATATTTATCCTTGTTTTTTCTTCTTCCCCATCTTAATGCATGCAGTGTTGATAGTGTTACTTGGTTCCCTCCCTTTTCCTGCAGATTAGTGGCAGGTAGGCCCTTCCATGCGAAATATGTTGCTGAGACAGTAGTTAAAAATTGTATTTTTCAGGCTCCGTGCATCTGCTTCCCTTGGGTACACACACAGGTGAGTGAGCTGAATTTCTTGTTCTCCTCCATTTTGTCTCCTGGTGTGCAGCGTCCATCTTGTGTGCACAGTGCTGTTTTCTCTGCTTCCTCTCCCACTCTCCTGATAACCTACTCTGTGTGGTCACTGTACTTCTCTAAAATTCTGACAAATATGTATTTTGTGTATTAAATTTCACTGCTTTCAACTTTATTGTAGCTTTCCTGTTTTTGGGTATAAAAAGATGTGGATCTGGCACAGAGAGGGAGAGAAGCTGTGGGAAGCAGGCTATTTCAGCTTAAAAAAAACCTGCATAAGGCCAACTGAAAAAACAAACAAATAAACAAATCTGTTTTGGGAACTGAATTAATTTATTCCTAACGAACCCAGATTAATTAATATCCATTTCCTGTCCCTTTTCTTACTGGAAGCAGAATTTACTACTCAGCTTGGTGAGACTTGGGCCTGGCTGATTGTGGCCTCAAAAACCAATTAGAATTAGTGGCCATGTAAACAAGTTGTATAATTACTTTTCCAATTCACTTTTTTCCTCTTTGACAGTATCTTTTCTTCAAAAGGAACCTGGCTTCCCCTTTTTTTAATATAACTGGAAATGTGGGAATGTAGCCTCCGTCATCTCCCATTGTGCTGTTTCTCATCTTCGCTTTGAAATCATTTTATTTTTCCCTTTTCTGGGCCCTCAGTGGATGCTGCTTTTCCCCATGTGATGTTTAGTATGTGAAAAAAAATGTAACAGGACGACCACTGAAAAGAGCATTTAACCTTGATTGGATGTGCCTGTGTAAAATAAAATGTTATCAGTCAATCAAAATCAGATATTAGTTTTTCTAATGACTGATCAGTTCCAGAACCGAATGCGTCAGTTGGCGGACGTTCACAGTACAGGTTTCAATGCAGGCCTCCACTTAGCTGATGTCAGCAGGTTCCAGACCAGTCGTGCAATGGATCAAGTGCCTTGGCTGCGCATCAGAAGACTGTAGGTTCGATTCTTGGTTGGCTTGTTTGTTTTAAATGGAAGCCTGTGGAGGGGAGGTTTGGGATGGTTGCCAGGAAGTTTTGCTTCACTAAGGGGGGGGTGGTTAAGCCATGGAAGGGGCTACTGGCAGAGATGGCAGGGGTGAGGACTAATTGGTTTAAGCACAACTGGGACAGAGTCAGGGGTCTGATAGATACACCAAGGGAACTAGTATGGTGGAAGACACAGTGGGGGTGGAGGTGAAAACCCCGCCAGGACAGTAAGTCACTTCGGGTGCAGGCAGTGATAACTATTCGGGCAGACTGAATGGACAACTGGCATTTTTTCTGCTGGAATGTCTATTTTTCTATCAGAACTGACCAGTAATTAACAAATATATTAGGCTGGAACATGAAGCATTAGCAATAGACCACAGGGAAAAAAATATCTCAGCACAAACAAAAGAAAAAGTACAGTAATCAGACTGAGGTGGCTACACTCACATCCTATAATTGATAACTGTTTACATATGTATGTATATATTTATTTATGGATTCCTGTATATAATACCATCACTGGCGTATGCCTTTATGTAGGCTAATGCTGTTTACAATGGCTCTTGGCCCCTACGCAGCACTTGTGATATTCCATCATATACCTTTCTGAACGGAATCTGTACACTCCACTGCTGTAGCGATTGTCACCTTTTATAATGTATCTCTGTGCATTGCCTGTAATGGTATCCTGCCGTATGACTCAGGTCATGTCTAACAATGGACTAACTCTGGGCCCAATACACCGGCCCAGGTACCACCAAAATAAATAAATAAATAAATAGACTTGCACAAATGTTCAAATATTTGTAAAAAAGAGGAAAGTCTGGTTTATGTTCTCTTTAATTGCGAGAGATGTAGTCTTACCTAACCGCTTTAATCTTCTGTGGATTTGGAATGCAGCGTAGATTTTGTTAACACTCTGCTGCCAGCATTCAACCTGAGTTTGTTTTGTTCAAATATATTTATGTAGAAACTGGCACCTGGAAATGCACACTGCGCCAAGGCTGGTTTCTAGGTGCGCACCAGGAGGCAGGGTTGGGATAGGGGAATGCAGAAACTGGGAACGTACAATCTGAAAAAAAAAAAAAATATCTAAAAGTAAACTGAACGATTACAAGCAAAACTATATACAGGCTACTGCAGGGGTAAAAGTAAACAAGAGTGCAACTAAACAGTGCAACACAATGCATTAAATACCAAATGTGCAATATCAGCAAAATGATACAGAATGTACAAGGATGTGCAGTAGTGTGTGTGTGTGTGTGTGTGTGTGTGTGTGTGTGTGTGTGGCAGAGTGTGAGTCGTGTGTGTGTGTCTGTGCTGGAGGGGTCAAGACAGAGCCCAATAAGTAGTAGTAGTAGTGGTCTTCAGTATGAGCCAGCATATTTAGTATATTGTAGGTTAAACTATAAAAAGCAGGGGTACTGTGGCTGGATAAATACAAAAGTTGAGGTAAGCCATACCACCGAATGCCTCCTCACATCGACCCCTACATGCGTGCCGGGGAGGGGATCATTTGGGTGGTAAAGATATTGGCGGGGTGGAAATATAGCCAAGAGGTTAGTGTAATGAGCTGTAAATGACCTTGGTACATCCAGGAGACCTGGGTTTGAGTCCCACAACCTCCACACTGTGTGACTCTGAGAAAGTCACTTAATCTCATCAGTGCTCCTGGGTTACCCCTGATAAAGGCACTTGTGTCTAGTAGGCCTTTCCTGGTTGCCAAAGAATGTAAGAATATAACAAAAAAAAAATTTACTACTCTGTGTTTGAAAGCAAGGTCAATACTGCAGTTGGGGGCGGGTGGGTGGACGGGAGGGTACAGGCTAGAGGATAAAAGATGATCTTCAGGTATTACAGGCTATAAGCTTTTGAATGGTAATTGAAAGAACCCAAACTTGTTTTCTGTCATTTATTAGAAATGAAAAATAAACTGTCTGCTGAACTGCTTCATGTGACTGCATTGAAATAATGTCCTCCCCAACCTGTTTCAGGGTACTTTCAGGATGTTGCCTTTTCCCACCTGATATCCATACTTTTATTACTTGTTAATTCCAGAACCCCCACCCAATATGCATATTTTAATTACCGGTTAATTACAGAACCCCTCCACCCGATATTCACATTTTAATTACCGGTTAATTCCAGAACCCCCACCCAATATGCATATTTTAATTACCAGTAAATTTCAGAACCCCCCCACCCTATATTCACATTTTAATTACTTTTTAATTCCAGAACCACCACCCAATATGCATATTTTAATTACTGGTTAATTCCAGAACTCCTCCACCTGATATTCACATTTTAATTACCGGTTAATTCCAGAGCCCCCCACCCGATATGCATATTTTAATTATTGGCTAATTCCAGACCCCCCACCCCAGATATTCATATTTTCATTATGGGTCAATTCCAGAACCCGGTGACATCAGTTGAGTGTCAGCGAAGGTGACTCTGTCACTGCAGGGTTCTGCTCAACTGTCTGGGGTTCTAGAACCAGTTGTTGAGGGAATACAATAAAAATCAAGCAGTGAAAAAGCAGCATTGGTATGGGGCTGTTAAAAAGGAAAACAAAATTATTTCAACATAAACACAGTACAGTAGGAATATTCAGCAGGCAGGCATAGCGGTAAAATTTCTAGTTGCATTAAAAACTACACTGCAACAAAAAAAATCACAATTTTCATAATCTGGTACACAAAATACTTATGTTTTCTAATCCCACGTTACGCATCTGATTTTACCCAGAAGGGGTTGCAATGCTGTTTCATACAATGCCATTTGCGAAATGCTGCCCTCCTGCTACTAATGAAATCACCAGTAAGTTCTGCATCACACCAGTTGCTATGCAGACATAGGGCCAGAGTTTCAAAGGGTGATGCAGGGCTGCAGCTTCAAACCTTGTCCACAGTACTGAAATCGATTGGTGTACCAGGCGCTTTTATCACAACTGCATCCGATTTTAGTAGGTCGCATACAGTTGTGACAGTTTACGCATTACACCAGCTTGCACCAAATCTTTGACACAAGCACCATAAAAGGGTCCCTGGGACTGTCACAAGCTAGGCCACAAAAAGTTGGTCTAGCCTGCGGCAGTTGCCACACAGGATTGAAAATCCCACAAGATCGACGCAAGCCCGGTGCGTCACATCTTCAGCGTAGCCGGGGTTTGCTGGAATCTATTGCCTTTGAAAATCTGTCTCCATTGTTTCAATCACATCCCCGCCCCTTTGCATGATTTAGTCTCTAAAATGCACTGACTGGGCTTTTTAAAGACACTGTTCTAGAAATAAAAAACATTTATGAGTTTTATTAAAGAGCTTGTAGTGCCGAAACCAGCAAACAGAAAATGTTAGCAACTGTTAAAAGTAGGCAGTTGTTACTTTATTTCTGAAGTATCGTTATTTTCCTATTACTAATTGAAAGTTTTTCTATTTTTTGGTGCCTGAAGCTGATGGTATTACATTAGGTGTCACAAAGACAGCACTCTCCTGGAAGTTGCCACACTGTATCTGCTGCTACTTCCATCACACCTCATCAGCACTGTGACCTCATGCAGTGTGACATCACTGGTGACCAGACTGGCAGGAGGGATTGGCTCTTCCTTGTCAGTTGTGATGTCACAGTGCAGTTCCAGCACTGAGTTATGAAAACAGAATAGAGCAAACTGTGGCAGCCCCCACTAGAGTACTGCTCCACATATCATACCTAGTACTGTCAGGTAGAAAATCTTTAATTAACAAAAGTAAAAGAAAAGTTCCTCACATACAAAAGCAACAGTTGTTTATGTAAGTTAGTTAGTTATTTAGTTTTTGTTAACCACTTAACATTCAATGCCTATTTTCAGAGTACGACCCTGGAGATTACATCCAAGCGTATATGCAATACAGTAGAATACATTGTATTACAATGTATAGTGGAGGAAAGAAACATAAAACAAAGCAATGTACAAGGAAGGGAATGACATAACAGGCGATGCATTCATTTGATACAATGTAATGTAATAGACAGTGAGGGAAAGTGTATTTACTGAACAGGCATCATAAAAGAAAACAATAATATTAATTAATTTCAGGCAGGGTACTAGCACTTTAAAATAAAAATAAATCACCTTTTAAATTATTTGTTTTTGGCCTGTTAATATTATCTTTATTTAAATGGGGAGCCAAACCTGATTTTTTAAATTTTATTATAACTAAAAATGGGCATGTCTGTATACTGCAATCTGTCTGCTTTTCTTCTGTATCATTTCTTGTGTGTGCAAAGAAATAGCATTGCCCCCTTTTTATGGTCCTTCTGGGGTGCTGCATTTTTAGTTACCAAGTACTGTATTCATTTTTTAATCACCAACTGGTTTCAGAACCTAGTGATATTAGTTGAGCAGAAGCCTACATGCAATATTCCTTCCAGGTGTCCACTCAACTGATGTCACCGGGTCCTGTAACTGTTCAGTAAATTAAAAAAAAAATGATATTGGTTGGAAAAAAGGCAGGTGCAAGGGACCCTAAAAAGAAGGGGAAAAACAATATTTCAAAACAAATACAAAAAAGAATACAGAGGGATGATTAACAGACTATACAATACTCAAATTATTAATTGTTTTAAACAACTAAAAGTCAGGTTTCAGTACCCTTTTCAGTACATTTTGCATTTCTTTAAAGAACAGGTATCTGTCTTTTATAACTTCAGAAACATACTCTGGCTATTACAGTTTACTAGAGAAC
Organism: Neoceratodus forsteri; assembly: GCA_016271365.2. Taxonomy (NCBI): domain Eukaryota; kingdom Metazoa; phylum Chordata; order Ceratodontiformes; family Ceratodontidae; genus Neoceratodus; species Neoceratodus forsteri. The sequence goes on from JADMNL010000029.1 coordinate 182,583,085, forward strand.
TCCTTTTTCAGGTATTCACTTATCATTCCCAGGTTTTGGGGTTACTACTTTTTTTTTCTTCCAATGTAGCCATCGAGCCTAAATAAAAAGGTTTCATCTGCATTTTCTGACTTCACGGTGCACTTGTTGTGACTTCATTCTGTTCCCATAACGACAGACCATCCTGTCTGTCTACAGTAATTGTCAGTCAACTGGGAACAGTCAGATGCTTTTCAAACAGACGGTGCGATAAGTACTAGTCAATATGAAATATTTAAATGGAAGACACTACACAAACCTAGCACCTCATGCAGTCAATAGATATGCCCACTGACTAAGGTTTTGCCACTTACTGGGTAATTCAATATTTTATGACTACCATTTTGAAAAGCATAACCCTGGAGCACTTCAACTTCTGATTTTAAAGATACTGTGTGCCCTCTCATGCACAGCAACTGGCTTCTTCTGCTCTCTTTAAACTAATTAGCACTGCTCACTGATGGCAGAGGTTGGCAGTGCTGATTAACACAAAGAGAGCCCACAAAGCGGGCTGGTGCTCGTGAAATGGGCCGAGACCGATCTTCAAACTGAAGTTGTGGTGCACTAGATTATGCTTTTAAAAGTGTATTACACGGGATAGTAAAAAATTTGAATTACGTGGCAAAACTTTACTTGGGGCACACCTATTGAGTGGTGAGTATTTATTTATTTGTTGAAATCGTTTCACCAGGAAAAGCACGCAGAGCAACAAACTGCTCGTCTCCTGCTGCGACCTGGGGGAAGGGGGTACAGTGGAGAGGATAACATGCAGGTTATCTTACATATATTTGACAGAATACAGATGTAAGATTAACATTAGTACACGAACGGACATGGTCTGTACAAGGTTTGTGTAGCGTTTTCGTTTAATGAGGGACCTAGCCACCAGCAAAAGAAAAATCAGCTGGTATCAGTAGAACTCAACTGCACTTTATTTAAAAAAAAAAAAAAAAAACTTTTGCGTTTCTTTATTACTGAAGATATTTCTGTAGAAACTGCAGTGTTGCCCTTTACGTTTCATCTCTAAGTCAAAACATTCCAGAGGTCACAACCCGAGCCTGGTCAGGTGGCCTGCTCTTTTGGTCTAGAACAGAACCGCCATAAAAATATATCCGCACTGTCCAATGGACTGGTGCGAGGTGGGGAAATCACAGAAATTGCAATCCAAACTCCTGTCAAACATAAAATCAATTTTAATCTATACTGAGTCTTAAAGGTTGACTTTGCCTACTTTAAAGATAGAATAATATATGATGGTGTAGGGTATATAATGAGATATGTTTGCACAAATGAGGTCCAGAACAGGAGAACGAGGTGGCATAAAGACCTTTAAGTGTCTCAGGGGATAAACAGGGTGGAGTGTGGAACTTTTAGGTTGAGCACAAATGTGGTTACAAGAGGTAACAAAATGAAACTGCTGCAGAGAAACGTCAAAGGGATGTGAGGAAGCATGTTTTTTCATAGAAGGATGGAGGACAGATGGGAAAGGTTGCCAGGAGGCGGCAGGGCAAATGCAGTGACAGGATTCAAGCATGCATGAGGCAGATACATGGGTATCATTAAAAGGAGGAATCAGCCGGAGGTGTGAGGAAGCTGGGAGTAGGCCCCTTGTCATTGTATATGGCATGTAGGTAGGGTTAGGGCAGTCCTTTTCTGCTGACAAAATCTATCTTGTTGTGTTTGTGATGACCTAAAAACCACGAGACTGAAGCTTGAGTGATTTACAAGATCACTTTTAGGTTAAAAAAAAAGAAGGGCAAACTAGGTGGGCCAGGCGGCCCTTATCTGCCATCAGATTCTATGTTTCTGTGTTAAGAGTTTGTTTTACGACCAATTTTATATGTTTTGATGTATTATGTATGTTAAATGTATGGATGTTGTGCAGTGCTCCGAGCCCCCAGGAGGGGGCGCTGTATGAATAAAGTTTTGATTGACTGATAGATTGATTATCATCACAAACCAAGGGTCTGTGAAAACAAGTTTACATACTCATTTTCATATTAAATGTGTGATGGTCTGTCGGTATGCCCCAATGAGTCGAAAGACAACGGGTTTTCTAAATAGGGTGCTAATGGAGACAATACACGATCCAGATATTTTATATATTTTTGGGGAGACTTCAATAGAGTAGTCTCGGCCTTATGGGACAGAGCACACTGGGGCAGGGTGGGGCGGCCCCCAGGATGATAGCTTCTTGAGGAGATTGATGGGGGAGGTCGGCCTGGCGGATGCCTGGAGGGAGGGCCATGGGGCACACCGAGATTATACCCTTTTCTCTCATAGGCATGGGACATATTCGAGGATAGATATGTATCTAGGGAGAAATTGTATCTGGTACAGAGCTGTGACATCTTGCCAATGTCATGGTCTGACCGCTGTCCATTGCTCCTCGGACTGCGACTCTTCCCCTCAGTTAGAAATTCCAACTGGAGATTAAATGTGGGCCTCCTGAACTCGGCAGACTTTAAATCTACACTCACAGAACAGCTTTCTTTCTACCTGGATGCCAGTGATCCAGGTTCGACCTCCCCCTCGGTTAGCTGGGATGCCCTCAAGGCCTACATCCGGGGTCAAATCATATCATATAGTTCCCGGTTAAAGAAACAGCACCAGGCTGCGTTAGAAAGGCTGGAGAAAGAACTTAGGAGGTGGAGTTTGACACAAGCTGACCCTTCACCTGTAGATAAGGCCACTTGGCAAAAAGAAGATGGAAGTGAAGCAACAACTGGCATACCAGGTAGAGGCTATTAGGAGGACACAATGTAGGTATTATGCGGAGGAAATAGGGCAGGCAGACTCCTGGCCTGTGCTCTTCAAAAGCAGCTCACTGGCAGGGTGGTTCTGAGGGTGGAGGATCCAGAGAAAATAGGAGAAATTATTGTGGACCACTCCCCAGGGATCACGGTGGCGTTGCCAAATACTACAGGGAGTAATATACAGAGGAACACCCATATGGTGAGGCACAATGAGCAGATTTTCTGGACTCTCTGACCCTTCAGACCCTCACCCAGGAGGACCGGGATTTTTAGAGAGCCTGATCACCCAAGGGGAGGTCATAACCAATATCAAAAGCCTTAAGCAGGGTCAGTCCCCAGGCCTAGATGGCCTGCCATCAGAATTCTATAAAGCCCTGCAGGAGACCTCGGTTCATCCTTTGGTCTTGTGCTACTGCCACTTATGGGGGGGGTCCCGGAGTCCTGGCATTTCACCTTGATCTCAGTTATTCCAAAGGAAGGGAAAGACCTCATTCAGTGCAGCTCGTATAGCCCCATCTCACTACTTAATGTGGATTTAAAAATGTTCACGGGGATCCTGGTGGACCGCCTGCAGACAGTGGCCTCAAAACTGGTACATCGAGATCAGACAGGATTTATAGCTGGCAGATATATACAAGACAATGTGCGATGTTTGCTTAACATAATATCTGCGCAGTGGGGACAGGAGACCTTCCAGCTGGCCATCTTCATGGATGCTGAAAAAACATTTGGTAGGGTTAATTGGAACTTTCTAAATGCAACCATGGAGAAAATGCAATTCAGCCCGAAGTTCTTAGAGACAGGGCCGCAGTAATGGGGGGAAAAGTGGGGATGCTGTCCAGGGCCCCGAGCTCAGGAGGGCCTGCGTGAGGAGCTGGCATTACCCCTGGCATTAGCTGGTTTGGGAAACAGGGGCCCTTTTCAAGTGACTTGTCCGGGGCCCCAAAATTCATAGCTGCAGCCCTGCTTAGAGATAATAACATATTTGGACTCATCCCCACAGGCCCAAGTTAGGGTAAGTGGCATTAATTTAGGTCATTTTCTGATTGGCAGGGGAACTAGGCAGGGCTGCCCCCTGTCCCCACTTCTGTTTGCCTTGTTTCTGGAGCCTCTGGCTGTGGCAGTTTGCCAGGATCAGAGAATGGAGGGGATTCTGGCCAGGGTGTTGGAGAATAAAGTCGCCCTGTATGCGGACGATTCCATATTTTATGTTGGTCGACCTGAAACCGCCTTGCCACGACTGGTGACCCTGCTCAGGCTGTTACATAGATACATAGACAGTGTCGGCAGATAAGGGCCTATGGCCCACCCAGTCTGCCCATTTGAGCTTGTAAGTTCAGTTTGTTTTCCTAGAAGTCTGTTTCCCCTTACCCCTGACCTCTAGAATTCCTTTATGTCTATCCCATGCATTCTTAAATCCCGTGATTGTTTCAGCCCCCACCACTTCCTCTGGCAGGGTGTTCCACTTGTCCACCACCCATTCTGTGAAGAAATTCTTTCTCATGTTTCCTCTGAATCGTCCTCCCTCCAACTTCATCCCATGCCCTCTAGTCCTGGAACATCTTTTTCGCTTAAAAATAGTGTTTTCCTGCACCCTGTTCCTCCCTGTAAGATACTTGTATGTCTCTATCATATCCCCTCTCTCCCTCCTCTCCTCCAGGGAGTACATGTTCAGTTCCTTCAACCTGTCTTCATAGGACTTGTGATGCAATCCATGCACCATCTTTGTTGCCCTCCTCTGAACCTTCTCTACCCTGTCTATGTCCTTACGTAGGTATGGTCTCCAGAACTGTACACTGTACTCCAGGTAGGGCCTCACTAGTGTCTTGTATAGCGGAATTATGACCTCCCTTTTCCTGCTGGTGATGCCCCTGCCTATACATCCCAGCATCCTATTTGCTTTACCTGTTGCCTTGTCACACTGTTTCCCTACCTTGAGGTCATCAGAGATGATAACCCCAAGATCCCGTTCCTGCTTGGTGCATGCTATATCCTCACCCCCCAACTGATATATTGTGCCAGGGTTTTTGTGCCCCATATGCATTATCTTGCACTTCTTTGCATTGAATTTCAACTGCCAAACCCCTGACCATTCTTCAAGTTTCTGCAGGTCCTTCTCATTCTGTCTACAATGTTTCTTCTGTTCAGGTTCATCTCTGGCTATAAGATCAATTATTTGCAAGTCAGAAGCTTTAGTTCTGAGTGGAGCTCACCACCAATGTGGCACAATTCCCTTTCTCATGGGCCAAACATTATCAAATACATTATTTGGGCATTCAGATTGCCACAGTGCATGCTGCTTTATTTGAAGGCAATTATAATCATCTTTGGAATGCTAGCCAGAATGATTTGGCGAGGTGGGCATTGTTGCCCCTTTCACTGGCAGGCCAAGTTGAGTCTGCTTAAAATGAACGTGCTTCCTAGATTTCTTTTTTTGTTCTCGACCGTGCCCATCTCAGTTCCAACCCAATTTTGGACAAAAGTTCTGAAGGGCATAACCCAATTTATTTGGGGGGCACAAGCCTAGAATGGCCAGAAGGATCCTGTATCAGGCAAGAGATGGGGAGGGCTGGGACTTCCTGATCTGTACAGATGCTATCTGGCATGCCAGGTGGTCCCTGTGTGTTCCTAGGCTAGACAATGGAGAGTCCGGCTGATGCGAGACAGAGGAGGGTGGTGGCCTTTCAAAGTCGTTGTTTACTTTAGCATGCCTTAACCAGCACTCCCCCCGGAGCTGACCAACAACATCTGGACCAGACACTCCCTTAAGGTCCTGACTAGGGTCCGGGGAGACTAGCATCGCCACCTTCCCTGGGCCCTCTGACTCTTATCAGGCATCACGCCAACTTTGTCCCCCTGCCCCCTCCGGGACTGGACCCCGGATACAGAACCTGGGAAACCAGGGGTCTCACCAGATTTTCTCAGCTCATTGAGAGAGGTACCTGTATGTCCTTTGATAGATTAAAAGAGAAATTCCATCTGAGTCATTCTGAATTTTTTATATATATATATTTCCTTTTTTTCATTGCCCCTCTCCGTCTCTGGCTTCCCCTCATTCCCCTCGCCTCCATACCTCTCCCAATAGAGTTCAGATGCACTGGTGACTGGGCAGGTTCAAAAGCCAGATGATTGCTCTAATAAGTAATGTAAAGTAAGCGGGGTCACCTTATTCTTTTTTAGATTGCATGATAATGATATACTACCACAGGCCATGAAGTGAATGTATTTATTTTCATATTAAAGGGTCACTGTCAGCATTGCCCCTTTGTTTTGATCGAACTGTGAAAAGTATGCCTCCTGGCACACACCTATCAAGCGTGTAATACAAAATGCCCCTACATGTTTAAAAGTGAAGGCCTTTTACCTTAACAAGTATTTTTCGTAAAATAGAGATTCCCTCGGTCCGGTTGTAAGGCACCCGTGTCCTGGAAGCACATCCAGGTCGGGAACGCAGATCTGCCATGAGCATGGTCCCAAAGTGCGAGTTTTACACATGCCATGAATACCAGAATGTTTATCTTGTCCGGGGCGGTATGAAAAAACATTGCTGATATGTCTAACAGTAAACTGAGCACAGCAAAAAGTAACATTTTCATTTTTAAAGCAGCGCTGAAATCTCGCACGTGCGCACCAATGACACGCTCCTGTGCATGTGCGGGATCTTCATTCATGACACAGGAGCGCATACCTGGGTTCAGCTCTGCTTTAAAAATGAAAATGTACTGTAATAACAATTACTGTTGGACATATCAGCAGCGTTCCCTCATACGGCCAGAGATAAGATAAACATTCAATGACCGTGGCATGTAAAACACGCTGAACCGTCATGCGATCGCGTTCCCGACCTGAATGCTGCTTCTGGTTGTCGTGCAACGGACGAAATCTGTTGAAAAATATCTATTAGGTAAAAAATATCACTAAGCTGTCTCAAAGGAAACGACCCTATGTTATCTTGATGAGTAATATGAGAAAACATATTCACAGTTTAATCAAAACGAAGAATAAAAATGATGATGTCACTAAGTTATTCGTTCTTTTAGAATTCATTACAGCAAGTTTGTAATATTGGTTTTAATTGTACTGGCTCATGGAGCTTTTTGAGGCTAAGCACGGGGTGGAGTAACCTGTAATAATAGGTTGCCATATATATGGAAACAACAGACGGACTCTGGACATTTCACTGCCTTAAGACTTCTACAGACTGACATTTTGTTTGAATGAAAAGTCAACCCCCACCACTCAATATGTATTGGAATTCAAGCTTGTGAATAAAATTGAGTTACAAAAACAAGTTTACACTGCTCCATATTTTATTTTATATAATAACTGGCTTTCCAGTGTTTTTTGTTTTTAAGCAAGAGTTACAAAATTAAATGTGCAGGCTTCAGTGTGGCTGGGAGCAACGTCTGGGTGATGGGATTTGGTAGGCATGCTTACAATGTCAAATGTATGGGAGAAGGGGGAGGAAGAGAAGGGAGAAAACAAAACGTAAATGACAGTAGATTGCTTTTTACAGGCTCGTTTCCTTAACCTATGCCTGCTATCAGTCCTGCTGATGTTTAAAGAAGGGAAAGGGTAAGCTGTGCAGTTATGCTTTTGCTGCTGGAGGGGATAGTTTGTGCCCAGAATAATTTAAACAATTCTAATAAATTCTGAATATAATCATTTGTTGAAACAAAAAGTGTCATAATATGCTGGTACAGAAATATTTGTTTCTGTGATTGCAATAGAGAATACTACAAATGTGTCTGTAGTGTTTTTTGATCAGAAGCTGTTTGAAGTGTTGTAATTTTTTTTTTTATCTGAAACAAAATGGCCTTTTTCCCATCATGTAAAGAGACAGCATATGTAATGGGCCCATGAATTTATGTAAATGTCAATACATATTTATTCTTATATTTTTTCTTCTTCCCCATCTTAATGCATGCAGTGTTGATAGTGTTACTTGGTTTCTCCCACTTTTTCTGCAGATTAGTGGCAGGTAGGCCCTTCCATGCGAAATATGTTCTGAGACAGTAGTTCAAAATTGTATTTTTCAGGCTCCGTGCATCTGCTTCCCTTGGGTACACACACAGGTGAGTGAGCTGAATTTCTTGTTCTCCTCCATTTTGTCTCCTGGTGTGCAGCGTCCATCTTGTGTGCACAGTGCTGTTTTCTCTGCTTCCTCTCCCACTCTCCTGATAACCCACTCTGTGTGGTCACTGTACTTCTCTAAAATTCTGACAGATATGTAGTTTGTGTATTAACTTTCCCTTGCTTTCAACGTTATTGCAGTTTTCCTGTTTTTTTTTTTTATATAAAAAGCTGTAGATCTGGCACAGAGAGGGAGAGAGAGAGGCTGTAGGAAGCAGGCTATTCCCAGCATAAAAAAAAACTCTGCATAAAGCCAACCAAAAAAAAAACAACAAATAAATAAATAAAGCTGTTTTGGGGGACTGAATTAATTTATTCCTAATGAACCTGGAGTAATTAATAATCCATTTCCTGTCCCCTTTTCTTACTGGAAGCAGAATTTACTACTCAGCTTGGTGGGAATTTGGCCTGGCTGAATGTGGCTTCAGAAAATAAAATCAATTATATATTGTGGCCCATGTAAACAATTTGTATAAATATTTTTCCAGTATACTTTTTCTCTTTGACAGCTCCTTTACTTTAAAGAAAAATGCTTTTCCCTTTTTTTTTATATTTCTGGAAATGTGGGAATGTGCATAGCTTCCATTGTCTAGCCACTGTACTTTTCTCTTTTAGCTTTGAAATGATTTTATTTTTCCCTTTTTGGGGTCCTGAGTTGATGCTGCCTTTCCCCCGTGTGATGCTTAATGTGCAAAACAAATGTAACAGGACTCCTATTGAAAACTGGGGTTATCCATAATTGTATGTGCCTGTATAAAATAGAATGTTATCAATCAATCAAAATCAGATATTAATTTTTTCTAATGACTGATCAGTTCCAGAACCGGGTAATGTCAGTTGAGCGGATGTTCACAGTACAGGTTTCAATGCAGGCCTCCACTTAGCTGATGTCAGAGGTTCCAGACCAGTCGTGCAATGGATCAAGTGCCTTGGCTGCACATCAGAAGACTGTAGGTCTGACTCTTGGCTGGCTTGTTTGTTTTGAATGGAAGCTTGCAGGAGGAAGGTTCAGGATGGGTGTCAGGAAGTTTACTCACTGAGAGGTGGTTGACACAGACAGGCTAATAGCAAACGTGGCAGGGCAGAACTAATTGATCTATGCATGACTGGGACAGGTAGAAATCTGTGAAACTGATATTAAATTCAGTATGATGTTAATAAAAAAATTTAAAAATGAATGATATTCTAGCCTTTTATTTTTGTACATCGGTTTTGTGCTGAATTACTATAGTTTCATCACTTTGGTACTTCGAGTGGCGTTACTTAACCATGCCGCTGTCCTGCAGTTAAATCGGTAACACTGCTGCTCTGAAATGGCGTAATACATTTTTTTTTATTTTATGTGCCCTGACCAGCCAGTGTTCCATTCCACTCGCTTCCCCAGGCCCATCATCCCTGCCCAAACCCAGAACTTACCTTAGCTTCTTTCTTGCCACATGGCATACCCCCATAGTGAGGCTGCCATGAGTGGAAGGCACATCCCCAGAGATGACGGAAACTGTGATCAGAGCTTGTGTTTGGTCACTTGAGCAGGGCTTGGGGTTGCAGGAGTCATCCTACTCCAGGTCAGGATTTTCTCCTGCCCTCCTCCCCAAGTCTATAACATGAACAGGCATCTGTAGGTGCAGAGCCAGTCACCTCCCTCTCCCTCTGTCAGGGTAGGCCACCCTCCCATGCTGCCATGGATGGGGCTCACACAGTGGATGGAAAACTGTGCTACCAAGGAGAGGGAGCATCTTCTGTGATGTTCAAGTCCTCTCCCTGTGCGGGCCCTCCATTGACCTGGCTGTTCCAGAACCTGGGTTACCAGCGCAGACTGGCATAATACTCAGAGGTGAAATACAATGGGATGGGGTGGAGAGTAATGTACTCCCACACCAAATTATAAATGTTTCTTTTTATAGAAGTTATTTTTCTCCCTGGTCATGTTCATTGTTCCGAGAAGGCCTGTTCAGGTCTGCATCCTCCACTTTCCAGGTCCCAACACTTTATCATTCACCTCCAAGGAGTCTCCTCCATAGCAGAGTTTCTTTGGGGGTACATTCACTCCTCCCACCCCACCCCTGGTAGTCCACTGTGGATTACAATCTGGTGCCTTCCAGGCACTAGGACCCAGGGAATCCCAGAGGCCACATTGTCATATAGACGGGCATTTTTTTGCACCCGTGGGTCCGTCACGCCTCCTGATGTGAGTGCAGCCTTCTTGGTGGACTCCGCATACACATAGCACATCCCTGTAGCAGGAGCAACCTCTCTGGCCCAGCCGCAGGGGTTGTTATCGCCAGAGCTCGCTGCTGACCCTACCCGACCATGGCACAATGCCGTGGAGGCAGCTTCCCAGTCTGGCCTGCCTCCTGATGCAGGGACTCAAGTTCGCCTTCTCCACCCTGGGTCGCTCCAGAACAGTGTGACGTGCTGCCACTGTGCCACCGGGCAACCCAGATTCTTTTCTTCATTTCTACCCACCATGCTTTATCAACATTTGACCGCAAACTGGACTTTACGCTGTATGGGAGGGGAGAGGTATCATGGAAAATTCTGGACTTTGGTCTATAAGCACAGTAAACCCGTTTCTTTTGAAATTTATTGAAGTGCGTTCTAAATGTGATGTTTACATTTCAGTGTTGTTGTTGTTGTGCTATATTCTGCTAGTCATTGTGTGGGTTTTCTTTTTTCGCATTTCCTTTGTTTGTTAGTTTTTTGCAGTATTTTACAACAAAATGCACCAAATGTTTCCTAAAACAAGAAAATAAGTCAGAGGCATTTGTGATACTTAGCAGCTTTCAGTGTTTTAGCAGATTTGGGGGTCCAACCCCCAAATCTGCATTTGAAGAAACGTGGCATCGCTTGCTTCCCCCAAAAAGCCTTGTGCTTGAAGGTGGCTGTCACAAGTCAAAGGATTCCAGGGAAGGACTGTGGGATTTTTCTAAAGTAAAAGATGTTAGTAGTACTGTTTTTTCCTAAAACTTTCCTGACATGACAATGTTGGGGGAAAAGAACTTTGGGCATCTGTCCGTCTCCCTTGTTTTTCTATGAATTTTTATTTTAATCTAGGGGTAGGGCGTGCAGTCAGCTTCTGCTGCCTCCCTCCTGTTGTAAATGGAGCTGAAGAATGGCAGCAGCAGATTCACCACTTACCATGGTGGCAGAGCCTATTAGCAAAACGGGAGAAAATATCCTGATCAGGCAAACTCCCTCCCCACAAAAAATCCAAAGATAACAGGCAAAATAATAATAATAATAATGCACAGCAAGGCAGTTATTTTAAAGGCAGGGTGCAATAGAAAGTAACTGTTAAAAAACTGAACACCTGCCAAAAATACCAAAAGAGGAAAGAAATGTAGGTCGACAGCAGAGCTGTTCTAACTGCACAGCATAGTCTTGGCAAATGTACAAACTCAGACAGAGACGTTAGTATTGGCGCAATTCTCACCCGTCCACATACAAATTTTTTATTCCTTAACGACTGCACCTACACCCTCAAACTTTCCACATCTTTTACTGCAGCCCCAGAGGTGCCCCCTGATTTTTTCAGATTTTTCCTGCCCTCGAAGAGGTGCAATTTAAGTGTAGAAAGTTGCACTGGGGAAACTGACAGGCTTTCTTCTCACCCTTTTTCACAATTGCATAGAAGGTTGAGGAGCCGAGGCTTTTTTAGGTAGGAAGGTTCTTGGGAGGAAGATTTGGGGACAAAACGGTCCGATCGGGCCAGGTGGGCTTTCCTGAGGTGGGGGAGAGTGTTTTTAAGCGAATTTTGGCTGGAAAATCGAATTCTGAGACTGTGAAAGCAAAGTGAGTTGTATTTCTCTGTCTCTCAATACTGGGCATAGGGAGACTGCATGCATAGGGAGGGGGCACCTGTCCTAGAATTCATTTAGAAAGATATAATATTTTTACTTTCAAAATGAATTCTTTCATTGCCATGCAGGTATCTGTGCGTTGAGGTAAGTTTTATAGGCAAAAGTGGCTAGCAATGTGGCAGAAGTTTTTTCTCAGGTGTACTTTTCCTACTGGGTTTTTGGTGTCTCACTGGGCAGCCTAGTGCAACATAACAGATCCATTGCTGACGTTTCAGGGTTGTATGTTTTTTTTAATGTACAGGAATATTTAGGGGCTTGGTGAGAATTGCCTTTTAAAAATGCAATTAAATTGTAAAAAAAAAAATATGTATATGTATTATGAAGGGCTTATATTTTTTTAAATTGACGTTTTCTGAAAATATACATATTTTAGTTTTCTTGTTAATTTTTGGTTGTTTTAACTTGGGGGCATCTACAATTTCCGTAAATATTAATAACAATCTGGGGGCAATTTTTATGTGCAAGAATATATTTTTTCAGCCCTCATTTTATACAGATAAGCCCAGCACTAAGGTATATTGATCTTGTTTGTGCATTATGTCGAATAATTATAGACAAATATATTGCTGATGTGTCGCCTTCCTTTTACCCCGTAAAGGCGTGGTAACTCAAAAACTAGCCTCTGACCCAGGGCTGTATAAGTGTACTATTGCCCTGTTGCTGTTGCATATGTGATCTGGGTGTTCTTTTAATGGAGGAAAACTAATGATTAATATCATCTGCTAAATTCAAAAATGAGGATTTGTCTGCTTTTTGTTTGTTGAAATGCGCCTTTTCAGTCTATAGGGTTTTGTGGGTGGTGACATTCGCTTTCAAAATTTGGTGGAAAAGGAGACCTGGACTGAGCAATAATTGGGAAAAGAAAATTGTTTCTTGATTAAAAACTTCGAAAAAATGTAGATATGTCTTTTCAAATGAAATGATCCTGTTTTTCTCCAAAATATGCTTTTCTTGGACCGAATGTGATTCCACCTTGAGTCCACTGCTTCTGGTGGAGTGATTCTAGAATCTTCTGGAGTGCCCGTTGGGGTGGTGGTCCAGGGAGGCCTAAAGAAATTTAAAAAGGGTTCATCAATGTTATTTTAGGGTTGCTCTATTTAGTGACACCCTCTCCTTTTCTGGTTCTCCTATTTGCATGTATTGGGGTTTTGCTGAGGAAAATAACTTGTTTTTGGACCAGTGGCTCTGGACAAAGGTCCTGTCTGTTGCAAAATGGCTATACTGCAGTATCTTCAGCTGTTTTTATTTTCTGTAGCTGGTGGTATTTTCGAATACTTATTTTAAATGCCATTTAGTTATATTTTTGTTATTTTAATAGGAATGTAAACCTAGAAATTGTAGTCCAGGAAAACAATAGCAGTTTTGATTGCCTTAACCGTGAAGAGTTTACATCAATTTGAATTATTATTATTATTAGTGTCCATTTTATGGTTATTTCTTGCTGTTATTCCTTCTGATGGTTAAGAGGTTTGGACTGAGGAAAAGGGCATGTTGTGTGGTTATGCTTTTGCTGCCGGGGAGGTTAGTTTGTACTCGAATAATCGGTGTAAAACTATTCTAATAAATCCAGAATATAATCATTTGTTTTGTTTTTCTTAAAAGTGTCATATTATGCTGGCAGAGAAAATTTGTTTCTGTGGTTACAGTACAAAGTCATATAAATGTGTTTGCTGTAATTTTTTGTAGCAGCAGTTGTCTGGAATTTTGCGATTCGGGTTTTCTTAACTGAAACAAAGTGACCTTTTCCTATCATGTGAAGAGACAACTGCATGTAATGGACCCATGAATTTGTGTAAATGTCAATACATATTTATCCTTGTTTTTCTTCTTCCCCATCTTAATGCATGCAGTGTTGATAGTGTTACTTGGTTCCCTCCTTTTCCTGCAGATTAGTGGCAGGAGGCCCTTCCATGCGAAATATGTTGCTGAGACAGTAGTTAAAATTGTATTTTCAGGCTCCGTGCATCTGCTTCCCTTGGGTACACACAACAGGTGAGTGAGCTGAATTTCTTGTTCTCCTCCATTTTGTCTCCTGGTGTGCAGCGCCCATCTTGTGTGCACAGTGCTGTTTTCTGCTTCCTCTCCCACTCTCCTGATAACCTACTCTGTGTGGTCACTGTACTTCTCTAAAATTCTGACAAATATGTATTTTGTGTATTAAATTTCACTCGCTTTCAACTTTATTGTAGCTTTCCTGTTTTTGGGTATAAAAGATGTGGATCTGGCACAGAGAGGGAGAGAGAAGCTGTGGAAGCAGGCTATTTCCAGCTTTAAAAAACCTGCATAAGGCCAACCGAAAAACAAACAAATAAACAAATCTGTTTTGGGAACTGAATTAATTTATTCCTAACGAACCCAGATTAATTAATATCCATTTCCTGTCCCTTTTCTTACTGGAAGCAGAATTTACTACTCAGCTTGGTGAGACTTGGGCCTGGCTGATTGTGGCCTCAAAAACCAATTAGAATTAGTGGCCATGTAAACAAGTTGTATAATTACTTTTCCAATTCACTTTTTTTCCTCTTTGACAGTATCTTTTCTTCAAAAGGAACCTGGCTTCCCTTTTTTTAATATAACTGGAAATGTGGGAATGTGTGTAGCCTCCGTCATCTCCCATTGTGCTGTTTCTCATCTTCGCTTTGAAATCATTTTATTTTTCCTTTTCTGGGCCCTCAGTGGATGCTGCTTTTCCCCATGTGATGTTTAGTATGTGAAAAAAAAATGTAACAGGACGACCACTGAAAAGAGCATTTAACCTTGATTGATGTGCCTGTGTAAAATAAAATGTTATCAGTCAATCAAAATCAGATATTAGTTTTTCTAATGACTGATCAGTTCCAGAACCGGTAACGCCAGTTGAGCGGACGTTCACAGTACAGGTTTCAATGCAGGCCTCCACTTAGCTGATGTCAGCAGGTTCCAGACCAGTCGTGTAAATGGATCAAGTGCCTTGGCTGCGCATCAGAAGACTGTAGGTCTGGATTCTTGGTTGGCTTGTTTGTTTTAAATGGAAGCCTGTGGAGGAGGTTTGGGATGGTTGCCAGGAAGTTTTGCTTCACTAAGGGGGGTGGTTAGCCATGGAAGGGCTACTGGCAGAGATGGCAGGGTGAGGACTAATTGGTTTAAGCACAACTGGGACAGAGTCAGGGGTCTGATAGATACACCAAGGGAACTAGTATGGTGGAAGACACAGTGGGGTGGAGGTGAAAACCCCGCCAGGACAGTAAGTCACTTGGTGCAGGCAGTGATAACTATTCGGGCAGACTGAATGGACAACTGGCATTTTTCTGCTGGAATGTCTATTTTCTATCAGAACTGACCAGTAATTAACAAATATATTAGGCTGGAACATGAAGCATTAGCAATAGACCACAGGAAAAAAATATCTCAGCACAAACAAAAAAAAGTACAGTAATCAGACTGAGGTGGCTACACCACATCCTATAATTGATAACTGTTTACATATGTATGTATATATTTATTTATGGATTCCTGTATATAATACCATCACTGGCGATGCCTTTATGTAGGCTAATGCTGTTTACAATGGTTTTTGGCCCTTTACGCAGCACTTGTGATATTCCATCATATACCTTTCTGAACGGAATCTGTACACTCCACTGCTGTAGCGATTGTCACCTTTATAATGTATCTCTGTGCATTGCCTGTAATGGTATCCTGCCTATGACTCAGGTCATGTCTAATCAATGGACTAACTCTGGGCCCAATACACCGCCCAGGTACCACAAAATAAATAAATAAATAAATAGACTTGCACAAATGTTCAAATATTTGTAAAAAGAGGAAAGTCTGGTTTATGTTCTCTTTAATTGCAGAGATGTAGTCTTACCTAACCGCTTTAATCTTCTGTGGATTTGGAATGCAGCGTAGATTTTGTTAACACTCTGCTGCCAGCATTCAACCTGAGTTTGTTTTGTTCAAATATATTTATGTAGAAACTGGCACCTGGGAAATGCACACTCGCGCCAAGGCTGGTTTCTAGGTGCGACCCAGAGGCAGGGTTGGGATAAGGGGAATGCAGAAACTGGGAGCGTACAATCTGTGAAAAAAAAAAAAATATCTAAAAGTAAACTGAACGATTACAAAGCAAAACTATATACAGGCTACTGCAGGGGTAAAAGTAAACAAAGAGTGCAACTAAACAGTGCAACACAATGCATTAAATACCAAATGTGCAATATCAGCAAAATGATACAGAATGTACAAGGATGTGCAGTAGTGTGTGTGTGTGTGTGTGTGTGTGTGTGTGTGTGTGGTAGTGTGAGTGCTTGTGTGTGTCTGTGCTGGAGGGTCAAGACAGAGCCCAATAAGTAGTAGTAGTAGTGGTCTTCAGTATGAGCCAGCATATTTAGTATATTGTAGGTTAAACTATAAAAAGCAGGGGTACTGTGGCTGGATAAATACAAAGTTGAGTAGAAGCCATACCACCGACGTTCTCCTCACACGACCCTCACATGCGTGCGGCGAGGACTATTTGGGTGGTAAAGATATTGGCGGGTGGAAATATAGCTAAGAGGTTAGTGTAATGAGCTGTAAATGACCTTGGTACATCCAGGAGACCTGGGTTTGAGTCCCACAACCTCCACACTGTGTGACTCTGAGAAAGTCACTTAATCTCATCAGTGCTCCTGTTACCCTGATAAAGGCACTTGTGTCTAGTAGGCCTTTCCTGGTTGCCAAGAATGTAAGAATATAACAAAAAAAATTACTACTCTGTGTTTGAAAGCAAGGTCAATACTGCAGTTGTGGCGGGTGGTGGACGGGAGGGTACAGGCTAGAGGATAAAAGATGATCTTCAGGTATTACAGGCTATAAGCTTTTGAATGGTAATTGAAAGGAAACCCAAACTTGTTTTTCTGTCATTTATTAGAAATGAAAAATAAACTGTCTGCTGAACTGCTTCATGTGACTGCATTGAAATAATGTCCTCCCCAACCTGTTTCAGGGTACTTTCAGGATGTTGCCTTTTCCCACCTGATATCCATACTTTTATTACTTGTTAATTCCAGAACCCCCACCCAATATGCATATTTTAATTACCGTTAATTACAGAACCCTCCACCCGATATTCACATTTTAATTACCGTTAATTCCAGAACCCCCACCAATATGCATATTTTAATTACCAGTAAATTTCAGAACCCCCACCCTATATTCACATTTTAATTACTTTTTAATTCCAGAACCACCACCCAATATGCATATTTTACTGGTTAATTCCAGAACTCCTCCACCTGATATTCACATTTTAATTACGGTTAATTCAGAGCCCCCACCCGATATGCATATTTTAATTATTGACTAATTCAGACCCCCACCCCAGATATTCATATTTTCATTATGGGTCAATTCCAGAACCCGTGACATCAGTTGAGTGTCAGCGAAGGTGACTCTGTCACTGCAGGGTTCTGCTCAACTGTCACAGGGTTCTAGAACCAGTTGTTGAGGGGAATACAATAAAAATCAAGCAGTGAAAAAGCAGCATTGGTATGGGGCTGTTAAAAAGGGAAACAAAATTATTTCAACATAAACACAGTACAGTAGGAATATTCAGCAGACGAGACGACGGTAAAATTTCTAGTTGCATTAAAACTACACTGCAACAAAAAATCACAATTTTCATAATCTGGTACACAAAATACTTATGTTTTCTAATCCCACGTTACGCATCTGATTTACCCAGAAGGGTCGCAATGCTGTTTCATACAATGCCATTTTGCGAAATGCTGCCCTCCTGCTACTAATGAAATCACCAGTAAGTTCTGCATCACACCAGTTGCTATGCAGACATAGGGCCAGAAGTTTCAAAGGGTGATGCAGGGCTGCTTCAAACCTTGTCCACAGTACTTTGAAATCGGTGGTGTACCAGGCGCTTTTGCCACAACTGCATCCGATTTTAGTAGTCGCTTTGCAGTTGTGGACAGTTTACGCATTACACCAGCTTGCACCAAATCTTTGACACAAGCACCATAAAAGGGTCCCTGGGACTGTCACAAGCTAGGCCACAAAAGTTGGTCTAGCCTGCGACAGTTGCCACACAGGATTGAAAATCCCACAAGATCGACGCAAGCCGGTGCGTCACATCTTCAGCGTGCCTGGGTTTGCTGGAATCTATTGCCTTTTGAAAATCTGTCTCCATTGTTTCAATCACATCCCCGCCCCTTTGCATGATTTAGTCTCTAAATGCACTGACTGGGCTTTTAAAGACACTGTTCTAGAAATAAAAACATTTATGAGTTTTATTAAAGAGCTTGTAGTGCGAAACCAGCAAACAGAAAATGTTAGCAACTGTTAAAAGTAGGCAGTTGTTACTTTATTTCTGAAGTATCGTTATTTTCCTATTACTAATTGAAAGTTTTTTCTATTTTTTGGTGCCTGAAGCTGATGGTATTACATTAGGTGTCACACAAAGACAGCACTCTCCTGGAAGTTGCCACACTGTATCTGCTGCTACTCCTATCACACCTCATCAGCACTGTGACCTCATGCAGTGTGACATCACTGGTGACCAGACTGGCAGGAGGGGATTGGCTCTTCCTTGTCAGTTGTGATGTCACAGTGCAGTTCCAGCACTGAGTTATGAAAACAGAATAGAGCAAACTGTGGCAGCCCCCACTAGAGTACTGCTCCACATATCATACCTAGTACTGTCAGGTAGAAAATCTTTAATTAACAAAAGTAAAAGAAAAGTTCCTCACATACAAAAGCAACAGTTGTTTATGTAAGTTAGTTAGTTATTTAGTTTTTGTTAACCACTTAACATTCAATGCCTATTTTCAGGTACGACCCTGGAGATTACATCCAAACGTATATATAATACAGTAGAATACATTGTATTACAATGTATAGTGGAGGAAAGAAACATAAAACAAAGCAATGTACAAGGAAGGGAATGACATAACAGGCGATGCATTCATTTGATACAATGTAATGTAATAGACAGTGAGGGGAAGAAGTGTATTTACTGAACAGGCATCATAAAAGAAAACAATAATATTAATTAATTTCAGGCAGGGTACTAGCACTTTAAAATAAAAAATAAATCACCTTTTAAATTATTTGTTTTTTGGCCTGTTAATATTATCTTTATTTAAATGGGGAGCCAAACCTGATTTTTTAAATTTTATTATAACTAAAATGGGCATGTCTGTATACTGCAATCTGTCTGCTTTTTCTTCTGTATCATTTCTTGTGTGCAAAGAAATAGCATTGTCCTCCTTTTTATGGTCCCTTCTGGGGTGCTGCATTTTTCATTGCATACTGTATTCATTTTTAATCACAACTGGTTTCAGAACCTAGTGATATTAGTTGAGCAGAAGCCACATGCAATATTCCTTCCAGGTGTCCACCAACTGATGTCACCGGTCCTGTAACTGTTCAGTAAATTAAAAAAATGATATTGGTTGGAAAAAGGCAGGTGCAAGGGACCCTAAAAGAAGGGGAAAACAATATTTCAAAACAAATACAAAAGAATACAGAGGGATGATTAACAGACTATACACATACTCAAATTATTAATTGTTTTAAACAACTAAAAGTCAGGTTTCAGTACCCTTTTCAGTACATTTTGCATTTTCTTTAAAGAACAGGTATCTGTCTACTTTTATAACTTCAGAAACATACTCTGGCTATTACAGTTTACTAGAGAACTCCTTTTTCAGGTATTCACTTATCATTCCCAGGTTTTGGGGTTACTACTTTTTTTTCTTCCAATGTAGCCATCGAGCCTAAATAAAAAGGTTTCATCTGCATTTTCTGACTTCACGGGCACTTGTTGTGACTTCATTCTGTTCCCATAACGACAGACCATCCTGTCTGTCTACAGTAATTGTCAGTCAACTGGGAACAGTCAGATGCTTTTCAAACAGACGGTGCGATAAGTACTAGTCAATATGAAATATTTAAATGGAAGACACTACACAAACCTAGCACCTCATGCAGTCAATAGATATGCCCACTGACTAAAGGTTTTGCCACTACTGGGTAATTCAATATTTTATGACTACCATTTTGAAAAGCATAACCCTGGAGCACTTCAACTTCTGATTTTAAAGATACTGTAGTGGCTCTCTCATGCACAGCAACTGGCTTCTTCTGCTCTCTTTAAACTAATTAGCACTGCTCACTGATGGCAGAGGTTGGCAGTGCTGATTACTACAAAGAGAGCCCACAAAGCGGGCTGGTGCTCGTGAAATGGCCAGAGACGATCTTCAAACTGGAAGTTGTGGTGCACTAGATTATGCTTTTAAAAGTGTATTACAGGGATAGTAAAAAATTTGAATTACGTGGCAAAACTTTACTTGGGGCACACCTATTGAGTGGTGAGTATTTATTTATTTGTTGAAATCGCTTCACCAGGAAAAGCACGAGAGCAACAAACTGCTCGCCTCCTGCTGCACCTGGGGAAGGGGTACAGTGGAGAGGATAACATGCAGTTATCTTACATATATTTGACAGAATACAGATGTAAGATTAACATTAGTACAATAACGGACATGGTCTGTACAAGGTTTGTGTAAGCTTTTCGCTTAATGAGGGACCTAGCCACCAGCAAAGAAAAATCAGCTGGTATCAGTAGAACTCAACTGCACTTTATTTAAAAAAAAAAAAAAAAACTTTTATGCTTTATTACTGAAGATATTTCTGTAGAAACTGCAGTGTTGCCCTTACGCTTCATCTCTAAGTCAAAACATTCCAGAGGTCACAACCCGAGCCTGGTCAGGTGGCCTGCTCTTTTGGTCTAGAACAGTAGAACCGCCAACAAAAATATATCCGCACGGTCCAATGGACTGGTGCGAGGTGGGGAAATCACAGAAATTGCAATCCAAACTCCTGTCAAACATAAAATCAATTTTAATCTATACTGAGTCTTAAAGGTTGACTTTGCCTACTTTAAAGATAGAATAATATATGATGGTGTGGGGTATATAATGAGATATGTTTGCACAAATGAGGTCCAGAACAGGAGAACGAGGTGGCATAAAGACCTTTAAGTGTCTCAGGGGATAAACAGGGTGGAGTGTGGAACTTTTAGGTTGAGCACAAATGTGGTTACAAGAGGTAACAAAATGAAACTGCTGCAGAGAAACGTCAAAGGGATGTGAGGAAGCATGTTTTTTTTTCATAGAAGGATGGAGGACAGATGGGAAAGGTTGCCTAGGAGGCGGCAGGGCAAATGCAGTGACAGGATTCAAGCATGCATGAGGCAGATACATGGGTATCATTAAAAGGAGGAATCAGCCGAGAGTGTGAGGGAAGCTGGGGACTCTAGGCCCCTTGTCATTGTATATGGCATGTAGGTAGGGTTAGGGCAGTCCTTTTCTGCTGACAAAATCTATCTTGTTGTGTTTGTGATGACCTAAAACCACAGACTGAAGCTTGAGTGATTTACAAGATCACTTTTAGGTTAAAAAAGAAGGGCAAACTAGGTGGGCCAGGCGCCCTTATCTGCCATCAGATTCTATGTTTCTGTGTTAAGAGTTTGTTTTACCAATTTTATATGTTTTGATGTATTATGTATGTTAAATGTATGGATGTTGTGCAGTGTTCGAGCCCCAGGAGGGGGGCTGTATGAATAAAGTTTTGATTGACTGATAGATTGATTATCATCACAAACTAAGGGTCTGTGAAAACAAGTTTACATACTCATTTTCATATTAAATGTGTGATGGTCTGTCGGTATGCCCCCAATGAGTCTAAAGACAACCGGTTTTTCTAAATAGGGTGCTAATGGAGACAATACACGATCCAGATATTTTATATATTTTTGGGGAGACTTCAATAGAGTAGTCTCGGCCTTATGGGACAGAGCACACTGGGGCAGGGTGGGGCCCCCAGGATGATAGCTTCTTGAGGAGATTGATGGGGAGGTCGGCCTGGCGGATGCCTGGAGGGAGGGCCATGGGGCACACGAGATTATACCCTTTCTCTCATAGGCATGGGACATATTCGAGGATAGATATGTATCTAGGGAGAAATTGTATCTGGTACAGAGCTGTGACATCTTGCCAATGTCATGGTCTGACCGCTGTCCATTGCTCCTCGGATCATGACTCTTCCCTCAGTTAGAAATTCCAACTGGAGATTAAATGTGGCCTCCTGAACTCGGAGACTTTAAATCTACACTCACAGAACAGTTTCTTTCTACCTGGATGCCAGTGATCCAGGTTCGACCTCCCTCGGTTAGCTGGGATGCCCTCAAGGCCTACATCCGGGTCAAATCATATCATATAGTTCCCGGTTAAAGAAACAGCACCAGGCTGCGTTAGAAAGGCTGGAGAAAGAACTTAGGGAGGTGGAGTTTCGACACAAGCTGACCCTTCACCTGTAGATAAGGCCACTTGGCAAAAAGAAGATGGAAGTGAAGCAACAACTGGCATACCAGGTAGAGGGGCTATTAGGAGGACACAATGTAGGTATTATGCGGAGGGAAATAGGGCAGGCAGACTCCTGGCCTGTGCTCTTCAAAAGCAGCTCACTGGCAGGGTGGTTCTGAGGGTGGAGGATCCAGAGAAAATAGGAGAAATTATTGTGGACCACTCCCCAGGGATCACGGTGGCGTTTGCCAAATACTACAGGGAGTAATATACAGAGGAACACCCATATGGTGAGGCACAATGAACGGCAGATTTTCTGGACTCTCTGACCCTTCAGACCCTCACCCAGGAGGACCGGGATTTTTAGAGAGCCTGATCACCCAAGGGAGGTCATAACCAATATCAAAAGCCTTAAGCAGGGTCAGTCCCAGGCCTAGATGGCCTGCCATCAGAATTCTATAAAGCCCTGCAGGAGACCTCGGTTCATCCTTTGGTCTTGTGCTACTGCCACTTATGGGGGTCCCGAGTCCTGGCATTTCACCTTGATCTCAGTTATTCCAAAGGAAGGAAAGACCTCATTCAGTGCAGCTCGATAGCCCCATCTCACTACTTAATGTGGATTTAAAATGTTCACGGGATCCTGGTGGACCGCCTGCAGACAGTGGCCTCAAAACTGGTACATCGAGATCAGACAGGATTTATAGCTGGCAGATATATACAAGACAATGTGCATGTTTGCTTAACATAATATCTCAAGAGTGGGGACAGGAGACCTTCCAGCTGGCCATCTTCATGGATGCTGAAAAACATTTGGTAGGGTTAATTGAACTTTCTAAATGCAACCATGGAGAAAATGCACCAGCCCGAAGTTCTTAGACAGGGCCGCAGTAATGGGGGAAAAGTGGGATGCTGTCCAGGGCCCCGAGCTCAGGAGGGCCTGCGTGAGGAGCTGGCATTACCCCTGGCATTAGCTGGTTTGGGAAACAGGGCCCTTTTCAAGTGACTTGTCCGGGGCCCCAAAATTCATAGCTGCAGCCCTGCTTAGAGATAATAACATATTTGGACTCATCCCACAGGCCCAAGTTAGGTAAGTGGCATTAATTTAGGTCATTTTCTGATTGGCAGGGGAACTAGGCAGGCTGCCCCCTGTCCCCACTTCTGTTTGCCTTGTTTCTGGAGCCTCTGGCTGTGGCAGTTTGCCAGGATCAGAGAATGGAGGGATTCTGGCCAGGGTGTTGGAGAATAAAGTCGCCTCTGTATGCGGACGATTCCATATTTTATGTTGGTCGACCTGAAACCGCCTTTGCCACGACTGGTGACCCTGCTCAGGCTGTTACATAGATACATAGACAGTGTCGGTATACAAGGGCCTATGGCCCACCCAGTCTGCCCATTTGAGCTTGTAAGTTCAGTTTGTTTTCCTAGAAGTCTGTTTCCCTACCCCTGACCTCTAGAATTCCTTTATGTCTATCCCATGCATTCTTAAATCCTGGATTGTTTCAGCCCCCACCACTTCCTCTGGCAGGGTGTTCCACTTGTCCACCACCCATTCTGTGAAGAAATTCTTCTCATGTTTCCTCTGAATCGCCCTCCTCCAACTTCATCCCATGCCCTCTAGTCCTGGAACATCTTTTTCGCTTAAAAATAGTGTTTTCCTGCACCCTGTTCCTCCCTGTAAGATACTTGTATGTCTCTATCATATCCCCTCTCTCCTCCTCTCCTCCAGGGAGTACATGTTCAGTTCCTTCAACCTGTCTTCATAGGACTTGTGATGCAATCCATGCACCATCTTTGTTGCCCTCCTCTGAACCTTCTCTACCCTGTCTATGTCCTTACGTAGGTATGGTCTCCAGAACTGTACACTGTACTCCAGGTAGGGCCTCACTAGTGTCTTGTATAGCGGAATTATGACCTCCCTTTTCCTGCTGGTGATGCCCCTGCCTATACATCCCAGCATCCTATTTGCTTTACCTGTTGCCTTGTCACACTGTTTCCCTACCTTGAGGTCATCAGAGATGATAACCCCAAGATCCTGTCCTGCTTGGTGCATGCTATATCCTCACCCCCAACTGATATATTGTGCCAGGGTTTTTGTGCCCCATATGCATTATCTTGCACTTCTTTGCATTGAATTTCAACTGCCAAACCCCTGACCATTCTTCAAGTTTCTGCAGGTCCCTTCTCATTCTGTCTACAATGTTTCTTCTGTTCAGGTTCATCTCTGGCTATAAGATCAATTATTGCAAGTCAGAAGCTTTAGTTCTGAGTGGAAGCTGCCCCCCACCAATGTGGCACAATTTCCTTCATGGGCCAAACATTATCAAATACATTATTTGGGCATTCAGATTGCCACAGTGCATGCTGCTTTATTTGAAGGCAATTATAATCATCTTTGGAATGCTAGCCAGAATGATTTGGCGAGGTGGGCATTGTTGCCCCTTTCACTGGCAGGCCAAGTTGAGTCTGCTTAAAATGAACGTGCTTCCTAGATTTCTTTTTGTTCTCGACCGTGCCCATCTCAGTTCCAACCCAATTTTGGACAAAAGTTCTGAAGGGCATAACCCAATTTATTTGGGGGCCGCAAGCCTAGAATGGCCAGAAGGATCCTGTATCAGGCAAGAGATGGGGAGGGCTGGGACTTCCTGATCTGTACAGATGCTATCTGGCATGCCAGGTGGTCCCTGTGTGTTCCTAGGCTAGACAATGGAGAGAGTCCGCTGGTACGAGACAGAGGAGGGTGGTGGCCTTTCAAAGTCGTTGTTTACTTTAGCATGCCTTAACCAGCACTCCCCGGAGCTGACCAACAACATCTGGACAGACACTCCCTTAAGGTCCTGACTAGGGTCCGGGAGACTAGCATCACCACCTTCCCTGGGCCCTCTGACTCTTATCAGGCATCACGCCAACTTTGTCCCCTGCCCCTCCGGGACTGACCCTCGGATACAGAACCTGGGAAACCAGGGTCTCACCAGATTTTCTCAGCTCATTGAGAGAGGTACCTGTATGTCCTTTGATAGATTAAAAGAGAAATTCCATCTGAGTCATTCTGAATTTTTTATATATATATATTTCCTTTTTCATTGCCCTCTCCGTCTCTGGCTTCCCTCATTCCCTCGCCTCCATACCTCCCAATAGAGTTCAGATGCACTGGTGACTGGGCAGGTTCAAAAGCCAGATGATTGCTCTAATAAGTAATGTAAAGTAGCGGGGTCACCTTATTCTTTTTAGATTGCATGATAATTGATATACCACCACAGGCCATGAAGTGAATATGTATTCATATTACGACAGTGTCACTGCACTTTGTTTGACCTAACCGTATGCCTTACACCATCGCGTAATACAGTCGCCTCGTTACTGCAGTGAAGGTTTTTTACCTAACAGTATTTTCTCGTAACACCGGTCTCGTTGTAAGGCTCCGGGTTGTTGCGCATTTGAAAGAATGCAGATTCGTCATGAGCATGGTCCCAAAGTGCGAGTTTACACATGCCATGAATACCAGAATGTTTATTCTGTTCTGGCGTATGAAAACATTGCCTATGTCTGGTCAGGCTCGAGTTATAGTATTTTTTTAAAGCAGCCTGAAATCCGCACGCATTGAATGACACGCCTCCCTGTGCATGTGCGGATCTTCATTCATGACACAGGAGCGATACCTGGGATTTCAGCCTGCTTTAAAAATGAAAATGTTACTTTTGCTGTGCTTGGTTTACTGTTGGACATATCAGCAGCTTTTCATACAGCCCAGGATAAGATAAACATTCTGGTATTCGTGGCATGTGTAAACTTGCACTTTGGGACTGGCTCATGCCAGATCCGCTGCCCCGACCTGGATGTGCTTCTGGGACATGGGTACCTTACAACCGACCGAGGGAATCTCTATTTCATTTAAAATATCTGTTAAGGTAAAAGCCTTCACTTTTAAACATGTAGGGGCATTTTGTAGTACATGCTTGATAGGTGTGTGCCAGGAGGCATATTTTTCACAGTTTGATCAAAACGAAGGGGCAAAGCTGACAGTGTCCCTTAAGTTATTTTCGTTTTTAGAATTCGTACAGCAAGTTTGTAATATTGGATTTTAATTGTACTGGCTCATGTGAGCTTTTTGAGGCTAAGCACGGGGTGGAGTAACCTGTAATAATAGGTTGCCATATATATGGAAACAACAGACGGACTCTGGACATTTCGACTGCCTTAAGACTTCTACAGACTGACATTTTGTTTGAATGAAAAGTCAACCCCCACCACTCAATATGTATTGGAATTCAAGCTTGTGAATAAAATTGAGTTACAAAAACAAGTTTACACTGCTCCATATTTTATTTTATATAATAACTGGCTTTCCAGTGTTTTTTTGTTTTTTTAAGCAAGAGTTACAAAATTAAATGTGCAGGCTTCAGTGTGGCTGGGAGCAACGTCTGGGTGATGGGATTTGGTAGGCATGCTTACAATGTCAAATGTATGGGAGAAGGGGAGGAAGAGAAGGGAGAAAACAAAACGTAAATGACAGTAGATTGCTTTTACAGGCTCGTTTCCTTAACCTATGCCTGCTATCAGTCCTGCTGATGTTTAAAGAAGGGAAAGGGTAAGCTGTGCAGTTATGCTTTTGCTGCTGGAGGATAGTTTGTGCCCAGAATAATTTAAACAATTCTAATAAATTCTGAATATAATCATTTGTTGAAACAAAGTGTCATAATATGCTGGTACAGAAATATTTGTTTCTGTGATTGCAATAGAGAATACTACAAATGTGTCTGTAGTGTTTTTGATCAGAAGCTGTTTGAAGTGTTGTAATTTTTTTTTATCTGAAACAAAATGGCCTTTTCCCATCATGTAAAGAGACAGCATATGTAATGGGCCCATGAATTTATGTAAATGTCAATACATATTTATTCTTATATTTTTCTTCTTCCCATCTTAATGCATGCAGTGTTGATAGTGTTACTTGGTTTCTCCCACTTTTCTGCAGATTAGTGGCAGGTAGGCCTTCCATGCTAAATATGTTGCTGAGACAGTAGTTCAAAATTGTATTTTCAGGCCGTGCATCTGCTTCCCTTGGGTACACACACAGGTGAGTGAGCTGAATTTCTTGTTCTCCTCATTTTGTCTCCTGGTGTGCAGCGTCCATCTTGTGTGCACAGTGCTGTTTTCTCTGCTTCCTCTCCCACTCTCCTGATAACCCACTCTGTGTGGTCACTGTACTTCTCAAAATTCTGACAGATATGTAGTTTGTGTATTAACTTTCCCTTGCTTTCAACGTTATTGCAGTTTTCCTGTTTTTTTTTTTTATATAAAAAGCTGTAGATCTGGCACAGAGAGGAGAGAGAGAGGCTGTAGGAAGCAGGCTATTCCCAGCATAAAAAAACTCTGCATAAAGCCAACCAAAAAAACAACAAAAATAAAGCTGTTTTGGGGACTGAATTAATTTATTCCTAATGAACCTGGAGTAATTAATAATCCATTTCCTGTCCCCTTTTCTTACTGGAAGCAGAATTTACTACTCAGCTTGGTGGAATTTGGCCTGGCTGAATGTGGCTTCAGAAAATAAAATCAATTATATATTGTGGCCCATGTAAACAATTTGTATAAATATTTTTCCAGTATACTTTTTTCTCTTTGACAGCTCCTTTACTTTAAAAGAAAATGCTTTTCCCTTTTTTTTTATATTTCTGGAAATGTGGAATGTGCATAGCTTCCATTGTCTCGCCACTGTACTTTTTCTTTTTTCGCTTTGAAATGATTTTATTTTTCCCTTTGGGGTCCTGAGTTGATGCTGCCTTTCCCGTGTGATGCTTAATGTGCAAAACAAATGTAACAGGACCCTATTGAAAACTGGGGTTATCCATAATTGTATGTGCCTGTATAAAATAGAATGTTATCAATCAATCAAAATCAGATATTAATTTTTCTAATGACTGATCAGTTCCAGAACCGGTAATGTCAGTTGAGCGGATGTTCACAGTACAGGTTTCAATGCAGGCCTCCACTTAGCTGATGTCAGCAGGTTCCAGACCAGTCGTGCAATGGATCAAGTGCCTTGGCTGCACATCAGAAGACTGTAGGTTCGACTCTTGGCTGGCTTGTTTGTTTTGAATGGAAGCTTGCAGGAGGAAGGTTCAGGATGGGTGTCAGGAAGTTTACCTCACTGAGAGGGTGGTTGAGCCACGGAACAGGCTAATGGCAGACGTGGCAGGGGCAAGGACTAATTGATCTATGCATGACTGGGACAGAGTAAGAGGTCTGA
Source organism: Neoceratodus forsteri (assembly GCA_016271365.2). NCBI lineage: Eukaryota > Metazoa > Chordata > Ceratodontiformes > Ceratodontidae > Neoceratodus > Neoceratodus forsteri. The sequence goes on from JADMNL010000029.1 coordinate 182,611,433, forward strand.
TAGTTATACCGAGGGAACTAGTACTGTGGAAAACTCAGGGAGGATGGAGGCGAGAATCCTCTTGAGCAGTAAGTCATGGGGTAGGGTAGTGACAACCGCTCCGGAGACTGAAATGGCAATCAGCATTTTTCTGCTGGAATGTCTATTTTCGTATGTTCCAGAATAGATCAATAATTAAAAAAATGTGTATTAAACTGGAATAAGAGGCATTAGAAGGAGACCATTGGAAAAAGAATTTCAGAGCAAACAAAGATAAAGTACAAGAATGAGATGGAGGTGACTGCACTTACATCCTATAACTGATTACTACGTATGTATGTGTGTATTTATTTGTGGATTCCTGTATATAATACCATCGGTAGCGTATGCCTTATGCAGGCTAATGCTGTTTACAATAGCTGTTGGCCCCTACTCAGCACTTGTGATATTCCATCATATACCTTTCTGAACGGAAAGGAGACCCAGAGGAGGGTGGATGGGACCCCACAGGAGAAGGAAACAACTCCTGGTGGGGACTCCAGTCATTAGGGGGTAGAAAATGGGGAGGAAGGGAGAGGGAGGTAGGTGCCTGCCTGCCACAGCTTGAGGGACAGGAAGTGAATCCTCAGGATCGTGGGAGCAGCTGCACGAGGAGGGAGCTTGATGTCATTGTCCACCTAGGGACAAATGACCTGGCTAGGAATGGGATCAGAGCAGTGCAAGAGGAGTTTGTAGAGTTGGGGAGGGCCTTAGACAAGTAGCGATACGGTAACCTTCTTGGAGGTGCTGCCTGTCTATGGCGAGGGTGATGCTAGGGTACTCCTCACCAGGGAATTCAATGAATGGTTGAAAACTGGTGTGGAGCTCAGGGTTTTGGCTTCATTGGGGACTGGGAGTCATTTGGAGGGATGCAGACCTATACTGGTGCGATGGTCTGCATCTGTCCGGGGGCGGAAACCAGGATCCTAGGTGAGAGGTTTAAATGCTTCATTGGCAGCATTTAACTAGCCAAGGGGGCACTGAGAAGGAGCAGGGAAATCCCAGCCTCCTCCACAAAAACACAGTAATTAGTGAGGTAAACACCAAGGTTGAGAAGTCATTAGGAGCAGGACAGAGGTAAATGTGAAAAGGCAAAGGCAGTAAGGACAGGAATGGGGCTAAAAGGGGTAAGGCCATCAAAAGCGGAGGGTGATGAGTACCACAGTCCGTAGTTCAGCAACAAGCCCCTGAACTAGTGGCCTTGATGGAAGAGGGTTGCCTGGATATTGTGGCAGTCACAGAAACATGGTACACAGAGAACCATGACTGGGATGTCAACATACCAGGATACACTATCTACAGGAGGGACAGGGACAGGGAGGGTAAAGAGGAGGAGGAGTAGCTCTCTGTAAAGGAAGGATCAAAGCAACAGAACTAAAGAGTAAACAGGGAGCAGATGAGGCACTCTGGGTCACCCTGGAGACAGGAAATGGCACCACAATCCACATGGCATGGTTAGATACAGACCTCTTCTCAGGGGAAGGAATGGACAAGGAAATGATAGAAGGCTTCTAGAATGGCAGAAAAAGGGAGATATTGTTGATGGGAGACCTGAATATGCCAGATGTTAACTGGAGCACCTTGCTGCAGGCACATCCAAGAGCAGGGTCATTCTTGATGCCCTACAGGGGAATGCCTCAGACAGCTAGTATCAGAACCCACTCAGGAGGGAGCAATCTGAGACCTGGTACTCTCAAATGGGGACGGAGAAAGAATCTCAGATTTAGAAGTGGGTAGCTGTCTGGGAACAAGCACCACCAAACAGTGTGGTTCACAATAAACACAGCCATACAATCAAGCCATACAAAAGCAAGAGTATTGGACTTTAGGAGGGCTGACTTTGGGAAAATGAGAAAGTGCTTCAGAAAACACTAGCAAACAGGCAAGAAGGAGGGTGGAGGAACAATGGAAGTAATCAAAACAGCCATTACAGAGGCAACAAGCCTTTGTAAAGCAAATCAACAAAACACAATGAAGGAAAAACGCTATGGTTCTCAAAAGAGGTGGCAGGGAAAGTTAAGGAGAAAAGGATAGCATTCAGGAAATAAAAGGAAACACAGAAGGAGCAGGACAGAGAACTTTATCAGTTAAAGCAGAAAGAGGCTGGGAAGGCAGTCAGAATAGCAAAGGCACAAACCGAGGAAAGGATAGCCAACTCTGTTAAGAAGGGGATAAAACCTTTATAGGTATATTAGGGAGCGAAGAAAGACCAGAGGAGGGATACTGAGGCTTAAAAAGGGAGGGAATGTGGTAGAGGTGACAGTGAAAGCAGGGATACTGAACGAATATTTCTGCTCAGTATTCACAAAGGAAGAGGAGGAGGGGAGGTACCTAAACCAAACAAGAGAAACACTCTGAAGACGAGGGTCGATACCAGTCCATTTACAGAAGAAAGGGTTCTGAAAGAACTAATAAAATTGAAGGTGGACAAAGCAATGGGGCCTGATGGGATTCACCCAAGAATTCTAAAAAGAACCAAGGGTAGAACTAATGATACTGCTGACTACTCTCTTTAACAAATCATGGGAGGATGGGGTGGTACCTGAGGACTGGAGGGGCAGATGTGATTCCTCTTCACAAAAGTGGGAGCAGGACAGCGGCAGGAAACTATACACCAGTTAGTTTGACCTCAGTGTTGGGGAAAATGATGGGATCACTTCTGAAGGAAAGAACTGTTGAGTACGGAGGCCAGTGGGGCACAGGACCCAAGGCAGCATGGATTCACGATGGGAAGGTCGGTCAGACTAATCTAATATATTTCTTTGACTGGTGACCAAAGTGCAGGGTCTGCACCAGAAGACATACTAAGAAAGACTTAAGGAGTTTAATATGTATACCCTTGAGGAAAGAAGGAGAGGGACATGATAGAAACTTTCAAGTACCTCAAGGAATCAACAAAGTCCAAGAGGGTAGCATATTTCAGAAAAGAGATGTGCAAGAACAAGGGGCACAATTTGAAGATAGAGGGGAATGGCTCAGAGGTAATGTGAGGAAGTATTTTTTCACAGAGAGGGTTGTGGATGCATGGAATAGCCTCCGTGAGGAGGTCCTGAGTCAGGAGCAGTGGGGAATTCAAGAATGCATGGGACAGACATAAGGCAGTCCTAGTGGGGGTAGGAGGACGTAAGCTGTTGGTTAACTAGGATCTGCAGCTTATCTGTTAGAGGAAAATGGGCAGACTAGGTGGGCCAAGCGGTCCTTATCTCGTCACAAATTCTATGTTTCTATCTGTAACCCACTGCTGTAGCTATTGTTACTTTTTATAATGTATCTCTGCATTGCCTGTAACGATGTCCTGCCATACAGCTCCAGTCTTGCCTGAAAATGGACTAGCTCTGGGCCCAGTACACTGGCCCAGTTACTACCTACATAAATAGATTTGCACAAATGTTCAATTATTTAAAAAGAAAAAGGAGGAAAGCCTGATTTGTTTTCTTTAATTGTGAGTGATGTAGTCTTACATGACCCCTTTAATATTCTAGGGTCCAGAATGCAGCAAGATTTTGTAACACTCTGCCACCAACATTTAACCTGAATTTGTTTTGCTCAGATGTATTTATTTAGAAACTGGGAACCAGGAAAAGCACACTAAGCCAAGGCTCAGTTCCAGGTGTGACCCAGAAGCAGGTTTGGGGATGGAGGTATAGAGAAAATGGGGATGTACAATTATTAAAAAAAAAAAAAAATACAAGTAAACTAAATAATTAATTACAGAGAAAAAAAACCTATACAGTCTACCACAGGGTAAAATCAAATTCTGGCTCTGCAAAGAGTTTGACTAAACAATGCAACACAATGCACTAAATATGAAATGTGCAGTATCTACAAAATAATACAAAATTCACAACTCCCCATCAGCAACACAAAACAACTAATGTTTTGAATTTTAAAAAGTGGCATGAAAATTTGCTCAGAGACACCTTGAATAAAGTAGGGCTGCACTATTTTGTTTCCTTTCCTTAAATCTTTCAGAATTTCTTGCCTTTAAGGGTGTCCAGTAGTGTGTGTGTGTGTGTGTGGTCAAGATGGATTAATATAAGCAGTGGTACTGTTCGACATGAGAGCATATATGTTAAATATTATGTAGGCTAAACTATAAAAAAGTGGGTGTACTGTGGCTAGGTAAATAAAGAGGTTGGGGTAAGCATTACCATCAAGCACCTCCTCACTTTAACCCTTACGTGTGTGTCAGGTAGGGGATCAGTTGGGTGGTAAAGATATTGATGGGCTGGTAGTGTAGCCTAGAGGTCAGAATAACGGGTTGTGAATGAGCTTGGTACATCCAGCAGACCTGGGTTTGATTTTCGCAGCCTCCACACTGTTTGACTCTAAACAAGTCACTTAACCTCCCCAGTGCTCCTGGGTCACCATAGAAACAGGTCTTGTGCCTAGCGGCCTTCCTGATTGCTGTTTTTCTCCTTTATTATAAATGAAGAGATAGATAGATAGATAGATAGATAGATAGATAGATAGATAGATAGATAGATAGATAGATAGATACTGTCTGTAGATAGATAGACAGATAGATAGACCAATCCTGTCTGTAGATAGATATATAGAGGTACTGGTTGTAGATAGATAGGTTATGGCTTAAGCAACAAAACTAGGGAAATGTGACTTTGGGGTTTCCAACCTAATCCCACCCCATCCCTACAACAAGTCAGGTGTGGAGTCTTCCTCGGGTTGTCAACCCAAAAGCTCACCCCATTAGGTAGCAAAAAGGTCGGATGTGATGGATACATGTGTATGTTTCAGGAGTGCACAGAATGGGGTAGGGTTTGGGGATGAAGCAGGCGGTTGTTACTTTGCATTTCCAAAGTATTTTCCTATTACTAATTAAACCTTTTTTTTTGTTTTGTTTTGCCTGAGGCTGAGAGTATTACAGTATGTGTTACACAAAAGACAGCACTCTCCTGGGCACTGCCATACTGTATCTGCTGCTACTTCCCATCACACCTCATCAGCACTGTGACCTCATGCAGTGTGACATCACTGGTGACCAGACTGGCAGGAGGGGATTGGCTCTTCCTCGTCAGTTGTGATGTCACAGTGCAGTTCCAGCACTGATGAGGTATGAAAACAGAACAGAGCAAAATGTGTCAGCCCCCGCTAGAGAACTGTTCCACGCATCACACTAGTACTGTCGGTGAACATCTTTTAATTAACAAAAGGTAAAAGAAAAAAGTTCCTCACATGCAAAAGTAACAGTTTATTTTATTTCTTTATTTAGTTTTGTTAACCAGGTACACACTCGGCATTCAATGCCTATTTTCAGGTACAACCCTGGAGATTACATCCAAACGTACATACAGTACAGTAGAATACATTGTATTGCAATGTATAGTGGAGGAAGAAACATGAAACAATGTAATGTATAAGGAAAGGGAATTATGTAATGGGTAATGCATTCAGTTGATACATTATAATGCAATAAACAATGACGAGGAGAAGTGTATTTACTAAGCGAATACATCACAGAAATTGAAAAAATTAATAGTGTATTAATTAATGTCAAACAGGGTACTGGCTCTTTAAAAATGAGCCAGACCCGTGCAGTGGGAAAGAATGCCATAGCATGCTCTCCACTGCTGTTGGGGAGGTGACCCGGTCCGGTGCTCCCGGTGACCACGAATTGCCATCACTGGAGCGCTCGCTAAGCTGTTTTAGGAAGGGTGTGTCAGATGCAAGGCATGAGCATCGCTGCATCCACTCAACACGCTTCCCACAAGAAACCGACAAAATAAAACATTCCTCCGGTATACCCACGACACCCCACTCTCGGCGGACCGGGTCCCTGCCACATCCGAGACCTAGATCCGCTGGGGTCACCCCTGGGGGCTCAAGAGGCTCCACCTGGGGGTAAATACAGGGGCACTGCACCCGAGATCCCAGGTCTGCCTGTGTGTGGGAGGCTAAAGGTTTTGCTGCTGGAAGATTAAAATACGTAGTAAGTAAAAATGAAAATAAAAATAAAAAATTAATCACCATTTTAAATTGTCTTTTTTGGCCTGTTAATATTTTCTTTATTTAAATAGGAATTAAACTTGATTTTTAAATTTTATTATAACTAAAATGGGCATGTCTGTGTGCAATATGTATAATTTTCCTTGTGTGCCATTTCTTGTGTAAAGAAGAAATACTGATGTCTCTCCCCTTTGTGGTCCCTTCTGGTGAGATCCTGCATTCCTCACCAAGTACTGTATTCATTTTTTAATCAAAAACTGGTTTCAGAATCCGGTAACATTGGTTGAGCACAAGTCTACAGTACAAGATTCCTTCCAGGCTTCCACCAACGGATATCACCGGTTAGGAAAACTCTTTGGTAAATTTAAAATTTTTTAAATATTGGGTGGAAAAAAGGCAGATGCAAGATACCGTAAAAGAAGGGGAAATGGCTATTTCTAAACAAACACAAAAAGTACACAGGGGATGGTAACAGAGTATACACATATTCAGAGTATTGTATATTCAGGCTAGCCTTTCCATGGTTAATGTATGTTCCTGCTGTGATTATTGATACTGACTTTTATAGTTTTATATTGTTTTAATGGTTTTACTGTAAAGCGCTTTGATAATTTGAATTGCACTATATAATGTTATTATTACTATATTTAAAAAATAAAAGCCAGGTTTCAGTACCCTTTAATTACATTTTGCATTTAATAACAGGTATCCACGCTTATAAGTTCAGAAACATAAGCTATGTGGCTATTACAGTTTACTAGACACTCACTTGCATTTTTTTCTGCCAACGCATCCATCAAGCCTACATAAAAGCTTTCATCAGCATTTGCTGACTTCATGGTGGACTTGTTATGACCTCATTCTGTTCCACTGACAAGCAGACCATTCTGTGTCTACAGTAATTGCCAGTCAATTGGGAGCAGTCAGATGGTTTTCAGACAGTGGGATAAATACTAGTCAATGTGAAACATTTAAATGGAAGAAACTCACTGAAACCCAGCACCCTCTCCAGTCAATAGGATGCCCCCAGCTAAGGTTTTGCCACATAATTAAATATTTTTACTACTTCGCAGTGTGCTTTGAAAAAATGAAATCCTAGTATGCTTCAACTACAGTTTAAAGACACAGTAAACTATCTCACGTGCATAGTCCACTTCTTGTGCTCTCTTTATGCTAATTAGCACAGCTGACTAATTAGCATAAAGAGAGCCCAGGAAGCTGGCTGAAGTTTGTGAAATGGCTATAGGCCATCTTTAAATCGGAAGTTATGACACACTAGGATTATGCTTTAAAAGCATATTGTGGGTAGTAAAAAATTCAGTTATATGGAACAGCCCTAGTTAGGGGCATATCTGTTGACTGGGAGTGTGTGTTGGTTTGTGCAATGTTTTTCTTTAATGAGGGCCTAGCCACCAGCAAAAGAAAACTCATCTGGCATCAGCAAAACTCAACTGCACTTTAAAAAACAACTTGAATTTCGAGTTTCTTCATTATTGAAGGTATTTGAGAAAACAGCATTATTGTCCCTTTATAGTTAATCTCTAAGTCAAAACATTCCAGTAGCCCCAACTCGAATCTGGTCACAGAGGCTGCTGTTTTTGTCTAGAAAGACAAAATCACAAAAAAAAATGTATCCGCACTGGTCCAATGGACTGGCGGAAAGTGGAGAAATCACAGAAACCGAATCTGAAATCTGGTCAAACATAAAATCAGTTTTAATCTATATCATAGAAACATAGAAACATAGACTTTGACGGCAGATAAGGACCGCTAGGCCCATCTAGTCTGCCCATTTCCCCCCTACAGGATAGGCCGTAGATCCTAGTTAACCAACAGCCTATTTCTTCCTGCCCCCACAAGAATTGCCTTATGTCTGTCCCATGCATTCTTGAATTCTCCCACAGTTTTAGACCCCACAACCTCCTCAGGAAGGTTGTTCCATGCATCCACTACCCTCTCTGTGAAATAATACTTCACATTGCCCCTGAACCGCCTCCTTCTATCTTTAAATTGTGTCCCCTTGTTCTTGCAAGTCTCTTTTCTGAAAGATGCTACCCTCTTGGACTTTGTTGATTCCACTGAGGTACTTAAAAGTTTCTATCATGTCCCCCTCTCCTTCTTTCCTCAAGGGTATACATATTAAAATATCGATTAATATCGAGTCTTAACTTTGCATACTTTAAAGATAGAATAATATATGGTGGTGTGGGGTGTATGAGATATTTTATGAGAACAAATGAGGTTTGGAACAAGAGAGCCAGGGGCACTGAGACCTTTAATTGCCTCTGGGGAATAAACAGGGTGAAGTGTGGACCTTTAGGTTGAAGAAAATGTGGTTACAAGAGGGAACAAAATTAAGTTGTTGCAGAGAAACATCAAGAGAGAAGTGAGGAAGCATTTTATTTTTTTTACAGAAATGGTGATGGATAGACAGGAAAGGTTGCCCAGTCTTGATATCGACATTCTTAAACTTGGGGGCTCTCTGAGCCTCAGCGTTCTGTGGAAAGCAGACTGTTGTCATTTTGGTCCCAGCGCAGTTTTTCTACTACTAAAAACAGGTAAATTAAACATCCTTGTACATAAAAGTGAATCACGTGTCTATACATTTAAATCCTTTTTTTTGTTTTGTTTTGTTAAAAAAACATTTCATAAAGATGGAGACTGAGGACTAAAATGACATCATCAGCATATCAAGGGCCAGAGAACCTGTGGAAAAGATCATCAGTGAAAAAGTCTGGTGACACATCCCGTGGTAAGTCTGAGGAACAGTTTGTTTCATTTAAAGCAGCAATATTTGCTAGTCGGCAAACAAAAACGTCATCATATACTTTTTTTTTTTTTGAAGAAATACGTTTTTGACATCCTTAGTTTCATCCTCCGCATTTGTAGTTTTCTCAGATATTTTAGAATAGCCTTTGTAGCTAACTTTGTAATTAATGACTCAACTCTTTACAGATGGTCACCACTTGCAAGTTTTAAAAATCTCTGCTGCTAAGGTCGCCTGTCAAATGTACAGGACCTACTATATTCTTACCGCAGATGGCAACCATGTATTTCTGATGGTAAAGAGCACAGCACTGTACCATAATATTTCATTTTTTCATGGTGGGTATGGCACGAGAGCAGGACGTTTAAAACTTCAGAATCCCATATCTTAGTTCAGGAATAAAAGAAAAGTAAGAGAAAATAGGTATATTTATATTTCTGCCAGAGCAACGTTATTGCTGAAAAGAAATTTACATGGTGACTAAAAACATTGCTGAAACAATTGAAAAAGCTAGTATATTGTCTGAAATTAATGTTAACTTTCAAAAGTAGTCAATTTTTTCTTATATCTAGTTTTATTTATTTATTTTTTCCTGTTTGCTGATTAGAAGGCTTTCTACCTGCTAGTACAGTACTTGAAGTGTGGAACAGTACTCTTACCTGGAGACGGACATCACTAGCTCTAGACATCCTTATACTTCATCAGCCTTGTGACCTTGCTGCCAGTGACATCACAACTGAACAGGAAGTGCCAGTCACCCGCTGCCAGATCCGTCATCTGTGATGTCGCAGTAAGTGAGGTTGCAACGCCAATGAGGTGCGAAGAGGAATATGTCAGTCTCCGGTAAAGCGCTGCTCGTCACATCACACCTGATACTATTGGGTAAAAACCCTAATGAACAAATGGAAGAAGAAAATATTTCAGATAAAGTAACAGCTGACTACTTTCAAAATGTATAAAATTTTCCGCCTGCTATTTTGTTGCAACAAGTTCTTAAACAACTTCTAATACTGGTACACTACATGCTACCAGTAAAGCAGTAGTAGATTTTATTTAATGTAATTTAGGGAATTTGAATAACTAAAAGTGCTGAAATTACAGCTATTTCCAGAAATCAAATAACAGTAAGAAATGAGAACATGCTAGTCAACTTACACACAAAAAAATCAGCATCGACTTAAAAAAAAATGCAGACGTGGGCAAACTGAAATTCAAGGCACTGGGAACAAACCACATATGACTAAAAGATGACCTATTTTACTACGATTTTAAATTTTTCTGTATTTTGTTTACTGAATTTTGTTGACCCAGTAGGCCCACTGAGACTAGAAGTCCCTTTTTTCAGGGTGACCGGGGTGGAGGGAGATACCAATGGCAACCAACTGAAATTGAACCAGATTAAGCTGTTGTGGTATTCTCAGTGAATTTCCAGTGATATTTAAGGGCAAGGAAACACACAGGATTAGTGATCAGTTCTGTCTGGAAAACTGGTCAGGGAGAGAAAACCAGGAAGAAGTCAGCTCTACAGAAGCTTCTTAGGGTCCTCTGCTCTGGAGGCCCTGTGAGGTAACATCATGGAGATCTGCCATAACAGTATGTGATGTCCCAGACACAGTCGTTGAGAGGCGTGATCGGCACAATAGGAATCGTTTACTGGGCCAATAACATGAGAAAATAAAATACAGAAAAAACCACTGCGTTGAAACAATTTAATACTTTTACGCCTTTTATTTTAGTTATTCAATTCAAATTCAGCAGACAGGTGAGTTTTAATTAGCAGTCTCGGCTGTTTTGAACACCCATCATTCCATAAGGTCAGGAGCGGTGTCTGTTCTATGCTAGGTCGCCTTACTCGGAAGGAAGGATGTCAAACAACGCGCCTCGATTTTCAACGGCTTGGACGCTGGACTTAGCGTCAGTTGTTTTGCCGCAGCTACGCATTTTAAACACACCAGAAAACTTACGGTAAATGTTCAAACATTCTGACACACTAACCCCACTTTACTCACTTTGGGGCAAAACAAAATGATGGATGTGTCGAACTGTGACTCGTATATCATTTTGGACGTGTATATTGGGGTACTTCAGCTTTCACATCCCTCTGCTTCACTGCCCCCACTCCCCGACTCCCTCAGGTATCCGCTGAAACTCCTCCCCGGCCCTGCTTCCCTCTCCTGACATTTCACATGTGGTTGTTATGCTACTGCGGCATGGGTGTGGCTGAGGCACGCAAAGAGACACTCACGACCCCAGAGCGTCTGTAGTTTAAAAACTCAGTTTTGATTGCTCACATTCTGTAGAATTTGCTAATGTTGCTGGCCAGTTTGATTCTGATTTCTTTTTTTTTTAAAAGTGAAAAACATGGCCAGCCCGCTGCGCAGGGGCAGGGCACCTGACAAGCGACACCAATGGCCCAGGTTCAGAGACGGACCTGGGGACATGGGGGCTGGGGAGAAGGACTGAGCATCCTAGGGACTGTGCTCCTTCTTCAGGGAGGAGGGGTAGAGTGTCTGGTACATGTGGACCTCTTGCAGAGGCTGAGGTGCCCTGCACGGCGCCGTACTGTGGGTGGGGTGGATGCAGGACATCATTACACGTCCCCACCCCCACAGGGGAAAATGGAAAAGGCTGTGGCCACCACCTATGACGCCTGCTCACCCTGGCCCCGATCATGCGCCATGGCATCTCCGGGAATCCCAACCCATCCCATTGCCCACTATGGCCAGTGGACTCTGTGCCCCACCTTAGGGGGCAAGCCAAGGAGGCAGTGCTGGTGGGCTCGCTGCCAGTACCATCATCCCATCCTCATGGGGATCCAATCAGTGCGGTGGCCCTGCCCTGGGTGTAATCCAGGGGTATTGGGGTACCAGAGGGCAAGTCCTAGAGCATGAGGGGGGCTAAGGCTGGTGGGGGCTGAGACACAAGGCCACTTGTGCCCCACAAAAAATGAAACACACTGCCCCCACCATGTTTGTGTGGCCACACAAAAACCTGTTCGCTTACAGTCCTTAATCAGATCCTACTACATCTTTTCTGGACTTGGGAAAACCCTAACACAGTCTAGGCACTGATGCAGTGGGATGAGAGGAGACTATCTGCATCACAGTGGCTGCACTGTTTGAGGTGTTACTTATTATGTTCAAGAAGTATGCAGTAGGAATCGATCCAGGATCTGAAACAACACAAGGTGGGGTATACTGTAACTACACCATTACCATGCATTTCAGTTTTAGTAAGCAATGAAGCAGACAAAACAGCAACCAACCTTAATTCATTTTTGAGAAGGTGAACACTCATAAAATGTAGGTTTACAACGAAATCATATGATGCAAAAAGGTTTGCAGTGTCCCTTTTACTGTTGTTTTTGCCTAGCATATTCCTGCTGCACGTACCTGTACTCCTATGTTATTCTGATTGCACTTTATTGTAACTGTGAACCATATCTGTGTTATGTATTTTGTATCTCCTGTCCCCTTCCCTGGGTCACACCTGGAAATGAGCCCGCCCAGTATGCCTTTCCCAGTTACCAATTTCCAATAAATACTTGCATCCAAAATGAGACCACTTTTTGTGGTCTAGTGGTTAGACCCAGGTAGCGTAATTGTGGGAAGACTGTGCTACAAATGATGGAAATTCAGCTTTGGGTGTTTAACAACAGCTGATAATGTGGATGTAAACCTGGCAGCAGACATATTAAAAGGAGAACTCCTTAAGGCTCTGCGCTGCAGATCTGGAGACCTGGGTTTGAATCCCACAGCCGCCTAGGTGCATCCTGTGTGATCCTGAGCAAGTCACTTAACTTCCTGTGCTCCCAGGTCACATCTGGAAACAAGCTCGCTTAGTGTGCCACTCCTGGTTAAATAATGTTCCCTTATTATCCCAGATTTTTTTTTTATGCCAAATCAATCTTAAAGCAGCAGTGCAACAAAACTGGGGAAAAATTTGACCTACTTTTTTTTTCAATTGTAAAGATTCCAGGCATCTTCTAGTTTTATTTGGTGGTAAAATATTTCTGGTTCCACCAACATTTGTTTACTTTATAAATGTTTCAATTTAGTTTTGTTTTTTCCTCAAGAAAAAGTTGGTCACCACATTTGGCTTAGAAATACCATTGTATTTACTTTATTCTTTGGTAACTGGGTAAGGCCCATGTAGGTGCCTGTTTTGGGGCGATCTGGGAGCACTGGGCTGGTTAAGTGACTTGCTCAGAGTCACACAGTATGCAATTGGAGGTTGTGGGAATCAAGCTCAGGTCTGTCTGCTGGATGTACCAAGCTCATTACTCTAACCTCTAGGCTATAATGCCAGCCCCAATTGTAAACTTGATAAGGGTTAGGATTGAGAACACAAAAAAAAAAAACGGTGTGAAGCATACGTGGTACCTAGAAAAGTAGATCTGGCAGGTGTAACATTTTTAGTAATTGTAGCTATTTTAAAATACATTTTCCGTTACACTGCTGCTTTAAAATTGAGACAAAACTAGCATTTTACAAGACAGGTAGAAAAGCGTGATCAAAAATGGAATGAAAAGGTATTTTACAACATTTTCACCATAGCGTGCACTAATGTTTTTAACAAACTATACCATTTATTTATAGCAAGTTTCAGCTGTTTGCATTAAACAACCAGAAAGCAGGTTGCAATGGAGAAAATGTGTCCACCCTTTGAAAACGCTGCAGCTCCAGTAATGTAGAATCTAGTCTACACGCACCAAGGTAGGTTCTGACACAGACATAACTGAGGGGGTATGTCAGTGCATGTCAGTGGATTATGACAGTTCTACACTTGGTCTCTAAAATTCCACATAAATTAAAAATATTGGCTGTACTACCTGAATAAAACATTCTTCAGAGGATGTGCAGCTCTGCTTTTCACTGCACTGGACCCACGATACTTTCACAATGTCATGTTAGGCCTGTTATCTAACTGTTTCTATCCCACCACTTTACGTAAAAGTTTTTCTTTAAAAAACAAAAAAAACGCTATGGGATTCACAATGGCCTGACTGGCCCTTTGTTTTCGCTCACCATGACCTAAACTCACAACACCACATAAGGGCTGGTTCATTTTCCCTGGGCTGAGATACAGATGAAGCACACTGATAAGTCCTGAGAAGGATGAAACACGAGTCTGTGTCTTCTGTTCTCAGCCTTGCAGATTATGTGAGAGGTCGTTTGGCACCATGCACTCCTGCTTTAAGCAGACTCAGATGAACGTGTCATGGTGATTTGCATATATCCCAAGATGCTTTGCATTATTGAGGTCTGTGTGATTTTTGTTTTCTGAGAAACTTGGCTTTCAAGGAAAATGACACACAAGGCCTGTATGTCACCGGACATGTAAAAATGCCTGATAAGGGGTTCTACAAATAAACTGAATTTTTTTATGTTTTAGATATTTATAAAGCATTGCTATTTATAAGGCATTTGTTATAGTGCTCCAAAACATCCTATTAAGACAGAGGCCTGTGGCCATCTCATGCACAGATGCGCTGCTGACTTTTCTGTTAGTCAGCAGCACTAATTAGCATATTCAGTGCACAGAAGTCGTCTTCTGTGCACGAGTTTGCCACAGGCATCTGTTTCAGTAGGAAGTTAAGACACAGTATATCAAACGACTTAAAACACTCTAAAAGGTTAAAAAACTCTCTACTTGTAAGAACCCCTACTTGGGCATTTTTACATCGTGGAGGATATTACAGCCTTGTGGGCTGTTTTCCTTTAGTATCTTGGGGTCACTGTTGCTCACCAGCTTGGGTTCTCCATGCATATGCTTGATGTGTGAAGGACAGGAAACTTGGCATGGTCTGTAAAGTGCATCCTTACTCCCTGCGGCATGCCAAATCCTGCCTAGATGAGTACTCCTACCTAGCCTACATTATTTGTTAATCCCCATTACCTATGCTGCAAACTCCATTATCACGAAACGTGACGCTGCCTATAATAAAAAATGATGTAGGTTTACCTATCGGTGGTCTGCCTCACACATCACAGAGTTCTAAAATGGAACGTGCTATCATTGTATAAATCAGAAAACACTTGCCAAGTTTTTTTTTTTTTTTTTATTCCTCCTCGGCTATGGGGGTGTTGCCTTTGGTTCCCCTATGCGACTGGTCCCGCAGCACCGCACCATGCTCAGTGCTTGTGCTCGCCCCTCCATTCTCTCATTGGCTGCTTCATCATGGTATGTACCCCACCACGCGCAAGCCCGGGATCAGGATCTGGGAGGAGCAGCCTGAGTGAGAGTGGTGCAGCACCGTCGACCAGACATCATTGTGCATGCGGGAGGATTTTTTTGTTGTCATACTGGTCCCTGCCCTGCACAGTGTGGGCGTGCAGTGGTGTCAATGATGCTGCCATACGCTTCCACACACTGCGTGTCTGATTTCGGCCAATGCCGGCCCCCCCCATCTTACCGCAGCATGCACTGACCCCAGTCATCACCAGGAGCCAGCATAACTGCGATTGTCTCCGGAGGAGGAGAGCAGTCCCTGGATGCTCAATCTCTCCCCTGGCCTACCCACCGACACCCAAGGTCGCTTCCTGACCCCGGTCATCGGCACGCCACGAGGTGGCGCCCAGCACTTTGACCCTCAGCACCACCAGGCTGGCCCAGCAAGTTAACTGAAAGGGTAGGAAAGACGGAACAATAACAATGTGAACCAGAATTTTATTTTGGTTAAAAGACTTGTTTAGGACAAAATTACTTACAAGTGCAACACTGTTCTTTAAAGACCGCAGAAACAGAAGGCAAAAAGAGGGAGGGAGACATAGGCAAAATTACAAAAAGAAAAAAAATGACAGATGTTGCAGTATAAGTAATATTTCAGGTGTCAAAACCACCGGGAAGCAATAAAATCACCATAATAAACCACCGCCAGTGCTGCACTTATAATCGCAGTGGTGGAGCAGTGTCACTAAATGGGTGTAATACCCATGAACACTGCGCCCGCTCAGTGGGGTCCTCTTCCGCTCTTCCACGTTCAGCGAAAGTTTCGCGTAATTAAAATTAAACCTGTTTATGACAAATAACACCGATTGCAGCCACGGACTCCCGTATCAGTATTGCAAGTTATGTGAGGACTGGAGGGGCTGCATTGCTATTTTGCAGTCACCTTAAAGTCCTAATCTTAAATGATCCCTTTATCTGACTCGCACCAGGGTTGTCCTGTTGTCCTATCAGCTGTGTGGTTCACTGTATGATGTGTTTGTTCATGTGTTTCCCTAGGACCACGGAGTGCACCAGAGGACGGGCCGCCCATGTAATCCATGCTCTCCAGAAACCTGTATTCACTGCAGCAGCACATCATGGTTTGCAGGACTTACAATCATATACAAACCATTGTGCGCTGTTACTGGGGGTACAGGGAACCAGCAGGGGCGTGAGGCCCTGAATGAGTGCGTTACTGCATCGGCTGTCTTATTTGCTGTATTTTCTGTGATTTAAGCTGAAGGGGGGAAACAATGGTGGTTCTGGAACTAATCAATAATTGGGAGAATCACAGGGACAAAGAACAACATGGAACTATAAAAAGGGGAAAAAGATTATTTCAAAGTGAACAAATAAAATGTACAGCAGAGAGTTTAAAGAGGCTACACATGCCCACATTTCCAATATATATATATATATATACATTAACATAGAGGATAAGGAATGGTAATACCCAAGCTGTGATCAGATTGAGAGGTTGTCATGACATTGTAAACCTCAAGAGCGAAGCTCGAAAGGTTTACTGTTGTCATGGCAACCTCGAGAAGCAATTGCAACATGCTTGTTACCCAAAACCATCCATTAGCTTTTTATCGTGCAGGGCACCTGCTTGTGTTGAATCTATAGTACAGAATGTTGCACTGGAGGAATGTTCTGTTTTGTAATACCGTAGATATGACGGGAGTGAAGAGGGTATAACAACAATCTGATGTCATATCAGTCTTGTAAAGTGTGTGAATTTAGTTAATAATAAGCCCTCCCATACATTATGAGAAGGTAAAGCAAGGCTTGTGTTCCTTTTTAATTGTTGTGAATGCATGGGTTAATGGATGTAAGGACCATCTAGTACACTCGCAGTAAGCACACAGGAAGCAGTTTTGGTGAAGTCCCCATGTGCAAAGGATTGTGGGTAGCAGTATGCAAATTGATGATCTGGGGAGGGGTTCGAGATGACGTCAGCTCTGCTTCAGCAGCACATAAATATTGGCACGATGTCACTCCTGGAACTAAGGACTGCCAATATTGCTTGTGCTGCTCCAGTATGGCTTGATAATTTTCAACACTGACAGGTGCGGGGCGTGGGGGTAACCTTGATTGCTCCTAAGCATCAGCTCTCAATGGTAAATGAATAGTGTTTATTTTTATTAAATCAGCAGTATTTGTTAGAAAATTGCCATCGTACTTTTTTAGCACTATTGTATTTTGCTGGCTTCCTAAGATTCATTAGCAGTTTTTTTTTTTTTTAATCTCTTCCTCAGTTAGCATACTAAATTTGCACACTGAATGTAATAGTCTGGTTCTGGCACAAATTTCTTATTTTTATTTTTATTTTTTAGTTTACGTTTTTATTGAGTTATTTTTGCATTATTTTTCACCCTGACGTGCCTAGGATCTGTCACCCTTTGGGCAGCCATGGTCCCCAGCGTCTCTTACTACTCTTCCCCTAGAGCCCCTCACCTCATGTTGCAGCCCGGCCCGGGGTAGCCTGGCGTAACCGCCAGGTGGGTCCCCCTCCTCCGAGGGGGAAGGCACCAGTGGGGACACCCAACACACTCTTTCTCTTGATCCCGGCGCTGCTGAGGTAGGTGGAACTTCCACAGGAGGCCCTTCGAGATGTCGATAGGCCAGCTGCCGTCATCTGGCAAATCCTGAGCTGTTTTTCTGTTTTCTGTTTCCTCTCACTGTTGTACTGCATGCAGTGCTCCAGTCTCCACGGGGGCCGCAGGCGAGAAGCGATCCACTACCTACCCCAGGAGAGAGAGCAGTCCCACGGACACTCAATCCTCTCTTCCCCGCCAGCGCCCGAGTCCGCTTTCCGAACCTGGGTCACCGGGCGGTGGTTCGAGGTTTATTGAATTTTGAAGAAAGACAAGGAATATAAAACGACAGTAACAGAATCATCAAATAACGACAAGAAAAAATGCAATAACAGCTAAAACAAGCAGCATTACATTTATTTAAACTGGCTAACACAATTCAGGTTACATAAATAATGGAAACGTGTTAGCACCTGAAATCCACACCATATATGGGCAAATATAAGCCTGGTTAATTATTCAGAGGTCTCTGATTGGCTGCTGTACTGGCGTTAATCCATTGGAAGTTCTTGGTTCAGCTGAGAGGAGCATGGCAGACGCGAGTGTAAATTTTTTTTTTTTTTATTGAAATGACTGTTTTCCGCTTACTGATGAGGTCAGACTTACAATCACAACAATGCCCTTACAACAGGGCATTTCTGCTGGCAATGCTGTTGCTGGGTGTAGTGGCCTCAGCTGTGCCTCAAGCCTTCAACACCCCAGCCAGGTGTGAAACCTTCAAATGCATGGTTTTCAGGTGTTATTGCTTTAATATAAAACAAGGATTCAACTAGAACAAGGACGAGGCTAGGAATTTGACATAGAAGTCCGTGGGGAAAATACCAACACATCCTTTGTTGGGTTGGGGGGTAGTTTTAAATTAAGGAAGGGTTCCAAATGGGGTGACAGGTGTGTCGTTTGTCTGTGATCGCTAATTCTTTCATTCACTGCCAATTTGCTCATGTACTGGAGTCATTTGTCAACACTTGAGGGGTGGGCAGGGTTTCTCCATTTAGGCAAAGTAAGTCCCTTCATGGCAGCCGACACAGCAGTGAGCCCCCACTCTACGGTCTACTTAGGTAAACAGAAAAGAACAGATGCCCAGGATAGATAACTTGGGGCCCTCTGGTGTATTTCTACCGAGTGAAGCGTCATGGTGCTTGGATTGGTGGTTTGATTTTCACCAATCACTGTACTGCCTTGTTATTTAAATGTTGAAAACAGCCTGTCCTGGAAATAAACGAAATAGCTTATGTGTCTCTCACGTGTCCAGCTGATTGTTCAGTACAATGAGTTCCATTCAGAATGCAGATATTTATTGCTGTGGTTCAAGTAACTTTGGATCAGGGAGATTTTATTATTGATGGTTGAGGAAATTAAAGAGCACCTTTCTTGATAACGTATGGTGCTTACAAGCAGAACATACTAATATGCCAGCAGATAATGTCCTTATGGTCTGTCTAGTCTGCTCAAGTGTGCAGGTCCTCCTGTTTACAGAGGGACCTGCCCCTCCAATTCCTCCATGACCCCCAGTACCCCCTCAGAAACAAGGAACTATCTTACCTGAATGGAACCCCTCTGTGATATTAAGTAATTTTTTTTCTTCAGCCCCAGCCCCCAAAGGAAAGGAAGGATAGTAATTTGCCCCTGTGGGCTGGTCGAATGATCCCTTCCACTTCCTGACAGACAGTTCCACCCCAGGGCTTGAACACTTTGTAATGTCTTTATAGCGAGAGTGCGGAGGGGGCGCTGGGAGGTATTCCATTTACTTGTATGGAGCATTTTTGAAGCTTATTTCCTGATTTGAAACCAGGTTTTAGTACTGATCGATGCCACGGTTCTACTAACAAGAGCAACGTGAAATGAGTTGCAGTGGTCTCAGTCCAGTTCTCATTGGGCACGTGCACATCACAAAACCACCACACACTAGCTTCTAACTGACACCCCAGTCAGTTGGCAGTCTGACATGAATGGTCACATGGAGCCTGCGCTGGCCCCTCCCACCTGTGTGGTGGTCCTTCCGTGGCAGGATGGAGGCACATTGGTGGTGGCACTGTGGGGAAGCTTGCACTGTGATCACCGTGCTGCATCTGTCATGTAAATAAACAGAGGCCTTCAGGTTCCAGTGCTGTCAATCCAGCACCTTTCACGAGCACTAAATTCACACAGGAAAAAAATAATCTATAAAATGTGTTTGTAAAATCTAGCAGTAAGTAGCCTCATATCTGATTTATAATTCCTTTATTGGTTTATTACCGCTGCAAACATTCATGGGCGATCCGCTGCCAGCAAATTTGATTGTTTTATTTCAGTGTAGTATAACAGTAATTTTTATCACCTTGGCCAGAATTCCCGTAAATTATGTTTTTCACTCAAAAATTGCAGCTCGAATAGAATGCAGTAATAATGCCACCGGCCTTCGGCCTCATATCATATTACCTTTTCCAGCCCTGCATTACAGTTCTTTTCTTGAAACTTTACTATCAATTATTGTATTTATATACATCATCATAGATAAATGAAGTGATCTCATCCGCTGAAACACATCACATGACTAATTATTCACCATTAGTCATTACACGCAGCGCTTTTAAATGTATTGTTCACTCAAAAGTCATTTTATACGCACAAGACACTTCAGAGATGTCTCATTATGGCTAATTATTGCACTTTTGGTATCCGGTAAGGTTCACTAGACACAAGGCCTGTTTACAGAGCACTGGGAAGGTTATGCACTTACTCAGAATCACACCATATGCAAGTGGAAGTTGTGGAATCAAACCCAGGTCTGTTGGATGTCCCAAGCTCACAGCCTTTTGCTTTAGCCTCTAAACTATACTGCCAGTCAGTTCTCAGGTGTGTGTAAAGACACATGACTGCACCTCGTTCCTAACAGCTCCCGAGGTGCGTCACAGCAACTCGATGGCGTATTACTCTATGTAACTCTCAGTGTACCAAGTTCTGACTTGATTGCTTTAGTCACAGTAACCTGGTTGAGGTGACTCCTTTTAACGCAGTTTTTTACACTGCATGATATTACTTACACTCTTAACTACTTGCCACAGTAGCTGAGGCAGCCGACAGTATAACTGATTCCTGTGACATTAGAGGTCTACAAATCTTCCACGCTAATATTAGAAGCATCATCCCCACAGCTGACCTAATCAAAACCTGGGCAGCCTTGAATAAACCTGATTTCCTAGTCCTGACTGAAACCTGGCTCTCTGTCCATATTCCCTCCTCAGACATCGACATTCCTGGGTATACATCCCACAGGCAAGACCGCCTAAGAGAGGGGCGAGTACTTGTTTTTTCAGTTAGCCCTCAGCTTTTCTGTAACCACTAGTGGAGTCTCCCAAACTCCCATGAGCTCATCTCAGGAGGTCCCCACCTGCACATTTTCCATCCCGATGCAGATCAAGGGTGTTTGTTGCACCCAGGGAATTGTTCTGATGTGCTAGGAACACTCCAGAAAGTACTTGATCCCCATCCAAAGGTGAACACATTGTCCTTGGCAAACTTCAGCTCCAACTGGTCCGCAGATAGCAATCCTTCATCTGCTCCCAACTTCCTCTGCAAAATCAAATACCCGAACCCACATCAGTTGATCTCCTTGTCCAGATGCTTCAACTCCAACCGCAAACCACAGCACAATGGACTGGGTGCTGGTAACACACCAGCAAGAAATCCCGACCTCCGGCTCCCCGCCTACTTTCAGTGATCACTACATGACTTAGTGTGTGGAAAATTAAACTCACCAAAGCCCCCCAATAACATATGCCAGATCCTTCAAACTTTCTGCCAGGACAGGTTCTTTCAAATCTTAGTGCTGACAACTGGGTCACAGTCCTATCCGCCTTGACTCGAAAAGGCCCTGACTCGCTTTTCCACAATCTTCCTAGGTATTTGTGACAAACATGTCCAATCAAGTGTTCCAGAGACTGTGGTCACCACCTCCCTGCATAACCCTTGATCTACGTAAACTGTTCCAGTGAAGCGACTTGGCCTGGGCCAGGCACAGATGCGGTGGGCTACCCCAGGACAGGCAAGCCTCACGCCACTCTCTGTTACGCCTGCACTAGCAGGATTTGCTTAGCCAAGACAAATTACTTCCAGCATAGGCTGCCCTCCAGCACTCCTGACCCTTCCAAATTCTTGAAGACAGTTAATTCCAGATATGAAATGGGTAAAAGAATGCAGGCTCGATTGGCTAAGAGGTGTTTTCAGCCGGGCTGTTATCCTAGCACAATGGCCCAACTGAAAGTGACGAACAAAAATATGTTTGAAAAATACATTCATTTTACTAAATAAGGACCCTTGTCATAATCACAGTAAGGCACTCCAGCGATGCGCGCTATGGTGGCTAATGATCTCTTTTTGGGTGGTGGAAGCACTCTGCTTCACCTTGTGCTTCAACACACCCACGTCGGGACATATCCCATCATAACACACCTCCTGTCATGCCTTATTGCTTAAATCAACTCCTGCTGTGGAGAGCAGCCCAACCCCAGTGCCTTGTTAACCACCAATGCCCTCAACAGGTGTTTCACTGAAGGTCCTAGGGCCCTCATCCCTAACCGCCCCCTCCCACTCGCAATCCAGTCAGCATTGTAGGCGGCAACTTCTGCATGCAGGCAATTTTGGCTGATGCCGTCTGCAAAGAATTATCGGTACTAAATGCCGCATCCATCTGTGGATCTGGCAGCATCTCGCCAAATTCCTCAAACTGGATGCTCCGGTCATAGCGGTCCCTGTTACTCACATTCTCAAATCGGTTCCTCTGCACAGTGTCCTTTCCACAAAGTTGGAAGCATGCATTGGTGGTACCAGTCCATAAGGATGGCCCAGCAGACTCTCCTCCAGGTACTGCCCAATTTCACTCCTACCCATCTTCTCAAACTCACGACAGGTTCATTAGCAGGCAGCTATGCAACTACCATGTGGAATACAACATCCTGGCCCCATATTAATCAGGCTTCATTCCAACCATTCAACCTCCACCTTCCCACGGAGGGTCACCGACTACATCCATTCCAACTCAGACAAGGGACGGGCACATGGGCCATATTTACAGATCTAGCAAGGGCATTCAACACCATTGACCACCCTTGGCTCCTACTCAAACTAGCTGAGTCTGGTGTCTCCCCTATAACCTTAGCATGGTTCCACACCTACCTGAAAACTGCACCCAATCCATCAAGCTTGACCAAACACCTCTACCACCCTACCTGTCTCCCTGGGGTCCCTGAAGGCTCAGTCCTGGGGCCTTGCTTTCACCATATTCGTCAACTACCTCCTTCTGTCCATCTCGGCCAGCAACATATACATGTACTTAGATGACACCATAATCTATGCATCTGGTACCTCTGTCTCCTCCATAGACGAGTCCCTCCAACAGGACTTCTCTGCCATCCAAAATGATTCCTGGACAACTGTCTTGTCATTAACCAAAAGAAGATGGCGTCCGTGCTGTTTGGCTGCAGGCATTGGGTTAACTCGCACCACCTCCCTGACCTTGCGCTGCCGGGCTGGGTCCCCACTGGACCTCAGCCACCACTTAAGCACCTTGGCCTCCACTTGGGCCAGTACCTTAACCACATATCTCCCAAGTGGTAGCCAAGTCCTGCACTAAACTTGGTGCCCTCTATGGAGCCAAGAATGGTCTCCCAACAAAGATAAGGAGACAGACTGTAGAACAGTCTATCCTTCCCCTTCTGGATTATGGAGACGCCTGCTCAGGTGCAGATTCCACTAACCACCAGACTAGGTGACTGTGAAAGGCAGAGTGGAACCCACTCAAGAGTGCCAACCACCCTGTTTAATGCACTATGCAGATTCACAGCAGGTTGCCCCCCACCCATACATCACTGTATTATGTACAACACATTGAGCTGGATCCTCACCCCCCACAGCAAGATAAATGATGCACACTGCTCATCGAGTGCAGACTTCGGTCTGGCAAACTGCCAACATATCTAGCCGACCTTTTCTCCCCTGCAGCCAATCCTGCCTATTTGCTCAGATCTGCGGTGAACTTCCATCTCACGTCCCTCTATATAAATGCAAACAAGGCCCCCCTATACACCTCAGCATCGCTGTAGCCCTCCCAACTGCCTTGTTGCACTGCCTGGCCACCTTTAGGTCATCTGACATGATTACCACCGGATCTCTTTCCTGCTTGGTGGTCATTAGTACCACTCCACCCATTTTGTACTCTGCCCTTGGTTTCTGTGCCCTATGTGCATTATTTTGCACTTCTTCACATTAAAACCCAGTTGCCATAACCTTGACCACTCCTTGAGTTTTCTCAGGTCTCTGCTCATCCTTTCTATCCCCGAGTGTCCACCCAACTGCAGATTCTGGTGGTATCCACAAAGAGGCAAACCTTCCCTTCCAGCTCCTCTACAATGTCCCCTATAAAGACAATAAGAGGACCAGTCCCAGCACTGATCCCTAAGGCACCCTGCTGGTCACCCTACCTTCCTTGAAGTCAACTCCATTTACCACCACCCTCTGTCGCTTATCCTCAAACCAATTTCTTACCAGTTTGTCATCTTGGACCCACCCTAAGCTACCCCAGCTCGCTAGTCTCCTGTGTGGAACAGTGTCGAAGGCTTACTGAAATGCACGTAGGCCATGTCCAGTGCTCATCCTGATTCAATTCCTTGGCCGCCCAATCAAAGAAATCTATCAGATTCATTTGACATGACCCAGGTGAATCCATTTTACCTTGGGTCATCACAGATATCAGGCTGACTGGCCTATAATTGCCAGCCCTCTCCTACTACTTTTGTGAAGTAAGACTACATCCGCCCTCCTCCAGTCCTCCTGAACCACCCGTTTCCAGTACACTGTTAAATAGGACTCAGAGGTGCAGCCAGTACCCCGTTGAGCTTCCTCAGTACCCTTGGATGCATCCAGTCTGGCCCCATTTCTTTGTCCACTTTCAGATTAGAGTCCTCCGGCGAAAAAGGACTACTGTCTACCCCTCTAAAGTTCCTGTTACTTTTGTGGCCCTTCCTCTGTAAACACAGAGCAGAGGTATTTGTTCAAGATGTCTGCCCTTTCCTGGTCCCTTTTCTACAGTGCTGCCCTTCCCTTTTCACATTCCTCCTGGTCTTCCTCTTTTCACTTTCTTACCTAAAAATGTCGTCCCATGTTGTTACTCGTGAGCTATTCCTCTTCAGTTTGTGCCTTACACTTCTTACTCCTTTCCCTGCTTCCCCGATACACCTCCTAGCCACCTCCTGCTGCATCTCCTTTAACCTTCTGAATGCTACCTTTTTAGCTTTACCTTTCCACCACTTCTTTCAAGAGCCATAGCTGTCCCTTTTCCTCTTGCTTTTCACCATCTGCTTGCGAGTGGCCTGTCATCTTAATTACACCCCTTCTGGCCTCACCCACTATTCCCCCCTCACCGATCATTACCCTAGCTAGGTCACCCTTGAGTCATTCACTTCAAATCACCCTGCTCCCACCTTCCGTGCTTAGTTCCTCCCTCCTTAATGTGCCCAGCTGATACACTTGCATTTGCCATGGTACTGATGAACCTTGGAAATGGGTGCGTGTGCTTCCTCAGCATCTATTGTTTTAGGTAATGCATAATTAAAATGGTATCAGCTGCTCTGTCAATGCTAACTTGCAGGTTATTGTACTGCTTGCGTTGCTGGTTTTGTTCTGTGATTTTTGTAACCCCAAAGGTTGCATCTGGAAATGAGCCATGGGCTCCGAGCACATCCCTGGCAAAATCGTCTTAAACAAATAAATAAAACTCTTGGCTTATGATTTATGCACCATGTCACCATCTTACTGCTTACATCCAAACACAGTAGTTCTTCTTCATGGTACCAAACCATCCAGGATATGCAGTTAGCTCCACAGACTTGAATTTCCACACATTTAGACTATGTTCCACGTTCGGGTGACAGAAGGTTGAGAGGTGTTCTCCTTATATAACAACAAATGATTAAATACAGCAGTGTGAAAACTCCGAGATGTTTGCTCCTTGAGCATCTTGTATCAGCCTATGCAGAGTTGTCACAAATCACACAAACTGCAAACATTTCGTGCCTCCAGCACGTATTTTGTATAGACTGCATCTACAAGTTCAACCAATTTCTTTTCGATCGAATCGACAAGGGTTGAAAATGTGCCATCACTGGACGCTGTGTGTTTGACCGCCAGTGCCACAGTGGCACTATGGAAAACACAAAAGGATCTTTGGAGTCGGACTAATGAGCTGAAAGTTACACCAAGCACTGTGAGGCAACGAACATGGAAATCTGCCATTACCAGTGAACCAGGTGGACTTGATTATGATGGGCAGTGAAGAAGATGGACAGCTGTGGTCACCAGATTGCCTGCACCCCTCCTCTTTGCTTAAACTGGGTTTTTCATATTTGGGAAAACTGAAAAATGTTCAGACTCAATTCAGCTAGTATTTTGTAGATGTTCTGTGTTTCTGTTCCTGCAATTCTCCACTACTAGAAACATAAGTTTGCCGACAGACAAGGACGGCTTGGCCCATCATTCGGACCATCCCCCATCACGCAGACCCTGCTGATTCTTTGATCCCCAGCTCTTCCCTTCCCTTCTCAGATTCCCTTGTGCCTATCGCATTCATGCTTGAAGTCCACCATTTTGCACCCACCACAAGACTATTACGGGCGTCCACCTCTTTTCAGGGACGTGCAGCACATCCCTCCTAAATCCCACCCTTCAGTTTTAGTGCATGCCCCCTTTTATTAAGCAGGTCACAGTAATTTACAAAGTATTCCTAGGTCAAATGCTTAGTCAAATACAATGGATTAAAGAGAGCTGGGAAAGGGACTGCATTCGAGATGGGAAGCTAAAATCTGGGACGCAACCTTCTATTACATCACAAGATTACCCCAGCCCCCATATGGAGGGAATACAAACAAAGGCCCTCGAGAGTCTTTATAATTCCATCTATCTCCACAACATCACAGGGCAGATGGGCTGAATCTTTGTTGGGGAGGGTCTGGAGTAGGTAGTTAAGATCATATCTTTTGGGATCATTCCCAAGCAGATCCACCCCTTTTTGAGTTTTGAACATTGATCTTAAGGGTTCTCCCAGCTGCAGGACCCCAAAATGTATGTATGGCACAGTGTCAGTGGAGGCTATTTAATGAATTACCCTAAACTGGCTACAAAAGAAGGGTCCCGTGGTTAGAGATTAGTATGATCCACAAGCTGAAGGAGATATCAATTCTGGAATATACCATAGCAATCTTGAACCTGAAGGTGAACTAATTCCGGATGGAATGGTCCGATTCGACTCATACTGAAAACCTGAATTAACTTGCAATAAAGGAATGTATCGTGATCTATGTTGTGACTTGATTACACTTTTTATGTACTAACACAGCTGCGGTTTACTTGTGAATCAAAGGTGACCTTAGCTGATACATTACATAGCCAGACAGGACAATGCAGTACCTCTACGGCATTACTGCAAATTGTTGCAGTATGCTACAGGAAATGCGTAATAGTTGTTTTTTGTCATGCAGAATTTCATGCATGACCCCATTGCAAGGTACTGCACTGCATCCTGGCTGGCTTTGCTGTATATAATATGTATGCTAGGTATTAGGAGACATTTTCTGGCTTCCAGCATGTGACTCATTTTGCCATCAGCGGTGCTTGGTTTGCACTTAAAGGAAAGGGTTTTGAATGAAATAACTATACCACCCCGTGAAAACCATGATAAGGGTTTCAGTGAAAAAATATATGTTTTAATTACCTTTCTGCATCTCTGTTTCTGCTCATAAAACCCCCAGTATATATACAATGTATGCATTCAGTAAAAGTGAACTCGCTCACATTTGAAATGGTGCGCGCCACTGTTGACATACTTTTTTTTTTAAATTACGTGTGGAAATGAAGATGAAGAAAGGTAATTAAGAAAAATGTTTCAACTGAAACCCCAAATCGATTTAGCCATTGGGTTGGTGGAGTTCTTTCATTCAAGAGAGTTTTCCTTTAGTTCCCCACAATTTGAATTCCATGAGCTTCCATATTTTACTAGTATACCCATTTTATTTCAACACGAACATTTTCCCTTGGACTTCAGCTCTTCACACTGTTTATTCCTGTTGTGAAGTATTAAGGGACATCTTATGATGTCACAAGCTGTTACTACAGAAATGGTTCTCATGTCAAAAGCAGATTATGACTTCACAGCAAGAAAAAAAGAGGTGAAGTTAAAAGGACCAAATGTTGTTAGTAATAAGCAGAAGGTGACGCCTTGCAATTCTTTATTTTCTTTTCTCACCCTCTTCAGCCAAGACCCTTTGATGTCTCCCCAACCTCCCAGCCACATGGCTCGTCTCTGGGACTTACATCTGTCTTGTGTAGCCCCCCAGGGCTCCCCTATCTGGGCGGAGGCATGGGGATGGATCACGTGGCTCTGCATACTTCCTCAGGAAATGCACTCTATCGCAGAGAGACCAAAGCCAGTGGATGGTGGGGTCCACGACATGAAAGCATCATCCTACCACATCCGCCATTATTTTCTCCATCCAGAGATGGCGAGGTGAATGAGCATCTACATGCTCACAACAGGCCTCCGTGGCAACCGAGCAAGCCAGTCTCTACCCCCCAGTGCCGTCCGCATTGCTGCTCCAGTTGTGGTTCCCAAAGGTGGCACTAGTGCAGCAGGAACAGACAACCTCCTACCACAGAGGAGGTTGGCGCTCTACTGGGATGTTGAAACTTTCCTCCCACCACCAGCCCTATAGCACCCTGGAGCATGGTTTAGAACCCGGTTCACCCACATCATGAGCAGTAGCACTAGTGCTGCACTGACAGGTTTGTGATATCTAATTCAAAGTTTGCAGGATGTTACAAGATCCGAGAGTCCCGCCAACTGTAATCACCTTGCAGGACACTGGAAATCATTTAAAACTGTGCAGCAGCACTCTGTATGGGCTGTAGAGTCTGATATGAAAACACATTTTCATAAATTTAAAGTTTTACTGATTCGGTCACTGGTAAAAGCACATTGCAGATCACACCAGCACACTCCAGTAATCGAACATTCCAAAAGAAAATGGGATTTCAAACTATTTTCTTTATTAACAAGTATTGTGTATGAAAACAAAACACTTGTCCTTTACAATCGCATGTCGATGCTGTTCAGCAGATGAAGTCGTAATTCTACTTGTGACATCACCTCCCGTTGCTATGAAACAGAGTAATGTCCAAACAATGGCCCTAGCGATAAAATACCTTTTGTTTAGTCATCTGCCTGTTCCTTCTCCAGTCAGGTTTAATTATCCAGCCCTGTCACCATACCCCAACCCCAGAGAGACCCCACTTACCTGCCCCCAGGGCTAACACTCTCACAGAAGGGCTGGCAGGGGACTCCTGCATGAAGTTCGAATCTGGTGGTAGTGGGTCTCTCGTGCTAGGCAGATGCACGGACCAGATGTGCCAGTGGGAGTGGGGCTGCTTTTGTCCCCGTTATCCACCTCGAGACACTGGCTCGCGAATACATGGCTTGGCATGTACCTAGAGCACGCGGGTACAAGACACCTTGCTCTCCCTCAGACTGCCATCCCCTGCGGAATCCACATCTCAAGGGTACCCCATGGGATCAGACGATTTCACCCCACAGAAAGCATCCTGTGGGACACTAGACTGGCCTCTCCTGGCGACTGTGGCTCATCCCCAAAATCAAGTCACCAGAAGGTCACTGGTGTTGCAAGCGGTAGCGCTGACCACTTCGCCAATGCTGGCAGGGGCAAACAACTTAGAAGACAAAGATCTTTATTTAACCCCCCAATATGATTTTTATTGTCTCCCAAGTGCAGGCAAGTGCTCTTAGTCCATGTTCCATATCCCAAACTGACAACCGCCTCCCTTGCTGGTTGTCCCAAGATTACCATGTCAGCACAGGAAAGGGCCCTCCCGGTGAAACATATCCACACCATGGTGTTCCAACCCCAGCTTTCTCTGTTCACCTCCCAGACCAGCAGTGTGCAATGACAAAGGAAGCCCATATGGAGCGCACACACACACTACAGCACCTACCAGTCTCCTACTGAACCATACAGTGGCAATGTATATGTGATGCAGGTTGCCAGGCCCCCCGAGGAGAGCAGTCAGCTGGACACTCAATCCTGTCATGTCCCGCCGACTGACCTCCAGCAACCCAACTCTGTCACTGAACCCAGGTTGCTGGCACGGTGGAGATGTGGCATCCGCACCTCGACCCTCTATGCCACTGGGATCATGTTTTGATGTGCCTGTCCTAATCTGTAAAGCAGTGGGTTGAAATTCAATTTAATTTTGCCACTATTCATGTCTCTCCCTCCTGCCCTATCTGGCTTCTCTCCTCTCAGACTCCCACCCCCAAATCTGGTATCCTGCAGAGTTACTAGCTCCAGATGCCCCAGTGCTCACCACAGTGGCGGGTGGCTGAAACTTAAGCTCAACCTGCCAGAAAAGATCTGTTTGGAGCCATGCCACGTCACCAGTGTGGGGCCTGCGAAGGGTCGGGAGAATCATCCTGTCAGCCAGGGCAATTTCAGTTTTCCTCCCCTTCCTGTGGTGTGGAGGGGCTAGCCGGCAATGATGTCAACAGGGTGCTACACCGCTTCCCTACACAGCAGGCTGGATGTCAGCTGCACCTCCACCCCCTGCGTTGTGGTTCCGAAATCTGTTCCCTCGCACCAGGGGCCAGGCTGAACCTGGCGCTGGCCCAAACTCTCAAGATAACTCGGTCCTCCTCCCCCAGCCGACCCTCCGGTGACCCAAGCTTGGGAGTGCGACCCAGGTCGGCAATCTTGCAAGTGGTAGCTCTATCATTCCGTCAACAGGCCGCCTCCAAATCTTATTTTGGATTGTTGTGCGACTGTGATCTGTGGCAAAACAACTGAGTTTTTGTTTTTTTTAAGCACTGGCACTTCCCAAATGACCCACTTCCTGCACTGCCCGCGCTTCGTCAACAACAGTCCTCTTCTGACCACCCAATGGTAGATGAGTTCCACGGGCAGTGGTGTGGAGCCTGCAGGACTGACATCTTCACCCTGCCGGATGAGATCTTTTCCTCACAGTTTTCGCCCCTTGAGGTCAGCATGCGCGCCATGACGTCAGCGCAGCCGTGGAAGGCACTGTGCATACCTGCATCTGCGCTCCACTGCTGTGTGACCCAGCCTATACTAGGTGGCAGTCAAGCAGCAGCACGCTTGTCCATCAAGCCCCTCACCCCACCCCTGAAGGAAGACAGCTGTACGGACGCTTAATCCTCCTTTTTTTGGACAGCATCTGAGCAACCTGGTTCATTCCGAACCCAGGTCACCGGTCGTATGGGGTTGCCGCAGTCGCCACGCCACCCGGCCCCGACAGCTGCGATTTTTTGACTGCTAAATGGAATTCCTCTTTAAGCTGCTTTTTCATATACTGGGACAAGATTTCAGGATATGTGAGCTTCTAATCTAAACGTAACAAAAAAACTACATGAAACCGATTTCCACAAACTCAGGCATTTTAACTTTTTATAAAAACTATCTACATGTTACATTAACACATTTCATGTTCTGTACAATGGAGGGAAAACAAAACAGAAGCCGCCTGTTTCAGTCTTGGCTGTTTTTGCAGTGAAACAGAGAGAAAGGACACCAAACGAACATCCTCATCGATGACGGGATCCTGTGAGGCCGCAGTAAGGTCAAGCTCTCTCTCTCAAAGGCTGGTGTTAGAAGAGGCTGCTGACTGGGTCGCTTCAGGCACCATTCTTAGCGGGACAGAAGGGGAAGGTCGCTGGAGTTCATTATAAGGCTGGAATCCAAGTTCAAACTATCTGGAACAGGAATGACAGCATTATCAGATCAGGTTTTTTTTTTTCCTCCTTTCCTTTTTTTCCACAGAGCAACTGGTTCCCATTCAGGAGTTGAGAGCAGTCAGATGGACACTATCCTCTCCTCCCTGGCCAACCCCGACCAGAGTCCAACACGGAACCCAAGTCGCCACATGGCAGGTGGTGTGAGTCTAGCGCCTCAACCCTCTGTGTCACTGGGTCAGCTCGAAGGAAAAGCTTTAAATTATAAATGTGTTATTAAACAGAAACCATTTGTAATTGCTCAAAGAAATGATCTGAATGATATTCACAACTCTTGATTCAACTCAAGGCTAGCTGAACAAAGCTATCTCCTAGACTAGAGTCACACGTAGCACTTTGAAATTCTCCTGATGGAGAAGAATCTTACACAGATTTGAATTATTTCCTTCAATGAGGATCTAGAGACATTCTAACAAAACAGAATTTTGGAAACAGAACTGGAATGCAATTGCTCATTTGGAGACTTGGAAAACACTGCAGTCATGTCTTATACCATCTCCTGGTACACCAGTATACATTACAACTACTGTTCTAGGGCTGGATCAGGGCACACAGGGCCGGACGTGATGGATGCACCATCTCCCGCCATGTTGATGACCCAGGTTCGAGAGCAGGCCAGGGTCTCTCGGGGGTCGGGGGATGAATAAGAGAGTGAGCATCCCAGGGACTGGGCTCCTCCTTTGGGGAGGGAATCCTACATCCCACCACTTGACTACCACATTGCAGTGCCAGCGGAGCAGACGATTTTATGGGAGGAGGGGGCTCATCACCAGATGCAACGTGTCATTGCATGTTGACATCCCAGGGAAGCATAAGCAGGAAAGAAAAGCACCAGCCACTCTGCTTCCACCTGTAGGTCCCTTGCGACCCTAAGTGGCAGGCCATACACTGGGTGGACACACAGTAAGGACACTGGACAGGTCGGTGGCCGGGGCTGGGGGCAGGAGCCATGGACGAGGCCAGAAACTGAGGAAGCAAAAATTACTGCTGGAGAAAAAGCTACTTGTCTAAATTATTAACTCTGATCTGACTCGAAGAACAAGAAGTTATGTACTAAACCTCCCAATCATGTAATAGGAAGGAAGAGTTGTTTTCCCTTCTCTTATTAGTTTGTAGTGTTTTCCCTGTCTGCTCTTTGTAACCACTCAGACCCATTTCCCTATATGCAGCCCTCATAGAAACATAGAATTTGTGACGGAGATAGGATCGCTTGGCCCACCTAGTCTGCCCATTTTCCTACCTAACAGATAAGCTGCAGATCCTAGTTAACAACAGCTTACTTCCTCCCACGCCCACTAGGGACTGCCTTATGCCTGTCCCATGCATTCTTGAAGTCCCTGTTCTTGACTCCACGACCTCCCTCAGGGAGGCTGTTCCATGCATCCACAACCCTCTCAGGAAAAATACTTCCTCACATTACCTCTGAGCCGTCTCCCCTTCTTTTCTTCAAATTGTGCCCTCTTGTTCTTGCACATCTCTTTTTCGGGAAGATGCTACCCTCTTGGACTTTGTTAATTCCCTTGAGGTACTTGAAAGTTTCTATCATGTCCCTCTCTCCTTCTTTCCTCAAGGGTATACATATTAAGCTCCTTTAGTCTTTCTTCATATGGTTTCTGATGCAGACCCTGCACCATTTTGGTTGCCCTCCTCTGGACAGCCTCCACTCTGTCTATGTCTTTGCGGAGATGGGGTCTCCCAGAACTGCACACAGTACTCAGATGGGGTCTCACCAACTGTCTGTACAGAGGATAACAACTTCCTGTTTTCTACTATTGATGCCTCTTCCCATGCATCCCAGTATCCCCAGCCTTCCTTACTGCCTTCTCACATTGCTTGCCCACCTTTAGGTCATCTGATATAATTACCCCCAGGTCCCTTTCTATTTTACTGTTGTCAGTATTCACCCCCATTGTGTATGCTTCCCTGGTTTTTTTCCTCCATGTGCATTACCTTGCACTTCTTTGCATTGAATCTGAGCTGCATACATTTGACCATTCCTCCAACCTTGCAAGTCCCTTCTCATCCTTTCCACTCCATCCTGTGTATCAACCCTGTTGCAGATCTTTGTGTCATCTGCAAAGAGACATACTTTTCCTTCCAGTTCCTCTGCAATGTCACTTATAAAGACATTAAAAGGACCGGTCCCAGTACTGAACCTCAAGGTACCCGCTAGTAACCCTCCTTTCTTCACTGTGTACTCCATTTACTACTACCCTTTGCGTCCTGTTGTCTAGCCAATTTTTATCCAGGCTACCACCTGGGGACCACTCCAAGGCTGGCTATCTTGTGAATTAATCTTTTGTGTGGGACTGTATCAAATGCCTTGCTAAAATCTAGGTAGGCCATGTCCATAGCCCCTCCCTGGTCTACTACTTTGGTCACCCAGTCAAAGCTATTAGATCGTCTGACCACGACCTTCCCATCGTGAATCCATGCTGCCTCGGGTCCCTCTGCTTTCAAACCCTGGGCTTACTCCTCTGTGGGTCGGGAGTGGAGATCCACCCAAGAACCGTGCAGGGAGGATTCAGTAAAGCTGGAGCCGGAGCTCAGTGTACCAAGTGCCATCAATGTGGCATCAGGGGTCAGCTCCAGTTTCACACACATGCTCAATGCATGCACTACAACTGCATGGCGCTCATGTGGAGCCAGCGGGCATTCCCCACCCTGCTAAGCTACACCTGTTACAGGAACATTTTAAAGAGCTAGTACGCCCTGGGATTAATAACTGTCAGATGCAGTCAGCTATCACTTCTTGTATCTCAAGTATTTTTCTTTTCTGTTTGCTAATTAGATTTTCCACCTGGCAGTACTGAGCTGATGTGGAGCAGCACTCTGGAGGCTAAAAAGTGTGTGTGTGTATGTAATATGTATGTGTGTGTGTATACACACACACACACATATATATAGTGAGTGCAGCCCACCAGGATGCAACCCAATCCTGCAGAATTCCGCAGTGGAGTTGCTGTAGGATACAGGGTGGTTTCAGTGGCTGTTCATCCGTCCTGTCAGCCAAGAAGCTGGGACACTGTGTTGCATCCTAGGGGCCCGCTGTACATATTCGAGGGATAACACCGGATGCTGCCATTCTGGACCTGCTGCTGTCACCGCTGTTGTCCTTTTGCTCGAGTACATTGCATTTGACAAGCTGGAAGCTTATCTTTTGTGCCATGAAAGTTTCTGTCAAGCATTTTCCCCTCGAGTCACAGGTCTACAAAATAATAATACAAAACAAAGCGGACAGAGATTTACCCTGGTCAAAGTTGAGCTTCTTGGTTGTGGACCCTTCCCCAGTCCTCTATATCCACCAGGTCGCTGTTAGCGTCAGAGTGTTCAGGGCACTCAGTGTTACATCTGCCAAAAAACAAAAAACATGGGACTTGTGTGCAAGGCAGATTATTAAAGAGACAGAACCCCATGCAAAACTGGGCTTGTGCTTCTCAGCCCCACCTGCACCCTTCCACCATCAACTGCATAATTGTTAAATGCACAATAACAAAATAATCTGTGTTTTTAATCAATAAGCAGTTGGTTAGTACAAGTATCTGTGGTGTGAGTGGGGAGTTTTCCTGTACTTTAAGGCTTCCTTTTCAGTACAGGCCATTTTAGCAGCCTGGGCTAGCAGGAATGGGTCTCCAGTTGGGCCACAGATAAGCAGTCGGTCCTCCCCACTGACAGTAGTGCGGCTCTGTCATCAGCAGGAAAGGGGAGTGTAAACCCTGGGTGACAAAGCGCCCTACCTCTCTGAAGTCACACACTTCACCTCAGCGTTCCCAGACCGGCGCAGCTCCAGCATCTGAAATCTGGGGACTACACGTAAATCCTGGACTCTAAATGTGCAACTGGATGGGCAGCAGACATGATTTTTAAATTTAGCACAGCATTTGACAGCTGTGGTTAGTGAGAGTTTGTCTCCAGGCTTGTAACATTTTTAGGTGGGCCGACTACAGAATAAATATATGTAGAGACCCCCCAAAAAAAAAAAAAAAAACACACACCGCTTTCTAGTGTGCTAAATTTCAAAACAAACACCAGGGATGCCAGTTTAAGAATGACCAGACGTTCTAACTCTGTGTGCCAGCAAATGGCAATCCTTGTTACGGAAGTGATGCACTTGTTTCTCCCGGGAGGGCAGAGGCATGGAGCTCTCAACCCCCAGCCCCCCATGGCCAAGCTACAAATGGCTTCTGCTGCTACCTTATTTTGCTGAGTCAAGGGAGGGTAACTGTTAAGGTCACCATCATCAGTGGCCAGGTGGGATTCAAGCCTCTGATCTCTAGTTTTGTTAAATTAAGTTTATTGGATTTTGTCTACAGCCCCCAGTTAGAATCCCTCCACTGCAGTCCCACTCCCTTTCTTCCACCCCAGTATCTCTGCAGTGCACTGTTTAACCAAGACTGCTGTTCTCTCCGTGCTCAAATAGCTTGCCCCACAGCTTACAAAGAGCTCCTGGGTTTTGTTGAGGGGCGGATAGTGGGGGGAATCAACATTCCGTTTTGCTGCCCCAGATTGCATCGTCTAACCTATGTGATTTTACTGACTGGGGTCAGCTATGAACTGTCATTACCACAATAAACACTGGGTGAGGGTCCCATTCTTCAACCCCCAAAGAAAGCAGTGAAAACCAACAAATGCTACCAACCCTTTTCAAAAGCATTAGGCGCCTCCTGGAGAAAGCAACTGGCCTTTGACAGCTCTAAATGGATTCTGCTCAAACCCAGGTGCTAAGTGCAACCACCATCGGGTCAAACCCTGGTGTACGTATGTCCAAATAACCACTAGGCGTAACTCAGTGTCTTACCTGACGTTCGGCTTTTTATAGCAGGCGCAGAAGTCTCCTGCAGGGCCGTGTTCGCCACCACCTGCGATGTAGGGACTGCAATTACAGCTGGTGTCAGTGGCACCTGAGCCTTCTTTTGCGCCTTCTTTGGGGACTCCGAGGGCAGAGGCACTCCACTGTCTTCATAGATTTTCCGCTTCACCGTTGTCTTTATCTGAGCTCTGCAAGCGAGGAGAGAAACAAAGCAGAAATGTTGGCACCTACATCCTACATGTGCCATGCTTATCCCCAGCAGAATACTTTCAATTTTTTTTTTTTATATAAGGTTGGCACTGGCAGGACCGAATCTCATAACTTTCCTCCAAAATTTGAATTTCAGAACATTCATTTCATTTTACTGAAGACATTTGCATTAAAAAAGAAGAAAAAAAAAAAACTTGTTCTTTGCCCTGAGACCTCATCGTTCCCTGATGCTTGTCCTGCCCTGAAGTCACAGCGCTCGATTAGAGCCCGAGAATTCTGCAGCCCGACACGCCACTGCTCGGCACATGCAATCAGGGTATTCTCCCAGCCCATTTACTGGGATTTTCAATCCAAATGCCACAAGTTAGACCAGCTTTTCCTCTGGTCCAACTTGCACCATTTGGGGGACCCTTTTACAGGACGTGTGCAGATCTTTAGCCCAAGCTGCTATAAACAGAGGAAACCTGTTGAAACTGTCCCAGCGACTAAAACTGGGTGCAGTTGTGTCAAAGGGGTTTAGCGCAAGCCCTGTGGCCCCTTAGAAAAAAATAGGGCCCATAATTCTTTGCTTGTGACAGCAGAATCATTTCCATGGCAAAAGGCTTTAATGTCATAATTTCTGACAGGGGAGCACTTCCAACCAACCAGGCGCTCTTTTCCCCTGTGCTATTTTGCAGAGGGTCTCGCTGAAAGTGCCCTGGAAAGCAGACTGTTCTGCGGAGGTTTGCTAATATTTCTACTATATTACAGATCAGCCTCAGTCAGCAATATATTAATGCTGCCTAGGAGACCACACCACCGGCTGTAAGAGTGGTCTCACGTTCTTAGGGTATCAGAACCACTTACCTTCAGTTTGAGGTTCTTATAGCCTAAGACTGCATGTGAGACCATCCTTACAGCTGTTACCACAGCACTGCATGACTGCTATACAAATGCTGACCCATGCTTTTTATTCCAGCTTAGATTGCCTCTTGTCCCCAGACCTGTATGATACCTCCCCCCTTTTTTTGAGCCTACTTTACCACTTTTTGTACATTGGAAATAATAAAAGGAGTGCTCCTTTAATATGGTTTGAACCCAGCTCTTCATCAGTACTGTCTGTTGTGTGTGAACACCTACTGTTCAAGATCACTTTTCATGTGACTATAATGAAGTAGCATGCAGCACACACTGCTCCTGACCTTATGTGACAATAGGTTTACAAAAAAAAAAAAAAAACAGCAGAGAATGCTGATAAAAAAAACAAAAAACTCATCTGCACTTTATTAAAGCAGCGCACCTCTTTTATTACTTCAACTGTAGAAGTGCTACAGCAGACTCGAATGGGGAAAGAAAGGTATTATTCTAGTCAGGAGGTAAAGGGTACTCTGAAATGGAATAAAAAGGTAGAGGTCAAAATTGTCACCGCTGTCATGCACTGCTACTTTAAGTGGTCTCTGTGTTCCGGTGTTAACACACAGCAGTGGGGCCGCCCTGTGGCCCAGTCTGCAGGCGCATGCTCCTGCGTTGGGAGACACCGGGAGTCTGGGAGCAAACTTGGGAAGCTGGCTGGGCGGCCTGGGCTAGGGATAGTAAGGGTATTGCAGTCTGTCACCGTGCAGCCCCGTGCTGTTGGGATGGGGCGCTATCTCTGCAGGGCGCTGGAACGTTTTACGGGAAGAATGGGTCTGCGTCACGATGTCTGGGGAGGTGGCTGGTCCAAAACAGGAAAGAAAAAAAAAAAAAACACGTGGGATAGGAAGACACCCGCCTTTGCAGATCCTGCACCACCAACCAGATCCTGGCGGACAGTTCTGGATGAGTCACAGATAAAGGGGGGAGACGATAGCCCTCCTCACCTTGCCCTGCTACAGAGAGGTTATCTGTGGGGATGTGGGCCAGTGAGGTAAGCCCAGTACGGTGGGTGTTGGAACTGGGGGATGGCTGTGAGACAACAGGGGTACTGCAGTGAAGGGGGCATAAAAATTTCTATTACCAAAAAAAAACAGAGAGCAGTAGAGGGACACTTCATGGTAAGTATACACACCGTGAACTGATTAAGCTGAATAGAAAAGCTCCTGGTTTAAGAAAAAAAGGTGATTAAAGGGTTCTTTTGGGGGCTTATTCATCATCTGTTTCTTCAGATTCTGGTATCCCCCCTTGCCCTAGACCTTCCCAGGGATTTACTGTCCCACCACTTACCCAGAACTACAGCTATGGTGGATGGTCTGCCCTGCTGCTCCTGCGACAGGCTGTGGGAGAGGGCATTTCTCCTGAGGTAACCATCATGTAATGGCGCACACAAGTGTGCCAGTGTATGGCAGCACCCCTCCCCTTCTGTACCGCATGCTGCTGCCACCTGTCCTACACCAGGTGGCAGTCGATGAGAAGGACGCAGTACACCCTCCCCCGAAGGAGGAGACGCTGAATCCTTGGGATGCTTGATCTTGATCACACAGCCCACAAGCGACCCAGGTCCATTCCGAACCTTCGCCGCCAGCACGGTGAGCAGAAGCGCAAAGTTGCACTACCAGGCCAGTCTCTTGTACTGACATTTAAAGTCCTAAACAGACTGGGCCCGCTCTACCTGTGAGAGCCTACGACTCCCTATGCTCCAGAGAGTGAGTGACCTCTTCCTTTCAGGACATGGGCTTTAAAGCATCCCCTCCATCTACATTAAAATCATTGGGAGCGCGCCTGTCGACAGAACCATAGCACTATAGCTGCTCACGCTAGTGACCCGGAAGCGAGCCACAGTCATTGGGGGCTGCCCGTGTGTGGGGGATCAAGCACCTCTGGGGGGGGGTAGCCAGCTCCAGTGCAAGACTACCACCTGGGGCCCACAGGTGGCAGTGCACTCAGAAGCAGCTTGATGAGTGGGGGAAGGGCGACACACCACACATGCATCCATGCTTACATCACTTCCTAGGGCGCATCTCAGGAGCAAGGGAGGAACGGTGGAAACCAGTAGGCTCAGGGCAGAGTGATAGGGACTGCCCCTTCACAAGCTCCGTCCGCACTAGTGATGTGGGCAGTTCCCCAAACTGTACCCTGTGTAGCGGCGCGGGGTCTGCCGCACTCTGCCATCAAGGCTGGCGGGGTAGAGAGGCACACAGTAAGTCCATGAGAGCCAGTTGACATGACTGGGACGGGGTTGGACTGAATGGCGGCCCAGACGTATCAGAAGGAGGCAAAAAAAAAACATCAGCTGGTGATGGGGCCTTTGCTGTAGTAAACTGTCCCATCAAACCCCCGGCAATTCATCCAACCTCGACCCTGTGTAGCTGTCAAAATGATTTTTAATTCACTGTATCAATTTGGCGTAGACAACATTTGGTGATGTATGTGTTGATTGATAAATCATCTAACATCTGTATATTTTGCTTTGATGTCTGGTGTGTGCTCGCCCTGCTGAATGCCTTTTAGTAGGCGTTGTGTAGGGATTTCCATCCCTTTCAAAATGCTGTCATGCCACAGTTCAACGGTCATGGAACAGGACTGCACTCTTCTGTAATGGAACTGCATTCTGAACCATCTAGAGACTGCACAGGTTTCAGGTTCAAATGAAAACCACCGCCACCTGTGCATCAGGTGGGTAGAAATGTAAGTGAACTGATGTGATGGCTACTGCAGTTTTCCACATGTCAGACCTACATCCATAAAAGCTAAACCCTAATATATCGCATACTGATGGAGCAATGCAGGATGAAGCAAACAGTGTAGCTGGGGTGAGAGAATACTTGCTGCCAATTTTCCCCTAACGTAAAAAAAAAAAAAGAAAGAAGTGAGGGGCAAAATAAATAAATACACAAACTAGTCACCATAAAAAATGCTAGATAGGCAACCTCATGTCCAACCAGCCTGACCTGCTACCTCGGGGTTCCAATTACTTGGATCTCTCAAGCTTCACTCTCGGGACTGATGTAATCAGAACCCGTCTGTGGCAACACAGGCTGGTTTGTGCGCATGACTGCCCATCCAGTATCCTCAATATTTTATCTTATTACCGCCTGTACAACGCTGTATTGTACCGGCACTCAGCACTATGGAACAGCATCACAATGCAAACAGATTCTACCTGCCCTTTGGGAGAGGCAAGGTCCGAGGGCGCGGTGTACGTGGACCTGTCAAAAGCTTTTGATCTTGATAATCATAATATCCTGTTGAACTTATTAGGAAATATGGGGTGGCAAAGGAGCCATGTCAGTGGTTCCATTCTTATTTGGAAAATAGGTCACAGATTGTTAGCATAAATGGTATGAGTTCTAAGCCATTATATCGCTACTTATGGGCAGCCAAGGATCAACACTAGGCCCCTCATTCATTTTTTATATATATAACAATCTACCCGAATGTTTGAGAAAGACCTCTGTTCGCCTATATGCAGACGATACCATATTAATTGCA
Source organism: Neoceratodus forsteri (assembly GCA_016271365.2). Classification (NCBI taxonomy): domain Eukaryota; kingdom Metazoa; phylum Chordata; order Ceratodontiformes; family Ceratodontidae; genus Neoceratodus; species Neoceratodus forsteri. Next base: position 182,652,238 of record JADMNL010000029.1, read on the forward strand.
GATGGGAATCATAAGGAAGTAGAGGGAAAGTTACAAGAAGATTTCTGGATTATGCAGAAATATTTTTTCGATTTAGGGCTAGTAATAAACAGTAATAAAATCCAAACAACGTTGTTTTTCCTAAACAAGATAAAGTACACTTAAATTCTAAGTTAACTGTTAGAACTAGGGAAGAGAACATCTTAGAACAAACTGAGGTATACAAATATTTAGGAGTTTATATAAATCAGTATTTAAAATTTGATCATCATATAAATGAATTGGGGAAAAAAGGTTAATACAAGATTAGGGGCAGCAAAGCGGGTATCGCATTGTACAACCAGGAAGTTATGTCAAACTATGGTAAATCAATCAATACTCCCGTTATAGACTATGGAAACCATAGTTACTGTCATGAAAATAAACAGCAAATGGTAAAATTAGATTTGGTACAAAATAGGCGTGCTAGATTTGTATTGAAGTGTGAATTTAATACCCATCACGGTGTGATGTTTAGCTAGAGACCAGAAGAAACGGACATGGGCCATACATGTTCATGGATTTTAAGAAATCATTTTATATGTGGGTTGGTAGAAAAGTTAGAAAAACCTAAATGTGGTTGTAATTTGAGGAAAAAAAAATGGCTAGAGAGTTAGTAATTCCTACGTATAAAATACATTTACCCTTATGACCTTTCAGTATAAAGCAGCTGTTTGCTGGAATCAACTCCTTTGTATCTTAAAGATCCACATATGAAATCAGATGTTTTAAAATTGCTTTTATAGGAATTTGAGTATTGTTGTACATGTAATAGTCAACTGTATTAGAATTTGAGTATTGTCGTACAGCAATAAGCCAGTCTAAACTGTATTAGAATTTTAAGTATTGTACATGTTATAGACGATCTAAACTGTATTAGAATTTGAGTATTGTCGCGGACATGTAATAGTCTAAACTGTACTAGAATTTGAGTATTGTCGCACATGTAGGAGTACATGTGGTGATTTGTTGGACAAAATGCATGATATTGTAATAATGTGTATTTGCTTTTTGTTTTGTCAAATTTCCTTGAATGTAAATTGTATGATTTGAGTATATTGTTAATGTATTCCTGTATTTTATGTCTGTGTATTTTATGTTATTGTAACTTGATACTTTAAACAAGTGCACCTTGAGAAACCGCATATATAGCCCTAATGGAGGCATTACTGTTTAAATAAATTTTATCTACTACTACTACTTATGTTTTTCAATGATTGTCTCGTTAGAAATAAAACATAAAGAGGCACCACTCAGCTGTGCAGGTGAGGAGTCTTCTGCTGTGACATCTCATATCATCATGGCATCACTGGCCAAAATACATCCCAAATAATTTTGGCAGATGAGACCGAAATTAACAGAAGAGGAAAATGGGCTGCAAAGATATGAGGATACAGTCAAAGACATTTAGCTGTACTGAGCTGGGCAGGGTGAAGGAGTCTAAGCCTTGGCAACCAATGCCAACTTCCTCTGGGCCAGGCCATTGGTGCAGTGGTGGGCAACAAGCCCAGGACATTAGGGTGAGAAGTACTGCACACCCAGGGCGCTCCCTTCCCTGGGGAGGAAGGGACTGCTGATGCCACTCTGATATGGCTTCCTGGGCCGCTTAGAAAAGGCAGATGGTACGTGGTGTTTGAAGGTGAAGAAGATGCTGAGGGGCTTAGCGTGAACACACATGCATATGCGCACGCACAGAGCCCACCACCAATGACCTGTGAGGAAGGGGACACAAAATCCAGGAGGAAAAATGATGGGCAGCTTAGCAATGCGTGCTGAGGATACTCTTTGACCATGTGTTACGCCAAGCCTGAGGGATCAACATGGATAATCTTCATCACGCATCAACAGCCCTGCCATGGAAGAGCACAACCATGGACTTTGTCAACCCCAGGTTAGACGAATGAGTGGGCTTCACGACCACAGCTCAGGTGGGCAACTGTATCTGGTAAGAGAAAAACAATCAGTCACCTTCCTCATCATAGGGTCTTTATTTATAAACAGGATAGGAAAAAAATCCAGCAAGCAGACTGGCTGCGATCCATCACATGGTGTCCAGTCATGTGCAAAACAATCCGACCTCTCAGCTCTTGCTGTTGAGTCTTCATTAAATTTTTAGATTTTTAAAAATCTTTTAAGACTATTTGAAAAACAATAACACCCTCCGAGGTGTCACGTCATACAGAAATAAACAGATTTCTTGGGTGAAGTCAACATAACCAAGGTATCTGTATAGTTTAGCACAATTCAACATTTTGGAAGTAATTGCTTGCTTAATGGTGACCAGCAATGAAAAATATAAACTTATTTTAATATTTATTTAAAAAATAGCCCATTTATTGATCTTTTAATCTTTTGTCTACATTTAATTTTTTTAAATATATACTATTCTGCATTTTCACATGTAATAAACAGCTATAAAAAATGAATCGCGTTCTGCTCTGTCACCAGTAGACTGCTCAGTATGACATCACTACCACCATGCTACACAGCTATTTGTGAGGTAGCAATGTCATCAGCTGCCCTACTGGTAACAAATCAGAATGCAGTTCATGTATTTCTATAGTGACATTTTAATTGTATATTTGAAATAATCAATATTTTATATTTAGAAATCAATCATGAACAGTGATGACATGAGCGAGTAATTGTGGAATACATACTGCAAGAGGTAAGACTTTTCAGTTCTCATTGCTGGCCACCTTTAATACAGAGCCATTTTTTTTCATTAACCCACAGTGAGTTCTTCTGAAAAGAGGGCGTGCACAGTTCTAATGCCGACAGTTAGCTAGAAGCTTCCTTTTCCTCTCCTTACGCAGTTGGTTCTTTGATCAGGGCTGATTTTTGTTTAGATCTTCCCAAAACGCTTCACTGCCGTACGCAACATCTCAATCTCTGTATCCTCCACTTTTGCACTGCGGAAAGAAAGGAGGAAAAAGGGGAAAATCAGTAGATCCACTGTAATGTACTTGATTTTAACTTTTTCCCCTTTTTCTGTTTTTCCCTCTGTCCTCTGCATTTCACACAACCTCACCATGGAGCTCATGTCCTCACGAGGGATCCTAGGCAGACACATAGTGGTACAGGAGGGTGGGGTGATGTTCAGTAGAGAGGATAAAACCGATGCCCTTTCTTCCAGACTCCAGTTGTTGTCAAGCTGAAATTAAGGATGGGCGCCACGGTGCAGTGGGAGTGCCAACCGTTCATGATGCCAGTGACCTGGGCTCAGGAACAGGTCGTTTGGGGGACAGAAGAATTCAGAGTCCCAGGACCAAACACGGACACCATGGATACCACCTAGAAAGTTTGTGCAGGTAGGGGGGGAAGCAGAAGGGGGTGCCAGCTGCTCATGATGCCAGCGACTTGGGCTCGGAAACATGTCATTTTGGGGAGAAGGATTGAGAGTCTTAGGACCAAACACGGACACCCATGGATACCTCCTGAAGAAAGTTTGTGCAGGTTGGGGCGCGAGAAGGGGTGCTCTCTCTTCCCGCCTGGGGAAGGGGCAATCCAAGACAGTGTGGAGGCAGAGTACCAGGGGTAGTACGCCTAGCCACAGGTACCTTGAGGGCCCCAAGGGAGTGGTCAAGCTGTGGTGTAGAAGGGAGCTTGATAAACAGAGAGTTAAAAAGGATGGATGGAGGCCACCCTGATGATTCAGTGGCAGAGCATCACGTTGCTGTATAGGCAACACAAGTTCGATGGCAGACATATGATGCTGCATTAGGAGGCAGGCCCAATAGCAGCAGCTACCACAGGACACTAGCAGTGCCATTCATAGGACCTGGTGCCAAGTGACCAGGCATCTACTGGTAACAGAAGTCACGGCACCCACCTCCAATCTATTAAAAGGGTGTCCATACCAACAGCAGCTTAAGAAACGTCCCTTTATTTCCAATGTAGTAAATATCTACAGCAAGAAGAGGCAGGTTTATATTGGAGGTGAGTGCTGTGACACCCGTTAGCTGCAGTAGCTACCAACTGGCAGTGTGCTGCAGTGCGGGAGGGATGGGGATGGACCTCGGCGCTGCAACAACCCTTGTGGTTGACCACATCGCTGCCTGCAGCCAAGGTCGCTCAACTGCCTATGCCCAAGGGGAAGAGAGGAACTAGAGAAAAGCTAGGTGAAAACCAAAAATAAATTTACATTTTAATGATGGCCTGGACTCCCTGGACTTCCCTGGGTCCTGGTACCCGACCAAGTGATGAGATAGAGGCCTTCAAGTTATTAAAGAGAATAAACAAGGTGAATGCGGATAACTATTTAGCAAGAGTATAGAGTCAAGAACCCAAGGTCACAAGTGGAAACTGGCAGGGTGAGGAAGGTTTAAGAGGGTGTGAGGAGAGGAAGTTTAATTTCACGGAGAGGGTGGTAGACCAGGAACAGTTTGCCAGAGGAGGTGGTAGGTGCCAAGACCATAAGCGGTTTCAAGCATGGCTGGGACAGAGTAATGGGTTTGGTGGTTGCTCAGGTCAGTAGCAACAGGAAGGGAGAATGAGGAGAGATAAACCTTTCGTGCACAGTAGGTGCCGGGCAAATAGAGAACTCCAGGCAGACTAGATGGACCTGTGGTCTTTTTCTGCCATCAACATCTATGTTTCTGTGTAACTGGATCCCAGACCTGGGGACTTCCTGGCTCCCCTTGAGCCCATACTATGGAGGAGAGGTCTGGAGTGGTTTGGGACCTAGGGACTGTTAAGCGGCCAGAGCAAAGTATATCCCTGGGAACAGGGTATATCCCTAACCGATATGGTCGGAGAGAAAAAGCTTTATGGGGAAGATACCATGATTAAAGTCTTAAAAAAGAAAGCAGGGCTTAGCTTTGGAGTCCTTGCTAAAGTTGGCTGGAGAGGGGGCCAACAGTGGCTGCTAGGCAGAAGCAAGCGAGCCGCATTGGTTGCAATGGCACTCTGATCCATCGAGGACAGCCTCCAATAAAATGACCGATTTTAAAATACTTGAGGTTGTTTTGTCTTCGTAATCGCCCCATTTATCAAGCCGGCTCCAAGTCAGTCCGATTCAGTTTCATAGGGAGTCCTTCTTGATTATGGACCAGTTAGCAAGGGAGTGGCAAGGCGGCTGTCATCAGATGGGTAGGAGGCCCGTTTTCCCCATGTTCAGCCCATCACCCTCCAACACAGAGGTAGGATGTTCATGCATCTTCCGAGCACCAGATGTCGTTCTGTATTAGTAACCCCTTCTCCCCCGTTCTCAGGCTGCAGCGCGCTGTTGCTGCTTCCTGCCAAAGCTAGAAGGCAGCTTTCACACAGCGCAACAGACGATCCCACCCTCACAATGGGGAAAGTGCCTGATATGACAGCTGACTCTCCCCACCAGCATCTGCATCCACAGTCTTGGGCTCAGGACTCAAACCCAGGACCTGGAGTGCTGAACGGTCCCCCTCTAGTTTGGGGCCACAGAGAAGGTGTTTGGGGACTCTGGTTCAATTCTCCATAGGTCACATTATTCCTTTCTCACTGCAGATTTGCATTTGAGTTACTAAGCAGTGGATACACACCAAACATGTAACACTCTATATGGCATTCAGACAGCAAACTCATTTTTTTTTTTTTTTACTTGCACTTTTTTGTGCCTTTCACTTCAGCGCAGACTGCCCTCAAAACCTCCCAAGGCAAATTTCCATGCCCCAAGTTACCACTCAGTCAGTCCCTGTGCTCTCAAAGGAAGCTTGGTTCTAACCCCCTCCTTTCAGGGACGAAGTGGGAGGGAATATAACCAGAGTCTTCAGGTTTTCATCAGGGAGAACAATCCAGTGATGTACGGGGCCCAGGTGTACCAGGGACTGTTGGCCACCACACTGAGGACCCACTTTCCTTGTTTCCGAGCCCCCTCTCTGGATGTCGCTACTCACAGGGCATAAGCATGAGCACGGGTGAAGACAGCAGGCCTGGTAGACATCCTCTTACCCACACTGCTTGCCACTGTCCTTCCACCTGTCGTTACCCAGGCAGCAGCACCACAGCAGAGGCAGCAACCCTCCCCAATGAAGGGCTTCATCTAGAATGCTCCAGCCTCCTCCCGCTGGTCCAGACTCATTTCTGAACCCAGCTCGTTGGCGTCATGAGCAGCAGCGCTACTACTGCACCAATGGGCTGGACTTTATATTTTGTTTCAGCTCCTTCAACACCAGCTTTGCCCCATATATGGGTCTGCGGCATTCCAACTTTCACTAAGCCTCCTCGGCCACTTACTCCATTCCCAAGGCTTGCTTACAGATCAGGGGTCCCCTTGGGAAAGGTCTTACGAGGTTGGCGGGTCCTGGACTGCTGCCAACTTCATCCTGTGCATGGTGGGATTTCTCATTTTTGAAATTTCCAGGCCCTGAAAGAGCAGAGCAATATGTCAGCACAGAAGTGGCCATGGTAAAGTGATTTGGGCCAACCTCCCTCTCTGGAGGTGGAATGTATCCTCTGGGTTGCTCAATCCTTCTCTCCCCACCCTCTGCTGGCCCTTCAGCACCCCACACTCATTCCCGAATGGTGGGTAGCCAATGTCACAAGCAGCACCACTACCTGTCGATAATGGACCAGCCCACCTGGACAAAGTGGGACGTTGCGCCATGATGTGAACAATACGTACTCCGCTGGTGAAGAATCGGCAACAGGATGCAGCTGCATTGTCAGTTCCCCAGTTTCAGAAGGCAGCTCCTGCTGCGGAGAAGATCTCACCAACCTTGAAAACAAAACAAGAGCAAAAGGGAGGGTAATGAATCCACTGGACGGACTGAAAACGATAACAGACAGCTGGTTAGCCACTGAACTTCTACTAGGTTTCGCCATGTATGGTACATTTTATTACATGTACACTGCAAGTCAATGTGAAGATTAGCCCAAGAAACCGTGTCCCAATATTAAAGAGCAGGTACCCACTGTCATGTACCCAGCCCTCTCAAACATATACAATAGTGGACCTGTTCCACTGTTGAGGGAAATACAAATGATATGTGCTTCCCTCTGGTTAAAAGTTGTAGCACCCCAAATCTGCACACCCATGAAAACAGAGCCATGTCTGACACACCCCAGCCCCCTTCTGTGATGTCAGAAAATGAGTACCGAGGTGCATTTCATTAACTGTATATACGAGATGTATCTATGGTTTTAGTACTATTTAGAGGTTCGATGTAGAAAAATCAAAGCAGCCGCTGGAATAACAGTCTCCGTTTATTGGATTGGTTGCTTTCATTTTCCAAGTAGCAACTCTAAATAGTACTAGAAATCATTGAAAATAGCACCAATGCAAGTCTATGGAGCACACACAGAGCCTTCATTTTCTGACATCACAAAAGGGGGCTGGGGTACCTGCCTTGGGGTGCATGACAGCTGAATGCATGTGGCGGTAACTTATTATAGAGTTCAAACCGCACTGACCCACAAGCCAATGCTGGCAGGTTTTGTATCAGGGCAGAATATTTTATTTTAACTAGCCCTGCTGTCTACTATTTGAGGAGGTAACATTTTACAAGTATGCCACAAACCAGTTGGGGGAGGGACCCAGATGGGACAAAGCAACGACTAACAAACAAAAAAATTATCTGGTCTAAAGGTAGTGGCCAATTGGTTACCTGCCCACAAAGTGCCCTCGTGGAAGTAATGCTGAACTGAATCTTAAAATGATAGCCACTAAAAATGTGGTTTAGCTACCAGATTTTAAGCGTTAGTGGCCAACTGGCCGACAGCTCACACACTAATTTACAGTATTTACTTATAAATTAGAGACTGAGGAGTGAGAAGGTTTCAAAATTTTAAAAAGCAGACTCTCTAACCCTGTCCATTTCAGGGCAGCTCATGGAACATGAGCTGCAAAATAAGTGTCTCTCATGAGTTGGGGGGTAGGTAGGTAGGAGGGTGGGGGTGGATGGAGGCTCCGATTGGTTGGTAATATTCTCTTGACCTATAATGGGATGTCGAGTGCATACAGGTTACGCTGTTTATATGCATACCTAGGTATCATTTTCAGTACTTCTCCCAGTTCTGCATAACTAAAGCAGGTACCACAAGACATGACACATATTTACATATGCACACACCCATAACATTGTAGTGTTGTACAAGGAGGGGTGCTGCACTGGTGAGGTGCCATCCTTGATGAGACACTAATATGGGTCCCTTCTGCCCATCTCTGGTCCCTGTACTAGAGTAGCTCGGGCTCTGGAATCTGTTCCATCAGAATCCTGTCAGATTTCAGCAATTCTGATTTTGCATACCAATTCTGTTCTGCCTCCAACTGAAGCACAAGAATGGGCATCGGATATTGGACACCAACCTTAGAAAGTACCAGGCTGTCAGCACAAAGTATGTCTCCTCCTTCACCTTAGCCTCTCCTGGGTGTGGACTAGTAGCAGCACTAGTGAGGCAGCTGTTCAGGTCATCCAGTGACTGTTGGCAGCTTCAGTCAACGATGATGATTATGGGAAAGAAATCACTTTGTTAAAGTTCCAGCAGCAATCCCAAAAGTCCCCAATGTTGGCCTAAGCAAATGACCCCCCCGACTCAGTGTCTCCACAGGCAGGTGACATCTTCAGCCCCTATCTGGTCCCTCCTTGGCACCCAATCAATCAAATCTTTATTTTATCAGGCAAAACACCACTGAGCAAAACTCATTTACAAGGTGGACCTGGAGAAACCCTCACCCTCAGGCACTCTCAGCCTCCGACTCCCTAGTCTGACTCTGAGTCGGGAGGCTGACTGTTCCTGGACACCCCCCATTTCTTTTAATGAATTACTCCCTCCCAGCTCGGTGGTGACCACTCTCCCGATGCCACACTGCCCTCTGCTCCTCCTCACGTGGTTATTTTCCAAGTTACCTGGAAGATGAGGCATTATCCTAAGCAAAGTCCTCAGAGCAGGCTGTCAGACACATACTGGTGGCACTCATGGAGCCTGCTCCCAGGGCTTTGCTTAGTTAGAAACCCACCTCCTAGGTAAGTTTGGAAAAGTAACAGCGAGAATGGCTGGAGAACAGTACAGCACTGAGGAGAGCACGCGAGCAGCAAGCTGGAAGGTAGCAGTTCATTAAAAAGTTAAAATAAGTGGGGAGAATTTCCAGGAACAAAACAGTGTGGGTCGGTCGTGGTGAACTTGTCTGGCTCTCTGATGGGCTGTCTCAGCTTGGATGTAGATGGCACGCTGCCACAAGGGGCTTAACTTTGGATTCTGGGCTTGGACTAGTGGGCCAGTGGTTAAAAGTGCCATGTGACCAGGTTGGGTGGGGGAGGCTTGCCGCTGGGGATGGGGGAGTTGACATCAGAGGAATTTCCACTAAGCACCCAGTACAGAGACCTCCAGACTGCTGCTGTCACTACAGCCGGATGAGCCAGGCCTCCTCCATGAACAAACTGGACACCAGGAGCCTGAGGTAAGGAGAGGGAGACAGACATCACCACACTCAGATTCCAATTAATCAGATTCAGATTCCACATCTGAAATTTTTGGGAATTTCAATTTTTGGCCTTGAATATCTAAATTCGAATAAATAAATAAAAAAAAGGACTGGAATTTAAGATTCCAAATTTGCAACTGAAAACGAGCAACCTCACACTGTAAAGGGCATGACGTGTATCAAAGAACAGCAGGGGAACTCTACAGTGTAACAGTCAACATTCCTCATCAATTAAACAGGTCCATGCATCCATTCCACAGAACGCACATGGGTCCTGGGAAAAGCTATAATGGCTTAGTGTGCATTTCCTTATTAAAAAAAAAAAATTAGAAGTAGCACCCCACTAAGCAGCACTGACAACAACTGTATGGTGAACCCAGACAGTGGTGTTTTAGAGGGTGTGATTGGCTTATTCACTGGAGCACCACCCCCAACACAGAAACCTACCTGTCTATTCAACAAAACTTCTTACCCTTCTCACTTACCTTGGTGGATGCAGAAGTCATTTTTTAATGTTTTCTCTGCTGTCAAACACCAATGGAGCCAGCGTCAGCTCAGCTGGAGCTCAACCCTGGGGCACCTCCCAGCCCGAGTGTCAGCCTTTTTGGTTGGGGTGATTTGATTGCAGAATCTACCTTCCCAGATTCTGCACAGAATACCCTCAGCAGCTTAAACAAGAGCAAAACAAAAAATGTCAACATTTTACAATATTAAAGAATAAAAAAGCAACAGAAGCACGATTTCAATTAATAAGCTATTTTTATTGCAAATATCCCCAAAACGTATCTACCTCCCGATTCGGTGTGTCGTGTCAATCTAAAAAGCAAGGGGGAGTAAACCTTAATTTGGGGTTAACTTCCGGTTTGTAATTCACTAATTTCCTTGCTAGGCCCTTCCTGCTCACAAACCTGCAGCCCCTATAGTATTTCACTTTAATTGCTCCTTACCAGATCACTGGTTTCATGAATGACTGGACACCAGAAGTAACTTCAGCTGCTCTGTGGTTTGTTCCACAAGCATTCAGCGAGCCTCGGCAAAACTACTACTACTACTACAGTCTGCTCGTGCAGTTTCTAAAAACCAGTCTCCACTCAAGACATACCATTAGCCCAAAACTGCAGGGGGATGTGGACTAAACCATTCTGCATTGTTACTAGGGTGAGTTACCATATCCCACATCTCCCTTCTAGTAAAAGAAAGCAATTCCTTCATTTCAGTTTGTATAGCAATGAAAATCAGTACCAAGCACAATTAGCGTAATGGCGGAGTGTTACTTTGTGATGAGTTAGGGTCTAAAGTCACTGGTACACAGCTCTGTTGAAATGTCTTTACCACTGACTCAAGTCATAACACAATCTCTGAACCTCTCAGGAACTTTAAACAGACGCCCTCTTCTGGTCATTCGAGCAGACTGCACAATGGGTACAACCTTAGGACTTTCTGGCGCAGTGTCATTGAAAACAACAGGTTCCATTTCAGGTTGCTCATACACTTGACGAGTGTCCTCTTTATTTATTTATTGAAATGTTTCACCAGGAAGGCACACTGAACAACAAGTTGGTCGTCTCTTGGTGCACCCTGTGAGGGGGTACAACTGGATGAAGAATTAGACTTACAGTTTAACATATCCAGAAATTAAACTTTCAATTATATTTGTAACAAGGCATACAGTTAAAATATAAATAATCATACAGTTGCATTTGTGACATAACATACAGGTAACTGGCTGGCAGTATAGCCTAGAGGTTAGAGGAACAAGACGTGAACAAGCTTGGTACATCCAGCAGACCAGACCGAGTTTGATTCTCACAACCTCCACTTGCATACTGTTTGACTCTGTGCAAGTCACTTAACCGCCCAGTGCTCCCAGGTCGCCCTGAAAACAGGCACTTGGGCCTAGTGGGCCTTATCCGGTTACCAAATACTAAAATAAAAAAATATAGTGGGCTGAGGTTGAGGCACTGGGCGCCACACCTCATACTGCGCGCGGCGGACCCGGTTCGGAACCGGGTCGCCGGGGTCGGTAGGAGGAGAAGGATCAGCGCCTGTAAGACTGCTGTCCTTCTCCAGGGAGGGGTGTGTTGCCTCAGTGGCCTGGCAGCTCCTAACGGTGGCTGGGGCTTGGCAGGCTATGGGCAGAACTAGAGGGACGTGCTGAGGCGGACGCTGGGATGGGCGGCGTCACGGTGGCGTGCGGCTCTGATCCAAGCGTCATTACGCCTCAGGCGTATGGGGAGAAAAGTGGAAAAACTTAAGGGCTACATGAGGGCCGGACAGGCAGCACCGCCGCTTCTGGTCCTGGATGCTCCTCCTCAGCCGAAATCCCCCCAGATCCTGTGTGTGGCGGTGGTCACAGACCACCATGGCTGATCGCTGTGTAGGTGGAGGTAAGGTAGAAGCTTAGGGATTGGGGGCAGAGCAGGGCTGAAGGTCGGCCGATTGGGGGGACCATAGGTAACACCCCCAGCCGCAGAGGAGGAGTAAAACAGTATAACGAAAAAAAAAAATATATATATATATATATCATACCTGTGGAATATGCATTTAATTATAAGTGGCATATCTGAGGAACATAGTACATAGCGGGGAGAGGAGCGTGCTGAGATGCAGGCTGGGGGTGGAAGGTTTAATAGGGATGCGCGTCATGGAGAGGAGCAGAGGTAGGAGGACAGTTAAGGAGGGTTAAAGCAGGAGCAGTTAGATGACAGAAAGTTATGTAAGGCAGAGGCAGGGAGTGGGAGAAGGAGTGCCGTGTTTGGAGGGTTCCAGATTGCAGGAAGCGATGGGTAAAGCCTGACTGACCAATGAGAGTGGTTCAACGGGGAACAAAATGTGAGTGTCAGAGGATCTGAGGGAGGGAAGAGTGAGCATGAGAGGTAGGAGGAAGTTCTCCTAACCAAAATTTAGAAGCGAGTTTGGCACAATGAGTGAGGCGCCTGTTGGCAAGCGGGGAAGGGACATGGTGTGGTAGAGGTCACAGTGATGAGTGTGTGATGGAGCATCACGGACAAATTGACAGAAGGAGCTAAAGAGAGTGTCCAATCTGGTTAGGAGGCTTTGGGAGACGGCACCATAAACTACATCACAGTAGTCGAAAATGGGGAGGATCATCTTCTGGACTAGTTCACACTGCACTGTAGGAGGGATACAACTACAGTTCCTGAATAAGGCACCAAGCTTGGGGCACAATTTTTCAGGATGGTGTCAATGTGCCAGAGAAGTTCCTGTTCCTGGCTACCGTCCCTGGATTCCACTGTTTGTGACAATACGGATTCAGTTGACTCATCTGCCTGTTGCTGTTCGGCTTCCAAAGCGACTGTCCGGTCTCTCCCCAGGTGTCTCCTGTTCCTCGGGTATCTCTTTCCTGCAGGTGTAATCACACTATAGGATCTTGGCTCATCACGGATTCTTTCCACTATAGCGGGTTGCCACCCACTAGAAGTCTCCATGCATACCCTTTCCCTTCTCTGAATGGAGTAAGTGGAGCTGCATTCCTGACGAATACTGTTTCTGTCTTTTTGTAGTCTTTTAAGATGTTTATGTATAACTCTCACAAATGGTGTTCCTAAAATGTCTTCTTTGGCTTGCCTAAATGCCCACTGCCAGGCTGGTGTTCTGTGTCCTAATACATTTACAAGTGTCAGCATGTGAGTGCCCTGTTAGCCTCCATGCCTGTCTCTTTAAGAGCTGCCTATCTAGTAGTTATAATTAATCTGGGTGGGGCGAGTAGTCTCAGGCTCGAGTCCCGCCCGGGCTGCATTACTATTGTTCCATTCTGCCACGCTAATTGCGCAGAGGAGCCTTACTAGACCTTAGATTGTTCACTGATCATCTGTTTCAGTAATGATGATGTCATAGTTTGTCTAACCTGCCTTCCTTTGCAGCATGGACATTTCTGTACTGCACTGCCGCTTTGGTTCTGGACTGCCAGTTTGGACCAATCGTACCTTTGGGGACTCTAAAATGGAGACTGTATTCAGAGGCTTTATGGGCACGAATTTCTGTAGGAATTGTAGTTTTCACCCTTTGGCACCTTAATGGACCTGGAGGAGCTCTTGCATTTCTTTTAACTTTTAATCAATTACTCCTCCCAGCTCGGTGGTGAGCACTCTCCCGATGCCACACTGCCCTCCGTTCCTCCTCACTTGGTTATTTTCCCAGTTACCTGGAAGATGGGGTGGCCATCAAAGCAAAGCCCTTGGAGCAGGCTGTCAGACACATACTAAAGGTGTCTGGCAGAGCCTGCTCCAGAGTTTTGCTTAGGTTAGCAACCCACCTCCTAGGTAAGTTTTGGGAAAGTAACAGCGAGAATGGCTGGAGAACAGTATAGTTTGAGGACAGCATGCAACGGCAAGCTGGAAGGGAGCAGTTCATTAAAACGTTAAAAATAAGTGGGGAGAATTTTCAGGAACAAACCGTGTGGGTCAGTCGTGGTGAACTTGTGTGGCTCTCTGATGGGCTGTCTCAGCTTGGATGGTGGATGGCAGCTGCCATGCAGCTACTGCTACAAGGGGCTTAACTTTGGATTCTGGGCTTTGACTAGTGGGCCAGTGGCTAAAGGTGCCATGAGATCAGGTTGGGTGGGGGAGGCTTGCCGCTAGGGATGGGAGGGTTGACATCAGAAGGGAATTTCCACTAAGCCACCCAGTACAGAGACTCCACACTGCCACTGTCACTACAGGACGGATGAGACAGGCCTCCTCCAGGAACAAATCGGACACCAGGAGCTGCAGGTAAGGAGAGGGAGACAGACTTCACCACCCTCACATTCAGAATCAGATTCGATTAATCCAATTCAGATTCCACGTCTGAAATTTTTGGGAAATTTAAATTTTGGCCTTGAATATCCAAATTCTGAATTCCAAAAAATAGCTCGAAATTCAAGGATTCCAAATTTGCAACTGAACATCCGAACAACCTCACACTACAAAGGGCATGGCGTTTATCAAAGAACAGCAGGTTTACACAGCGTTGCAGCCAACATTCCTCGTCAATCAAAAAACTCTGGTTTGCAGGAGCTCCGCCCCTGCAAACCTTACCCTAGTTTAGGTTTTGTAGAAAAGTTACTTTCTGCCGCTGGAAAAGTGTTTTAGCTTACTCTTTGAAAGTCTGCTACCCAGAAGTATGGCGGACCCTTGGGGCGCCATTTGCCTGAGGTGAGGCACTGCACTGTGCGCTTTCAATGCGCGTGCGGTGCAGCGCCACACCTTACAGTAAATGGCGCCTAAGGGTCCACCATATACTTCCGGTAGCAGACTTTAAAAAGTAAGTCAAAACACTTTCCTGCAGCAGAAAAAGATGCTTTTTCTACAATACCTAAACCGAGGGTAAGGTTTGAGGTGTGGAGCCCTGCAACCCAGAATTTTCTTTAAACAGGTCCGTGCATCCATTCCACAGGATGCACGTGGGTCCTGGGAACAAGATATAATGGCTTAGTGTGCATTTCCTTATTAAAAAAAAAAAAATTAGAAATAGCAACCCACTAAGCAGCACTGAGGGCAACTGTGTGGTGAACCCAGACAGTGGTATGGGGGGGGGCGATTGGCTTATTCACTGAAGCACACCACCCCAACACAGAGACCTACCCATCTATTCAAGTTCAAGTTTATTGCAGGAAAACTCCATTGAGCAAGCTCATTCACAAGGAGGTCCTATGACATAAACACTTAAAGTACAAACACAGATAGGTAATAACAGTATATACATGAAATGCACATTACATAATACAGGCTGGATATACATACAATGGTACCACATAGGGTGACCGTGAGGTGGTAAACATTGATATGAGACAGGGAAGCAACTTACAGGTTGCATACTGATAAATTCAACAAAACATCTTACTCTTGTCGCTTACCTTGGTGGATGCCGAAGTCATTTTGAATGTTTTCTTGCAGTCTAACACCAACGGAAATCCAGCGATTAGCTCTCAGCTGAGGGCAACGTCAGCTCCGAGTGTCAGCCTTTTTTGGGATTGATTTGATTGCAGAATCTACCTCTCAGATTCAAAACAAAATGTCAGCATTTTGCAATATTAAGAATAATGAAAAAGCAACAAAAGCATGATTTCAATTAATAAGCTTTTTATTGCAAATACCCCAAAAGCATACCCCCCACCCCGATGTGTCGTGTCAATCTAAAAAGCAAGCATGGGGAGGAGGAGGTAAAACTCTTAATTTGGGGGTTAACGTCCGGTTTGTAATTCACTAATCTCCTCGCTGGGCCTTGCTGCTTGCAAACCTGCAGCCCCTTATACTATTTCACTTTAGTTGCTTCTTACCAGATTACAGGTTTCATGAATGATTGGACACAATAAGTAACTTCTAACAGCTCTACGATTTATTCTACAAGCATACATCAGACTGAACAGCAGGCCTCACCAAACTACTACTGCAGTCTGCTTGTGCAGTTTGTAAAACCAGTCTCCACCAAGACATACCATTAGCCCAAACCTGCAGGGGATGTGGACTAAACCATTCTACATTGTTACTAGGGTGAGTTACCATATACTACATCTCCTCTTGTAGTAAAAAGCAATTGCCTTGCTTTCGGTTTGCATATCAATGAAAAATCAGTATCAAGCACTATTAGCGTAATGACGGAGTGTTACTTTGTGATGAGTTAGGGTCTAAAGTCACTGGTACACAGCTCTGTTGAAATGCCTTTACCACTGACTCATGTCATAACACAATCTCCGACCTCTCAGGAACATTAAGCAGACGCCCTCTTCTGGTCATTCGAGTAGACTGCACACTGGGTACAGCCTCAGGACTTTCTGGCAAAGTGTCATTGAAAGCAACAGGTTCCATCTCAGGTTGCTCATACTCTTGACAAGTGTTCCTTTCCTGGCTATTGTCCCTGGATTCCACCCGTTTGAGACAATACAGATTCAATTGACTCATCTGCCTGTTGCTGTTCAGCCTCCAAAGCGGCTGTCGGTCTCTCCCAGGTGTCTCCTGTTCCTGCGGTATCGCTGTCCTGCAGGTGTAATCACACTATAGGATCTTGGCTCATCACGGATTCTTTCCACTATAGCGGGTTGCCTCCCACTAGAAGTCTCCATGCATACCCTTTCCTTCTCGGAATGGAGTAAGTGGAGCTGCATTCCTGACGTAATACTGTTTCTGTCTTTTCTGTAGTCTTTTAAGACATTTATGTGTGTAACCCCTACAAATGGGTGTTCCTAAAATGTCTTCTTTGGGCTTGCCTAAATGCCCACTGCCAGGCTGGTGTTCTGTGTCCTAATAGATTTAAAAATGTCAGCATGTGGGTGCCCTGTTAGCCTCCATGCCTGTCTCTTTAAAAGCTGCCTATCTCGTAGTTATAATTAATTTGGGTGGGGGCTGATTAGTCTCAGGCTCAAATCCCTCCTGAGCTGCAGTACTTTTGCTCCATTCTGCCATCGCTAATTGCGAAAGGAGCCTTACTAGACCTTGTGATTGTTTATTATCTGTTTGGTAATGATAATGTCGTGAGTTGGTCTAACCTGCCTTCCTTTGCAGCATGGACATTTCTGTATTTCACTGCCATTTTGGTTCTGGACTGCCAGTTTGGACCAATTGGTACCTTTGGGGACTCTAAAATGGAGACTGTTCCCAGAGGCTCTATGGGAATGAATTTCTGTAGGAATTGTAGTTTTCACCTTTGGCGCCTAAATGGACCTGGAGGGAACTCTTGCTGTGAGACAGACAGATCAACGAATCGAACCTGTTGGATCACTGGGAAAGTCTCGAGCTGCCGGCAGCAGTGAGTCGGTGTGGAGTTGGAGTTGAGAGAGTGAATAGCTCGAGACATTTGAGCAGCTGCTCGCAGCAGCACAAGGAATCGCATGGAAGGCTATGTCTGGCCTGCCTGCCACCATATTCTCTAGTGAAGAAGTCTGCTCTAAGTATCACAGACTTTATCTGAAAGTGCTGTAATTGAGACCAGAATACTGAATTGTGACAAAGTGAATCTCGCCTGGTGTGGATCAAAGATTTGCCTCAGTGTGATCGGCCTGTCAGGACTTGAGACTACCGCAGTGCATACGGTTTGTGCAGAGACACTGTCAGTAGCAACGGACTGTCATCCGGACTGTGGTATTTAATTGCATTTACTATAAGTCGTTGAATGTGGAGTGTGGGTTGCGATTTGGTTCCCCACCTTGCTGATGGTGACATGTTAGCTGAAGGCTGCATCCAGCAAATCTGCCGGACTGTATCCGTATTGTTCTCCTGGTCTGGGCCTTGCCATCACGGCCCCTAGACTGGCGCTCACAGCAGAAAAACATCCGGCAGAGACCCGCCTGGAGAGTCGGCTCTCTGCTCAACACCAGCGAACAGGGCAGAACACCATGGTGCATCGTGTGGGCCCTGCTTCTCCTGGCTATCCAGCTCTTCATCCCGAGGTCTCCATTTCATCCATCCTGCGTCCAGACTTGAGTAGCGTGAGGAAACACCAGGATAGCTCCTGCAACAAAGCTCAAATCACAGTGTTCCATCTGATTTAATTGTTAATAATTTCAGACTGAGCCATCCGGCTCTGGATTACAAATTTATTTATTTATTTTATTTATTCAGTTTTGCTTACTGGGTAAGTGCACTAGCCATAGCAATGACTATTTTCAGAGCCGCGACCGGGAGGTACAGTACAACAATACAGGAGACATTTCAATACAAGTACAGAAATAGTTGACTGGTTATACAATTACAGGAAAACATTTCAATACAAGTACAAATTAATTGACAATAGTATACAGAGCAATTTACAGATGCAATACCAGTGTAGAAAAAAAATAAAATAAGAGAGGAGCAGTACAAACTAAAGACTACCTAAAATTTGCTGTAAGGAAGAAAACATGAGCCAAATTGAACAATTTAGTGCTGATAAGGAAAGAATAAAGTATTGTAGGAGGAATACTGGAAGTGATAGAGGTGAGAGCAAGAAGGAAGGATAAGTCAAGAAAAGAAGGGGTGAGTGAAAGTACAAAGGGGGTGGAGCAGATTGGTAAGGATAAATTAAGCTAGCGAAAAGAGAGGAGTCGAGCCACGGAGGACGAGAGGAGGAACAAGAATAACTATGGTGGTTTGAAGCAGGTGCACTTGTGGGAAGAGTCGAGATGGTTCCTCAGCCCTTTTTAAAAGATGCATGAGATGGTGATTGGCGCCAAAGCTAATGGAAGGAGTTCCAGTATTTGGGGGCATGGCAGATGAAAGCACTCGCACCTTCTGTGGTTTTGTGTCTGGGGATGAAGACAGAGGCCTGGTCAGCAGACTTCAGCCCATAACAAGGTGTTAAATTTTGGAAGAGTTTTGCAAATTAAAAGGTTAAAGTGCATGTTGTGTTTTCTTTCCATCCAAAGGGCCCCAACAGCAGCTGCAATGCTGGCCTACTCGGGCAACACTCAGGCTAGCCTGCAATATCAAACGGGTACCCAGAGTGTGTGTGACCGTGTTAGAGGGACTTTGAGTGCATGCCTTATAGCCTGAATCTATCAGATCAATCTCAATCACTAGATTACTGCCCTCCTTGTTCACATCCCCAAATAAATCAGATCTAAATCTTTTGCATTTAAACTGGTTGTGTACTTCTGTGCCAAAAGTACTGTATCACTGTTGTGTCATTGTTACAGGTCTTGTTTCCTCTAGGGGTCTCAGGGACATTCCAGTCAATCCAGCCCTAGTGGTAAATGTGTTACAGGTGGGATTTACAGTGTGTTACAGTGTGTACTGGGATTGTGTCCTCTCAGACTGGTTTTGGCCACTAGAGAAAAGAGGGGTTATTAGTGTCCCAGAGGCTGTACCCAAAGCAGTCATGCTTTCATCAACCCTGTCCAGGTGGAGGCACCCTTTCACAAGCCCAGGCCCCTCAACCTGCAGCTAGTCACAGAGGCAAGGATAGTACCCTTGGGATAGCACCACCTAGGGGTTACATGCATCCTTCATTATTTCAGGTCACAATGCCCTTGCATTTGCAGGTAATGCCCTCAACATTCTGCCCATTAACAGTTGAGAAGTTGTACAGTTCAGACCTGTGACTGGTGTATTTCTAAAACTGATCAATGTGAGATGTGGATCTGTCTGATTTTGCATAGACTTCAGAAAGATTATTTTTACTGTCTGGATCATTCTTTTAGCTAAACCGTTAGATTGTGGGTATCCTGGGCTGGAATGAGTTATTTTGAATTCCCACAACTTTGCATGCTGTCTGGTCAGGCATTCTGAGAACCTCAGGGTATTTTAAAAAGTAGTCCACTACTATTAAATTGGGAGAGCCCCTAAAGTCAAAATGTCTGCCAAGCTTTAACCATGGCATGTCAAGTATTTCACGTGGACACATTGGCTCTTTATGGTTGCTGGGTAAGAGTTCCTGGCAAGGTCCCATGTTTCAACCATCATTTCTACTTCTCGATTCATGCCTGGTCAACACATCATAGCTCTAGCTTGGGCCTTCGACCTTTGTATTCCTTGATGTGCTGCATGAAGTCTTTGTAGCATATCTGTTCTCAGCTCTTTGGGTATGATGATTCTTTTTAACCACCATTATGAGTTCATTTTCTATGTATATATTGTGTCTCATGGGCCAGTAGTGCTGAAATTTCTCTGTTTACCCCTACTGCCTGCCGGCTGACCCTTCAGAGCGTCAGGAGTCATCCTCCTGCCTCTCGCTCACACAAACCGACCTCTGGATCCCCATGGAGCTTGAGTGCCCCATCCCGAGTGGGGGCCAGGTGGGGTCCCTTCACCCGACATCCTTCATTTTGTCAGGCCAAGGAGGTGGCCGGTGAGTGGGGCACATTGGAGGCACGCTCCGGGAAGCCCGTCTTCGGAGCTGACAGCTGTTTTCCTCCCTCCCTTACAGCATGTGACCCTAGATGTCATGGCGCAGGCGTCAACGTCCACACTGCATAGCAGCCGCCCACGCCTACAATTGGGGCTTGCAGTACCCAAGACTCCACTCGGAGCCAGGCAAGTGCGCAGGCATCGGCCCTTCCTCCCAGAGAAGGTGAGCTGTCATGGGAAGCTCAAGCCCATCTCCCCCGGCCCGACCACCAGCGACCTGAGTCCGCTCCTGAACCGGGTCACCAGCATGGTGCAAGCTGTGATGTCAGCGCCTCAAGCGCCACCAGGCCAGGTAGTGCTGAATTTTGATGTTGACTTGTTTTTCCCGTTAGGCCATCCTTTGAGGTGCATTTCTTTAAGCAATTGTAAATCACTATCCCTCTGTGGCCTGTTTTAGCCTCTCTAACATGCTGTAAGGCAGTGTCTCTGTTGCTTGGATTGACTATTTGACTTTTCACTACTTAGATCAATGTCTCCTCTGCTGGCTTTCTTGGTACTGCCCTGGACAAGGTGTCTGCAATCTGAACCTCTTTTCTGGAGTATATATTACCTGTATGTCATATTTGTATATCTGTAACAGCATCCGCTGCAGTCTTGCTGAAACCTTTCTGATTGGTTTGTTCAGTATAGATTGTAGTGGCTTGTGATCTGTCTGTACTTTTGCTGACCTTCCGTAAACATACTGATGAAATTTCTGTAGAGAGAACATAATTGCTAGCAACTGTTTTCTATCTGTGTGTAGTTTCTTTCAGCACTGGACAATGACCTAGATGCATAAGATATTGGTCTGTTCCTTTGTAGTAGACAAGCACCTAGTCTGTCCTTAGCTGCATCTGCTTGGATTTCAGTGTCCTCTTTTGGATCATAGAATTTTAATACTGGTGCAGAAGAAATAGTCTCTTTAAGCTTTGTAAGGCTTCTTCCTGTGCTGGCTGCCACAGCCACATGACATCTTTTGAGTAGCTGTCTTAGTGGTGCAGTGTGAGGCTTGCTTCATTGAATGTACTGCACTGAGTGTCGAGTCATTCCTAACAGTCTCTGTAGTGCTTTTTATCTTGGGAGGGGGCATCTTGGCTATTGCTTCTACTTTGGCTTCATCAGGCGTAGCCCGTTTTTGGTGATGATATGCCCATGAATTTCATCTCACTGACCAAATATTGTATTTTGTCTCTATTGAGCGTAACATTGAGTTCCACCGCTCTGTCCATCACTTTCCCCAGAATATCGTCATGCTCTTCCCTTGGTAGCTGCGGCTATAAGCATGTCATCAGCTATCACAAAAACACCTGGTATGTCCCAAGTGTTCAGCATTTCTCTGCAGGAATACTTCACTGCATGAACCTTATTCCAAAGGAAGTCTGTGAAATCTGTACCTTCCCCATGGACTGTTGAATGTACGTGAGGTCTGCAGATTAGTCATCTAATCTGATCTGCCAGTACCCATCGCTTTCATCTAGAATTGTGAAAATTTTTTACCAGCAAGCTTATTCTGAATATCCTCCAATGTGGGGATAGAGAAGTGATATTTTTGATAGCTTTATTTACGTCTCTAGGGTCCAAACACACCCTGATTTCACCATTTTACTTTTCAGTAATTAGAAGGCTATTTACCCATGTTGTAGGTTTTCTTACCTTGCTAATCACCCCAATTTGCTCCAGCTGTTCCAGTGTCTGTTTTAGTCTGTCCATGATTGCATATGGGACTTTCCTGCACCCATGTATCACAGGAGTAACATTTGGGTCAGAATGTATGTGGTAAACTCCTGGGAATTCTCCTAGGCCTTCAAACACTGTTTCATATTGTGCGAGAAGTTCCTCTTTTGTGCTTGGTGGCTTGGTTTTAAGCACTTTAACTTTCGAATCAGATCCAGGATGACACCGCCTGTTGACCCAATAGGGAAGCTCCGATGTGTTAGTGACATAAAACTGCAGTTTGGCCTCTCTGTCTTGTGTCTTACACTTTAGTGTCCCATCCAGTTCAGGATTAATTTGTGCTCCTCCATATGTTATTAGGACTACTAGTCGGCATGTTTGTACCTTGTATGGAAACAAGCGCAGTCACTTCTTTAATCAGTATATTGGCTTCAGCCTCCGTGTTCAACTTGAACTAACTGGCTGTCCCATTATCTTCAAGATGGTGTACCAGCCTTCATCTGGTACTTGTGCCTGCACCATTTCTTGTTTTCTTTTATAGCACCTACAAATAGTGCTTCTACTCCTTTGGTAATTTTCTAGTGAGGTTTGTTGGACTTTTGAACCTGCACATTTTTGCATAATGGTTGAGTCCACCACATTCGCGACATTCTTGTCCATATGCCGGACAAGCCTTTGGCGGATGCCCCTTGCCACACCTCCACACGTGTTTGATTTTTGTGCACGTGTCTAACGTGTTGGTAGCTGGCAGTCTGGTTTTTGGCCTGTTTTACCATCCTGCCTCGATTTATGTTCTGCAGCATGGATGAACATATCAGCAGTCCTGTGACATCGCTTGTTCCTGTGCCCTTGGTACCTCTTCAGCTCGGCATATTCACCGCTTTGCCCATCATGAGGTCTGGGGATTCCAGTAGCTTCTCTCGAGCCTGTCGTCAGTGACACTGAAGACAATTTTATCTCGGATCATTAAGTCCTCATTCTCTGTAAACTCACAATTTCAAGCTTTTGCCTGAGCTCTGTAACAAACTTGTCTATACCTGAGTGCTCGTTGAGCAGGTGGACCCAAAGCGGATGCCTCTCAAGCACCGAGTTTTTCTTGGTTTACAAAAATTCTTAAATGCTTCCATAACCTCAGCTGCCTTTTTTAGCTTGTGGCTCAGTATATGTTATATTGAGGGTATTGTACACTCGAGGCCTCATCCCCAATCGTGTGCAGTAGGACTGCAATTTTCATTTCACTGACTTATCATCTAACCCCGTGGCTGTGAAGTACAGACTTAATCTTTGTGCCCACCTTCTCCAGTTTTCTGCAAGATTTCTGTCAACAGTAGTGGTGGAGGTGGCTTAAATTCATATACTGCCAAATATATTTTGTTATACAGTCTTTCAGTAAGCTTTGGGTACTTACAAATACTGTCTTTGTTTCTTTTCTTTGCAGCACAAACTTTTCTTCATGCTTGCAACTGCAGTACTGCAAGTACACTTCCGACACCATATAGTATTTCACTTTAGTTACTTCTTACCGGATTGCTGGTTTCAGGAATGACTGGAGACAATAAGTAATGTCTAACAGCTCTGAGGTTTATTCAACAAGAATACATCAGACTGGTCAGCAGGCCTCAGCAGAACTACTACTACACTGCTCGCGCAGTTTAAAAACCAGTCTCCACCCAACACATACCATTAACCCAAAACTGCAGGGGATGTGGACTAAACCATTCTACATTGTTACTAGGGTAAGTTACCACACTACAGCCCCTGTCCAGATCGCTGCGAACTGCTGCCCCAGGAGCATAGCCCTCTGTCTCTTACCTAGCGATCCACCCCATCTCAACATTCGTCACTGCTTGCATCAGTCAAGTTCAGCGGCTGCAGACGTCCAGACAAAGTCTTAACACTCTAACCCCAGGCAGGGCCCCTGCCTGCCAGGAAATTCGCCCCCTTCCTCCACCCCTGCGACTGCGATTGGTGTGGTGGGGTGTCACTCTATGTCGCCAAGGTGGACTCTTGAGTAGAACCCGCCTCCAAGAGAGACACTAATTGAGTGCGCGTCGGAGGACAAATGGAAGGTGCTGATTGGCGGGTCCCTTGTCTGGCTTTCCTGATTGATAGGCAGTGGGAAGGCTGTATGAAACCCTCCTTGGCGACACCACCTCACAGCACCTCCTGGTGGGCAGCAAGGCAAATTACCTATTTAATTCCTTATTTTTGTATTATATTGCTGCAGTAGATTTATTACGTTGTGCGGAGATAAGCTTCAGACCATCACATTGAATAATTCCTCCTCCAATTAGCTTAGTGAGAATACCATTTTTCCAACACACTTGTCTGTTGAGAAGTATTTTATTTCCAATTGTTTAACCAGGGTGGCACACTAAGCTGAAAGCTTGTTTCAGGTGTGACCTGGGAGCACAAGGAAGTTGAGTGACTTGCTCAGGGTTACACAGTATGCAAGTGGGGGCTGTGGAATTCAAACCCAGGTCTCCAGATTTGCAGCTCAGAGCCTTAAACCACTGTGCTATACTGCCTCCCAGGTATGGCTTGAAGGATTAAACTGAGGAAGTCACCCCCATGTGGGATAGTTGGATCAGTTTTGAGGGGTCAAGCCAGGGTAAAATGAGGAGCACCCCTCCTAATGTGGCACAGCTGAGCGGGACAGAGAGGAGATCTGACTGGGTAAATGAGGGCTCCCTGTTAAGGTGGGACAGTTGAGGGTGATGGACAGAGGGATTCTGAGGGGCAGAATGACGTTCATCCTTCCTTATGTGGGAGAGTTAAGAGGGAATGGACAGCAGTTCTAAGGGTAAATGAAGCATGTCCCTCTTAATGTGGGGCAGTGAGAGGGAGGGACAGAGAAGTTCTGAGGGTATAAGTAGGGAACCGTTGGGAGAGATGGACAGAGGAGTTCTGAGGTGTAAATAAGGGACCGTTGGGAGAGATGGACAGAGGAGTTCTGAGGGCGTAAATAAGGGACCACTGGGAAGAGATGGACAGAGGAGTTCTGAGGGTGTAAATAAGGGACCGTTGGGAGAGATGGACAGAGGAGTTCTGAGGCGTAAATAAGGGACCATTGGGAGAGATGGACAGAGGAGTTCTGAGGGCGTAAATAAGGGACCATTGGGAAGAGAAGGACAGAGGAGTTCTGAGGGTGTAAATAAAGGACCGTTGGGAGAGATGGACAGAGGAGTTCTGAGGGTGTAAATAAGGGACCGTTGAGAGAGATGGACAGAGGGGTTCTAGGGATAAATAGACCTGTTTGGCCCCGAAAAATGGTGTACTATACCATCTTAACAAGTACTTCTGTTCAGTCTTCACTAGAGAGGGCAGCCAGTACCACGAGGAAGGGGTGGGGGGACGGGGAGTCATGGCGGTGTCATCCATGCTGACAAGGTACTAAAGGGCTTAAGGTCCAAATCCCCAGGGCCTGATGGCTTGCACCCAAGGGTCCTAGGGGAACTGTCAGAGGCCCTGGCAGGTCCCTGCAAACCTGTATAACACCTCTCTGAAGCTGGAGATTTTGCCCTGGATCGAGAACTGCACATGTGGTGCCTCTCCACAAAAGTGGGCCAAAGGATGAACCAGGAAACTACAGGCCAGTCAGCCTAATCTCAATAGTGAGAAAGCTGATGGAGTCTGTCCTGAAAGTGAGACTGGTAAGTTTTCCAGAGAATAATGGGCTCCAGGACATGAGGCAGCATGGGTTTATGTCGGGAGGTTCTGCCAGACTAACCTAATAAACCTCTTTCACTGGGTCACCAGGACACTGGACAAGGGCCAAGCAGTTGATATCCTGTACCAGGACTTAGCCACGGCCTCGACAATGTACCCACAGGAGACTGATCAGGAAGCTAGAAGACCTAGGGATGGGGCTAAGCTGGTTGGGTGGGTCAGAAGCTGGCTTCGGACAAAGCCAAAAGGTGGTAGTGGGGGTCATCTCAGAAGCTGGGCCCGTGACCACTGGGGTCCCACAGGGCTCTGTGCTCAGCCCGGTATTGTTTAACATATTCATAAGTAACAACGCATATGGAATGGGCCAGCAGTATAGCCTTGAGGTTAAAGTAACAAGCTGTGAATAAGCTTGGTACATCCAGCAAACAAGACGTGGGTTTGATTCTCACAACCTCCATTTGCATACTGTGTGACTCTGAGCAAGTCACTTAATTGCCCAGTGCTCTCAGATTGCCCCAGAAAACAGGCACGTGCACCTAGTGAGCCTTACCAGTTACCAAGACTAAAATAAATAAAATAAAAGAATTAGAGGTAAGATATGCTTGTTCAGTAGATGACACAAAGCTCTGTGGGAGAGTGGACATGGAGGAAGAGAAACAGGAACTCTGGGAAGACCTGGCTAGGCTAGAGAAGTGGTCTGGCAATTGGGGTTCAATGCTAAAAGGTGTAAAGTTATGCACTTGGGTGCAAAAAAAAACAACAGGAATTAAATACTGGTTGAGTGGTGTGCAAGTAACCAGGTTAGAGGAAGAAAAGGACTGGAGTGTAATTATCAACAGTGACTTGAAACACTCGGCATAATAATAATAATATTTATTTAATTGAGCGCCTTTCAAAATCTCAAGGCACTGCACAGCAACTACAAACAAAAAAATATTCAAATACATTCAATATAAAATCAAATACAAACACATAATCAAATACATTCAATATAAAATCAGATTAAAATAGGAACGCCTTTACCCATAAAAAGTCTTTAGTGCCTGCTTAAAACTCCCCACTGTCCTGCACTCCCAGAGCTGATGGGGCAGGGAATTCCAGAGGGTAGGTGCAGCAAAACCAAGCATGAGCACCAGATGACTTCAAATTTACCTCGGAATCTCCAGCAACCCTCGTCAGCCGAGTGGAGCTGTCGCAGAGGGGTGTAGGGCACCAGGAGCTCTTTCAAGTGGGGTGACCCAAACTGTAGTGCTTTGTAGGTCAAAGACCTACTTTACAGTGATCCGCTCACTGTATTAGCCGCCAGTGCAGAGCGGCAGCACAGGGTGAAGTGTGATCTTCTAGAAGCCCCAGTCAACAAACGTGCTGCTGCGTTCTGCGCTATCTGCAAGCGGATATCAACCCCAGGAAGCCCTAGGTAAGGGAGTTACAGTAATCAAGGCACAATGTCACAAAGGCATGGACAAAAACCGGCAGGTCACTGGGTGGAACAAGGTGCCTAATCCTGGCAATGTTCCTAAGATGGAAAAAGGCCAGCTTGACGACTACAGACACCTGATGTTGAAGGGTCAAACTGAGTTCAAGCTCCACTCCCAGGTTACGCACCCGTTCAGAGGTGAGGATCTGGTCCTCCCCAGGATTAAGCTGGAGGGAAGCCCAGTGCTCAGTCCCTCTACCCTATGACCCGGGTCCACAACCATAACCTCAGTCTTTCCTGGGTTCAACCTTAGACCGCAGGGAATTCATCCAGTCTTGGATTTCTGAGGCAGTTGTTCAGTACCGAGATAGCACCAACCTGGTCAGGAATGCAGGAAGGCTGCGGACAAAGCAGATTGGATGCTGACCTGCATAGCTTGAGGAATCACCAGTAGGAAGGTGGAGGTCATTTTGTTGCTGTACAGGTATGTAGTGAGACTGCACCTGGAGTACAGTGTGAAGTATTGGCCGCTTATCTCAAGAAGGATATCAACTTGCTGGAAATGGTCCTGAGAAGGACAATCATAATGATCCAGGGCCAGCAAGGGGAGCACATATGAGAGAGAGGTCAGGAGGCTCAAGCATGCTACTCTCTTGAGGGACATGACTGAGACCTTCAAAATACCTTGAGTATGACTAGAGTATGCAGCGGGGCCTTCTTCAGCCTTAGTGGAAACAAGACCACTAGGGGTAACAGCCTGAAACTGGTGGTGGTGGGAGAAGGTTCAGAAGGGAGATGGGGGCACTTTTTCACACATAGAGGGTGGTGGGTAAGTGGAATTAGTTGCCAGAGGGAGGTGGGGCGCCAAAAGCAGTGGATAGCTTCAGAGAGGTTGGAATAGGGTCAGGAAAAGTTGCAGAGTGGGTGGGAGAGAGGAGGGTGTTTGACACGAGGGATACAGGGAGGACGGGCAGTTCCCTCTGTAAACACAGTGGGAACTGCACATTCAAGCAGACTAGACAAACTGTAAGGCCTTTATCTGCTGGCACATTCGAATATTCATTTGTGTGTATCTTTGTACAAGATATATGTTGGTGCAATAAAAGCAACCTATCCAGCAACTCCTTCCTCATGTGGGACAGTTGAGAGGGTTGGACAGAGGACATCCAAGGGTAAATGAGGACTATTCCTCTGAATGCAGGACAGTTGAGAGGGATGTACAGAGGAATTCTGAGGGTGTACGTGTGGGACAGTTGAGGTATATTTGTGCTTCGCACTCAGTCGAATTTGATTAAGTTGTCTATTGAGCGGGTAATTAGGTTGGGCTGTGTGAACTGCCCAAAGCTTGATCTTGTGTACATGTACTGTCAAACCAGATAAAGTTTGCCAAGTTCTCTTATTGGTGAACTAGTTCGCTCTGGTTCAACCACTGAAAACCATCGGGAATGGGGCTTAAAATCAAATGATATAATGTGCTGGCCAATCACGCATCCTGAACAGCAGGATGATGCAGTGACCTGTACTGAAGGCTACTGGATCGAAAAGTGTCCGTTAGGCACCTAACATGGACAAGGCTAGTACACAGAAGATGTCATTGTTGCTAAAAGACAATTGTTTGTGTAAGGCCTGTGAGGCCCACAAATCATCAGATGATAGCAGTGCAGCATCCCAATGTGTGTTGCTACTAGTTACACAAACTGTGTCCACTGGGACAGTGCCAAACAATAGATAAGGCTTCCTGTTATGTCATGGTTGAGTGTTGTACATACTGGTTACATGGCCAGGTTCACTGCGCACAAGATTATTAGGCCTACAAACGTAAAACATCCTAATCCGAAGACACAAGACAGCAGTGCAGTATTCCACAGTCACAGTGTGCAGGGTTCTGGTTTCACAAGTTATAGACTAATGGACACAAAGTCTCCCCATCATCCTCTCGATCTGCAGCGCCACTGGAAGTGCAGGAGATCCGTCATCCATAAACTTTGGCAAGTAGGGTGTAACCAGGTCGCCATGTATACAAGCAGTTACAACCCCTGCCTTGGTGGGATCAAGCAAGGTTGAGTGGCCTGGATTATGTTCAGATCTGAAAAGGGTTATTTTCCAGTAAAGGTTGGTTAGTGCAGTGCCTCCACCCAGAGTTAAAATACA
Organism: Neoceratodus forsteri; assembly: GCA_016271365.2. NCBI lineage: Eukaryota > Metazoa > Chordata > Ceratodontiformes > Ceratodontidae > Neoceratodus > Neoceratodus forsteri. Next base: position 182,681,363 of record JADMNL010000029.1, read on the forward strand.
GTGGGCCAGATGTCTATCTGGTACAAGCCCAGGCTGTGCCTACCCACCTCCCGTGCAGTCACCCCACATGTGAAATTCCATAAAGTACTTCAATATGCATGCAATTAAAGACTAGAGATAATAATATGCTCAAGAGACAGATTTCAAAAAGAACAACCAATAATTTATTTTCAGGGCTAGGTATAGGGCAGAGGACAAGGGATAAAGTTAACACAGGTGTGCAACACGATTTGATAAGCAGGAACAACCGTAGCAATAGTATTGGCAATGGCGACAACACCCACACCCACCAGCAGTCTGCAATAGTACAGTTACCCTTTTCCAGCCCAGCTGTACTGGGGACACTACCCACTCCCGACTGGTACCAGTCTCCCTGAAATGTCTGACCAAGGAGCTCCCACAGTCATTCTGGGTACCCAGTTGTGGAACTGTTGCAGGTCCGATGAGGTGCAGCTGGTTGGCTGGCGTTGGTGCACTTTTAAAGCAACTGGCTAAACAGAAACTCTACAGGGATACAGGTAAAGGGTTATTTAATAGGAACTTTGGCAATGTCCTGGTCGGATGGCCGAACAACAAGCTGGATGAAATTTTATGCAACACCTCAAGTGGCAGGAGAGTCCCTGCTTCTAATCACGGTTCTGAGATTCAGGCTACAGGGTCTGTGCAGCAACAGTTCTCTCGGTCTGCAAGACTTTGGGGGCTTCAGACAAAGATGCAATTTGTAGTTCTTGAATGCATGGCTGGAACAGCTGAGTCTCTGGGCAAGCTGGGAATGTTCACTTCTGTGCAGCTCTCTCTCCTGCTCTTCCTGCAGCTCCATCTACTTCTCTGCAGCTCTCTGGGAGGACCAGTCCCATGACCACAGCCACACATCTCCCCACCATCCAGGCATCCAACCCCAAGGGAGAGGTGCTAGTATCTTGTGTTGGTGCTGACCGGACGATTCCCAGACTGCCCTCAAGCAGATAATCTTCTCCGGGATATCAGGACCACCAACTTGCTCCACTCTGCTGGCTAGCAGTCATGGATTCTTAAGGCCACAGCTGGCTCACCCTTCTGTGTTCAGGCAGGATTCAGTCTCTAAAGATTCACGAGGTGTCCAGCCTCAGATTCAGCAAAACAGCAATTTTCACCTTACTCTGGCTTTCCAGACTGTTGAATGCCTCAGGCATTACTCCACGCCCCTGGGTCTGTGTGGTGGCTGCTTGTGTTTGTCTGTGTCTGTAGCTTAGCTTTTGTGGATTTACATGTTTTCTGCTTGTGGTAACTATACCATTCTTGCTCACTACATCCGTGAAAGTCTCCTGGACTGGATTTCTTGAAAAAATCATCATCAGGTATCTTTATTTTCATTTTAAAATCAACTTTTGGAAGCTATCCCAAGCAAAACACAAGTGAAGCAACTACATCTAACAAACTTGGTGACTCTGGGTCCTGCTGGAATCCACATTTCTAGGGACATGGATATGTTGTTCATCCACACTCATTGGCAGGTATCCTTGCGCTTTAAATCTTGGCGGAAGGTCTTCAAGCTGCTCCTCCCACCCACCGGTGGTATAACTCTCGGCTCCGCCCCATGGACGCCAGATCTTCCTTACCGCTGAAGCTCAGGTTCCCTCCTTAACGCTCATGCTTTGAGACTAGGTTCCTATTTCTTCGTTTGCGGATTTAAAATAAATTTTGCGAAAAAGACTTCAGTCTTCTATCCCTCATGACTGCGATGGACAAATCGACTCCCGGATTTCAGAGATGCCCATATGGGCAGAAGATGTCTCGGACGGATCCACACTCCACGTGTGTTACTGCTTAGGCCTTGAGCACGACCCGCGGGCTTGCGACCTGTGCTCATCTTTCCGGCCCTCGTCCTCGAGGCCGTGCTGCCGGTCAACTGGGCCGTCCCGAAGCGTTCCTCCGGTGAAGTCCAAGGAGGCCTGTTGGCGGTGTCCGGGCGGGCGGCTCGGCGGATCAGCTCGAGCGGATGGTCGCCTCAAAGAGGAAAGGGCGCTGGCCGATTCTTCCCGGCCGCGCATTTATCCCGCTCTCTCTGGGTTCTTCTTCCACGGCTTCTTTTAGGAGCTTTGTCTGTCCCTCTCCACTAAGGGAGAAGGGCCTGCGTCTGCTGGACCTTATTCTCGGTCCAAAAGAGGGACAGGTAAAGTCCCTCGTCGACGCTCTTGGGGCGGGAAGGTCCCTCTCCCGGGCCGTCGACCGTCGGCTTGTCGACCGCCGGCTCGACCACTGGCCCCCACGATGTCCCCGTCAGGTCAGTTGACCGAGACTCCCACCGATGAAGTCGAGATTTTCTCGACCCATTGGATGAGCTGTCGCCTTTAGCAGCCGAGATTCCCCTCCCGGTTCCCCGGAGGAGTTGAGGATCCCGTGGGCTCGCCTGTGCCTCCGGTTCCGGAGCCCTCGGATGGACCATCCGAGCGAAGGTGCCGTTCGGCCGACACCTCCCGCACGACCTCGGAAATCCGGGACTCTTGGTCTCGGTCTCGGACCTCTTCGCGGTCCAGCCGATCCCACCGTCATGAGGCGGTCTCGGTCCTCGGCACCACAGTGGCGGGCGCCGCTCGCCTCTCCTCCTCCTCCTCGGATGAGGGAGGCTCCGCGTAAATTACGCCGACGTACGAGGACCTTATGTTGCAACAGCTCCTCCTGGCTGGGAGTAGCCGACCCCGCCGCCTTCCCGCCATTAAGTGGCTGTCACCGAGCGGCCGACACAACCCCTCGACTTATCCGAGGGCCTATACCCAGGCGGTTGTTCGGCCAAAACCAGCTGCTCCACCGATTCGGTGGAACCTCCGCCTCCACAGCCACCAATTGGGGCTCCGACCAAGGATTCTCGGTCGGCTAAGGTCTACCCATCGGCTGTCAGTTACCCTCACTCCCGACCGACCTCGGCAGGTGAAGGGTGGCTCAGGCCAGAGGCAGCTCTTCGAGGACTCTTCCGGTCCGAAGATGATTCCTCCTTTTTCTCAAGCGACTGGACTTGGAGTCTTCAGGAGGTCAGTCAATGGGCGATAGCCGTCGTCCTTCCTAGGACTGCTTCGGCTCATCTCGAGTCCACGGGATGGAGCTCGAACCCGTTCCAAAGCGGGCCAGGTATCCCTCACGGAGATTCTGGACCGAGGATTCTCCGACGGAGGCCTTTCCGGTGGCCGAGGCCATAGTGGGTCGGCACTGGAGCTTGGCAGCGCCTGCTTCCTGCCCTGCGCCTTGGCCAGGATGGCCAGGAAGTATCCGTCCCTACGGTTCCTTGTCCGTTTTCGAACACCCCTCTGCTGAGGGGTTGGTTACCGACAAGCGTTTTCCGCCGGCAACGCCCAGGGATGTGGACAAACCTCCTGACAAGGAGTCCAAGAAATTGGACCATGTCGGGCAAAAGTCTATGCTGCCCCTCTCTCGGCTTCGGCTCAGGCCAGTTCGCCGTCCCTCATGGCACATTTTTCTCATGCCCTGTTGGGCTCCCTGGATGAGGTCATCCTCATCTCCCGCCGATCTGCAGACTACGGTTAAGCAGGTGCGGGACCAGGGGCTGGGCAGTGGCCAAACAGCAGCTCCAGACTGCTTTGGATATAGGGACTCATGTGCCAGATCGGTGGCGGCCAGTGGCTATCGTCGGCGGGCTTGGCTGAGGATATCCACCTTTACGGATACCCAGCACAAGTTGGCGGATGTTCCCTTTTGGGGACTGACCTCTTGACCCTGGGGTGGAAGGTCACCTGCAGAGGATCGAGAATCCAATGCTACCTTGGACTCGGTCTCTTCCGCTCAGAAGGACAAAGGCCGCAAACCACAGCCTAAGCCCTTTACGTCCTTCTGTGCCCCCGGCGCCCGCCCAGCAACGTCAGGGCCACAGGCTCGGCCTTGGCATCCCAAACCCAAGCCGCCGGCTTCCTCTAACAGGAGGCAGGAGGAAAGGCCCAGGAGGTCCCTCGGCGGTCCCTCCTCCAAGCCTGCCCAGTGACGGGCTGAGGGTGTCGCCCCATTCCGTCACCTTACCCTGGGTCCCCGTGGAGGCGGCTCCGGCTCCTGTTCCGCCTGATCCGCTGTTTCCACGGACAGGTGGGTCTTGGAGGTGGTGGGAAGAGGCCTGCCTCTGGAATTCGAGCAGGCACCACCCTTCAGAGCCGTCGCCCCTCGGGGCAGGATCCCCAGCCTCACTGGCGGCTCGTCGAGCCGACGCCGCTCTCCTCCTCCAGAAGGAGGTGATAAGAGAGGTGGTGGACCCTCCTTCAGACCCAGGGTTTGTGTCCAGGTACTTCCTGGTTCTGAAGCGGACGGGGGCTGGCGCCCCATTCTCGAAACCTACGACCTAAACAAGTTCCTAAGGTCTCGAACCTTCAGGATGGTCACTCTGGCTCAGATAATACCATCCTTGGAGCAGGCGTGTGGTTCTGCTCTCTGGACTTGCAGGACGCGTTTTTCACGTCCCTATCCGTCCGTCTCACCAGAGATTCCTTCGCTTCGGCGGAAGGATCCCTCTTGAGTTCAAGCCATGCCCTTGGCTTGTCTCCAGCTCCCAGGGTCTTCACCAAATGCATGGCAGTGGTGACAGCATTCCTCTTGGCGCTGAGGGTCGGTGTGCCCTTACCTGGACGACTGGCTGATAGCAGCTCCCTCCAGGAAGGAGGCGGAGTGGTCCAGAGATCTGGCCTCCAGGTCTGCTCTCAACTGGGCCTCCTTATCAACGAGGCCAAGTCGGAACTCGAGCGAAGCAGGTGATTGTATTCATCGGGCGCAGCTCGACTCTCTTGAGCCAGGCGCGGCTCCCGGCGGACAGGGCCGAGGTTCTTTCCTCCTTTGCCCTGATCATTTCTGGTTGGGCAATTGCGCCCTGCCCGGGACTTCCTCGCCTCCTGGGTCTCATGGCGGCCTGCACCAGCGTGGTCCGTTGGGCCGCTGGAACATGCGTCCCCTTCAGTGGGGACTGGCCAGCCAGTGGTCCTAGCGCTGCGATCCTTTGGACCAGCTTGTGCCGGTGACACAGGGGATGTGGACGCTCTCCAGTGGTGGACCGTTCCAGATCATTTGCAGGAGGCATCCCGTTCGTCCGCCCGAGCCGACGGTTCTCTATCGACCGATGCCTCTCTGATGGGTTGGGGTGCCCATCTGGGGAACACCGGGCTCATGGCCTCTGGTCCCGCGGGAGTCGATGCCACATCAACCTGCTGGAGCTCCGGCGGTCCGTCAGCTCTCACCGCCTTTGCTCCGTTCCTCCAGGGTCAAGTGGTCCGAGTCCAGACGGACAATACACGCACCATGTACTATCTAAACCGCCAGGGCAGGATGCGCCTCCATGCTTCTATGCAAGGAAGCTCTCCGCATTTGGTCACTGTAGCGCAGCCTGGAGGCGGATCTCCAGCCATTCACGTGGCAGGAGCCTCCAACACCCTGGCCGATGCCCTGAGCCAGATAGGGGCTGCATCCCACGAGGTGGTCTCTCCTGCCGAGGTAGTACAGCATCTGTTCTCCCATTGGGGCACACCTCAGGTGGACCTGTTTGCCTCCAGGAGAACGCCGCTGAGTCTGTTCCATGCCCCCCCTCAGCAGGGCTCGCTGCAGGGGATGCCTTCTCGAGGCAGTGGACTCCGGGCATCTTTCGCCTTCCCCCATTTCCCTTGATCCACAAGGTGCTTCTCAAGGTGAGGAGGACAAGGCGCAGGTGATTCTGATAGCCCCAGACTGGCCTCGCCAGTTCTGGTACCCAGATCTCCTCAGTCTCAGCTCCAGGACTCCGGCAGCTTCCAGCTCGCCGGACCTGCTCTCAGTCAATCAGGGAAGGTGTTCCATCTGGACCTTCAATCCCTGCACCTGACGCCTGGTTCCTGGCGGCTAGAGTTCCAGGCCTTGGGTCTTTCCGCGAGGTCCTCAATGTAGTTGAGGCGTCCCGTGAGTCGACCAGAAAATGCTATGCCTTCAAATGGAAAAGGTTTTCCATTTGGTGTCAGAACAAGGGCTTGGACCCTTCCTCCTGTTCTTGGCAAGCATCTTGGACTATTTATGGTCCCTTTCTAGTCAAGGGCTTAGGTCGCGACCCTAAGGGTGCACCTGGCAGCCATCTCTGCTACCGGGCGCAGGCCGGGAAGCAGTCAGTGGCAGAGGAGAAGGTGGTCTGGCGCTTTTCAAAGGCCTTGATCACATTTCCTCCAGTGCGGAACCCCCACCTCCGTGGGATCTACTGCTGGTACTGGCAAAGCTCATGGGCAAGCCATTGAACCTATGCACAGGTGTGCTCTCTCTCACCTGTCGTGGAAGACCGCCTTCTTGGTGGCTATCACGTCAGCCAGAAGGATGGGAGAGCTCCAGGCGCTCCATCGAGTCTCCTTACCTGGTCTTCCACAGGGACAAGGTTGTCCTGCGCCCCCACCGAAATTCCTTCAAGGTGAGTGGAGTTTCACCTTAACCAGGTGTTGACTCTGCGGTGTTCTACCCCATTCACACCTCGGAGGCGAGATATAGGCTCCATACTCTGGACCCTAGAAGGCTCGCTTATTATAAGGGCGCCACGGCTGAAATCGGGAGAGGTTCGCCAGCTGTTTGTCACCTATGCTGAAGCCGCTTCTGGCAGACCTGCAGCCAAGCGGACGATAAGCAGGTGGGTAACCTCCTGCATAGATCTCTGCTATAAGTTGGCGGGCATGGAGCCTCCCAGAGGATAAGAGCTCATTCTACCCGCCATACTGCTGCAGACGTGGCTGCTTCCAGGGACGTCCCTATCCAGGAAATCTGCAGGGCTGCTACCTGGAAGTCGCAAACACCTTCATTACCCATTACACATCGACCTTGAGTCACGCCGGGATGCTGGTTTTGGGGCCTCGGTTCTCAGTCTCTCTTTCCCAAGTAAGTATTGGGGGTGTGTCTTGCCTCCCTCCTCCCGGAGAACTGCTAGGAGTCTGCCAATGAGTGTGGATGAACAACATATCCATGTCCCTAGAAATACAGGTTACTCACCTGTAACAGGAGTTCTAGGAATGGTATATGTTGTTCATCCACACACCCAACACCTCCCGGCTTCACGCACAACCTGAGCTTCCAGCGGCCAGATCTGCCATGGGGCAGAGCCGAGAGTTATACCACCCGGTGGGTGGAGGAGCAAGCTTGAAGACCTTCCCGCAAGATTTAAGCGCAAGGATACCTGCCAATGAGTGTGGATGAACAACATATACCATTCCTAGAACTCCTGTTACAGGTGAGTAACCTGTATTTTCGCCTGACCTGCTCCATGATCTGTATGTGGGCTTTTCAGCAACCTGTTTGAATGACAAAGAAGCATACAGACAAAGGGATTTCACATCCTGCATATGTGCAGGCAAAGTTAATCATCTTCAGGAATCTTAACATTTCAGTGACTCTGGACCTCAGCTGTTGATCATTCTTTTGGCTTTTGACTTAACCACCAGGTACCTATCTGCAAGCAACTGGTGCAACTGAGAAGCTACAGCAAGGATAAATGGGCATATCATCCTCTATTACTAACAATCTCCTTGCTCTGGGTCCCTAGACGCCTGCACTGGTCCAAGCCGCATAAGCCTCAGAAGTGTAATTCTATTGACTACAAAGTACAGCAACTGTCTCTTAAACTCCTCCTCCTCCTCTTGATATCAGGAAGTGTCCACTCAAATCCTGGCCCTGTCTCCTACAGTACAACAAAGCCTGCCAAAATGGGGGGGCTCAAAACTACTACCTTAAACATCTGCAGTGTCCTCCCAAAACTGGCCTCCCTTCAAATCTTGCCAGCCAACACAACCCGGATATCCTTGCCATCATCGAAACTTGGCTGACACCTAATACTCGGATCATGCCATCTCTATACAAGGCTACAAGATATTCAGGCTGGATAGGACCTCAAAAAGGGGTGGTGGATGTGCAATCTACATAAAGGACTACCTCACCTGTCTCCTGGTTCTTATCCCACCACAGAAACCTCAGTGCAACTCCTCCCTATCAAGATACTACTTGGTGCCCAAAACAAAGTCCTCACGATTGCTGCTGTCTATATCCCACCAAAAGATCCTGATTCCGCCTACAGGCTGTCCTCGAGTTAAGTACACAACCTTCTGACATCGAACTCCTTCTCCGTGGGGACTTGAATATAAATTGGCTTGCTCCTGATGCAAGGTCAAACAAAGATGCCATCCTAGCAGCAAATTTAATACAAGTGGTAAACTCCCCTACCAGGAAAACTACAAATCAGGGACCAGCACCCTCATTGACTGGATCCTTACCAGCCACCCTACCATTATAACCAATGTAGTGTTCTCCTGACTAAGCTCAATTGATCACTCTCAATAATATGTACCTGGACAAATAAGTTTCGTAGCCGCCTCCAAAACCATCTATAGCCGAGTCCTACCTTATGGCAACCTTACTCATCTCAAGACCTGTCTTAGGCAGATAGACTGGTCCTTGATTTACAAAACTCAAGATGTTGACCTAGCCCTTGATTACTTTATTACTACTTTCAACACTGCCTGTGACACCTATGCACCAGTAAAAAGTGCAAAATCAAAGCACTCACAAATCCCTGGCTCACAGCAAAGCTATTGCACAACTCAAAGTAGGGATCACCTCTGGGCCACTGCAAGAGCTACTGGCACACTGTCGGACATTCAAAAGTATAAACAGGCTCGCAAACCACTGTGCTAAACAGATCCGCTTGATGAAGAGCTCCTACTTCAAGAATGCCCTCCAACTCCTGGGTGTAAGGGAAATCCTTCTGAGACAACATAAAGAATATCATGGGTCAGTAGTCCAAATCATCTCCTACAATAATGAATGTGATGGAACCACTACATTAGACCCAGAGATCATTGCAAATACCCTAAATGATACCTTCACGGACCTTAGTGGTGTCCTCTCATCTGATTTCTTTACTGATGCTGACCCTCCAATTTCTACTTCTACTACTGCCTCTCCAACCAAACCACCCTTCCATTTCAAGTTAGTAAAGGCACATGAAGTCTATAAATATGTAAAGAAGGCCATTTCTAAGTCCCGAGCAAGCAGCTACACTATTGACCTTAAACTTCTGTCCTCACTCTGAGGAAGTACTGCTCCTCCTCACAAACATTTTCAATCTTCTCTGCTACAGCCAATTCCCTAGGAAATGGAAGGCTGCAGTTGTCACTCGGTGCACAAAAGTGGTGATAAGTCACTGCCTGGTAACTATCGCCCGATATCAATACTACCACCTCTCTAAGGCCCTTGAACGCTTGGTGGCGGACCAACTTTCAGACTACCTGGAAAAGCACAACATCCTATGCACTCAGCAGCATGGATTTAGGAAAGGGCACAGCACATCAACTGCCCTACTTGAATTCTCAGGAGCAATCCACAGTGCCATGGACAAAGGAAACTTAACTGGAGCAGTCTTTACTTGACACAAGGCATTTGATACAGTTCACCATGGCCTACTTATCAAACAACTTCTATCCCTAGGGCTCTGTAGGTCCTTGTGACTGGATAAAAATTTACCTTGCTCACGCTCTCTATCTGTAAAAGTAGCTGGAGTTCTCTCAGACTCAAAACCGGTTCGCTCAGGAGTTCCCCAGGGATCCATCCTGGGCCCCCTCCTTTCAGCCTTTTCCTAAACTCCCTCCCCAAATCCTGCCCTGAACAATTAATCCTCTATGCCGATGATGCCGTGATTCTTGCCACTCATAAAGATCCGAACCTCTTACGCCTCAACCTTCAGCATGCTTTTTCCAAAGTTGAGATGTGGTTCCTTGAACATAAGGTGGTCCTAAACCACAAAAAACTAAATCCATGCTCTTCTCTAACCTGCAAAACAAGAAATGGCAAGTCCCACTCACCATTAATACATACCTGGGAAATACCCTTGAACAAGTGCCAATTTTCAAATATCTTGAATCAACTTTGATCAAGGCCTAACCTTGCAACTCACATTGATAGTACAGCAAAACTATTAATCAGCGTAATTGTGATTCTGTATCTGAACAGACAGCTTCTTACCCATTCTGCACTGGACGATTGCCATCCAATCTTCTATCATCTCAGTCGTTGACTATGGCTTAGTTATATACGGATCTGCCACTACTACAGCACTTAGTTGCATTACAAACATCCCTAAATAAGGCCTGTCGGCTACTCACTGGTGCACACCCATCGCACTCCACACATGTGAACTCTATGCTGACTCAGGTTGGTTGCAACTCTCAAACCGATAAAGTACCTTACCTGCCTGATGGCGAAAAAATCCACTGTGGGCTTCACTCCACCCTGTATCCAAGACCTGTTAGCCCGAGCACTAGCACCCGTTTTACCAGAAGATCAGAACACCAGCCTCTCCAAGTCCCCGATGCCGGACTTCCCAGGGACAAAGATCATTTGCCTATCGTGCCCCAGCTGGCTAAATGCCCTCAGCACTCATATTACTGCCTCCACCTCTCTAGGTATTTTCAAATCAAGGCTTTTCTCTCACCTTGCCACCTCCAGCTCCTGTGACTGCCGTGATTAAACCTCCTATTTCTCACTACCCACCCTGTTCCGTTATCTGACAAAGACATGTTGGGAAACCTTTTCTCCTGCTATTGTCTGCTCCCCACACCTTTCACTTAACCTTTCTGTTCTGGACTTTTTCCCCATTTGTTTCTCCTAATCTGGCATGACCTCTTTCTTGTAATAATAATGTGATTATTGATATCTCATGTCCTTTTGCACAAGTGATTTGATATGTATTTGTATATGTTTTCTTGTTTTGACGCAACACAAATTGTTGTGTTATCTATGTAACCTTTTGTACTGTAATGTACTGACGTGGAACTCGGTAAAGAGCCTGGCTCAAAGGTAGTAATTCCTAGAACAAAAACTAAACTAAACTAGAAGGTGAATGTAGAAGCCTTAGGCTGATTAGACACAGTCTAAGCCCTCCTTGCTCATGAAGAGCTTAATGGAGACTGCCCGAGCTGAATCTGCCTCCTGGGTTTGAGGAGATCAGCTACAGCGTCCAATTTGTCCATCCAGCTGTCAATCAGGCAAACTGATATTCAGAATGTTCACTCGATGCCTGATTGGTTGCCTGCAAAGGCGCCAAGAGCACAGTCCTTACCGCTTCTCAGAGCCATTCCTAAATCCTGCAGGGTTCCTTGAACTTGATTGGTGGACACAGGGTCAGGAGTTGCAAAGATGACTGCAACTAAACAGGTCATACAGAGTCCCAACTTTACCTCTTATTTTGCAGGCAAATAGTGTTGGTTTAAGTTCCAACTGTCCCATAGACCACTAGCTGCCCTCTGCCCCATTGTCCAGTGGCAGAGTGGGACATAAATGAGATTCCAACCTCCCTGTCATGGGTACTGTAGTGTCCCCCAGGTAGCAGGCTGGGCATTACATTGATACAGCAGCCTCACTGCTCTTAAAGACACTATGCGCTTTTAAGTGCTTTACAAAGTTTTTATTTTCACCCCTCCCTAAAGTGTCTCAGGAACCCCTATTGCTGCAGTTTTGTCCCTGGGGTGGAGCACACAAAGGGGAACAACACTAGAGCCACCAGAGTGACTTTCACACTGAGCACTGCAGCCTTTCTAAACACTCACGCTGGCAGACTCCAGCCGCACATCCGAGAAGGCATCCTGTTCTCGAACGCCGCATACACTTTGCTGTGCAGTATTCTACAAATCGCTGAGCAGGCGGTTTTACTTTCCCTTCGCTTCCACGGTCCTTTCACAGGATCCAGGCACACGGGCCAGCAGGAGCACATCAAGGGACCCATAACTGGACCAGGACTGGCGGGAGGGCAGAACAGCATCCAGGCAGGCAGACAGGTAAGCCCTACCCGTGGGAGGGAGGAGTACATTGGTCTTTGGAAAAGGGACAGGTTAACGTTTACAAAGTTAGCATCCCTACATTTTCAGTTGAAAGGCACATTCTCTTGTTGGTGACTGCATTGCCTGCAGCACTCAAAATTCTCTTGGGAGTATGAATTTGCAGGTCGGCAGTCGAGGTGCTCAACAGTTTACTCTGTCGAAGAGGGCCACATGGGCCTTTCTTGGTACCAGTAAAATAGGGGCTTGTCTCCTACTAGTGCCATGTTTTCTAGTAGCTAATCTTGTTTCTGCACCATGTTGTTTTCTGGCATCTCACATAACACTATGACAGACTGTGACGTGTTCTCCTTTTTATCAAGCCATAGTACAGAATGCTATGGCCAGGTTGTTGCCAATCCTTCCTAGGTCCTGTCATATGACCCCAGTCCTGCGTGATCTGCATTGGCCGCGGTGACATGCCGGATCTCCTTAAGGTTGGCTTGCTGAACTATAAGACCCTATGTGGACTGGAGTCTTCCCATCTTCATGACCTTCTGTCTCCTCTCCAGACCTCTTCATTCCTCTGAGCGGGCCTCCTAGTGGTTCCCAGGGTTCCACTGAAATTTGGCAATAGAACCTTTTGACATAGCCATCCTGAGCCTGTGGAACTCGCTGCCAAGGTTGTTGAGGAGGGCCCCCGCCTCATTGGAAACCTTTAAGGGAGTTTGAAATCCTATCTTTTGAGGAAGCTTTTGAGTTACTTTAATTCACTGGCTGTTTACATATATTTTTAGAGGTTTTATTTAAGCAATAATGGCCTCACAGCCAGTCATTTTCTGGGGATTAACGACAGGCGGAGGCAATCCCTACTGGCCAGTCATTAATCCCAGGAAATGACCAGCTGTGAGGTCATTATTACAATCTAATCGCAATAATGAGGTTTTTACCTTTTTCACTGCCGTGCGTGCTGGCAGTGCCACATATCACACTGGCTCCTCTCTAATCGTAACTATCAAGGCGATTCTGGACGTGGTGGTGGTGGCACATCGGAGCGATGACGATATGCTGGCCACTAGTATAGAATTATTCACTTGAGTGCAAAATTGTTCTCTTTTTACTATTATTTGTTAGAACCATGACAGTAACAGTGGGTTTTGCCACTGCTGCTGTCTGCGACGGCGTGGCGATAAGCTTAGTGTGGCTGCCGTGCAGGCATTTCTAAGAGATTTCAGACTGGTACGGTGCAATCAGTGAGCTATTTTAGCTCATGAATAATTAATTAGACTTAAAATGTTTATAGTAAGCCATTTCTCCGTTATTTAAATTTTGTGGTTACATTTGTATTTTATTATGCTGTTCATGTCTATTATGTTTAATTTATGGTGCATCTACATTGTACAGCGCCCAGAGCTGGGACAGCCGCTTTTATAAATAAAACTTTACTTACATACTCGGACAATGACTTGTCATTAGTGGATGTCATTTTTAGGGTACAGCAGCAGCAGGTATCTGTTCACTTGGAAACAAGAATGAGTGACTCCTTGACGCCCAACAGTAGCAGAGGCGATACTTTGTGATCCTCCTGCTCCTTCACCTGGCCTGCAGGGGTGACAACTGCTGCTCTTCTTGTGCTATATTTGCGCTACTAGCCTTTTTGTGTGCCACATGTGCAGAGACCAGATGTGTGCCAGGCTTCATAGGACTACTACTGATCCTTTCCGCACTTTTCAGCGCCAAAGCGTGTTCCAGTGCGCTCTGAAGTGAGGGTCCAGAAAGTGACCGTGATGCAGTGATCATCTCTACGGTACTATGTCAAGCCCACTTGGTGAAAAACAGTGCGGTCAGTAACTGCAGCACGTGATCAGTACAGAACCACATGGTCCAAAACTGCACTAGCTTAGATATGTAACTCTGAAACCACGGGCACTATTATGACCATGCATTTTTGACCCCGTATTTGCTGTTGTGGTTTGACTGGACACCCATCTCGACGTATTCAGAAATGCGTGTGTCATTCTAGAAACGTGTTCTTCTATATCTTTTCCGCCAGACTGACAGAAGTGGAATCCTCCTCCTCCTTCTCATATGGAGACATATGTGGCCCTCTAAAGGGCTTCAGCATAGGACTTATAATACCTAGCAGTAAATGACTAGCCCAGTTACAATGGGGAACCACACAGAAACTGCAAATCCCAGCTGGTGGTAGGAGAAGGTCACAGCAGATAATACTCCTTGCACAGACGCCTCTGTTCCAAATTACACCGAGATTTGATCAAGAAACCACACAAAGGCTTATAGTGGGAGGGCCTAGAAGCCCTCCCACTTGGGAGACTAGCGCTCTTCTCGAATCCGCCTTTGGTGTTGGCTGTAAACCAGCTGCTTGCCCACCCTTGCAGCCAGAGGAGGTGATGCTGTCATGGTGACCCCAACATCAGGGTGGGAGATGGGGAAAACATAGGGGACCAAAAGGAGTGAAAAATGCATACGACAGTTTATAAAATCACGAGAAACTATCAGGCGCTCAAATGAAACAGGTAAGCATGGTGTTGGTGGAAGTAATGCAAGACAAGAGATCCTGCTCTCAAATCCAGGCCCCTGCCACATCACGTGACCCTGAGCAAGTTACGTGACCCTTTGTGCTTCAGTTCTGCCAGCTATTAAGTAGAGCCCAGCAACATGCCCCAGATATCTTGGTGTTAAAAAAATAAAATAAATAAAACTGCACAAGCAAAGGTTGATATTACCTGAACTGTTCTTGAGACTTTTTGCGTGGTCTTGCCACCTGCTCAGTCATTTTGTATGTCCTGTAGTTATGTTTTAAACCATTTCTTTTGATATGCATTGCGTGGCATAATGAATAAGATCTACTACTACTTTTATTTCATTGCTGATCCAGCAGCCCTTGAAAACTAAGCGGATTGGTTGACCAAGTCATGTGGCGGCAGCACCGCACCATCACTTAGAAGACCAGGGTTTGCATGTTGCAGAATCCCCACTGCAGTTGTCTGGGAAGCCAAGTGCCTCATGAAGCCGAGGAGACTGGCTCCCCAGGAGGAAAAGTACAGGTCTCCGAACACAACAACGCTGGTATCAGTTGTGAAGGCAGAGGCAAACAGAAAAACTAAAATGTAGCTGTCGTCTCCCCGAGCTGTTTGGTCCCAAGCTGCCAGTTGGTCTTTCATTCGGTCCTTGCTGTAAGTGACACTTTAACTGATCACTCCACCGTCGAAGCCAGTGGGGATCCACACAGAGAAGGTCCCAAAGGTGCTGGCACCATCATTTTTCTTCAGCCTGCAGTCCTTCCTCTACCCCATGGCGGAGTGGTGTTTGTCAGCCTTGCACACTGCGCCGCCCCTGCCACGAGAACAAGCTCCGGTCCACCTCAGGGTCACCTGGGTGCCACAACTCACCAGCAACCCACCATGGCCGGGCTTAGCATTGTATGAGGCTACTGCATGCTGGCCAACCTCCAGATGCAGGGACCAGAGCCACTGGAGCAGCCTTCACTCGCTCTGTCCTGCGTAACGTCTCTGGCGCTGCCAACACTCTCGGTTTGCACTAGTTCTCCGACTGCTTCACACGGCAGCTTTTTTTACACGGTTTTAAATTTAAATAACCTGAAATGCAGAGTTTCTTTGCTTTTCTACTACAGAGTGTCACTTACTTTCACTGTTTGGCTGCACATTACGTGTCACTTTTCACCACGCTCGGTCACGCTACCGCCTGTGATAAAACTGAAAGTCCTGTCTGCAACTCGCTTGAGCTGGCTACTTCTTTTAAACAATTCTGAATAAAACTAAGGTAAAATACAGTTACTTTCCTTCTTCACACTGAGGGACATGCTTTCAGTGTCTGGGTGGTTATTAGGTACTATTATTGACCACGCTCGGTCACATTACATGTGACTAATAACAGTGAAAGTGGTCCCCACTCATTTCCTCCCTGTAAAGAGGACGGCTTTATTGTAAGAATAGTAACTGAAAAGAAATAGGAATACAAAGTTTTTTTTTTTCTAGTCAGTGTTAGTTTGAACTTTGGCTTGTGGGTGACTATCTGTGGAAGATGTGGAATGATCACGAGTACTGGTGAGAAGGTTTGGAGGATAAAAAGTAGTTCAGGCATCTTGATCGCGCTGGGAGGTGTGCGGTCATTGGGAAATAATGCAGGTCATGTGATGCATTCTGTCCAGTCATGTTAGTGAAATTTCTATGATTTTACCACCCCATTTTATAAATACACACACACACATATATATATATATATATATAATCTGAAATTCTTTTTACCCTTCAGACACTGGACTACGGGGCATCTCTCCAGTGGAGCCACAGGGTCTCATGCCTCCACCACCCGCCTTAGCCCTTGCCCGACCGGAAATCGGTTATACTGGGTCCTTCCTCCCCTCCCGGCCCATGAGAGGCACAGGACCATAGAGGAGAGCCATATCGGGTTCCAGCCAGCATTAGGCGTGTGAGCGCGACCACAGGCTCCAAACCAAACCACCCTTCCATTTCAAGTTAGTAAGGCACATGAAGTCTATAAATATGTAAAGAAGGCCATTTCTAAGTCCCGAGCAAGCAGCGACACTATTGACCTTAAACTTCTGTCCCTCACTCTGGAGGAAGTACTGCTCCCCTCACAAACATTTTCAATCTCTCTCTCTGCTACAGCCAATTCCTAGGAAATGGAAGGCTGCAGTTGTCACTCCAGTGCACAAAAGTGGTGATAAGTCACTGCCTGGTAACTATCGCCCGATATCAATACTACCACCTCTCTCAAGGCCCTTGAACGCTTGGTGGCGGACCAACTTTCAGACTACCTGAAAGCACAACATCCTATGCACTCAGCAGCATGGATTTAGGAAAGGGCACAGCACATCAACTGCCCTACTTGAATTCTCAGGAGCAATCCACAGTGCCATGGACAAAGGAAACCTAACTGGAGCAGTCTACATTGACTTAACCAAGGCATTTGATACAGTTCACCATGGCCTACTTATCAAACAACTTCTATCCCTAGGGCTCTCTTGAAGGTCCTTGTGACTGGATAAAAATTTACCTTGCTCAGCGCTCTCTATCTGTAAAAGTAGCTGGAGTTCTCTCAGACTCAAAACCGGTTCGCTCAGGAGTTCCCAGGGATCCATCCTGGGCCCCTCCTTTCAGCCTTTTCCTAAACTCCTCCCCAAATCCTGCCTGAACAATTAATCCTCTATGCCGATGATGCCGTGATTCTTGCCACTCATAAAGATCCGAACCTCTTCGCCTCAACCTTCAGCATCTTTTTCCAAAGTTGAGATGTGGTTCCTTGAACATAAGGTGGTCCTAAACCACAAAAACTAAATCCATGCTCTTCTCTAACCCACAAAACAAGAAATGGCATGTCCACTCACCATTAATACATACCTGGAAATACCCTTGAACAAGTGCCAATTTTCAAATATCTTGGAATCAACTTTGATCAAGGCCTAACCTTGCAACTCACATTGATAGTACAGCAAAACTATTAATCAGCAATGATTGTGATTCTGTATCTGAACAGACAGCTTCTTACCCATTCTGCACTGCGATTGCCATCCAATCTTCTATCATCTCAGTCGTTGACTATGGCTTAGTTATATACGGATCTGCCACTACTACAGCACTTAGTTGCATTACAACATCCTAAATAAGGCCTGTCCGGCTACTCACTGGTGCACATCGCGTACCCACACATGTGAACTCTATGCTGACTCAGGTTGGTTGCAACTCTCAAACCGGATAAAGTACCTTACCTGCCTGATGGCGAAAAAATCCACTGTGGGCTTCCACTCCACCCCTGTATCCAAGACCTGTTAGCCCGAGCGCTTAGCACCCGTTTTACCAGAAGATCAGAACACCAGCCTCTCCAAGTCCCCTCGATGCCGGACTTCCCAGGGACAAAGATCATTTGCCTATCGCGGCCCCCAGCTGGCTAAATGCCCTCAGCACTCATATTACTGCCTCCACTCTCTAGGTATTTTCAAATCAAGGCTTTTCTCTCACCTTGCCACCTCCAGCTCCTGTGACTGCCGTGATTAAACCTCCTATTTTCTCACTACCCACCTGTTCCGTTATCTGACAAAGACATGTTTGGGAAACCTTTTCTCCTGCTATTGTCTGCTCCCCACACCTTTCACTTAACCTTTCTGTTCTGGACTTTTCCCCATGTGTTTCTCCTAATCTGGCATGACCTCTTTCTTGTAATAATAATGTGATTATTGATATCTCATGTCCTTTTGCACAAGTGATTTGATATGTATTTGTATATGTTTTCTTGCTCTTGGCCTAACACAAATTGTTGTGTTATTTATGTAACTCTATAGTAAAATAGGGGCTTGTCTCCTACTAGTGCCATATTTTCTAGTAGCTAATCTTGTTTCTGCACCATGTTGTTTTCTGGCATCTCATAACACTATGACAGACTGTGACGTGTTCTCCTTTTATCAAGCCATAGTACAGAATGCTATGGCCAGGTTGTTGCAATCCTTCCTAGGTCCTGTCATATGACCCCAGTCCTGCGTGATCTGCATTGGCCGCGGTGACATGCCGGATCTCCTTTAAGGTTGGCTTGCTGAACTATAAGACCCTATGTGGACTGGAGTCTTCCCATCTTCATGACCTTCTGTCTCCTCTCCAGACCTCTTCATTCCTCTGAGGCGGGCCTCCTAGTGGTTCCCAGGGTTCCACTGAAATTTGGCAATAGAACCTTTTGACATAGCTATCCTGAGCCTGTGGAACTCGCTGCCAAGGTTGTTGAGGAGGCCCCGCCTCATTGGAAACCTTTAAGGGAGTTTGAAATCCTATCTTTTGAGGAAGCTTTTGAGTTACTTTAATTCACTGGCTGTTTACATATATTTTAGAGGATTTTATTTAAGCAATAATGGCCTCACAGCCAGTCATTTTCTGGGATTAACGACGGGCGGAGGCAATCCCTACTGGCCAGTCATTAATCCCAGGAAATGACCAGCTGTGAGGTCATTATTCAAATCTAATCGCAATAATGAGGGTTTTACCTTTTTTCACTGCCGTGCGTGCTGGCAGTGCCACATAATCACACTGGCTCCTCTCTAATCGTAACTATCAAGGCGATTCTGACGTGGTGGTGGTGGCACATCGGAGCGATGACGATATGCTGGCCACTAGTATAGAATTATTCACTTGAGTGCAAAATTGTTCTCTTTTTACTATTATTTGTTAGAACCATGACAGTAACAGTGGGTTTTGCCACTGCTGCTGTCTGCGTCTGGCGTGCGATAAGCTTAGTGTGGCTGCCGTGCCAGGCATTTCTAAGAGATTTCAGACTGGTACGGCAGCCAATCAGTGAGCTATTTTAGCTCATGAATAATTAATTAGACTTAAAATGTTTATAGTAAGCCATTTCTCCGTTATTTAAATTTTGTGGTTACATTTGTATTTTATTATGCTGTTCATGTCTATTATGTTTAATTTATGGTGCATCTACATTGTACAGCGCCCAGAGCTTCGGGGACAGCCGCTTTTATAAATAAAACTTTACTTACATACTCGGACAATGACTTGTCATTAGTGGATGTCATTTTAGGTACAGCAGCAGCAGGTATCTGTTCACTTGGAAACAAGAATGAGTGACTCCTTGACGTCCAACAGTAGCAGAGGCGATACTTTGTGATCCTCCTGCTCCTTCACCTGGCCTGCAGGGGTGACAACTGCTGCTCTTCTTGTGCTATATTTGCGCTACTAGCCTTTTTGTGTGCCACATGTGCAGAGACCAGATGTGTAAGCCAGGCTTCATGGGACTACTACTGATCCTTTCCGCACTCTTCTCGCCCAGCGTGTCTCCAGTGCGTTCTTGAAGTGAGGTCCTAGAAAGTGACCGTGATGCAGTGATCATCTCTACGGTACTATGTCAAGCCCACTTGGTGAAAAACAGTGCGGTCAGTAACTGCAGCACGTGATCAGTACAGAACCACATGGTCCAAAACTGCACTAGCTTAGATATGTAATCCTGAAACCGCGGGCACTATTATGACCATGCATTTTTGACCCCGCGTATTTGCTGTTGTGGTTTTGACTGGACACCCATCTCGACGTATTCAGAAATGCGTGTGTCATTCTAGAAACGTGTTCTTCTATATCTTTTCCATGAGACTGACAGAAGTGGAATCCTCCTCCTCCTTCTCATATGGAGACATATGTGGCCCTCTAAAGGGCTTCAGCATAGGACTTATAATACCTAGCAGTAAATGACTAGCCCAGTTACAATGGGGAACCACACAGAAACTGCAAATCCCAGCTGGTGGTAGGAGAAGGTCACAGCAGATAATACTCCTTGCACAGACGCCTGTTCCAAATTACACGAGATTTGATCAAGAAACCACACAAAGGCTTATAGTGGGAGGGCCTGAAGCCCTCCCACTTGGGAGACTAGCGCTCTTCTCGGAATCCGCCTTTGGTGTTGGCTGTAAACCAGCTGCTTGCCCACCCTTGCAGCCAGAGGAGGTGATGCTGTCATGGTGACCCCAACATCAGGGTGGGAGATGGGGAAAACATAGGGGACCAAAAGGAGTGAAAAATGCATCGACAGTTTATAAAATCACGAGAAACTATCAGGCGCTCAAATGAAACAGGTAAGCATGGTGTTGGTGGAAGTAATGCAAGACAAGAGATCCTGCTCTCAAATCCAGCCCCCTGCCATCACGTGACCCTGAGCAAGTTACGTGACCCTTTGTGCTTCAGTTCTGCCAGCTATTAAGTAGAGCCCAGCAACATGCCCCAGATATCTTGGTGTTAAAAAATAAAATAAATAAAACTGCACAAGCAAAGGTTGATATTACCTGAACTGTTCTTGAGACTTTTTGCGTGGTCTTGCCACCTGCTCAGTCATTTTGTATGTCCTGTAGTTATGTTTTAAACCATTTCTTTTGATATGCATTGCGTGGCATAATGAATAAGATCTACTACTACTTTTATTTCATTGCTGATCCAGCAGCCCTTGAAAACTAAGGATTGGTTGACCAAGTCATATGGCGGCAACTACGCACCATCATAGAAGACCAGGGTTTGCATGGTCGCAGAATCCCCTGCAGTTGTCTGGGAAGCCAAGTGCCTCATGAAGCCGAGGAGACTGGCTCCCCAGGAGGAAAAGTACAGGTCTCCTAACACAACAACGCTGGTATCAGTTGTGAAGGCAGAGGCAAACAGAAAAACTAAAATGTAGCTGTCGTCTCCCCCGAGCTGTTTGGTCCCCAAGCTGCCAGTTGGTCTTTCATTCGGTCCTTGCTGTAAGTGACACTTTAACTGATCACTCCACCGGCTGAAGCCAGTGGGGATCCACACAGAGAAGGTCCCAAAGGTGCTGGCACCATCATTTTTCTTCAGCCTGCAGTCCCTTCCTCTACCCCATGGCCGGAGTGGTGTTTGTCAGCCTTGCACACTGCATCGCCCCTGCCACGAGAACAAGCTCCCGGTCCACCTCAGGGGTCACCTGGTGCCACAACTCACCAGCAACCCACCATGGCCGGGCTTAGCATTGTATGAAGGCTACTGCATGCTGGCCAACCTCCAGATGCAGGGACCAGAGCCACTGGAGCAGCCTTCACTCGCTCTGTCCTGCGAACGCCCTGACGCTGCCAACACTCTCGGTTTGCACTAGTTCTCCGACTGCTTCACACGGCAGCTTTTTACACGGTTTTAAATTTAAATAACCTGAAATGCAGAGTTTCTTTGCTTTTCTACTACAGAGTGTCACTTACTTTCACTGTTTGGCTGCACATTCGTGTCACTTTTCACCACGCTCGGTCACGCTACACGTCTGTGATAAAACTGAAAGTCCTGTCTGCAACTCGCTTGAGCTGGCTACTTCTTTTAAACAATTCTGAATAAAACTAAGGTAAAATACAGTTACTTTCCTTCTTCACACTGAGGGACATGCTTTCAGTGTCTGGGTGGTTATTAGGTACTATTATTGACTACTGTCACATTACATGTGACTAATAACAGTGAAAGTGGTCCCCACTCATTTCCTCCTGTAAAGAGGACGGCTTTATTGTAAGAATAGTAACTGAAAAGAAATAGGAATACAAAGCTCTTTTTTTTTCTAGTCAGTGTTAGTTTGAACTTTGGCTTGTGGGTGACTATCTGTGGAAGATGTGGAATGATCACGAGTACTGGTGAGAAGGTTTGGAGGATAAAAAGTAGTTCAGGCATGCGGTCGCGCTGGGAGGTGTGCGGTCATTGGGAAATAATGCACGGTCATGTGATGCATTCTGTCCAGTCATGTTAGTGAAATTTCTATGATTTTACCACCCCATTTTATAAATACACACACACACATATATATATATATATATATAATCTGAAATTCTTTTTACCCTTCAGACACTGGACTACGGGGCATCTCTCAGTGGAGCCACAGGGTCTCATGCCTCCACCACCCGCCTTAGCCTTGCCCGACCGGAAATCGGTTATACTGGGTCCCTTCCTCTCCCTCCCCGGCCCATGAGAGGCACAGGACCACGGAGAGCCATATCGGGTTCCAGCCAGCATTAGGCGTGAGAGCACGACCACAGGCTCAAACCAAACCACCCCTTCCATTTCAAGTTAGTAAAGCACATGAAGTCTATAAATATGTAAAGAAGGCCATTTCTAAGTCCCGAGCAAGCAGCGACACTATTGACCTTAAACTTCTGTCCCTCACTCTGGAGGAAGTACTCCTCCCCTCACAAACATTTTCAATCTCTCTCTCTGCTACAGCCAATTCCTAGGAAATGGAAGGCTGCAGTTGTCACTCCAGTGCACAAAAGTGGTGATAAGTCACTGCCTGGTAACTATCGCCCGATATCAATACTACCACCTCTCTCCTAAGGCCCTTGAGCGCTTGGTGGCGGACCAACTTTCAGACTACCTGAAAGCACAACATCCTATGCACTCAGCAGCATGGATTTAGGAAAGGGCACAGCACATCAACTGCCCTACTTGAATTCTCAGGAGCAATCCACAGTGCCATGGACAAAGGAAACCTAACTGGAGCAGTCTACATTGACTTAACCAAGGCATTTGATACAGTTCACCATGGCCTACTTATCAAACAACTTCTATCCCTAGGGCTCTACTTGAGAGTCCTTGTGACTGGATAAAAATTTACCTTGCTCACGCTCTCTATCTGTAAAAGTAGCTGGAGTTCTCTCAGACTCAAAACCGGTTCGCTCAGGAGTTCCCAGGGATCCATCCTGGGCCCCTCCTTTCAGCCTTTTCCTAAACTCCTCCCCAAATCCTGCCCTGAACAATTAATCCTCTATGCCGATGATGCGTGATTCTTGCCACTCATAAAGATCCGAACCTCTTACGCCTCAACCTTCAGCATGCTTTTTCCAAAGTTGAGATGTGGTTCCTTGAACATAAGTGGTCCTAAACCACAAAAACTAAATCCATGCTCTTCTCTAACCCACAAAACAAGAAATGGCATGTCCCACTCACCATTAATACATACCTGGGAAATACCCTTGAACAAGTGCCAATTTTCAAATATCTTGGAATCAACTCTGATCAAGGCCTAACCTTGCAACTCACATTGATAGTACAGCAAAACTATTAATCAGCGAATTGTGATTCTGTATCTGAACAGACAGCTTCTTACCCATTCTGCACTGACGATTGCCATCCAATCTTCTATCATCTCAGTCGTTGACTATGGCTTAGTTATATACGGATCTGCCACTACTACAGCACTTAGTTGCATTACAACATCCCTAAATAAGGCCTGTCGGCTACTCACTGGTGCACATCGACGTACCCACACATGTGAACTCTATGCTGACTCAGGTTGGTTGCAACTCTCAAACCGGATAAAGTACCTACCTGCCTGATGGCAAAAAATCCACTGTGGGCTTCCACTCCACCCTGTATCCAAGACCTGTTAGCCCGAGCGCTTAGCACCCGCTTTTACCAGAAGATCAGAACACCAGCCTCTCCAAGTCCCCGATGCCGGACTTCCCAGGGACAAAGATCATTTGCCTATCGTGGCCCCCAGCTGGCTAAATGCCCTCAGCACTCATATTACTGCCTCCACCTCTAGGTATTTTCAAATCAAGGCTTTTCTCTCACCTTGCCACCTCCAGCTCCTGTGACTGCCGTGATTAAACCTCCTATTTTCTCACTACCCACCCTGTTCCGTTATCTGACAAAGACATGTTTGGGAAACCTTTTCTCCTGCTATTGTCTGCTCCCCACACCTTTCACTTAACCTTTCTGTTCTGGACTTTTTCCCATTGTTTCTCCTAATCTGGCATGACCTCTTTCTTGTAATAATAATGTGATTATTGATATCTCATGTCCTTTTGCACAAGTGATTTGATATGTATTTGTATATGTTTTCTTGCTCTTGACGTAACACAAATTGTTGTGTTATTTATGTAACCTATAGTAAAATAGGGGCTTGTCTCCTACTAGTGCCATGTTTTCTAGTAGCTAATCTTGTTTCTGCACCATGTTGTTTCTGGCATCTCACATAACACTATGACAGACTGTGACGTGTTCTCCTTTTTATCAAGCCATAGTACAGAATGCTATGGCCAGGTTGTTGCCAATCCTTCCTAGGTCCTGTCATATGACCCCAGTCCTGCGTGATCTGCATTGGCGCGGTGACATGCCGGATCTCCTTTAAGGTTGGCTTGCTGAACTATAAGACCCTATGTGGACTGGAGTCTTCCCATCTTCATGACCTTCTGTCTCCTCTCCAGACCTCTTTCATTCCTCTGAGGCGGGCCTCCTAGTGGTTCCCAGGGTTCCACTGAAATTTGGCAATAGAACCTTTTGACATAGCCATCCTGAGCCTGTGGAACTCGCTGCCAAGGTTGTTGAGGGAGGCCCCGCCTCATTGGAAACCTTTAAGGAGTTTGAAATCCTATCTTTTGAGGAAGCTTTTGAGTTACTTTAATTCACTGGCTGTTTACATATATTTTAGAGGATTTTATTTAAGCAATAATGGCCTCACAGCCAGTCATTTTCTGGGGATTAACGACAGGCGGGGGCAATCCCTACTGGCCAGTCATTAATCCCAGGAATGACCAGCTGTGAGGTCAATTACAAATCTAATCGCAATAATGAGGGGTTTTACCTTTTTTCACTGCCGGCGTGCTGGCAGTGCCACATAATCACACTGGCTCCTCTCTAATCGTAACTATCAAGGCGATTCTGACGTGGTGGTGGTGGCACATCGGAGCGATGACGATATGCTGGCCACTAGTATAGAATTATTCACTTGAGTGCAAAATTGTTCTCTTTTTACTATTATTTGTTAGAACCATGACAGTAACAGTGGGTTTTGCCACTGCTGCTGTCTGCGTCTGGCGTGCGATAAGCTTAGTGTGGCTGCCGTGCCAGGCATTTCTAGAGATTTCAGACTGGTACGGCAGCCAATCAGTGAGCTATTTTAGCTCATGAATAATTAATTAGACTTAAAATGTTTATAGTAAGCCATTTCTCCGTTATTTAAATTTTGTGGTTACATTTGTATTTTATTATGCTGTTCATGTCTATTATGTTTAATTTATGGTGCATCTACATTGTACAGCGCCCAGAGCTCGGGGACAGCCGCTTTTATAAATAAAACTTTACTTACATACTCGGACAATGACTTGTCATTAGTGGATGTCATTTTTAGGGTACAGCAGCAGCAGGTATCTGTTCACTTGGAAACAAGAATGAGTGACTCCTTGACGTCCAACAGTAGCAGGGCGATACTTTGTGATCCTCCTGCTCCTTCACCTGGCCTGCAGGGGTGACAACTGCTGCTCTTCTTGTGCTATATTTGCGCTACTAGCCTTTTTGTGTGCCACATGTGCAGAGACCAGATGTGTAAGCCAGGCTTCATGGGACTACTACTGATCCTTTCCGCACTCTTCTCGCGTCCAGCGTGTCTCCAGTGCGTTCTTGAAGTGAGGGTCCAGAAAGTGACCGTGATGCAGTGATCATCTCTACGGTACTATGTCAAGCCCACTTGGTGAAAACAGTGCGGTCAGTAACTGCAGCACGTGATCAGTACAGAACCACATGGTCCAAAACTGCACTAGCTTAGATATGTAACCTGAAACCAGCAGGGCACTATTATGACCATGCATTTTTGACCCCGCGTATTTGCTGTTGTGGTTTTGACTGGACACCCATCTCGACGTATTCAGAAATGCGTGTGTCATTCTAGAAACGTGTTCTTCTATATCTTTTCCGCCAGACTGACAGAAGTGGAATCCTCCTCCTCCTTCTCATATGGAGACATATGTGTGGCCCTCTAAAGGGCTTCAGCATAGGACTTATAATACCTAGCAGTAAATGACTAGCCCAGTTACAATGGGGAACCACACAGAAACTGCAAATCCCAGCTGGTGGTAGGAGAAGGTCACAGCAGATAATACTCCTTGCACAGACCTCCTGTTCCAAATTACACCGAGATTTGATCAAGAAACCACACAAGGCTTATAGTGGGAGGGCCTAGAAGCCCTCCCACTTGGGAGACTAAGCGCTCTTCTGGAATCCGCCTTTGGTGTTGGCTGTAAACCAGCTGCTTGCCCACCCTTGCAGCCAGAGGAGGTGATGCTGTCATGGTGACCCCAACATCAGGGTGGGAGATGGGGAAAACATAGGGGACCAAAAGGAGTGAAAAATGCATCGACAGTTTATAAAATCACGAGAAACTATCAGGCTCAAATGAAACAGGTAAGCATGGTGTTGGTGGAAGTAATGCAAGACAAGAGATCCTGCTCTCAAATCCAGGCCCCTGCCACATCACGTGACCCTGAGCAAGTTACGTGACCCTTTGTGCTTCAGTTCTGCCAGCTATTAAGTAGAGCCCAGCAACATGCCCCAGATATCTTGGTGTTAAAAAATAAAATAAATAAAACTGCACAAGCAAAGGTTGATATTACCTGAACTGTTCTTGAGACTTTTTGCGTGGTCTTGCCACCTGCTCAGTCATTTTGTATGTCCTGTAGTTATGTTTTTAAACCATTTCTTTTGATATGCATGCGTGGCATAATGAATAAGATCTACTACTACTTTTATTTCATTGCTGATCCAGCAGCCCTTGAAAACTAAGCGGATTGGTTGACCAAGTCGTATGGCGGCAACTGCGCACCATCACTAGAAGACCAGGGTTTGCATGTCGCAGAATCCCCATGCAGTTGTCTGGGAAGCCAAGTGCCTCATGAAGCCGAGGAGACTGGCTCCCAGGAGGGAAAAGTACAGGTCTCCGAACACAACAACGCTGGTATCAGTTGTGAAGGCAGAGGCAAACAGAAAAACTAAAATGTAGCTGTCGTCTCCCCCGAGCTGTTTGGTCCCCAAGCTGCCAGTTGGTCTTTCATTCGGTCCTTGCTGTAAGTGACACTTTAACTGATCACTCCACCGCCGAAGCCAGTGGGGATCCACACAGAGAAGGTCCCAAAGGTGCTGGCACCATCATTTTTCTTCAGCCTGCAGTCCCTTCCTCTACCCCATGGCCGGAGTGGTGTTTGTCAGCCTTGCACACTGCATCGCCCCTGCCACGAGAACAAGCTCCCGGTCCACCTCAGGGTCACCTGGTGCCACAACTCACCAGCAACCCACCATGGCCGGGCTTAGCATTGTATGAAGGCTACTGCATGCTGGCCAACCTCCAGATGCAGGGACCAGAGCCACTGGAGCAGCCTTCACTCGCTCTGTCCTGCGTAACGTCTCTGGCGCTGCCAACACTCTCGGTTTGCACTAGTTCTCCGACTGCTTCACACGGCAGCTTTTTACACGGTTTTAAATTTAAATAACCTGAAATGCAGAGTTTCTTTGCTTTTCTACTACAAGTGTCACTTACTTTCACTGTTTGGCTGCACATTACGTGTCACTTTTCACCACGCTCGGTCACGCTACACGTCTGTGATAAAACTGAAAGTCCTGTCTGCAACTCGCTTGAGCTGGCTACTTCTTTTAAACAATTCTGAATAAAACTAAGGTAAAATACAGTTACTTTCCTTCTTCACACTGAGGGACATGCTTTCAGTGTCTGGGTGGTTATTAGGTACTATTATTGACTACTCGGTCACATTACATGTGACTAATAACAGTGAAAGTGGTCCCCACTCATTTTCCTCCTGTAAAGAGGACGGCTTTATTGTAAGAATAGTAACTGAAAAGAAATAGGAATACAAAGCTCTTTTTTTTCTAGTCAGTGTTAGTTTGAACTTTGGCTGTGGTGACTATCTGTGGAAGATGTGGAATGATCACGAGTACTGGTGAGAAGGTTTGGAGGATAAAAAGTAGTTCAGGCATCTTGATCGCGCTGGGAGGTGTGCGGTCATTGGGAAATAATGCGCGGTCATGTGATGCATTCTGTCCAGTCATGTTAGTGAAATTTCTATGATTTTACCACCCCATTTTATAAATATACACACACATATATATATATATATATATATATATATAATCTGAATTCTTTTACCCTTCAGACACTGGACTACGGGGCATCTCTCAGTGGAGCCACAGGGTCTCATGCCTCCCACCACCGCCTTAGCCCTTGCCCGACCGGAAATCGGTTATACTGGGTCCTTCCTCCCTCCCCGGCCCATGAGAGAGGCACAGGACCACGGAGAGCCATATCGGGTTCCAGCCAGCATTGGGCGTGTGGGCACGCGCCACAGGGCTCCACCTTCATCTCCCGAGCCAGGGATTTTCCATTTTCTGTCCCTCCTCCCTCCGCCGGAGCTCGGACGTGCAATGATGGCCAGCATCCGCAGAGCTCCACCCCAGTGCCATATGGCAGTGACGCAGTTTCCAGGCTACCCCAACTTCCGCCAGAGGTCGCTCAGGAGTGACGCAATGCCCTACACCATCCCTGGGAAGGACAGCTGTCCACCGGACGCTCAATCCTCACCACCCCCACTGACCCCAGCCCAGGTTAATTCCCAAGCCCAGGTGGCGGCTTGGTGCCTAGTGCCTTAACCCTCAGTGCCACAGGGCAGCACATATACATATTTTAATGTTCTGCACAGTGCACTTCAGACAGTGGGGCTGGTAAGGGACCCCCAAAAAAATACTTCTTGCACACTGGATACCACTGTCCCCAGCCAACACACACACACACACACACACACACACACACACACACACACACACAGCCACACTGCTCATTCTATATACCACACCGACATCTGTCAGAGCCCCACCAAACAAACAAGACAATGCAATTAATGAGAGTCAAATAAAGTTTTCAGGAGACCACAAAACACGTTACAGCATTTACTTTTCTTCCTTTTCAAGTAACACAATTGTTCATTTTTGTTTTCTTTGTAATCAATAACAGACTAAATTATAAGTAATCCAGCACTGTTTCTTCACCTAATCCGAACCCTCCTTTAAAATAAAAAAAATCCAAGACAGAGATCTGAATTCCCATAAAAGATTTAATAATTTAAATAACAAGCTACAGTAACAGTAATTACAATTGCCTTCATCATTTAAAAATTAATGGCTGCAAAACATGAACAGCGCTCCTCAGATGTTAGAGGACTCCAGGCAAGTACAAATTATTTCATAATGACTCCTACTCAACCTCCCTACTCCCCATTTACTGAATTCCCAAATCTATTTACAGGGTGTCGAGTTGTGTCCTTTTATTTTATGCCTCCACATCCCTCTGGCATCCCAGAAGGGGAGAGACTAGTGTGTTGTCTGCTAGTGTAGCTTTGTCCCAAGAACGGGTACATCACACAATGGCGCGAAATGGTCCAAGCAGAACTGAAATAGTGAAGAGAAAACAGGCAAATACAAAAAAAAAAAAAAAAAGTCACCATGGGCACAATTTCTGCTGTAACAGACCGCTGCTTCAAAACATGAAGCCAAGTTGGAGTTAGGAAGCTACTTACTAGGTTCATGCCAAGAGAACCCACAGAGGGAGGAAGAGCTTTCTGTGGGATGCTTTTCCTCCTTGTGGAGGAGAGGATGAGCCTCTGCCATCCCCAAGCACCCTAGGAAGTGTGGCGCTGGCCGGGCCAAACAAAATTCACAGGAATCAGAGCTGGACAGAGAGGCAGTGATACAGGGGTGGGGTCGCCTAGCACCCACTGGTTATTCTAACAAAAGGAAACAAACACTTCCAGAGCTTTTGTTTCACATTTCTCCTCTGCACTTCAGCCCCAAGTTTCATTGCACGGTTTCTAAGCCTCTCCGATGGGTCTGCTTCACTTCTGCGACAAGGATTATTTCCTTTTGTGGCAAATTTCTCTCCAGCCACTGGCTCACGTTCAATGTGAAGAGTCAGTGATGACGTCCTGTATTCATCAAGGGAGGGAACAGCTTTAGGAAAAACAAGAGGAGGGAGTAGCTGGAATTGTGGAGAACAAGTTTGTTTTGTTTTTTAATTAATTAGCAATCACAAGTGTAAAAAACCGCAGCCCAAAAGAATTCATTCTCAACAAAATCAACTTCCAACATATACACTGAAAATATTATATTTACAAAATGCGAATATGTCATCTTTAGGATATTACACACAGAGTTATATTTGACATCGGAATGGTGGCGGGCAAGAAATTGACAGATGGAATCGAGGACTCCCATGTAGGAGAGACTGACGAAGAAGGTACAAGGAACCGATGATTTCAAACAAATAAATGAAAATGTGTTCTTTTGTATCATTTCGCAGCTGTAGGTTGAGGCATCTCAGCGAACCATGTACTCTCTACGTTTGTTCATCCGCACCTGGCAGAAGGACCACCCACCGACCAAGGCGTAGAGTGCAGCAGCGATGAAACAGTTATAGCTGACCTGTTCATACAGCTTGTACATCTTCATAGGTGGTTGGTCACTAGAAAGGGAAGAGAAGACAAGAACATGAAAAGCTGTGAAAATAATCCAGGGCTGACTCATGTAATTTATGTGTTATAATAAATCCCAGTTTGGCCAGCGGGTGTGTGTGTACACACCTATACCGAACGCAAGCCACTGCACTCATGAAAATGAAGGGCAAAAAATGCAAAGTTAAGCTACTGAAATGTTAGATCACGAGAACGATTGAGGGCAGCAAACACACCCAGCGCTTTGGGTCCGTCTGTCGAAGAGTCATACTGGAGACTCAAAGCATTGGGTCCTGTCTGCCTCTTGATTTCTCACAAACATTTGAGGAGCGGAACTTTCGGCATTTGTTTTGTCCTTCATTGTCGTGGAGGGCAGCAACCTGTCGCATCTGTTATTGTGTCCTATTTTCACTGCTTGCACAGGCCCACTCTGCGGGTGCGGGTCCTGCTTTTTGTTTTCATTTACACACATGCGAGGCAGACAGTACCTCACCCGTAACATGTGCCTAGCGCAACCGAAAAAAAAATAATCTCTGAAAGCATGAGCAGGCTTGAACATGACTGGTACCCACTGTATGACAATCTCACAATGTCATCCTGTAGTGACGGAAGCCCATTTTCAAGGCCACTGATTTACGGTGATTAAAACAATTAAATTCCATTTTCAAGACTTAAGATTTCAGAATTTCACGGTGATTGTTACTCTAATTTCCGAATTTTACGGGATTCTGTTATTTTTAGTATGTGCATAAATAATCAGAATTAAAGAAGGTTTCATATACAGAGCATTAAATAAAGCAAACTGAAAATAGTACAGGAAGGAATTAAAAAAACACACTTTTTATAGATTTACTGATCTGATAGAAAATGCCAGATTCCATGAAATCTTCGTTTTACCGGTTTTCAGGCAGCCCTAATTCGAAATTTTACCGGATTTTCGGTAAAAGCGAAAAACAGTGGCCTTGCCCATTTTGTTTCACCCACAGAGCCAGCAGGTCTGTCAAAACAAACTGAAGTCCAAAACAACATTCAGGGATCCAGATACATTTTCTAGATCCCACTCCAAACAAAAACACAAGTATTTTAGAAAGACTGAGATTCATTGATGCAAGTCTACAAGTTAACAATGACAAAATGGCAGTCATCTTAAAATTAGAAATTCTATATTATATTATACAATGGCAAGAAAGAATCATGGACTGTGATTGGTCAGTCTGGAGCTGGACCCATGGCGTTATCCCACGACGGCCACAGGTCTACTCTCCTCATTATGGCAGCTCTTTTTTTTTTACATCTCCTCTTAGGAAACAAAAATATTTTTCCACGCTAATAAAACATTCTTTAAAATATGTTTTTTATTTGTTATATAACAAGCCATTGTATAATAGGAATAATGCACTCCAGGATGTATGTCATTTGGGATAGCATACATGCATGGGGCATTGGGCCTTTCGGCCTGCAGCCTCATGCCCAACTCTAGCGTGGCGTTATCCAGCCACGACACACATCCTGTCGGCATTATTCCTTTATTTTATTATACTGCACACTTAACTAGTGCGAGTTTGCACAGACTACTTATGGACTCCCACTTTTGAAGTGGAGGGGCAGACTTAATGGACACAGAGAGTCCCTTCCGTGTTACTGTGTAACAAGCTGGGAGGCGACATTGTACTGTGTTCACAGAAATGCCCACAGATGTTCTCTGCACTCCCTCCGCATTTTACTATCGCAGCTCAGAGGAGCCCTGCCTACATCCTGGGCACAATGCACATTAGTGACCTGGCTATAGCACCAATCTAGATGGCTAGCTTTTCCAGGATTATTCCATCCTGGGTTGCATTAACCTCCATTAATCACCCAAATGTGGGACCCTGACCTTCAAAGAGGCAAAGCGTGGGATACATCAACAGTTCCCAGAGCACTGTGGTCATTACAGCCTTCACATTACCACCGATCACTGAGCAATATCACTCAGCATGAATTGTTTCTTTAAATATATCTCCGTTTGGAATACTAGACAGAGGGTTTCTGAGGGTAAAATGTGAGGCATCCCTCCTAATATGTGACAGTTATAAAGGGATAGACAGTGATTTTCTGGGGGTACCATAAAAGAATGTCACTTGTAACACGAGATAGTTGAGAGGGATAGACAGAGGGGTTTCTGAGGGGAAATGGGGCATTCCTCCTAATGTGGACTGTTGAGAGGGTTGGTAAGAGGGTTTTAAGGGGTAAACGAGGAATGTCCCTCCTAATGTGAGACAGTTGAGACATGGACGGAGGGGTTCTGAAGGGTAAAATGAGGGTGTCCCTCCTAATGTGTGACAGTTGACAGGTGGACAGAGGGGTTCTGAGAGATCTTCCTCATGAGCGGAACAGTTCAGATGGAGTTACCAAAATGATAATGGGGATTAGAGACCTACACTATGAAGAAAGACTTCAGACTTTGGGGATGTACTCACCGAATTACAGATGGCTCAGAGAGATTTGTGTCTCATATCTGCAGCATTTAACATTATAAAATGGGTAGAGCTAAATGAAGCAATGTGATTGGCTAGTTACCCATACATGAAATATATTCCATGCATAGGTAAAAAAGAACTACAACATAAAAGGCCAATATCCATAAGCCATGGAGCGTTGCCATTTTACTGTCTGCCATCTTTGTATTTGACAAGCCTGAGGAAAACCGAGTTGAATTAGTCAGCTACCCGTTTTATAAAACCGAACGATGTTTAGAGCAAACAAAGTAGATTTTAATATTAGCATGTGGAATGAGTAGATGGAGGATTTTAACACAGTCACTTTGCCTGAATGTAAAAAGTGTTGTGCTGTTGACAAAAGTGTCAAAATGAGCCCTGCTGTAGTAGTTTGCTTGGGATTACAGGACACCGCTCCGTTTAAAAAAAATGTTACTACTTGTGCTGTGATCCTCGCCTGCTCCATTTAAAAAAAAATTGCTTTCTTGTCCTGCCATCCTCGCCCGTCCCCAGACCTAACTACAGTTCTCCCCACTCCATACTTCTGCTGCTATCGGTTGCAGCTTTATCCCCGCCCGCCCTGCTTAAAAAATGTTACTCGCCAGCTACGCTTAAAAAAAAAAAAAGTGCTTTCTGTCCTGCCATCCCCGCCATCCCCAGACTAAATTCAGTTCTCCCCACTTCATACTTCTGCTATCGGTTGCAGCTTAAATTAATCAGAAAAAAATCTTGCCCACTTCCTCATCTCAGTATAACTACGGATCCCAATGGAGGACAAATGTACTAAAGAAATTACCGAACACAAAGGCGGAAGGACTATTTACTATAAATACACTAACTTATGTCAGTGTATTCCTATCTAAATGTGTTTTAACATAAAAATTGTTAAAAAATAAAATAGCCCATACCTGTGGGATTGTCTGGGTCTTGAACTTAGAGAACAATATTACAGTACAAGAGCTCGCGTTTACTACTACAGGGGAAAGATGTAATACTGTCAGGAGAGTATGCTGGTTCAACCAGATGGGCATTAATGTTTGGAATGGCCTCCTCCGGAGGTGGTGGGCAGTGCATGTATAGAGCGATTTCAAAATAAACTTGATGACAGACCGCCCGTGGCTTCGGACGGTTGAGGCGCTGGACGCCACGCTCACGCCACGCCAGCAACCCGGTTTGGAAGCAAGCCCGGCACTGGGGTCGGCACGGGAGGGAGATGGATTGAGCGACCAAGGGACAGCTCTCCTCTCCCTGGGAGGGATCCGGTCTTCCCAGTGCAGTGAGACCTCTGGTGGAGACTAAGGGTACTACAAGCACAGGAATAGGAATCTGGAACGACGCGGCAGGCATCTACGGGCAGCAGCATGCCGACGTCATTTCACGCTGCACTCGGGGGCTCACAAGAGAAAACTCCTTACGCCTGGATAGGCTACGGCCCTCTCCGGGCCACCGCACACGCCATCACCGACCTTGCTTCTGCCTCTCCACTCCTCCTCCCGCCCAGCACCAGACTGAAGATGGAGTGCCAGAAGGAGTGCGGCCCTGCCCCAGGGGCTCAGAGCTGGGGTTCCTTGGTCAGAGGAGGGTAGTATACCCTATGAAGAGGCAGGGGATCAGGTCGGCGGTAGAGCAGCTAGCGAGAAGAGGCAGCCTGAGAGAGTTCAGGAGGAAGGAGAATAAACAGATTTGAAAAACAAACGACTTGATTATTATGGAATATAAATGGAAATTTTCCACCTGATGACGGCGACATAACATAGGCTGCAGCCCCTTTGCTCATATTTATCTAGCAGATCTATGAGGAATAAAAGGGTTCTGAATGGTAAAATAATAGGAGTTCCTCCTAATGGGATGGTTCAGTGTAGCACAGATGGCTTCTACGGGACAACATGAGGGATGTCCCGCCAGTGAGACAGCAGAAAGGTATGGCTCGAGGGTTTGGAAAGATAAAATGTGAACAGTTAAGAGGTACTTGGCTCCTTCAGCATTCATATTTCAACCATACCGAGGTATGGGAAATATGGAAGGTTCTAGTATCAGCCAACTTTTCAAAGAGCAAGCAAAAAATACATCACCAAACTTACCTCACAAGCTGCAAGTCAGTCCCTCCTCCTCCCTGATCACTGGTTCAAAACCAGCTAAAAGAAAAGTTACAGGTCACGTCGATTTTGCAATGTGCTGCCACAAAAGATTTGAAATGCATGCTGGCTGAGCTGGATGACAACAAATTTCAAATTCCTGTACCAGAGGGAGCTAGAGTCTACTGGACAGGCACAAAATCTTCTGGGATTCTCAATCCTCCCGCTTAGCCTGCCCCACCCCAGGCTTGTTCCCAAACCCAGATCACAGACGCTGCAAGCAGCAGCCTACTGCCGAGTCAATAGACCGGTAGGCATGTTTA
The DNA here is from genome assembly GCA_016271365.2 of Neoceratodus forsteri. Classification (NCBI taxonomy): domain Eukaryota; kingdom Metazoa; phylum Chordata; order Ceratodontiformes; family Ceratodontidae; genus Neoceratodus; species Neoceratodus forsteri. The sequence continues at coordinate 182,716,820 of JADMNL010000029.1, forward strand.
GCAATTCCAGCCTTGGCTAGAAGTGTCTAAAATAGTGGTTGATGCAACAGTCCCACAGTAGGACGCCATGTTACCATGTGGGTAATTGGTGAGGAAGCACTCACCATCTTGGTGGACGGTGGGGTCATACTCTTAGAACAACAACATGTGAAGCTCTCTGTCAGTTCAGCTGCAATGAATTACTGCTAGTATACCCTACAGCAAAGGAGGAAGAGCGTGCTATGATCGAAACATTCAAACACCTTTAGGGCATTAACAAGGCAAGAGTCTAACATGTTCCAATATAAGAAAACAGCAGGACAAGAGGACACAGCATGAGATTAGAGGGGGAGCTTATTAGGTAATGTGAGGAAGTTCTTTTTCACAGAAAGGGTGGTGGATGCATGGAACAGCCTACCTCAGGAAGGGGTGGATATGAATATAGTGCAGGGCTTCACACAGGTATCGGATAGGCATAATGGAGCAATACAGAGGAGTATGAATAGATAGGCCATTGACAGAGCAAAGGCCGATGGCACATTCATAAGGCAGAAAAGAAATGGGCAGACTAGATGGGCCTTGGCGGTCCTTATCTGCTGTCAACTTCTATGTTTCTAGTCTTGTTGCTGGGTTTATATGCTTAATTAAACCATTTTGGCAGGCACAAAGTCTTGCCCTCTGCTTTAAACGATGCAGTGTCAACTGATGTGCTTAGATACCAAAACTGTGCAAGTGCCAGATACAAACAACAGCTATTTCATTGCGAACCTCTCACAGAGGCCTCAGCATTTTGATTCTCTCTGACATTGCTGTTTGCATCGTACTGTTTAAAACGCGAGGCAAGACTTTACCCCTAACAGAAGGGTTCAATTAAAGCACAGACCCAGCAACATGGCTGGCACTGAGTCGCTGTAACTGAACTGTGGCAGTGAGCTCCACAAGTTGTTCAGTTCAGAACAGAGCTGGCTAGCCCCCTATGTGAGCCCTCTCATATGCCTATCTGGAGGCACGGGTCCGCAGTGTAGAGTAGAGTAAACTGGGGTTGCTACTCTGGCACGCCCACAGCCCACCCCACCCCCAATGCTCATGGACATGAAAAGCTCAGAACACGTAAGGGCATTGAGGACACAGAGTCGCTTTGTAGCACCAGGGCTGGGGAGATGGAAGCATACTAGTCAGGGTTGGAACCACATACCACTGATGGCTCCAGGGATGCCAGAACAGGGGTGGGAGAGGAAAATGGTTGGGGACAAGATTAGGGATGTTACAACAGGGCAATATATCACGGTAATTTCCATGGACAATAATTTATCATCATAAAAACCAAAACAGCAAGATTATTGTACAGCACGATATACTGTGATAAGCCATCAAGATGTTTCTCATCGCTTGTGCTACGGCAGTGTATTCTTCTATTTCCAGATTTTTCTTAAAATCAGAAATGCCGCAAATTGCTGTGATAATGCATCATGATTGGTTTTACAAATACTGTATCACAATACTCAAAATCTGACATTGTGACATCCCTAAACAGGATAACCTCAGCCACCGACTTCAAGACCCATTCCTCACAACCAGATACACAATCCCATGCTGGGGTGCCCCATCATGGGCGGGGGTTAATTTGGGAGATCCGTCCTGGCAGATAGGGGTAGGAAGGTCAGAACGAGGGACAGTACCTCAGGTGCAGAAAAATATAAATGAAAATAAATTGACTTACTCGTGAAACACATCCTCGTAAAAGGGGACATCTTCAATTAGGACTGCCGAGTGAACGTTGAAGAAAATTCCCATCAGCACCTAAAGATTTAAAGAGAAAGGAGAAGGGTCAACAATGAGCCAGGCTAACGGTCGCCACTGAGATCAGCCTTGCGTGGAGCCCTTAAAGCATTAGTTGTCAGCCTGAGGAGGGAACCAGCCTCCCTCCCCAATTTATTTTTCTTTAGATCCTTGAAAACAAAGGTAAAAATAAAGGTTACTAAAGTTATTTATAGCTTAAGGTAACGTGATTCAGTAAGTGTTTGTAGGCACTATTGAAACAGAAAAAAAAATTGCCATTTTTTTTTTTTTTTTAAACAGCTGACATGAGTTGCTGATTTAAGAGTGATGCAGTAGACATGCTAACACTATAGACAATACTGCTAGGTGTCCGATACTAAACCTAGTTCTAAAATTTAAGGATTGTAGTAGGTTACTTTGCCCAGCATAACTATCCTTTAGGAAAGGAGTGTTTGTGTACGCCCCATAATGCTCTGCAGGTACATTCAGTCCTGTTTTGCATGACAGGACTACAGGAATGATCACATTTAAAGGAAGGGCATTCAAGGTCCGATAACCCTGTTAGTGACGTAACTATCCTTTTTGTGTTAAGTGGAATTTCATGTCTTTTGTGGCCTCTTGTCGCCTTAACGCTGTTGTGACGCTTTAGACCCAACCTGAGGACTTTGTACGTGTAAATGATCACCTCTCAAACCTCTTTGCTCCAGGCTGTACAGACCCAGTGGAAAGCCTGACATTATAAGTAGTATTACGAATAGACTTAAAGGCATTCACAGTGTTTATGTAAAATTCCTTTGTACCACGTATTCCGTGCTTTACCTCAGCGAAACACCTTCTGTTCCTCTCTGATCAAATTTTCTTCTGTTATGTTAGACTGGAAGGGACTGTAACTTTTCCCCTGCCGGATCCCTTTCACGTCCCAGTCTCTGGAGCCACCCATGATCCATCCCTGTGCTCAGGCACGTAATGACGTGAATACAAGGAGAGCACAAGGATGTGCTCCTAAATCTATGGGAGGCAGTTTTAATAGCATATATATATATATATATATATATATATAAAAATATAATGGTCATTTGGCCATTAATCAAGGGCACAAGACAACAAGGGAAAACAAGGGGTGGGATATTCAAAGGGTTCCGTCATGCACAACCCACTGATGCGCCAGTGCGATATTCAAAGGGATGTTGCGCTTCTGCGCAATTCCCGATGCGCAGGCGCACCAGTAATGTATCTGGCGCATAGTGCGGGGGCATGCTCATGCATATCGGCATCGATATTCAGCCTGGGATGTGGCGATATGCAGGCACAAACCCGCCTTGCGCCACACAGGGGCGAGAGATCCACCCTGAAAAGCAGGAGCAAGTCCTGGCTACCACATGTGAGCTGCCATATTGCAGGGTGCAACACAGCAGCCGCCAGCTGTGGTGGCCTGCCCAACCTCTCCAGACACAGGCCAGGCTGCGTGCCCCCAGAACGCGGCATAATGTATTGATATCCCTGGTGGTCCAGTGGACCCTATCCCCACGCCTGATCGCGGGCAAATGAATATTTACTTTCCTGGTGGTCCAGTGGACCCGATCCCTGCCCGATCGCGGGCAAATGAATACTATCATTACCCTGGTGGTCCAGTGGACCTGCTCCTCTGCCCGATCGCGGGCAAATGAATAATTAGTACCTGGTGGTCCAGTGGACCCAATCCACAGCCCGATCATGGGCTTCAGTTGTACAAATGCCCCGTGGGCCATCGCACCCCGCCTCCCCACCCACCAGCCCAGACCCGCCACCCTGCCCCCGTCACTGTGGGCAGCAGCTCCCCACCAGTAAGCTGCCCACTCAAAAAGTACAGTATCTCAGATATAAATGTAGTTGCTGACAGCTGTTAAAAACTAATATTCATTTTGGGCAACACACTAGCTCTTTAAAAGCCAGTGATCATTTCAACATATACAGCCTATGTGCTTTATTCTGAACTGCCACCTATTCAGTCTAGCTACTGTATATAAAAGAAAATTCAAAACAAAAACATTAGCCTTGAGCAAAAGAGTCTTTATCATGGTCTTGGGCAGTGTGAGATAAATCAGGTAGCCAGGGGTCAGTGGCCATTAAAAAATAAACTGGTTTGGCTACCAGATTTTAAAAGTTACCGTCAACTGGCTACATATGCACAAAGTGTTTTTGAGCCCTTATAAAGATAGCCACTAATAATATTGATGTGGCTATTTGATACTGAAAACTAGTAGCCAAACTGACCACCAGCTCACAAACTGATTTGCCCTGCCCTGGTCATGGCCTATGTGTGTCTTTGTGAATTAGGAGGCAATGTGGCCTAAATGCTACAGCAGCAAGCTACGAATCTCGAGACCCAGCAGACCCGAGTCTGAGCCCCACAACTTCCACTTGCACACTATATGACCTCAGCAAGCAACTTTCACTTCCTGTACTCTTAGGTCGCACCTGGAAACGAAGCCGGCTCAGTGTGCCTTTGCAGGCCAAAAATTCTAAATAAATAAAATTTGCAGAAATTGTACAGCAATTTAATTCCCATCTTTGTCCTTGTGACTTTTCCAGGGTTGTCGTACCTTTGCACTTTGTATTGATGATGCTGGCAAATACGGAACTGAAGTCTTTATTTATGGCCAAGTGCTGTAGCAGCCAAGTTGGAACCCCAAACACAACCTGCTTTTAGTAAACGCCTTCTGCATAACAAACAAAAGGACTGCACTGCCATCCCCCACCCGCACAGAGCATCCGCATTGCCTCCTACCAGTTCTAGCTGTTCTGTACTTGCACAGACCTAGCCGTGTTCTTGTGCTCCCTCCCAGTTGTCTTGAAGGGCAAGCTGTGTGACTACCATCAGTTCATCTCTCTGCCGTCACACAGGAACCTTCCCATCAGCAGAGGTCTCTTGCAGTAACAGTGCTGCAAAACGGTTTTCAAAGACACACTGGTCCAATATTCATAGTTTCACAGATGCCGTCAGATAAAGACCAGTTAGCCCACCTAGTCTGCCCATAATCCCTCTAATAGTGCTCCCATGCCACTATACTGGGGAGCGCCATCCACACCCCAACTTTATCCAAGATACTCATGTGTTTATCCCATGCATTCTTAAACTTGTGATTGTTTTAGCCCCACCACCTCCCTGGGAGGCTGTTCCAGTCATCCACCACCCTCTCCTTGAAGAATTTCTTCATGTTACCCTGATTCTACCCCCCATCTTCATATTGTGACCCCGAGTCCTAGAACATCCTTTCCTCTGGAACATGGTTTCCACCTGTACTTTGTTTATTCCTTGAGATATCTGTATGTCTCTGATTCAGAGCTCTTTTTTTTTTCTTCACTGAATAACTTGTCCGAGAACAGAGTCTAACAAAGAGTCATGCAGCTAACAGTATACAAATGTCAGTCTCTCAGCCTGGATATAAACAGGAATGTAGTTCTCTTTGATCAGAGTGTCCGATGCCAATTCTGATGGTTCCCAGTCCACTAGACCAGCAATAAGTTATCATTAATGCTCCAGGACAAAACAGCAGGCCACAGGCCAAGGAGCAGAGGAATTTCTGAGCTATGAACACATAACTTACACACGGGTATCAGACCCTCGCACAGGTCCCCTTTTTCACGTGAAGGGGTATGTGCAGGCCTGAAAGTGCAAGAACCTCAACTGCTTAATCACGAACACATTAAAAAAACAAACCAATAAAACAGTCAGGCTGACCTGGTGGCGCTAGTCGCCTTGCCTTACACCACGCCAGCGACCAGTGTTCGCAAACGAGCATGGGTTGCTGGGGCTGGCAGGGTGGAGAAGGATCGAGGTCCGGCGGACTGCCCTCCTTCTCTGGGAGGGGACGCCAGTGGTCGGTCCATGACTCGCCCCTAGTGGAAGCTGGGGCAGCACGCGGTGCTGCAGAATCAGGGCAGAGATGGGGCAGGCGCCTGGAGGGTGAGCATGCGGACGCGATACACCTCCCTCAGTCAGCGTCATTGCATGCCTCATCTTCAGGGGCCCAAAAGTGAAAAAACTGGCTCCGGTCGGGCAGATGAGCTTCTGACCTCCACGACCAGACCCTGAATGGCACCTCCTTGTCCGGATCTGTGTCGGTGAGTAGAGCTTGGGAGGCCCTCACCACCCTGCCACAGGGGTAAGCAGTGGGGAGTTGAGGAGGTGGCCTCATGTCGGGTGTGTGGGTTGGGAGGTTACGGGATGTCCCAGCCAGACTGGAGCAAGGGAAAAGAACAAGCTTAAAAAATAAATCAATAAAACAACCAGTTGTCTAGTAGAAGTGAAAAGATGCTGTTTAATGATGTCTTTATGGTTACCAATTTACCTTTTGAGGATCTGTAGACACAGCTCCCATCACAAATGTTAGAATGGTGATACATGTACGGCCTTTTGGGATTCATTTTCTTCCCTCTCAAGACTGCTGCAGTAGCTGTAACAAGACTGGGGATCAGGGCTAGTAAAACATGGGGTAAAAAAAGGGGGCAAAAGCATGGAGGCTCCAAGCGAAAGTATCTGCACACACTGGCCCATTAATATTTAGGAAATACAAGGGCCAGTATAAAATTATTATTTTTTGAGCTAGCCTTATGGCTTTCAATAGAGGAGGTAGTAGTCCAAGTGCAATGGTTGGGCCAGTGGAATGTCTTCAGAGACCAGATAGTTTGCAGCTAGCTAGTGGCTGCAAAACGAACTTTTTCACACACAAACGCCCACCTCTTTTACCCAGAGAGACAGACAGGTATAAAACAATCTTCTCCCTCCCTGTCACTAAAGAGTATTACTGCAAATTTCCTTGGAGAGGTTGACTGCTGAGACATGCAGGCTGACACACAGTTAAAAGGAAGTATCTATGCCACTCTACAAAGTCATTTGTCCGTTTCGCTCTTATAATAAGGACGTTTTTCCTGCCTCAGCACGAGGCTGGTGACTGGCAGTCTGGATGGCAGCTGCACCTTGTGCTTCAGATTGGAGGCTACGGCTGAGGAGAGGGAGAGCATTAGGGTCGAGAACCCCAAGGAAGACCCCACCACTGATTCCGCAAGACTCGCAGAGACCCAAAACTCAAGTGTTTTTTTCCTTTTGCTCCTTGGGAGTTAGGTTGGAAACCAATGACACATCGCCCTACTTTCATGGCATTAAGTTACCCTAACTGGTGTATTAAAGTTTTTTGCAAATAACATATTATATATATATATATATTATATATATATATATATATATAGTTATAGTGTGTGTGTGTGTGTGTGTTTTCTTCCTCTGGAAAAGAAAAAGTCAAAGATTTTTGGTACTTTTTTCCAGTTTGGATATTTGGTTGTGAAGTTTCTTTACTTTATGTTTGTTTTAAACTGGGGAAACTCACTGGGAGCCCAACCTGTTTTCAGGGTGACCAGCAGGAGACAAATGCCTTTACTTAACACTGCAATTACAGAGTACTTGTACAACAGCAGAGTAACCTTCCACAGAACAGCAGTCATCTCACTCGATGTGTTATAGCACTGATGTATATCATGGGGTGACATTTACGAGTAACAGTACATGACGCCAAGAAACGAAGGTAATTTTTTCAGATCACCAACACAAAGCAATGAACATACAAAATGTCAACAAATTTAACTCAGGAGTGTACTTTACATCATATTTTAAATGCCTGCACAAACCCACACCACCTCTCAAAGGCCCTGTCCACACTGTGTAGTGGATTAAAAAGTTTTGATATATGTTTCACTTATAGTGCTAAAGCATGGTTGTTGGAGCTTCCAGACTACACTCCAGCATCACAGAAACACAGAAACTGACAGCAGATAAGAACCGCTAGGCCCATCTAGTCTGCCCTTTACCCTATCACGCTAGGCCAATCGAGTTCCCAGGTATCACTGTGGTACTGGTACAAAGCAAAATGGGTGTCCTGTGTGCAATCGGGTGAAAAGTGGAAAATGGAATAAAAAGCTGGCATTTGTACAACTAGGTTACTGTGAGATCAGATATGTATTTATAATTTTTCTTGGTTGTGAATAGCCAAAAAGTGCACTGCAGGTCGCCAGCAGGGTTACAGAATGGTTTTAGAATATTTATCGTAGACGGTTTTTACCGTATACAACTTGATGTAACCTTTAAACCATTTAAATGCAATTAAAATGGTTTGAAATTCCTAGTGTGGAAAGGGTCTAACTTACCCAGGATATAGTGCACTGCACGCAACATTTTAACAGGGTTCATTTCCCCAGACTCAGTTTACTTTGCCCCACGAATAAATATTCTTCACATGTAACTGTCTGGGTAGCGCAATGTTCTACAGAAGGCAGTGTAGTCCAGTGTTTAGTACGTAGGCTTGGCAAACAGGCGTGCCAGGTTCAAATCCCAACATATCCACTTATTCATTCTGTAACCTTAAGCAAGTCACTCAGCCACCTGTTGCTTCGGTCTCTCCCAGATGTAAAACTAAGTCAATGATGCTGCCATCCCTAAAACACACACACTTTCTCACGCTGACCAAGAGCTGCTCTGTTTGGATTAAGGAAATGAAACTTTTGAGCAGTTGAGAGTTGAGTGGTGAAGGGGTGCAGAAAGAGACAGATTTCAATATGGCACCAAAGTTTAAGTTAAAAAAAACACTTTGGGGGCAACAGTGTGACAACCCCTAGTCTGCTCTGTGGGTGGACCCCTGACCCTTCAACAGTTCTCTCTGGTTGTCCCACCCACTCTTAAAATTCCCTCAATGCACCTTCTTCCTGGTAATTCAAAATAAATACAAAATCCTGTTGCAACATGTCCACACCATCATGTTTAGTTGCTACTGGTCATTTTAAATGACCACATGCCATCTGGCAACTGGATTTCTCTTGCAGGCTATGATAAATATGCCCATAGCCCCCTTAAATAAAATACACAGGCAGTCTACAATACAAGATCAGGGGTAAAAAATCATACTTTAACTTCCCATACTGTACCATAATGTTTAACTGTCCTGATTTTTTGTTTAAAATCAAGTTTTTTCTCCCCACCCATGGATCTGTTGCCTCCTTGGGTATTCCAGTGACCTCAAGCCCAACTGTCATGCAGCACGGGGCCCAAGAGTTACAGCAGCCATCAGTCAGCCGGCCAATGGGTGTGCCCCAGTTTTCCATCTGACGCCTGCATCCACAGTGTGCCATGAAGTAAGGCTCACTGCCATGCAGCTTCCTCTGCTAAGGGTGAACCTTTTGGGCACAATGCAGGAATCACTGTGCCCACAAGAAGTGGCATATCACTCACCCAGTTGAGAGCACACTCAAGCCCAGCTGGCCAATTACCAGCATCCAGGCTTGCTCTCGAACTTGGGTCCCCACAATGAAGCACTACTGCTGTGCCACTGGGTAGCCAACTGTCCACTATTTTGACTCAATACCCCCAAAAAAGGCATTTGAAATCACTGAAGACTAGGAAACCATTGCATAAAACCGCGCCACACATCCGTGTTGTTGACTACTCACTTGGAAACCGAGGTTTCACGCTTAAGCCACATATTGCCACAGTTTTGAGCGGATGTCATTTGTAAGATGGTGCCCAGTGATCGCTTGTTCCGGTTTTTAATAATAATAAAACGCCTGGTCCCTGATTTGGGAGGTTTGGTAAAGTAAGGGCTGGACGAAGGAGAGGGGCCTATTGAAAGTTTTATATGAAGCTCCACCATTAGAATGCCCCCATTCCTTACCAGCATGATGATCCCCAGATGCTGAGGACTATGCCACAGGCGGCTAGCTTAGGCCCGCAGCACAGCAGCGACACTACGGCGGCGGCGACCTCGGTCTTGCGGGATCTGGCAGCAGAGAGGGGAGAAGGAGAGCTAGCTGAGCCGTCGGCTGTCCGGGATAAATCAGGAGCCGACAGTGACACCAACACCGAGCGACCTCCGCCTGACAGAAGCGATCAGCTGAGCCGCGCCGAGCGAGGGTGAAAGGAACACAATCTGGACTCGTCCACTCCTGAACCCTGCGAGGGGAGGGCGCAGAACAGGCACATAAATACAAGGCGAACGTGGTAATAGCACATCTGTACACACATCTCCTTTACGAAGAATATTAAGACGATATTTTATTTAGGGAGGTGCTAAAACGCTGACAGAAAGAAGTAGTGTGCTACTCACTGTAACCCCCCTTTCTCGCTGAAAATTGTGGTGCCTTCCACACTGCCCTTAGCTGTTCCATTATCCGAAGGGGGCGCTTATCTTATGACGAGGGGATTCAGTAGGGTATACTACTGCTTCTTCTGACTCCACGTTTGTTTCGTAAACATATAGATATATTGTTTTCATTGCATGCCGATAATAATAAACAGCGAAACAGATTGATGGAGTGTCAAAGTACTGTTCGGTTCCCCTGTGCAGCTTAATGGTACGTCCCAAGATACACACTCAGTTGTGTGACTTGTTGGGCGCGCCCCAAATTCACTGTAATAGAAGGACGAAGTGTAGCTACCGCTCTGTGACACTCGGGCGGGTAGCGGCTGTAATTTCAGGTTTATACACTCTGGGTGGGATATTCAGAACTGCGTCTGGCATGGGCGCAAGCCTGGGCGCAGCGCAACTAGGATGTGCCAGGGTGATATCCAACGGTGCTGCCCCATGGCTCAGCACCCTTGAATACGCCCTGTGGCCACCCGCATGGCGCAGTGGCACTGCACCAGCGCAAGTGGCCAGAGGGGAGCAGGGGATACGCAAGTGCCCTTGAGCTAGGCGCATCAACTGTGATATTCAGAGGTGGATATGCAACGGGGCCATTTGCATGTCATTATGGCCCCATTAGCATGCAGGTGTGCTGATCCCCGTGACTTGAACCTGGTGCCCTGCCAGGCAGCAGCCGTCTGGGACTGATGCCCCTGCCTTCACCGGCAATGCGTCCAACGCCTGATCGCGAGCATGTGTATTAAAATAACCTGTCCAATATCCCTGGTGGTCCAGTGGACCGCTTCCAGCCGATCGCGGGCATGAGTATTAAAATAAATCCGTCCAATATCCCTGGTGGTCAGTGGACGCTTCCAGCCTGATCGTGGGCATAAGTATAAAATAAACCGTCAATATCCCTGGTGGTCAGTGGACGCTTCCAGCCTGATCGCAGGCATAAGAATGAAAATGTAAACATCCAAATCATCCCTGGTGGTCCAGCGGTACCCCCTGCCCACTGAGCCCCACCACCCCACTCCCCAGTCAGCGGCGGCGGCTCCCCACCCACAAGCCACCCGCTTACTGACTACGCAAGAGCAGGTATGCCGCCATTGTCCGCTAGCGTGGGACAATGGGCGTAGATTGTAGTCATATATTAGTCCAGATATGTGAATGGATTCATTCCATATCTGGATTGTGTAGCATCGGTATGAGTTCGAACACCCATTGGCCCACGCCAGGACCAATGGGCGACAGCCATACTGGTACAGGCTGCCTGGTGGGGCTGCCGCCTGCTGGGGCTTAGTGGGCGGTGGGAGGGGTACCACTGGACCACCAGGGATGGTTTGGATGTTTACATTTTCATACTTATGCCTGCGATCGGCTGGAAGCGTCCACTGACCACCAGGGATATTGGACGGTTTATTATTATACTTATGCCGCGATCGGCTGGAAACGTCCACTGGACCACCAGGATATTGGACGGTTTATTTATATACTTATGCTCGCGATCAGGCTTGGGGTGGGGCGCATCATGACGGACAGTACCGCCGAGCTCTGGTGGCCACCCATTAGCTGGCAGCCGCCGTGTTGCACCCTGCAATACGGCAGCTCACCCAGCGCGTCCAGCTGTTCCTCCTGGTTTTTTTTGGCTCAACTGTGTGTGGCACAGGTAGGGGTTGCGCCTGGATCTGCTCAGCACATCCCGTGCTGAATATCGGGATGTGCGGAGTATGCAGGGCACGCCTCTGCTTGCGCCGCGATACATTACTGATGCGCCCAGCGCGACGGGATTTGATGCCATGCACTTTTCCTTTTGAATATCGCGTGGCAATGATTGGTGGTGCGATGGCACACCTGTGTTGCGCCATGTGCAACCCTTCTGAATATCCCACCCTCTAAGTTCTGCACCTCCCATATACCCTGTTATGTGTATCAGTTCATATAGATAAAAATCCGATTGTTGGCAGATGTCCAATCTATAACAGTTTTACACTTATCCATGCCTCCCCAAATAACACAGCATTCAACTGAAAATAGTCAGGCCCAGATATTCAAAGGTTGCGCATGGCACAACAGTGTTGCACCATGCACAACCCACTGATGCGCCCTGCGATATTTAAAAGGAAAAGTGCGCCAGCTAATCCCGATGCACCGAGCGCATCAGTAATGTATGCAGGCACAGGTGAGGGGGCGTGCCCATGCATAACCTGCACAGCCTGATATTCAGCCCAGGCAGTGCAGAGTCATGCATGCGCAACCCCTACCGCGCCTGCACAAAGTTACGCCCAAAAAAAGGAACAAGTGATGGCCACCCACAGGTGAGCTGTCGCATTGCAGGGCGCACACAGCAGCTGCCACCTGGGGATCCCGAGTTCCTGCCCCATGCCCGATCGCGGGCATCACTGTATCCCCAAGTCCAATATCCCTGGTGGTCCAGTGGACCTCTATGTGCCCCGATTATGGGTGTCACTGTATCTCGCTCCCCTGGGTGTAATATCCTCTGGTGGTCCAGTGGACCGCACTGAGCCCGATGCGGGCATCATAATGGACCCCCACGCTCCAATATCCCTGGTGAGCTAGTGTACCCCACACCACCCGCCCACTGAGCTCCACCACCCCGCCCCCGTCAGCCGGCGGGCGGCAGCACCCACCCGCCTGCCATCCGCCGCTTCGCCCACCGACAGCTCGGCTGCACGCCCATTGGTTCACAGCATGAACCTAATGGGCGTGAAGTTTCATAGTCAGACATTCGAGTCCAGATATGTGAATGAATTCATTCACATATCTGGACCGAGTAGTAGAGGAGCTGCACGCCCATTGGCTCATGCTGTGAACCAATGGGCGGCAGCCCTATCGAGCTGTCAGTCGGCGGGCGGCAGGCGGGTGGGTGCTGCCACCTGCTGGCTGACGGGGGGGAGCGGGGTGGTGGGGCTCAGTGGGCGGGTGGGGTGGGGGTACACTAGATCACCAGGGATATTGGACGGGGGTCCTATAATGATGCCCGCAATCGGGCTCAGTGCGTCCACTGGACCACCAGGGATGTTGGACTTGGGGATACAGTGATGCCCACGATCGGGCACATAGAGGTCCACTGACCACCAGGGATATTGGACTTGGGGATACACTGATACCCGCGATCGGGCACATAGAGGTCCACTGGACCACCAGGATATTGGACTTGGGGATACAGTGATGCCCGCGATTGGGGCACATAGAGGTCCACTGGACCACCAGGGATATTGGACTTTTTATCTTACAGAATTCCGCGATCGGGTTGGGGCGTCGGTCCCCGACGGTTGCTGCCTGGCAGGGCGCCAGGCGCAAGTCGTCGGGATCAGCGCATCTGTGCTAATGGCATGCAAATGGGGCCGTAATGAGATGCAAATGGCCCCTGTGTGCCTTTGTATAACTTATGGCTCCATTTGCATGTCCCCATTTGAATATCGTGGTGCTGTGCATGGAGCAATGGCACTTGCGCCACCGCATCTCCTGCTCCACTCTGGCCACTCGCCATGCACAGTGGGGTGGCCAGGGTGCAATATTCAAAGCTGCTGCGACATAGCGCAGCTCCGCTGAATGTCACCCAGGCCACACCCGCGCAATAGTGTGAGCTGCGCCCAGGTTGCACCACAGCCTGCCGCAGTTTGAATATCCGGCCCAATGGCCAAAGTCAAATACATCAGTGGTTTCCATTCTATTTTGCTAAATGTAGATACTGGCTACCTAAATTTGGCTTTGGTCTGCTAGATTTTAGATTGGTGGTTAAAGATCAGCTGACATTTTCAGGAGAACTTTAACAAAACATAACATTTAGACACAGTTCAGCTTGTATTACACATTAGTTTTGTATTCATTCTTCCCATTATTTATTACTGAGGTCACTTGCATGAAAACTGGATCTTTGCTCCTGAAGAGTTCATCTCTTCCTGTTGCTTTCTCCTACCTGAGGTCATAATGCCCTGCTTGTGACATCACAGTTAACTCATGGCAACAGATTGTGATGTCAACAGAGCATTATGACTTGAAGTAGGGAGTAAGATACAGAGGCAGGAAAATCTAAGGAATAAAAATCACGACTCATGCAGATTTACTCAGTAATAAATAACAAAAAATATATAGAATACATATGGAATGCAAGCAGAATTGCACCTAATTACGTTTTTCAAAGTTTTCTTTTCGCACAAGTAGCTCTTTTAAGGGATTACCTGAATAAACTGGAAAACAATAAAAGAGTCGTCCTAGATGGTTTTGGCTAGGCACCTCAATAGCAGCATTCTGTTTTGAAAGCACAGAGGCTTTAAAAAGCTCTAATATTATGGCAACAGATAAAAAGCGTGGGGGAAAGCAATCAAGGACAGCGAGACCTCTGGGTACTGAGCAGACTGAGACGCTGAGGCCCAGTATAAACAAGTGTGTTTTGTGCACGTATGTATGTATGTGTGTGTGAGCTTTGTTTAGAGAAGACATGTTAAAACAGGATAAGAGGCCTTCCTTGTCTGAGGAGGTAGATTTAAAATGCTAGTTTTATATTTTTCTACTATTTCACTGTCTCCTTACAGATCACCCATGGTAGTTCTCTACATTGACGGTAACCCACAAGGCCAAACAGATGGAGATGTGGGAGGCTGGGGAAGTGGTAAAGGGTACCTGGCTAGAATTCAGTCTAGTATGGACACTAACCAGAGGTGGGAGCTCATAAAGCTGGGGATAGTGGAGACAACCAAAACCTGCTGCAAGGCCCAGAGCAAGAAGGCTAGGGCTAAGAAACCGAACTGGTTGAACAAGGAGGTCATGGAAAAGGTAAGGAGAAAAGAGCTGCCTTTAGGAAGTACAAAAAACAGGAGGGGGAGGACAGAGAGGAGTACTGACAGAATTGAAGGAGGTGACAAGGGCAATAAGGGGAGCCAAGGTATCTACGGAGCTCAGGCTGGCACAAGGCATTAAGAAGGGGTTAAGGACTTTAGGTACATCAGGAGAAAAGGGCTGTATAACTACATAGAAGGATTAGGAAGGGGGTTGGGCGAAGCAGGGGTGTGATTAGTTGAAGCGCTAATTGATTACTTCTGCTCGGTATTTACTAATGAGAAGAGGGGGTGATACCCAAGGGGAGGAATGGCAGAAATGGGGAGGGGCGACTGATGGAGATATCATGGAGGGCAGAGTTCAGGAGGGCTTGAAGGCACTGAGGTGGACAAGGCGCCAGGCCGAGATGGCATCCACTCCAGGGTACTGAAGGACTGGCAGAGGTCCTTGCAGGACCTTTGGCAGACCTATTTAATGCCTCACTACATTTTAGGGTGTGTACCTCAGGACTGGAGGGATGGCTCATGTGGTGCCCTCCACAAGAGTGGCCCCAAGGATGAACTGGGGAACTACAGACCAGTGAGACTCACATCCATCGTGGGTAAGCTGATGGAGACTATCTTGAAGGAGAGGTTGGTGGCCCTCCTAGAAGCCAAAGGACTACAGGACAGCAGACAGCATGGCTTCATACATGGCAGATCCTGCCAAACTAACCTGGTGGAGTTCTATGACTGGGTAACTAGGCAACTGGACAGGAGCCATGCAGTGGATGTCTTGTATCTGGACTCAGTGCCGCATGGGAGTCTGGAAAGTAAGTTAGAAGGCATGGGCGGGTGCAAAGCTGGTGAGATGGGTAGGAACTGGCTCAGAGAAGGCAACAGAGGGTGGTGGGTAGGGAGCCTCACATCCAAAGGGTAGTGATGAGCGGTGTTCCACAGGGCTCAAAGTTGGGACCAGTGTTGTTTGGGATATTCTGCAGACATATCATGGGACATCAAGAGCAAGATCAGTCTGTTTGCTGATGATACCAAGGTAGGATCAGTGGTGGATGACCTAGGGGATGGCAGGGGTTGCAGGATGATCTGGCAAAGCTTGAAACCTGGTCAGACACCTGGCAACTAGGTTTAATGCCAAAAAGTGCAAGGTGCTGCATTTTGGGATGAAGAACGAAGGAGGAGTTACCTGCTGGGGGGGCTGCTAGCCCAGACAGAGGAGGAGAAGGATCTGGGGGTGCTCATTACAGGGTCAATGAACAACTTGGCACAATGTAGGAAGGCAGCTGCAAAGGCCAACAAAATGCTGGGCTGTATTGTAAGGGGTATATCCTCGAGGAGGGAGGAGGTGATTCTGCCACTGTATAGGTCATTAGTTAGACCACACTAGAGTACTACGTGCAGTACTGGCGTCCGTGATTCGAAGAGGGACATTGTTACTGAGGGGTGCAGCATAGAGTGACAAAGATGATCAAGGGGCTGGGGACTTATCATACGAGAGGAGGCTGAGGGAGTTGAACATGTACTCCAGAATGAGAGGAGAGGAAGGACATGATTGAAACCTTTAAATACATGAAAGGAATAAACAAGACGGGTACAGAGGGGCTGTTCAAAGTAAGGGAGGGAGGGACACCAGGGGCCATGATATGAGACTGGAGGGAGGAAGGTTCAGGAGGGAGATGAGGAGACACTTTTTACAGAGAGGGTGGTAGATGGGTGGAATGCATTACCTGCAGAAGTGGTATCCACTAGAACAGTGGACTGCTTCAAAAGGGATGGGACAGGACAAGGGAGGGTCAATGGAGGGAGGGGCAGCTGCAGAATAAGGGATGCTAGCTGCACATTTGAGCAGACTTGATAGACCTCTAAGCCTTTACCTGCTGGCAAATTTTCATATGTTCGTATGGAATTGGTTGTGTCCCAGCAGGTCATGAGGACACACCCTGAAGCTGAAATGAGGTATATTTTAGGAAACATTGGCAAAAGACAGTTAATAATCATTTATTTTTCTTCATGAAAAGGGATATACCATTGAGTCAGGGACTTATTTATTTTTTATTAATCTTTTACCACCTCTACGGCATGCCTGAGCTGCCCTCCTTCAGGCTGCCTAGGTCCACGGGCATTCTCCCTACTATCCCCCTTCAACCACCTTACCTCATATTTGCAGCCCTCCATGGAGTAGCCCGGTGTAACCCTTCACGGGTGGGTCCCACGCTCCTCCGAGGGGAAGGTACCAGCGTGGAGGAGGCACCAGCACACTATTTCTATCTTGCGGTCCCGGAGCTGCTGAGGCATTTTGTGGCTTCTGGGGTCTTCGGAGAAGCTGGGTCGCAGCCGTCATCCGCTAGCCTTCTGGTGTGGATTTTTCCAGTTTTGTGGTTCCCCTAGTGCACTGCTTCTGTAGTGCCCTGGTCTCCACTGGGGCTGCTACATGAGCGAGGCAATCTCTAACCCTCCCAGGATATGCAGCAGTCCGTCGGGGCGCCAATCCCATCCCCCCCGCCGACCCCGGCTAACAGAGACTTATTTTCTCAAGTAACATGTGTTTTTCTCTCCTTGCTCACCAACCTTCCACCTAGTCCTCATTTAGGCCCCATCATGCCTGCACCAACCCGTCAGTCACCCCACCTTCTCCCAGGGCTTACTCTCCTCCTCAGCAGTTGCCTGTGGTATCCCTCCCATTGTGTGGGGATGGTGAGGGTAGCCAGGTTCCTGCCGTAAATGCGGGTTCTGCTTGGCACTGGGAGGCTGGCTAGGTCGCCAGGTGTGGGTCTGCATGCAGGGAAGCCTTCATTGTACGTAACTGGACTGCTTCCTTTTCTTCCCCACCAAGCTGACTGAGAGCAGAGGGACTCCAGGGCAGAGCTACAAGGGTGCAGGGGTGAAGTGGCATCTGTGCCATGAGGTCTGAGGGCCCAAAATCATAATTTTGATGTTTATTCAAAACTGGGGCCCTGTAACATCGCCTTACACCCAAGCCCTCTGGGAATTTGCTACGCTATTGAGTGACTGTGCATTAACTTCCACCCCAGCCAATCAGCATCGCCCCTACATTGCTCTGTTTCCTGCCCCACTGCTACATTTTCCTAGGTGGCAGTCAGTCAGCGGAACAGACACCCCTCTCCCCAGAGGACAAGAGTATCCTGTGGGAAGCTTCATCCTCCTCTCCCTTGTCAAATCCTGATGATCCAGGCTTGTTCCCAAACCTGGACCGCTGGATGGGAGGCAAATTAGGTGCAAAACCCCTCAGCCCTCTCCATCACGAAGCCAGGCCAGAGACAGGGACTCATTTACAGTGGGTTCCAGTGGATCCTCAGGGCTATGTGCTGCCACTGGGAGACATTGTGAGGCGGTATGGGCTGGGGTTTCACTATAATGCAGATGACATCCAGCTCTGCCTGTCTTTGCACCCATCAGGATAGTGCGTGTCTGTCTTTAATAGTCTGCCTCACAGAAATCCAGGATTGATGCGGCCAGCTGGTTAAGGTTGAATCCCAATAAGACTGAGGTGTTGGTGGTGGATCCGGCACGGATAGAGAGGGTGGGGCACAGTCTGACTCTGGGCTTTGGCTCGGCGGTAACCAGCTCCTGCCATCTGTTCAGGTGCAGAATCTGGGGTGATTTTTGATGAGGGGCTGACACTGCGACGCAGGTGTCGGCAGTATTCAAGTCCTTTTTACCTTCTCAGGAACATCACCGATTAAGCAGCTTGTTTCATCTTGCAACCTTCCAACGTTGATCCACACCTTTGTGACCTCGCGCCTCAACTACTGTAACTCCCATTACCTAGGGCTTCCAGGGGTTGATATCCACCGCCTGCAGCTGGTGTAGAACGCTATGCCAGGCTACTGACAGGAGTTTCCCAGGCCAGTCATATCACCCTGCGCTGTTTGACGGAGTCATTAAATCGGGTTATTCAATATTTTGAATAGTAATAGTATGACACCTGATCTTCTCTTCTCCAAACTAAATAGACCCAGTTCAGTTAATCTCTGTGTATGTCTTATTTCTCAACCTGGGTATTCATTTGGTAACCCTCCTCTGGATACCCTCTATCAAATGCATGTTCCCTTTCAGGTGGGGACCAAAGACACTCATGTGTCATGCTGAGGAAAGTGTGATCAGTATCAGCTATATAAGAATCATAATTGAGCAACAAAGACAACAGGGTGTAGGGTTGTTGGGATTTACCCCGCATTGTGTGGTGTGTTTCAGGCGAGCCGAAAGTGACTTAACCACACAAGAAGTGGGTAACTCAATAACTCACACCCTGAGTACCTTATTGATTATACAATGGACCCATGTGGAAAATAAATGTAAAATGTGTTTAATGATGTTTTTTATAAATGCCATTCCACAGCTGTGGGTTTTGCAGGATTTACCCACAGTCATATGACATGATTTGACCAATGAGGTTACAGGATTTTCACACACCATTGTATAATGCACTATATTTTACTGTTAATGTTAAATTGCTACAAGGCTCACAGATTTCCCGCGGCTTAGCCTGTTATTCACGCCATCAGAGATCTAGCCGGGATACTTGAGATGTGAGCGGGTGGGGGGTCCAAGGATCAACTGGAAAGATTCCCAGCTGGCCCACTGGTGCAGACGTAGTGTTACCACTTGTGACACAATGGCAGTCCAGGGTTTGAAAACAAGCCTGAATCGTGGTGCAATGCAATCAATTGTAATCAATTTGGTTTTATTTTATACTAGCTGAAATACCAAACAACTGTGTTTTTTTTCAGATTTTTTCAAGGTGCTTAGCTGAGGCTTGAGAGACAAATGTCAGCATGCACACCATACCTTAAACAAATGCAAACAACTCCTAAAGTATACATGATAGACACAAAGTATCAGTCGCAAAATTGTTCAGCACAAAATTAACTTTCTAACGAGTGCTATGCAATCAATTCTAAGCAATTTGGTTTGTTTAATATTTAGTAAAACTGCTGACTTCCTCGGACGCTTCCAGGCTCGAGTGGAAGTCAGCTGAGCACGCCTACAGGCATTATTGGCTTGAGTGGCTATGCTATCAAATGCCACCTACAGACGTGCCTGAGTCAGTTAAAAGAATGCACAGTTGGTATCAGAAAAATCAGGCACACAACATTTTAATTCTTGGACATTCCTTCTTTATTGCTGAAGACGATGTCAGCAAAGTAGAATTTCTTTCTTTTAGATTTCATAAACAGACCATGGGACACTCAAGCCTCTCTCCTTCAGGTGGCCCACGGTGTTCTGGAACCATTAGCTGAAACTCAAAATGCTGTATCAAACCTTGAAAATCCTAATAACCCCTACAAAAGGGACTGAATATGAATCAGGCTATTAGGAATTATCCATTTAGATTGCAATGAACCCTAGGCATTGTTTTTCAAATAATTTTGAAGTTCAAGTTAAATTAATATGTTGGCTGGCCCCACTATTAAGCAGAAGAGCTATCACTCACGACAACAGCAGCCTGAGTTCGGTAGTAAACTTAGGCATCGGGGCCGGGTTGAAGAGGAGGACGAGCATCCACAGGACTGCACTCTTCCTCTGTGGGGGGCACAGATACTGTGATGCTCTATGTCTGCCGAGCCCCTAGTGGTATGCTGTAGGAAAGGCACCAAGAATGTCCACAGCAGATAGGAAGGGCTAGCAGACGCCGACATGTGGCTGGTAGGGCATCGCTGCACATCATGGCATCACTGCACGCCACGCCTCTGGGGAGAAAACCCGAGACATTCACCAGTGGCAGGATGGTGCTGGGACCCTGGCAAGCCCTCCACCCAACTAGCCAGACTTGCTAGTCCATCTACTGGATCTGGTTCATGGCAGAAAGTGGGTGGGGACCCCGCCAACCCCTGGGGTGCTGGCTGCTGGTAAGTCTCGGTAGACGCTGGGATGATGAGGCTGGAGGACCTGAGAAGATAGGGGCCAACCAGTGGAGCAGGAGATTACAAAGAAATGTATGTGTAACCCCTAGATGGCGCTATCCCAGGGGCTACTACCCCTGCCTGATTTGCTACTAACAGGTTGAGGGGCCTGATCCAATGGCGGTGCCTCCACCCAGAGGTCAGGGTTTGCAATAGTTAAACTAACTTGGTCACAGCCCTCTGGGACACTGCAACCCCTTTCTTCCCACTAGTGGCCCACACGATATATCAGAATTACCTTCACAGTACACACTTACCCCCAGGTCTGGTTCGCACTGGGACCTCCTGTGAAATGAGATACAGTGCAACAATCACAGTACAGTACTTTAACATAGACAAATACACTCAGGCAGTATAACTTTGCTGAAACAAGCAGCTCTGATTTATTTAGGGGATATAACAAGGACGGGAAATCAGGTTAATTAGCTTATCACTCTAATAATTCATTTATGGCTCTGTGCACAGGCCTATCCCTATCAGTTACTGTCCCTGGGTACCCAAGCCCTAGTGGCTAGTCCAAACCGTGGCAGCTGGTAGGGCCTTTCACACAGAGAAAAGGAGAATTAAACAGTCAGCAGTACAGTAATTTCATTTGGATTTAATGTGGCAATTCAACAGGAGCGACCCTGAATTAGTACTCACGACCTCCAAATAAGATAGGGTCCTTCAATGTCAGCAGGGCTCACTTGAGGTACACAAACCTCTTCACACATCCATATAAAAGAAAGCACTATACAGGCAGGCTGCATCTGTATCCCGATCGCAATTACTGCACAATACCCGGAGAACACACAGCAGATTCAGTTCCTGACAGACCGAGTGTGCAATTTTCAGCAATTCTTCCAGTCTTCTACAGGGTGAGCCTGGTTTCTACTCTTCAGAGATCCTTGATTCTTTTCACAGGACGGATTCAGTCCCAACAAGCTGCTACACAAGCTGCAGACCGGAACTCTGGGCCTTACACGTTTTTGACTAAAACTGCACACTGAAAAAGCACAGGGCTCCTTCCTTCTTCACTGCCAAAGCTCAACTGAAACTCCAACCGACAAAAACCGGCACTTCCTTTGAGTTCCTCCCAGTTCTTGACTGGATTGGCTGTCACTCACAATAGACTGCTGCTGTTGGTCCAAAAAGGCACTGAAGTCTAAACTACATCTCCCAGAGTCACTGCCCATACAATCCTCTTGTGGCTGGCTCAGATTATGAGTCCAAGTTCTGATTCATCCAAGGCACCATTTTAGAGCTAGCTTACCCACACTGATTGGTCCAGTTCAGCAGTTCAAAACTAGAATGGGGAACTAGCAGACACAGTTCTGACTGCAAAGAAAGCAGGTTAGACAAACTGTAATTTCATTATTACTCTAAATAATTTCTGGCAAACAGTTACATCTTTCAGATAGGTTCCCTTTGCACTCCTAGTGACTGCAAAATGGAGTGAATTGCAGCAGCTTGAGTGGTACTCAATCAAAGAAACACACAGTCCCCCATACAACTAATTATGTCTGCAAGCAGACAGCTCTTAAAGAGACAGTACCAGAGGTTCTAAAAACACTCACTGATAAATGGCTTAAATGCCAAACACCATTCAGGCTTGGAGCATTCAAGCAAGCTCCTGGAAGTCTTTTGGGAACCCCCATTTGGGGGGTTACATATGTGTTCCCACAATATTCCTATTGCAATGCTTTGCTGAGTATGATTCTTCTAGAGGCCAGTGTTTACCGTTACCTCTCAGGGGATTTCTGACTATATGTACTCAACCTACATGGTCTAAGCAGGGTCCATTTTTCCTGTAAACCTGTACACCTTAAGAGGGTTTCCAAGTAGTGGAAGCGCTGTTTGCTTACACGAACGGCTATTGTTTCTTTTCTGAGGAGGCCGTGACAGCACTAACTTGAGCTGTGAAAGGCCTTATTCATTGGACCCTTGCTACATTCCTATTTTAAATATTTATTATAATAATAGATTTTCTTCCCCCATCCAAAATTGTATTGCTCTAACCTTGTTCTTCTGAAATTGTATAATACACTGTATAAATAATGGTCGCTCTGCATTTGAATGTATGGAACTATCCAAAAGAATGTTTTATATTTATCAATCAATCAATCAAACTTTATTTAACTAGGCAATTACATCATTGAGCAAGCTAATTTTCAAGATGGCCCTGGACACAGGACAAAACAATTTCAGTGCTACGACATAATATAGTACACCAGAGATCATTACAGCATGTAGAAAAGCATACTGTCAGTAGGAGCTGGAGCAAACTTACAAAGTCAATTACAAACCTACACGCAGACATACATAGTCATGTCAGCGTGTACGGTAGAGATCTGTTTAGCACATAGGATGAAGACTCAATGGAGGGTAAGGAACTGGGAAGACAATACACAAGGGGAGAGAGAAGAGAGCAGCTTACTGAGTGGGAGGGCAGGTTCCCAAAAAATGAGTTTGAGGAAGGAGGGAGGAAGCTTAGGAGGGGGCAGTTACTTTAGTTAGGAGGCCAGCCAACAGGGGGTATAAGAAGGCCAGAGTATATCTGGGGCTGGAGGTTTAACATTTTGGGAGAGTAGAGCTTACCTGAAGCAGTCACACACTGTTTTCAAACATCTATATCGCAGCTGTCTCAATATGTAGGGCTAAGCAGCAGGGGAGTTTAAGAGCTTTTGCACGTTTTCCAGAGCAGTGGGAGATAGGAACTAATGGCCACTGAGCCAAGACGTGTCCTGGCCCTTGGTATGTTAAGTAGGAGTTCCTTAGAATGAAGACACCTTTAGAACGCCTGAAACAAATCACAGATATAGGGTGGTAGTTTACTGGTTATAGCCTGAAGAGCCCCATGAGGGTGTTTTTTGTCTCCACAAGAGGAGGGACAGCCAGTCTAGGGCTTGGTACAACAAGCAGAGGTGAGTCTGCACAGGCAGGCCAAGTACAAATCTCAAGGCGGTGACAGAGTGCTTCTAGCTTATGTAGCACATGCTGAGGGGAGTGACTATATAGGAAGTCTGCAGTGTCAATCGAGGGAAGAACGGTTGTTTGAACCTGCCTCTTTCTAGCATCCCGAGTGAGTAGATGTCTTATGAGGTAGAATACCCGAGGCAGCGGAGCTGGGGGCTGGGGGTTGGTCGCCTCCTGGCTGCCCCAGTGTGAGTAGTGGTGCCTCACCAGCATCTTTATTCAATGTTTAGTGACCACTGTGGAGCCCATGACTGACTGAATGGCCCCCCGGCTCCCAAATGCTCCCAAACCTGGTCTCGCCACTGCTCCGAGGCGCTGTCTTAGCTTTTTGTAAGCTCACTTAGATGTGCGCTGAAATTGAGTTTATTATCCATCCAG
The DNA here is from genome assembly GCA_016271365.2 of Neoceratodus forsteri. Classification (NCBI taxonomy): domain Eukaryota; kingdom Metazoa; phylum Chordata; order Ceratodontiformes; family Ceratodontidae; genus Neoceratodus; species Neoceratodus forsteri. The sequence continues at coordinate 182,740,781 of JADMNL010000029.1, forward strand.
ACTCCAGATATTTGAATTTGTTCACAGTTTCTAATGGTTCACCAAGGAGGGTAATAATCTTGGGGAGGCAGGTGTTCCATGTTGTGGGAGGAGGGTGGGGAGATAATCATGGCTTTTATTTTTTGGCATTTAGCAAGAGCTCAGATTCAGCAGGTTATGTTGGAGGATGGTAAAGTCCTGCTGTAGCTCCTTGTGAGCAAAATCCAGGGAAGGGTTCATTGTGTAGAGGACTGTGTCAGTCCGCAAAGAGATGGACGCTGCTGCCTGTAAGCCAAAGTCAGTGCTGTTTATATAAAGTGCAAAGGGATTGGCCCCAGGATAGAGCTCTGCGGGATGCCCTAGGGCAGTATTTTAGGGGAGAGGTCATCTTGGGCTTTATTTGCTGACTGCAGTTTGTAAGGTAGCAGTGGAACCACTTTAATGCAGCAGGGTCTAGACCAAGGCTACCCAGTGAATCGAGTAGTATGGAGTGATCAACTGTGTCAAAGGCTTTACTGAGGTCAAGGAAGAGAGCATAGATATGATGTTTACTGTTCAGGGCTTTTAGCCAGTCATTTGACACTTTGCTAGAGCAGACATGGTGCTATGATGCGGTCTAAAACCCGACTGGACTGGGTTAAGGATATTTTGTGGTCCAAGTACTCCTTAGCTGCAGGGTGACAACTTTTTCAAATAACTTGGATAAAACAGAAAGCAGCGAGATTGGCCTATAATTATTCAAGTCTGTGGGGTCACCTATTTGAACAAAGGGATGATGTGCATGGTTTTCCAGCTAGGCAGTAGATCCCTTGGATTAGAGAGCTACTAAATAGGTGGACAATTGATGCTGTCAGGTAGTAATAACCAGCTTTAAGGAAGAAGGGTTCTAGTGAATCGGCACCAGCACTTTGTTTGGTATCTAACGAGAGGAGAAGATCCTCCACCTGCTTGTATGATACCTGCTGGAACTTGAAGAGGGAGTGGCCCGCACCATGGGCGGAAGTTGGGCTTGATATTATGCTGACAGCACCTGTCGCATACAGTTTATTAACAGGCAAAACATTGAATGCGAGGCCTGCCTTCGTGAAGTGGTTATTAAACTGACCAAGGATCTCTGACCTGTCTGTAAAGGAGGTATTGTTTGCCACAGTTTGGCCAGGAGGTGGCAGGAGAGTGCCTTTGACCTCTCTCAAGATCTGCCAAAATTTAGCTGAGCAGTTTTTGTTTGCTCTCAAGGGCGGACTGGAAGAACCATGATTTTCCATCCTAACCAGCTTAGTACAGGCATTCCTGGCAACCCTGAAGGAGAGCCAGTCTGAGTCAGATTGCGATTTTCTTGACCTTTTCCAAAGAGTGTCTCTGTTCCACAAGGTCCTCTTTAGTGCTGGGCTGAACCAGTCAGGCGATGTTTCCTAGATTAGAGTTTTCTTAAGGAGCATGCTTGTTAATAACCCTTACTAACAGCTCCTGAAAGATACTGAATGCTTTAGACACAGAGAACACAAGGTAGAAGTTCTTCCACTTAATGTTCCCAAGATTGGACAGAAAGGCAGGTAGCGAGAAGTGTTTCAGGCTAGACGGGCCTGCCGCTAGTGGTTGGAATTCTGCTTGCAACACCGGTGACCCGAGTTTGGGAATGGACCCAGGTCGCTGTAGGGCAGGCCAGGGAGAAGGATGGAGCGCCCTTGGGACAGCTCTCCTTCTCCGGGAGGGTGGGGATAGTGTCCGCGACAGACAAACTCCTGGTGGAGGCCGAGGTACCACAACTAATGATAGTCGAACAACTCCAGGGAGGTGGGGCGTGACGAGACCATTGCACGCCCCTGTCTCCACACACACAGGGGAAAAAAATACCTGCTCCCCGATGCCCTCGATGACGCCTGGCTCCAGACGCAGATTGGCTCCTCTCAGGCTGACTTCTGTCTTTCCTGTGTTCACGGGCCCTAGGCCCAAGACGCCATGACCCCGCCCTTGGGGGCAAGTGCAGAGGGTTCAGGAGGATGGCTACAATATGAGAGAAGTCGCAGCCGCAGTCCATGACCAGGCCGATGGTTCGCGATAGGAGCAGGGACCAAAAAGGCATCTCAGGAAGGCTTAGTTGGTTGTTTTAGCTGGTCCCTGCCTAGGGCAGCAGTACCAGTGTTAATGTGGTGGTGAGATGTCGTGAGAGCAAATAATACTACCCTAATGGAGAGGGTAAAGGGGTATGCTTTGTGTGAGTTGGGCAATGAGGGTGTTGGACACTGGTTGAGTAAGGGTTAATACCTTTGGAGGGGTAATCTTATTAGTGACACCATCAGTCTTGCTGCATGGCTAACGTGGTGTTCGGACGAGGTGCATTTTCATGGGGTCCTGTTTGGCTCCACTGCCATAAGGAAGATGCAGCCAAAGAGTAAAAGGTAGGCAGAGGACACCATCACGGGGTGCACTGAGTCAGTAGCCCACACACCTAAAAAATTCTGGTAAGACTGACAGTAGTACTGGGGCCTCCCAAGCTTTAATAGTCAAGGGTTGCAGCAACTTAGTTGACAGGACTAGATGAGAGGTACCCTGGCTAGTAATTTACAGGTTAAAGTTAATGATGAAGATGCACAATAGGGAAGAAATGGGAGGATGCCTTTAAGGAGAGGATGGAGAGGGAGAGAGAGAGAGAGAGAGAGGCTTGAAGGAGGGTGTCTATAGATAGGATGCCTTAAGGGGTGGACTGGAGTAGAGTGCAGGGGAGGGGCTTAGCTATGTAGCACTGTTGTGGGGAGGAGGACTATTTATGTTTAAGTATAGGAAATGTTTTGATGACGGTTTAGTTCCTTTAGCAAAAAACATTCCTAACAGAGCAGGATTAAGGATGGCTCTCCTGCAGGTGTTTTTTAGTTGTTTAACCAGGTATAGCACACTAAGCTGGAAGCTTTTTACAGGAGCCACCTGGGAGCACAAGGAGGTTAAGTGACTTGCTCAGGGCCACACAGTATGCAAGTGGAAGCTGTGGATTCAAACCCAGGTCTGGTCTGCTGGATGTCACCAGATTTGCAGCTCAAGAACCTTAGACCACTGCGCTATACTGCCTCGACTGCCTGTTGGTGTGGCACCACCAACTGGGTACCACAGGATCCTGCTTCAAAAGAGGGCAAGTCCCCCGACCCTACCATGAGGGCAAATTGTGGGAGATGCAAGGGTTAGTCCCACAGATGGTGGGTGACGGGCTGGGGTGAGCTGTCCAGATTGGAGCAGGCAGGAGGAAGGAGATATAGACAAAAAACATTTCTTAAGTAAAAAGTTTAAAAAAAAAAAGAAAGAAACTGCTTCCTGATATTATTGGACACTGGGGACATTAGAGCTAACTCCAGATGCAGAATGATAGATTTAACCCAATGAGCATAAAATCAAAATGTAGCACCATGGAAATAAATGTGGAAGCAAGAATAGCAGCACAGCTCAACATCAGGGCTCGATTTTCAAATGGAGATTTGGTGCAAGGTGCCTGCAAGGAACTGACACAAGATACCTTGGCGCCAAATGTTGCGGCAATCCTGATTTTCAAATTGGCTGCGTGGAAAGCAGGATGCCATGTGCCACCCCCACCCCGCAAGCCAATTCTTTATGCCAGAAGAGGCGTGTGCCAGGGATGGAAGGAGGTTTGTGCCATGGGGCTGCAGCAAGCATCCCCTTAGTTGGGATTTTGAAAGCCTCACCTTGGTCACATGAATGAGTTGAGGTTAGACCAGCCAGGAGCTGATCTTGAGGCCCTCGCCGGTGGCCTGGAGGAGGTGAGTGTTGGGAGGGGCCTTCAAGGTTACGAACCAGGGCAGAGGGACTTGTGGGGGTGCTGCTGAACTGGCCAACAGAGGCACAGTGGCTGTGGCAGGGTACAGAGGTGGCACCCGCAGAGGTGCCATGGCCAGCTGACAGAGCCGCTTGGACTGGGTACACAGTGGTAGGACGCATGGATCCTGTCCTGACCCCATGTGCCACCAGCCCTCGCACCTGTCCAGTAGCTGACACAGTCCCTGACATGCAGCGTAAGCACTAGCTGCAAGTACTAAGTGCAGTTGGTGGATGGGGATGTCCCTCAGGCACCACAACATTCCCTTGCTAAACAGCCCACCACGTAGAACTATGCTGATGCCCGACTACACTGTCAGGACTGTGTCAGCTATGGACAGGTGCCAGGCCTGGTGGCACATGGGGTCCAGGACAGGGTCCATGCGTCACCACAGAGTACCTGATCCAAGCTGCTCTGTCCAACTGGTCATGGCACCTCTTCCGGTGTGACCTCTGCACCCTACCACGGTTGCGTGCTCTCCTCCAGTTCGGTACCCCCACAGGTCCTTTTGCCCTGTGCTCTGTCCTTGCAGGCTTCTCCCCAAAATGTGCAGCTGGATCTGTGTTGTGCAGACAGAGGGCTGGATAGAACCCTCAGTCAAACCTCCAGTGCACTTCTTCTTGCCACAGCACTGCAACTGTGGCAACTCTCAGGATTTTAGCGCAGGGACCCCTTTCTACTGGAATAGGGTGCATGGTCCCGACCTCCAGAGTTTACTGCAGTGATGTATCGATGCAACATGCACTGATCTAGCAGCCATCTGAAAATCGGGCCCAGGAGTTGAAATGGGGAGTATAACTAGCAATAGAAATGTATTTCACATAGGCTGCTGCTTTATCACAACAGAATCAGTTTCTAGCATCTAGTGTGCTCCTCACGGTTGGATTTGTTTGTTCCCACCAGAGGCCTGAAGCAGACGGCATTGGAAAAGATCTGAGACACTTTGTTTTTTCGCTATTTCTCCGGGGAAGAAGTGTCGCCTGCCCCTGTGTCTGGTGCAGTGATGCAGGGCACAGCCTGTCCTCACCAGATGGTAATGCTGTTCTCGATGCTACTGGGCAGCAGGTATTCATACTTCAGCGTGAGGTTCTGGTTCCTCTCCAGTATCTCAGCCTCGATCTGCCCCAGCTCTTGCTGAAATTTCTGAATCACCTCTCGGTTGCTTCTTCTGCAAAGTATTCCTCTCATGAGTGGCCCAGTGGATCTGGGAAATGCGAGGAACAGTTTAAATTAAAATAACATTTTTAAAAACGCAAGCGCCTAAAACACTTATTCTTTTTCACTTTATTTTATTTATTCCAATTTACCAAGAAGGTGGTCCGGATCAGTTACCTGTTTTCAGCCATGCCTGAGGATTTTGGGGTTACAACAGGAAAACCCATTATCCTTACAATACACACCACATATAGAAACAACAGCACATGCAATAAAAGCGAACAATGTCAAAGCGTGTTTACATATGTATAGAAGGGCAGCCCAGTGGCGCTGAGGGTTGAGCCATTTAATGCCACACCTCGAGCCAGCATTGACCCAAGTTCAGGAGCAAACTCGAGTTGTCAGAGGTCAGCCGGAGAAAAGAAGAGGATGAAACATCCAGAGGATTCTCTCCTCTCCCGGGGGTCAGTGTGGACATTCGCCTGGCCTCTAGCATCGGGCTGGGCAAGGCAGTCGGGAACTGTCAGCGAGGGTGAAGGGAGTGAAGTCTGCCTATGTTCCATGCACAGAAGCATACCTGAGACGCCTGGGCAGCACTGCTCGCTGCCCTCAGGAAAACCAAGGAAAAAGGTTCCCAAGCTAGTACTGACCCTAACCACCCACTAGCCCTGCATCCCGACGGTAGCCAGGCTATGCAGCACTGGCGTGAAGGTAAGTCCTGGAGGAAAGTTAAGCAGCGGACTGGAGTGGTCTGGCATCCAGAGGGTGGCTTGGGGCCAAGGGAAGAAACATCACTAATAGCAAAAACCCCCAAAACCCACATAAGTATTTTCATGCAGTATAAGACAGCAGTTAATGTGTCAGAAAAATTCCCACTTTCAGGAATTCTCAGAACAATTGCACACTGAGAGTACCTTTAATTGTGCTCTTACCTTTCTGTGAAATATGTGCACTTCAGAGTTTAAATCAAATCCCATTCCTACTGCCGTGTTGAACAACTGAGTTCCACTCCGCTATTCACAGGTTTCCTGAAATCACGGCTGAGGAAACTAAAGGTTCATATTTACACCTGGCTACACCTGAAAACCAGCTGGCTCAGTATGCTTTCTGGACCAAGTCACTTCAGAGTAAATTCAGCTGTGTGAATAAACCTTGACTCGCTTGATATTTTGAGTCTGATTTTTCAATCGTTGACCTCTCTCCCTCCAGAATAACCATCCCCACTGTCCCATGTTGTGTTCCTGGACTTTTTATTTTCATTTTACAGATTTATTTACACAGGATAAGCCAGCTGTGGTGCAGCATCTCATTTTCAGTGAGGTCCTGCTTCTACTTCTTTCCACAGTTTGGTGGACCAGGGCACTGGGAGGCTGTAGCAGCAGTACACACTAACAGTGAAAGTTTTAACCACTACTTTTTTATTCTCGCTTAGATTGCCCCTTATCTCTTGTCCTGTATGATCCTCTTTTCCCCATTTAAGTTTGTTATTTTTTAACATTATAAATAATAACAGGCGTATTTCTTTAACATAATAAAACTTAGGCCGTCCTACCGGCAGTGTTACCGCTTGGGACGCCAATGGCCCATATCCGGGAATGAGCAAGGAGCATCAGAGGGTCAGCTGGGGGAGTAGGATGGCGTCCCATGGACAGCTATCCTCCCGCAGGCAATGGCGGATGTGTGCGGAGCGCATATAACCCGTGTTGACATTATTGCACGCCTGTGCCTCCAGGGAGAAACAAAGTAAAATTCTTGGGCAGTAGCATAGTGACACCCCTGGACTGTCACCTGAATGACGATGAGGTGTAAGCCTCAGCTTGGGCCTCGGAGGATCTCTGATTCTCTCTTTGGGAAGCCTGCCACAGGAGGCACGCGCAGGCCTCCCAGACTGGGCAGTCTTGGCGGGGGATGCTGGGTGGCAAGTCCAGGTGCAGATAGGGGGTCATTTATTTTTATTCATGAGAAACAGACACACCATTGAGTCAGCGACTTATATGCACAAGGCAGTTAAGTGACTTACTCACTATGCAAGTGGAGCTTGTGGGAATCAAACCCAGGTCTGCTGGATGCATCAAGCTCATTGACAGCTCATTACTCTAACCTCTAGGCTACACTGCCAGCCCAGTTGGTAACATGGCTCAGTTCAGGTTTTGAACAATATTCTCAGTTGTTTTGAACACCCATTACTTAACATCACTTGATTGTAACTACATAAAATGAACTAGCTAATATGCAACATGGGTCTCTTGTCGTCTGTTCTCTTCAGAGTGCTCAAAACATCTACAGTAAGTTAAAACAAAAAAAAAAAACGAAGACTGAAAGGCAAGGCTGCTATTGTGACTGGGATTATAAGTGCAATAACAACTCGAAGCCTGTTATTTCGATTAATGATTGAGTAAGATGTGGCCCTTGGCTGCACCTAGGGCCACCCATCCCACCATCTGGTCACTAACCCTGAAAATGACATTCGATATTGCTTAAGTAGCATCACTGTTATTTTATCATCGTATTGTATCATTATTTTATCATCATCATTATATCATTGTTAGTGTATCATTGTTATGGTAGCATTGTTACTGTATCATCATTATTTTATCGTTATTGTATCATTATTTTATCATCATCATTATTGTATCATTGTTATTGCACCATTGTTTCTGTATCATCGTATTTTATTATCGTTATTGTATCATCATTATTGTATCGTTATTTTATCATCATTATTGTATTGTTATTTTCATCATCATTATTGTATCATTGTTAATGTATAATTGTTACTGTATCATTGTTATTTTATAATCGTTATTGTATTGTTATTTTATCATCATCATTATTGTATCATTGTTACTGTATCACCGTTATTTTATCATCGTTATTGTATTATCGTTATTGTATCATTATTTCATCATAGTTATTGTATCGTTATTTTATCATCATTGTATCATTGTTATTGTATCACTGTTATTGCACCATTGTTTCTTTATCATCGTTATTTTATCATCGTTATTGTATTATCGCTATTGTAACATTGTTAATGTATAATTGTTACTGTATCATCGTTATTGTATTATTTTATCATCATTATTGTATCATTGTTACTGTATCATCATTATTTTATCATCGTTATTGTATTATCGTTATTGTATCATTATTTTATCATAGGTATTGTATCGTTATTTTATCATCATCAATATTGAATCATTGTTATTGTATCATTGTTACTGTATCATTGTTATTTTATCATTGTTATTTAACACTCATCTCAAAACCCAGGGCACTCTAAAACACATCATAACAATCAACAAATACATCAGCAAACGATTAACGCTCAGCAAATTTAAATTATTAATGAAATTAAAAGTCTGTAATTGTGATACAGAGCATCAAGCTCAATAAAACACAAAAATTGTGGTGGAAACTCAGGACAGGTGGAATTTTATATCCACTTCCATGCCTTGGTCATAATGTGACTAAGGGTTTGCAGCTCTGGACACCTGGCTGGAGTTCCAAAGGATCGAGGTAGCTGCTTACCATGTTCTGACTGTCTATGGATCATTTAGACTTTGGCAGGAGATCACTAAAAGTCCCTGATCTCTGAAACAGTGCACACTCTCCTAGGTTGTGGGGGTCAAAAGCCCACGGAGGTAATTAAGACCAAACCAGTCATGGACTTAAATGAAATAACAGAAGAATGGTGTTTACTCACATGTTTAGGCAGGTCAGTGCATGCTGAAAAAAGGGCCATGTCTGCAAAGTAATGGGGGTGGGGTGCAAGGCAAGGGAAACATCACAAGCATTACTTCACACAGAGGGTGGGTAACATGGCCTAGCCTACCCAGTAAGGGTGTAGAGGTTAGCACAATTCAGGCTTTCAAAGCAGGATTAGTCAGTTCCTGAAAGAGAATGGTACAGAGAGTTACACAGCATGAGTAGGGGTAACACAGGACTAGACAGATTCCTGAGGGAGAATGGCATTGAGGTTACATAGAATGAGTAGGGGTAACACAGGACTAGACAGATTCCTGAGGGGAATGGCACTGAGGGTTACACAGTATGAGTAGGGGTAACACAGGACTAGACAGATTCCTGAGGAGCATGGCATTGAGGGTTACATAGCATGAGTAGGGGTAACACAGGACTAGACAGATTCCTGAGGGAGAATGGCGCTGAGGGTTACACAGCATGAGTAGGGGTAATATAGGACTAGACAGATTCCTGAGGGATAATGGCATTGAGGGTTACACAGCATGAATAAGGATAACACAGGACTAGACAGATTCCTGAGGAGAATGACATTGAGAGATACACAGCATGAGTAGGGGTAACACAGGACTAGACAGATTCCTGAAGAAGAATGGCACTGAGGGTTACACAGCATGAGTAGGGTAACACAGGACTAGACAGATTCCTGAGGGAGAATGGCACTGAGGTTACACAGCATGAGTAGGGTAACACAGGACTAGACAGATTCCTGAGGGATAACGGCATTGAGGGTTACACAGCATGAATAAAGATAACACAGGACTAGACAGATTCCTGAGGGAGAATGACATTGAGAGATACACAGCATGAGTAGGCATAACACAAGACTAGACAGATTCCTGAGGAGAATGGCATTGAGGGTTACACAGCATGAATAGGGCTAACACAGGACTAGACAGATTCCTGAGGAGAATGGCATTGAGGGTCACACAGCATGAATAAGATAACACAGGACTAGACAGATTCCTGAGGGCTAATGGCACTGAGGGTTACACAGCATGAGTAGGGGTAACACAGGACTAGACAGATTCCTGAGGGATAACGGCATTGAGGGTTACAAGCATGAATAAAGATAACACAGGACTAGACAGATTCCTGAGGAGAATGGCACTGAGGGTTACACAGCATGAGTAGGGGTAACACAGGACTAGACAGATTCCTGAGGGAGAATGGCATTGAGGTTACACAGCATGAATAAGGATAACACAGGACTAGACAGATTCCTGAGGGAGAATGGCATTGAGGGTTACACAGTATGAGTAGGGGTAACACAGGACTAGACAGATTCCTGAGGGAGAATGGCATTGAGGGTTACACAGCATGAGTAGGATAACACAGGACTAGACAGATTCCTGAGGGAGCATGGCATTGAGGGTTACACAGCATGAGTAGGGGTAACACAGGACTAGACAGATTCCTGAGGGAGAATGCCATTGAGGGTTACACAGCATGAGTAGGCGTAACACAAGACTAGACAGATTCCTGAGGGAGAATGGCATTGAGGGTTACACAGCGCAATAGGGTAACACAGGACTAGACAGATTGCTGAGGAGAATGGCATTGTCGGTTACACAGCACGAGTAGGGTAACACAGGACTAGACAGATTGCTGAGGAGAATGACATTGAGATACGCAGCATGAGTAGGGGCAACACAGGACTAGACAGATTGCTGAGGGAGAATGACATTGAGAGATACGCAGCATGAGTAGGGGTAACACAGGACTAGACAGATTCCTGAGGGAGAATGGCATTGAGGGTTACACAGCATGAGTAGGCGTAACACAGGACTAGACAGATTCCTGAGGGAGAATGACATTGAGAGATCGCAGCATAGGGGTAACACAGGACTAGACAGATTCCTGAGGGAGAATGGCACTGAGGGTTACTCAGCGTGAGTAGGGTAACACAGGACTAGACAGATTCCTGAGGGAGAATGGCACCGAGGGTTACACAGCATAAGTAAGGGTAGCATGAAGGCTGATAAGCTGTGTGTCCATACACAGACTGGTTATGGTCACTGCTGAGTGGCAGGAGGGTGAGAAGAAGGAATGATGGACCCCTTCTATCATCATAATACTGTGTTACCTTACCATGTCAGGCTGGCTTCGCTGAGGTGCCATGTAACAGCCATCTGGATGCAAGACTGACGGATGTCTGGTAAGCTCTCCATAATGAACGCCATGCTTGCCTTGCCCTTGGTGGTAGGCGGTGGGTTCCGCATTGAGCAGGGCATGTTAGGAACCCATGCACACCAATCAAACTGCAGAGAGAACAGAAAATAAAGGTGGAGGGGTTAGAAATGGCAAAAAAAAAAACCAAGACAAAAGCAAGACCTTCCAGGTCTGAAGCTGTACCAGTTCAAACTGGATATGATTTGAAACAATTTCAGTTGTTTTTCCTTCCTTGTCACATATTCCATTTGCTTTTCCTCTAGCTTGATCCAAGTGTGAGGTGAAGACAGAAACATATAGAAACATAGAATTTGACAGCAGATAAGGACTGCTTGGCCCCACCCAGTCTGCCCATTTCCCTACCTAATGGATAAGCTGCAGATCCTAGTTAACCAGCAGCCTATTTCTTTCCCCACCCCTAGAATTGCCTTTGACTGTCCCATGCATGCTTGAATTCAACCACTGTTTTTGACTCCACAACCTCCACAGGAAGGCCGTTCCATGCATCCACAACCCTCTCTGTGAAAAATGCTTCCTTACATTACCTCTGAGCACCGCCCATCTTCAAATTGTGCCCCTTTGTTCTTGTACACTCTTTTTGAAAGATGCTACCTCTTGGACTTTGTTGATTCCCTTGAGGTACTTGAAAGTTTCTATCATGTCCCCCTCTCCCTCCTTTTCTCGAGGCTATACATATTAAGCTCCTTAGTCTCTCTTCATATGTCTTCCGGTGCAGACCCTGCACCATTTTAGTTGCCCTCCTCTGACTGCTTCCATCTTCTCTATGTCCTTGCGGAGATTGGGCTCCAGAACTGCACACAGTACTCCAGATGGGGTCTCACCAGTTGTCTGTACAGAGGGATAACAACTTCCTGTTTTCTACTGGTGATGCCTTTCCCTGTGCATCCCAGTATCCCCCAGCCATCCTTACTGCCCTCTCACATTGCTTGCCCACCTTTAAGTCATCTGATATGACTACCCCAGGTCCCTTTCCATTTTTTGTTGTTGTTAGTATCTCACCCCGCACTGTGTATTCTTCCTTGGTTTTTGTTTTCCAGGTGCATTACCTTAGACTTTAGATCTAAGTTCTTAGATCTGTACTGTAATTCTCTGCTCATGATTTTTATCCAAGAAAAATATCCTAACTGTTCCTTAATAAGTGCCATGGTATCTCTAACAGTGACCAGTTATGGACAAAAGAAATCTTGGTTTAGCATCTCTTGCACCACATTTGATTCCGATTCAAGGTTTTCCTTTAAAAATAAAATAAAAACAGACTGCCCACCATACTGGTGTTATCACACAAAACATGTTTATTTACATTCTTCAATCACCTTCTACTACACCTTTCCTGGACTTGGGACCACCCCTAACGCAATCTAGCCACTCATGATGTTGTGGGAGGAGTGGAGGCTATTGCATCATGAGTGGCTGCACTGTTTGGCGGTGTTCCTAATATTCAGGATGTGAACAATAAAAGTAAATCAAGAATTTGAAGCAAAACAAGGTTTGGTATAATTGCAGCATTCTCATGCATTTCAGTTCTAATAAGAAAAGAAGCATCGCTAGCCCACAAGCGCAGTGGTTGGAATTCGCTTATGGACGCCGGTGACCCGGTTCAGGAACGGAGCCGGGAGCTGGAGGGCAGGCCGAGGGAGAAGGGATGGAGCCCCAGGGCTACTCTTCTTCTCTGGGTGGAGGGTTGGGAGAGTGCTTGGCTATGATGACTCCTGGCAGAGTCCAGGGGAATTGCAAGTGCTGGCAACCAAATTTACAAGAAAGGGTCGGGTGACGCTGGACGCCATTGCATGTCCCTGCTCCTGGGGAACCTAGAAAATCAACTCACGGCCGCCATGAATGAAGTCCACCCTGGCCTGATTAGCTTCCAGGCCAGCTCCCGATCCAAGTTCCACGATTACGGCATTGCCCAGGTGCCACAACCCACCCTGTGGGGAAAGCCAGCGGTGTTGGGGGAGCCACGGCTGATATGGAAGTGGGGGCTTAGGGTCCGTGATCGGGCAAAGTGCCAGCGCCATGGGCAAGAAAAGAGGAAATAAAAAAAGAAGCTGCTCAACAAACTTAAATGAATGTGAGAGGAAGTAAGAATGGCTGGGGGATACTGGGATGCATAGGAGAGGCATCAACAGTAGAAAACAGGAAGTTATTATCCCTCTGTACAGACAGTTGGTGACCCCATCTGAGTACTGCATCCAGTTCTAGAGACCTCATCTCCGAGAAAGACATAGACAGGATGGAAGCAGTCCAGAGGCAGGCAACTAAAATGGTGCAGGGTCTGCAACAGAAGTCATACGAGAAGAGACTAAAGGAGCTTAATATGTATACCTTGAGGAAAGGAGGAGAGGGGACATGATAGAAACTTTCAAGTACCTCAAGGGAATCAACAAAGTCCAAGAGGGTAGCATCTTTCAGAAAAGAGATGTGCAAGAACAAGAGGGCACAATTGGAAGACGGGAGGGGTGGCTCAGAGGTAATGTGAGGAAGCATTTTTCACTGAGAGGGTTGTGGATGCATGGAACGGCCTTCCTGAGGAGGTCATGGAGTCAAGAATAGTGGGGAATTCAAGAATGCATGGGTCAGACATAAGGCAATTCTAGTGGGGGTAAGAGGAAGTAGGGTGTTGTTTAACTAGGGATCTGCAGCTTATCCAATAGGTAGGGAAATGGGCAGACTAGGTGGGCCAAGTGGTCCTTATCTGCCATCAAATTCTATGTTTTTATGTTATTTGAAGCAAAACAAGGTTTGGTATAATTGCAGCATTCCCATGCATTTCAGGTCTAATAAGGAAAGAAGCTGATCGATCAACAAACTTCAAGCTTAAACCATCATAAAACACGAGGTTTCAACTAGAAATAACATGATGCAAAATGGGTGGACAGTGTCCCTTTAAGTACAACAGAATACAAACATCTGTCCAGGGCACAGTATGTACATGAAACAACCGTATGATTAACATTTCATGTACTATTTTACAATTTATTTATCCCAGATAGCACAGCTGAGACACAGCATCTCGTTTTCAGTGAGGTCCCATTTCTTTTTTCTTTTCCAACTGTTTAACCAGGAGAGACACTCTTCACCAGGGAAGGTGATACACATCTCACTCTTTAGTACCTCTTGTGGTGGGAAGCAGTACTGGCACTGATGCCGTGGTGACCACAGTGCATTGGCCGGCACCCACCAGATTGGCGGCGCTGTGGGATACCACTAGTTGTTGCCAAGGGTGCAGTGCCAAGAGACAAAAAGGGGAAAATCACTGGCCACATGGATGAAGGAAGGAGGTCCTGCTCACCCAGACACCACAGAACATCCCGTGCCTCCTCCCTGTGCAAACCTGCCCACTCCTTGGTGCACGGCAGCATGTGAGCCAAGTATTGGGACCTCACCTATGAGGGGCAGAGGAAAACCCTGGAATAATGAAAGCAGGACCCTAGGAGTGCATCAATAGGGTAACTAAAACTATGTTTGTGTGGAGGCAAATATGTCGAGTTGCATCAGGCTGCGACGTGCAATCGGTGAAACAAAAGTCAATTATGAACATACGAACAGTTAAATCTGTTGCCATGGTTAATTACCAACCTGTCCCTGGTTTAGGCACTGTGTTGAGCGGAGCTGTTGAAGATTATCATGGTCAGTAATTTGGAGAGCTGTGCTTTGCTTTGAAGTGACGCTGGATACCTAAAGCAAGGAGCCAAAGAAGAAGGTCGGTGACTAAGCCATTCCAAAATCCACAAAGGCACTGACTCAGCATTGTAGTTTTACATCTGCAGGCTGCAAATCACGTTGCAGTGTGTAGGTAGGACCCACAGCTCTGTACATCAAATAAACAGAGTTTGGTGCCCTAGTATAGGAGAATAAAAGCTGTTTTGTTTTCCATTTAGATTGTTCTCCTTTGCACGACATGTGGGCAGGCTTATCGGCCATGTTCCCACTCTCCCTGACTGTCTGCCTTCTCCATACGCAAACTCACCAGACTGCAGGTCCCTCCCCACCTGCCCTACCACCAGGCCTCCACCTGGCGGCAGCTGATGGTGGGTCTGAAAAGCCCCAGCACCCAGGTGAGGAGAGCAGTCCATCAGATGCTTGACCCCTCGGCCAACCCCCAGCAACCAGAGTCCACACCTGAACCCAGGTCACTGGCAACCATGTCATTAAACTGTGAGACAGAAAGTGATGTCACAGTTGGGGAAGCTGTGTGTTGCCAAGCTCAGCCAACATGACGCCATTTCCTATATGCAGGTTCCATGAATTCTCTGCTGCCACGAAAACATTTAGAGCAGATTGTATGTGTCTGTCTTGCTGGCCCCTAGAATAATACCCAATACCTTGTTTGAAAGAGCTTTTCATGGTCTTTCAGAAGTGAGGGACCCTGCATAGTTCACAGCTAGGTTCTGTCTGAAGACCCCTCCCCCAATGCCATCCCTGTCCTATAGAAGGTGGGGCATGATGTCGTATGGTTATATGACAACCTCATCTGTGCAGGAACCCACCACAGGAGGTGCTGATATGATGACGCAAGCTACCCCCAAAGTCTGACAGTGCCACCTTTGCAGGGCTCTCCACACCACACCAGCCTGAGGATGAGAATTGTGCTTGCAGCTGGCTGGAACCAGAGTCTCTTTGAGGTAAGATAAGGCACTACCTCTAACACCCCAGGCAGAGATGTCCCAGTATTTTGTGCATCCAATTTTATTAAAACTGATGGGGCACACTGAGATCTTAAAATAGCAATGCTCAAAAGATTAGGGATGTCAGAACTGGTTTGGATAAGTTCAGAACCCACGCCATTCTCTGTAAAGAACCTTATGGGAACCTTTTTTCAGGATCTAATAAGGTTCTGATAATGTTTAAACGTAGATTTTAGAGCTTTATATAACCCCCAAAGCAGGTCTTTCTCGGTAAGAAGGCTGGTGGCCATATTGGTAGAAAGACCTCAAAGGAGGCTGGAGGATATCGCTCAGGTTGTTCTCACATTCTTTCTCATCACTGCGCGAGGATGCTTAAAACAGTTTTTGTACTTTCTGCTAAACGATTCTGAAAGTTCTGATAAGGTTTGGATAACTATCAGAACCTTTTATGAAGCCGCCCAGTGGCGGTGAGGGTTCAGGCAGCTTGACGCCACACCTCGTGCCACACCGGCGGCCGGGTTCGGGAATGAGCCCAGGCCATCAGGGGTTGGCAGGGGAGAGAATGGCGTCCTGGGCGACTGCTCTCTCTCTCCGGGAGGGATCTGGGCTGCTTGGTGTCCTGGTGAACCCGGTGAGATCGAGTGCAACACAGGCACGCCAGCCAGGAGAAGGGGTGGGAATGCGCAGACATCAGCAGGAAAGCCGTGGCGCAGACGCTATTGCATGCCACACTCCCGAGGGGACCAGAACAAAAGTAGAAAACCCCTTCTCGCTTGTGGAGATGAAGGGGATGCCAGGATGTAGCCCACATCCCGACTGCCAGCCTATCGTCTGGAGGACTCCAAGGCCAACCCGACACACACCAAGTATGATCTCCTAATTTCAGACAGGCCATCACAGGAGGATGGGCCCGCCCGTGATCCAGGGGTCAGATCTGCCTGGGTGGTTGGGGGGTCTCCACTAATGAGGGTTCAGGCAAGGGAGTAGAGGCTGGGATTGAGTGCATATCCTGGAAGGATGCCCAGACTTGAAGGTGAATAAATACAGAGTAAAAAAAAAAGAACCTTTTATGACTTCTCAGAACCTTGTGGATCTGCCCTCCCTACTAATAATACCATCTTGCACAGTTTGATACTTTCCCTAGCATGTTTATGAAATCTCACCAAGGTTTGAAACACCAAGAGCCCTCATCATGAAGGTCCTTAATCCAGGCCTGTAGCTCAGGGTCAGAGGTCACTCCTGGTCACTGCCATAGTAAAGTCTGACCATACTGTTCACGAACCTGAGAGAATGCACAAGAAATTGTTAGTACTCATTTCCAGGTCAGTGGGGCAATCTATACAAACACAAACACAGAGTTTTTACACGGGCGCCATTCCGTGACGGTGCTTTGTTCCACTAATCTGTTGAAGAGCAGATCGCCTTTACATGCTGTGATCTGTATCAGAAGAAGTAGTACAGATCAACTGTAATGTTACCCAATTTGTGGCGGTACAGGCGATCCGCTCCCAACAGCTAAGAGGGCATGGGATTCCCTGTTGTCAGGGGACAGAAATTGTGGAAGGGTGCTGAAATGAAAGAAAACCCTCTAAACCTAGGAAAGCAGGGAACGTGGAATTGGTGAACATTGTTTCTCTTGCAGACTGGATGATCTGTACATGCCAGAAGGTAATATTGCAGTTGATCTGTACTCGTCATTGCGAAACAGATCACTGCATGTAAAGACGCCACACACACACACACACACACACACACACACACACACACACACACTTACTCCACCCCATCCCCACAATAAAGTGCAGGGGGGAGCTCAGGTCACCAAAAGGCATCATTAGTCCAGACTTGTAGCAGTACATAATAAAAGCATTTATTTTATACGAGAAAAACAATTAGATCTCGGAGGACCTATTTTGAAGGTTATCCTATTACATAGCAGTTATATCACATACATCACAGTCAGATTATTTCACTTCAGAATAAATGCCAGGATGGGAAAACTGAATTAAAAGTTGAATTTTTTGGGGGCTTCAGTCCCCATGCCCCACTCTTGATGTTCCTGTTCCTCCATGATGCCCCCTGTCCCCTCATGTACCTGACAGAGAATACTACAAGAAAGGGCTAATATTCAGTCACCAGTTGTTATTCCCAGCCCAACCTGGAGGCGGACTCACCAGTCAACAGAATTTAGATAGTAGCAAAGAAAGGACCAAGGTGGGATTAGAACCATGAACCTTGAAGATTCCCTGGCAGAAAATCTATCTGCAGGTGCAAAGGAAATCGCTCTTTAGCCTGCTTGTACCAACTCTGCAGAATACATTCTATGTTTTACTGCCTCCACTTCTAGGGGCACCCCATACATGAGAGTTTTTCTACATTTGAATATGCCCAGACAACACTGTCCCACTGCCCCAGTCCTGAGGGAGATCTGATTGATTGGGCTGTGGAGGGTGTATGTTGCTGTGTTGGTGGATACAGTGGCCGCACACTTTGGGACCCACTGAAAACTAAAACGATTAGCCAACTATGGCATCTTACCTCTGTATAGCAGTCCAGACTTTGAGCCCGTCTTCCTGGTAGTAGTAGTTCTGTAACCCAGTTAACCCACGCCAGCGCTAGATCATCAGGCAGACAGAGTGATTCATACGTTATCAGCTGGTACTCCTTCTGGGCCATAAGGAGGTGCCTCGCTTCCAAGACACTGCCTTAAGAGCAAACAGTACGGTTATAGATGAAAAGGCACTTGTGCACCACAGAGCTATCTGCTGGTAAAAGCTATAAATAAGTATAAGAAGCAATATAGCCATCTAGTGGTGTTCCGTGGGATAGCAAGATGGAGCTCTCACTCCCAGCACGGGAGGACGTTGAGTTCTCAAGCCTCCCAGCACGGAGGACGTTCTCTTTAGCTGAATGGTTGGGCTGTTGACTTGAGACACAGGGTACCCTGCTTGATTCCAATGTTTTGTGGCAATTTCTTCAGTAATAAATATTAAAGAGGAAAAATCTATAGAAGATAGATGAAATACTTTATCATGTCTTAATATTATGTTTTCCAAACTTGCCACAAAAGGCGTCTGTCTGCTGCTCTTTAAACCAGAATGTTTAGCCACCCCTCTCAACAAACTACAGACCCACTCTGTTTTTTGGAGTGGGTATGCTGAGGTCGGCAGTGTGATTAAGGGACCAGGGAAGCCTTTGCTTTTCTTTAGAAAGGCTGTTATTTGTTTAAAATAAATGGTTTTGCATTTTTTGTAATATTAAAGGAGAACTGTGCTGAATCCATGAGTCGTTTTTCTAGTAGAAGCTATTTTTTTTAAATACTGGTTCAAACTCTGTCATTGCTCTAGCTAGCCAGGCTGTTTAGTTATTTTAGTGAGTGTTTCTGATTTACATGCTGTTGGTAAGAAGCATTTAAAACTATATGATGTAGTTTATGTCCCTGTTCTGCTCTTCCATTGTTGGCACAATGCATCCATGTTCTACTGTAGAACTCTGAGGTTGTTTGGGACATAAACTGCATCATACAGTTCTAAATGGTACTTACCACTAGACTCAAACATATACACCTATAGAGTTATTAAAAGGCCTGTATAAATAGAACAATAACAGAATTTTAACCTATACTTATGAAGCAGTTCCTATTGATAAAAATGACTTACAGGTTCAGCGCAATTTTCCTTTAAAGTGACTGCAAACTAATTGAGCACGCTCCATCCCCATGCCTTTCTACAGTGCTGCGGGGTCTGGCTGCTACAATGATTATTTTTTGAATAAAAGGAATATTTAAAGGCAGGGGCGAAACGTTTGATGAGCGATGGAAGTGCCAGCGGGTCCCGATCGGCGGCGCAAGTTACTATGGTATTTCACCTAGTTTGTGACGTATGCAAACACCACTGCTATGAATGAACAGCAGTGGCTGCGAGTTTAATATTTATTTTATTGCTTCTACGGGATCCTGATGCCTAAAATCATATGTACCGCAAAGACCTGCCCAGGTGTTGCTGCACGCATGATTTTGGCATCAGGATCCACATAGAGCAATAAAATATATAATATTAAACTGCAGCCACTGCAGTTCATTCATAGCAGTGGCATTTGGCACGCCACAAACTGGGTGAAATACTCATAGCAACTTGTGCCCGCTTGATTGGGACCTGCCGGGCACTTCCGCTCGCCGAAAAGTTTCAGCGCTGTTTCAAATATTCCTTTATTCGAAAAATAATCATCATAGCAGCCATGGAGTCCCGCACTGTGGAAAGGCATGTGGAATGGAAGCGGTTGCTACAGTTAGTTTGCAGGTCACCTTTAATGCCGGATTCCTTGCTATAGGCAGTCAGCGATTTTGGTTATTGCAGCACTGGTGATGAATATTTCAAGTTAAAATGAACTGCTGCTTTAAATGTTGCTATGGAGTCAGCTCAGTGGCTTGGCAGAAGCCGCTGCCACTACCTGGTCCATGATCCCCATCGGAGAAGAGCTGGTTCCGTCCATGGGTGTTTATCTCCAGGGTGTAGCGCATGTGGAGATCAGGAGCTGGGAACACAAACACCAATTATTAGAAACCCAAAGTAGAGAACTGAGTTGGGTAAAGAACTGGCCTCCCAAGAGATCCTAGGTCTGAATCCCACCATGGCCTCTGGACGCACCTTCACCAAATCGCTTGACCTCCCTGTGTTTTAGTCTATTCCTGTAAACTGGGAGTAATGGCTGGCAGCGATCGTGCTGGGGAGACCAGGATTTCTACACATGGGCCCCAGAGTCCCACCTTTTTTCATATAGGTGTTTACCCTGTAACAGTGTTTAGTCAGTGTCAGTGGCTCAGTAGGTAGCACACCTCATCTCTGAGGCTGGGAGATCAGAGGGCTGTCGGTTCAGTTCCCCATCTGGCACTTATCCCAGTACTGACACTGTAGTGCAGCATGAGGGGTGCTGTCTTTTGGATGAGACGTTAAACTGAGGTCCCAACTGCCTGGATTAGTGGTAGTTCAGGTGGATGTTAAAGATCCCATGGCACTTATCGAAAAGAGCAGGGGTAGTTTTATTAAAGAAGAACATAACATCACAAAAGGAAATTACAAATATAAACAAAACACCATAGAATAACTTCAAGAAAAAAAGGAAAAGAAATAAAACAGCTTAATACATTATAAAGTTATAAAGTTTTGCAAAACAAATCAACTTTAGATTTGGAGAATTTATCCAAACTCTAGTTTTAACAGAAAGTAAACCATTCTCAATTTGGATAAACAAAGTGTGAGATAAAACATTTAGTTGTTGAAAAATAAATTGACAACGAGCCTGCCAAAGACAATATTGTATAAATGCAAAACACATTCAGGGTGCTTCTATGATAGTGACGCCAAATCCCAGTATAATTGCCCAAAACTATGGTCTGGTATGTAACGCTGGCTAAAAAAGGGAGGTTCCAATGTACAGCAGCTGCCCTGCCAAAATTTTTGACTAAAGGGGCATGAAACAAAAAATGAACCATAGTTTCTTCACAATTAACACAGGTGGGTCGTAACAAAATCGTTCTGTAGTAGGTTTGTATTTTAAATTACCATGAACCTCCAACCTTCCCTGCATAGATAGCCATACAATATCCCAGATATATGGGGAATCCTAAAATCGTCAGTTTCCTAAAAGAGAAAATCATTTGAGTAGGTACACATTCTGGAAAAAGGGGACATATTTCTGCACTTCAAACAGAACAAATCTATAAAAGGTTTTCCTAGAAAGAGTGAGCAGATGTGGAAACGATATCTTCCATTGCTGTAATTTCTTAAAAGTAGCAATACCATGTGAGGGCAAGGAATCTTTTAATAATATCTTAGGGGAAGTAGCTACCATTTATTTAAATAAGTAGACCACAAAAATTGGACCATTTTGCCAAGACATAGTGGTATAAGACCAGAGATAAGAAAAGAGTCAAACAAAAAAAAGAGTGATAAAAACAATAGGGTTAATCATACCCAATCCACTCTTATTAATGGGAAGATAAGTAATATCCTGTGCACTGGGTTCAGTCTATTACCCCACAACATTTGGAAAAAATGCTAAACAGTCTAGTTTCTAAGTGAAGAGGAGGTGGAAAACATAACTTAAATATAAAAACATGGGTAACATAATTTTTTTATAATAGCAATCCTTTTTTCTTTCCAAATTTCCATCCTTTCCATCTATGGATTTTAAATTCTCCAATGTACAGCTATTTTTCCAATTATAAGTAGCTAAATCTCCAGCCCAAAACCAAATGCCTAAAATCTTACGAGGAGATGAAGCTACAGGAATACCTGCAATAATAGAAGGGTCTAAATGTGTAGACTGTAGAATAAAGATGAAACTTTTATGCATATCGATTTGAGCTCCTGATAATGTCTCAAAATTGGAAAACATATGTAATGCTCTGCAGAGAAGGAATATCTCCCAAGAATAAAGTAATATCATCTGCATAATGCAGTTAGTTTTTCTATTGGTAAAGTAGAAGAGGGGACAAACCTATAATATTTGTATCCCAAATAATCTGTCTAACAACAGGGTCTAAAACAAAGGAATATAAAAGTGGGCTCAATGGGCAACCCTGCGAACTCCAATTGATATAGGTACTTCTGTGCCAAAATATCCATTAACCATGGGAATACAACTAGCGTTTTATATAAAGTGGAATCCAACGAACAAAGGGTGAGGGAATACAGTAACGTAAAGTATAGAGAATAAATAGTTATGTTTAACTCGGTCAAAGGCTTTGGCCTGATCCAGAGCAACAATATATCCTGAAATATGTCCTTTATTACTAAGTTCAAATAGATCCCGTAAAGATATAAATTATGCTGAATTAGCCATGAGGGATGGCACATGTTTGGGTCAGGTGAATAAGAGACTCGCCACCAATAATAATCTGTTATTAAGAATTTTAGTAAGTATTTTATAATCACTATTCAGCAAGCTAAAGGTCTCCAGTTAGACAGTGAGGCCTTGTCCCCAGATTTGTATAGAAAAAAGGAGCGATATTAAACCCAGAAAGTTCAGCAGAAGAAACAATAAAAATTAAATACTTTAGGCAAAAAATATATCATGTGTGATGAAAAGAGTTTATAAAATTCGTTGGAAGGCCATCCCATCCTGGCGAGGTATCTTTACTTAACTGTGTGATTGCTAGTTCAACTTCCTGGGAAGAAATAGGTTGAATCAATGGGATAATTTGAGAAGTGGACAGGTGAGGAATAGGAGCACTAAAACCAGAAAGATCAGGAAAAACAGGGTAGAGGTATCCTGAAAGGAGGCTGCTACATATTGTTGAACTATAGTCAATATATCCATATCTGTGGTGAGCATAATACCAGTGGGTGCAAGAATTTGAGTCATAAGAGTGGCTTCCAACCTATGCTTACATGCCATAAAGGGGTCAGGAAGGACAGTCTTAGTACCAAATTTAAACTCTAATTCTAGAGATTTTGCCCTATCATATTGATAGGATTTCATCTGTTCTTTCAGAATTTTGATTTGAGGAAGCAAATCTTGAAAACCTTTGGTAGGAAGACATCAATTTATATAATTGATTACAAGTAAGCAGATATTGTATATATGTAGAATTAGCTCTAGCCTTTCCAAATGAGAGGAAAAGTTTCTTTAATTCTCGTTTGTGTCTATCCACCAGTTTAAGGAATCTGAGTAGGCACAAAAAACAGATTCCTGTATGCAAACAAAATTCAGTCTGAGAAAAAAAGAAGGGTATCAAAAGGACATATTCAATCTCAAGCGGTTATATTTAGAAAAATTTTGGGAGGGATAGAATGCAGGCTGAAAGAACACAATAGTATATTATGATCAGAAAATTCAGAAGGTTGAGATTGGCAAGAAATGGGATGTAAATATTGGGAAAAAAAACATATCAATTCTAGTGGCGAAATAAATCTATGATAGGTAGCACCAGGACCTTTGGGGTGTAATTTACAAAAAGCATCCTGCATATTTGAGTCTATAAGGGTTTGTTTTAAAGCATTAGAATCGCAATACATTTTCTTCTGGGTGGCTCCAGATAAGGGGTGTCTAATGTACAATTAAATCTCCTCCCAAATGACATGTAATTTGGTGAAAAGAAAGGGTCTAATATCGCCAAATAATTCAACCATGGCAGACTTTGTTTGGGGCATAAATGTTAATAAGACGGAAAGAAAATCTCCTATGGAGCCATCCAAAATTAAGGCTCTACCAGGGAAACATCTATCAACCAAAAATATGAATATTGGTGGTTTTAAAAGAATACCAAGCCCATCTGCAGGTTCTAAGCCAAAAGACCAAAAGAGGGGCCCCAGTGCCATCGCTTTTAAGTACCTCAGTCTCATCAAGTGAGGAAATCGACATTCTTGCAAAAAATAATGTCCACAGGAAGGGTTGACAAATGGGACAGGATAGAAATCTGCTTCCTATATGTTTTTAAACTGCAGACATTAAAAGATAGGAGTCGTAATGTAGACATAAGATGTCAAAGTTCAACCAATTCCCCTTTTAAATTATTGCTAGCTTTTCTTTTTCCTTTCTTTCCTCCTTTTTTTCTTTAGCCAATTCTGTAGATCTTTTATCCTCATCCTCTGTAATTATCTCAGATCTATGGACGATCGGATTCTAAGTCTGGAGTCTCCCAAATCTTCTTGTAGGGTAAAAAATATTGGAAGTTGGAAGAGGGCCGAGTGGGTAATTTAGGAGGATCTGGTAAATCTTGACCTTTCACAGTCTCAAATTTTGGGGGGCATGGTGGGTCTATCAGGCTTAGACCCCACATCAGAGGTTTGAGATATATTATAAAGAGGGTCAGATGTCGCCACTGATGGTATAGTTGTCGTGTAACAGATACAGAAGGACCAGGAACATGTAACTTATCCTGAGCCTGGAGTACTAAATCATCATGATCCCATCCCTCTGTTCTGTTACGCTTGGCCCAGGGACATTGATGGAAGGCATGTCCCTTTTCATCACCTAAATTGCACTGAAAAATATTCTGACATAAATCCATTGAATGGCTAAAACCCCAAAGTGAACATTTCATCATGTCACAAGAGCTACTAATGTGAGTGCGAGAACCACACTTATAACAAGCCCAAGGCTGACCGTTATAAAAACACACACCCTATCTTTTCCAAGAAAAACTATTAGGAAGATGTATTATATCAGAGTTCACCTGAAACAATTTAACTTTAAATTTCCAGCTCCCAGTCCAAATGCCTCTAAATCTAATAAGGCTTCAGGAGGGCCTAAGATATCGCAACCTTCTGCATCCAGTGGTAAATATCACACATTCACCCTTCATTCCTGAACATAACAGTAAGCATTACCTAATTTGTGGTCTAGTAAGGGAATGGCTAAAAAGGAAGCCACAGAGGGTATTTTAAGAACTGAGTATTTCTCCCAAAATTTTTCCAAGCTGTTATTGAGTCTGAAACTTATATCAAAAGAATCTTCCCTGAAACATGAATAAGTGCAAAAGGTCCGAAGGAAAAAGACATAGAGTTTTTAAGCAAAGTATTGGCAATATAATACCTATCAGGACGAGAAATTAGACCCCTCTATATCTTAATCTAACAGCGTTTCTCCTGGGAGCCTGTTCAAGTTTATGTTTGAACAAGTCTGCCATAGAAACGTGAGGAGGATTGCCAGATCCTGCATCTGATTTTGAAACATCAACTGCTACAGTAGGAACCGTAAGTCTCCCCCACTACAGGTACATCAGGGCTACCAGTAGCCTCCTTGTCCTGCAACACTAAGGTCGCACATTAGCAGAAACAGTAGGTCGAACAGTGTCAATACCTGAGCTCAGGGAGGTGGCATGCTGAGGAGAAGTATAGGAGACAGGCTTCCAAGCAGAATCAGGCACCCAAGTTCCTAAATCGTTCTGAGTCCAGCCAGCATTCAATAAAGAGTCCTCCTCCGACCAATCTCTAGAAAAAGGATCCTGAGTTTGTAGTTTAAATTGTTTTTAATGTCTGTGAAGCAGTAGGCATTCGTGCGGAATAGCAGGAAGCGTCGAGCGGCGGACCATCCGCAGATGCACCCGGAAATGTGCGGCATTGAAAGATGTCCGTGTTAGAAACAGGAGGCTCGGAGTCCAAAGGTCCCAACGCGAAGTAGAGCCCCCTAGGATCAGTGTTTACGGGTGTAAAATCTCTCGAATCGGTTGAACAACAGGCTGTAGTGTTTCCGCAGCAAACTGTGACCGAAATCATCACCAATATCCATCCCAGGAGTAGCCAAAGCAGCAACTGTATCCTCAGGTGAAACTCCAGGTACCGATTCAATATTTTCATTCTGACTCCGTCTGCACGCTCAACAGCATGCAATTCTCCACCAAATGATTCGTTTTAAGCTCCGTATGCAAGTCGCACCTGTACCACAGCCTCATGCAGATCCATCGGCAGAGCCTCTGCCTCACGTCCTCCTCCATGACTATACTCGCACAGACTGCAGTAGGGAATTCCCGGTGTCCTGGCCAAATTTCCCTCGCTCACTAAAAATCCCACCAACAGCTTAATCTGGTTCAAGGTCAGTTGGCATTCATCTGTATCCCTCCCCGGTCATGCCTGAAAATAGGCAGGATTTGTCTAGTGCACTTACCAGGTCAACAAAAATAAATTAAATAAATAAACACCACCTCTGCCTGAACTTCAGGCATCTCAGGTGACCTCTCAGCCACTTTCCCATGGTCTGACCAGTGTAGATCCACATAGAACATGCGGAGAGTACTGGCGCCTGTCATATAGGTCTGGGGTTGCATGCTAAGATGTTGGGGCCTTTGGGATCTATCATGAGGGCAGTGATGACTAGGAGTCCGCCACTGGTTATTCCCCAAGTAAGGGCCCTCTACAGGTGCCCTATAGTGGCGGTCCATTTTCTTGGGAGCACAGGGAGGAGTAGGGACATTTCCAGGCATCCCTTGTTGCATCCCAAAGGTGTCCACCAACCAGGGACCACCACAGGTTTTGGGTCATTTAGTGTCAAATACCTTGCTAGCCATTGCCTCTTGGGTCCAGGTCCTCCGTGTCCCAGTCCATATTCTCCTGGATATGTCTCATTATATCCATGAATGATGAATCATCTGGGGCGATCCTGGGAGATCCAGAGGCTCTGGTGAAGGGACACTGTGACAAGTTGAAGGTGACCTAGAAGTGTCGGAGGTATCAGGGCCGAGACTCATCCGAAGAAGAGTCAGACCTCCTGCAAGGTTTCTTGTGCCTGTGGGTCGGAGGAGAGCAGGAAGGGGTTGAGAGTGAGACTGGTTCTGCTTGTCCTGCTTATTAGGCTTCTCCCGGACCAGCCCCTAGGTGGGAAGTGTCCTCCTTGCAGGGGTCTGTCTGGGGTTTTGGACCTAGGAGGGGCATATCCCTAGAGGTTTTGTGGGACATCCTTTCTGTGATCTCCCACCAGTAGGAGAATAACTCCTAATCTCCTCTATGTTGAGACCTGACAACAAACCTGGCATTGTGCCCTCCCTGGGCATCTGCCCTATGCCTGAGTCTGGTCCCTGAGGTTCTGAGGTGCCCATCAACAGGTCTTTGGGTTACCTTGAGTTTTGAGGGGTATCTCCTCTTTGTTCCTGATGTCTGGTCGTCAGTTACCAGCTGTGTACCACGTCCGTGCAGTCATCTTCCCAGGGTGCCCAGCGTCCGGCGTCAGGCACAGATGGGTTGAGGGGCATCCGTCCTAGGGATCGATTTCTTAGGATGTTTGGCGGCGTCTGGTCTGATGACCGGCTAGGGTCCGACGCCTGTTTAAGGGATGTCAGCGCCGAGGTCTGCTTCTCTGGGATACCTCGCGGAGGTTGGGAGACCGATCTGTGGTTGGTGTCCTGGCGCCAGTCCAAGGAGCCGGGCCTACTCTACGCCACTTGGAGCTTCTGTGGGTCGTATCTGAAGTCTCTGATTGGTCCGATGAGCCCAAGGCTGGCTAACAGAAGAATCCTTAGGCCAGATCTTGAGGGGCTGAAGTGAAGAAGATTTACTTGAGCCACGGTCATCTGGACCTTAGCAGGTGGAGGCTGAGATCTTACTCTGGATGGAGATCTATCAGAGCAGGCTGATCCCAAGCTGGCCGGGAGTCGAAGTGCAGACAGATGGGAGCACTCTGTCTTTCTCCCTCCTCTTCTCTTTATGCTTCCTTGATTTATGGGACCATTCCCCTCAGGAGGATGAACTTCTCTCCATCATTGCTTACTTTTTGCTCAAGAAGGAAGGTCTCAAGTGCCTTCTGGCGGCGGACCTGTGTGCGGCTGTTGAATTGCTGGCAAATGGTGCAGGCCTTAGTGTCGTGGTCGGGGCCTAGGCACTGGGCGCAGGCTGAATGTTGGTCATTAAACGGATCCTGCTTGCCGTCACATTACGCACTTGGAGGTGTGTCCCCGATGGAAGGGGTCGGGGAAGCAGACATGCGAAAGGGAGAAGACAAAGTCTTGATTGACGAAGAGTTCTGGCACTGTTCGGTAGCTGACAGCATCCGTGGAGCCGATGCTTGTGAGTTGACAGCGGAAAAGAACGGGGATCGCCCCTTTTTATGAGGTATTTGGCGCGTTGGTGACGGGGGCAACCTGAAGTGATCCCCGCTGGAGTAACCTAGATATTTTCCATGGGGTCCCGCAGCCATCACTGTTTCTGGAAGTAAGATATAATGTCGCTGCCAATTATGTTGCCAGAATGTTGCTGCTGTTAGGGCCCCACAATCAACACTGATAGGGCTGGCAGACTCGATGAGTTGAACACAGATAAGGCTGGGCAGACTCAATGGGTTGAATGCAGACAAGGTCAGGCAGACTCAATGGGTCGAACCGAATAGGGCAGGGCAGACTCAGTGGGTCGAGCACAGATAAGACCAAGCAGACTTGGTGGGTTGAACACATGTAGGGCTGGCAGACTTGATGAGTTAAACACAGATAAAGTTGGGCAGACTGAATGGATTGAACACAGATAGGGCCGGGCAGACTCAATGGGTTGAACACAGATAGAGTCATGCAGACTCATTGAGTTGAACACAGATAGGGCCAGGCAGACTAAATGGGTTGAACATAAGATAGGACCAAGCACATTCAATGGACTGAACACAGGACAGGAACCTACCCCTGATAAAGAGGGAGGGAGGGTTTGCACAGGGCCTCCTCCAAACCGCTGCCCACAGACTTGGATGCCCCAGCGCAGAGTGCTGGCCTTACGGACCGGGAAGATGCTAATGATATGCAGTAGGAATTGGCCAGAGGCGAGGAGGCGGGTGGCAGTGGGGTAAAAGGCCCTGCTCCTCATCCCTGTCCTCTTCGCATCCTGCATCTCGGCCGCCTGCATTGCATTGTTGCCTCCGGCATTCCAATTCCAGCCTGCGGCCTTCCGGCAACTCCTTTGTGTGCAGCGCTTGCATCTGCCGGGCATCCATCCATCTGCCGGTATGCCGAATTGGCTCCTAGCGAGAGAATTTTATTTCGGGCTGCATTTTCTGGCATTTGGCAAGGTTCCCAGTCCAGCTATATTCAGCGCCTCCCTAGTTTCTCGGTCCTGCGCCAGCGCCTTCCTCCGCCTGGCCTTCCCAAGCGCCCTCCCACGCATATTTCGCCGCCTCCTTTGGCCTGCCCCAGAGAATTTTTGTTGCCCACTGCCGCTGCTGCAGGTTTTGTTGTCTGTGCTCCTCGTGCGGGCGCTTCTGCGTCCCTGGCATTTTTCCAGCTCCACGTGGCGGGTCCCTTAGTGCGACAGATCCATCAAGAAGATCCTCCAGCAAGGTAAAGAATTTGGCTGAAGCAAATGTGGGCGCTCATGGGTGGAGTAGGTCCTCCAGGTGGGTCAGCCTGGCCATAATTTGGGGCGGCCTAGTGGGCTCTCTCCTGGTAACTCAGCCAGGGACTGGGCCAGAAGCCTGGGGCAGGGGTTGCTGGGGCAGGGGCAAGCAGAGCTGGCCCCCTGCCTTTTTCTCCAGGGTGCTGATCATGCTTATGCTTCTGGCAGGCACCCTGCAGACCCTGTTCCCAGCCCCTCGGGCCTCCACCTGGGGCCCCCTGGCCGGGCGTCCCTCTGGGCCTCCCCTGGCCTGTAGCTCCCGAGCTCCTATTCATTTTGGCCTGCCCCTCCAGCTGGCTTGCTCCTTCCTGCAGGGGGCCCCTGAAGATTGTCCCGCCATCCAAGCTCAGAAGAGGAACGCAGCGAAGTGGACCTGGTTTCAAGCGGTTTTGCAGCAGATCCAGAGTCCAGTAATCCTGCAAGTGAGTACTCCATTTATTCTTTGGAGAAATGGTCTTTGGGGAGGAAGTGATTGGTCATAGATCATTAGCAAGCCTGCCTCAGCAGGTAGGAGACGTGTAGCCAGGAAAGAAAGGGGTGAGTTAGGAGCAGATGTGGAATTAAGGCAGAAGTAGAACACCTAGGAGATCCCCACCTGGGGTCAGGAAGCTAGCTGGTAGGGTGGAAAAGGTATCAACGAACATGGCAGTGCTGCAAGGCATGTTCACGGACATGCTGGGAGTGGTTGCCAACCTTTGCAATAAGGCCATCAGGGGTCCAGGGGT
This sequence comes from Neoceratodus forsteri, assembly GCA_016271365.2. Lineage (NCBI taxonomy): Eukaryota > Metazoa > Chordata > Ceratodontiformes > Ceratodontidae > Neoceratodus > Neoceratodus forsteri. The sequence goes on from JADMNL010000029.1 coordinate 182,770,845, forward strand.
GAGGGCGGGCGAAAGCTCAGCCAGACCAGTGACCCTCCCGAGGGAGCAGCTGGGGATCAGACAGGGGCAGTAGTGCAGGGGCATAGTAGCAGCCCAGTGGTGGCTCAGCCGGTGGAAGGGCGAGGTGCCTTTGGCAGTGGCAGCCCCACTGGGGGGCAGCAACCCCGTGGGCAGCGCACCTGGTGATGACCTGGCAGCCACAGTGAAGTTGCTGATGGCTGAGGTGCAGGAACTGAGTCAGGGACCACCTCATGTGACCCAGGGTCACTGGCGCACATGCCACTGTCCCTGGAAAGAAAAGGTCTGGAAAAAAGAGGCATTTATATGTATTCACTGCTATATGGAGAAGAGGAGACTAAGGAAGGGGAAAAGAAGGATGGTGAGAAAAAGAGAAGGAGAAGAAGAAGAGAGCAAGGTAAAGAAAGATATATTGACGTGGATAGCATCTTTCAACATTCTAGCCATGGTAGTTTTAGAGAAGGAGCCGGGGGGCAGTGGGGTTGATAAAGTATCAAGACCACATATTAAATCTTACAATTCCTTTGGGGCGACGCCTGGTGTGGATACGACAAGAAATTCAGGAAAAGGATGGTGTCAGACCCCACAGTAAATGGGGCAGAATGCAGACCTTTCTATACCTGGAACAGATGTGCCCCAAGCGCCTTTCGGGCCACGGACCGACAGCGGGCTGCTGGTCCTGGGGCTCCCTCCGGTGGGGAGTATAAGGAGGGTGCAGCAAAAATGAGGGCAGCTGCTGGCGGTATAATAAGGAGTGTGCCCTTTCAGAACAACTGCAAGTACAAACACACTTGCCAGAACTGTGGGGCACTCACCCAGGGACAGATGCAACAAAAGAAGTGAAGGCAGTTGCTCCGGTGGTAGCTCCACCTCAAATGGAGCTGGAAAAGGCACGTTCACCAATCAGGTGGAGGCCATGCTCCCTGAGTAAGATGCTATCCCAACAGAGGATAGCGGGGAATTGTGGGAAGGTTTTATAAAGGTTTTAGGATACCATATCAGGGTGCACGGGTTACACAGGAAGCTAACAACCTGAAATCGGCCACGGAAAAATCTGGCATATTGAGAGAAAAGATACAAAAGAGGTGGAGCTGGGGAGGATAGCGGGACCATTCCCCCTACCCCCTGGAGAACTTCATGAGTCTCCCGCTGGGTTTGGTACCAAAGAAAAACCAGGGGAGTACCGCCTCATTCACCACCTCTCATTTCCATGGGGATTCGGTCAATGACCAGATAGACCCAGAGATGACTTGTGGCATATATGTCATTCAGCATAGTGGTATGGTGGGTTCAGGACTGTGGTCTGGGAGCCCTCATGGCAAAGGTGGATATTGAATCGGCTTTGCCTGATCCCCATGCACCCTGATGACTTCTGCCTTTTGAGCATGAAGGTGGAGGAAAAATTTTATGTTGACAAATGCATGCCGATGGGCTGTTCAGTCTCATGTCCCATCTTCGAGAAGTTCAGCACCTTCTTGAATTGGGTGGCGTGCTCCGTGGGGAAGTTGGAGTCCATTATACACTATTTGGATGACTTCCTGTTCATCGGGCCGAGCGACTCCGACACTTGCGGTAGGGCTTTATTGCAATTTAAGGACATAGCTCGGGAGTTCGGGGTCCCCTTAGCTCAAGAAAAACAGAGGGTCCATGTACAAGGCTCATGTTCCTGGGGATAGAGTCGGATTCCACAGCCAGGGTCTCCAGGCTACCAATAGAGAAGGTACAGAAGCTGTTAGGTTTAGCCACGGAGGTAATATGGGCAAAGAAGGTCACCCTCGGAAGCTACAAGAGCTGCACGGGCACCTGAGCTTCACTTGTAAGGTTATCCCATGGGACGCCCTTCTCCAGGCATTTGGCCAGGGCTATGGTGGAGTCCGCTCCCTGTACCATTTCATAGGGTAAGCGAGGCATGAAAGCAGATTTGGAGACCTGGGTTGAATTTTTGTCTTCCTTTAATGGGGTGGCTTTGTGGCAGACACCAGCTGTCAGCAACCAAGAGCTAAAGTTTTCTACTGATGCTGCGGGGGCACAGGTTCGGAATATACTGCCAGGGTGAATGGTGCCCGCTGCATGGCCACAGTCATGGCATGAATTGGGACTGACTAAGAACCTGACCTTTCTAGAGTTCTTTCCCATCGTAGTAGCCATCGAGGTCTGGGGTAAGAGGTTGGAAAATAAGTTGGTGGTCTTTTGGTCTGACAACATGGGGTAGTACAGGTGATTAACCAGCAATCGCAAACTGTGACAAGGTATGCTCTTTGCTGAGGAAGTTTGCCCTGCAATGTTTGAAGTTAAATATAAAGTTCAGGGCAAAGCATGTGCCAGGAGTGGATAACAAAATTACTGACTCACTCTCTCGTTTTCAGTGGCACAGGTTCAGGGTGCTGGCTGCAGAGGCCAAAGAAGAACCTCTGGCCCTCCCCACCTGGTTGAAGGACAGGTGGGCGGATTCGCAGGTCATATCCAAGTCAGTTGCCCCCGGGACTTGGGGCTCGCATAGGCAGGCGTGTCCAGATTCCTGGAGTACTGTAAGGGGAGGGGATAATGGACCTTGGTGGGAAACTGCAGGCACCATACTTGTTTTTTATGGGACCTGAAAGAAAAGGGCATCAAGAGCGTCAGCTGGATTGACTCTGGCAGGGTTGCATTTTTTGGCAAGCTGCTGGGGCATGGGAACATAACGCAGCAGTTTGCCGTGATAAGAGTTCATGGAGGGTTGGCGAACAGTCCCCCAGTTGGCAAAGGTAGAAGCCCATTTCCCTGCAGGGGTTAAGGGCACTGGTACACAGCCTGGACGACCTTACAAGGGATAGGCATGAGAGCCTGCTGTTCCAGGCTGCTTTCTGCCTGGCCTTTTTGGGCCTTTGGGTAAGCGAGCTGATGGCGGCAAACAAGGCTGACTGGCTCGGCCTCATGAGCCAGGATGTAGAGGCGGCATGAGGGTAGTTTAACCATCTGGCTACATAGGTCAAAGACAGACCAGAGAGGTAGGGGGCTCTGGTCACCCTGCAGGCTGCAGGGTATACCGATATCTGCCCAGTGCTGGCATGATGGAATTCTTAGCGGTTCGCCCTCCAGGGGAAGGCCAACTATTTGTCCACGTGGATGGGGTGCCTCTATCGAGATACCAGTTTAGCCGGGTATTAAAAACATGCCTGAATGCTTGCGGGCAAGATCCAGGTAAGTTTGGCACCCACTCCTTCAGGATAGGTGCAGCGACCATGGCAGCCAGCTTGGGCCTGGGCAAGGACAGATTAAAGAAATCGGGAGATGGCAGTCCAGAAGATACAAGGGATATATCAAACCACTTCGAACAAAACACTAACTTATTTTCTTTTGCTTGCCTCCTCCTGTGCCTTTAGGTAAAGGCAGCGTAAGCAGGTGTGGATAATGGGATCATCTTACGTGTTTTGGGCCCGGAAGAAGCGGAGGAGAGAATATGGGATGAATTTAAGAATACAGAAGGAAGATGTCATTATCCGGTGGATGGGATGCGGGCATGAGATGGGAACAACTGATGCCCTGCATCCAATCTAACAGGAAGAAGTTTGGTGTCCCGGACATCTTGGTGGTTCATGCAGGGTGAAACAACATGGGGTCACAGACCACACTGGAGCTGATCATGTGGATCAAGTGTGATTGGCCACACTGCGGTCACTGCCCCCGTGCAGGCTAGTATGGTCAGCTATACTGCCATGACTGGTCTGGTGCCACGCCCATGTGCCTAAGGCCATTGACTGAGCCAGGGTAAAACTTAACAATGAGGTGGGTAAGTTCATCTGCTGGACAGGCGGCATAATCATCACCCATGAAGAAATTGAAACTTCCTGCCCGGGGTTATACTACACTGATGGGGTACATTTATTTGACGTCGGGTGAATTTATTCAATGAAACCATACAGACTGTTAGAAACCACAATTTATAAAGAATAAATGTGGGTAATGGTAACAAGATCAGGAGTGGGGGAGGGACACAGGCAGGTTTAGCCATGTCCCTCCTGTGGCAGTTGGGGCAGCTCGGTGAGGCCTTGAGCAGGTACCCCATTCCCTGCTGGCCTAAGCTGTGTGACAGAAGGTCTGAGAGGCAGGAGCAGGGGGGGTCCCCACCTGCCAGGAGCGGGCAGGGAAGGGACTGGAAAGCTCATCCACCTCTGCACGTATGGCTAAGGTGGAAGGGGCCCTTCCAGGAGGCCATGACACCCACCTTGGATATTGGGGGTGTATGTGTTCAGGCCGGCGTCGAGGCCTCCAACTCGGGCACAAAATGGGTAAAATAGTATTTATTTATTGGGTATAGAAATGGGGTATTGTTTTGGGATTGTGGTTTCTTTCATGTGTAAATAATGTATAACAATTTGATGATTGTACAAATGTTTGTCTACCGATATGTGAACTGTGAATTCAAAATTGTGATATAGTGAATGTAATCTGATAAGTTTTGACTGTCAAGTAAAGTTGTGCTGTGGCCTTTTATCCAAGAATTGGTGTGTGTGTCTTCTTCCAAGCATGTGGGCATAAACGGGGTGGGAATGGAGGCCCCCACGTCCAAATAGCAGACTCGATGGGTTGAATAAGATATGGCTGGACAGACTTGTTGGGTTGAACATAGATACAGCCGGGCAGACTCAATGGGTTGAACACAGATATGACCGGACAGACTCAATGAGTTGAACACAGATAGGGCTGATCAGACTCAAGTAGTTGAACACAGATAGGGCTGGGCAGACTCGGGTTGAACACAGATACAGCCGGGCAGACACAGCGGGTTGGCTCAGTAGATGGCACACTCACCTCTGAGGCGGGAGATCAGAGGGCTGTGGGTTCAGTTCCCACATCTGGCACTTGGTTAATATCCCAGTACTGACACTGTAGTGCAGCATGAGAGGGTGCTGCACTTCTGAGGTGCCGTCTTTTGGATGAGACGCTAAACCGAGGTCCCATCTGCCTGGATTGGTGGTAGTTCAGGTGGATGTTAAAGATCCCATGGCACTTATCGAAAAGAGTAGGGAATTTCCCAGTGTCCTGGCCAAATTTCCCTCATTCACTAAAAAATACCACCAACAGCTTAATCTGGTTCAAGGTCAGTTGGCATTCATCTGTATCCCCTCCGGGTCGTGTCTGAAAATAGGCAGGATTTGTCTAGTGCACTTACCCAGTAAACAAAACTAAATAAAAAATAAAATAAAATAAACATAAGCTAGGATCAAGCAGATTCAATGGGCTGAACACAGATAGGGCTGGCAGACTTGAGATGAACACAGAAGAGGCTGAGCAGGCTCAATGGGTTGAACAAAAGGGCGGGCAGACTCATGGGTTGAACACAGATAGGACTGTGCAGATTCAATGGTTTGAACACAGGGATAGCAGACTCAATGAGCTGAACACAGATAAGGCCGGTAGGGTCAATAGGCCAAAAGGCCATATTCTGCTGAAAGATTCAGTTTCTATGTATTGACTGTGGCACACACAGAGATTTAAACAGCATACAGATAGATACTTCTCCACAACGCTGATAATCCAGGTTTGGGAATGAGCGCAAGTCATCGGAGGGCGGCTGTTGGAGAGTTGAGACAAGCGTCCCATGGATACGTTCTACCTCAGGAAGGAGTTCCATCTCTGCTGCACTACACCACCTGGGTGATCCCAGGTGGTAGTGCAGTTGGAGATGAGGGTTACAGCAGAAGGACATCGACATGCTCCACTGTGCAATGTATGCACAAGCGTATGTGTGTCAGGGCCCCCATCTCAGCATTCTGGGGCAGGAAACCCAGAAAAGGAAGAAAACGCAATCACTGCAGGAGGATGTCCATCTTTCACTACAGGCTCCACTATACATTGACTGAGTCTCCATCGAAGTTAGGAAGCATCCCTGATGGGCTCACCCTGGGGACCAAGCCAAGGTGAAAAATGGAGAGTAAATCCTGGAGAGGGTGGGTGATGGGGCTGGGTAGTGGGTTGGATCAATTGGAGCCGATCAATGGAGGGAAATGAAAGCATATTAAATAAACAGAAATTAGAGTGGGGTCAAGCAGATGGAGGTTAAGTGACTTACGAGGGTTACACGGTAAGTGGTAGTTGTGGGATTTGAACTTGGGTCTCGAGGTTTACAGCTGTATGCTCTAACTGCTAGGTCAAACTGCCTCAATAAGTAACTAACAAAATAAATAAATTACACATTCAGCATTGAGAGGTTTACTTAGAAAATAAAATTAAACTGCACAGGGGTGCCGCTAGCTGGGTGGTGAAGTAGTTAGTTAGTTAGTTTTTATTGACTGGGTAAGTGCACTAGGCAATTCTGCCTATTTTCAGGCACGACCCAGGGAGGGATACAGATGAATGCCAACTGACCTTGAACCACATTAAGCTGTTGGTGGTATTTTAGTGAATGAGTTGAGGTGCTGGATGGACACCACCACACCACTGACCTGGGTTCGGAATGGACCAAGGTCGCTGGGGGTGGAATCTGCTGGATAGGATGAGTGAGCATCCCACAACAGCCTCCTACCTCGGGTGGGGGTTCTAGATCCTGCCACTTGACTGCAATCTAACCGAGGCTGGAAACGATGGCGGGACAGTGGAGTGAGGAGGATTTCAGCAGAAGTGGCATTTCCACGCACCTGTATGAGCGTGAATGCGCACTGCTGCATGCATGATGCCCTGGGGACAACTGGAGGAAAATACCCCTGCTCACCCAGTATCCTCTGCAGGCACAGCATAGCCCTATCAGGCAGGCCAGCTAGATCCTAGGTACTTAACCTGTAGATCCCAGAGATGAGTCTTTGACGAGGTGGAGGGGACACCACTGGACAACGGGAGGAAAGTCAAGGTGACAAAATGTAAATGGAAAGAAAATTGCACAGGGTCTACAAACTAGTTGCCCAACAGTGTGGGATATTCGATTATTCTTTATGGCGGGCTACCTACTTCAGTCCACAGCCTGCCTGCTGAACTACAGCTTCTCAAGTTACAGCGCAGAATAACGTCTTTCATGGGGCAGCATCTGGAATAACAGAATATTGACCGCCAAACTTGGGAACTGAGAAGCACTTCAACTTCCAAAAGAACTGGATCACTTCCAAATTCATAGCCATGGATGTTTTTGACTTTAGGGTTACCACTAGTGGCCCCTCTGGACTTTATGGTTAAAGACACATTCACCACAATGGCATGCCTCCCCTCCCTCCCACCCCAACATGAACACGCACAAATGTTATGCATGCCATACCTTGTAAACAGGGTGCAGGGATGGTAGCTGACGAGTGTGGCCACGCAGAATGCCACAGTGATGAGATGGGTCCGTAATAAGTGAGAGGTCATCTGGTAGAGCTGGAAATCAGCGCTGTGCACCCAGATCTTTGCCAACAGCCAGTCGAGCTCGGGTCAGAGGGCAGGAAGATGGGATTTTCCTTCCCAGGAGTTTGGTTCAACTTGTTTAATAGAAGCAAATAGATCATTAAAAAAGCGATAAATATGTTAAATACAGTTACTGTATTTTATTGAATGAAAACGCCCTTGAATTCAAGATGCTGGCCATAGTGAAATATTTTAATAGTAGTCACCCATGAATATTTTAGTAGCGTGCCGTTATGTATTTTACTACTCTGCACATTATGCAGTCAGTACTGTACACATCAGTCATGTGCATGTTATGTGAGTTTTAGAATGTACATGTTCTGAAGTTTTAGTACTGTGTATGTTATGTAGTTTTAGTACTGTTCGCATACACTGTTTTTAGTATTGTACACGTTATATAGTTTTAGTACTGTACCTGTTATATAGATTCAGTACTGTACACATTATATAGATTCAGTACTGTATCCATTATATAGATTTAGTACTGTATCATCATATAGATTCAGTACTGTACACATTATATAGATTTAATACTGTACAAATTATATAGATTCAGTACTGTCGCATTATATAGATTCAGTACTGTACACATTATATAGATTTAGTACTGTACATATTATATAGATTCAGTACTGTACACATTATATAGATTCAGTACTGTACACATTATATAGTTTTAGCATTGTATCCATTATATAGTGTTAGTACTGATGCATTATATAGATTTAGTACTGTATCCATTATATAGATTCAGTACTGTACACATTATATAGATCCAGTACTGTATCCATTATATAGATTCAGTACTGTACACATTATATAGTTTTAGTATTGTACCCATTACATAGATTTAGTACTGTATGCATTATATAGATTTAGTACTGTATCCATTATATAGATTCAGTACTGTACACATTATATAGTTTTAGTACTGTACACATTATATAGATTCAGTACTGTACACATTATATAGTTTTAGCATTGTACGATTATATAGATTTAGTACTGTATCCATTATATAGATTCAGTACTGTACACATTAATAGTTTTAGTATTGTACCCATTACATAGATTCAGTACTGTACACATTATATAGATTCAGTACTGTACACATTATATAATTTTAGTATTGTACCCATTACATAGTTTTAGTACTGTACACATTATATAGATTCAGTACTGTATCCATTATATAGATTTAGTACTGTACATATTATATAGATTTAATACTGTACACATTATATAGTTTTAGTACTGTACACATTATATAGATTTAGTACTGTACACATTATATAGATTTAGTACTGTACACATTATATAGATTTAGTATTGTCCCCATTAGATAGTTTTAGTACTGTACACAGTACATAAATTTAGTACTGTACGCATTATATAGATTCAGTACTATATCCATTATGCAGATTCAGTACTGTACATAATATAGTTTTAGTATTGACCCATTATATAGTTTTAGTACTGTACTCATTATATAGATTCAGTACTGTGCGCATTACATAGATTCAGTACTGTACGCATTATATAGATTCAGTACTGTACTCATATAGATTCAGTACTGTACGCATTATATAGATTTAGTACTGTATTCATTATATAGAATTCAGTACTGTACACATTATGTAAATTCAGTACTGTACACATTATATAGTTGTAGTACTGTACACATTATATAGATTTAGTACTGTACACATTATATAGATTTAGTATTGTACCCATTAGATAGTTTTAGTACTGTACACATTGTATAGATTTAGTACTGTACACATTATATAGATTTAGTATTGTACCCATTAGATAGTTTTAGTACTGTACACAGTACATACATTTAGTACTGTACGCATTATATAGATTCAGTACTATATCCATTATATAGATTCAGTACTGTACACATTATATAGTTTTAGTATTGTACCCATTACATAGTTTTAGTACTGTATGCATTATATAGATTCAGTACTGTACTCATTATATAGATTCAGTACTGTATCCATTATATATATTCAGTACTGTACACATTATATAGATTTAGTATTGTACACATTATATAGATTTAGTACTGTACACATTATATAGATTCAGTACTGTACACATTAGATAGTTTAGTACTGTACACAGTACATAAATTTAGTACTGCACATTATGTAGCTTTAGTACTGTACACATTATATAGATTTAGTACTGTATCCATTATATAGATTCAGTACTGTACAATTATATAGATTCAGTACTTACACATTATATAGTTTTAGTACTGTACACATTATATGGATTCAGTACTGTACACATTATGTAGATTTAGTACTGTACATATTATATACTGTAGATTCAGTACTGTACATATTATATAGATTTAGTACTGTACATATTATATAGATTCAATACTGTACCATTATATAGATTCAGTAACGCATTCTATTATATAGATTCAGTACTGTATCCATTTTATCAATTTAGTACTGTACATATTATATAGATTTAGTACTGTACATATTATATAGATTCAGTACTGCACACATTATATAGATTCAGTACTGTACACATTATATAGTTTTAGTACTGTACAAATTATATAGATTTAATACTGTACATATTATATAGATTCAGTACTGTACTCATTATATAGATTCAGTACCGTGCCGATTATACAGATTCAGTACTGTATCCATTTTATCGATTTAGTACTGTACATATTATATAGATTCAGTACTGTACACATTATATAGATTTAGTATTGTACCCATTAGATAGTTTTAGTACTGCACATATTATATAGATTTAGTACTGTATCCATTATATAGCTTCAGTGCTGTACACATTATGTAGTTTATTTCATTACCTGTATAGCTATAGGCATCATTCTGTTTTCATGATCTTTATAGAAAAGGCAGATGGGGCGGCCAGGTACTGCTGTCTCCCTTGGATCACATTAGCTGGAATTCCTGTTAGGATCTTATAGTCCACTAGAAAAATATTCCCGTTCTAGACAAAGACAAAAAGCAATCAGTAAGACCAAAAGAAGGAAATTTAATTGACCTCCAAATGAGAGTGCAGTCATGTGTATCCTGGCTAAATCCCACCGGATGTTGTCCCATGCTCCCATCCACCACACCACTGCACCACCTTCAACTGCCCTACAGCTTTTCCCCTGGGAATCTTCTTTCATTAGCCACTGTGGCTAAAGCAATCTAAAACTTTAAGCCACACAAGAATACTGACATGATAGCCATAGTCCTGATACAGATTAGTCATAATATGGCGTGTGGCACATTCTCTGTCTTTAAGGCTTTAACCACTGTCACAAACAGAGGCTCACAAACTAACTCCGGTTCTCAAATGACAGAATGGAGACAATAAAGACTCTGGCCAGCTGGCGGAAATACCATGACTAGAGTTCTCATGGTCACTGGGATGCTGCAAATATGAAGGGAGAGATAGAAAAGCCATACCTTGACTTCTTTTCCAGGGTTGTGCCTTCACCTAGAGAGCTGGACACCATGTCATTAGTCACTGAATTTCGAGGAGTAGCCGTGCACCTGCAGATCAGAGTCGGGTGTGCCCTGTTCAAAAACTGATAGCCAAAAACTGTCTTCTTTCCAGTGCTTCATTACGTACTCTGTGGGGAATTAACCAGTGTTGGCAAAATTTGTTTACACAACATTTGTGAAACAGCCCACTAGGTTATACCACAAGCATACACACCCACAGAAACACAGAATCTGTTGGCAGAAAAGGACTGCTTGGCCCACCTAGTCTACTCAGATGTTTCTTGCCTAATCTGTGTATGCAGACCTTGACCAGTCTCTTGCAACCTTTCCTCCTACCTGCGTATTTACTAATATTCCCTATGTCTATCCCATGCATGCTTGAAGCCACCCACTGTTTACGCCTCCACCACTTCCACTTCCACTGGCAGTCTCTTCCAGGTGTCTAACACCCTTTCAGTGAAGTAAAACTTCCTCACATTCCTCCTGAACCCCCTCCTCCGATTCCTCACATGTCCCCTGGTCCTAGTATTCTTTCTCTTTGAAAGAGACTCCCTTCTGAACTCTGTTCACCTTTGTGATGTACTTGTAGGACTCTATCATGTCCCCTCTCCTCTTCTCTCTCCAAGGTGTACATGTTGAGGTCCCTCAGTCTCCCTCATAGGGTTTCTTGTGCAACCCTGCACCATTTTAGTTGCCTTCCTCTAGATTACCTACACCCTGTCTATGTCATTTCTGAGGTGTGGCCTCCAAAACTGGACACAGTACTCCATGTGAGGTCTCACCAGGGAGCCATTCAGTGGCAACACCACCTCCCTCCTCCTGCTGGAGATATCCCCCCCCGTGCTCCCTAGCTTCTCGCTAGCCCCACCTACTGCTCTGTCACACTGCTGTGTCACTCTGAGGTCATCAGTTATAATAACCCTAAGGTCCCTTTCCTTTTAATTACTGTCATAACAACCCCCCAACCTATATAACCACCACAGAAGGCTGGTGAGCAAACTTGAAAGACTTGGGGTGGGTTGGAAAATAACAAGGTGGGAGGAGGCCTGGTTGGTGGGAAGAACCCAGAGGGTGGTGCTAAATGGGGTGTACTCTGGGATGGAGGGGTGAAGAGCGGCTTGCCCCAGAGGTCAGTATTGGGACCTCTACTTTTAACATTTACATCAGTGATATAGCGGAGGGGGTGAGGGGAGGGTGTGCCTATTTGCTGACAATACAAAGATCTGCAATAGGGTGGACACCCGGGGTGGAGAACATAAGGCAGGACCTGAAGACGCTGAGGAGTGGTCAGAGATGTGGCAGATGAAATTTAATGCCAAAAACTGTTCTGTGATTCATGTGGGAGTAGGAACACAAGCAGAGTACACCTTGGGGTGGAGGCAATCAAAGTAACAGAACAGGACAGGGATCTGGGGATCATAGTCTCATCCAATCTTAAGGTAGGAAACCAGTGTAGCAGGGTGGTGTGAAAGGCCAGTGGAATGTTGGCATGCATCGGCAGGGGCATTACTAGTAGAAGGAGGGCGGTAATGATGCTCCTCTACAAAGCCATGGTGAGGCCGCACCTGGAGTCAGGGCCCAGTTCTGAAGACCACACCTCTGCAAGGACATAGATGGGATGGAGAGTACAGAGAAGGGCAACCAAGATGATGCAGGATATGCAAGGAAGACATACGAGCAGAGCGACAGAAGATGGATCTGTACATGCTGGAGACTAGAAGGAGAGGAGACATAGATTTAAACTTTAAATCTGTAAAGGGCTCAAACAACATAAGGGAAGAGTGTTTACCTAAGAAGGAGGGGCCAGAACTAGAGGGCATAGCCTCAGACTGCAGGAAATAGATACAGAGGCAATGTGAGGGAGCTTCTTCACAGAGAGGGTGGTGGAGCCCTGGAACAGACTACCAAAAGAAGTGGTGATGGCTAAATCAGTGGAGGGATTCAAGAGGGCATGGGACAGACATATGGGCGGAGCAGCGGGGAGGCAGGGGCTGGTGGAGGGTATAGGGGTGAAATAGGGCAGACTAGGTGGGCGGTGTGGTCCTTTTCTGCCATCAAGCTTCTATGATTTTATACTGGCTCCGATTTTACCATTTTTATCCAGTCCAGGTCCAGCGGTCTGGATTTCACCCATACCCCATTGGATGTGGTCCTTGCATAACTACAATTATAACAGTGAGACAAGTGAGATAGTAAAACCTGTTACAAAACTAAACAAAGACAGCCAGCCCACCAGTACAGCTGTGAGTTCTACCACTTGCGATGCTGATGACCCAGGTTTGGGAGACGAGGTTGAGGTCATTAGAGGGCTGGCTGGCGGGGGCGGAGGCGGCTGAGCATCTCTTGGATGCTTACTTCCTCAGGGGATGGGAAGGAGTCAGGTCTCGCTGCCACACCGTCACCTGGGTGACTACAGGTGGTGGTGCGGCTAGAGTCAGATTGGGGAGGGAGATGTCGGCGGCATGATGCTCCACGTCAGCCAAGGCCTTCCTGATGCCAGGGGTGGGACAGAAAATGGAAAACTCCCAACCAACGCAGGATGCCGTCTGCCATCCACCACAGGGCCTGCATTACTGGCTGGATTCTCCACTATGCCAACTGGCGCGCAACTCTGTCCAGCGGGGGGTGAGGCCCAGCTCTCAGCAGCCCTTCCCATGGAGGAGGGTCATCCATGGGGAACTCGAGGTGGAGGTAAGTCACAGAGATGGTGAGTGATGGGCCTGGATGGAGCGGGGCTGGGCGGAGCACCAGGACTGATGGCGGCCGGTTGGGCTGCAGGGAAAGGGCATAGTAAATCTGCAATATTCAATTAATCAATCAATCAATCAATCAATTGCTCAAGAAATCAGTAACTGAACAAAGATAATAACATAACAAGCAAGACCAGCCCTCCTGGCACCAGCCAAATCTTTTCTTTCTTTGAATGCTTTAAGATGCGAAGTCCTGATGACAGCAATTATTGTTATGCAGGAAACTGGAAAATCCCCATCTCAGGACAGTGGGGTGGGGCACTTACCAGCAACTGGACTTTTACCCTCCAGAAAATCTTCGGAAATCTTCCAGGTCTTTCCAGGACTTAAAGCTGGTAACTAACTTTTCAAAGATAGTTCCAGTAAACTAGAGGCAGAAGAAACAAACAAAAAAATCTTCAGAAAGAAAATGCAGAAATGAACCAGCGTTATATTTTGGGCATGCCCAGGCCTCCCTGGCTGGAGGAAGGGCAGGAAGGAATGGTTCATTCTATACCAGGTCTTAAAAGGTGGGGGCAGGTGAATTACTAGGGTAGTTGGGATCTAGAGAGATAGTGAGAAAAGGAGCGTGGCTCAGCCAAGCCTGGTTTGTGTTTCTAGTCAACCACCAGAGTTGTTGCAAGAGGTCATGGGAACAGGTGAGCGGTAAAGTTTCTGCTTCCCTTACATCCTCTTGAGAAAACCTGCACCACAAACCTGGCTTTCACTTTTTATAGAACTGAAATTTGGCATGTGTGTGGTCTGTTTAATTTCCTGCTGCAATTTTGTGTTCATTTTTTTAATTTTCTCATTTTATTATATCTGTTCTCCACACAAAATCAAACACATTCTGTGTCCCATTCCCCCAGGCACACAAACTTAGCTCACTGACACACCATCCAGACCCTCCTTGTATCCATTATTCGGGGCTTGTCCCTCCCTCCCCACAGGGGCCCTCCCAATAGCCAGCCCGTTTGCTGCTGCCCACCAAGGAACAGCAAAACCCTCAGCAGGGAGGATGGCATTGTAAGGTGTCTGTGGTGTCTGGGCACAAGCACGTGCAGGTTATGATCCAGCAGCAACAAAATGCGTTCCTCTCTTTCCTTCCTCCCACCTCCGTGGCAACTGCCGGGGTGCCCGCTGCACTGTTCTACAGGAGGTGACAGCCCACATGGTGTGGTCACTCACCACATGAATGCTGACTCTCAGTCACCAGCTGGAAGAGAGAGAGACACACGTCACCCTCTCCAGGGTTGCCACGTGATACCTCTGCATTGTGTCCTAGACTCTACCTTCCCAAGACTTGGGACTTAGATCTCAAACCGGGTCTGCCATGGGGTGGCATGGTACACCGTGAGATGGCACCACCAGGCAGCACTACTGTGTCCTTTTTTTTTTTTATAATCTTGTCTTTTCGGTCCCTTATTGGTGCTGCCACGTGCCCCACCTATTATTATACATTTTAATTAGCTGTTGTTTCCAGAACCCGATGACAACAGATGAGAGGAATATCCTGTAGAGAAAGTTCCTCTAGGCTTCCTTTCAAATGATGTTTCCTTGTCCACCACAAGAGGGGTTGTAACGGGTGCTTCTTTCCTCTGGCTGGGAGTGCAGGAGCAGCAGCTTTTACATCTGACACCAGTGCTACTCACAGGTGGATCACGGGCGCATATGGCAGGTGGACCACACCCTCCTGTCTAGCAGCAGAGCTCTTTGCCTCTGTGATGTATCAGGCTCCCAGCCTCCCTTAGCGTGGGATTCTGTGGCTTGAACGCAACCCCTGATCTCCCCAGGTGGCAGCTGCCCATAGGGACAGATCAGCCAGATCATGTTTGATGAAGGGTGTCCCTATCTCATCCAGCACACAGTTAGTCCATTCCCAGGGTTTATCACAAGCTGGAGAACCACCCCACCATCCATTTCCAATCCTGATCAAGCCAAGTTTGCCAGAGGTGAATTAGGCATCCAAGATGATGGAATGTCTTGGGGGTGGAGAATGGGGCTGTATGAACTGGCAAAAGCCAGAGAGTACTACACATACTGCAGCGAGTTCTCAAGTCACTCTGTTTCGTGTTGAATTTCACATCCTGGGGCAGGTCGTCTTTAGTGTCAGCATCAATACACTTTGGGATCCCTGGTTTCCAGGACTTCCATCTTCAATGCAAAAAATTAAAAAGGCAAACGTCAACCCAGAGGTGCATCAGGTGTGCGCAGATTCTACCAGGTCATAATGTCGTA
Organism: Neoceratodus forsteri; assembly: GCA_016271365.2. Classification (NCBI taxonomy): domain Eukaryota; kingdom Metazoa; phylum Chordata; order Ceratodontiformes; family Ceratodontidae; genus Neoceratodus; species Neoceratodus forsteri. Next base: position 182,786,686 of record JADMNL010000029.1, read on the forward strand.
CGCAATGGCAAAAGACATTATGGCTAAAACTGCACAAGCGGTGTAGGTTACAGTGCAGTGCTGTAATACCATAAATACTGCTGCACGCGGTATTGCACCACACCAAACATCCCAAGCAGAGAATAAGAGCTCTACTGGGATAGGTTTCTGCAAGCAGCTGCCATGGCTCAACGGACTGAGCCACTGCAGCCAGGAACCCAGGCGCTGTGTCTGGGACTAGGTTTGATTCCTGGTCCCAGTAACCTTTATTTTATTTTTTAACTTTGTGCAGTCCCTAGTTGAACACCCCTCCTGAGTTGAGAATCTTTATTGAGGGAGGGGCGAGCCCCTGCAAAAAAGTAGATGCTGCATGGCAGAAATCGCACTGTATTGGCAGCTGATTTCGCATGTGGCATAATGTCTTAGACATTATGATCCTTCGCTCCAGGATTAGGGATCTTCTCAACCATTTGAAACAATTACCCAGCCAGTCATAATTTAAACACTTTCTATAACTGTTTTTAATATATAAATGTTATTGTAAGCAGCTTGTATACTGTTTGTTTTTGTATCGGCCTTTGGGCCTCGATCATTCCTGAAAATGGGCTTTGGTACAGTGTGTTTACCTAGTTAACAAAATAAAAGAAACAAACTGAAATTAGAGGGACTGTGGGGGTGTGGGGGTGGAGGATGGACAGACAAACCTGCTACTTTTCAAAGTCTGAGACCCAAATCTGGATTATATTCTTTATCATCTGGTCCCGCAGGATCAGGACCGAGGTACCTGAAAGATCTCCTTTACCCATACTGTCCTTCCCGGTCCTTCTCCGATCCACCAATGAGGGATTGCTAGAGGTTCCCAGGGTACGTTTGCAGACATCGAGCAAGGGCATTCCGCTTTGCTGCTCCGCTCTCTGTGGAACTCTCTACCTCATCGGCACGAGATTGCCTGACCGTCCAGAGTTTTAAAACTGCTTTAAAAATGTATCTTTTGACCTGGCTTTGGTAACTGAAGTGTTTTATGTGGTTTCATATTTATTAGAATTTATATAATGTATGTAATTTTATTTTATTGTACAGGCCTTGGTTTTGGAAGGCACCTTTTATAAATAAAAAATGATTGATTATTTATGTATATGTATATGCCTTCTTCAAAGTAACAACCTGGATGCAGTGAGTTTCAATTCCGCTGCAACGTATCGTGAACACAATGGGACAGATTTTCAGACGGCCTCAAATGCCGCAAGCCCCGGTGCACTGGAACATAAGCAGCGCGGAGGGCTTACGGCATTCTCCAACTGGTGATCGGGACCTTTCATCTCCACGCCGCCCGCCAGTTGCCACAAGGTAGATCACATTTTTCTGGTCTAGTGTGCGGCAATCCGGGCACCCTTTTGCGGGGCTGGTGCCAGATATTTGGCACAGCTGCCGAAATCAGTACAGTGTCGCAACCGCGCCCCACCCACCAAAATGGGGTGGAGCTGCGAAAGTCGCTTGGCGCAGGTTGCACCAAAAAGGGGTTTGATGCTGGGCTCGACATGTCCTGCATCGCCTTCAGAAAATCGGGCCCCATGTCTTTAATGCCCATGTACTGTGGATCAACTCTGTAACGTCCGGACACACCGACGTGGCACGGCGATGGGAGTTAGCATGGCACGCTAGTGACCCAGGTTCATGCCCGAGCAGGGACATCAGGAGCAGATGCCCGGCAGGAGGGGTTCGGCGTCCTTCCAGGCTTCCTTCCTGGGGGAGATAGGTGGCTTGCGCTTCTAGGCTGCAGAATAATTGGGTGCACTCACGAAGTACTATCTCAGAGGGAGGAGGGGAAGGATGAAGCGTTCTCCTGTTTTTTCTTACTACGCTTTTTAATTTGATTTAGCTAAATGTTGTATACAGAATGATGGTGAGCACTCCTGCCGAAGAAGATCACGCCCACTTCCCCCACCCCCAGATGGTCAGTACAGGGTGGGCTTTCTTACCCTCCCAATTAGAGGTCTGCGTGGTAAAGGAGGTGAAAGGAAGTGTGGAGATGGGGGCAAAAGGAGAAATGTGTCCTCCTCTCCCAGCTGGGGTGAAAGACCAAGTAAATGGGTATAAGATGATCGAATAGTGGGATATGGAAGGCTCCGATGCCAAGACAGCTCACATGGAAAATTATCTTAAAAGCGCCACATGGCACAAATAGTGAGCTGCTTGACTCCAGCAGCTACAGTGTGTGAGCCACCCATTATTTGCGTGCCCCCCACTGATAAACTGATGCGCAGCCTTGGTGCTGACTTTGAATGCAGCACTCACCTGCTCTCCCATTGCCCTCCCAGCCAGAAGAGGGCAGCCATGGAGACCCCAAGTCATCCAGGTGGAGGATATGGGAAAAAGTCAAGGATAATACAAATGTAAAAAGCGGATGTATCAAACCTGTAGGTCTGCTGTCGCTCCTCCAGCTCCTGTTCCGGTAGGCCTGAAATATCCCCGTTTGTCATCAAAGACTCTTCTCGCTACGGGCACCAGAGGAAAAACAAAAGCAAAGGTCATATCTTTGTTTTGAAAACATTCGGTTCTTAGGGGCCAAAGCTCCCTCCCTGCTTGCCCCTGCCCCCCAATCATTGCGGTCATCATGGTCACGCTTTGTCCTCATGGCCTGCTGAAGGGTTGAGCAGTACTTGTTTGTAAGGTGCTATACCCATGGAGGAGGAGAGGTAGGATCTATGCACTGGGGGGCTCATCTTGCTGCACTGGAGGAGGAAAGTGACTTGAGGGGTCATAATACACAAAGGGTCAAGGCATAACAAGCAGGATGCGGCTGCTCTCAAGAAGGCTAGAAGAATGCTGGGTGCAGCTGGCCCAGCGGAGCAGAAGTAATACTACTGCCTTCACGACAGCAACCCTGATTGGGGCGACCCTGGCTATGGGGTTTATAAGGAGACACAGCCGATGGATTTAGAGCTCCTCCTAATCTGAAATTACTAGGGTTACTATGGCTGCCCCAGTGGGCCAGTGGCAGCACGTCACACTACTCTGCCAATGATCTGGGTTCAGAATCGACCCGAGTCACCACGCCAGGAGGAAGGCTGAGCTGAGGTGGCTGCTGCACACCAGCGCATCTTAGTTGGGATGGGTCGGGCAAGGGAGGGAGCTTGCTCCTGCCGTGGGGACGTGCTGCGTACAAGTGAGGCCAGCATAGGCTGCACTTACTTCAGGGAGGTGAGAGGGACCAGAAAAAAGGAAAACCCACAACTGTCTAAATGATGTTCTGGGCTCCTGGATCTGAGTGCCTGCTGGTACTGCATCCTAGTGCAAGTGGAGGACTGCCTCGGGGGGCCCTAACCCAGAGCCCCTGCCATAGAGGGTAGAACTATGGGGATAATTGGCGGATTGCTGTGGGCCAGAGGAGATTGGAGACATAGGCCTGAACAGGGCATATCCTGAATAATGGACACGGCGGGGACAAAATCTGCTAAGGGAAAACAATCCTGTGTTGCATTGTTCTGTGTCAGCAGCAATTCTGCTTTGCACTAAAGTCACCTCATAATGTATATTTTAGTTAATTCCTGGTTCAAAAGTTTACTTCAGTTTCTCAAACTGGCTCTACTAAGGGGGAGCAAAGCTTTGCCTCTCAAGATGCTGTTCTGAACATGAGCCAGCGCCGATTGGCTTCTTGTGACCCTGTAACTGGTGGGAAATGTGCTGTGCACAGCTATTTTTGCAGCTCCTTCTCATACTCTAATTTGACTTCCCTCTAAAAATAAAAAAAACAAGAAGCAGCAAGCATGGTTCTCCCAGCGATAGTTCTGCTATGTAATCCTGTGGAAGGGCAGAAACTACATCACACATTCCAAAATCGCCCCTACCATCAAGGTGTTCATCACAACCCCCAAACCAGGTTTACTAAAAGTTCAGTAAACAAGGAACAATCACTGCACTGAAATCAGTACAAGAGAAGCAAAACTTCTACTGGGAAAAGCAACAGAGGTTCAACGCAAGCTAACAGCTAGAGTGCGGAGATGAAACGGAGGTGGAGAGACAGGGAGCTTGGGACATGCCTCCATCCATACACTTTATGTTTTTTTTTGTTTGTTTTTTATTAAAATCACTAAGCGCTCCCCAGCTCGTTATTTTTAAGTCTGTATTTGTTAGTCATATTTGACTACGTTTAAAATTGTTGATACTATGTCTCGCTTGTTCTGCATATTTTTTGATTGTTGCAGGTACAGAGCCTTTGGAACACTCACTGGCCAGTAAAACAGCAGCAAGGCACAGCGTGCAAAAAATCAACGTCATCTGATGAGAGACCAGTTCGACAGCTGTGTGATCACTGACACTGTACCTACGGGGAAGGAAAGTGCACAGAACTGGGTAGCGTGGAACTGAAACCTGTAAACGAGCAGAAAAAACCCAGCTGGAGGCCCGACATGTGGACTGAAGGGACTCCAAGCGGGGACGCGTCAGGCGGATGAATACTTAAATGTATACATTGGCGAGTTGCCCATAGGGACTTAGTGCCTCAGCCATGTCAGACACTTTGAAATCGGGCCTCTGGGATTTCTCTGGCACACTAAACTAAAAGTATGGGCCCCATATTAGAACCATGCACAAAGTGCTTTCCGTCTTCCTAACTGTGGATTTGAACATGACACTTGTCATGCTAACCACCTCCATGGCCTGAAAGCCAAGTTGCGTGGCACAAACCCTGTACATGCGGCACTTACTGTTGTAATATGCTTCCTGTGAGGTTTAAGCAATATACCATGACAGGTAATGGGTATATTGGTGGATTTACCATGCCTGGTGGTTCGGCCACAGGCGCAGCTATGACTCTAACCACACCAGAAGTGGTGTCCACCCATACCCACTCCCCCGTCATGGTATATTGCTATTATACAATGTTCAACTTGTTTATTTGTTTTTACAGTGACATAAGACTTTTACAGTGGGTATACTGGAGAGTTTACCACAGTCATGTGATCTGTTTTGACCAATGAGGTTACAGGATTTTCATACCCCATTGTATAATTAACAATTTACAACATTAACTGCAGTCATTGTTAAATTTCAAACCTGTTTCCACCAGCACAGTGTACCACTTAACCCTTGCCCACCCTTCCTTACCTGTTCCTCTGGTAGAGTAATGGTGACATCATTAATGAACCACTTGTAGCAGGGGAAGTAGAGAAGTCCGAACCGAGGGGGCCTGCACCTCTGACAACTAGCAGTACCAGTTGTCTTCCACCCAGAACTTCTGCTTCTCCAGACGGACATACTGCAATGGTCCGATATCAGAGTCGCCTTAACATCATAATCATCCACCTGAGAAATGAGAAATACAAGAGGATTTTTTTTCACGAAGCCTGAACCTCAAAGACAATAGGGGTGCACTACCATTTTGTATGAAACGCTCTGTTTGAAATATAAATCGGGTCAAACATGAAAGTCTGTGGTATGCTAGTTGGCTGAAAGTTATCCCCCAAAACAAGAATCCACACACACTGTATTTTCAACTCTTACACATTTAATAGTAAAAGCACAGTTTTGTGTGAACGTAATGCAACACAAAATACCAAGGGAGGGTGGTACCAACTAGAATCCATAATTCACCTTCCTTTCACACAGCTGAATGAACAGTCTACAGAATTATTATAAATTCAAATGTGACAGTGAAATTATTTTCTTGGAAGACAGGAGAAGTGGGGACATGATAGAGACCTACAAGTACCTCTACAGGGGCGAACAGGGTGCAGGAAGGTTCTCTTTCAAATGAGGAAGAGCACCTGGGCCAGAGACATGCAATGAATGGGGAGGGGGCTTTTAGGAGGATGTGGAAGTACTACTCCTCTGAAACAGTGGTGGTGGACATCTAGAATAGACTGCCAGTGGAAGCGGTGGAGCGAAAACAGTAGGGGGCTTCAAGCATGTGTGGGATAGACATAGGATAGGAGATTATTAGGAAATGGGCAGGGAAAAGAGAGGGTTGCCAGAGATCAGTTAGAGTCTGCAGAGACAAACTAAGCAGGGACCATCTGGACAGACTGAATGGCCTTTTCTGCCGACAAATTCTATGTTTCTAGTTTCCAGCATAATTAAGAAAGACTGAAGTTGGCATCAGTGGAGCTCAAACCTCATAACAGATCCCCATCCCTGGAAAAATGAAGTTAAGCAGAGTTCATGTTATCAAAGACATTTGCATGAAAGCAGCGGTGCTCTTCATCCCATATCTGTGGTCTATCGTGCCGCCCTTCTGCTTACTAAGTGAGTTTAACCACACACACCCCTCATGTTTTAGGAGTTGCTGTTTTATAAATGCACGTCTTCATATTTCCACTACCAGTGGATAACCACCCTGTCTGCCCTACACCCCACCCATCGTTCCTGAAAATGAGCCTCAGCTCAGTGTGCCTCTCCTAGTTACCGATTTCTAGATAAAACAAATTATTTACACCTCATGTGTTTCTACTGTTTTCCTGCCCTTAATTCAGATACGTAGGAGGAAGAGAAGGTATACAGAAAACTGAAAAGCAAAGTAAGCCAAAGTCACAGCACTCGCCCTTCAATGTTAATAAAGAGGAGTCCAAACAAAGTGTTGCAGCAAATGATCCTGTTTATTAACATTGAAGGGTGAGGCTGTGACTTTTGGCTTGAATCAGGTTTCTGTCACTTGGCACCCAAGTATACCTGAGCCGGCTCTGCTCACAACCTGAAAACCTGAAAATAGTAAGTGAAGATTTCTTCATACCACTTACCTGAATCAGATCATATATATATATATATATTTTTTTTTATTTATTTTCAGCGCTCCGACTAGTGAACAGATATAACCCATATCAACCCTGGGCCCCTAGTAGCCTCCCTGGCACATCCCATGACATGCCCTCGTGGCGGGGTCTCCCGAAGCAAATGACCTATATTACCCTTGGGGTCCCTGCTGAGACTTACGCTGTGGTGTCTTTGGTGTAAGGGTTTCCCAGGACTCTCTGGCTTCATTATTTATTTATTTTATTATTTGCTTACTGGGTAAGGCCCACTGGGCACAATGGTCCAATAGTACCGGTGCTGCTATGGCTCAATGCACTTGACATAGGCATTACAAAGAAGTAAAGCTAGGACCTTTTAAATCTAAACTCCGTCGGACCTAACCTCAAACAGCAACTGTGTCTGTGGGACCTGATCCCCTTCCATCTACTCTCCTGTCATCAGTCTTCCACCTTCCTACTTGCCCTCTAGTCTTGCTCCTCTCCCTCCTACTTTCTGTTCTACCCCGACTCTGCTTCTCCTTTCCCTCTCATTTCCCCTTTCTCCCCTCCACCCCGCTGTCCTGTGTCCCAGTGACACTCCTATTCCCTCATCCCTCCTCCCTCCTCTCCCTCCCTCTGTGTACCTCCTCCTGTTTCCTTCCCTTTGTTCCCCCTTCCTCCCACCGTCATCCCCTCTCTGTCCCTAGCTTTCTCAGTGCTCTTGCATCCTCCCCCACCCTTTCTCTGTCCATAGTCATCCCTTTGCCCCCCCTCTCTCCCCTCCATCTCCTAAATTTTCTCTTGTTCACCATCTCCTCATTTTATTTTTGTTCACCTCCCTCACACCCTAGTAAGTCCCCCCCATAGGCTTCAGGGTCTCTGCCTTGTCACTTCTCACCCTGGTAACATAGGCCTCCCTGCTGTCTATTCTTATTAGCACTTCAGACAACAGAACTGATGCTTTAACCTGTTCTGGCAACCTAGATTAGTGTTTTCATAGCTTCCTAATTTTAGTTCTGACTACACCGTGTTTCTGAAACATCCTATATTGCTAACTGCCTTATTTTCTTAACTGGGCCAAGTGTCCTTGTCTTGATTTTAGTACTGGGTGATACCCTGACCACAAAGCAACTGTCTATATCAGCAAAAGTGCATAACTTTACCAACTGAATCTATTCTAGCATTTTTGCTCGTATTTTGTACTCCTTGTTTGATACTTTTACTGGTTGTAACACTGCTTTACTGTAAACTGAACATTTGAGATTGTGTATATGTAACCTCTGTATTTTGCATTTGTACATATGTGATCGCTATGATGTGGAACCTTTGTAAAAGACCCTTTGGCTCAAAGGTACTTTCCTAGATAATAAATAAATAATAATAAAAATTAAATTAGGCACAAGTGCCTGTTTTCAGGGCGACCTGGGAGCACTGGGGAGTTAAATGACTTGCTCAGAGTCACACAGTGTGCAAGTAGTGGTTGTAGGAATCAAACCCTGATCTGTCAGATGGATGGATCAAGCTCACTCAGTCACAGCTTGTTATTCTAACCTCTAGGCTATACTGCCAGCCCGTTATCGTCATTATGCTGCCTTGTTGCAATGATTTTCTTTGAAATTTCCTCTGAGGCTCAGGCATGCAGTGATGCCCGAGGCATGCCACGCACACTCCCATGTGCGTTGCGCCAACATCCGCCGGACCCCAGACCCTCATGCGCAGGAGGTGTCTGGCTCACTGATTCTGGCCATAGCAGGTGTCAGATGTCTGCCAACATCCTCACCACACCCACTCCAGAGGAGGAGAGCAGGCCGACAGACGCTCATCTTCCTCCTCCCGCCAATCCTCGACACTCGGGCTCATTCCCAAACCCAGGTCATCGGAGCTGCAAGCAGTAGTGCTTCCACTTGCCCCAGCGGCTGACCTCAGACCATGTATTTTGGTTAGAACATTATGATTAGCATATAGTGAATAAGAATGTTTATCTTTTGTTTTATCAGTATTATTTGTCTTGTACTATCACTGTGTTATTGTATGTATTATTAACGTATTCAATAAAATTATGATACAATTCTTTCCTCGAGTAATCAGAATTTCTGCAGCAACAAGATGTGATGTCATGTGAAGCAGATAATTTCTGGCTCAGGGCAAGAAGAAGCATTGTAAACTGATGAGGTGGGACAGGAAAAAGATCCAGTTTAGTTCCAAGGGGTAGATTTTAGGCGTCCTGAATGCCGCCAAGTCCCAGGTCCGCTAAACATATGGCGACAGGGGCTAGCTGCATTCTCCCAGCCCACAGTTGGGATTTTCGATCCGCTGAACAATTTCCATAAGTTAGACCAACTTTTCTAGTCTAGTTTGCAGAAATCCCAGGCACCCTTCTTATATAGGGTTTGCGGCCAAATATTTGGCGCGAACTGCTATACACTGGAGTAAGTGTTGCAACTGTGGTGAGCTTATTAAAATCGGGCACAGTTGCTGCAAAGGTGTTTGGTGCAGCTGTGCCAAGGGTTTGATGCAGGGGCTTGACGTAAACCCCTACATCGCCCTTGAAAAATGATGTGCCTGCTACCGCCCACCGGTGCTGAGGTAGGGCGCCCATCTGTGACGCCAAGACCCGTGTTCGGGAACAGACTTGGGATGTCAGAGGGCTTAGTCGTGGGGAGAAGGAATGAGCATCTTAGGGACTGCTCTCCTTCTCCGAGTGGGGGAGGGTAGAGGTCCGCACACTATGGATAGCCGGAGGCTGGAGGTTCCATCATGCTGGCGCCATCATCTGAGGGGGTGGGGCTGATGGGATATCACTGCATGTCCCGCCTCATGGATCCACAAGTAACGCAAAATCTGGCCCCTCGACATGATGCCCTGCTCCACTCCTGCCCCATTGCCCTTTCTCATCTGCTGGGGGTCCCACTCCCGTGACCCCACCTTGGGGGTAAGCCAGGGCTTGTTAATTAGTGTCCATGGGGAGAGCCCTCCCAGCAGCCCTGCTTGAGGGGCAAGCCCCGGCATGGCGGAGCACAGCAGTGCAGGGACTGAGCCTCCTCAAGGAGACGGGCACCAGGACCCAAAAAAAAAAAAGAAAATGCAGCCCAGTGTCTTCAGCAGACTGCCTTGATGGCCCAGTGGCAGCTCATCATGCTACTGCACAGGCCATCTGAGTTCTGGAGCGAGCTCGAAACTGCATTGGGACGGAGGCCAGACCACAGCAGCTAGCATTCAGTAGTGCTATGTGCTGTTGGGGAGGATGGCACTAAGCAGCTGGTAATGCAGGGACCCCTGCATGGGGCAGGTGGAGCTTACACCTCTACAGGATGCTATGTGCAGCTGAGACCTGAAGGAGCTACACACACGCCAAGAGAGGAGGGAGGGTGGGCAGAGAGAAAACCCATGTCCCATCTATATGACAGCCTGGGTTCCTAGATTCCCCTGGGTCCTAGTGACTGCCCGACACTGGATCCTAACTGACGCAGTAAGCTGCCTTGGGTGGGGAAGGACAACCTCCGTCCCGAACCCCTGCCTGAAGGTGAAGTTGTCGGAGATGTCAGTGATGCCGCTGGACCCAGGGGAGACCGAGGGTGAACGGGCAGAACAGGGTATATCCTTGGGGCCATGGTGCGTCTGTGGATGAACATTTATTTATTTATTTGAAAACCGTAACCAGGAAAGGTACGCTGAGCAATGGCTTGTTTCCAGGTGAAACCCGAGAAAAGGGAAAAGCTACACAATAAATTAAAACACCAGTAGAGAAGATAAAGTGCAAACAGTTAACAATGCAACAAGATGCAAGTGCACAGAAAGCATCCTCCCACCTAAACTTCTACATGGTGCCCCAGCACTGCGCTCCGACAAGGAGATGGCGGCTCCTAAGCTCAAAGGTCTATACAACAAAACTGGTCAGTTTACGGCAGGTGTCTCTTGCAGAGAGCATCATTGTAGGGTCTACTCCCAGCTTAATTGCTCCCTCCCAAATGTAAACTAGAATTTCCCACACTGTGTCTTACACACAAGCTCATGTTTGGCACCCACCACCTAGCCTGAATGACATCCCGACAATTAAGCCACGAAGGAGAACTCTTCGTTCTTCCTCCAGCACCCAGCTGTATGTCCCAAATCAAAGTCCGGTAGCAGATGTTTTGCCTGCTTCCCCTTCACTGTGGAACAATCTTCTTTCTGAAACTAGGGGTTGTGAGATTTTAGCCAGATTCAAACCCAATGTAAAAATCTCTTCACGTGGGGGTCCAATGCAACTGCTAGCGATAAGGCGTCAAGTTATTACAATCTAGTGTTCATTGTTATGTTACACATTGTTATACACAGCTGTATTATCTAAAACCAATGGTTTTGTTGCCCAAATATATTATGGCTCCAACTTCTCCTTTTGTATGTCTCCCAGTGTTGGAATTACTGGGAGCTTGCCAGAGCTCAGCCCAGTAGATCTGAAGTGAGCTACAGTAGCTTATGCACCACTGCCACGAATTATGAGAAGGGGCTCAGTTTAAAGATAGGACCCTATGAGCCCCCAAGCTCCAAAAGCTCATATAATAATTCCAACAGGTAGGCCCACTGAGACTGAAATTCCTCTTTTTTCAGGGTCAACCCCGATAAAGAGACTTTTAGTCTCAGTAGGTCTATCTGTTTAAGAAAATCCAATAAAAAGAAACGGTGAACAGAACTTGGGTCTGTGAGCAGCAGCAATGCTCAATTAGAATGACAAAAACAGACTGTGCGGCAGCTGCAGTGACAAGAACTGACGAGGTGTGTGTGAAAAGGGTACCATAGGTAGGTCAGGTAAGGGGTGACAGGAGCAGGAGAGGGTGGGGAGGAGCTTTAGCTGGTGCCTAAGTGAAATGGAGGAGGAGGAGGAGAACGTAGCTGGGAAGAAAAGTGTGACATACCTAAATTCCAATTTGTGGGAAATGCTGTGTAACCGAACAAGTTCTGCAGAGAACAACTGTGATAGTTATATGTCTGTTTGTTTTGCATGTGTTTATTGCAACGGTTTTACCAGGAAAGACATACTGAGCGGGCGACAGCTCATTTCCATATATGTCCTGGGGACAGGGAAAAGATAACAGATACAAAAATACAGCAATATAAAATACATAGAATGGAATAAGTATAACAAAAATAAATATAGCAATTAATAATTATAATTAATATATACCGGAAAAGCAGACTTTTCTTTGTAATAAAGTATCTATGTTTGGGTTAGTTTTACTTTTCTGCCATTTAAGTATGCAACGCAATGCTGTGGTATGCAACAGTATTGGGCGCTGTTTTTAATTTGGCACTCTTTTCGTTTTATTTTATACTGAAAAATCTGTGAGTTAATTACGCATGTGCTTGACAGGATGCAGGTTGTGCAGGATAACCTCACGCTGGGTGGATGAGCATGGGGTCGGGGCCGAGTGCACCCAATGTCCCAGAAGTGAGGTTATCCAAGCACAACCTAGACCCTGAGTGCATTATTGCTATTATACAATGGCTTGCTGTTATACAAAAAAAAAAATAAAATTTAAAATGTTTTAGTACATTTTTATGTGGCAATATATCTTTGTTTCTTAAGAGACGATGCAACAAATAAAATACAATAATTCAGTAGTGTGAGGTTGTGCTAGGATAACCTCATTGTGCCATGGACACACTGACCAATCAGAGTCCAGGAAATTTTCTTGTCATTGTATAACAACCCATTTCTACTGGTGAGTGGGATTTGTGTATGCTGTTCTAATGAGCTTGGGCTCAGACATATACACCTGGTTGACTGGAGCGCAAGTCTGATTAGGGAGCTCTTTGGGGAATAATAATCATTCTAAAACTGTGAGTGATTTCTCAGAACGTTCTAAAAGGTGCATTACAGCTTCTGGAAACCACTGCAGAAACAGGCTGATTATACGTTACAAGAAAGAGGTCACTTACCGCTCCCAGCAGAAATCCAACCCACATTGTCCAACAGGGTTTTCGACTTTCCCATTCTGGCCAACCAAGGTGATGTAGATGTAATTATTAGTGCCAGCGTACTCCGATGTTCCGTGGCTACTGTAACTTTATAAACAGGCATCTTCACAAAAGAAAACACATTTTGAAAACCCTTGTTTCTATTAAAACAAACAAACAAACACACACTCCTTAGGAATTTATGATCTTCATTCACCAACCAACAAAATGCTTTGAAAAAAAAAAAAAATTGCAAGCCAGCTGGGAATAAATACTACTCCGTTTCTTCGGAGTCCTTATGAGAAAAAAAATTGCTCACCTCTGACCATGCCAGTTACAGAGGCAGTGGTGAAGAGATCTTGCTGTGGCTAGTTACCAGAAATCATGTACTGTGTTTTCTCTCGAACTGCTCTATCCCAACTGCTGGCTTCTGTAAAACACTGCTAAGATTTGAATACAGGAAAGGGCGTGTGTGTGTGTGTGTGTGTGTGTGTGGGGGGGCTTATAGAGGACTGAAAGACTTTTTCCAAATAAAATAAATACAAACAAAATAACGTTAGCCCCTGTATTCAGACTAGTTATTACTCTTCATCCAGGATTTTGTTGGAACGCCCCAAAGCTATGTCAATAGGCATCGGAGAGTTGACCAGACTTATCAAGATTCTTTCGTTACTTACAGGTTTGCTCAGCCTCACCCAGAAAGGTTAATCGTCTATACCATCCCCGAGATATTTTCCAGGAGTTGGCATTTACAGAATTGAATGCATTAAGAAGGATCACTGATGCAAACTGGATTATTTTGATGTTAGCGACCAGTCCTTATTTACAGCAAGTGGGAAGTACACGGTTTGATTTTAATTGATCAAGACAGCAAGCGAACTGCCGAACCACAATTATAAAGCTGGAACCTGCAGAAGGGAGGGAGGGCTAATGAGGTGGAGCAGGGCCCTCAGGTAAAGAGTATGACGGAGGGGAGGGAGGAGAGAGAGGAGAGACTGACATGGTGGACTGGTGCCCTCAAGTTGGGTGGGAGGGTTGATGTTGTGGGTTGGGGCCCGGGGAGAAGAGGACTTAACCAGGTGGAATGCTGCCCTCAAGTTGGAAGGAGGGCTGATTGGGTAGGGTGGGGCCCACAGCGAGAGAGAGAGCAAGAGGAAGGACTGACAAGGTGGAATGGTGCCCTCAAGTTGGGAGGGAAGGCTGACGTTACTTGACTGTGCCCTCAGGTAGGGAATGTGGACTGACCAGCTGGAATGGCATCCTAAAGGCAGAACCCTTGGGTCCCTGCAGTAATTCAGCCCTAAATTCTGCAGTACATGGCCCAGTGGTGCTGAGGGTTGAGCGCTGGATGCCACCCTCGCTGCCACACCAGCGACCGTGTTCGAGGAATGAGCAAGGGCTGCCAGGGGTCAGTGGGGATGAGGAAGGATTGAGCATCCCAAGGACTGCTCTCCTTCCTTGGGGAGGGAGGTTTGCCCTTGCTGGTGCAATACCAGCCCGGTGACTACCAGGGATTGCATTGCCCAGCCTGCAGATGCAGGGGGATCGGGGCTCGTGGGACACCTTTCAAGTCTTGCCTCGAGTGTGCACACTTGAAACAGGGCATCATTACGCGTCAAGCCCAGGAACTACAAGCTTAAAATACCTCTCTCTACAGCAGCATGATAGCCACTGACGGATGACCTATCCAGTGGACCAAACAAAGCCCGATGGCTGGAGGGGTTGGATGTGGTTCCTCTTCCGGTTCCCGACGCCGGGGTGGCCCCACCATAAGGGGTAAGCTGTGGTCCTCCTCGCTCAGCCATGGGACGGAGGCTGGCCCACCTAGGATCAGTGTTGAGCATTTGTGTACAAGGCTGGGGGTAAATACTCCTCGCTGTAGTGAGTGAATAAAGAAAGTCTAAATAAAATAAAATTCTGCAGCACAGCTTCTAAACTACTGTGGTATATTTAACTTCTATGGCAAGAATGATTTACAGCTGTAGTGGCTGGCAAACATACCATGTGATGTCATTTTTCGATCATCATTTTATTAAGGTTTAAAATATAACAATCATAGTTACAACCATTCAGAATAAATAAATAGAAAAATAACAGTATTATCTGTATTTGACATCACTAAAAATAAAGAAACAGGATCTATGCATAAATTATTTGTTTGTAAATATTATTTTTATTAAACTTTTCTTGTCTGCATAGCCACAGTTGTATTCATTAAGCACATGTTTAAGAGCTGGCCCTGCTGGTATGGCGATGAATATACACCTCTCTGGACACCAGCGACCCGGGTTCGTACGGATTTGGGTTGTCGGGGGCTGGCTGGGGAATACAGCATCCCACAGGATGCTCTCTCCGGGGTGGGGAGGGACACTTGGGGCTGCTTCCCTAGCAAGTCCTACCACTGGTGGAAGCATGGGCGCAAGCTCAGGCTCTTGGAGTCGGGAGGGAGGACGCCGTTAGGGCGCTGGGTGCAGTGTGCATTTGCACGCCACTAGCTCTGATGTGTGACCTTGCACCAGCATCCTCTAGGTGTTGGGACCACAAAAAGCAGGGGAAAAGGAAAAAAACCTTGCCCTCGAACAACATGACACCAGGCTCTCGACACGTTGGGACCCAGCCGAACATCTGGAGAAGGTAGCAGTATCTCCGGGACCGACATTCGGGACAAGTATAAAAAAACCACACGTTTAAAAAAAAAACAATACATGGTTTTGAGTCATTATTTAACATCTTATACTATTCAGGTTATATGGCTAAAACTCTGATTCCTCCACCCCTAAGTTCCAGCATGGGAGGGAGGGTGTTTATTGATATTAGGATCCACTATGTCTGCCTTTAAAGGGACACTGTCAACCCCTTAGGTCTCAAAGTGTCCCTAGTTTAACAAACACATTTTATGATTGCCAACATTCTGTAAAGATTGCTGTTGTAGCTGGGAGTTTGATTCTGACTCTTCTTTTCTTTAAAAAAGTAAAAACAGACTGCCCAACATACTGATGTTACCACACAAACACAGGTTTGTTTATATTCCTTGATCGGGTCCAGCTGTATCTTTCCTGGACTTGGGAACACCCACAACACGGTCTAGCCCTCATGATGCAGTGGGAGTTTAGGAGGCTACTGCCTCATGAGTGACTGCACTGTTTGGGTGTGTTTCTGATGCACAGGAAGTATACAGTAAGAACAGAGCCAGGATTGTAAACAAAACAAAGTTGTTTATAAATATACATTAGCATGCATTTCAGTTCTACTAAACAAGGAGACGGACAAAACAAACAGAACATCAATGAGTTTTAGACAAGATAAGCAATCATAAAATGTAAGTTTTAACTAGAAATAATATGACGAAAACAGGTTGCCAGTGTCCCTTTAAACCAAACATTTATCCTGGTGTCTGTAACTTCCATGTTGACTCGATTCGGTGAGCAGGAACTGTGGGAGGTAGCAATCCCAGACATATAACAGATACCACACGGATAAACCACAGCAAGTGGCATGGCTTTGGTGACTTGCATCACGCTTAGGGCAGCTGGTAAGTCTGAATTTCCCATTTTACAAGTTGTCTGGGGTGTAACAGTAATAATGAAATTTTCTGAACTGAATTAATCTGGCTTGTATTTCTATAGCACAGGAGTATGTGTGGTTCCATAAAGAATGCCAAGACTCTAGGGAGGTGGCTATATTTAATTCTTTCTCCCACTTTTGTTTGGCTGAAAATGTTGCAGTCTTAACCTAGGAGGCTTGTCATGCCAGATAAAGATCGATATTAATCTAATACGGTAAAGCCGGCCTGGTGGTGCAGAGGTTGAGGCACTGGATGCCACACCATGCACCACGCTGGTGACCTGTGTTTGGGAACAAGCACAGGCTGCCGGTGGTTAGTAGGGAGGAGAGGGTCGCATGTCCGGAGGACAGCCCCTCTCGGGGAGGGAGAGTGGTGCCCCAAATGACTGCCCCAGGTAGAGGCCAGAGGGTAGTGTGGATCTGAAGATGCCAGCGGAAGGGAGAGTGCTGCAGGACTTCTGCAGACGCATGCAGCCTCCACGCACACCGTCAGGCTGTGTGCACCCCAGCAGGGGAATGGGAGAAAACAGTGGGAAAAAACCTTCCGGCTGCAGGATGATGGTCAGACCCTTGCAGGCTCTGCACCCGGACTGGGCAGGAAGGAAGTCCCGTGATTCTGGGGTGACGGGGCTGGAAGGGTCAGTCAGAAGGCAGCACGAGATGTAAGGAGAATAAAATACATAGACATATATATATATATATATATATATATATATATATATATATATATATAAAATCTAATAAGATAAAAGTTATGGGGCAGTTACTATTTTAATTGAATTTATCTTTCCCCACAAGGACAAGTTCAGTTTACCCCATCTATCAAGATCCTCCTTAACTGATACCAATAAAGAGTTGACATTAGTTTCTATAATCCAACTTACCACACTATAGATGGAGAGGCTGAAATAAGTTGAATGCACGTAGGTAGGTTCCAAAAGCTGCCTCCATAAAGGCTCCATTAGGATTAGGGGTTCTTTAGATATATTGGAAAAAGGAAAGGGCAGATTAGCAGGATTAGGACAGGGAGGGTTGGGCACAGGACCTAGGGGAGCAGGCCGAGGTACTAAACAAGTACTTAGCCACAGTTTTTACCAGGGAGAATGGGGGGCTGCGTCATTCAGGGGAGGGATGGTGAAAATGTGGAGGGCGAGACCCTTACAGATCGGGAACCCTGATGGGTTGGAGACACCACCATCAAGAGGGAGAAGTCAGAACAGGGGCCAAGTGGGAGGAAGGGAGATAGAAATCAGTAGAGAGAGTGAGGGACGCCTCAGGTCCCTTAGGATGGAGAAAGCACCAGGCCAGATGAATTACTTCTTAGGGTACTGAGGAACTGGCGGATGTCCTGGCGGCACCCTGGTGGAGCTTTCAACATCTCTGATGACAGGGTTGGTGCCCCAGGACTGGAGGGTGGCGCATATCATGCTTATCCACAAGGGAGGATCAAGAGAGGAGGTGGGGAACTACAGGCCTGTCAGCCTGACATCGGTGGTGGGCAAGGTGATGGAGGGTATTGTCAGGAAGGCTAGGGGGTACTGGAAAGGTTGGGGTACCTGGATGATAGACAGCATGGCTTCATCCTGAGAAAGACACGTCAGACAAACCTTGAGGAGTCTCTACGATTAGTGACGAAGTACCTGGACCAGGGTAGGCTGGTGGACGCCCTCTTCTTGACTTCAGCAAGCCGCTTGGCCTGGTTCCTCACGGAGGCCTGTTGGATAAGCTGGGGGAAATGGGGTGGGGAAACAGATGATCAGTGGATAGGGAACTGGCCCTCAGAGCAGACTGGTGGTTGGGGGCTAGTCTCATCTCCAAGGAGGGTTATCAGTGGGTCCTCAGGATCGGTCCTAGGTCCCTGCTGTTTAACACCTATGTTTCTGACATAAGGAAGGGTATCAGGAGTGAAATGAGTCTCTTTGTAGACAACTCTAAGCTGGGAGCAGTGGTGGATGGGGAGGAGGGCAGGGAGGGTGGCCCTGCAGGAGGACCTGGATGTTCTGAGAGGTGGTCAAGGAAGTGGAGGCTGCAGTTCAATGCAGGGTTCTGCACCTGGGCATCAGAAACCCGACCAAGTGTATACCCTGGGGAAGGGAATGCTACAAGTCCTCGATGGCTGAGAGGGACCTGGGGTGGTGGTGGATGTCAAAATGAACAACTCAGACTTGTAGGAGGGCAGTAGCCAAGGCCAATTGGATGTTGGGGTGCATCGCTAGTGGAGATTTCCTCCAGAAGGAGGAAGTGATAATCCGTCTGTATAACTGCTTGGTTAGGTCACATCTCAAGTACTGTGTGCAGTTTTGGAGACTGCACTTAAAAGCGACATTGCACTCCTGGAGAGGGTCCAGAGGAGGGCAACCAAAATGATATGAGCTTGGGAAAAGGACCTATGGGGAGAGGTCTCGAGGAGCTCAACATGTACATGTTGGAGGAGAGGAGGGATGGTGGAATATGATAGAGGTCTTCAAGTACATGAAGGGGATAAATAGGAGAGGTTCAGTCGGGGTGTTCCAAAGGAAGGGGGAGCAACTAGACGGCACAGGTGGAAGCTGGGGGAGACTCAGGGGAGAGGAGGTGCTACTTCACTGAGAGGGTGGCGGGAACCATGGAATGCACTGCCCAGGGAACTAGTGGAGGCAGGAACTACGGAGAGTTTCAAGAGGGGTTGAGACAGAAATAAGGGAAGGGCTGAGCTGGCAAGGGCTAGTACAAGGGAATATCTTGGACTGGGAATGGAGAATGCCAAGGGGGTGGGGGGACAGTGGGGTCAGCTCCCGTTGAGGCAACCAAACGAGCAGACAGGAAAGACCATTAGGACTACTCTGCTGGCGTTTAGTATGTTAGTATATACTTATAAAATGGCAAGAAAGATCTAGAAATTTGTTGGCTGAGATATGTCACCTGACAGTGCATTAAATCTCTATAAATGCACGGTGAGGTACCAAATCTCATTTTCCTCCTAAAAAAAACAAACTACTTAGAGCCATTTGTAAGTGTATTAAGCCCTCCAGGGTGTGCATCATAGGATTTTAATGCACTTCTCAGGAGTGTAAGGATACCGGCCTAAAAATCCTATAATGCATACCCTCTTGTGGCTTGTGGAGGCACTATAGCACAGTGGGTTAAGGGAGGCTCTGACCTGCAGATCTGGAGACCTGGGTTTGAATCCCACAGCCACTTAGGTGCATACTGTGTGACCCTGAGCAAGTCACTTAACCTCCTTGTGCTCACAGGTCACATCCGTAAACAAGCTTCGCTTAGTGTGCTACTCCTGGTTAATCAATGTTCCCTTCCCTATTACTTACATATTAGAGAGATTTACCCTATCTATGAATCTTGGAATATATTCAAGAACCATTACCAGCTTTGGTATTCTGCTGCTTCAGTCCAAATTGCAACTGCCTAGGTCTGAGTTTCTGTGTTATAACGTTTCTGGCAGTAGGGGTTAGATGTGAAAATGCACACAGTCTGCACTGTGGAGACCAAACCAATGTGTATTATAAGGACAGAGATAAAAGGCTTAGGTATTTCACTGAAGCCATGAGCGTTAATAAATATCTAAATTATTGAGCAAACTCAGCTTGCTTGACATCTGATATAACCAAGACCTCTGCTAGGCACCAAGATAATAACAGATGCTTATGAGTCACAGCCAATGAGGGCAGGCAAGAGGGTAATACAAATGTATTTTTATTTATTTATTTAAATTTTGGTAACCAGGTAAGTCCCTGAGACAATTACAGTCCCTTTTCAGGTCGACCCAGGAAAGACAGCAATATAAAGACAGTAAAGCAAGCAACTTTAAGAAATTCAGAAAACAGAAGTATATAATTCTGAACAAGTGCCAACTGAGAGACTCAAAGACATAACAATTCAAAGCATGTTACTGAACAACATATGAGCACAGAGCCACCATGTAAGTCCGACCTTGTAAAATAGAGAAATACGTATAAGTAAATACACATTATACAAAGGGCTCAAAACATAACCCATAACAGGGTCAGCTAGATTGCCTGTAGAAACGTAATGGAGTCAAGCGTTGCCTGTTGAGACTGAGTGAATGTAACGAGTGGATTAGGGAGGAGGAAGGAGAACAGCCAGGTAAATCATAGGCTGGGGAAGTGAAGGAGACGGTCAGGACTAGGGGTGAGTAGATAAGAGGAGGACAGAGGGGTAAGGACTGGGGGTAGAGCAAAGAAGAGGATGGCTAGATAGATAAAAGTTTTATTTTTGACAGGAAAATAACTTTTAGGACCAAAATAGGCCCTGTTTATCAAAGTTGTCCTGTGTAAGTTTACAGGAGGATGTGGAGTGAGAGAATCAACAGAAACAGGTGCATTTAGCAGAGGGGGCGAGGAATGCAAATGATGTGGTTTGGAACGTGGTAGAGAGGTACAGGACAGGATGGGAGCAGGCAGGAGTTCCAGTCCAGATACTGCTGTAAGGAGAAGGATTACGTGCAATACAGTTTCAGGTTAGGTAGTTCGAGAAGGGCAGGGTGGCAGGATCGGAGGGCAAGCAGCTTGCCTAAGGTGAATAATCTCACTGAGACAGAGGGGTAAACTTGTAAATAAGCTTATACACAAAACTCAAGGTCGAGTACTTTAGTTTAGATTCATAAGGGAGCTAATCCAACAAGGAGAGGACATCACAGTGGGGACGGTGGTAACTGACCCCAGAGTGAACCTTTCCACCCTATGGCAGGCCTGGGCAAGAAGTGCCATGTCAGACACATTGGTAGACAGTAGTAATGGTGCACCGTGAATAAGAAGCAGGAGGAGAGATGAGGAGGCGATCTTGATACAAGAGACAGAAGTGAGAAAGGGGTGGATACAGTAAAGGAGACCCAGCTTCTGGTTCAGTGTTTTGACCAGAGTTGGGACATGGGCACTAAAGGATAATGTGGTGTCAGGGTAATGCCCAGATACTTAAAGATGGAGACAGACTCTAGTGTATCACCATTAAGGAAGTGATACAAAAAGAGCAAAGGGGCCTGGAAGAGGGAGGACGGTGACAGAAGAGCGTTACATTTAGTTTTCTTTTGTATTGAGGACTAGTTGGTTACACTGGAACCAATCTTCAAGGTCCGCAAAGTCAGCGTAAGTTCCTATTGATAATGGCAAAATCAGGAGAAGAGCAGTAAATAATAATATCATCATCCGCGAGAGGTGCACAGAAACCCTCCACAATGTCTTGGTAGGTCATTTATAAATAGTGAGAACATTGGGCCCAATATGGAGCCTCGTGGACAATTAAGGGTTACGTGACTGAAGCTTGAGAGAGCACCAGCCCATTTGACTCCTTGGGAACAGCAGGAGAGATAGCTCGGACCCAGAGTAGGGTACTGGTATCCAAACCAATAGCTTGCAACTGTTGCAGCAAGAGACCATGATTCACAAAGTCGAACGTTTTGTTAGGTCGATGAAGATGCCACCGTGGCAGATCCTTGGTCCTTGGCTTGGTAAATATCAGAAGTTATTTCAACAAGGCCGTGAGGGAGCTGTGGCTCTTTCTGAAGCCATGCTGGTTAGGGGACAACAGTTTGTGGTTCTCTAGGTAAACCTGGAGGTGACTATAGACAATACGCTCCTGGATCTTGGCAAGAGGGCAGAGAATAGAAATCAGTCTGAAATTCTCAACAACAGTATTAGCCCCCACTTTGTGCACTGGAACAACTACTGCAACTTTCTGCTTGTCTAGTACAGTGCTGGACAGGGAAGAGCGGTTGAATAAATCACGACAGGGCAAGCAAGGGTGGGAGCACTGAGCTTTAGGAATTGAAGCTCTTGGGTATCATGACCAGGAGAACTCTCAGCCTTCAGGTTTCAAAGGAGCCTCTGGACCCCTTTGCAGGTGGCCAACTTCAGATGGAAGGCTGGTCAAGTTCCAGCGTAATTTTCAGTGGTAGGTGTTGAGGATGGGTTGGAAGACTATGGAAACAGTGAGGTATATTTGTGAAGATCAGTAAAAATTCATTAAATCCTGAGGCAGTAGATAGGAGTCAGTAAGAAACATAGAAACATAGAATTTGGACGCAGATAAGGACTGCTTGGCCCACCCAGTCTGCCCATTTCCTGCCTACTGGATAAGCTGCAGATCCTAGTTAACCAGCAGCCTACTTCTTCCTGCCCCACCCCTAGAACGACCTTATGACTGTCCCATGCATGCTTGAATTCCACCACTGATTTTGACTCCACAACCTCCTCCGAAGGCCGCTCCATGCATCCACAACCCTCTGTGGTGCCCTGGGCAAGGAGGGAGTTCGGAGTTCAGCAGCCTCCCTTTGATCAGGGAATTAACTTGTCGACAGAATCCTTTGGAGTTACAAAGGTGTTCAGTTTGTAGCATTTGAAGTCATGGCTTGGCCTTTGAAGGGAGTTCTCACACAATTTCTGAGCTGCCTGTAGACAAACCAATCAGAGGGTAATCCACTGTTTTAAAGGACCACCAAGCCCGGCCACAAGAGGACATAAGCATCCTTAGCTCCTCGTTGAGCCAGGGAGCTTTGATACCCTTGGATCTGCATTTTTTACGGGAGCATGGGCATCAACAATATGATTAAAGGCGGTTATAAAAATCCAGAGCTTGGCTGATATCCGGAGACTCATGATAGGGCTCGGTCCATGTTGTTGATGGAGGTAATGAAGCCGTTAACATCTAACTTGGACATATCCGGACAAGGGTAATTTTAGGTGGGGGTTAGGGCAGTTATTCCTCCAGACGCACATAGTGGGAGAGTGATCGCTATACTGTCCGACAGAACACCTTCGACGATTTGACCTTCAGAGTCCAGTAAGTTGTCCTTGACGGACTTGTTGATGTGCATGGGGTCCTGAATGAGTTGCACTAGGTTTGAGTCTGCTAGGGTAGCATGTATTAATCAGCAGCTGGGTTAAGCCAGTCAGTGTTGAAATCACCACACAGTATGAGGTCGTGGCAGAGAAGTTTGGCAAGCGAGGAGAGTGAAGGAAGGAAGGCAGGCCAGTGGGGGTCTTGTCGGGGCAGGTAGGCACAACTAATGATCATCTTCTGACATTGCCAAGAGTCAGGAGAGAAACAAAGCTGCTACTAATGGGGATTCCACATCAGGCATAGGCAGTTCAGCCACATCCAGGTCTGACCGGTGTATATCAGAACCCCACCAGCCCTTTTACCTAGGTGGTCCTTCCTGAAGCAGGTATAACCAGGTAGTGCCACCTCATGCTGTTTAATAGCTGGCTTGAGCCAGGACTCAGTAATGCGGAGGATGTCGGGGACTTCTGGTTAACCCAGACTCTAATTCAGCCATTTTTGGTCGGATACTTCATACATTCATGTGGGCACCCTCAGGCCTTTCGATGGGGGGATGGTAGAAGCAGCACCAGGGTGGGACACGGGGCTCAGGGTTAAGCTCAATATCCCTGCTAGTACCAGAAGGAGGAGAGTGGAAACACGGAGTGATATCAAGCACACGGAAGCAGCATAGATGGGACTCTACACTGAAGGGAACGGTGAAGGCTATGGAAGCCAGAACCCAGAAGCGCCTACATCGAATCCGGGAAGACACAGTATAAGTAAGCAGACATGTGTGTTTGAACAGAAAAATAATGGATATACTACGGAGTTTACATTAGAAGTGAGTATCCTAAAGAAGCTATATTCTCATAAACTTATATAAATCACAACAGATAACAAACAGATAAGAAACAGATAGGAGTTAATGCTAGCCATCCAGAGGATGGCAGACGAGAGTGAGGTAGTACTGGTTGGAGACTTCAATATTCCAGACGTGGACTGGAACATTCCAGCAGCAGCATCAACTAGGAGCAGATTTATCCTGGACTCCTTCAGGGTGCCTTCCTCAAGCAACTGGTCATGGAACCAACTCGGCAGAAGGCAATACTGGACCTTGTGCTCACAAACAGGGACAGTGTGATGGGGTAAGAGTGGGGAGCACCTGGGGAACAGTGACCACCAGTCACTGTGGTTTGAAATCACAGAAAGAGCAGCACCAAACCACACAAAACACGATCCTGGATTTTAGGGGGCAAACTTTGGGAAATGGGGAGATACTTGAAAGAGGCATTAAGGGAATGGGGCAGGAATCAGGGTTGAGGAACAGTGGAAGTATTTAAATGGGATTACAAGAGCAACAGAATTATGTATTAAGCAGGTTAGCAAGAGGAAAAGGAAGAGGAGACCATTATGGTTTTCCCAAAGAGGTAGCAAAGAAAGTGAAAGCCAAAAAGATTGCATTCAGGCAATACAAAAGACACAGGCAGAAGGGATAGGGAGAAGTACCAGGAGAAGCAAAGGGAGGCAGGGAGGTCAGTAAGGGAAGCCAAAGCTCAGACAGAAGAACACATTGCAAAATCAGTGGGTAGAGGGGACAAAACCTTTACAGGTACATAAGTGAAAAAGAAAGGCAAAGGGAGGGATAGTGAGACTGAAGGGGAGGATGAGGGCTGTGTGGAGGATGACAACAGTAAAGCTGACATATTGAACAGGTATTTCTGCCTGCCTTACTGAGGAAGAGAAGGTAATGGGTCTGAATGGAGTACAAGGGTGAGAATGTTGCAGAAATGGACACAAGTCCCTTTACACGAGAAAGGGTCCTGAAGGAACTGGAAGTAATAAGAGTTGATAAAACAATGGGGCCAGATGGGGTGCCCAGGGTCCTTAAAGAACTAAGAGAGATGGTGGCTGAACCTCTTGCTATCCTGTTTAGCCGATCACTAGAAACAGGGAGGTACCCAAAGACTGGAGGATAGCAGATGTAGTCCCCTTATACAAAAGTGGGAACAAAGAGGAAGCGGGAACTACAGACCAGTCAGCCTCACCTCGGTAGTGGGGAAGATCATGGAAGCACTACTGAAGGAGAGATTGGTGGAACATCTGGTTGTCAATGGACTACAGGACCCAAGGCAGCATGGTTTCACCAGGGAGGTCATGTCAGACCAACCTCATTGAATTTTTGACTGGGTGACTAGGGAGGTGGATCAGGGGAGGGCAGTGGACATGGCCTATCTGGACTTCAGCAAGGCCTTTGACACTGTGCCACATAGAAGACTATTGCACAAACTGGGGAATATGTTGTGGGCAGGACAGTAGTGCGGTGGGTAGGTAACTGGCTGGGCAGCAGGACACAGAGGGTGGTGGTAAATGGCTGTCACTCCACAGAGGGAAGAGTGACCAGTGGGGTACCACAGGGATCAGTGCTGGGACTGGTACTATTCAATATCTTCATCAGTGACATTGCACAGGACCTAGAAGGCAGAATTTCACTGTTCGCTGATGACACAAAGCTCTGTAACAAAGTAGACACACCAGAGGTGTAGACAGAATGAGAAGGGACCTGCAGAAACTTGAAGAATGGTCAGGGCTTGGCAGTTGAAATTCAATGCAAGGAAGTGCAAGATAATGCATATGGGGCACAAGAACCCTGGCACAATATATCAGTTGGGGGTGAGGATATAGCATGCACCAAGCAGGAAAGGGATCTTGGGGTTATCGTCTCTGATGACCTCAAGGTAGGGAAACAGGTGACAAGGCAGCAGGTAAAGCAAATAGGATGCTGGGATGCATAGGCAGGGCATCACCAGCAGGAAAAGGGAGGTCATAATTCCGCTATACAAGACACTAGTGAGGCCGCACCTGGAGTACACTGTGCAGTTCTGGAGACCTTACCTACGTAAGGACACAGACAGGGTAGAGAAGGTTCAGAGGAGGGCAACAAAGATGGTGCATGGATTGCATCACAAGTCCTATGAGGACAGGTTGAAGGCACTGAACATGTACTCCCTGGAGGAGAGGAGGAGAGAGGGATATGATAGAGACAAACAAGTATCTTACAGGGAGGAACAGGGTGCAGGAATGCACTATTTTAAGCGAAAAGATGTTCCAGGACTAGAGGCATGGATGAAGTTGGAGGAGGAGATTCAGAGGAACGTGAGGAAGAATTTCTTCACAGAACGGGTGGTGGACAAGTGAACACCCTGCCAGAGGAAGTGGTGGGGCTGAAACAATCACGGATTTAAGAATGCATGGGATAGACATAAAGGAATTCTGAGGTCAGGGTAAGAATGACAGACTTCTGGAAAACATAAACTGAACGTACAAACTTAAATGGGCAGACTGGGTGGGCCATAGGCCTTTATCTGCCGACACTGTCTATGTATCTATGTATCTATGTATGTATCACATGTTCAAAAGTGTTGTTTATCTTATGTAATACAATTAGGTAGCAACACTGTCCTCGATTGGGACCTCATATAGATTAAGAAGCATCGGAGGGTGGAAGTTACTAAATACAGAAGAAATCGTACTTCTCATTAAAATAACAGTCCAGCAGGGACCGACATCACAAACAAGTGTCCCTTCCAGTGGGTGGGGAGAGGAGGGTTCCTCCAGAAAATAACATGGTTAGATATAGAGCGTGGTTCAAACTTACCAGACAATTCGATCTGGAGACCCTCTAAATACGACAAGTTGTGATCCAGAGCTGGCATCCAAGAAGGAGACAGTAAGAAAAAACAGTTACGTAAGAACTTACCGTAACAGTAGATCTTCGAGAACAGCTCTTGCAGCAGGTTACAGCATTAGGACTGAAGCCGTTGGGCAACGGATCCCATGGACAACTGCTAGCTAGCTACATACAGCGGGTGACCGCTCCCGATGGCCTCTGGCCCCACGCCCATGCATCATAAAAGGGGCGGTCCCACAGCATCCTCAGTTCTCCTGCCAGAGACCCGCATAGCGATGTGATTCTGATGGGAGAAGGAGGATCCGCTTCAAAGGAACAGCAAATGCCTCAAATGTAGATGACCTCCTGAGGGAAGGTGGGTGGGAAGTACCTGCTTCAAGAGCCGTTCTCGAAGATCTACTGTTACGGTAAGTTCTTACGTAACTGTACTATCTTACTTTGAGAAACAGCTCTGCAGCAAGTTACAACATTAGGACTGAGTCCCAAGCTGTGATAAAGGATACCCCTAAATTTGGGAGGAGGATAGGAGAAGGATGAAAGGGAATCCTCATGAAAGAAGCCCCGCAGGACAGCAAGGCCAAAGCCTGCTCTGCGCCTGGTGGCAATGTCCAGACTGTAATGTCTGTTGAATGTATGCACAGTGCGCCATGTAGCAGCTGCACAAATGGTAGGAGCCGAAGCGTTTCTCAGGGAGGCAAATGATGTTGCCATCCCTCTGGTAGAGTGACCCTTTACTGGTCCCGGTAAGGTTTGTTTTGCTTCTGGTAGCAGAACACAATGCAGTTTACCAACCATTTTGAGAGTGTCTGTTTAGACACGGTGCCCCTAACATCCTGTGGGCAAATGACAAAATAACTGATTAGACTGTTGGTGCAGTCTGGTCCTATTCAGGTAGAACCGAGTACCCTGTGCACATCCAATGTGTGTAGGAGAGCCTCTCCCTTATCGAATACTCTGGATAATAAACCGGGAGGTCGATATCCTGGTTGAGGGTTAACTCTGACACTACCTTGTAGAAACTTAGGATTGGTCCTTAAGGACACCCTGTCCTTCTGAAAATCAAATAAAGCTCTTTTGCACGAGTGCCTGGAGCTCATAAATTCTTCTTGCAGAGGTAACTGCAACTAAAAATAACGCCTTCCATGGTGTAGCCAGGCATACTCCACGTACTCCATGGTGTACAATTTATTTAAGGGGGCATATAGACTCTGAACTGCTTCCTTTTGCATGAAAACTAACAAAGAAAATGCTGAACCTTTCTGAAATTGTATTCATAGGAGTCGAAACTAGAAGGACTGGTCACTGTCATTGCAGCCCATGGACAATACAACTTTACAGGCTCTGGGCTGGTATGGCTGTATTAGGAGCAATGCATGGCATTTGCATTTACCCATGCATGGAGGGTAGCACACCAGCACACCCTAACGGGGTAGCAGTGTGTCCACTTGGTGTGCAGATCTGAAATCCTGGCTACACCCCTGACGCCTCCAAGAGAGAAGGTGTAGCTCGCAATCTGCGGCTGGTTCAAAAGGAGGTAGTGTGAGCTGTTCTAAAATGAAAAGAAGATCCCAAGGGAGGATCGGATCTCTTAATGGGTGGCTTCAAGTGGAGGATGCCACGCAGAAGGTGCGTGACAAATCTAGTTGGACAAGGATTTGTCACCAAAGGGTGCATGGTACGCATGATACTGCAGAAGGTGCACCTTTATCGAGGAGTAACTCAGCCCCCGCCTCTGATATGGAAAGGAGGTACTCAATACCCATTTCACTGGCAAGTTAAAGGGTCCAGGTCACGGGCCGAGGACCAAAGGCAAAACCTGTACCATTTCATGGCATCGTGGCATGAGTAGAGGGTTCCTTGCTGCTACCAGGACGTCGGCCACTCTGAGACTCCATGGCGAGGCGTTGTTAGGTCCTTAGAGCCAGGCGTGCAGGTGTAGGATCTGAGATTCTGGTGAGAGACCTGCTGTTTTGTGACAGTAAACGCGAAGTTGCGCGGAAGAGGAAGGTGGCTCAGCCACAAGCATTGGAGAGGAACCATATCTGTCTGGGCCAATATGGGGCCACCAGAATCATGACTGCTTTCTCATCCTGCAGCTTGAGCAGGACTCTCTGGATCAAAGGAAGGGAGGAAAGGCATAGAGGAACCTGCATGTCCAGGAGAGGGACAACGACGTGCCAGAAAACACCAGGCCCTGGATCTAGAGAACACAAACTGGGCAGTTTTGCTTTGTATGGGGGGGCAAACAGATGCAAATCTGGCGTCCTCCATTTTAGTAACAGAGTTTCTGCCACTGGTTCTAGGAGCTCCCATTCATGTGCGCTGGATTGAGATCTGCCAAGTAGATCCACCATCGTGTTCTGTAACCCGGAACATGAACTGCAGACAGGGTGATATTGTGCTCTATTGCCAGTACCACACTCATCACTTCTCGACAGAGCTGGTATGAGTGGGTGCCCCTTGTTTGTTGATATAGAACACTAATGACATGTTGTTTGTTTGTATCAGTAGATGCCCGGGTTAGGTCCATTTGCAAGGCCTGAAGGGCGAAAGGACTGCCCCTCATCTTGAGAACATTTATGTGAAGGGCTGCCTGCTGACCATAGTCCCGAGTCTTTGCCACCCAGATGGCACCCCAGTCCGATCCAGATGCATCTGTGGTAAGGATCAGTGAAGGAGTAGGAGACAGGAAGGAACTCCTACTCTGAGGTGTTCAGGAACTAGCCACCACTGCAAGACTCGGAGAATAGAGTTGGAGACCAAGACCAGCTGATCTAGATCGTCCTGGCATTGGTCTCACTGGACCTGAGTGTCCATTGAATGGTTCTGTAAGCATGCTAGGGGAACCGTGGCTATGGTGGCTGCCATGTGGTCTAGAAGCGCAACATGGTCCTTGCTGAGACCCGTTTTGTCCCATGATGTGCCTTGTCAGGCTTCGTGACATTCTGCTCTGTATTCTGGCAGAAAGGCCCTTCCTTTGTGGTGTGTCAATACCACGCCAATGAACTGCAGTCTTTGGCATGGTGTAAGGGTCGATTTTGACAGGCTGATGGTGACACCTAGGAGTTGAATATCAAATAGGTGTCCTGTAGAGCCTAATTTAACTCTCCTGGGATGAAGCCATCTGGAGCCAGTCATCCAGGTAGGGGAAGACATAGTGGCCCTTTCTCCCAAGTGCTGCAGCTACTACTGCCAGGCATTTGGTGAATACCCTCGGAGCCGATGACAGGCTGAAAGACAGGGCTTGGAACTGGTAGTGATGACCCTGGAATTCGAATTGCAGGAACCTCCGGTGATGTTTCGCGATTGGGATGTGGAGGTAGACATCCTGCATATCCAACAATGTGAGCCAAGTGTCTGGGCTAGCATCGGGATTAGGCCTGGCGAGAGATCATTCTGAAGCATTTGTATGCCACAAAGGTGTTGAGATCACTGAGGTCCAGGATGGGGCACAAGTCCCCTGTCTTTTGGGTACTAGGAAGAAGTGGGAATAGTACCTTTCCCTCTGGATCCATGGGACTTTCTATGGCCTCCTTGTCTAGAAGTGCCTGGATCTCCTCTTGAATCAGTATGGCATGTTGTCTCGAATACTGAGAGCGTAGTGGTGGTCTGGATGGTGGTTGCCCAGTGAATTCGATAGAGTGCCCTCTTTGAATTAGTTGAAGCATCCATTGGTCTGAAGTGATTTGTTGCCATCCTGTCAGGTGCTTTGAGAAACGACCCCGACCTTCTTTCTCTTCTCTTTGAACCAGAGGGCGAGGAGGGGTCTGCCATGAGTCAGGCAGTGGAGGGGAGGAAGGGTTGCTTGAGGGGCTTTGCATTCCTGGCACCTGATCCTTCTGCAGCTCAAGATGGGTTCTTGTGGTAAAGCCGCCTCTCTGCTGCTGTCCGAATCGGGCTGCTGTCCCTGTTTTCCTTTAAAACTGTTCTGCTGCCTCTGAAATGGCTTCTGCTTTGGTCTGTACATGGCTTGTACAGATTGTACCACCTTTACGGCATCTTGCAACCTTGTTATTATCTTTTCGGATTCTTCCCCAAAAGAACTGAGCCCCTGAAAGGGATGTCTAGGATGCCCTTCTGGATGTCTGGTGTGAAGGCCGAGACTCTCAACCAAGAGTACCATCGTAGACATACACCTAATGCCGCACTTCTTTGGCTGAATCCTCTGAGTTGTATGCCGCCCTGAGTACTTGTGTCCCACATCCGAGCCTGTCTGAAGAAGCTTGATAAGCTCTTCTTTCTGGTCGCCATCCGCAAGGTTTTTAACCAAATCTAGTCCCTGTTCCTACAGGATATTTTGAAATTGGACCATGTGGGTCAGAAAGTTCAGTGAGTGGATGGAACATGTGGCTGAGGTGTACATTTTCCTTCCCATGGAACTGAGCAGTTTTGACTCTCGGTCTGGGGCTGAGTGCTCAGATGTTGTGGCCTCTGTGATCTGTCATGTGTGGCAGTGATTACCACCAAACTGCCACTGGCTGTTCTCCCAGATAAGGGTCTTCCAGGGATCCCAATATAGGTGATCCGCCTTTTAAGGACTGCTGAGGAAGTATAGGGATGCTTCCAAGCAGCCTTGGTCACGCCTTTGAAGGTATCAACCAATGGCAGAACTACCACTGACTTTGGGTCCTTCTGTCTTAGATACTTGATGAGGCATTGTCTCAGGACCTAGGTCTTCAGTGTCCCACCCCATGTTATCCTGGATATGTAGCATTATATCCATAAACGTTGGGTCGCCTGGGGACCTAGGTAAATCTCTTGGATCAGGAGAAGGGATGCTGAAGGAGAGCTTGGTGCAGAGGAAGTGAGAGGAAGACTGGGATTCATCTGAAGAAGAGGAATCTAACCTCCTGTGGTGCCTTTTCAGGTTGTGCACACTTGGTGAGCGAGAGGGGTCTGTGAGGGAGACCTAGATTGCTTCTTCTCCTGGACCGCCCCCAGGCAAGCGCTTTCTTCCTAGAGGGTGGTCTGTTGGACTTTT